>OY728146.1:927052432-929552432 GCA_963277665.1 Viscum album | reverse complement strand
TAATATTAAAGATTAATAAAATTAATTATAAGGGAAAATTATCACATAAATGATCAAGGGATGAGAATTTTCAATATTTATATTCATACTTTTTCTATTAGAATATTTTATGAATTCTAAATTATTTAATAAAATATTTTTTATGTAAAATATCATTAATATCATTTTTAACACTAATTATTAAATTTTAAATCAAAGACAACACGACAGTAAAGGAGTTAAAAAATAAGCTTTTCACAGATTACTAATATGTTATATTTATCTAAAAAATCCATATAAAATAATAAATCACCAAAATTTTATTACTTTTAATATTTTTAAAATCATTTTTTTATTTTACAATTAATTGAATAATTAATATGTCTGAATTCAATTATAATTTATAGTAATTAATCATTCAATTAAAATTAAAAATATATTTTCATCATTAAAAAATTAATTAATATTTCAAAAAAACATATAGATCTAAACATATGCTCTTTTAGTCCTTATAATAAATATTTAGGGTCATTAAATTTAATAGAGTACCATTTTGTAGTTATCGTTTTCCCTAAAAAATATAAGGGTCATAATAAAAAAAAAGAACCACATGGACATAGTTTTGGAATGTGGATGATATTTTTTGAACTATAAAAATACAATTGTATAAGAGGAATTTTTATAGGAATTTTTAAGATTTAATGTAATGTTTTTAGCTTATTTTACCCATTTTACCCTTAATAAGTTGACTAAAATTTACTTATATTACTACTCATAATGAACCAAAATAAAATGGGATTATTTTACAAATTTTAATATCTTGATTCCAAATATTGGATCCATTTCTTTGAGGTTAAATTTCTACATATGGAAGAAATTCATTTTAAAATATATGAAAAAATGCGATGAAAAATGTATTTTAGAAAATATATTTTTTAGAATAAAAAAGGATTTATTTATATCCAATTCCAAGAAAAATACCATATGGATGTCAAAACATTTTATTGAATATTAAATATAAAAATTTAATTAAAATTACCCAACAATATTGATAAATTTCATTTATTAGGATAAAATTTCATTATGCATATAAAAATAGTTTTCCAAAAAGACATCAGTTTTACATTCAAATGTTGTTATTTATATTTCTAATCACTTGATAACAATGGAATTTGTTTTTTACATGTGTAAACCAAATTTTTTTCATATTTTATTTAACACTATGAATACCCACCAAAATAACTTAT
Organism: Viscum album; assembly: GCA_963277665.1. Classification (NCBI taxonomy): domain Eukaryota; kingdom Viridiplantae; phylum Streptophyta; class Magnoliopsida; order Santalales; family Viscaceae; genus Viscum; species Viscum album. Next base: position 929,551,206 of record OY728146.1, on the reverse strand, counting down.
GGGTTATATAGGTATAGTATATTACCATTAATTTAGACTCAAGGCTTCTTCTATACCATGTTATCAAAGAAATTAATCATATTTAAAAAGAAATATATCCTAAAATCCTTGGGTGTTACAAGTTTTCTCATAGACACATGTTGTCTTATACCTTTTTCCCACACCTTTTCCCAAATTGGTCAACATACTAATATCATTCACCATTAGTCAACATATGTTTTTCTATGTGCATTATCATCACTCACACACACCCTTAGGAATCCTCCCAGGTGGTTACCCATCCTAATCAATACCCAATGATAATAAACTTTATCTGTGGAGTTTTAATCAGAATTTTCCTCAAAATAATGGTATACCATGCTGATATTGTCCATATAATCTATCAATTTGACCCTTTAATTTTTTGATGTGTTACATTAAAATATGATTTAGAGCTTAATGTCGTCATTTTTGAACATCTATCTCAACCATGTAAGTGAAACTAAACCTCTAGATCGGTTCATCCTCTGAGACAAATGAAACAACCAGTCCCCAGAGGGACCCTAGTTGCCTCATAAACATGTATTTTGTAAATACCCCAACCCCATTAGCATGGTTCTTTTCCTTACATTAATACATTGGTTTATATACATGTCTTTAATACCAAATTACCAGTCAATTTAGTAGTTTTGGAAGCCATATCACATACATAAACTTTACATTACAAATTGAAAATAAATACAATATAAAAATTACAATGGAAACACCCATAAACACTAAGACTATCCTTCCACTAATTCATAATATACATATTCATATCCTGTGGAAAAATTAAACATAACAAATGGGTTAGCTCAGTTTCTCAGTAAGGGTATGAAATAAAATTGAAGATATCATAAAAATATACAGTAAGGCATGATTAATAACTAAAAGCACAATCCATTTAAACATAATATTGAAAATAATTTTGAAGGAATAAAAGGTTATTAAATAATTCCATAATTAATGATAACCATGTATTTTCTAAAAGTAGAATAGTTTCATGGAATATCAATTACTAGTTTCATAATGAGATAATTCCTAATTCTGGTGATCATAAACATATCATCAAGGTGTCAGCTAAGACACCATACATAATGGGTAAAAACTCAGTTTAGATTGTCTCATGAGACATACTGATGAATTAGAGGGATATAGAGGTCCATCATTATCACTTACTAAGTCCAATGTATTCCTAATATGAAAAGTGTGATACATAATAAACATATATATTAATATTGAATATATCATATGATATATATAAATAACTTTTCCCAAACAGTAAACATAATTATACCCCATCCAGATTGATATGGGGAATTGTATCAAGATAGTACATCCACAGTAAAAAATGATAAAACTTTCAATAAAATATGGTATAAGATATCATTAAATATTAATCTAAATTATTTATAATATCAAAAAATGCTGTTGAAATAGATGAAAATATTCTAATAAAATATTCACGGAATTATTGAGAGAAATAACCTTTTCCCTTTTCAAATAAGATTTTTTTGGAATTTGTTTTTCATAAAACCACATATGAACTAAGTAATTTTATCATGATAATTTTTTAAAATAATATTTGTCACTTAAAACTGATTATTTATTTTACTTAAAAATGGATAATAAATTGGGATGTTCCCTTTAATCTGACATTTTTATCGAGAGGAATTGAGAAAGGATCCTGATAAAACACTGACCTACCCATAAAATAAATAAGGATTATTCTAGGTACATATCCATATAATATTCACACATGGTTTGGGAGGTTCATATAAGAATAATTATAAATTATACTATGGTAAAGAGAGAGATAAAGCATAACCCGAATGAAAAAATAGAGGTTTGGGATGAAACCCTTATCTTATGTCCAAAAGTATTCAAAACTTGTACTTAACATCATGGATAATGAAATAAGATTAATTAAAAATTTAATTCAAAACCTATTAAACATGTATTTTATTAATTATATTTTTACTTATTTCATTTATATTCTTTTGATGAGTTATACGATTCAATTTCATCATTCCGGGAGAATTTGTTTTTAATGTTTTCATGATCTGTTTACTTGTATATGTGTATGAAAGAACATGTAAAATGAGAATAGTTATCCAGAATTAAAATTAAATGTTAATAATGAACCTATATAAGTTAAATGGTTATATATGTCATTTTTTTATTTTGTGCGAGGATGAATCATTAGATAAGACGTTAATGATAATCGTTTAGATTATTTTGGTGTGTTTTCAATCATCACAAACTAGTTTTGTTTTATTATTTAACATGATGTATATATATTGGTTACATAATGTTAAATATGGTGTAATACATATATTATAATATATTTTAACTATAAAAATGGTTTTATGACCATCCTTGAATGCGATAATGTAAATTGAAAATTCATCATCCCTGAATGCGATAAATCAACACATTATAGACAATGGTTTCATTTTTAGAACAAATATAGAGGGGAGATAATTGATGATGGATTATTACCTAAACCTAATAAATTTACAATATATAAAAGATACTAAAGATATCATGTCTCTTTGGGATAGGGAGGTGAGTAAAATAGAAGAAATGAAAAGAACTTGAAAAGAAATTAAATGAAAATAAAGTGGTTTTTTTATCTTGATTTTATCCTCCTCGTGAACCTCCTAGGGAAAAGGGATTGGTCATTTGTGGTGGCCAAGGGATCATGGAAATGTGGGAGGGGATTAGAAATGTTATTTGGTAGAAATTAGGTAAGGATTAAATATTTGAAGTTGTAAGGGGAATAGGTGGCGAGGGGTGGTATTTAAAGGTTATGAATGGTTTGATTTATCATTATTTTATTCATTAGTTTATTATTTTGGATCAAGATAATGAATATTTTGATTATTATTAATAAATATATTAAAATAGTGAACGAATTTTTGATATTATGGGTTTAAATAATCCATAAATAATATATGGATTAATGATTCATGTATTTAGCATTTATTGTAAATTATGGTATTTTACTATTCACCAAAAATTCAAGTATTCTAGAAAAGTCATAAAAATTAACCCTTACAATTTTTCGATGTCTAGAATTAAAAAATTTAATCTATTTTATGAAATTAATTTTCTATATATGAAAAATTCATTTTTTAATTAAAATCATCATTTATTAACAAAATACCTATTTTAACATTATAACCGATTTTATGAAACTTTAAAAAAAATTAGATAAGGTCTCATAAAATTATCTTATAATTATAAGATAAATAAATATTAATTTATGAATGTATTTAGTGAAAATAAATATTCTTGTATGTCATTATATTAATTAATTTTCTTATATAAACATTAATGCATTATAAAAATGTAAATACTTAATTTATCTTTTTGACATCATTTATTTATATAAAGAAGTATATAATTCTAGAATATTTTAATTTATTGGATGGATAACACTCTTTGTTGAGACTACTATTCTATTGGATGGTTTAATGTTCATTAGGGTCTCATTACTATTTCAATTGTCAAGTTACTATTCCATTGGTATAGGTTCTATAACTTCTAGAAATACCTCTTATTTCATTTATAAAATATATATTGTGTTATCTATGTGATTTTATGTGTTTTATAATACATGAAATAATTATAAGAAGGTAAGTTTCATTGATATAATTCTTGGTAATTAAATTATCCACTCCTATAAAAATTTCATCCTAAAAATATCTAGAATGTCACCACATAAAACGATTTGGATAGTTATTCATCATACACAACTTTGGTTCCCACATAGACACTTCAATTTTGTGATTTTCCAAGGTACATTTACAAGTTGAGTATCCTGAGTCATCAATACCGATTATTTAGTTTCCAGAATCCAGATAGAATCTTCATAGTAAGATAAATCAGGTTCCAATTCTATTACTTCAAAAGTGTGTAAATGTGCTGGGTCTAGCATATACTTCCTCAAAAAAAAAGTTATGGAACAAATTTTGTACTTTTGAATGTCTATGACGCATCACTAAATGATAATCAAAAAATCAAACTCTGTTAATGATTTCAAAAGGTCTAATGTACCTAGGGCCCAGTTTCCTATTTTTCCCAAATATTATAACACCCTTCCCTGGAGATATTTTCATGAAAAAATGATCTCCCACTTGAAATTACAAATCCTTATTTCAATTACCAGAATATATCTGTTTCTAACTTTGAGCGGCTTTGATAGGGGTCTTGGTTGGAGTGGATACTCAAGAGGGGGGTGAATTGAGTACCAATTAAAATTTCTGTTAAACAGATTTGTATTAAAATCCCCCAATTCATAAAACAAGTTAAACTGTTGTGAATTTATAAAGATTGTAAATGTTCAATAAGTTTCTCCAAGATTGATTACTTATTAGTTAATTTAATCAGAATATTAAGTTATCCTTTCAAACTAACATTCTAATTCACAATGCGTAAAGACACTTGCTAGTTCAACTATAAGAGTTACTCTAAAAAATATTTATATTTAAAGTTTGTAGCAGCGGAATATTCAAAGTAGTTTTAACAAAGATAAAAAGAACAATAGGTTAAAACAAGAGGTTCGGTCTCAAGATGAGACTTATTCCTCTCAAATAGTTTGTATAAACAATGATCCACACCCCAGATCGAGGGTTTTACAATAGTACGTAGATTGTTCAGGTACTCAGACCTCTACCACAGTTCTATGTGGGAAAACTAAACAACACACATGCTGTCTAGGTCACAGTTAACCTCTTCCACAATTCCCAATGGGATAAAATAAGGTGTAAAAAGTTTGGTGTGAGGACTCATTATCCTCAAGTTCAGCCTAAGTGTCAGTGTGTGTCTAAATAGACAGATGCACAAACACTGCTCAAAAGTTAAATAAAAGTTCACCGTAGAGAAAATAAATAAATAATGAGTTTAGAATGGTCTGAGTGATTGTAGATGTGCTCTAGACTCGTTTGGATGTTGCAGATGGTATTTGAGTCCTTTCTGGTGAAGATGACACAAAACAAATTGTCATTGTTCTCAGCTACCGTTATTTGGCCTAGTGAATATGATGTTAAGTAGGCACATCAACTTGGATTCAGTGTTTGTTCCAGGTTAATGATCTTTTTGAAACACTCTAGTTTTCTCATGTGTTCTTAAAGTTATTCTTTTTTTTGTGGTTCTTTATACAAACATACGCCCTAGTATTCTTATATGTTTCTATATGTGTATATTTTGTGTCGTGTCATCTCTTTTCATTGCAGATAGATCTTCCTTTTTATTCCTTGAGATCTGGAAAAAATAATGATTGCTTTTTGACAGGTACTAGGTACGGTTCCCTGATATCCAACAACCAACATTAATTAATAAAAGGTGCATTAAATTAAGAAAATATGACTGTTGGAATTAAATAAGAGTTAATAGAAATTGAAACAATTTTCATGACTATCGGCGAGTCATGAGATCGGCAGGTCATTTGAATTTGCATCGGTATCGGTAGGTCATTTAATCAGCATCGGTTTCAGTAGGTCAATTGATCAGCATCAGTTTTGGTAGGTCATTTGATCAGCATCGGTTTTTGTAGGTCATTTGATTAGCATCGGTTTCAGTAGGTCATTTGATCAGCATCAGTTTCGGTAAGTCATTTGATCAATATCAGTTTCGGTAGGTCATTTTATCAACATCGATTTCGGTAGGTCATTTGATCCGCATTGGTGTGACCTCTGTCATTGGTGAGACCGTTGTCATTGGTGTGACCATTATCATCGGTGTGACCGTTGTCATCAGTTCGATCATTCTCATCGGTGCGACAGTTTTCATTGGTGAGACCGTTGTCATCGGTGCGACCGTTGTCATCGGTGCGACCGTTGTCATCGGTGCAACCGTTCTCATCGTTGTCATCGGTGATACCATTCTCATCGGTGCGACCGTTCTCATCGGTGTGACCATTCTCATCGGTGCAAACATTGTCATCATTGTCATCAGTGAGACCGTTGTCATCAGTGCGACGTTCTCATCGGTGCGACCATTGTCATCGTTGTCATCGGTGAGACCGTTTTCATTCCTTTAACTATCGGTGGCTCAAGAAAATAACTAATGGTGAGTCAAAAATATCACTAACATAGAGTGTCTGTATAAACCAGAATACTTCCAGGTCAATAGTAGTCCATACATAATCATAGATAAGAATATGTAAACATGATTAGACATATATAAACACATTTAGAAAAAATTGAATAAATTACTAAATTGACATATATAAAAACAATATTTTTGATTATTAAAATAACTATTGTACAAAGAGTTCAAAAACCTCCCCCTTTTTGATATTCACAAATATATGGCATAAAAGAAGAAGAATTATGGTATAACATTTAGTATGCTCTCCCTATGTAAAAAAATATAAATGATATCATGACATGAGAACATAAAGCTTATTTAGAGCTTATATAAAGTTCGCCCCCAGCTCATATATACACTGTTCTCCCCCTTAGATATAAACTTATATGTTTCTCCCCCTTTGGGATTATCAAAAATAAAAGGATAAGAGAGAGGATCAAAAAGAAAAAGGTTTCAGTAAAACAAAATCTGAAAAAGGTACAAGAAACAGACACAATAAAAAGATACAAGGAAAAGGCACCCTATAAAAAACAACATACACAACTATTTCTTGGGGTTCAGAGGAGCTTTACCTTGGAAGAGGGAGGAATAGATGGGCTAGAAGGTGGTTTGGTGGATGGTTGATCAGGCCATATGGAGAGAGGAAGTAGCACAGCTCGGGCTGGTAGCATAGTGGGTGCTAAGGTCACTTGTTGTCGAGTAGAAGATCTTCCAGAAGGCGGTTGTTGAATGACTGGCCGAATATTGGATAGAGCTTGAGAGACTGATATCTGACCAAGAGAAACACTGGATAGAATGAGGGTCTCAGTAGTAAGAAGAAAAATTGCCTTTGCTTACACATGAAGATATGGTTTGAGCAGATTGATAAAATACTGAATTACTTCTGCACCATATTTCATGTCCTTCTCAAATTCATATTTGTTTTGCAGGAAACTCTCTAGGGTTGGGGTAAAATCCTTCAACTATTGGACTTGAGCCTTAAAGGATTGAGTGACTAGAGGAGGCCTAAAATTTTCATCCAAGACTTTAAACTGATGGTTCTACTCTTTCTTCGTATAGATTTTAGGAAAATAGTGATCCACTTTTTTTTTGATCTCTTTCTGAGCCTTAGTAGCATCAGCCGAAAATAGCTTCACCATATTAGGATTATGATCACTATTTTCGTTCATATTTTTCAAATATTCAAAGTACAAAATCTATCCAAAATCTATTAACTCTTCTTTTATAACATCTTTTAAGTCATTGATCTCATGACGAGTGATATTGGTCACTTTGGAGGAGCTAGCCTGAGCAACAATCTGAGTTATCTCCGCAATCAATTTTCTCAAATCAGATTTCTTTGGGTGTTCTATCAAATTTCTCAAAACATCCACCATACTAGTGATGGTTGACCTAAATTCACCCGACAGAGAGATGAAGCCACTGCTCAAATCCTTGAGAGCATGATTTATAGAGGTAATATGCCTGCCAATCATCTCACCAGTATTGCATAGGTTTGGCTTAATAATAATTACCACTCTTTGAGTTAAAGAATCTATAGCAACCTCAGGTAGATTAAAAGGAGCAGGAGCTAGAGCATTAGATAATTCCTTATTCATTGTCTCTCTAACTACGTGGATAAACTCATCATTAAATCTGTCAAAATTAGATCGTGAAACTAAAGGACCGGGTCATTCTGCTGTCACTTTCACATTCTCAGCAACTAGTCCAATATTAACTAGATGTCTTACCCTTGAAATATTCACTTATTATTCCCCTTCCTCTGAATAATCAAAACCTAGAACCGCAAAACCTGGGTGTTCCTCCCATGCAGCTTTACAAGTGGTTAACTAAGTCTTTACAAAATCAGCATTTACAGAATTTTCATGTGATTCTTCCCCACATATATCAATCACTGTCTGCATTGTCCTTTCAGCCTCAGGAACAGTTTCTTGCTCATCTAATTGAGGTTTTGGATCAACTTGGATTACATTGTGACCATACACTAGTCGAGAACTTGCCTCATCATCATCATCACCATCATCACCATCATCACCATCATCACCATCATCACAATCATCACCATTATCACCATCATCACTATTGCCATGTCCATTATTGTTTACCGAAGTTTCATTGGTACTGTCTTTTCTATTGGATTCATACTGCTCAGAATTTGATACTTCAGTGTTAGCTTCTTCTTCATCACCTAGAAGGGGTTCTGACTCAGTTAACATAAGAGGTGTACTAGCTGGTCCAAATTCCATTCTTCTTTTATTAGGACTTACTGTATCAAGGCCACTCTTGTCATTTGGAAGTGACTCGGGTTCCTTTTCAGTATCCACATCATCATCAGCTTCAACTTCCCTTGTTTCCTTCTTGATGGACTCTTCAGTGTCCTTAGGAGCTTCTGTCTCTTCTTCCTCATCAGAATAAACAACTTCTTTATCAGGTTTTAAACCAGGATCTATCCTCACCTTTGGTCTCTTGGAGTGGTTAGAAGGACTAAAAGAGTCATACAACCTATCTTCATCAGCAACCCATGCCTTCTTCCATGGATTCCCGTTTATTTTCATTCTTTTCCAGATATCCTTATTAATAAAAAATATACTAAAAGATTATATACACTCATCCCCATCTTCAAAACAACCCAAAAACGTTATCACGACATATATTTTCATAGAATAGAACAAGGTTGTAGCCTTCTTGGATGGCTTTACCATCTCAACAATATGAACAATAATGAATCTACACAAACTGATCTTCTAACCATTAAATAATATTAATAACAAAAAAACATCTTGATACTTTATAATATAAAAATCACATTTTCTGGGATAGATTTTGTGCTGAATAAAATTAAACAAGATTATAATTTCTCCATCTACCTCATCAGCTGTTATTCTTCTAGATTCAGACATTCTAGTCAACATCTCCAGAGCAATCGCATAAGAAAAATATTTAGTGGTAGGATGAATGTTACCAGTGTAATCCTCATATCTACCATTATGTGGTACCCCAAAACATTCATCCCATTGCTTCGATGAAAAATTCATCTTCTTCACTTTGATCACTGAAGATAATCATGCGGCTTCTGATCCATCCATTACAATATTTATGTTCAGATAAAAATCATGCACTAATTTTGGGTAGTAGACTCAGTTATTATCACAGAACCGGTCTTTCCATCCTTCCATATCCAACACTTTTAAAAGTGCAGACTTACTGGATAACACCCATTCGGAACTCACATCCTTTTTTATGCTGAGAACCTGAGTTTCTAACTCTGGTTTCACACACCTTTGAGTCATACTGCTTGATTCTCCTCAAACACGTTTCAAAGGAGAGGAACCTTTAGATTCCTTGTGTTATGGCTTTTTCTTTTCCATTTGGATGTTCGAGAGGCTCAAGAGGTTGGAAAGGTTCAAAAGGTTCGAGATTCAGAAAAAGTAGAGTTTGGCAGTAGACGGAAGGTCAACAGTTTTTAGGAAATGAAATAGTTGCGGGTCATAAATTTTATCATTTAAGTTTACAATAATAAATATAACATCGATTAAGAAAAACAAAGTTGTTTCAATAAACACTAATGGTTTCAGATACTTTAAGACTCAAACGTTAGAAAAGATCTATTTCACATATTGGTTTCACTGATCGGTTTCACTAATTGGTTTCACTGATCCGTTTCACTAATCGGTTGAAATGATTGGTTTAACTGACCAATCATACCTAACTCCTGTTTAATAAAGTATAACCTTTCAGAGTTTAAGTGCTTAGTGAAAATATCAGTTAATTGATATTCATAGTCAATAAATTCTAGAGAAATATCACCCTTTTGAAAATGATCTCTCAAAAAGTGATGTCTGAAATCAATGTGCTTAGTCCTAGAGTGAGAAACATGATTATTGGATATATTAATTGCACTAGTGTTATCACAATTTATAGACACATGTCTGAATTGAAATATATAGTCCAAAAAAGTGTGTTTCATCCACATAATCTGTGCACAACAACTACCACCAGCAATGTATTCTGCTTCCGCAGTAGACAATACAACAGAGTTATGTTTCTTACTACACCAAGATACGAGGGACATTCCCAAAATATGACATGTTCCGGATGTGCGCTTCCAATATAACTTGCAACTAGCAAAGTCAGCATCTGAATAACTCATTAAGTCAATGGATTGCCCTTTTGGATAAAACAAACCTAGATTGATAGTATGTTTAAGATATTCGGAAATCCTTTTAACAACAAGTAAATGAGGTTCTTTATGATTAGCTTGAAATCATGCACACATTCATACACTAAACATGATATCTGATCAACTAGAAGTAAGGTAAAGTAAGCTTCCAATCATACCTCTTTAATTGTTTTGATCAACTGGTTTCCCAGTTTTATCATCATCCAACTTACAGGTGGTTCCGATAGGTGCGTCACTTCCCTTATTACTATCCAAACCAAAACATTTTAAAAAATCATTTGTATATTTGCTTTGATTTAAAACAAGACCATCTTTATTTTGAAAATTTTGAAAACCAAGAAAATACTTGAGTTCTCCCATTAAACTCATTTCAAATTCATTTTGCATAATCTTTAAAAAATCAGTACATAAATAATTTTTAGGAGATCCAAAGATAATATCATCGACATAGATTTGTACAATCAAAATATCACTAGAAATTATTTTAATAAAAAGACTAGGATCTGCAATTCCTTTAGTAAAACCTTTAGAGATAAGAAAATATTCTATTCTATCATACCAAGCTCTAGAAGCCTGTTTTAAACCATAAAAAGCTTTAGAATGTTTAAAAACATGATTTTTCAAATGATGGATTGTAAATGCAGGTGGTTGTTCAACAAAAAAATATTAAATTATAAAACCATTTAGAAATGTACTTTTGACATCCATTTGATATAACTTGAAATTCAAATGAGATGCATAAGAAAGTAAGATCCAAATGGCTTTTAATATAGCTACAAGTGAAAAGGTTTCTTCATAGTCTATTCCTTCTTATTGATTCTAACCTTGTGCAACTAATCCAGCATTGTTTCTAATGATGTTTCTAGATTCATCAAATTTATTTCTAAATACCCATTTAGTACCTATGGTCAAGGTGTCCTTAGGTCTTTATACTAATTCCCATACATTGTTTCTTTTACATTTATTTAACTCTTCTTGTGTAGCCATTACCCAAAATTCATCATTGATTGCATCATTGATATTTTCAGGTTCTAGCTATGAAAGAAAGGCTTGATGTTTACCTAGATTTCTTAGAGAAGCTCTAGTTTTTGTTCCTCTATCTAGGTTACCTACAATTACATCCAGAGGATTTTGCTTTAGAATCCTAATTAATCTAGAAAAGGTAAGACTAGAAATTTCAGGATCTTCTCTAGGTTCGGGTTCACCAGAAGTTGATTCTGGAATATTTCCTGAACTGGTTGTCTTGACAACATGGTCACTATTTTTGTCATTAGGATTTGGAATTGACAAATCATCTTCAAGAAATTCAAGAGGGGTCTTAGGTTCAAGTGGATCATTTTAATCAAATTTGACGTGAGCAGATTCTTCCACACATTTGGTTCTCTTATTAAAAACTCGATAGGCTTTTCTAGGAATTGATAATCCTAAAAATATTCCTTCATCACTCTTTGATGAAAATTTATCTATATTATCTTTAGTGTTCAGAATATAGACATTGCAACCAAAGACATTAAAGTAAATAAGTTTAGGTTTTCTATTATTATATATTTCATAAGGGTTCTTCTTAAGAATAGGTCTAATCAAGACTCTATTTATAATATAACAAGCTGTATTGACAGATTTAGCCAAAAAATAAACTGGTAGGTCATATTAATTTAGCATAGTTCTTGCAATTTCTTGAAGGGTTCTATTCCTTCTTTCAACTATACCATTCTATTGAGGTGTCTTAGGGTTAGAGAAATTGTGATTATAGCCACTGTGTGAGCATTAGGATTCAAATTCATGATTTTCAAACTCACGACCACGATCACTTCTCATGGTCTTAATCTTATGTCCACTAAGGTTCTCTATAGATTTGGAGAATTTAATAAAATAAAATCAAAATTCATTTTTGTGAGCTAAAAAGTATGCCCAAGTATATCTAGAAAAGTCATCTACTAGAACATAATCATTGTGCTTCCCATTTAAACTAGAAAATCTAAAAGGTCCAAACAAGTCCATGTGAACCAAATCGAGAGGTTGAGAAGTTAAAACTTCTTTCTTTGATTTAAAAGAAACTTTATGTTGCTTTCCATTTTGATAAGGATTACAAACATTATCAACTGGGAATTCAAGTTTAGGTAGGTCTCAAACTATGTTCTTCCTAGTCAGTTTTATAAGAGAATGTATATTGTTGTGTCCTAATATTTTGTGCCAAAGCCAAGACTCCTTATAAAAAGAATTTAAACGAGTAATATTCATCCTAGCTAAAGAATTCAAATATACAACATATACATTTTCATTTCTCAAGGCAGTAAATACCAAAGAATTTTTATAATAAAAAACATCTCAAGTATCATTTTCAATTATAACATTGAAACCATCATCACACAATTGAGAACTACTTAACAGGTTGTATTTCAATCCATCAACAAATAAAACATTAGAAACTAAAACTGAATTAGTGTTACCAATCTGGCCTAAGCCGATAATTTTTCCTTTTGAATTATCACCAAAACTGACATGTCATCCATCTAATTAGACTAAGATCTTAAAACATGAAAAGTCTATTGTCATATGTCTTGAAAATCCATTGTTCAAGTACCATGTCTTCCTATAAGAACCTTTTAAGTAGGTTTCCTACAAAACAATTTTAGAAAGAATATGATTTTGGTACCCATATTTTCTATGGTCTAAACAGGTTAGAAAGAAAATGTTTTGGTACCCATATTTTTGTAATGGGTTTCATATAATCAATAGATTCAAAAGACATTGAAAGATAAACTTTCTCTGGTCTATAATTATGTGAATAGCTAGTTGATGCATTGGAATTTCCAAAACTAGAACTAGCAGCATACTGTCTAGATTTAGGAATAAATTTATTCTTAAGAAGTTGTCTCTGTACCGGTTGATAGCCTAAAACAGTAGTATACTTTAGTTCCACCTGTTTTCCTATCATTTGTGTAAGTATGTCCTTTACATTAGTAATTTTTTTCAAATCTTTCTTGAGTTTCTCATTTGAAAATTTCAGTTCAATGTTTTCCTTTAACAGTTGAGAATTATTTTCCTTTTCTATACTAATAGATAGTTTAACAGTAATAGTCAAGGCATACTGTTTATTTAAGGTTTTATACTTATTTTTCAACTCACTATAGGTATCCTCTAGCATGTTACAGTATTCAAATAATTCTTCACTAGTCATCATTTCTGAATCAGAATCATCATCAGAATAATAAGAGTTTGAAGCAGGAGTATCCAATGTTACCTCATACATGTCTGTCATGAAACACATATTAGATTTTTGAGATTTCTCATCCTGAGTGGAATCAGAATCACTTGAACTGTCTTATGAAGCACTCCATGTTTCATTCATAGATTTCTTGTATTTTTTGTCCTTATAGTCATATTTCCTCTTTAACATTAACTTTGTGTAGTCAGATTTCACATGCCCTTTCCTCTTTCATTCGTAGAAAAATATATCTTCACTTTTATCAGTTATTTTCCAATCGTTCTTCCAATGACCATTGTTGTTATACTTTCCATTATAGTTTTATTTTCTGAAAAACTTTTTCTTACTATAAAACTTCTTAAATCATTTGGCTATCTAATCCATCTCAGCATCGCTGTCTGATGCACTTTCCTCACAGCATGAGATATCACTTTTACTTTGATGTTTCCATTTGTCCTTTAGTTTTGAACTAGAAGTCTTGAAAGATACAGAATTCTTCCTTGGTTCATCATCTTATTCCCTGTTTACCTTCAGTTCCTCTTCATACATCATCAACTTTCTAAGTAGCTCCACAACTGGTAGCTTGCTAATGTCACATGATTATCTAATTGAAACCGATGTGCCTCTCCATTTTACTAGCATACATCTTAGTGTCCCCATGATTTATTCTTTTGCATGAACATCTCTTCCAAGTGAGGTCATTGTATTTACAATTTTTTTGAACCTGAGATAAATTTTAGAAATAGGTTCATCAAACTTAATTTTAAAATTATCATACTTAATAGTGTAGGTATTCAATCTCATTTCCTTAACATTTGTTGTTCCCTCATGGGAAATAGCCAAAGTATCCCAAATTTCATAAGCAGTTTTACAAGAAGATATTCGATTAAATTCTTCATCTCCTAAAGCACAATACATGGAATTTATTGCTTTATAATTATTATTGTAAGCTATTTTAGTAGGTTCATCCCAAGTAGTTCTTCCAGTTTTTGGGATCTTATACTAAGTCTCTATAGGAGTCCAGATGTCAAATCCCATACATTCTAAATGAATTCTATGTTTTAGTTTCCATTGGACATAATTAAAACCATTAAAGAATGGTGTCCTATTAGTAGTTTCACATTTTAATCTATTATCCATAATACCTATGTTTTAGAAAGATATATAAAGATTTTAAATTTTAAAATTAACAGAAATTTTGAGATCTTTAAGACACAACTAAAATCACAGTTGAAAAAGTTTCACAAAAAGAGTAGTTTTGATAACTTTTTTTGATATCAAATGTTGGTTGGAGTGGATACTCAAGGGGGGGGGGGGGGGGGTGAATTGAGTACCAATTAAAATTTATATTAAATATATTTTTATTGAAATCCCCCAATTCATAATTCAAGTTAAACTGTAGTGAATTTATAAAGATTGTAAATCTTCAATTAGTTTCTCCAGGATTGATTACTTCTCAGTAAAATTAATCAGAAGATTAAGTTAGCTTTTGAATCTAACTTACTGTTTCACAATGAGTACAAAAACATTCTAGTTCAACTATCAGAGTTACTCTAAAACTGATTTATATTTAAAGAATGTAGAAACGAAATATTCAAAGTATTTTTAACAAAGATAAAAAGCACAGTAGTTTAAAACAAGAGGTTCAGTCTCAAGCTGAGACTTAGTCCTCTCAAATAGTTTGTATAAACCATGATCCACACCTTGTATCAAGGTTTTTACAACATTACGCAGACTGTTCGGGTCCTCATAGCTCTATAACAGTTCTACGTGGGAAAACTAAACAACAACACACATACAATCCAAGTCACACTTGACCTCTTCCAGAATCCATAGTGGGATAAAATAATGTGTAAACAGTTTGGTGTGGGGATTTAGTATCATCCAGTTCATCCCAGGATTCAATGTGTGTTTAAATAGAGAGATGCACACACAATACAAAAAATTTAAATAAGAGTTCACCACAGATAAAATAAATGGATAATGAGTTCAGAATGCTCTGAGTGATTGCAAATGTGCTCTGGACTCGTTTGGAAGTTAAAGATGGTATTTGAGTCCTTTATGGTGAGGATGACACAAGACAGATTGTCTTTGTTCTCAGCTACTATTATTTAGCCAGGTGCATATGATGTTCAGTAGGCACAGCAACATGGCTTCAGTGTTTGTTCTAGGTGAATGATCTTCTTGAAGATCTCTGGTTTTCACAGCTGTTCTTCAAGTTATTCTTTTTTTCGTGGTTATTCATACACACGTACTCCCTAAACTTCTTATATGTTTCTGTCTGTGTATATTGTGTGTCGTGTTGTCTCTTTTCATTACAGATAGATCTTCTTTTTTATTCCTTGAGATCTGGTAAAACGAATGATTTCTTTTTGACAGGTACTAGGTACGGTTTCCTAACATCCAATAACCAAGATTAATTAATAGCAGGTGCATTAAATTAATAAATAATGAGTATTGGAATTAAATAAGAGTTAATATAAATTCAAAAAGTTTTCATAATTGTCGGTGAGTCATGAGATTGGTCGGTCATTTGAATTTTCATCGATATCTGTAGGTTATTTGATCAACATCAGTTTTAGTAGGTCATTTGATCTGCATTGGTTTCAGTAGGTCATTTGATCAACATCAATTTTAGTAGTTCATTTGATCAACATTGGTTTTGGTAGGTCATTTGATTAGCATCAGTTTTAGTAGGTCAATTGATCAGTATCTATTTCAGTAGGTCATTTGACCATCATCGGTTTTGGTAGGTCATTTGATCAGCATCGGGTTCAGTAGGTCATTTGATCAGCATCGGTGCGACCGTTGTCATTGGTGTGACCGTTGTCATTGGTGTGACCATTGTCATCAGTGCCACTGTTGTCATCGGTGTGACCATTCTCATCAGTGCGACCATTGACATCGGTGAGACCATTGTCATCGGTGCGACCATTGTCATCATTGTCATCGGTCAGACCATTGTCATCAGTGCGACCATTCTCATTGGTGCGACCATTGTCATCATTGTCATCGGTGAGACCGTTGTCATCGGTGCGACCATTCTCATCAGTGTGACCATTTTCATCATTCTCATCGGTGAGACCATTGTCATTCCTTTAACTATTGGTGACTCAAGAAAATAACTAACGGTGAGTCAAAAATATAACTAATGTAGAGTGTCCGTATAAACCAGAATACTTCCATGTCAATAGTAGTCCAGAAATAATCATAGATAAGCATATGTAGAAATTATTAGACATATATAAAAACATTTAGAACAAATTTAATAAATGACTAAATTAACATATGTAAAACAATGATTTGTAATTATTAAAATAACTATCGCGCAGAGAGTTCAATAATGGGTTTTAATATTATTTACCTTTTCTGTTATTTTCTCTACAAGGCATGGGCCTACAATATTCCTTTCACCAAATTCATCCCAACAAGTTAGTGTACGCTATCTATTTCTATAAAATGATTTATATTGTATCATTTGAATACTATAATGGAAAATATTATTGTAATAATACTTTACCAAAGGTAAATACAAACCCCGCATGCCTATAAAGTCAAGTGAGCATGTTATCAACTTGTCTTCAAATCTTTGGATTGTCCTTGTGACTGCCCATCAGTTTGAGGGTGATAATAAGTACTCATTAGAAGCTTAGTATCCAAAACCGTTTGAAGGATATTCCAAAATTTCATTGTAAATCATGGATCAAGATTATTTTTTTTGAGATAGGTGATCCAAATGTCTTAAAAAATCATTAATATAGGGTTGTGCGGGGCCCTGTAGTGGAAAATCCTATATTATAGTGATGAAATGTGCATATTTGGTAATTTGATCAATAATTACCCATATTGCATCATCATTTAATGCTTTTTTTGGAAATAGAGTAAAAAAATATGATGTGATGTCATCCCATTTCCATATAAAAATACGTAGATGTTTCATTACTCTTCTAGTATGTTTTCTTTTATCATTCACCTATTGACATACTAACTATCTTGATACAAAATCATCAATTTCCGACTTCATATTATCCCCCTTGAAATGTTTCTTCAAATATAAATAAATATTAGTGCTACTAGGGTTTATAGAGAGATTTGAGTTATGGGAATCATCTAATAAGTCACTTTTTAGTTTGGGTATAGAGGAAGACAAATCCTCTTCCCAAATTTTATAATTATTTCTGCATACACAAAGTCTATCAACATTCTATCATTGACATATATAATTTTATTTAGAATATTCTCATCATTATACATATAAATTTAATCATTTTCAATAACGATGGTTGGGAAATCAACTAAACATGTAATGATGTTTCATTTTCCATGATAATTCTCATATCCATATTTAGTAGATCTATATACACATGATCCTTATCAATCCTTATTTTGTTTAGATATCCACGATACATCCTACTCAATGCATCTAAAAACTTATTCATCTTATTTAGGTTGTAGTGTAATGAAAAATCATAATCCTTGAGTATCTCAATCCATCACCTTTTCGTCATGTCAAGTTATTTGTGTGAGAAAAAATATACCATGATCTTATGATATGTATATATCTCACATCTTTCATCATTGATATATTGTCTCCATACCTTTAGAGAAAAGATTATGGATTCTAATTCAATATCATGCATTGGACAGTTTCGTTCATGAGTTTTAACCACCTTAATGAATAGGCAATAACTCTATCATTCTGCCTAAGGAAAAAAACGAGTAATTTATTTGATGCATCACAATAAATAAAAAACACAACATTTCCCGATGGTAGATTCAAGATTGGAGCATTCACTATTACCATCTTCAATTCCTAAAAACAATATTTACATTCTTGTGTTTGTATGAACATAACCCATTTACAAGTTAGATTAGTTAATTGGTTAGATAGTGGGACAATATTATTAAAGAAACTATGATAGTAACCTACTAAACCAATGAAACTATGTACCTAAGTTATGTTCGTTGGTGTAGAGGATTACTATATAGGCATTGTCTTCAAAGGATCAACTAAGATTCCATCTGTAGAGACAATATTTCCAAAAAAAGAAACTCTTTGAAGCATGAATTTACACTTTCTAAACTTCTCATATACATATATTCTTATAAGAGTATCCATAATAACCCATAAGTGGTTTTCATGGTCCTCATAGATTTGGAAATATATCAATATATCATCAATAAATACAAAAAAAAATCATCATGATATTAATTTGACACTCTGTTTATTAGATTCATAAAAATAGAGGGTGTGTTAGTCAGTCCAAATGGATTTACTCCAAAACCATAATGTCCATACTTGGTTCAAAATGCTATCATTTGAATATCTTATTTCCTCACATGTAACTGATGATATTCAAATCAAAGTTCAATCAATAAACAATAATGTGCTATGTGAATTTATTCAAATAAATCATCAATATGAGGTTAAAGATACTTTTTATTTATTATAATAGCATTAATATATCAATAGTCAATGCTAAAACTCATGGATCCATCTTTCTTCCTAAGAAATAGAATAGGGTATCACCATAGAGAAACAATATAGATAATAAATCAATTATCACTCAATTCTTCTAGTTGTTTCTTCAGCTCCACTAATTCTATAGTGTCTATTTTGTAGAGAGTCTTTGATATAGGTATCTCACTAGGAATTAAATAGAGAAATCTACTTCCCACTCTTGAGAATTTCTAGGTAAATACTCTAGAAATACATCAATATATCCTTACAAAATAGGTACAACTTTAATTTGAATATTTATTTCCTCATCCATAAATGATTCTTTTTCTTCCTCCCTAATAATTTCATTTAGAAGAGATATATGAGGTAGATCTAGATATGACCTAGATAATGAGGTTTCTACTATAAAGACAGTGGAATATATATCTTCCTTATTAATCATAATTTCCTTCTTGTTGTAATATAATTTCACATCATATTCTGAAATCTAGTCTAAAACAAGTATTATATAAATGTCAATCATAATTAGGATGAAAATGTCAGAAACTAATGCATGGTTATGTGACATAAAGAGGACTAAAAGAAAAAACATTATTATAATGAGAGTTCCCTTAGGATTTTTGACTAAAAATTCTATGTTTAAATCAAAAGGCTAATGTATAATTTTCATAGAAAACTAGGATGATAAAAAATAATGTGGTGGTCCAAAATTAAATAATTTATAAGACAATATTGATGAAGCTATTAATGTAAGTTCCACCACATCATTAGGTATTTCAACCTTTGTGGTTGTGATCATATATGATTGGCCTTGATCCCTATCCATTTTCTGTGAAAAGTTCCCTTTATTCTTAGGAAAAAGTTTTTATAGTATCCAATATCTTTAAAATTTTAGCATTGAACATTGGTATCTTATTTCTTTCCTTTGAAATCACTAGCTTGGTGGGATATTTCTTCACACTAGTAACAAACTCTCATTACCTTTAAGAATTTAATGGTGTGTTTCTTCCTATAATAATCACAAGATGGAAATTAAAATCTTCTCTTATTCCCCTATTCTTTATTTAATCTTCTAGAGTGTTAAAAAACATCTCCTTCTATTAATTTCTTTTAATGTTATAGTACTTATAGAAATATTTTTCTATCTTTATAACACATTAAACTATATCGTCATATGATGTGACATTTTGGGATACTAATTTCATTCAGAAAAATGATTTTCAACCATTAAATAACTGTTAAATATTTGTATTGGTATTGTTTATGTAATCCAAAACATTCCTTGCTAACCTTATAAAGTTGGATTCATACATAGCTACATTATCATAATCCTTTTACCTCATATTCAATAATTTAATCTCCATACCTGCTCGACGTTCATGAGGGAAATATTTTTGCAAGAAATTTTCATTCAAATCCTTCCATTCCAAGGTTTTTATTTCTTCCTCCCCTTAGTGTTTTGAAATAATTACCACCACTGATCCACATCTCCCTAGAGATGAAAATTATTTATGACAACATTATACCTTTCGTTACATCCAAGAACGACAAATACATTCTCTATGGAACTTATCCATTACTAAAATACAAATGGGTTTGTAGTCCCAGTGGATTTTGGTGGTTATTGTCGCATAAAGTGCTATAAAATTTTTATGCCCTACTGTGGATCAAGATGCTCCATATATGTAAGATTATTATTCATAACTAGAGTGAGCTATCCCGGTATAGTTATAATTTTCTCATCTCCCATTGTATATCTATCTCTAACATTATTATCTTGTATAGGAGGGAAATATGTACATGGGATACATGGACTGATAGGGTTTCCATTACTTCCAGTAGAAACCATTTGTAAACAATAGAATACACTAAATTACATTATTAATCATAATACATAATTTATAACTATTATCACTTTACATAAATTAAAAAATTCACACATAAATAATCTCATAATTATAAACATGGTTTCTTTGTGGACATATTTAATTTTAAATCCTTCATTTTGGTTTGTAAAGAAAATGTGAAATAACCTAGGAATATCTCCTAGGTGTGTCAAAATTGGTTCGCATTAAGGCCCATTTTCATGTATGAGGATACCCTGAGCCAGGAAAAGGACACCTTGTCGTATTTATTACCCCTAGGTACATCTATAATAGAACCATGTCCACTTGAAGTATCCAGAAAGAGATGTATTTCTATGAATATCCACATAATCTATACCATACCAAAATTAAAGTATTATCTTATATTATTATCTTGAAATTCTATCTTAGGGATATGTTCACTAATCTATGTATTATAAATCAAGTTTACAAGGTTTCTACTAAACTTGATATGATACTAACTATAAAGACCCCAAACCTAGTACACGAGAGCTGGTTCCGTACATTAATACATTTGATTATATAAAGGACTTGAGAAAAAATGACTAATTAGTTTTGTAGTTTTGTAATCCATAACACATACATGAACTTTACATTATAATTTTAAAGGAAATAAAATATATAAATTTTATTGGAAACACTGCTAATCTCTAAGATAATCTCTACAAGTGATTCATAATATACATCTTCTCATCCTACAGGAAAAATAAAACATACGAAATGGGTGAACATAAATGCTCAATAAGGTTAAGAAATATAGTAGAATCTATCATAAACATAAACAAAAATTCATGATGAATAACTGAAATACATTCCATTAAAATATAATCTCGATCATAATATGAAAGGAATAAAATAAAATTAAATAATTCCATAATAAAACATAATCTTGGATATTCTACTAGTCTAATTATCACATTTACTATAAATTACTAGTTTAATATTGAGGTAATTCATAATGTTGGACATCATAATCATAACATCAAGGCCTCGACCAAAACACCATACATAATGGGTAAAAACCCAGAGTAGTTTGTCTCATGAAACCTACTGATGCATTGAGGGGTTATAGTGGGCCCCACCTGTCACTTACTAAGTCTAATGAATTCCTCATATGAAAGGGGTGAATCATAATAAACACATATTTTCATATTTAATCTAGTATATGAAAAGTAAATAACTTTCCCCCAACAGTAAACATAGTTATAAAAAATTTACAGTAATATGGAGAATGATATCAAGAAAATACATCCCCAATCATCATAATCATAAACCATTCAATAAAATATATTATATGATATCATAAAATATTAATTCCAATTATGAATAAGATTCAACAAAGCTTTTTGAAATAGATGAAAATATTCCTATAAAATCATTACGTAATTCTTGAGAGAAATACCATTATTAATTTTCAAAGAAGAATTATTTTGAAAAATATATTTGAATAAAAACAGAAATGAACTAATATATTTTTTCATGAAAAAGTGTTATTTTTAAGACAATATTGGTGCTTTAAAATATATTATGTATTTTACTTAAAAATGGGTAAGAAATTGGGATGTTCCCTTTAATCTGGCTTGTTTATTGGGTAGAATTGAGAAATGATCCTATGAAAAAATGTAATTCCATATAAAAAAAAGAAGGATTATTCTCAGTAAAAATATATAGTACATTGAAACATATTTTAGGAGGATTAAATAATAATAAATACTAATTATATTTGGTTAAATAGAGATAAATTTTAAACCAAATGAAAAAAATAGAGGGTCAATAAGCAACCCTCACCTTATGTTCGAAGGCTATCAGAACATGTACTTAACACCCTGGATAATGAAATTAGACTCATTAAAAATTTAAATCAAAACCATTGAAACATTTATTTTATTTATTATAATTTAATTATGTTCATTTATTGTATATTTATGACTTATAATATTAAATTTCATCATTCTGTGAGCATTTGTTTCCTTGGATTTCATGATCATTTTACTTGTATACCTGTACGAATGAACTTGTAAATTGAGACTAGTTATCGAAAATTAAAATTACTAGTCATTAATTAAAATAAATAATATTAAATAATAATTTTTTTTTTATTTTGGTTGAGGTTGAATTATTATATTAGATGATAGTGGTGATCATTTAGATTATTTTGGCGGTTTTTCAATCATCACAAACTAGTTTTGTTATATTAATTAACATCATGTACATATAATGGTTCTATAATATTAAATATTTTGTAATAAATATATTATAATATTTTTTAACCATAAAAATTGGTTAAGGACCATCCTTGAAGGATTTAATGTAAATTTAAAACTCTTAATCCTTGGATGCAATAAATAAACACATCAAAAAAGTCGTTTTCATTTTTCAAAAAAGGATAGGTAAGATAATTGAAGATGGGTTATTAAATAAACACAATAAAATTATAGTGTATAAAATAGTATGGAGACACAATTTCACTTTGGGATAGAGTGGTAATGATAATATAATAAAATAGATGAACATGAAAAAAATTAAAATAAAAATAATGGGGATTTTACCTCTTGATTATGCCCTCCTTGAGGACCTCCTTAGGGAAAAGGGTTTGGTATTTTGGTGAGACTAAGGGATCCTGAACATGGGGTAGGGGATTTGGAAGAGTACTGCGAATCAATTGGTCATGTTACACAACTTGGAAGTTGTGAGGAGAAGAGGTGTTGAGGGGTGGTATTTATAGGGGTGGAGAGGGGTGATTTATCATTATTTTATTCATTAGTTTATAATTTTGTCTCTAGATTAGAGATATTTTGAGAATTATTACTAAATAAATTAAAAAAATTAAGGATTGTTTTGGATTATGGGATTAAATCATCCATACATCATCTATGAATCAATAATTAATATATATAGCATTTATCGTAAATTATCACATTTTACTATTCCCCAAAAATTCAAATATTCATCTTAACCATTTTTTGATATGTATAATTTCAAAATGGAATCCATTGTATGAAAATAATTTTCTAAAAAGGATAAATTTAATTTTTAATTAAAATCATCCTTGATTCTCAAAATATCAATTTTAATATTATAACTGATTTTATGACACTTTAAAAAAATAACTAAGGTTTTATAAAAATATATTATAATAATAAGTTAAAAAATATAAATTTTAGAATTTTTTTGTGAAAATAAATCATTTTTAGGTCATTATATTAATTAAAAAATTTTAAATAAAAATTTATGCTTCATAAAAATACCAATAATTAATTTTTCATTTTCAAATTATTTATTTACTTATAGAATTATAAAATTATATCCTTTTTCAATTTATAGTATTTATAACTTTCATCGGTGAGGTTACTATTTTATTGTCTTATTTACTATTCATAAGGGTCACATTACAATTCTAAAGGGAAAGTTACTATTCAATTTGTATTAGTACTTTAACTTCTTGAGATACCTCTTATTTCATTAATTCCCCATTTATAAAATCTATATTTTATTCTCTAAGTGATTTTATGTGGTTTATACTATATGAAATATTTGTAAGAAGGGAAATTTCATTGATATAATTTTTGGTTGTTACATTTTTTCTCCTTCCTGGGGTCCATCCTCATTCCCAAATGGGTTATCGGACTAATGATTATCTCCAAAAAATAACACATGTTCTTTTAGTGTGTTTTACCTCCCTCATTGGAGGCCACCTATAGTGACATTGAATTTTTATACATAGATATTATATATTTTTAAATTAACATTCATTATATTATACAAACACATGCCTACGGATTATGAAGGCATAATGCCTTTGGAATTATGGAAACATAGAAAAATAGTTTAAATGCGAACTACATCATATCTCACAATGTTATTCATAACTAGTACCCTTATTAGACATATAACACATAATTCCTTTATTTATAACTCCGAGAAAGGAAACATAAGAATGAATGAGCTCAAATGATTAGTATAGGTAAAAAGGGAGATACAAAATAATAACTTAAACATAATGGTATAAGAACATGAGAATAACACTTAAAAACCATACCCTACATATAAAAGATCATATTCTTGACCCATTGAATAAAAATTAGAAGCTCATATGACATTAATCATAAATAAATCAATGAAAAATATCCATGAGATCATAAAATTAACATAAGACTTAGAATTGTGGAATACACATAAGAATAGAAAATCAATTCCATAGTAGTAAAGGGTTACTTCTAAGGATGTCATAGTGGATTGAGTTTACGTCTCAAACCATCATAGTAGTCAAGGTTCACTCAAAAGACCATCATAGCATAAAAATCCTCTAAATGAATTTGGTTCACTCCGTATTCCAGTCCTTTTGATCTCAGGAGACATAAATCTTTACCCAATGAATTGTAGAGATATATATTTTCTACACATATCACAATGTAATTAATATGTACGAGGGAAAGAATATTACAAAACATTCACATATCATATCCCATGAAAATAAATATATTTTGTAAACATTTTATCATATTATTACTTGTGGAAAATAAAATGGTTTCATAACCATTTCCTTATTTTATCATAGCTTAACCTGTGGAAAGAAGTGGGATACATTAGTATTTAAATGGGTAAAAACCATGGAAGAAAAATATGTTGTATAAAAAATATTATTATCAAAAAATAATCCATTCAGATAAAGAATAAGAATGGTATATTTGGATTACATCCCCGATAAATAATAAGTAACACCACAAGATTTAATCATAGATAGAAAATGATTTTGAAATATCACTTGGAAGATATCTTGAAGAAGATAACTTTTATTTCCCTTTTTTAAAACTAAAAATTCATAAAATATTTCTAAAATAAATTTCTTTTAGAATATAATT
This sequence comes from Viscum album, assembly GCA_963277665.1. Taxonomy (NCBI): domain Eukaryota; kingdom Viridiplantae; phylum Streptophyta; class Magnoliopsida; order Santalales; family Viscaceae; genus Viscum; species Viscum album. Next base: position 929,525,495 of record OY728146.1, on the reverse strand, counting down.
GAAATCATATAAAGGAATCATTAAAAATCATTTAAAACATTTCTTGAAGAAAATATCATTTCAGATTTGAAAAAAGAAAAGTTTTAAGGTGTAAAACATTTTCAATATGATTTTATTTTAAAATAATATTGGATGATTATGAAGGAGTATTTTATGAAATTATTGGTCACGATGTTAAAGAATTTTTTTCATTACTTACTTGTTAAAATTAATATTCCTATCACATTTTTAATAAATGAAAAAAAGAAATTGTTTAGAAAACAATATAGGGATTAATTTCAAAAAAATTTAAAAAAATTTAAACCAGGGTAAAAATTACCTTAATAAATAATTTGGATTATTTAATTTTTTTTCAAAAACACTTTTAGAAAACATAGTTTTTTATGAAAAATAGGGGGTTTACAAAAGATATAAAAAATAATGATTCTTCATAAAACAATTATTTTAAAACATTAATTATATAAAAGGGGAGAAATAATTGGAAAAAATTAATTATCATGAATTCAGTAGTGAAGAATAAAATTCATGAGATTTTTGAGAAATGGATCATAATAGTTTATCATTTTAAGAAAAATCATAAACAACCCCTATAAATTATTACATTGGAATATAAAATATGTTCCACATTATTAAAATTTAATTATAAGCCCCAAGAAAGAATAAAATTGAATGAAACATAAAATTTCATGATAATAAATATGTTCATGATATTGAATGTCAAAGGAGTTGTATATAAGAATCATAAAATAATAAAGAAACCTAACATAACATATTTCCATATAAAATAAAATTGAAACACAAATACCTTTCCACTTTGGAAACATTCAAATTATAAAAAACACAAAGGGGAGATCAAAAAATAGATATGAAAATAAAAATAATTTTCAGGATAATAATTATAAGATACACTCATGAGCAGTATAGACATCACATATAATAAATAGGTAGTGAACATGGTATGTGTCTAATCGAAATAAAACATTAGACGAAAATCCATTACCTAAAGTATCGACATCTGTAATAATCATTAATAACTCTTGTATAATAAATATAAGTTTATATACATATATTTAGAAACTAAAATTATAGATATCATACCATATATTATTTTCTTATGAAATTTTATTAACCATTTATTAAAAATTCTTTAGTAAAGTCACGTTTTAAGGAATAACAACTTTGTTTTTCATTTATGTAATATTTTTTATTTTTTTTCATCATACCTTGATCATGATTAAATAATATATATTATTTTAACCATGATATAAATATAATATATATTGATTATATATGTTTTTATAGAAATATATACTATTTATTGATTGAAAATGTAGAATATCTTTCATGTAGATGGTAGACTATACATACGCATGAATATTATATCCCCTTTCTTGAAGGATGAAATTAAATAGTTAAGTAATATATTACCATTAAATCATTACTATTATTTTATGTATATAATTAATATTAATTAAATTTAACCTTACTAACTTCCATGTAAATCATAATCTATAATGAATCGCATTGCTTTGTGAGGCGGTAGTGCGCCGTACACAAGAGTGATGTTATGTATCTCCCACATAATAGAAAGAAATATGTTATTAGTGATATAATAACATCACAAGTTTATTAATATCATAAATATCATATATAAATATTTAATCCATAATTATATTCATTTTTTAGAAGTGGTTGTGGAAACTGAATAACATTTGTTCATGAGGTGGTAGTTCACCAAACACACAAATTATCATTTCATATTCAACTTGATTATAGAGGATATGATTTTAGGTCACTAACCTAATATAAAAAAATTATGAAAAAGACAAATGTTTATTATATTATATGTTTAATACACAAATGAACGAGTAAAATAAATAAATAAACTGATGTAGCTTAGTAAAGACAATTACCTTCTCATAGAAGAACCTCCTTTGGAACTCTTATTAAGAACAATAATGTTGGTGTTTTAGGAGGAAACTAATCTATATAAAATGGATATTAATTTTGGATAGAGATTTTGGTAGTGTTTTTATGAAATATATTGGATGATAGGTGGTAGGAAGTGAAGGTTGGCAGTGACCTTTTCTAAGTGGGGGGATGGAACCCCCTTCGAAAATATTTCAAAATTTCCCAAGAAATTCCAAAACCATAAAGTAATTTCAAAGAAAAAAGATTTTAAATTATCATAGATTATATATTGGTAAAGATAAGATTGATATATGTTCATAAAATAGGAATTTTAGAAGCCTTATTTTCATTTTAAAAATTATCTTCCATGTTTAACTTCTAGGAATCCAATTTTTACCTTAACCATGGTAGTTAATTTTTATGGATTTCACTAATAATTATGGTAAAAAATTATTTCAAAATTATAATATAATACATATTAGTATTAATAAAAATATATAATCTTTTTTTAAATATCAAATTCATATAAGTGGAAAATATAATTTTAAAATTAAACAGACATACGCTACAAGAAAGTGGTTTCTCAAAGAGAAAATGGTCACGTGTTTAAAATGTTTTTATATAAAAATTTAATATGAAAAATGATTTATTTTAAATAAATTTTATAAATTAAAATATAATTTAAATAATATTATTTTTAAATAGAATTTAGTTATATGTATTCTAAAAATGAAAATGTAGTTTTTAATAAAGACCAATACTTTTCACTATTTACTGAAAAGTCAATCTCTTCATAAAAAACCCAAAAAATTCACCCTAAGATAATTTTGACATGATGATTTCAAAATTATAGCTTATTTTATAAAAATAATTTTCTGAAATTAACTAAAATTAATTTATTATTGTTCCCAAAAATATTTAAAAACATTTGTTTTGAGAAGAAAATGTCTATAAAACTTATAATTATTTTTCTAAAAATTAATACTTATAATATCAATATGTATTATTTATATAAAAAAATTATAAATAATATTTATAAATTATTTATTACTATGAATATTTTTATTTTTAAGAGAAATGTTAAAATGCCCACTTTAAAATAACAATATTAATAGTTTAACGTGGTATGTTAAAACATTGTGAGGCATGTAATGTAAAATATAGAAGAAATTTAATTTATTCAAAAAGAATAAATGAAGAAAAACTATAGGTGTTACACCATAACCCCCTTAAAATGAATTTATCCCTTATAAATAATTACTCTCATACAAATAGTTGAAGATACTTTTACCTCATAATTTCATCAAGTTCCCACTTAGCTTCTTCTAACAGGTGGCTTTTCGATAAACACTTTGAACATGGGAGTGGTCTTACTTCACAAATATTTCTCTCTAAAATTCATAATCTCTACTAGTTTTCCCTTATAAGAAATATCCTACTATGTTGGTATAAATTATATGTTCAATACATGGAAAGGATCATGTACATATTACCTGAGAAGTGATACACAGAACAAATCATGAACATAAGAATGACTTTTTGGAAGGAAAAAACAATAGGATACCATCACGATATGATAAATAATTTCAAATGGACTAATATACCTAGTGATTAGATTTACATTCTTTGTAAATCTCCTTACCTTTAACTATATATAAATTATTTGAAACACATTATCACTAACTTCAAATTCCAGATCATGCTAACTATTATCAATACAATTTTTTTCCTACTATGCTATTCCATAATGTGTTATGGAATGGATATAACATTTTATTATATTTCTTCAATTATCTCAAGCAGTAATAGTTTTCATTCTCTAACTTCATTCCATCACATTGGATATCTACACTTCTTTCTATACAGGTATTCATAATGAGCCATCTAAATCCTCAAGTAAGGGATATCGTTGTATAAAAACTCAAAACATGGAAGCTGTTGATCCAAAAAACCTTTGAAATACATATAATAAGATATAAGTATATCATCTAGGGTTTTAATTATTCTCTTATACTAAATATCTATCTAAGGAAGGCATGATATGCTGAAACTCATCTCCATATCAAGTCCTTGATGAAGAAATCACCAAAACAGTGTGGTAAACTTCAAATCCAAATCAAATAAAATTTAATATGGCAATTTATGAAACCTTAACAATTAATTAATGTATATTATAGAAAAATTACCAATAGAGAAGTCTTATTTTATAGTGATGAAGTCTGATGATTTTTTAAGGTGAAAAAATACAACCCATATAATATTATTCCCTTTAAATAATTTTAGCGAGTTCAATGATAAAATTCATGGCGATGTTTTACCATATCTATTCTGGTATAGTAAAAGTATGTAAAATATAGTTCGACTTTTTTATCCCAAAAATAACTTTTTGACATACCAAACACCAATATACAAACACTTCAATATATTTCTTCATGTCGTCCCATTAGAAACACTCTTTCAAATCTATATGCATCTTCAAACTTTTGGGTTGAATAGAGAATGAAGAACTATGAGTATCCACTAACAATACCTTTATAAAATCTAGTCTGGATGTACCAGATACATTGTTCTAGATCCTCATCATTTCATCATGACCAAGGTTAAACTCAAGATCATTTCAAACCATATTTTATAGCTCAACATATTTATTCATCACCTCTTTAATCATTAATTAGATAGATGGATGAACATTTAATAAGGAAAGATAAGATTTATCCCCTTCGTTATAGATTTCAAAATCAAAATTTTTACAATCTAGTTATATTAGATATATTTTTATCCTCACTATAGATAACCTATCATGATCCTTTCAACCCAAAGCATCAACCACCTTGTTTTCTTTCCTAGCATGGTAATGTATTAAGTAGTCATAATCATTAATCATCTCTAACCATATTATCTAGAACATATTTAACTTATTTTATGTGAATATTTATTTAATTAATTTGACTGGTATATATATCAAACTTTTATCCATAAATATAATGCCTCTGTATATTTAATGAAAAAATTACAATATCTAACTCTAAATAATGTATTGGATAATTTTTCTCATGAACCTTCAATTTTCATGAGGGATAAGCTATAACTAAAAAATTATTCCTAAGAAAATATCTTGATACCTTAATGAATTAATCACTATAGATTACAAACCATTCTATACTATATGGTAATGTAAGAACATGTGTGCTAACTAATATTCTTTTTAGTTCTCAGATTTTTTTTTCAAATTTATCTATCTAGAAGAACTTGGCTCACTTCTGAGTTAACATAGTGAATGGGATAGATATTCATGATAAATTCTCTTAAAACAATCGATAACATCCCACTAATCCTAGAAAACCATGGATCTCCGTCCTCAAGGTTGGTCTAGGCCACCACTCAATAGCCTTAATCTTTGAAGGATGTAACAATATACCCTCTATTGAGATTATATGACCCAAATAATTAAACATTTTTCAACCAAAATTCACACATTGAAAATTTTGAAGATATTTTATCCTTACATAGGGTATTTTGTAAAATTCTCAATGGATACTCATTCTCTACCTTACTGCTAGAATATATAAGAATTTCATTTATAAGGACTACCACAAACTAATCAAGGTAATATATAAAGAATAAATTCATTAAATCCATGATGATGGAGGGGAAATTAATAATATTTAAATGAATCACTATATATTTATAATGTATATTACTTTTATGGAATACTATATTTTTATATCCTTCTTCTTGAACCTTAATTCATGGTATCCAAAATGAATGACTACACATTTGATCAAATAGGTCATTAATAAAAGGTAGAGGAAACTCATTCTTGATTAGGATCTGGTTAAAATTATGATAATAAATGAAGAGTTTCATTAATCCATTGTTATTATAAAAATGTAATAGTTACACCCCACAGTGTCTCACTTGGATAAATGAATCCATTTTCATGGTTTTCTGGGTGCTTGTTGTTCAATTCCTAAAACTCAATCCAGGCCATTATTTTTTTTGTCTTTGTAATAAGCATGGCAAAAGGTATGAGTTATTTGAAGAACTCAACATCACATTTTAGTTTATGTATAGATAAATAATTTGAAAAGAAATCAGAAATCTCCCAAAAAATAGGCATATGATTTATATTGAATTTCTCCCCAATCATTTGAGATAAACTCCCCTCTTGAATCGGAATAAAAACCTCTACAATGGATGTGATTTAAATTATAAAATCATATTTACTATTTTAGTGAGAAATTTTCATAGGTTGGTTTGTAATGTCAATCATGAAATCACTTAAACATAAATTGATGTTGGATTTATGGAGATAAATACAATCCATGCATAAGATAACATTAAATTAAACTAGGGGCTGAATGAAAATCTATGGAGGAAGCACATTCCCAATAAAATTAAATTGAGAGGAATAATATAGTTTTGATGTGATCATCTAACCATTATGTGTTTTCACTACTAATTATACATCTACTAATTTTGGTTGAATCCTAATACCCTTACAATATTCATTAGATATTAATGAATGGGTAGATATAGAGTCAGATAACAAATTAGCAATTCTATAGTGGATTCTAAGTGTACATTTCACAACGTCAATATCATGAACCTTATAAAAAACAATGAACGATAAGATATTTTTATTCATACATCAAATTAAGAGGGTTTTGAAATTATTAATCATCATTAACCTTGGAATTTATGAACTGATTTTCACAATTCCCATAATACTTTCTTTTGAAATAATGAATTTTAGGTAGTGAAATCTATGGAGCTTTCTCCCTATTTGCACTATTAGCTAAATTCTTCCCATCACATCATAATTTGATTTCCTGATAACCCTACCTTCAAAATTTAAATTATTTATTAGTCCCCTTAAAAAATTTCCACTCTGTTTATTCCCACATATAGAGAAAAAAGTAAATATAATATTCTTCTTTCCGTAGTTTTTAGGATTTCATTATAATTAAAAAAATTTCTTCTTATCAAATAAAAGAGATTGATATTTAACTGTAACCTCAATTTTCAACTTGGTAGCTCATAAAATAATATATTAATAAAAACTGAAGTGTCTAATAGAAAATTGATTTTAAGGATATGGTTTAATTCCACTAAAAAATTGATCAACCTTACTTTCTAGTTAGATGGTAATGCCTGAAGAGTACCTAACATGTCTTGTAAAATTTTGGTCATAGGTACCAAAAGGTTTATCATCCTTTTTCCTTAGCTCAAGGAAATACTTCTCAATTTTTGTATGAATTATACAAGGAAACTACTTATTAAAAAACATGTTATTGAAGTTATCCCAATCGATTGAATCAATTTCAACATGTTTCCTTGTATTTTTTATGGGACTCAACCATTGATCTGATTGGAATTCAAATGATAGACAACCAAAATTCATATTTCATGTTTCAAATACTCGAGAATGGAAAAAATATTTTCAATGCATCTGGTCCATTTATCATCAAATTGTAGATCTATAGATCCATTTGAAGAAGGTGGATGTTACCTAATGAAGGACTCAACATAACATTTTCCCCTCCTTTGATCATATTGATGTTCATTATTAATTCATGTCTTGATAATGTAGTGTGAGAATATAAATGAGAATTTTAATTCTAAATCGCATAACATTTGTATGATCATGAGAAAAATAATTTAATTTTACTTCACACTCAGCATTAACATGGTTTCTTTGGGCTCTAATAATTGACTAAAAACAATGATTATAGTGTAAGAAACAACAATCATAGTGGGGAACCCCATAATCATGAAAAATCACTTATAGTATGCCTAAATCATGAAACCTTCTTTTTAATCTATCAAAAATTAGGTTTATCCATTTATATTATTAGTATTTATATATTTTAATCCTTCTTGATGGTTTGTAAAGAGTTTGTTAATTTCCAAATCGTATACCCTAGGAGTATGAAACATAGTGTGTAAGAAGGCCCATTTTCTTGTACTAGGAGATGATAAAGTCAAAGTCAATATACCCTTTTTGGAGTTCTTACCCCTAGGTACCTATTTTCTAGATATTTATCCACTTTTTATTTAACACCCCGACCCCTCTAAACTGGAGTCAGTGCATTACTTATTAAATTGGAATGATTAAATGGAAAGAAATATTTATGGAACAATCAGTTTAGTAGTCTTGAACAAACTATATACATAGATTTCACTCAAAATACAATGGGAAAGGTAACATAATACAATACATAACAAAAACTAATAAACTGCATCCACAGATACTCAAAAAATTATATGCTCTTAAAAACTTATTGATTGTTGAAAAATGAATGGGTTGAGATCAAAAGCTTAGTAAGGGTTACAAATAGTGGAAGCATGAGTGAAAAACTAAATCATAAAAAAAAATTTCCTAGTCAATATGGCATGGTGAATAAATGAAGAACACAAGCCATTAATAAACTAAGAATGAAACTGCATCCATAAATTTGGTCATAGTGAAAAACTCATGGATATTAATAACAAAAAATGAAAAAAAATAATTATTAGTAATTGGACGTCATGTATCTGGCACATGATACCACTATACCGTCAGAACGGTTTATGTCTATGGGTAGAAACCCGTCTGATTTTTGGAAACAAACTCAAAGGGTTTGTCACCAACTGATTGTCTCATGAGACTTGTTGATGCATCAAGGGGATATAGCAGGCGTCTCCCATCACTGCATGTCCAAAACATTATTTATACATACATTCAATACAAGATCAATATGCCTCTACATTATCCACATAGAATAGAGGATACTGATTCATCAATACTCCCACAGTTAAAACAACATTCAAAATAAACACCGTATGTAAAATGGTATAAAACATAGAAAATAATTATATCCATTATATGAGAATACGGATATTTACAAGGAATATTGTTTCAAATGAATGGTGATCTCAAATGGGTAGTAGGTACACCGCATAAGAATTATTAAGTGCACATTACTATGTAAGTCACAACGAAATGGAAATTGAGACAAAGTCCCATACCACAATGTAAACAGTCTAATCATATGACCAAAACACAATAACCATCAAATTAGTCATCTAATACAATTAATATAAATATAATCATGATATTATATAGAAAATAGCAGTACACATACACCAAATACAATAAAAATGTGGAGAATAATGGAAATCTCATGAAAATGAAAGTGAGATGAGAAACCCCTTACAAACATTTAGGCATGTTAACAGGTGTTCTCGTGAGGGATTAATGAGTGGTTAATGTGTATCCCATCATTTATATATCATAATGGAAGTATGGTAGATGTGATAAAACATACACCATTATTAGGAATTAAAAATAAAAGGACATAACATAGGGGAATTCTTGAACAAAAGTGTGAGAGAGGATCCCTTACCTTATGCTAGAAAGTGTTCTTGATTATTATTGACGACCTGAATAATAAAATTTATCTTAATTAATTAATAATTATAGAACCTCATTAACATCTAACAGATATGTTATAACCTTATTATGTTCATTAATGGTCATTTTTATGGGTTTAAGAGGTTCGAGTTTATTGTTTTGGAAGCAATTTCTTCCTTGATTTTCATGATCCGTTTACTTGTTTTCATGAATGGAAGTTCATTTGAAATGTGGTTAAACATCAAGAATTGTTAATATCTTAAATTATTGACATTAAAAAGATAAGAATTATCACAAAATTATTTTGGTTATATACCATGAGGATGAATAATTTGATAAGTTAATGATAAACTCTTGGATTTGCCTTGGCGGTTTTGTCTACAATGAACTTGTTTTGTAATGTTATTCCATATTATGACTGTGTAAGGATTATAAAACATTAAATAAGATAAAAACTAAAATATTAATATTTTGTTAAACCATTAAAAATGTTTTTTGACAAGTCTTGAATATATTAATGCAAATTGAAAACCCGTCTTCCTTGAGTGTGATAAATTAACACATCTCAGACGGTGTATTAATTTATAGAATAATCGGAGGGGAAAAGAGAGATGACAATGAAATAATACATTAGAATAATGAAAAAACAGTACATGCAAAGTAATATAATTATCATGGAATTTGGATGAGGTGTTGTGATAAGAGATAAAAAATAATGGAACTTGTAAAAGAAATAGAAAGACAAATTAAGAGAGGATCACCTCTTTAGTACTCCTCAATGAGAAAATCCTTAAGACCATTGTTTTTGGTCTTTTGGGGAGACTAGTAGGTATTGGATGAGAGGAATAATATTAGGGATATATTTGAGTAGAATTTAGGCAAGTATTTAATCTTGAGTGGAGTTGGAGGAAGAGGGGGTGAGGGATGGTATATATAATACAGGGTAGGAGGGATTTTAGATTATTTTAATTATTATTTTAATATTTTTTCTCAAGACATTGAATATTAATGATTCATGTGATCCAAAATTGTAATAATGTCACATGATTTCGAAAAAAGTGGTTTTACACCTGACTTGCATCACCTATGATGCAGTAAATCAAGTATTTAACATTTATCATAATTTATTGTAGTTTACTATTAATAAAAATTCTATTATTTTAGAAAAATCCCAAAAAATTCACCCGAACCATTTCTAGACATGTTGAATTCAAAAAAAAAAAAATCCATTTTTCAAATATATTTTTTAAATATCAATCATTATTTAATTGATAAGTATAAACACATAAAATATTTATCTTTATTTTTAAAGTGCCTAATTTATTTATACATTCATGGGTATGGATACCATTCATAAGATTCATATTACTATTCATAAGGGTAGGTTATTATTCATTAAAAATTAAGTTAATTCTACCAGACTCTAAATATCATTTTGATAGCAACTGTGTATACCTATTTTTTGAAATTCAAAACACACAAGTGGAAAATTTAAGTTCAATGGCTAGGTTATCACTATATCATATAAATAACCATTTTTTTCACCTAGAATCAGTGGTTCATGAAATAAAAGATATTTATTGAATTTATTTATGATAAAAATTACTTAAAATTTTTGGGGTGTTATATTTTGTATCTATAAAGGGATGTAATTGTTTGGAAACCACTCAGTCTATCCTTTACCGAAATTACAGAAAATGTTCTTATAAATTGAATCATCCATAGACTTATCTATAGAAATGTCCTTTGGGATGTCATTAAAGTTTTATCATCCTTGTTTCCAAAGGTTATCTAAACCTATCCTTTGATACCAACTATAAAAACATTGGGTTTTCATACATTGATATTATATTTTCATAGATTAACATATTTTTTATTGTAAAAAAACACAGATAAGGATTGTAATGTTATTGAAGTGCCCAGATCAGTGTGAATCACTGAGAGGGGGAGGGGGTGAATCAGTGATCCCTTAAAACTTTTTACTAATTGATTCTTATCAATTAAACCTCTATGGCTGGTTAAAGCCTCGATCCACTCTTCTTGTATCTCTCAACCTTTCCCGAATGATGCAGTAATGAAAAGGCACAGGACACAAGGATTTACAAGGTTCAGCACCAAAGGCCTACATCCTTGCCATGCTCTCCCAGCATGGATTCTCCCATTATAATCGGTTAGTATTACAATGGTCGATACAGCTTCCCACCGTATCTCTCCTGAGTCCCACAGGAGGGTCTTTATACTGCGTCCCACAGTGTTACCAGAGTCCCACTGGTCTGCTCCAGAATCCCACTGAAGACTTCTTCTCCCTGAGTCCCACAGGGTCTTCTCCTGGCTCCTCGAGTCGCACGAGTAGCTCTTCTTCTCTTTAAGCTTCTTCAAGTATCTTCAGCAGTCTGGGATAAAGACTGCTGGCCTTGCTCTTCTTCTGATCACTTGTGGTGAACAGGATCTTCTCAATCTAGCACGGGCTTTATCACCTTCTTCTAAGGATGCCCCGGCTTCTCTCCAATTACTGAATGCTCAGAAAAATAATATCTTTATCTTTGGTCTGGTCCAGTCTCAGTTGCACACCACTGATTTAGCACTGTTCACGTGTGCACGTGCATGCATGCTTGCATGCACTCTTCCTTTCCTCTTCTTGGTGCAGTAGACCCACAAAGGGTGTAATCAATTATAGCACACACCTTCTCCGAACTTCACACACTTTATCCAATTTGTTTACACACTTAGAGTGTGTTCTACTTTAGTGTGGGTCACTCCTTCTTCTTCTTCTAATGTGTATACACTTTTAGTGCACACACTAGGTTCGGCCTTCTTGTCTCTTTGCACACAAAACTTCTTCACTTTGGCACACACTTTGAGCTTGGCCTTCACACTTCTTGTTGCACACCCTTAAATGGCCGTAGGGTGTTCCTCTTCAATTTGCACACACACACACTCAAATGAGGTGTGGTCTTCAATTTACCCACACAAGGCTACGACCTATTTAATTCTAACACACACACAAAGTGTGGTCTTCCCTTGGTGCACACAAGGCACTAAGGCCTTGGCCTTCCTTCTTCACCTCTCACACACACAAAGCGTGGTCTTCGATTTGGCACATACACAAGGGCATGCCTCGGCCTCCTCTTGCACACACCCTAATACCAACACAAGGGCTACGGCCTCTTTGTTTTCTTTTGCATGCAACCAACCCGTAGGTATTCTTCCTTCACTTGGCACACAAGCACAAGTGTCTCGGCCTACTACTTGTCCACTTTGCACCCACAGATCCGTAGGGTCTATTTGCACTTTGCACACACAACTTGGATTTAGTTGTGGTCTTCCTCTCCTCCTTGCATACACACGGCTAGGGTGTAGTATTTATTAAGCACCCACACACAAGGTGTGTAATTCATACTACCCGAACCTCCTTCCAATGAGAAGGGCGCGCAAGGGGTGCGGCCACTTCCACTTCTTCTTCAAGGAGCACAAGGCATGAGCCGCACAAGGGTGCGGACACTTCTGTCGCGCAAGCTCCAAGGGTGCAAGGAGTCTTCTTCCGCACAAGCCTCAAAGAACACAAGGTAATGCAATGGGTAGCCACAGGCGCGCAGGGTATAACACCGCAGGTGCGCAAGTGTGTCAAGCACACCTTGGCCGCGCTAGTGCAAACCGCGCAGGAGGCACGGTGCACAGAGCGGGCTCTTCCTGTCGCGCAAGGAGTGCGGGCAGGGGACTCCTCTTCTTGTCGTGCAAAGATGTTGCGCGCAAGGGACTTCACCGCGCAAGGGTGCGCGGGGCTTCGTCTTCGCGAGGCAGAGGGCTCTCACGGATCAACAGGTCTTCAACAAAAACATCAGCAAGCATTACCGTGCTTCTGGTTCTCTTTTTATAGGCAGAAGATGCCTCACATGATCCGCGTGTTTCCAACTTGAATTCCCGAAGATTTCGGATCTTTGAAATCTTTAAACGAGTTAAAAAATCTTCCGCGTATCTTGATTTTATCTTCTGTCAATCGCGGGTTCATTCACCTTCGGCCTTCTCCACGTACATGCGTTTTAGAACACATGCATGGCTCTGGTTAAACTCATGCATGCAAAAGCATGCTCTCCACGTGGCCTCGCACCTTCGGTTTGCTTCGGCCTCGACCGAATTCATCCACTAGTTGCATGCATGCCTTTTTTATTGCATGAATGTGATCAGTAGGCTCAGACGATCCTCAAGGAGCTTTCGTCTTCGAAAATGGTGGCCGGGAGCTCGAAAACTGTCTTCGGGAGGCTCCTGGTTCGAGCGGAGCTCGCGGGAAGGCGCGGGAAGACCTCTGCCGAGCTCGGGGAAGAGGACGAGGCGGGAGCCGTCGGATCGGCCATTTGAGATATATCGGACGGCCGGATTAAATCGGGGGCGCGGCGGATTAATCGTGCGGCGGAAATAAGACGCGCGATGAGATGTGCGGCTCAGATTCAATCCCGGGAGATTTTCCGCGTCCCACATCGAAACGGGCCGCGGAATTCTCTCGCTTTATCAACTAAGCGCTGCCTCTCAGCGCTCAGTTGAACTTCCTCCCTCCCGGTGCCGCCCCGCACCGGGTTCTCTCTGCGGGCGCGCTCTGCGCCCACTATGGTCCTCGCGGGCGCGCTTCAAGCGCCCACCATGCACTCTCCGGGCGCGCGGGCTTCACCACTGCGTGCCCTCGGGGGCTTATACACGGCCCCCCCTGCCTCTCGAGCTTGCACCATGGGATCCCCCATGGGCGTGGCACCTAGTGCCCATATGAGCCGTGGGGTTGAACCCGTGGGCTGGCTTGAGATGGCCAATTTTTTGGCAAAGGACAAAACCTAGACTTTGTAAAAACAAAGTCCTCCTCTATGTAAAACATGCCAAGTGCCAAATGCCAAATGCCTCCTCCTCTATTCTTCTTATTTCTTCTCTTCTAACACATATTCTCCATCTTCTTCATTAGAATCCACAAACCCTCCTTAACATATATTCTAGACTTAGGAGGTGGAATTCCCGAAGGGTCTTCATCTTCAACCGAGCTCCTTAATCACATAAATTCTTCAATAATCTTCATTGATCTAATCAGAGATCAAATTGGATCACTTCCAATTCACATGCACTAAGAGTTAGTACATGGACTTCATTAGTGCACATCATCCACTTAGTAGTTGTGGATGGAACATCTTGCTTCTTCAACTCCTCATGCATTGTGAAGACAATGCATGGTCTTCAATCAATGTTGTGACATTGTATCATCAGGATACAAGTTCTTTGAACTTAAAGATCAGTTCAGCAATCGTCATATTTACATGGAGAATGTTTCAACCACAATTTCCAATACCACTTAGTGAATCTCCTAAGTGACATGCCTCTTAGTATCATGGCCATTCTCCTTCATCACCATCACCATCACATCCTTTGACATTCACATCTTGACTCCTTGACATCCATTCATTCCAAGACAACTTTATGCCTCATTGACAACAAATGCAACACAATGCACTTCAATCTCCCCCTTTGTATTTGTTGTCAATACACTCCATCAGCACATATGAATGGGTCAATATGTGTGCCCAACCTTTTCTCCCCCTTATTGGCAATCAAATGCAAAGGTGTGGTGTGGTTCACTTTCACAAATCTCTTCCTCCCTTATAAAAGCATTTTCTTCAAAATAACTAAGAGAGGGATGATGTCACATGTTCACTTGAGCAATGAACCTTTAGTAAATCAGCTCTAAGTCTACTTGGGCTAACCCGGTGTAGAAAACAAGAGTGATGTAACCAAGGTACTGAATGCTGTCCAACATTCACTATACATGTGAGATCATGCTTCAGGGGTTTGAAAATTTTTCAGATATAACAACAAATTGCTAAATCCTGCACATACTTCACAAAACTCATTAGAAAGTTCAGTGCAATGATAAAGCTCCCCCTTTCAACCATTTGTCTTCAATCAGTACCCCCCCCTTAATTGTCATGATGAATGCAATTAAGAATCAAGGGATGAAAGTATTATTGGAATACCTTTACTTTTCTCAAGATGGTATTAATCTAAGAATGCCATCTTCTTCAGATTGGCTCCCCCTCAAGGGGTGCACTCCATTCTTTCCAAACCATCCTCCAGTTGAGAATGATCATCATCTTCAATTCCCTGCAATGTCAGCACATGTAAATACCAGAAGTATAAGGGAATAAGATGGAACCTCCTTGGTTCATCAATGTGAACAGCAAGGTTGAGAAGATTCTCTCAACCGAGATGTCCCATTTTCACCAGTCTTCACACTTGCACATTTGATCTTCATTGATGATTGTGCTGGTGTGGTTCTCAAAACATCTTCATGTGAAACCTTTTGTTTCCTTTTTGCCTTACCAATTGCCAGAACTTCATCTTCAGCTCTCTGCAGATCTTTGGCAAGTTGCAACTGATTTGGCCATATGACTAGTAAATCATTTGGAAGTGTGGCCTCAGTTCTGGATATTCCACATGGTTCTTTTGATACTGTTAAGCCACCCTTTTTAGGCAACTTATTTTCAATCAATCCCTTCTTCTTCTGGATTGATTGTCTTTTGGAGTTCAGTCTGCTTCTATTTAGTTTCATGGCTTCTTTACAAAGGTCCATGATGTGTCCTTTCATTCCATAGAAGAAGCATGTTTTCTTGGTGGCTCTTGTTGATGCATCACCCTTCTTGGATTTGAATTCCAAGGACTTCTTTTCATTATTCAACTTCTTCTTGGGAGCATTTTCAATTTTCTTCTTGCTTCCCAAGGAATCTTTTTGAGCCAGGTTCTGTGATCTTTTCTTCTTTTGAGCTCTGGATACAGTTGGAGACTGACATGTATCTTTTTGACCACTTTTGCAATCATCCCAGATGTTGTCAAGTAATCCAAATCTATTTGCAGTAAACAGATGTCTCTGGACCTGTGGATGCTGCTTATTTCCTTCTGGCTTGCTCCCCCTTGGCATGAGCTTCCTTTGTGCTTTGTCATTTAGTGGATTGTACCAACAATCCTTTGCACAGTGCCCATACTTATTACAACACCAACATTGACCCACAAATCTTGACTTCTTCAGTCCTTCTGATTTTAGGGTACTTGTATTGAATTGTTGTGCTGCTTCAGGAGAGCTTTCTCTCTTCATTGTCTTCATCCATACTTGTTTGGAATTATTT
This sequence comes from Viscum album, assembly GCA_963277665.1. Classification (NCBI taxonomy): domain Eukaryota; kingdom Viridiplantae; phylum Streptophyta; class Magnoliopsida; order Santalales; family Viscaceae; genus Viscum; species Viscum album. The sequence goes on along the minus strand of OY728146.1, from coordinate 929,509,037 downwards.
TTCCATCCTGCACTTTTTGTGGAAACACAATTAGAAGCATCAGTACAAGATGGTATGGATGGTACCTTCTTTCTAGAAGTTGTTGCACTTTCACTAGAGGATGTCTTGCTTTTAGAATCATCCTTCTCAAAGCTCACTTGAGTAGCAACATTTCTTCTTTCAGTTGACTGGGAGGCTTTGGCTTTAGGTGATTGCTGATTTGTCAATATCACCTCTAGTTCTAAGCATTTCATGTTAAGGGAGTTCTTCTCATCCTCAACAGTTCTTAGCCTTCCTTCCCAATTCTCCACCAGTTGTTTCATCTGGTCTTCATGCACCTTCTTTAATTCTTCCAATGAATTGTTCAGCTCCTTCACCAATTTTACTTTGTCTTCAAGTTGAGCATCTTTAACAACCATTGATACTCTATGTCTCTTCTCCAGTGCATGGTAAACATCTTTGATTATAACTTTAAAGATTTCTTTCTCAGAAAGGCTTCTTTGCAATTCTTCAGCAGTGTATTCATATCTTTCATTGCCAAGAGATACTGTTTCATCTTTGGAATTTACCAACTTTCTGAGAGTGTTGGTTATGCCAACCCTTTTTGCCAATTGGACTTCTAGAGAATTGGCTTCATCTTCTAGCTGTAATTTTTCTTCTTGAAGATCAAGGAGGCCTGTAGCTATACACATTGCAATTTCCTTGGGGACTCTCTTCTGAAGATATTTGATTGCATTTAGAAGATCATTGTTTCTTCCATGTTCATCACAGCTAGAGCAGGCTTCATCAGAAGAATGATAAAAGGAATTGTCATCTGATGTGACTTTCACATTTCTTTCCATAGAAGGAGTTTCTCTGATTGCAGCAACCTTCTTCTTCATTTTATTGGCCTGTTTCTTCATTCTGTTTTTCAGAGTCTTGGCAGATATCTCCATTTGAGGCTGTTCTTTCATTTCCTCAAATCTGCACTCCATATAGACTCTCTTGGATCTTTTAGAGGTAACCTCCCTTTGATACCAATTGAAGTTCCCAGATCAGTGTGAATCACTGAGAGGGGGAGGGGGTGAATCAGTGATCCCTTAAAACTTTTTACTAATTGATTCTTATCAATTAAACCTCTATGGCTGGTTAAAGCCTCGATCCACTCTTCTTGTATCTCTCAACCTTTCCCGAATGATGCAGTAATGAAAAGGCACAGGACACAAGGATTTACAAGGTTCGGCACCAAAGGCCTACATCCTTGCCATGCTCTCCCAGCATGGATTCTCCCATTATAATCGGTTAGTATTACAATGGTCGATACAGCTTCCCACCGTATCTCTCCTGAGTCCCACAGGAGGGTCTTTATACTGCGTCCCACAGTGTTACCAGAGTCCCACTGGTCTGCTCCAGAATCCCACTGAAGACTTCTTCTCCCTGAGTCCCACAGGGTCTTCTCCTGGCTCCTCGAGTCGCACGAGTAGCTCTTCTTCTCTTTAAGCTTCTTCAAGTATCTTCAGCAGTCTGGGATAAAGACTGCTGGCCTTGCTCTTCTTCTGATCACTTGTGGTGAACAGGATCTTCTCAATCTAGCACGGGCTTTATCACCTTCTTCTAAGGATGCCCCGGCTTCTCTCCAATTACTGAATGCTCAGACAAATAATATCTTTATCTTTGGTCTGGTCCAGTCTCAGTTGCACACCACTGATTTAGCACTGTTCACGTGTGCACGTGCATGCATGCTTGCATGCACTCTTCCTTTACTCTTCTTGGTGCAGTAGACCCACAAAGGGTGTAATCAATTATAGCACACACCTTCTCCGAACTTCACACACTTTATCCAATTTGTTTACACACTTAGAGTGTGTTCTACTTTAGTGTGGGTCACTCCTTCTTCTTCTTCTAATGTGTATACACTTTTAGTGCACACACTAGGTTCGACCTTCTTGTCTCTTTGCACACAAAACTTCTTCACTTTGGCACACACTTTGAGCTTGGCCTTCACACTTCTTGTTGCACACCCTTAAATGGCCGTAGGGTGTTCCTCTTTAATTTGCACACACACACACTCAAATGAGGTGTGGTCTTCAATTTACCCACACAAGGCTACGGCCTATTTAATTCTAACACACACACAAAGTGTGGTCTTCCCTTGGTGCACACAAGGCACTAAGGCCTTGGCCTTCCTTCTTCACCTCTCACACACACAAAGCGTGGTCTTCGATTTGGCACATACACAAGGGCATGCCTCGGCCTCCTCTTGCACACACCCTAATACCAACACAAGGGCTACGGCCTCTTTGTTTTCTTTTGCATGCAACCAACCCGTAGGTATTCTTCCTTCACTTGGCACACAAGCACAAGTGTCTCGGCCTACTACTTGTCCACTTTGCACCCACAGATCCGTAGGGTCTATTTGCACTTTGCACACACAACTTGGATTTAGTTGTGGTCTTCCTCTCCTCCTTGCATACACACGGCTAGGGTGTAGTATTTATTAAGAACCCACACACAAGGTGTGTAATTCATACTACCCGAACCTCCTTCCAATGAGAAGGGCGCGCAAGGGGTGCGGCCACTTCCACTTCTTCTTCAAGGAGCACAAGGCATGAGCCGCACAAGGGTGCGGACACTTCTGTCGCGCAAGCTCCAAGGGTGCAAGGAGTCTTCTTCCGCACAAGCCTCAAAGAACACAAGGTAATGCAATGGGTAGCCGCAGGCGCGCAGGGTATAACACCGCAGGTGCGCAAGTGTGTCAAGCACACCTTGGCCGCGCTAGTGCAAACCGCGCAGGAGGCACGGTGCACAGAGCGGGCTCTTCCTGTCGCGCAAGGAGTGCGGGCAGGGGACTCCTCTTCTTGTCGCGCAAAGATGTTGCGCGCAAGGGACTTCACCGCGCAAGGGTGCGCGGGGCTTCGTCTTCGCGAGGCAGAGGGCTCTCACGGATCAACAGGTCTTCAACAAAAACATCAGCAAGCATTACCGTGCTTCGGGTTCTCTTTTTATAGGCAGAAGATGCCTCACATGATCCGCGTGTTTCCAACTTGAATTCCCGAAGATTTCGGATCTTTGAAATCTTTAAACGAGTTAAAAAATCTTCCGCGTATCTTGATTTTATCTTCTGTCAATCGCGAGTTCATTCACCTTCGGCCTTCTCCACGTACATGCGTTTTAGAACACATGCATGGCTCTGGTTAAACTCATGCATGCAAAGCATGCTCTCCACGTGGCCTCGCACCTTAGGTTTGCTTCGGCCTCGACCGAATTCATCCACTAGTTGCATGCATGCCTTTTTTATTGCATGAATGTGATCAGTAGGCTCAGACGATCCTCAAGGAGCTTTCGTCTTCGAAAATGGTGGCCGGGAGCTCGAAAACTGTCTTCGGGAGGCTCCTGGTTCGAGCGGAGCTCGCGGGAAGGCGCGGGAAGACCTCTGCCGAGCTCGGGGAAGAGGACGAGGCGGGAGCCGTCGGATCGGCCATTTGAGATATATCGGACGGCCGGATTAAATCGGGGGCGCGGCGGATTAATCGTGCGGCGGAAATAAGACGCGCGATGAGATGTGCGGCTCAGATTCAATCCCGGGAGATTTTCCGCGTCCCACATCGAAACGGGCCGCGGAATTCTCTCGCTTTATCAACTAAGCGCTGCCTCTCAGCGCTCAGTTGAACTTCCTCCCTCCCGGTGCCGCCCCGCACCGGGTTCTCTCTGCGGGCGCGCTCTGCGCCCACTATGGTCCTCGCGGGCGCGCTTCAAGCGCCCACCATGCACTCTCCGGGCACGCGGGCTTCACCACTGCGTGCCCTCGGGGGCTTATACACGGCCCCCCCTGCCTCTCGAGCTTGCACCATGGGATCCCCCATGGGCGTGGCGCCTAGTGCCCATATGAGCCGTGGGGTTGAACCCGTGGGCTGGCTTGAGATGGCCAATTTTTTGGCAAAGGACAGAACCTAGACTTTGTAAAAACAAAGTCCTCCTCTATGTAAAACATGCCAAGTGCCAAATGCCAAATGCCTCCTCCTCTATTCTTCTTATTTCTTCTCTTCTAACACATATTCTCCATCTTCTTCATTAGAATCCACAAACCCTCCTTAACATATATTCTAGACTTAGGAGGTGGAATTCCCGAAGGGTCTTCATCTTCAACCGAGCTCCTTAATCACATAAATTCTTCAATAATCTTCATTGATCTAATCAGAGATCAAATTGGATCACTTCCAATTCACATGCACTAAGAGTTAGTACATGGACTTCATTAGTGCACATCATCCACTTAGTAGTTGTGGATGGAACATCTTGCTTCTTCAACTCCTCATGCATTGTGAAGACAATGCATGGTCTTCAATCAATGTTGTGACATTGTGTCATCAGGATACAAGTTCTTTGAACTTAAAGATCAGTTCAGCAATCGTCAGATTTACATGGAGAATGTTTCAACCACAATTTCCAATACCACTTAGTGAATCTCCTAAGTGACATGCCTCTTAGTATCATGGCCATTCTCCTTCATCACCATCACCATCACATCCTTTGACATTCACATCTTGACTCCTTGACATCCATTCATTCCAAGACAACTTTATGCCTCATTGACAACAAATGAAACACAATGCACTTCAGTTATAATTACTTTGGGAAAATGGAAGCATAAGTAACTAGTTTATATGTTAAATAAATCATCTCCCACTATGTTCTTTATAACTATTACCCCAATTCGTTTTATCATACATAGTACATTTCATCATAACCTATGGAAAGGAAGCATAAGAAAGGGTGATCTAAGATTCTATGTAATGTTAATCAAGTGTGATATGTAATCATAAAATGAAAATAAGAGTAAGATAACATAAACATAACATTTTAAAAAACTTTTAGAAATCATGGTTTTTTGCAAAAAAAATGTGTTCTCGACAGAAGATAAAAAAACAAAAAAAAATTTAAAGACATTATTTTGAATTCTTGGGTACATATAAAAAAATTGAATGGAAAAAAGTATTCTCATTTCATAAATATATAATAATAAAATTCATGATTTTATTTATTTGTGTATCAATATATTGTATCATCAGAAACATAATCATAAAAAATCCATATAAATAATGATATTCTAACATAAAATAATTACAGCTTTGGTAATAATGAATTGTAAGACACATGAAGTATTAACATTAAATGAAACATAAAATATCAAAATCAATAAAAAATTCATGATATTAAATGTGATTGTTTTTTGTATATACACATCATAAATGAAAATATGCACAATACATAACAAATGTTTCAGGAAATTTTGAGATACAAATCCATTACCAGTTTAAAATCATTTGAATCATAATCCCCTCGAAAGAGATATTATAAAATGGATATAAAAATAAAAATAATTCTCTAGATATTTTTCATAAAATAAATTTAGGGTATGTATATACTCTATATAAGAGAAATATGTGTTTAATATGACATATGTGTGTCACAAAAGTAAAAAGTTAGATTAAAATCCCATACCTTAAGTCTCATCTTTTGTTGTACTCATCCAAAACTACTATATAATTAAAATAAATTTACTATAAATATGTTATAGAACTATAATTATATTTATCAGAACATAAATAATTTTATTATAACTTTTTATTATCTGTTTATTAAAAACTCCATGTGAAACTCACGTTTCGACCAATAACTACTTTGTTTTTTCATGTATAATTTGATATTTTATTTTTGGACCTATTAATTTTATCAATATTCCTTGATCAAAATAATGTTCACCATGATTTATATATACTTTATATTTCTTCTATTTTTTACTAGACTAATTCAAAATAGTTAGTTATATAAAATGAAATATGCCATTCATGGTGACGGTAGGTCGTATGTACACAATAATGGTATATCTATTTTCTCAATGGATGAAATGGTAGAAATTAAAAACATATATCACCATTAGAATTTAATTATAAGTTCATATATATAATTTATATTAATTTAATATTTCATTACTATCATCCCTATAAATCCCAGACGAAAATGAATGACATTGCTTCATGAGGCGGTAGAGTTCTGTACACACAAGCGGTGTTATCGTATCCCTGACAGAATAGAAAGTTAGAAGGTATCTATAGTATATTAATTATATAAGTTTATTAATATCATAAATATAATATATAAAATTAAATCCATTATTATATCTATCCATGATAGGGGGTGATGAAAAATGAATAACATCGGTTCGTGAAGAGATAGTCCACCACCTAAAGGAATGATGATTTTGTATCCCATTTAATGGAAGAAGATAAAGTTTTTTTTCATGAATGTAACATAAAAATATATAGGTATATTAAATATAATTATTTTATTATATGTTAAATTTTAACACAAAATTGAATGTGTAAAAATTAGAATGACAAAGAAGAAGCTTGGTGAAGGAAATTACCTCACTTAGAAGAAACTCCATTGGATCTCTTATTAAGAACCATAATTTTCATATTTTGGTTTGACCAATAGATATATGAAATGTATAATTATTTTTGGGAGGTATTTTTTTTTTTGATGAAATATATGGATTGATATGTGATAATAATTAAAGGGTGGTGATGGCCTTCTGTATGTGGGGGAAAATAACCCACTTGGATCCCACATAGTAATTTCCCAAACGAATCCGAAATAATAAATTAATTTCAATAAAAAATCATCCAAATGAACATATATTCATAATTTGGAAGTATAATATTAAAATATTTCCATAAAATCTAAAATTTACAAGTTTTATGATCATTTTAACCACTATCTTCTTATTTTAACTCCTAGTAAATCCATGTTTTCCATAACCATGATAATTTATTTATACTATTTTCATTATTAATTATTGTAAAACTTTATGTTGAGAACATAATATAATATAAATAATTATTATTCTAGATATTTAATCCATTTTCAAAATTAAAGTTATATATATTACAAAATTTAATTTAAAATTAAACCTACAGACATGATGAGAAATCTGTTTTCGAAAGAGAGAATATTCAAAAAATCAAAACGTTTTTATATAAAAATGAAATATTATTATAATTAAAGGTAACTTAACTGTATTAATTGTTTTATAATTAAATTAAATTTTTAAAGACCGTTTTAATATAAAAATTATCCTTATATATTCTTTAAATGAAAATTCACTTTTCAATAAGAACCAATAATTTTCACTATTCCTTGAAAAAATAATCTTTTTTGAAAAATAATTAAATTTCATCCAAATATAATTTTTAAATTATGACATGAAAATTCAGATTAATATTTACATATTAATTTTATTAAATTTTAAAGAACAACATTAATTTTTTTCACATAATTAAATAATAATCATTTTTGTGTGAAAATAGTATTTTCGAAACATATAAAGTCATTTATAAAAATTAAATAATTTTTCTTCAATGTTTTTTAATGATATAAAACCATCATAATTAATATTTAAATATTATTAATTACTATTAATATCTCTATGTTTAATAATAAATTTATAACGACTGTGTTTAAATAATAATATCAATAAAATTTCGTGGGTTATTAAAAATTAGTGTTGCGTATAACAAAAGCTATCAAAAAAATTTAATTTATTTTAAGAAAATAAATTCATAAAAACATGGGGTGTTACATCACTCATCCTGATCACTACCCCAATCCAAAACACTTTAACTGTGGTCTTTTATCAGGTAGGCTCCTAAAATGAAAGGACACATTATTGATATATGTGGTATAACATATCCATTTAACACATTAGATATTTAATTGGATCATTCATATTATCATTGGTTGAATTCTTACCCGTTACCTTGATAGTGGTCCCATTCGGATAAACTGCTTAAGAAATAATCCCTATGAATGATTTGTGTGTAAAATTATTAGTGAATTTTATAATTTTTCTAAGTAGTTGTAGATTTTCCCTTGGTTAAATCATAAATTCCTAATTAACAAGAAGTGGTATAATATGAAATTGTAGCTTATGTGTTTTTGAACCTTTTTAGAGGGTGAATCTTGTGCAACCCCTTATTATTTTAATGTAACACCAAATAAATAAAGGGATATATGTAAAAATAAATAAACTTTCATAAAATTAAAGGTGACATTATGTTAGATGATTAACATGATAAAAGGTTATACTATGTTTTATGGAAGGGGGAAATAAATGTTATTTTATTAATTTATGTCTTGTGAAATTAGTTTAAATTGAAAAGTTAATTATCTAATGTTAATGTGTGAAATATGATTATCATGGAAATTTATAAATAAAGCAATGCTAAATTCCTATTGAAATAGTGATGCCTATTGAAAATGTAAATTGTGACAACAATTAATAAATGATATTAATGTGAATATAATGTTCTTAGGCGCCCTGGTACATGAGATAGGGAATGTTGGGATGAGTACCTAGATTCCATGTGTTTTTGTATGATTGGGAATTCGAAGATGATATCCTTTAACTTTGTTTGATATAAAGAGCTAATTAAGTAATAATGATTAGATAAGATCCATTGATTCCATGTGGTACATGAGTTTTGAATTCTAAGATAAGATTTTTGGTTTCCAAATGATACCATAAGTATGGTAATGTTGGTATGGGAACTTATATTTCACATGAAACATGATATTTGGGAATGTTTACATGAGCATCGAGATTCCATGTAAATGCTAGGATAAGAACACATACTCAATGTCTTACCTTATGATATTTGGGAATTATAGAATGAGAACCTATATTATGCATGGTTACATATCGGGAATGATCTTCATGACATGCTAAGAGACAACCCTACACTAGTCTTGGTTGGTAGGACTGACCTTGGGTGTAAATTTGGATCCTGGTCATTTATATTGTTTATATATTTACTTTATTTGTATAACCTAGTTTATTATTATATCTTGCATAAACTTATATACTTGACTTGATATTTAGGGATTCCATTGGTGGTTTCAAATTAAATTATACAAAAACCTTTGTTGGGACACCATGACACATGGGTATCCAATAAGAAACTATATTTTTTTTCCAGATTGTACAATGGAATATTCCCCCTACTTATTATTATAATTTGTTTGTGAGGTCATAGAATAAGATCTTGAGCTTAGACTAGGTATAGGTACCCTTTTTATGGATTTTTATCTTTGTCATTTAATTTTTTCGGGATATTGTTTAGGGTCTTCTATGTATGAATGACTGAAATTTTTTCACAGTTCATATTATTATAGCTTTATTTATGTTGGTTATTACGTATAACTTACCTGGTCTCTTATGTACAACTTTACTTATATTTTGTATTTCATTGTTATTATTTCTATTATAGTTTTACTACGATATGTGAGTATAGTCTCTCCAATATAAAATACCAGACCCATATTGGAATTTATCATCCATGAATGTAGGTGGAGGATTATCTAAGTTCATGGGGTCCACCAGCTCAAAACACTGGTTTAGTGGATCCCTTGGTGGGATGTTATAAAGTGGTATCATAGAACTTTTTTTTACTATTTGGGGTGAGTACCCAAGACAATTTAAATTCAATAGGACATAATATGGAACTTGTGTCTAGGACTGGACAACCCATGTAAGAGATAAGTCCATGTGTCAAGGTATGGGATTTTAGTTTAGGTTGTTTCTTATAGTTTGTATAATTTCATTTCGATTGATGCACTTGATTAACAAGGAGAGGGTTTATGAAATTTTATATCATGGATTAGTATGGAAGGGGGGTGTGTGTTCATGAATCATATCGGGAATGTAGGACTCACATTTCATTATTACATTTAATTCGATGGATTGTCTAATTACATGTACTATGATATAGGTCGACTATTTAAAGTATTTATATCCATTTATATGGTGTTTCCAAATATTTGGATGGTGAAATTTTACTAATAAAACCCTATAAAGATTAATTAAATTGATTTTATGTGATTTTCTTTAATGATCAAGATATTTTTTACAAAAAAATTCCAATTATAATTTATAGAGAGATTTCCTCAATAGATTGAAATTGAAATCTTATTTAAACGATCCTCACCAGTGAAAAGTTTTGTTTAATATAAATGATTAAAAGTTAAACTATCAGACCCACTCCCTTTATAATTATGTAATTCCTACTAAATAAAGTTCATAGTACAAGTTATAATGTTTTTTCTTCCATAAATTGTGTATGCAGTTTCATATAAATGATCCCTTTTTATAGAATTATTAATTAAATAAAATGGAAAAGTGTAAAATTTCTAATTCTGTACATAAAAAATTTTGACGTAGTATGTGTTTTGGTGATTGACCTTATACATGATTAGTCAGGGTTGGTGGGAGTTCCTAGGTTATATGATATCCCTATAATGTTTGAGACCTTATTTCTCATGGTAATCTTACAAGGTGTAGGTCATGGGGTGAATTAACTAATCTCAAAATGGATAGAATGGCCAGAGAGATAGATCATCTCGTGTGACCCAATAGTGGGTGTTTTTCCTTGTATATTCCTTGTGGCAATGGAATGGGGTGAGTTATATATAGGGTTTTGAACTTGGTAATATGTTAAGTGTGGGATAGGTGTGATAACCAAGAGATATTCCTTAGACATGACTCCAGGATACAAATTAGGCACCATGTTACCTTTTATGGTGACCCATTAAGAGGGGAAAAATATTTTTTTGTATGATGCATAGGTAGGGGCTTCGAGATAAGACCTTGGTGTACGAAGGGTGTTACTAAGTATGTGTGTTAGGATTATTATATTCCATTATAATTTTTTGGGTGAATTACTATAGTTCTAGTGCCTTCATTTTTGCAGTTTGTTCCTAATGGGGAAGTCTTGTTTGGCCCCCTTTCCTTATTAAATCCATGATTTGTTTTTCTAGTGATTTGGTCAATGAGGGTCATGGTTGGTAGGCCTTGAATCGGCATAATGTGGTTATGTGATTTGTTAGGGACGAAATCACATGCAGTGCATGGGAATTTGGGGTTAGGAATGTGAGGTACCTAGAGAATGAAAGTGCAGGTGGGGTATGAATGGTTGTTATAAATTCAATTAATATTGAGGTTTTAGGTAAGTAGAATACCATTCGATGGAACTAGTATAAACCTTATGGGAACTATTTTTACTCATGTAATACATGGCACTTGTGGTGATGGGGATTTAATAGCGCATATAGTTTTTGAGGGAAGGACCAGTCAGGCACCCAACATTATGGGATTAGTATGTGCCTTTAAGAGAATAAAGGGAGTGTAAATGAACCCAAATAACATTAGAATTACTCTCAAGTTGTAATTGTTCTTGTGAATTGTTTTAACTTCGTGATATGTTCTTATTTTGAAAAGAATCGAGGGTCTATATTCTTGGTGAGAATAGAATGTAAGAGAAGGATGAATAATGGATTGGATGCATGTGTTTATTATTAGTGTTACATGACTCAATGTTTGTGTCAGGACCTTGTGGTTGGGTTCGATAGTTCCATGAAACTATTGAGTTTCATTAGAATCTGGGATGCACGTACACATTAGGGATGTGTTGTGTAACTAGGATTATGGTTTGAGTGGGGTAGAGGCACACACATATGATCTTAAAGTAATTAAGAATCCACATTTGGAATGAAGAATGATGGAAGTGTAGTGATTTTCTTGAAGGAATGGTGACCTGAGGCTCTCAGGTGATAATTATGACCTTACAACTGTGGGAACATGGGCATTGAAGGTATTGGTTGCTTTGATAAGGCTAATACTGGGTTAAACCTTACATGAAGCATAAATTATTTACGTGGTTTATATAAGATTTTGGATACTATGGAGTAATATGTGGGAGTTCCTTATGAGACATGTTTTGGTTGGTTCTCTAGGAGTGGTTGGGGGATGAGCCTGATGGTGTGGAGTATTCCATTGTTCATTTAATTTTTTGACCCTTGTAGTTAGTATATTTTATATAAAAATACATGGAAAACATTACCATGTCCTTAGATTGTGTTTTGGGTTACCTTTAATTTTGATGCTCAAGGATGAGCAGTCTCATTTAGTCTAGACATTATGTTTAGTATGGGATGTATCACAGGATGTGGAGATTAGAAAATGATTATTTGGTATGATTCCAAGGATTCTATGGATATGGGGAGTAGAATTTGTTTCATATATAATACTAGGTATGGTTTCATATTTGATTTTAAGGGATAATGAGCCTTATATTTGACATTGGGATAGTATTAGGATAGTTTAAAAGTGATTTGGTTTGGTGGCATGTCAGCGATTGCAGTATAACACGATTGTGGGAATGGGAAGTTGATGGTTCGACAATGTAATATCATAAGAAGTTAGGTATAATCTTTGGTGAACATTTTTGGACGATCATGGGATGTCTTCTAGGTTTATGAAAACATGGCCAGTCATGTTAGTAATGTGTTAGTATCCATAGCTGAGTGTTTTGAGGAAGGTTAGATGGAAGAGGTTTAGATTAGTTCCTCACATTTTGTTAGATAAGATGATTTGAAAATTACATTGGGTGGGTCATATTGGATATAAGTGATATAAATTGCACTAGGTTGGAGGGCACACCAGGAATGAAAGGGAAGAAAAAATGTGAGTTTATTAGGAAATTATATAAGTGAGATAAATCATGGATATTAGTTTCTTATAGTGTTTTAATTCATATTGTGGGAGAAATATAGGCTGGTTCAGTAGTGGTTGAGGGAACCATGGTGTCTCAATGAAGACATGATCAAGTGCATTATATCTTGGTGCTTATTGGTAGTTGGGAGAATTGGTTTAGGGTGTGGTATTTTAATGTGAATATTAAGGAATGAACTCAATTCACAATATTCTTGGTGGTAAACAATTATGATTGATTGGATGACCTAATGAAAATGTAGCATTATTTGTCTAGTGATGTCAGTTGAAGAGGTGTGGTGTTCGGAGTTTTAGAAATTGTGAACACAAGAATATTTACAGTGGCGTGGTGGAGTTAATTAAAATGAGAAATGAAATGATTCACATGATAACAATGTTTTTTATGATACTATTTATTTTGGTGGATTTCCTTGAAAAAATCTAGAAGGAGGCCAACAAATCAATTTTTTAGATTAAGTGTCATGCCTGATATCTTGAAGCATGCCACTTTTATCTTAGTAAAACTCAAATATATAGCTTGGGGATGATTCGTTATATGGAAAAGAGAATGTAAAATCTGATTTTTCTTTCATGATTTAATATTTTAGAAGAATTCGAACTTTTGGATTAATGGGAATGATAGTTTTTGGACATGATTTTGGAGTAGAATTATGTGGATTTGAACACATGAAATAGGTGATTTTGGACCTGGAACATGGGTTAAGGTTCATCAAAGATTAATTTAGAGTGCTAAAAGGTAGGTGGGGATGATAATAAAACTAATGAACCACCAATGGCTAGTTGGTGGTATGTACAATATCCTAGTAAGGGATTATAGACACACTAACATGTTTTTGGGGGGACATCAGCTAGCCAGTGGACCCTTTACCATTTCAAAAAATGGTAGAGGCCAGTAAATATTACCATGTAAACCCCATTAAATAAAACATATTTATCCCTTTCATGAACCATGTCGAATTTCCATCCAAATAAACACCAGATATGGTTCATGGCATTGCCATAAGGGTATTCCATATCCCCACTGGAAGACAATAAGTTCATGGTTATCAACAACATAACTCATGAATGATTTCACACATGTAAATTTTCATAAACAACCAACTATAATAAATAAACCTGAACTGAAAAATCATAACCAAACATGGAATAACAATTTCCATATTTAATATTTTACAAAATTTAAACAAAAAACAAATGGGATACAAAAAAATTGGAACACTACACTATCCCAAAACCACCATTCAATAAAAGGATAATATTTTTCAGGACACCGCCACAACACCCGAAAGGGATGACCACTAGCATCCTGAACTATAATATCCACATATATTTCCATTACCCATGTCAAACATAACCAAGTATACACACATCCAAAGGTTTTTATAGGGGGTGGTCAAATCCCTATAGGTTTCCACCCAATAAATAGATTCCAGTCTAGAACATTATAAGACAAATAAACATGCAAATTTTATGGAAGAAAATCTAGAATCATTTTAAAATATTTTTTTAATGAAATACAATTATATATTTTGAAATAACCGAAAAATTTGACCGTTTGCTGACAATAGGTATGAAAAAATGAAAGTGCACTAAGCCATGGGAAATCCCTATAGGCACTATCTAAAATGGGACAGTAGGAACCTCATATCTCAGTGAGATGTGGTATAAAAACCACCACCACCAACATTCTCGTGCATGAGCCACTAAAGAGAAGAAACATCCAAAATTATAGTGGATTCGAATCATCATCAAAATTTTAGTTAGTGTTATAATCATAAATCTTACTAGAAAAATTCAAGCCAATACACTTCTGATTAATTAAGAATACTGGTCATAGTCCACCAACCTAAATACCTAGGATTCCCTATGTGACCAATTACCATTTCACATGTACCATGCAACATCACTTCCACACAATCATAAGAAAATCATTATTCCACACATGATAATCAACTCTTTCTATAACTAAAAACCTCTTTTGAATCCAAACACTTAGAAAAATCACCTTAAAACACGTTTCACACCACATTAAAAATTTATTAAACATCTTTCCCAATTTATAATACACATTCAAAGGTCACAACAAAAGATAACACTTAAAATACAACCAATATTCATTAGAAAAAATAATTTTCATGGATTATGCATATAGAAACCTTTAAAAAAACATATTTTTCACCTCATACACAATCTATATAATATAACGAAATAGAAAATAAAGAATATTAAAATCACAAAATAATGTTTAAGAAAGTAACCACCAACCTCTAGTGAATAAACTTCAGAAAATTGATGATGAATCACAACTATACTACCCAGGGATCCTATAAATGGAATAATGAAAAAAACATCAATATTGAACCCTAATATTCAAGATACAACCCTAAATAGGTCACACAACTTGATAGAGATATAAAACCCTAAAGAAAAGGAAGAGAAACCCTAGAAAAGAGGAATAAATCAAGTAAGAACTCACTTACATGAAGAATTTAGGAGAAAAGACACCAAAATCACCAAAAAAGGATGTCCAAGGGAGGTAAGGGAGGAGGGAGAGGTTCTTAGTGCTAAAAATACCTATTGGGAAAGAATATGGGTGATATAGGGTTAAATCCTAAGAGAAGACATTAGGTATTTTAAATTTTTTATTGATCAGGAAAATTTGAATGATTTACCTGCACGAATTTCCAAACTATGTGAAAACCATGCACCCCATACTATCCAAGTAGGAAATACCACATGGTTTACAAACCATGTGCTAACTATGTGATTATCCACTATGAAAGAACACCACTTGGCAACATGGTTACCTGCGCAAGGGCACACGATTTTCCTAACCTTCTGCCAACAATGCGTGACCTGTTATTTCTAAAAAAACATCCATTTTTCATAAAAAAACACAATGGAAACATAAGGGTAAAATGATAGACCAAAAATAAATATGGATATACATCAAAACGAAATCACGCGAGTGAAAATTCTCCCCACCATGAAAACTATCCCACCATAGAATGTACACCCTATGCTTGATCAGATAATATAAACACACACTCTATATCAACAAACAACATCCACTCTCAAGTATCATGTTAATCATTTCCATGATGCCAAATAATGTAGAAAAATAGAGTATAAATTCATTGAATAACCTTTTCTTTGGAATATAGAATTCATATAGGCTACTCGAACATAGAAAAATTGATCTCTATTTCCAAATCATCATAATTTAGCACATGAGATAGATCTGGGTTGTTTTTCTTAAAATAAGAATCATGGAATATGTCATAAATTGAAATCAAATGAGAAGGATAATATAACCTATATTCTATCTAACCAACCCTCTTGGTGATCTAGAAAGGTCTAATATACCTTGGATTTAACTTCCCATTCTTTCCTAAATGGTGATGACCCAATCCAGGTTCCACTTTAAAAAACACATATTCACCCAAAAAAACCCAAGACCTCAGTATCTTGGATTGAAATATGATTTCTTGCGACTCAGAGCTATCAGAAAATTATTTTGGATTATCTTGACCTTCTCAGATGTCCCTTATACTAAGCTCGACCCAAAAAATGATGTCTTTCCTGTCTCATCCCAACAAAAAGGTGACCGACATGACCGACCATTAATCACCTCAAAAGGATACCTTAAAATCAATGAATAATTATATTGTTATATAAAAACACAACCAATCCCAAATATCTATCCCAAAACCTCTAAAATCCAACACACATGCTAGAAAAATGTCTTCCAATATCTGATTCTCCCGCTCCGTCTGGTCATCCATTTGAAGATGGTATTCCAAACATAACTTGATTTGTGACCTATTTCCTTTTTAAGGCCTTATCAAAACCAAGAGGTAAAGCAGGATCCCTATCAGATATAATAGATGATAACAAACCAAGAAAGCTTAAAAATTCATAACCATATAACTATCCCAACCCATTCAACTTAGAGAAATATATGATATGAATAAAATTGGTATATTTAGTAGATGATCAATCATTTTCCATATTAAAGCCGTTGCCTGGGGTGTATGAGGTAAGACAACAATTAAATACATGGAGATCATGTATCAATTATAGATACTAATGGGCAGTAGATGAAGTAATATTGAGGGCCTTTGGTGGTTTTCCTTTACTTGATGACATGTATAATACCTTAATACAAAGTCAGATACATCCCACATCATGCATGGCCGCGAGAACTACCGACACACATCGTAAAAAATCTTTGTATTACCAAGATAAATGAAACACTGATATTGGTGTCTATCAAGCATCACTACACTTCATAGATAAAATGAAACCACAAAGATTCCTTTTAATGAATAAAGAATATTTCAGAGACAATGACCAATCACAAGGAAAGTCCCCACCATGATGGAACTACATAGAACATTGAAAAAACTCATCATTCGTCTTCTCTTTCTGTACCAAATTTGGAAGGGAAAGAGTAAACTATACCCTAGATAGAAATGTGCTTCCACTGTGATCCTTGGTTTTTAACTGATTCTGATAAAAACACCCCATCAAGGTACACCCATCCCTAGACTTACTCAACGCATGCACTTGTACCTTCTTACTCAAGGCATCAGCTACAAGATTTAATTTTCATGGTGTATAGAATATATTTTAGTCGAATACTTGAAGGTACTCAACCTAGGTATTCTTCTTTAGGATCAAATACATTAGGGATAAAATGTTGGATGACCTTTTATGATCAAAATAAACCAAGAATTTATCCTAAAAAAGATAGAGATGCCACATCATTAAGTCATGCATCACTGCATCTTACTCCAAGTCATGGGTGGGGAAATTCTTCTCATATGGTTGGAGTTGGAGGGAACTGTATGCCATGACATAATAATTTTTCATCAATACACATCCATGAACCATAACTATGGTGTCACATTAAACCAGATAACCCTTCCTAGATTCTAGAAAAATTAAAATAAGGGAGGTGTTAAACCTCCACTTAATTTCCTCAAAAGAATCATGAAATTTATAACTCCATTTGGACTTCACCCATTTCTAGGTGAGCACCATCATGTGTGATGCCATCCAAGGGAAATCCCAAAACAAACCACGTGTAATAGCATACCAGGCCCAAAAATCTCTTTATGTCAAATTCATTATTTGGATGTTGCCATGACATCACTACACTGATATTCTTAGGTTCTACTGAAACTCCTCATTTTATGATCATATGGCCAAGAAACCTCACCTATTTAATCTAAAAGGTAAATTTAGAAATATGTTCATAGAGACTATGGTCTTAAAGAGTTCCCAACATGATCTTAAAATTCCTATCATGATCCTCCATAGATCCATAATAAAAAAGGATTTCATCCACAAACACCACAATGAAAGAATCAAGATATTGTTGGAATATCCTATTCATAAGCACCATGAAGAACAATGGAGAATTCATTATTCCGAAAGGCATGAAATAAATACATAAAATGGTTGTACAAAATTCTAAAAGTTGTTTTTGGGACATCCACATCTCTAAATATGACCTAGATATAACCAGAATTCAAGTCAATCATGAAAGCCACCTTTCCCCTTTACGTTGATCAAACAAGTCATCAATATTTGGAAAAGGGTATTTTTCTTGATGGTCATATTATTAAAATCCTGATAATCAAAGAATAATCATAGATACCCATCAGACTCATTCTTAAATAGAACTATAGTGGCCCAAGGAGAGATTCCCAGGTGAATAAATCCTTTGGATTCCATCCCACATAAGGTATAAGCACATAGAAGGGCTAAACACACTCTAAGAAGAAAAAACCACTAAAAGATCCACATTCATATAAAATAATTTACTTTTATATTGATAGAACAAGTCCATTAATCATTAATAATAATAACATGAACCTAAAACAACTAAAAAATAGGAGACTCTGAATATCTCCACTTCCACACAGGATACAAACTGAGCTATGATTTTCTGCACACCCCCCAAAATTCATGAATATAGGTGAGATTTATTCCATGTCCTATGGCTGGATCCCATATGATCAAATAATAACCTATATCATATTAAAGCACTAAAATATTCCTATCACGACATCTTCTTTGGGTGACACTTCCTATAAAACTTCTTCAGATGACCAAAAAACCCACAAAAATGGAATTTTTTTGGAGGATTGCAACAAGAGGTATATGAATGCCTGAACTAACCACATTGGTGGAAGAAAAGTGAACAATATGAGTAATTGGATACTCAAACCAAAAAAACAATAATCTTTAAGGATAGGTTACTACAACATGTAACCCTCTCTAGATGGGGAACCTTCACAAGAAACAAGAGAGACCAGATTTCCAACTACCTATGCTACAGAAATCAACTTAGCTAAAAACACTTCATCCACCAACTTCTCTAAAGGAATATCACGGGAGGATAAAAATTTATAGTTGATATCTAGATTAATAACCCCATTTAAAAATTAATCTTTAATATATCCTTCACCCCCTCTCTAGAGAAAAGAAAACTTGCTCATTGAATTGGTCAACATGGACCTTCAATGTTTACTAGACTTGCTGAATACTCATGAGCTCTTCCCTTACCTTCATCTTCAAATCCTTTGGTATAAACCATAAAAAAAATATTGACTTAAAAACATACCACTTCATCCTAAAATGCATTTATGGTGAGGAAAATATCCCACATTCATCCACAGTTAGCCCCTAAAACAAAACCAGAACAACTTAGAATCTAACGACTTCAAGAGTTCCAAATGATATTAAGATACTTTCATCTTTATCTAGACACTTCACTACCTCTAGTGGACCATGATCACCACGATATATTAGAAAGACTCAAGAAGAACATGAAATTGGGAAATATTCATGAGAAATTTTGGGGCCCTTTTTGGGTAGCATATTATAATCACCTTGAGAAACACAAAACTATAATTAACATCAACCCAAATCACATTAGAAAATTACATCACAAACCAACATAATAGGATCATAAGACAAACACATAAAATAACAACTACAACCCATATATTCAAAATCAACATTTCATTTCAATTTTCAATATGAACTCATTCTAAGGATATTTTACTAAAACCAAAACCCATTTCCAAAAAACAAAACTAACTCTTCAAAATCACACCCATGACATAATTTGGATCTTTTCATATTAATTCATTCAAATTATAATAATATCATCCATGCAAATTTTCACATATACATGTTCCACGGATACCAATAAATATGCGATAATTCACAAGAAATGCCAAGGGTCACATAGGAAATTTTCTCTTTAAACCCATGGGTTACCAAATTATTAATTCAAATCACATTCTATTTAAAGACCCATTTAAATTTTAAATATGAAATCATTAGAGAAAAAACATTTTTATTTTCAAAAGAAATTTTCATTTTGAAATATTGATCACTTCAATCATGAACAAAAAAAACATGACTCACACTAAAATACTTGAATGAGGAACTAGAATCCATTAGTAATCTAGGGAAATGGTAATGGGCCATGAAACAGGTAAGAATCGGAACTCAGTGGACCTTGAACCATGAAATCAGATTCCACATGGATCACCATTAAATCTGAGGTCACAATATGAAACCAACTCGCCTCCACTATCATTCCTCAGTTTGAAACTTTACAAAACATGATAAGGACTCAATTAAAAAACCACCCTTGGAAACATAGGTCTCAGAATGAGAGGTGGTGATCAAGAATCAACCCGTGATGAACCTATCATGAAAAACAATACTAGTCTCCAATCTATACCTGACACCCAAAATATCAAAGTACCTATAACACCCTGAGATTTTATGAAGAATATTCTTTTTAATTTCATTAATGTCTCCTGTTGTATGATACACCAAAAGGAGCTTACACAACATGCATCCTTGACTTTCCTTTCATTACACGCAATCGCGACCTTCCTCGATAGCGTGTACGCAATACTGAGTTTCACTAAACAAGATATTATTATAATATTATTATGAACTGGCCGTTATGAATAGTAATACCAACTTTTTGAAATTTTATAAATTTTATCTTTCAAAATGTACTTCATTTTTGGATTCAGAATATCGAAATTAGCTTAGGGTGAAATTTTGGTACTTTTCAGATAACTTTCATATTCTGATGAATAGTGAAAATTACTAAATTTTAATTAGAAACAACTTTTTTAATCAAAATAATTGATTGTGATAAATTAATAATTTGAGTGGTTTTAAAGTATATTTAGAATATATTTTTACAATTTAATAAAATGTTGGTCATTGGATGTAATTTCACATTTAAACCACACATAAACAAGTGTCAATCTTTTGATAGTTATTATCTCTTAAAAACACGCTATTTGTTTTGACGATGGGAATTAATTTTTAAATTAGTTAATGTAACTGATATGTTTTGAATTTGGTAAAATATACATCATTTTTGAATTCATAATATCAAATATAGCTTAGGCCTAATTTTTGGTGTTTTTTGGAAACTTTCATTTTTTGATGAATAGTGAAACCACTAAGTTGTAGTTAAAAAAACTGAATTTTTCATAAAACTTAATTTTACTGCTTGTATGAGTGGAATTTTGAAAATCCTAGAGACACAGTTAATATCAAAGACTAAAATGTTGTTCAATGAGATGAAAATAATTTTTGGTGAATAGTAACTTTTTACTTTTTTTACCACGGTTAGAAGTAAATAGGGTAATTAAGGGTAAAAGTGTTATTATTATTACCCTAACACATGTCCTAATTCTATTGGATAAGTTTAATTCGACCAAAAACAACCTGAGGAATAAAATATGACTATTTATGCCCACTTGGGTTAGATTAGGACATTTATTATTAATTTATTAAAAGAAGGGTTAAAATAGTTAAAATCAAAGTTTAATAACTAACTCATTTTTAATATAGGGTTATACATAAGATAAGTTCTACTATAAATATTCATTATAAAGATAAAAATATTTCCTACATAATAGTATTTTATTTGTAATTTTTAGACATAAAATAATTTAATTTATTAATGACACAATGATGATGTAGTAATTATCTTATTTATGAAATATTGACATAATTGATGTTATAAATACACAAATAAAAGTAATTTGAGGATTTTTATGAATTACAATAATTTTATATGTTAATATGACATGTTAGTATGTATTTAATTAACTTTTTTAGAACTAATAATTCTGTTATGATTTTCACAAAAACCAATTAACAAATAGTGTAAAAATTGACATAAAATAGTTTTTAAAACAAATATTATATTATTAATTGTTATTATATTCCTAAAAATCTATGGATTGGCCAATATTCTTATATCATGATAGGTGTATCATTAATAGACAACTTGGGGGTATCTTGGATGTATATGGTATGTTTATTAACTATATAATATAAAAATACAAAGTGACATGGTAAATGTAAATCTAATTAACTGATAGTTAAAACTAAAAGATAAGGTTAATATAATGACCTAAACTTGTATAAATTCTATTTTATGAGAGGTTTTCGACCCATACCCACCTCAGATTATAAATATATCAATTTGGAGCTATTAAAAACCGAATATGACTTTATAATAAAATAATACTTTTAGTTATTCCAAAGGTTCCCCTCTCCTCCCTTATAAAAGGGCACCTCCTCCCTCTCTTCCTCACACCACTTTTAGCCTTAAATCTCGGCCATCCCCTGCCAAATTCTCTTATCCACTTCCCTAGAAATATCCTAGAGGTCATGGTATTCTTCAAAGACCAATTTTGGTGCCCTAAGAGGAGTTCTCAAAGAGGCGGTTCAAAGAAGAGGTAATGTCCGTTACCGATTCTTTCAACTTTATTTCTTCTTCCACTTCTTCTTATTAGGTTGTTTCATTGTGAAGTAATAACATCAGTATCACTAATATACTGATATGTTATTATATGTATGAAAAAACCCTATTTCACCATCTTTCCATCCTACGGAAAATGAAATCACCGCGCGTGCGTACGTACGGAATACCGTCTCCACGCCGTGGTGTAATCTATTTTCCACCACCACCTTACTTTGATGGGTATAATGGTGTAAATAATAACTATATATGATTATTGTAAAGTGATATTGATTCTGTAATAGTATACATACACTCCAATAAAACTTCACAATCATGGGAACGATATCATCGCTCGTGCGTACGTACAGAATACCGTCTCCACGACGAGATGAGATTCATTCTCAATGATTAACCATTCATAAATTATTATAAAGTATATATAATAAGTAGTCATGAAATATATGATATAATAATGATACAAGATTTATGTATATATATATATATGTATGTATGTCATCCAATTAATTCTATTCAATTCAATGAGGAAACGAAAACAACATTCATACGTACGTACGACCTACCGTCTCCATGAACGGTGTATTTATTTCCATTTATCGATCTATTATATATATATATATTCTGAATATATATTATATATAAATCATGTTTTATATTCTGGAATTAAGTAATCATGATCTAAGTAATCATATGAATAATTACAAGTCAAAACACGGACGACAAATGAAACGATTTTACCCAAAACGCTCTTTAACAAAAGAATAGGTAATATAAAGTCATAAGTGAACCATATATGATATCATAACAATGAATATGATTCTTTAATAACAAAATGAAATTATTTAAATCATTATACAAGAGGTTCAGATACGTACAAAGCATATCAGACCTAAGTTAAGGGATAAATTTTCCAATCTCGTTCTTAATCCGAGATTGTTTATTCGTAAGTATTTTCTGGGGTTATTGTTCTCATCCATGTCAATGTTTCCTAAAATTGGGTTCATGTATGTTTAATGTCCGTTTTACCCATTTTTGACTTTTACTACATGGTATGTATGGAATATTTCTTTTACGAGGTACTTTTTTGACTTTTCTGACAAAAGTACGAGAAGAATGTTTTTTAACTTATACAGAATGAAAGGGTTTTTATGGTTTTATAAAGCCTTATCTTCATGAAGCTTCCTCCAAAATATTTCATGACTATTTTCAACAAAATATCATCATTTTAAAATTGCATGACATTTTGTGAAAGGAAATTGATTTTGAAGAAGAAAGGATATTTACCTCAAGAATTAATTTCAAATGTTTTATCAAAACCATTTTCCTTCTAAGATGACATTATTTCATATGTGTATCTTTCAAGTTTAATGTCTATATGATTTAAATTGTTTCACTTTAATTATGATGAAATGACAATTTGTTTTATATGGATTATGAGATGATGGGATGATGTTTATGAAACCAATTTTATTCTTTGGGATATGGTGAATGTTTTAAGTTTATTTTGTGGCCCAAGTAAGAATGATTTTATTATGAGATGGGTGGAAGATATATCTCCCTCCAATGAATTGGGTAAAGATTTATATCTCATGAGATAGACATGGCCAGAACAGTAAGTTAATCCGGTTCAGTATTACAAGACTGGAACGAGGAGTGAACTCGATTCAGAAAGGGACTTTGTCCATTAAGATGGTCTCAACAATAATGCCTTGGCTACTATGGAAATCATTACATGTGTTTAATCGATGCAACAATTACATGTTTTATTCCCATGTTATGTTATCACGATTTAGGTTCCATTATGATCTATGCCTTATGTACTTCCATGTTTTAAGTTTTTGCTCAAGATTTTGATGTTTAAACATTATGTTCATGTTTTTAAGTTCAAATGTATATGGTATGTTTTATTTTATACATGCTTACCCTTACTGAGCATTTGAGCTCACCCTTTTTTTGTTTTATTTTCCCCCAGGATTAAAAGAAAGGTTTTAGGTAAGGAAACAAAAAGTGGAAGATCTTTATGGGATATGTTGAAGATCTTTCACCACAATTAGAATATTACATTCCATGTTCCCAAAGATAGTAAACTATTATGGTCCCTGTGTGTATGTTTTTGTTATGTATTATGTATTCCGTAAAAGTAATGTAATATCCATGTATGTCAAGCTTCAGGTCTCTATAGTACCTACTCTAATAGCTCTTTTTCATGAACCAGGCTGAGATGCCATTCAACCCGGACATATGGCTGGGTCCACTGCATGGACCGAAGGGCGTTCATAATATCCGAGGTATGGAAAATAGTTCCAGGCATAAAATATAAATAAAATGGGAGTGATTTAAACAAAATAAATTATGATAAATAATCAAGTTAACTACCAAGATAATCTTACAATAACTAAATCTCAATAGAATGAAAACTGATCCAAATGAAAATACAACTAAACCAAGCTGACAGTAAAGAAAACCCAAAAATCAAACTACTACCAACACGATATCCATGTTCCCTCAGGGTCATCACCATCCACCAACTAACCTTATACAAAAGAAACTTGAACCATAAACCTAAGCATTCAAAACGGATGGGGTCTACTGACATCGAATGGTATAGGTAGGGTGTGAACTTCATATCTTAACAGTAAATAACCAAAGAATCCATACATTTTGTTTCCTAAAAATAGTTCATTATCAGTATTTTGAAAATAAATATATAAAAATAAGTTTTTATTATAGTGATAAACAAAATTGTTTTCCATTTTTCAAAAAAATGCAAACCACATATACTTTTTCAATAGGGGTTACCATTTAAGAACCAAAACACACACCAAAAATCAAAACAAGGAAATACTACACATTTCAAAAAATAAAAAACTAGTATAAACAATAACACCAGTGAAGGGAAAAGTATCCAAGAAAATATTGATAGTAATCCAAGACCATTTCATAAACATCCCTAGAGCGATCCCGGAATGTACTCGAGTCAGACTCACCTACTAGAATTTGGTGCATCTCCATTGTCTATGACCAACTAGCCACCCTAAACTGACCAATATAATTGAAAATCCCACCAATACCTATCAAGTAAATGGGGGTAACAACCCATTTAATCGATATTGATTAGAAACCATCACTTTATGCTCTAAAATATTCCCATAAAATCTATGTTATAAGTACACTATGTATGTTGGTGTCCCTCACACGCATGACTCACCTTACATGCTGTCACAGCACTTGCCTACCCCAAACACTGATACAACCTATACAATAACACATTTATGGAAATAACTCTATAGAGGTCCCCATCATATATCACATTATAAAAAGTACCAAATGGGCTGTCACATCACATCAACTTCCAAATAGTTTATCAAAATATTTATAAAATTCCAATCGGGATTTCATATTATGTCACACAATATTCTGAATCATTTCAAAAAACATACATATTTCCAACCTGAAATTTATAATTTCAAAACATATTCATATTAAATATATTTAAAAACATTTAAAAAATGATTTGAAGAACCACTTAAAACCAAAATGAAAGAATAAAACATGATTAAGGTGTCAACATGCCTTTATAACATTTAGATGTCCATCATTTTTCCAAAGTTCCAAACAAGATGTAACTCGAAAAATCATTCCAAAACCAATATACAATTTCTTTGAAACCATGAAACCATTTAGAAGGAATGGATTCTTAATGATGATTGATAAAAAAAAAGAGGAGGAGAGGGTTATGTGTTTTTAAAATTAAGTCTTTAAGTTAAACTGGGCCATCATCATTTGTGGGAATGCCCACATGTGAACTATGTGCACAAATGAGCGTGACCACATACAATGGAATAATCATGGACTCCCAAGAATGCACCCTAACATTTTTAAGGAACCACAACTTGCTTATAATTCTAATTTCACCATCAAGTTAAATAGATAAAATATAACCATGGCTAAACATGATCTCAAACCATTCCATTTCATCTAGGAAGCTCGCATGATTTTTCTGCATGGCTTACCAAACTGTGCACCAACCATGAGGTAACTAGTACCTAATAAGGATCGACGACATGTAATTTCCACATGGTTTGACATACCATGAGAAAATTGTGTGGTAGGTTTATCCCTGAATCCTACACCTTCTGCTTGGTTACCTGGTTTGGGCCGCACAGTTTCCCAAACCATGTTCCCAAACAATGTGCAGGCCCAAAAGTCAACCGAATGTTTAGAAAACATAAAAATTTAATCAAAAACTCAACCCAAACCTCAACCAAAATAAAAAAGGCATTGTAAATAAAAAAATATATTTTAAAGGTCAAGGAGTGAAAAAATGTAAAATAATATTTTTTCCCACAAATCTTCTTAATAAAATAGGTGGTGTACATCCTACAATCATTTTTAATTATCAACTATAAATTGTTTTTTGTTAAATAAATAAAAATATTTGAGTCTCAATCATTGTATAAGGCTATATATTAATTTGTTTGGCAACTATCTAAAATTTATAAGAATTTAATTTTTTGTGTGAAAAAAATGAAAATGATAAGAAACATATTCTCATTTGTCACCTTACAAATTTGTTTTGTTTTAGTTAAGGATATGATATTATTGGAGTTTTAATCAACATATCCATTTGGAATATTTGTTGAAAAGATTATATTTAAAGTATATTAATAAAGGTTGACATTTATCTACACATTATAGGTTGCTAATGTTAGTCTATATGATTATATCTCTCCCTTTATTTAGATGTTCAATGCCATCAACTATAAACATAGATATTTTTAGATTAATTTTATGTTATAGGTGGATGGATCTATTCCTAATTTTATAAGATATCATAGATTTAAATTCAAAATGACAGGTGACTGAATAACATATCTTTCACTTATTAAATGATGACATAATTATTTTTTTTCATCCTGAATCCATTGTTGGTTATCAAAAATTTAATAATTTATAAAAGAGTTAATATTATTTTCATCAAATATGCATTCAAGAATATTTGTGTATAAATAAGAAAAATTTTTCTAGGAAAAAAATTCTTAAAGAATTTAACAATTTCTTGACCACTCTCTTTATATTATGAAAATCACTTTCAGTGCCGTATAAGTTTAGTTATGAAAACATTGTATGTTTTCCACAAGGGGTGACTCAACTACCTATATAATTATTGTTCGGTCCATTTAGTATAATATTAATATTGGAACACCATTTTTGAATGATTTATCGACCCTCAAACCCATTTAGTATAATTAAAAAATTACAAAGTATGTGGTAGTGTGTTATTGGATTTTTATAAGTTATAAGTTTAATTAAAAGCTAATGAATTTTTATATTTTTAAGTCAAAAAATGTATTCTAAAGACAAATTTCCCAATTAGAATCTTAAATAGAATTTTGGTTTTTCTTCGCAACTATATTTTATATTTCTCTCATGAAACCAAAATTTTGAACCATAGTTGTGGTATATGAGTAGAGGATCACAAATATTTGAGCAAACAAAAGTAAATATTGTGAATTTAATCATAGTTTTAGTAAAAAAAATTATTTTATTTTATTGATTTATAATTTACTATAGTTATTGATAATGATTCAATTATTTGACTAACATGGTAATTCTTTTGTTCACATAGGTGATATATAATCTCTATCATCAAATGATTCTAGAATATAAAATATCATTGAGTTTCAAACACAAAATAATATTAAAATTTGATATGAAAATAATTAATATTATATGTAGTGATACCAACACCATGTTACACAATATGGATCAAACCATAATCTATTAAAAATCTCCCTAATAGTAATTATTTATTGTTGTTTAAATATATATGAAATTTATATAATAAAAATACCTAGTAAAAATTATTCTTAAGAACTAGATATATTAGATTATGCATTCTAATCATGTATAAGTCATATACGTTATTTGAAATAAGAACTGTTAGTTTCCCGATGGTATAATTGGATTATTTTTTCTCGTAATATTTTAAACTAAATAATTTCAAGTAGTTCTGAAATGGATAAGTATTATATATTTGTAATATAATAACATATATTAAATATATATCAAACCTGTATGAGTTAATTGAACTTTGGCTATATCCAAGTGTTAATCTACTTTGAAAACTCTCAGAAGGAGAAAGTGATTAATCAATAAAGTCAATAGCACTTATAATAGTGTAAGCTCTAATAAATCATTGGATGAGTGTGTGGTTGAATTTTTTGTGTTTATTAAAAATTAGTTATAGTATTAAATTACTAACACATTTACAATTTAATGGTTCATTATGCAACATTAAATTAATATTTAATTTTCATGTAGATGATCTATAATTTTTGGATGATGGATTTCATAGATAATGAATCTATATTATATAATTAAAATATGATAAATTAAATGTTTAATATGATTTAATAATTAATTCCAAAATAATTTAATTAGAAATTAAATGTTGTAGAACCATTTATTGATATAGGTGACATTGGAAGTAATGTTAATATTTCTATGGTGTAATTGGTTGACGCTAAATTTGGCATACTAGTAAAAACATTACATTATCAGAAATAAAAGAATTTAAATTTGGGAAAAAATATATATTTCTAGAAATAAACATAAATTTATCTACCTAATGAAATAAAATTATCCAAATTAGTTGAAAAAAAGATATATAATTTTATGAAAACCTATTTTCTTTTATAGATCTAATAATATTCTAAGTTACTTTTCTTCTCTTGAACCTCTTGGAGATTAGAAATTTATATATGAAATATTTCTAATATATTCCTTAGAATTCCAAAAAAACAATCAAGATATACTATATAATTATATAAATGAAACATAGTATTTTTTAAATCATATAATAGTATTGGATGAAAATTATTTAGGATAACTAAAATTCATACTATGAGAAGTCAATTATAATTTAACTTCAATATATTTATACATATGTAGTGAATGTGAAATAATGATAAAGTGTCGATTTCATTTGGTATAACATGAAATGTTATATTTTTTTAAATTGTAATAATACATTTGAAAACTAAAATAAATTTAATTTCTACATATTACATATGATAGACGGCCAGATCATACCTATGTTTACATCATTTTTAGTGGTTATATTAAAATCATTACATATATTTATAATTCCTAACACATATCTATGTAACAATCTGATGACACTATCCTACTATACTATTTACTGAGTGAAATCTATAAAAAGTATTGAACCAATAAAAGAAAAAACCCCAAAACTCAAAAAATTGGTTGGTGGTGGGGGGGGGGGGACTGATAATAACTCTTAAAAAGAAAAAAGACCAAACATCATCCAATAACCTCAAGAATAACCCAAAAAACACCCATCCTATTTGAATATCCAAGAAAAAGGATTCCTAATATATGTCTCTCTAAAATTTATAATGACTAAAAAATGGTCAAGAGATATATAAGCACACCAAAGAGAGAAAATATTTTCAAAACAACAATTTTTTCTACTAATATATAATATGAACAATAAAAATTCCACCAATCACATACTTCCAAAAGGAAACCATTTCAAAATAACACTATATATAACATCCTGAAAAACATCAAAAGGATAACAAACCAAATCAATAATCCATCACATCCCCAATTTATTGGGATAAATGAAACTAATCATGAATTTTAATCAATATAGAATAACATTATTCCATCCTTGGGTCTTAAAATTACATAGAGGGTAAATCATTGGAAGATAAGAAAAACACATACACACAATGTTCTCAAGAGAAAATACCAATTTGATGGAACTCATTATCTAACTAAAAACCAATTTTTTTATCATTATTACCCTAGAACAAACACATGGAATATATATATTCAATTCATTAGGAAAAACCCACCACATGGACTAGAGTACACAATAATGAATATTAGAATCATAAAATAATAAGGTATGAACTTCCCAAAAAACCACTACTCTCAAAATAGAAAAATATAAAGGGGATAAACTAATTACCAAAAATAATGTAATTGAAAAAGCATAACTTATTTAAGATCCTTGAGAAATAATATGAAAATAGTTTATCACCCAGATACCGATGACATCTAAAAATTCATCCCAAATACATTAAAAAAACTATTAATCGTGAACCAATACCCATCACAAAAAAATAGGAATCATACAACCATCCAAACATAAATAGTCAAGGTTGAAAATTAGAACACAAAAAATAATTGTGGTTTAAATAATTAAATACTACAATGAATATGTAAATAAGATCAATTGAATTTATGAATCCACTCACCCAAAAATTAGGCTATGAAACATAGTGGATTATTCACCTACATAGTCTTGGGAAAATGCCACTAAATAAATGAAATCATGAATAATTCAATACGATGCATCAGAATAATGAGATATGGATCATGTAATTAACCACTATATCTAGTATTTTGGTAATGAAAAACACTAGGAATACCACACTCAAGAAAAAAGTGGATTAAACCAAAGGGATATGATTTTTAACTTTCATCAAAACCATTCTTGGAGGTATAATATAAAAAATATGAAACATGAATCTAACCCGTCCATGTCTCCCAAAATAAATCAACCCATCCCATTAAATCATGGGAAAAAATTGAATAGAACCCATTTATTAGGGCATAACACATGGTAAATATATACTAAATTTAAAAACTACCACATTCCACCAAGAATCAAAATATTGTTTCTAGAAACAGAGATGATTCTAAAATCACCCAACCATTCTAAGACATTCAACTATATTTAAAAATATAAATTCTCCTAGGAAATTTAAAATCATTTTAACCATATTTAAAAATAAATAAATCTTAATTTTATTTTAAATAAGGATCCCACGTGATCTTCACAAATCTCATCATTATTCTAAAATTCTTTCTTAAAGATCAACTTTCCATTTCAAAATAACCATCCTTGAAATAATTCAAAACAATTCAGAATTTTAATTTTGACATAGAAAATATTATAAACACACTATAACAGGGAATTCTGTTTTCCAAACTACCCCTAAATAGTTTTAAAACCGAATCATTTTTGAGATTTCATTAAGAAATAAATCAATTTTAGAAAAAATTTCAGAAAATGAATTCTATTTCAATCCAAGACTTAAGGGCTCCTTTCAGAGTTTTATTTGATAACATTTACCTTTTCCACGCCAAAAACCATTTTACTCAAAAAACACCTAAATAAGAACATAACAAAAATACAATAATAATATAACATACATCATCAAAACATATCACAACTCTGTTAAATACATCACATTATAGGTTATCACTCAAGGATAATATAAATATAAAATTGAAATGGGACGTAGAATCATGCATGACTTAGCTGCATGGTTTGATGAAATATACACCAATGATTTTGTATTCTCTAAAATAATACAAGAATCATGTGTTCATCATCTTCAGGGTTGATATCCATGTAATATTACCATTTGATGTTCATTATTCTTTCATTTTCATCCAAAAACTACAAGATCCATCAATGAAACCCAAAAAATTACAATGAGGATCAAAACACTCGTATCTCAAATCTCAATTTAACCTTATAATCAAAACTAAATTCAAATCCAAACTACCCATGGATACATGAGTGTCATTATGAATGGTGACACTACTACAAAACATGGTTTATCCAGTACAAGGAATTTAACATCACTAGCTAACTATGCTTTTGAAGACCCCCTTTATAGTGATAAAAAAGTTTTGTTAAATTCGGTATTTAATAGTTATTTTTTAGAATTATTAAATGGGTTATTTAAATGTTCTAAAAAATCACTATTAATTGGGGCCTTT
The DNA here is from genome assembly GCA_963277665.1 of Viscum album. NCBI lineage: Eukaryota > Viridiplantae > Streptophyta > Magnoliopsida > Santalales > Viscaceae > Viscum > Viscum album. Next base: position 929,476,797 of record OY728146.1, on the reverse strand, counting down.
ATCAGTGATTTTAGAAAATCACAGATAAATGGGGTATTTTATTAGTGCTTATAAAATGTTCTGATAGGGAAGGTTATCAATGATTTTTTACAAGAACTGAAAAAAATACATCAAAAAAATTATATTTCATTAAAAATATTATATAAATATATAAATATATTTTTATTGAAATAAATAAAATATTTTTTTTAATATATATTTTAGATAAGGGAAATTGGAATTTACACTTAATATATAATATATTTAGTGGAAATAAAGTATAAAATAATTTAAAAAATATTTTTAGTTAATAATTTTATTATTATTACTAATTAATATTAAAATAATATCATATTTAAGAAAACAAAAATCAATAAAATAATAAATTTTCTAAAATAAGTTAAAATTGTAACAAGAACTTCAAACGACCATAACTTTTGATCTGGGTGTCCGTTTGGGCTCCACCACATATACAATTGAATATTGTGATGATATATACAACCTTAGTGATAAAGGATAACCTCTATCACATATTTAAATTCCAAAGTGGCCCAAAAGGCCTCCAAAATTGATTTTCAGTTGACGTACCCCTATTTTTAGCATCTATGGATTTTCAGGCTCGTTTACGGGGGGTATTTGTTCCCTATTTTGGAGGAGACTGAATTTATTCCCAGGTCATAGATTCATATAGATATTATGGTTTAGAAAGTTTTTCATTTTTCAAAATATATTATTATTTATAATCACATATATAACAATATATACATATTATTTTATAAATTCACACATAAAAATTTAATTTTATAAATAAATAATTAAACATAATTTCGTTTAAAATATATTTAATAATATATATATATATATATATAAACATATACAAATATATAAGTAAATATATAATACAATATATATATATAAACATATAGATATATCATAAAATGTGAAATGAAACAATGTAGTGGAGTATAAAGGCTTTGATGTATATACTCGAGGTCTAAGGTGTGAAACTCACTGGAGAAAGGGGCATGTGTGAGTGGGTGGAATTGTCTGAAGAAATGATAAATGTGTGGTGAATGTGTTGATAATGGGGGGGGGCATCATTGATGAAGGGTGGTGGGAGGAGTGGGGATTTTGTATATACCCTTAATTAGAGAGGCCTTCATTAATGCTAAAAAACACTTATAAAAGGGGTCTTTAACAAATCTTAAAAGGAATTATTAATGGAACCTTTTAACAATGAGTTTTAATGATCTTAAAGGGATCCTTTAACCACGATCAAATTATCTGCTCTTTTTTTGTACTAATAAAGGAATATTGTAATGTTGTTAAAGGGAATTTTTGTAGTAGTTAGGGGATCATACATCTGCTCCTCACCAGCCTATGTAATTCCATCAGAAATTATAATATATATTCTACCATGATAGATCCAAATAACTCAAGTATTCTTCAAAAACCTAAGTCGTTTTTGTGGAACCTAGGAGTTGATACCATTTTATAATGAACCTACTAGGGTTACTGCCAAACAAGTACTCAACCATTCTCACCACAAAGACGAAATAGTATTCCCATTATCCATTGACTAGATATATGATCTAAGGGTATACAAATGCACCATTATAAATTGTTTCACCAAAATAAAATAGTATAAAAAAGTAGTGGAAAAAGTGAGAATCTGAAATTTCATATCCCATTATTGAAATTCTAGACATAAAAAATGAGTTGGGGAAGATAAATAAACCCAAAAAATACGGAATAATGAAATAAATATCCATCAAAAATATACAACTGAATCATAATGAAAATGTATACGGTATGTATATACAATAAGAATATAATATAAAACATACCCGGTTTAAATGGTCAATACAAGATAAAAAGTAACTCAAACATATCTAACGAAACCAACATAATACCAACATCTACCCACAAAATCCCAATACATCTAAATATAGAAAAAAATGATAAAAAATTGGAGAAAATACTTGGTACTTAAGAGAAAACATAATAGCTGCATATATAGACACACACACACATTGGTTTACACCGAAAGTGTCCTAAAAACATGCCCAGTTGATTTCACTAAAGTTTATATTTAGTTCCTTTAATAATAAAATCCATAAATTCTAGTAGGAACATAAGTTATAAAATATTTTTTCACATGATCAAGCATGAAAAGAACATATATCATGATGTATAATTTTATTTCTAAAAAAGGTAAAACCTTTAAAAAAACTATGTTCATATAGATTAAAACAATTATTTTGAAGTAAAACTATAATTTGAAACTTTTCATAAAAAGTTATTTAAAACTAAAAAAACGGGACATTTAAATATGTTAAATGAATATTATATTTATTTTACTTTTCTTAAAAAATTTCTCAAACTCCTTAAAAATTCAAAATCAATTTTTAAAACACAGTTCCCAAAACATGTTAAAATTAGATTAAAATTAAGATAACACTAAAAAGAAAACAATTTAAAACATAACGATCACCAAATTATAAATTTGGAATATAAAATAACCAAAAACCATGATAAGGAACTATGTAATAGAAAATAAGGAGATACAATTATGGTACACATAATGATCTCTTAATAGACCAAAAAAATGATCTATTATATTTATAAAATCACTATACTATGACATGGATGATACTAGACCACATTAATCAGATCAATGTCTCAAGGGACACTATATTTTAAATATTAAAATATCATTTAACACCCTTTTAGGCCATCACATAAAAAATCATCCCCTAGGAGGGAATAAATTTCCTCAGGATCTAGCTAGACAATCTATGCTAATATACCATAACTCACATTATTACATTCTACTTAGCTACCTAGTGATCTAATGACATCAATAATGATTAGGTGAGAAAAAAACTGAGTCATAAGATATTAACAAAAATAAAAAATAAAAATTAATAAATAAACCTCATATCTCCTCCAACACACTTTTATAAAGTATCACCTTTCACATCCATTCATAAACATAGAAAAAACCATATTCAACACCCCTTAAACGTAATGATTCTATAATGACAATTTTATATAAAAAAGGTATAAAAAATCTAGGTAACCATAATTTATAATGAATTGATTTTACCATGTTCAAAACGGTCTATTGAGAAATAACCTTAGAATGCCACAGCAAATTCATATCATTTTAAATACAACCACTAAACATTCTTAAAATATATATTTTTCAAGATTATAGTTTAAATAAAAAATGTTCCTTTATTAAAATAAAACACTGCTAAAAAACCTTAAAAATAGTTTAATTACTTCAAAATAGCCATTTGATCATTTACATAAACAAATATCTCATGATAAGTCCATTCCATGTTTCGAAACTATTGGAAAAAATTCCAAGCCCCTAATGGGTAAGGAATATATTTTTAATATGGAAAGAAAATAATATTTACAACACTCAATAATTTATGTAATGTAATATAAGGGAAGGAAATAAAAAACATACTTAAATCCAAGTGGAAACATGTTGGAATATATCACAAAAAATGAATGAAGCCAAACCATGTAAGAATAAACCATCCTCGTAACCTAAAAACCAAAATCACCATATTTATAACTCAATATAACCCTAAAATTAGATAACATAATGCTTATGGATCATGGTATAAATATAAAATTGAGGAGAAATGAGAGGGGATGGCCAAGAAAGCATAAGTATGTAACTATCCTTAAGGGGTGTATTGGTATCAAAGGAAGGATGATGTTTTCAAAAAAGGAAGGGAGTTGAAATATCCCCATGCACAAACCCTAGGTAAATATTAATTAGGTATAGCGAATAAGAGGAAAAAATACATAAAAATAAAAGAGGGAAAAGTTGTGAACTCACAAAAAGCTTAAACCCAAAAGACAAAAACACTGGAAGAACCCGTACCATTATAGAGAAACACCCCATCCCCATGAATCTTTACATAATAACCACTAGTTTTGTGGTGTTGGGATCCTCTATAGTTTTGGTCCACTACTACTAATCCACCTCAAGTCACTAAAACAAAAACATCCATTATATGTCACAGAGAATCTTTCCAGACACTTGCTATACAATATTCTACAATTCCTATGATATAGTACCCCTTGACAAATAACCCCCACTCCAAGCTGCCACAATGAAGGCTTTCCCCCTCATCCTTGAAGCAACCACCATTCCTTACACTATGACATGGAGGTATAAGTTTTTTTCTAAAGGGGAAACACCTAAATCAAAATTCCAATAGAAATGTTTGGCCAGAGAATTTTACCTATTCACCATTTACATAGAGAAATACCCATGACTATTATAGAATAGTTAATTCTCCATAAAATGGACCTCATATAACATCCCAAACACAAAAACCACTATGATGAAACCAATAATCACCCTTAAAATTTTCCAATATCAATGAGGTGTGTAGTGGCATAATACCCTAAGTTAGGTCGTGGTCTAGTACTACCCAGGACTATAATCATCAAGGACCTCCTGAAACACAAGAATATATAAAAATAACCTATAATTAAATAAAAATAAAAACAATAATTACATGGGGGTGTCACATAATATACATCTTATAATATATAACTTTATACTATATAAAAAAATAAATCATTCAATATATCACGTGGTCATTATGGTATAACCCCTTCAATATCTTACCTTTAATAAATCCTCTTAAACCATATACCATTTCCCCTCCATTTAAAGAAATCAATTTGGGATATAATTAAAAATAATTTTGGAATTATATCATTATAATCAGCATGTATCACAAAATATATAATAACATATAAATAACCATCCATAAATTCTTTTGGATAAAGTGTAAAAAATATAGAGTATCTCTCTATAGAAAAATAAATCCCCATTCAATCAACCATAGATTGTGACATGATGGGAATTCATAAATTTGAAAAAAAAATATGAATTATTAAATTCACAATTTTATGAAAAGTGTTTCCTTTAGTATTTCATCAATTCCACTCAAGGTAAAAATGGATTTAATATGTTATCAATTAAAAAAATGTTTTTATATAACCATTTTAACACGTCATATCATATGAAAACATGAATTTCAATATGACAACTTTTTCTAAGACATAGAGTGACCATGGGACACAAAGTATGTTAATCAAATTTATCCACATAAAATATTCAAGATTGTATTTTTATAGACTAACCAGGGTAACAAATACATCACATGTTATTCACCTCAATAGATAATCATATCACATTCCCCTCACCCGATATATATGCACATCATTTGTGTTTTTTGTATTCGGTTTTCAAATTTTTGAGTATATGTCATTTGAGGGCCTAAATTTCATAATCATCATATGAGAGGTTAAATGTGATATTATTTAATGTCTAACTAATTAAATGATCAAAAATATACCCAACCACCCCCTAATAAGCATAAAATCAAGGTTTTTTATGAAAGGTATCAAAGTATAAATCATCTCTTGCTATATATAATTCCAACATTAAATATAGTTAAATGAAAATATGAACCATGAATTACTATTATATCGAAGACATAGTGTATTAAACCTCAGGTTGTATATCCCTTGTGGGCCATCTAGTGAAAAACCCATTTTGTGCCTCAATATAATATTTCTTACCCAAATAAAAAACTCTTAACCACACTAACCATATGATTTTTCAAAATCTATAATACTCCACGATGAATACTAGTTAGGGATCACTCAAATTCATACTTTGATTGTACAATTATTTTTTCAATTATATACATAGAAAGTGTTTAAGAATGATAATGTTTGAATTTAATTTTGTATAATATATATTATTTTCGTAAACATTCAATAATACATAATAAAAAAGTATATTTATAACATATATTGTAGGATAAAATACAATATCATTATTTTATTTTCATCATCTTTAGGGGTTTTGATAAACTTATTGCATCGATATGTAAATTCTACCCAATATTTATACCAAAATATGATAGTGGCCTCCCACTAAACTCATTAGTGATTAATATCTATAAATAATGATATTTCAAAAAAAGGATAGTCTTCGGTATCATTTCATAGTTGTTAAATTAGTTGAAAAAGTATTAAGTTTCTATAAATTTTTAACATACAATATTATGATGTTAATGAATTATATTTTATTCTTAGAACTTATTTAAGTTAATCATTATAATATTGAAACCCTTTCAAAAACATTGTTTTGTTAAATGGGATATTCACAATGTAGTTTGACTAGAATAATACTTTATTTGTAATCATTAATCTTATATAAGATTAATTATACTTTGACTAACATCATAGAGTCTATATTCTTTTCAGAATATCAAGTGATGCTACGAAATTATTCTTTGCTACAAAATGAAACTAATTTCATTATGTTGGAATATTTAACCAAGAAATTATATCATATATGGTATTCTACATGTTTTGATGAATTTTCATGAAAATAGAATCATTTTTATAATATTCCACTGATGCGGTGTGATCAAATCCCTCATATATTTTTTAGAAAAACAATTCTACCCTTGATAACTTTGTTTTATCCTTTTCTCATTTTGAAATATATTATAGATTTCAGTGAATCAAAAACTATATGTATTGAGTCTAACATTTCAAATTTTGTATGGAATATCATTGTTAATTAAAACTTTCTCTTATTATATAAGGGATATAAGAGTAAAAAAGAAACATCTATTATTTAGATCCATATTTTATAGATATATTCCTTTATATTGAAAATCATTATTCAAAAACTATTTATTTATTAATTTATATTAAAAATAAAACATCATTTATTCCATTACTGATTTTGAATTGATATATATTTATAAAACTTATAAAACATGTCATAAAAAGAATATACCCTTTAAAAATCAATGAATAATTATATATAACATAGATACCACATGTGGAAATTCGATGGAGTTTCTCGAACTCTTCCAAATATCCCTAAAAATTCCATTATATAGAAACACGACCCTATATTCCTAATTTTGTATTATGTTTTAAATGAATATGAATAACTGTTATGAATATAATTCCTTGGACTCCCTAACTAACTTTATTTCATTTGATTTGGTGTTTTACCCACAAGTACAATTAACAAAACACCACGACCTAAAAACCACATTCTTAGTTCAACTAACCATAACAATTTGTGACAATACTGTAAACATTTATTAAAACTCATTCACATTTTTTGAAAACATCCAATGATGACAACTAAATGACTTCCATAACTAAAATTAATTACCAACATTAATCTTATAGATTCAAGTGTTGAACAACATAAATAGTTGGTTACTCAAGAAGGTGTTTCTCTTAGACATATTTTTTTCCTTTGTTAAGAAAACATATTAGGTTTTTTATCAATATAATAAGTGTCCTACATTAATATTAATCATTAAATATTTTAATTTATTGTAAGTTTAATTATGACTATGTTATATAATATATAATGTAATATTTTATAAGATGAGTACAATGTTTACAATCATTTAACAATAATATTTATCCAATGTGATCGCACTAAAATGGTTACCCATTTTAAACTCATCATATCCATAAGTGTTTTAAGATTTATATTTTATCATATATTACTCCATTCATCACATAAATAATTTATATATATAGTATAAAATCACTTCAATATTATAATATATGACTCTACAATAGTTTAGTTGATAAATTTTTACTCAATCTTACATATGGATTATCTCATATTTATTTATCTAGTATTCTAATGATTATGGTTCTCTAGATAAGCATAAGAACTTTATGTCCATGTTTTCTCTACATTAAAAATTCAGGGCCTTTACCATATAAGACCATTGTAATGGTTCCCCAGTAAATACTTGATTTATAAATATCTTCTACATGAAACTTATATTGTGGCCATCATGAAAACCCACATACTATTATGAACCCCATATGATCAATAAATGTACAAAATATTATAAGAAAAATATATTCTTGATATTATTGCTTCATCATTCCAATGGTATATATCCTCATAATATATAACATTGGGTGACCCACTACATCGACAATGTATTATATGGATATATTACCCTCCTCAATAGCCCAAAATATCATACTGATACCCATTCACCTAAACCAAATTATAAAAAGAAATTCATTACCAAAGACACCTCTACAACATTCTAATAAACATTGTTAGATTATTATGCATAAATTAATTCTTCCATTGGATCATATATTACATTAAAAATTGGTTATCCATTGGTTATTATTCCAAATTAATTGGTCCCTAATGGTATTATCAATCATATATCCCTTTGAAAATGAAGCTCCATAAACTTAGGTAACTGGTGATATATATCCTGATTCGATATTCACACACACTCAAAAATATTTTCCTTCATTAAAGTGAAAAATAAAAAACAAAAATTTTAATTTAACCTATAATATTAGAGACCCATGTAATCATATCTTTATGTAATCATAAATTTAAAGGGTAAACACTTAGTATATGAGTAAATAATAAATGTATCACCCTATATTCATATGGATGATAAATTATTTTCAACCCTATTTTCCTCCCACCATGTGTGAGAAATATACATATACATATATATTTATTAGTTTATTTTATATTTTTATATAATATGATACATTAAAATGAGTTAGTGTATGCCCCAGTATAAAAGGTTTCACTATAGAATAATTTTTATCCACCTCATACTTCCTAATAATATAAAGATTTTATACGGAGGGACTTCGGAGAATTTAATTATGTTCATGTATAAAATATTTTTCTGGACTATAATATGAAATAAAATCCATAAACACTAAACATAACTTTATTAGACCCAGTTATTGATATAATATTTCACCAAGAAGCATAAAAAAGTAATTTAGAAAGAAAACATTGGAAAAAATCATGAAAGAAAATTCATATCCAATAATTGCTACCTCTTATTTAAAATATACATAAAAGTGATACATCTTACACATTATTGGGGAATGTTTAGAAGGATATGAAGTATTTGATAGTAGATACACTAAGAAAATTGAGTACATAGACCATAGGGGACAATACATTTTACCCCCACCAATACACTTGGAAACATCAACTATATAGAATGATATTTGGTTGATGGTTCACCCCAATAGAGTCTTGATTAATAAATGGGGGTAGTGAATACATAGGATATACTTATATGATCTTAAATATTTATTATTAATTTTTAAATACCTCAATGAAATTACTATTAGTTTATTTTATAAGGGGATAACTTATTATTACAACAATTGAATAGAACCACACTTCACTTCAATTAGATCAACAAAAAATGAAAACTATGTTTTTTAAGAGACATCAATTAAAAAGGTCCTCTAATAAGGAAAAATATTATTATAAACCTCCCTCATAGGGTAATAAAAAAACTAGCAATTCCACAGACTTAATTGATGCTGATAAGGATTTAGCTTATATAAATAACAAATCATACTAGAAGCCAAAAAATTATATAGTTAAATAAGTTTTTCTAGAATATATTAAAATAAATAAAAGTTTATCGACAATTTATTTATGATAAACTTTTTACAACTTATAATTAGATAACCCTAAACATATTTTAAGTTTTATATTTATAAATTAAATTAATTTCTAGATCTATCCATATAAGGCAGTGATAAGAAAGGAAATTCATCATTAATGGAGGAAGTAGTCTACACGTAACAATGAAAAATTTTTCATTTAAAAATGAATGGAAAGATGGTAAAAAATAGATATATAATAAAAAATATTTTAGTATAATTATAATACAAATTTAATTAAATTTATAGGTGTATAATCGATTTAGAGGAGTTAAAAGAAGAAACAAATTTAAAATATCTATGTTAAGACAATCAACTCTTCATTTGATATCCTCCTTGAGCCAATATTTATGACTACTTATATTGGTCCTTTATTGAGCCTTAAATGTATAAGATGTGTAAAATAGGGTTGTAGAGAGTTTATGGCATTGTATTTTTGAGATAAAATGCTTCAGGTATGAAGATATGTGGGGTAGTGAAGGGGTCATTTTATAGGTGAGAGGGGAGACATTTTTTGTAATATTAGTTTAAAAATATAATAACGGAAGTCATTATCATGTAAAGTGGAAAAAATATAGACACAAATTTACAATATAAAATAGGTATATTTATAATGTCTCTATAAACCCATTTTTTTATAGGTTTTCATAATATTATATGACCTTATCCCTTATGTTAATCATGTTAAAACATTTATCCCTTATATTGGTGTCTCACTTTTACATTACTAACTTAGTTTTATGTATTAAAATATTAAAATAGAATATATTACTGAATTTTTATATGATGATTCAAAATTTGAAAATCATTTTTCAATATTCTATTAATAAAGGTGAAAAAAATTAATCTTAATAAAAGTATGATTAACACAATAAAAATAGGTTTTAAAAAATTCAGTTTTAATCATAAAAATGAATTTGTACCAAAATAATGTGTATAATTGATTTCTATATAAGTAATTGGGTTATGGTTAGAAAATATAGTGTTATGTGACATTAATAATAGGATAAAATTTAGTGGAACATTGTGAACAATTAATTAATGGAATATTTGAAAAATATTACTTTATTATAATAAAATATCACTCAGGTTCTAAAATTCCAAATAATGGTTTCTAAATTCAATATAATAATTTTAAAAGAATTATCTTAATCTGTATATAATATTTTATTAAATAGAAGGATATATATTCTATATAGAATTTATATATCTCGATGATGTCCAAAAATTAACACCATTAGTAATAATGTCATTTAAAAACTCACCTAAAAATAAAAAACATTAATTTTTTTTGAAAAACTCAAACAAAGATAATTTTTTCATCATAATTTTAAATATTAATAAAAAATTTTCATATTAAAATTTTAAAATTTTGGAATTTTTCTTCTAAATAAAAACATGAAACAAAAATATTTTTTTAGGATATTGATTTTTTAAACTTCAAGAGTTTTAATATTATTTATTTTTAATTTCCAATTAAATGAATAATAATATATTTGTTTTTACATTGATTTTTTATTATAATAATACTTTAAATGAGATCAATTCAATTTAAGATAAAAATACTAAACATCTTTAAAATAAATTATAGTAAAATATACCTTTTTTATTTAATTGCCTTATTCATTTTACATGAAAATTTATTATTTACATTGAAACCATTAATGTTTTTGAATGAATTTGTATTAAAACACAAAAATAATGATTTAATAAAAATTACAATAATATATCAGGAATATAGTAAATCATTTTATTTTTTTCTATAGTTTTTACTCTTGTTGTAATTTTCTTAAGGATGTTTCAAAATATATATTCGAATTTTTTGTGTTTACATTTCATTATAAAACATTGTTATTGATTTGTTTTAGTTAGTGTTAAATATAACACAAGCTACTCAAATGAGTATTTATTTTAAAAAACATTGTAAAATCATTGGGTGTTGCACTCTACTCCTTAAATAAATTACACCCTCAAGATTTTAATTATTAATTACCAATTAAAATAGAAATGGATATACATAAAAAATAAATGAATAAATATATTAATTATATTACTATATATTCCACACTATCTTAAATACAAGGAAATTATTATTTACGCTTATAATAATAAATCCCCCTTTATGGAGTTTCTCCTCCCAACTGTTTAAGATAAATACTCTTCATTATTTAGAATTATGACCCATTTAATAGATTTAATTTCTAAAGGGAGTTAGTATTTAATTTTTTCTTAATACAATATTATCGTTTGAATTAGGAAATTATATTTGAATTTCCTATTTTAAAGTCCATAAACCTATTATCCTAGAGATAATGGTTACTTCATTACATTGGCCCTAGATACAAACGATCTTATCCTAAAAGAAAAAATAGTTCCTTGGTCTAAAAAAATATAAATACATGAATATAACATTAAATATGAAAACATAAAAAATATAGTATTATATTTGAGAACACCACTATTCCATTTATCATATACATTTATATTAATCATAATACATTTATTAGCACCTCGGGGAAGGAAAAAATTAGAAAGGGGTGAACTTAGATGTTTAATAAGCATCTACGTACAATGGAAGATATCATGAATACATAATGGGCAATCAATTTACCTAGTAAAATAATAAAAGACACATTCAAACTAATCAATTAGTTTATCGTGAATAATAATATGGTAGGAATAAATGATGATCAAATAATACATGTAACTAATCATATAAGCTTGACAATTATCCACTAATACCATAACTAATAAAATAATCACATGGAAATCAAAAACTAATCTAATAATGAGGAAATTCATAATTAGTGACTTTATAAGAATACCATCAAAGCCTCATAACAATACATCTTACATAATTCTGTAAGTCCTATCCCAAATATGTGATCTATTTTGTCTCATGAGAACTAACGATTCATCGGGGGACTCTTATAAGCCCCATCTATTATATAATAAGAAAAATGTATTCTTTATATGAAATAGGAGAAACATAATCAACATAACCAATCATATTGAAAAACTACTATAGAAAATGTTACCAATTTCCCTAATAAATAAACATAATTATAAACCTTTTACAGTATTATGAAAAATTGTATCAAAATTGCACATCCCCAGTCAAATAGACCATAAACCATATAGATTAATAATAAGTACTCTATCATAAAACCATATACCCAATGGATAATATTCTAAATATGGGTTTCTATCATTGACGAAAAATTTCATTAGAATCATTCTTTAAGAAAATATAGTTTTCACATTGAAAAGAATATTTATATTATTTCTAGAATAATCAGATAATTTTTTTTGAAATGAATCAAGTAAAATTATAAAGGAATCTTCAAATTAATTATTTGTATTAGTGGTTGATAATTTTATACACGCTGTTAAAAAACATTCCATCCTAACTCTTAAAAAAAGGACAACAAGCACCATTTTTAGAAAAAAATAAGAATATTACATTTGAAACAATATTTAAATTGAAAAAATTGGTAAAAATGACTTTTAACAATCATAGAAGAACTGTAAAAACATTTCTAAAACGTTTTTTATAAAACATGTACATGAATGATAAATATTTCTTATTGAGTAAAAAACTTATGTCCATTTTTCTTAAAAAAATATCTGGGTATTTTGAGTACATAAAGAGAAGAATTTGAAAAGAAAAAATAGATTTAAAAGAAATTAAAAGAGGATAATAATGTATATTTTCTCTAAAATAGAAATATAGACTAAATTTTCTTGTGGTGACATAAACATAAACAATTCGGAATAATGAAGAGACTATGAAATAAACCCTCACCAATTTGGTAACTTTTGAATCATAACCCCATGAAGGAAATAACTATAGTTTTATATGTATATCCCATTATTTTAATGATAATAATCATAATCCAAATTTATGGTAAATATATAGACCACAAAAAATATCAAATTTCTGAATATGGAATGTGTCCCATAGAAATAAAAGTGAGATGGAAATCTCTTAACTTTGGTATGACTTATTAATTATGTGTTTAAAACTCATGTATAATAAATATATATTTATTGTAAACCTATTAAATTAAAAAAATAATATATATATATATATAATAATATATATTATATTAATGTAGTCTTTTATCACCCATTTATTAATAATTATTTTTAAAAATCAATGTTCTGGTTAATAACTACTGCATTTTTCATCTATGGTTTCGCTCTGTAGTTTTTGAAATTGTGTATTTATCATGGTTATTTAAAATCCAAAATTTTATTCTTTATTTAAATATAATATATATTCTTTATATAAATTTTTATCTTTATCCGTAAATATTTTAGTTAGATCAATATATGACACCATTAATGAAGATAGTAGGTTGTATGTCACATGAATGTTTTTTACATTTCTCTTGGATGAAATGATAGATAGTAATATAATATTTCAAATTTAATGAAAAATTATCATATCATGTTCATAATATATATTAATTTTATAAATACTCACTACCAATCTTTTCAAAATTAAATGAAAAACATACTGCACCGCTTTTTGGAGGCGGTAGTCCACACATACGCACGAGTGATGTTATCATTTAAAAAAATATTTAATGGTAAAAAAGTAAATGTGATATAATAATTATATAATTAAAATTATGTGTTAAATATAATATATTTTGATTAAATAAATCATTATATCCATCTATTATAGGTAGTTATGGAAAAAGAATGAAATTAGTTTGTGGGGCGGTAGTCCACCGTACACCAGATCAATGGTTTCATTTCACATTTGATAGAATTTGGGATATATATATGTTATTAAACTAATATAATAATATATTAGTATATTTAAAAATGATTTTTTTAAATTTTATCATAGTTGGAGAATATTTTAAGGGGAGTATAGGGAGAAATAAAATGAAGGGGCATGGTTAATAACTATACCTATTCTTCAGAGAACCTCTTTTGGTTTAGTCCTAACAACTTCCATGGATAGAATTAAGATAAAAATAGGAAATCCATGTCATGGATAGGGATATAGGTAACCAATTTTGGAAATTAGTGACCGATCAAAAGTTATCTCAAAGCATAGACATGAGAGGAGTGGTGGTGTCTGTTTATAAGTGGGGGAGGGGATATTTTTCAAACCTTCTTAAAATAATAAAAAATGAAAAAGTTATTACCCAGGAAAATTCCTAAAAATTGAAATTTATTTCAATAAGGGATAATATAATGTCTAAATATGTCCATTAAATAAGTCTTAGACTTGTTTATTGAAAAAAACAATCCTTTTCTTTCGGTTCAACCCTTAGTAAACCCATTTTAACTTTAAACACAAAAATTAATTTTTAGTATTTTTACTATTTAATATGAAATAACTTATTTTGAATCATTATATAATATTAATATTTATAATTCCAAATAATTAAATTTTTTTATAAGATTAATTCATCTATTTTTTATATTTTAATTTAAAATTAAACCCCTAGACGCAATGTAAATACTTTTTTCAAGAGAAAAAATTTCATACGTATGTTTTCATATTAAAATTGAGGATAATGTTAACTAAAATATCCTAAATTGTATAAATTATAAAAAAATATTAATATTATTTCTATTAAAAAAATCTTAATAAAATTGATCATATAACATGATTTAAATGAAAATACACTTTTTAATGCAAATTAGTATTTTTCACTATTCATTCAAAAATTAATATTTTTCAAAAATCTACAAAACATCAACTTTAATTTAATTTATAATTTATGATTTAAAAATTATATTGATTTCTCTCCAAAAACTGTTGTAAAACTGGTAAAAAATAATTTAAATATTTGATTGTAAAACGTGATGAAAACCCATTTTCATGAAAATGCATTTTAAATGAAATGTTTATTTTTAATTAACTTTATAACTAGTATTATTTATCATATGAATTTAAATTAATATATATCAAAATAATATATATATATATTTAGTTTAAATAATTAATCATTATAGTTTATCTTCTTTAATTAAAAAATTGTAATGCACTTCAAATCTATTTTTAGGAAATATGGGTTTTAAGTATTAAAATAAACTTATAACAAAATCATGAGAATTAATTATTAAATTGAAATTAATTATATTATTATAAATAATATGGTTCATCTATCACATTATTAACAAATTAAAAAATAATAATGGGATATTTAAATTAATTTAACTAATGAAATGAAGGGAAAGTATTTGAAAAATCTATAACATTCACTATTTATTATATCATTTAAGAAAAATACAAACAATTAACACTATGTTGCTTTTGAAATGATTATTTTAAAAGTAATAACCTTTTATAAAATACTATTACTAAATGTGGTGCAAATTAATTATATTAATGATAAACAATAATCAATAAAAATTATTTTTTGAAGAAAAGGTATTTTGAAGCATAATGTGACATTATTGAATATTGTGTACTTATTTCTTAAGAATTAGTCAATAAATTCTTATTGACCTGGGACCTTATATATATCATAATTTTGTAAATCATATTTGACCCTACATTTAAATAGCTTGGTTATAATATTTTTTTATCAGATATATTTTTGGTCCATTTAGGCTTAATGTTGTGTTTTTATACAATATCGAACATAATGTTTCACTTTTTAAATCTTTGGGTGTTTCATTATCTTCACCTTTGATGAGTTTTTTCCTTTAAAATTTAAAATTTTATTTTAAAATCAATGGTTTTCCATTTGAATTTTTTTTAAAAACCCACATTGTAATAGGGTTAATAAAACTTTATCTTAAAAAGAGTGAAATAGAAGTATAAAGGTTATCTAGAATAACACATAATTCGGGATCCATGTAGGAAAAAAATAGTCGTATGTGAGGATATAGGAATGGACGAAAATGATAATGGCCAAATAATGATGGTGAGTAAAAATGATCTTTGATAACCAGAAAGGGAATGATCATGAAATAATTAATGACCCCAAATCCATAAATCTATGATGGGTGAAAAGGTTATTGATACCTCAAGAATGATTTTAAAAGTATAAATTTTTTATTTCATGATCGTTTTCCTAAATTTGACTAATTATTTTTCAATACAGATAGAGGACACCTGAAAATATATTTACTCAATATCTTTTATCTCACAAGCATAATTTCAAACATTGGTATTTATTTGATAAATGAATACGTCATTTTATACATCAATAAATTAATATACAAGATTGATTTCTTATTCATGAAGCACTAAAATTAACATTTAATCGATCATAATATCCCAAATAGTGACATGCATTTCCATTTTCCTCTAAATATTTAACAAAACCAAAATAGTTTTCACAAGTTTATCGAACATAATATTTTTATCTCTAAAATAAGAATAGTTACACCCAATGATAAAATTAATACATTACATAAGTATTTATCCTTTAAACCCTTCTGATATGTGTTTGGGAAAATTCAAAATTCAAAAACATACATAGAAGGTCACTATATTTTAAAAATCAGTTCCAAATTAATCCCCCAAATAATGCAAAGTTTCTATTAATGTCACATACCAAATATATTAATACCTTGATAATATAATATTTGAAAACCTGGAAATAACCTAAATTATGGAAAAAATATTAATAATAACATGCATTACTCATAGAGATAAATCTATCTTTATTCCAAGAATAAAATATTATATTATTGAATATATTCAATAAATCAAAAAAATATTCCATCTTGAAAAAAGATACCATCAAACCAATAATCAGTTCCATGTTTACCAATAACAATTATATATTTATCTCAACTATTATTATATCAAAATTAGGTATATTTAATGGGATATATTTTCCTTTGCATGTGATTTTCTATAGAATATCACCATATCATTAAATCCAATTTCTATGTCATCAGTTCTATTCAATAAATGTTATCAATTCCTTAATGAAATATACTATGGAACAATACATATAATTTTCATTATTCAAACAACTAAAACATCATTTATATTATAATTATATCACACAATTCTCAATTACCACTATATAAACACTTCAATCCTTCTACATCAAAAATCGACTTAGCCTTGGTCCTTCCTTAGAGTAGGTGTCATCTATTGAATTAACACGTTGGATCAGATAATTTTTATATTCCCCAAATATAAGACATTGAACACCTTGGAAATTCATTTCTCTTATCCCTTATTTTCCACACATAAAACATTTTATTATTCCTTTGATACTTTCTCCATACTTTATATTTTCACATTTTTGACATGAAGGAAATTGATCCTTTTTTCCTCTATGTTCATTGTCACATATGTTTTTTTATAAAAAATCCATAATTTAGAATCTCAAAGAAATTCAAATTGTTAATGATATATCATTACAACTGATTAGTCATAATAAACATATATTTTTGTCTACTCAACATCTTATTTGGTGGCACGAAATCACTACATTATTCATCACATTTAGTGTTAAAAATATTTTTCCTAGTTTTATCAGATGAATAAAAAAATAGAATATTATGATAAATGATAATCAATGTGTAAAATCAAAAAATCATGTAAGATCAATTATAGGATGTCTAAATAATGACACATTTTTTTTAAAAAATGACACATTAGGTTTAACTTTGGTCCTTCACTATCATCATCCATTCAATTCTTTCATAATGGTTCATGAGGAAAATGTGAACTAAACTAATAATTTACCTAGGGAGTGTTAAACAAGGTGTTTAGTAAATAATTTTGTAATTAAATCATTTATGATCGAGTCAAAAACCAATTCATATTTTTCATAGGTATTACCCATATGTACAACTGTTCCAAATCCACATACACATGTAGTATCCAGACAAGGATGTATTAATAACACCCCGAGTTTTTAGGGACCTTCTCTATTGAATAAATTAAATTTTCATTTATATATTTCAATGAACTAAGTAAAATATTACTTTCAGATAGAACAAAATCGTCTTAAATTATAGGAATCACTGAGTTGGTGTACGATACACGCAACACCAAGTTGGTGTGTGGTACAAACAACACTGAGCTGCTATGAAACATCTCTTTCATTTTTAAAAATGTGATAATTATAACATAACCATTAAATATAGTTATATAAACAATAATAAATAATTATAAATTTTTTGTTTGTAAATTTTTTATATAATTAAGTCATATTGATAATAAAAGATATAAATTTTGGTAAAGTCTATCTATGTTCAAATATACTTTTTCTCGAATGAACTGATTTTAATGTCCTTCTCTAAAAAACAATATAATTAATTTCAAATTAAAATTAAAATTAAAATATTATTAAATAGAATTCATTTTTAAATTTATAATGTCAGAATTATCTTAAGGTGATTTTTTTTGGGCTTTTTTCGGACAAACATAATTTTTGAAAGAATAGTGGAAAATACTAGATTTTAATACAAAACAACTTATTAAATTAATTTATTTATAAGGTTAAATTATATTTTTAATTGGTTTAATATTTATTTTAGATAATATTTATATAAATTAATCCAGTTTTGTTCATTGGAACCAATTTCAATTGGAAGTTTTATATAAAAACATGACAAACTATTGATAATTTTTACTTTAAAAACCCACATTGGAGACCTGACTAAATGATTGAATTTAAATTAATTTATGCCACTTATGTAATTATAATTTGGAAAAATTGATTCCATATTTTGAATTAGAATTATTTATAATTTCTGAAATGGTTAACTTTGTTTTTTACTAAAAGTACTAGTGAAAGTGAATAAAAATAATTACATCTGGTAAGAGAAAAATTAGGAAAATAAAGTACTAAACCATGAATACAAGACCCAAAAAGACCTTGAAATTTTCCGAAAACACATTTTATATCCATTGTTAGGCCATTAAAATTTCATTATTGAGTTTTTTTGGGTTTGATATGACTTTTGTTTGGTAAAAATGTGGGTACACATAACTTATTTTAATAAATTCCATGTGTGTCATTTCCCTTCAATATAAAAGGCCACTACCTCTACCCACATCCTCACACATATCATGCCCCTGGGCTCGCCCAAAATATTCTAAAAAATTCTTATAACTCCCCCCTTTCCTTATATAATCCTTCCATTTGGAATAAGGCAACCCAAGAAAGCCTTTTGGCACAATCAAAAAAGAATTACCCAATTAATAGGTAAAAACTTCTCTCAAGATATTTTCCTTTATTTTCCTTCACCACCATATCAACTATAATTATTAAATTATTGTATAAAAATTCTAATAAATATATCAGGATATTTTTATGATAAGGTTTTGACCTGAACTTATACACACCACCATCTAACGGGTAACGAACTTACTATTTCAATGTACGACGAACTACTAGCTCATGAAATGACAATTGTTAATTTTTATATTTCCACCTACATTGTTTTCCATTACAAGGGAAAATATATTTATATCTGTAAAATATTATATTTATTATTTTTTATTCTTTATTATTCCTTTTAAAACAGATATATTTTTATTTTTCATTTGTTGTAATTATGATAATTTCAACTGAGGAAGTTTGGAATACCGCCCCCTCAATGCGACATGATTTGTTCACACACTAATGGAATTTGTTAACCCTGGGTTTAGTGAAATTATATGATATATATAACATTATAATTGTACTTTAATTATTTTATATACATTGACACCTTTATGTCATTTTATTTTTCTCTTTTTCAACACAAAAATTAAAATGGAAACTACATTCATGCATACATACAACTTATCATCTACATAAACAATGTATTATATTAAATATTTTTATATTATATAGATTATTATAATATAAATTTAATTTATATGACGGATTTTTATATAATGATTTATATTCTAGGATCATGATATAATTATAAGGACCAATGATATGACAAATTAAGAAACATGGGAAAAACAAAGAGAATATTAACCAAAGTGAAAACATTACATAGTATTGTTAACAAGTGCATAATATAAGAACATAATAAAACAATATATGGTATTATGTATAAGAATATGGTTATTTAAAATATTTATCATAACATAATATTTATTATAAATGATGAATGCATGAGTATGAATAAAGTCAAGACACAAGGTAAGGGGATTTCATCCCACTTTTTATTCCCATGAGATACATGCCATATTCGCCACTCTTTACTTTTGTGTAGTGTATGTAATGAAAATGATTGTATTATATGTATATTATACCAAAATTTATGGGTATTAACATATCCATTTTGTTAACATTCATTCATGGCGTTTAAGTTTCAAAGGTTACCAAATTAGTAAAAATATTTTGTCAGAATTTGTTTTCATTGAGAATGATATTTGTTTATGAACCAAAACTCTCTTCATTGATGTTTATTCTAATATTTTATATCATGAATATCCTTATTTTTATGATATTTTAAGATTCAGTTGATATAATTTCTAACATGTAGATTATGATCCTATGTCATCAAGTTATAAGATTTTATTGAGATAATCTCATTGATTTTTGAGAGTTTTTATGTTTATGATTCATTTGATTAAATATTACGATCAATATATCATGAATACTAATGGTTTTCCTTATAAATTTAAAAAATATATCCAAATTTTTTAGTTACACTTTTTCCACTCTTTAGTACTTTAGATATTTTTTTTGTAAAATCTGACCATCTCTCTCTCTTTGGTCTGAATTAAATTGTGTTAAAAGAGCCTTGTTTTCAATAATGTTTTCAAATCATCCATGAAGATATTTTTCAAGGTAAAAGGAATTTAAAAATGTTTTATTATTTTAAAATTTTCCCTTATAAGTTTTCAAATCTATTTTAAAATAGATACGTTTTCAAAGGTATTTATGATATAAAAATATATATTTTTTCAAATAAGAAAGAATATTTTCCTCAATAGATGTTTTTAAAAAATATTTGAAAATTATTTCCCATCATTTTTATAATCTATTGGTGTCACTAATTCCATTTAGGGGAAATTATTCAATGTATCCATTCATTTTTTTCTTTTAATGGATTATGTTTTGAAGAATTATGTTTATAAAACCCATTTATCTTTCATGGGTTATCTTCTTTTGAAACCCGATTCTTTCCAAGGGCTATGTTTATGAAGAAATGATTATGAAACCTTTATCATTTCATAGGTTATGATATAATTACATGTTTATAATACCCATTTCATTTCATTGACTAAGATATAACTATTTATGATCTTGTGTAATATTTATGAAGTATTTCACTATGAGATGGGTGGGAACTATATCTTCATACAATGACTTGGGTAATGATTTATATCTAATGAGATAGACTAAGATAGTCCTGGGAATGAACGTTGTTTACTAAGATGTCCATGAGAGTGAAAAATTACTACCAAAATGGTATGAAGAGTGAACCTAAACTACCAAGATTGTTTTGGTAGCAATTACTTGGCTACTATGGAAATCATATTATATACTTATGTATCTACCATAATTATTTTTTTATTCTTATGTTATGATTTCATGTCTTATGATATTTATTTCATTTTGATTCATGTCTTATTAACATCTAATATTTATGCAATAATTCCTAATATTTTCTTTGATATGTTGTGTATGATCTTATATTATCATGATCACATTCTCATACCCTTATGCTTGTGTTTATGCTTACATGTATCCCTTATGTACACTTATTGAGAATTTTATATCACCACTTTTTATGTTTCCTTATCCCATGTTATGATTATATGTATTTTTTGGTTGTGTAAAAAAGGGTTCTATTCAAGGAGAACCTAGCGGGAGATGATACAACTCATTTAAATACTAGTGTTTATGTTTATATGTTTCCAAAGGCAATAATCCAAATACGATCATTGTGAATTTATTTGTATAATGTTTATGTATTAATAAAAAGTTATGTAATGTTAATGTTTTGAAAAGTTAGGGTTTCCCTAGTGGGTATCCAAGAAAAGGTATAGTTAAACTTTTAATGCTAGGATAATAATACCTTAGTGATAACCCTAAGGACATGTATAAGGATAAGTATAAGGATAATAAAATGTATAGGAATCTATATTGGAATTTTGGGGAAGGATAGAGTGAGAGGTTTCTTAGAAATACAAACCTTTTTGGATAGTACATGTGGATGTCGCTCTAAAACATAGATAACAAGGGGTAACAAATCTGACAAGATGTTCTGAGTCTGACTCAGGGTAAGCTTGTACACAACAATGGTCCTTGTTGAACACCTGGTTTAAAACTCCTGAGGGAAATGCTTTGGGAATTCACAAACTCTTCACAAACCATTATAAAATATTTAAATATAATTTGGCCATGAATGACCTAGGATAAACCTATGGTGACATAGATTAAGTAAGGTTTCATAGGTTAGACAACATATATGTGTTTCTTCATGATCATTTGGTTCCTTATTATGATAACTATTTCATACTCTATGATTTTGGTTTTAGTCAATTGATAATGGTGGTTATGATGTAACTTTAAATGATTTTACTGATGATAAATCGAATGATATTGGATCTGGAATTTGAAACACATTGTTATACTCTCATAGATTTATCATGCTATGAATCATGGGGGACGTCAAAGTAAGCAAAGTAGGGTACAACATTCTATTGAGTCTTTCACGAGGAAACATAGAATTTATTTTTAAGGGTCTCCTGATCTTCTTGTTGATGAATAATAAACCATTAATACTGAATATATATTCCCCATTATTCATTGTTTGTTTCATGAGAAAGTAATTATATCAATTTATCGTCTAGATGGTGAAGCAGATCAGGGGTTGACTCTAATCAAGAATACAAGTTGGAAAGATGAGATTGAATCCATGTATTTGGATGAGTTCAAGAAATTATTTTTCAATATGTAATTTCTGTGAATTATTTTTACAATGATAGAGAAAAATTTACATGACTTTAATACATTGGATGATGAATCTATTGGTAGATATGAGGATAATTTCAAAAGATATCTGAGGTACGCTTCGAGAATTATCATCCAAACCAAAATAAAAGTTGATAGGTTCTTATGTAGAATAAATCCATGTCTAACAATTAATTTTACCATAAGATAACTTAGTATATATATAAATATAAAGATATTTTGCGTTTTGAAATCAAGGTTGAAATGGGGGTTGGAGTCATGTATCAATGTCACGATTATGACAATAAGAGGAACATGATGTTTAAAGTAAAATATAAAAAACCATGGACAAAAGAATACAATATTTCATTGATTCTATAAGGGTGGGAAGAATCAAGGAGGAAAAACAATTAGGGGGTCTAAAAAATGTTTTAAGTGTGTAAAGGATGGTAGTAGGATAATTGACATATGAAGTCATGGGAAGAAGTTATCTAAAAACTCAAATGGAGAAAAATATGCATAGAATGCACCTCTCATGATTTAATTCTACAAGTTTAAGGAGAATGAGAATTATGCTAACCACTACCTAAATATAAGGGACAATGATTATGATCAACCCCATCAACCTCTTATGTCGTGGGACAAGGGTAAATCTCACGTAATTGCTATTTCAGATTAGGGATGCAAAAATGACGTGATGAATGGTACACATACCATCCACTCTGGAAAATCTAATGTCATATTTGATTATAGATCTACCCACTCTTTCATATCTATAGAATTTTATAAGGGTGTTAAGATTCCACCAGAAAATTTAGGTATGAAATTATCAGTGAAAACTATTATTGGTATGATGACTCTTCTCCAGTATATTATTCATGGCCTCTTGAATTTTTTGGGAATGTACTTTATACAAATCTTGTAATTTATCCTTTGGTCAAATTTGATGTCATATTAGGCATGGATTTGATTTCTCGGCATAAATACCCCATCAATTTCCATGGAAGGGAAGTTAATTTTAATATTTCAAACCCTCCTATGGTCATCCATCACTGTAATGGTTAGCATGAACTTCCTGCAGATATTACATCAAGTGTATAAATTTTAATGCCTATTCAAAATGGTTTTTATCCCATATGTATGTGGAGAAGATTGAAATCAATTATATTACAATTTTTAATGATTTTGTGGATGTATTTCTGGAAGTATTTCATAGTATTCCACTAAATTGTGATTTTGAGTTAACGATTGAACTTATACATGCTTCCACACCAATTTTAAATACTCCTTATAGAATGTCCCCAATTCTGATGCAGTAATTGAAGAGGAAAATCTAAGAAAACCTTAATATGGGGTTCATTCAGCTATGTTTGTCACCTTGGGGTGCACTTATTATTTTTTTTAAAAATAAAGATGTATTAATGTGACTTTGTATTGTTTATTAAAAGTTGAATAAGATCACAATCAAGGACAAGTATCATATTCTACATAATGATGACTTGTATGATCAACTAGGAGGAGCTCCATAATTTTTCAAAATTATAAATCATTCTAGATATCATCAATTGAGGGTTAATAAAGAGGATATAACCAAGATAACATTCTGTACAAGTCATGGTCACAATGAATATATAGTGATGAATTTTGGTATTACAAATTCCACTACTATCTTTATGGATTTAATGAATGAAGTCTATAGAGAGTACTTTGATATGTTTTGGGCAGCCTTTAAAGATGATATTATAATCTATTCAAAGGGAAATAAAGAGAATTAGGACTATATGAGAATTGAACTAAAGAACCTAAATAAGGAGAAGATATATGAAAAATTTACAAAGTCTGAATTTCAGCTATAAAAGGTTTCATTTTTGGGTAATATAATCTCAAGATATGGTATAAATATATATCCATAAAAGAAAGAGAATATTAAATGCAGGCCTAGACCACCCACGGTTATTGATATCTAAATATTTCATATTTTAGTGGGATATTATTGACACTTTATGAATAATTTCTCATAATATATAATCATCTAAACTAGTTAACTCAGAAGGGTGTTGAGTTCCTCATGATAGATGAATGTGAGGAAAATTTCATGGAACTAAAGAAAAGGTTGGTCAATATACTAGTTCTTACATTAAACTTTAGTGGAAAATGGATTTATGTTTATAGTGATGAATCCTAGAAGGTATTGGGATGTGTTCATATGCATAATAACATGGTTACTACTTATTTCTCATGACAGTTGAAGATTCATTAGAAAAATTACCCAACCCATGATTTAGAGTTTGGAGCATTACTTTTTACATTATTGATATGGAGGAATTTTCTTTATGGTGAAAGTGTGATATATATAATTATCATAAAATACTAAAATATATATTCACATAGATGGAATTTAACCAGAGATAGATAAGATGACAATAGTAGAAAAAAGATTATAACTGCTAAATACATTACCACTGTGGAAAAGCGAACAAGGTGACCAATACATAGAGTCGGTACGATCATGATACATTATCCATGATGAGGATAATAAAAGATCCAAGATTTATAGACATTGAAATAATGGATCTAGAAATCCAAAAATAATGGGAAAAATATTAACTTTCTCAAAATAATATTTATCCCTCTATCTAAGTAATGGTTAAGGAGGTGTAGAAGGATGATTAAGAGATGAAAAATAAAGTTAGGAATGTTATTGAGTTTATCCTTGATCGGGATAGAATGATAAAATTTAGGACCCATTTATGTGTTTCTTCCATACTAGATTTGATGAAGGGGATATTAGTGGAAGCTCATAGTTTTTCATTCTCTATGCATCATGGAGGTATGAAGATTTATAGAGACTTGAAAGAATAATTCTAGTGGTATGACATGAAGAGAGATATTATAGAGTTTGTATATCGATGTTTGGTATGCCAACAAGTTGAGGATAAAGGACAAAATTAAAAAGGGATATTGCATCCATTACCCATATTAGAATGGAAATGGCAGAATATCACTATGGATTTTGATGTTGAAAAAAAACCTCAAAAGGGTTTAAATAAACATGGGTGGTAGTTGGATGATTTATTAAGTTAACAAAATACATTATTATAAAATAATATTTCTCTTTGCATTAGCTTACCATGATATATCCAAATGAAGTGGTAAGGTTTCATGGAGTAACATGTTGTATTGTGTCATATCAAGATATGTGGTTTACCTAAAATTTATAGATATGTATTCAGTAAGTACTTGATAAAGAATTGAGATTCAGTAATTCTTATCATCCTCATATATATGGTCATTATGAAAGAAAAATTCAAACCCAAGAGGATATGTTGAGATCCTATTTGTTAGATTTCAAAGGTGGTTGGGATAAACACCTTCCTCTGGTTGAGTTTTCTTAAAATCATAGATTTCACTCAAGAATTTAGATGGCACTGTATGAAGACCTCTATGGGAAGAAATGTAGACCTCCAACATATTGGGATGAGGTTGGAGAAAGGAATCTATTGGGACCTTAGATCACAAAAGAAATGGTATATAATGTTATAACCATTTAGTAGTATATCAAGGCAGCTCCATTTAATCCAAAACTTTATGGTGATAATCATCAGCATGATCTAGAATTTTATGCAGTTGAAAAAGGTTTTCTACAAATCACACCCTTGAATAAAGTTACAATATTCCAAAAGAAAGGGAAACTAAGACCAAGGTATATTGGTACCTTTGATATTCCTAATCGTATCGAGACAATAACCTATCACTTGGAACTTCCTCCAAAAATTTCTCAAGCCCATGATGTGTTCAATGTATCTATCCCAAGGAAGTACATATATAAACCTATACTTGTACAAATATCATAGGTCATATTGGTAGAGAGATATCTTTCTTATAAGGAATAAAATATTTAAATTCTAGACCGACCAGAGAAAGTTATATGAAATAAGACCATTAACCTGGTCAATGTTTTGTGGAGAAATAACTAGTTAAAGGAATATTTGTGGGAACTTGAGGATATGATGAAGCCAAAGTATCCTCATTTTTTTATCAGTGTGATGAATTTTGGGGGAGAAATTTAATTTAATGGGTTATAATATAACATCCCATGTTTTTATGGACCTTTTTTACTGATTGAATTAATTTTTCATTTATATATTTCAATGACCTATGTCAAACATTCCTTTAAAATACAATAGACATGTTTGTATGTTACACAGAACACTAAGTTGGTGTACAATACACGCAACAATGAGTTTCAACGAAACATCACTTTCTTTTTTAAAAGATATTGTTATAACCTATCCATCAAACATAGGTATATGACTAATAATAACTACTATTATTTTTTTATAAATTATTTACACAAATAAATCATTTTGATAATAAAAGGTAAGATTTTTGGTAAAGTCCTACAATTTTTAAAAATACCATTTTCTCGAATGAATCGATTTTAAGGTCCTTCAGTGAAAAGAAATAATATTAATTTTTGAAAAATTTCAAAATTGAATTTGATAAAATGGACTTGATTTTTTCATTTATAATGTTGGAGTTAGCATAAGGTGAATTTTTGGGATTTTTCTGACAAACATCATTTTTGGAAGAATAGTGAAAAATAACAAGCTTAAATTGAAAACCACTTTTTAATTTAATTTATTTATAAGGTAAAATTATAGTTTTAATTGTATTAATAGATTATTGATATAAAATTATTATACATTAATCCCAATTTTTTTTTGAACCAATTTCACAAAGAAATTTGATTATAAAACTTAGTGATCTTTTGATCATTTTTACTTTAAAAACCCGCATTGTCGACTCGACTGCGAGATTAATTCTAAGTTAATTTATGCCACTTATGTGACTAGAATTTTTAAAAATGGATTCAATATTTTTAATAATAACAATTTATAATTTATATTAAGTTCACCTATTTTTTTTAAAATATTATTAGTGAAAGTTATTGAAATTAATTATATTAGTTTAGGAAAAAATTAGGCTAATAATGTACTAAACCATTGATATAAGACCCAAAAAGGACATTAAAATTGACTAAAACCCATATTATGGACATTATGCATCCAGTAACCTTTTAATATTTAGTTTGGTTGGTTTTTATGTCTTTTTTTTAAGTAAAAACATGGGTACGCCTATCTTTATTTTCAAAAATGCTATGTGGGTCCTTTCCCTTACCTATAAAAGGACACAACCTCTCCCCACTTCCTCACACCTATAAAGACCTTTATATCTCCAAAAATATTATAAAATAATCTTACAGCTTACCTCCCTTCCTAATATAATCCTTCCATTTGGAATAAGGCAAGTCAAGGAATTCATTTGGCGCAAACCAAATGGAGTTACCTGATTAAGAGGTAATAACTTATCTAAAATCCTTTCCTTTATTTTCCTTCACCACCCCTAAAATATCTTTATTAAATTATTGTATTAAAAAAACAGTATCCTTAGTATAATATTTCCTTTTATTATAAGGGTTTTACCTACACATACCCACAACTCTCTCAAATAGGTAACAAAAATAATGGTTATGTGTTTGATGAACTACAACCTCACGAAATGATGAATGTTCATTTTTCCATTACCACCTACAACAGTGGAAATTATGATAAAAAATATATTTATATATGTCATGTATTATATTTATTAGTTTTTAGGATTATTTATTTCTTTTAAAACACATATATTATATCATTTCCTTTGGTGTAATTACGATAATTTTGTTTGAGGAAGTTGGGACTGCCACCCCCTCAATGCGATATGATTCATTCACACACTGCATGGAACATATTAAGGATGGTTTTAGTGAAATTATATGATATATATAACATTATAATGATACTTTATTGATATTATATACATATAATAAATTATTTTATTTTCAATATTTCTTTCAATATGATAATTAAAAGGGAAACAACATTCATTCGTACGTACGAATTACCATCTGCCTGAATGGTGTATTCCATTTCGTACTTCTTTGTACTATAGATTATTATAATATAAATATAATGGACATGAATGATATTTATATAATTATTTAAATTATTGGATAATGATATAGGTATAAGGACCAACTATATAAAAAATTAAGACAAATGTGAAAATTAAAGCAAATATTACCTGAAGTGAAACCATAACATAGGATTTTTAACAAGAGAGTAATATAAGGTCATAATCAATCCATATATGGTATTATTTATAAGAATATTATTAAATTAATTGTTTTATAATAAACCTTTAATTATTATATAAGAATCTTGTAAGAGTATGAAGGGAGTCAAGACATAAGGAAATAAGCTTCATCTCACCATTTGTTCTCATAAGATACATGATATGTTCGTCTCTCTTTCCTTTTGTGTAGTTTATGTAATAAGCATGATTGTATTATTTTTATGTTAAACATGAATTTATAGGTATTAATACATCCATTTTCTGAATTTCCATACATGTGTTTAAGGTTTTAAAAGTTACCAAAGCTGTAAAAATGTTTTGTCTCAATTTGGATTCATTGAGACTCATGTTTTATTATGAACATAAACACTTTTTTGATGTGTATATAGTTCAATGTTATCTCATGAATCTCATTATTTTCAGGAAATTTTAAAATTCTTGTAATTTTCTTTCTTAATGGATAGTATGATCCTAATTTTCCATGTTATAATAGTTTATTGGGCCAATATAATCGCTTTCCAATATTATTTATAGTTTTTATTCATTTGATGAAATATTATTATACATATACAATGAATACTCAGGAGTTTTATTATCCTATATTTATTCAACATATACTCATGTGTTTGTAACAATTTTTCCTCTATTGGGTACTTATGATAATATTGTAAGTAAAATATGGTCATATCTCTCTTTAGTCTAAATTATATTGTGTTAAAAAACCATGATTTAGATAATGTTTAATTTTTTTTATAAAAAGATACTTTAAGATTATACTCTAAGAAAAAAGTATTTTTTTTATTTTTCTAAATTATTCAATTATATGTTATTAAATCAATTTTCAATGAAAATGGTTTTAATGTTTTTTATGATATAAAAAGATTTTTTTCCAAAGAAGAAACTATATTTTCCTCATGAAATGTTTTTAAAATACCTTTCAAAATTATTGCTTATATAATATAACATACATTTGTGTTTGTCAAGCCTTTATGGGGAAATTATTTATTTTTTCATATCATATTATTTCTCTGAATGGACTAGGTTTTGATGGCATGATGTTTATAAATCCTATTTACCATTCAAGGTTTAACTGATTTTGAAACTTGCTTATTTTCATGTGTTATGTTTATGATAAAATGATTATGAATCATGACTGATTCCACATGTTATGATATGATTACAGGTTTATAATTCATATTTTATTTCATGGGTGATGATATGACTAATTATGATCTTCTGGCACATGTATGAATGATTTCACTCCGATATGGCCGGAACCAATATTACTCTAAAATTCATTGGGTAAATAATTGTATCACATCAGATAGACTAATATAGTCTTATAAATAAACCATGATGACTAAGATGGCTATGGGAGTGAACCATTACTAACAATATGGTATGAGGAGTGAAATCATGGTAAAAATATGGCCATGGGAGTGAACCATGACTACCAATATGCTATGGGAAGTGAACCCATACTTACAAGATAGAATTGGTAGTGATGTATTAGTAACTATGGAAATCATATAATATGATTATGTGTCTGAAAAAATTCAATGTTTCAATCCTATGTTGTGATTTCATGGATTATTCCCTTTATTTCATTGTGATACATTTATTATATAGTTAAAATATTTATTTAATGATTCCTATTATGATCTTTGATATGAAGGGTATGACATTAAATTTTCATGATGATGTTCTCATACCCTCATGCTCATATTTATACACACATGTATCTATTGTTTACCCTTACTCAGTATCTAAGCACACTCCTTTTTATGTTTCCTTTCCTTGAGGTTATTATGATATGTATTATGTTAGAGGTGTCTAAAAAGGACTTTAGTAAATTAAAACCTAGTGGGAGATGATGTAGCTCATTTATGTTCCAGCGTTTACATTTCCATGAATACAAAGACACTAGACCAAATACGGTCTTTGGGCCTCTGTTTGGATAATGTTTATGTATTCCAAAAAAGTTGTTTAATGTTAATTTTTTCAAAAGGGTCACATTAGTATTTATTTGAAAATACCAAAATATTTACCTTTTTAAAAAATTAGGATGTTATCCTACATTTATAATTGTCCTAAAAATTATCCATATAGTATATTCACTAATATATGTTTTACTAAATCTGGATCCCAATGTTTCGTATATTTTTCTTTAACAGAACATTTAATGGACTGAAACCCTATACCCTAGATTCAATGATTAAATTATTAAATTGAAACTAGATATAAGTGATCACATCCTAAAGGAACGAATAGTTTTGTAGTCTTGTTAAACTAGATACATACCGTAATATAACATTACATATGAAAACATAAAATACGATATAGTATTTCTTTCAATAATACCACTATTCCATTTATAATATCCATATATAAAAATCATAATCCATTTCTAGGCATATAGGGATAAGGAAACATAGTAATGGTGTATGATAAGATGTATAGTAAGGGTATGGGTACAATAGAAGCTGTCATGAATAAATAAGGAATAATAAATATTTTATGTTAAATAAATAAAAAATATTCTGTTTCATCAATAATTTGTGCATAGAGAGTAGTATGACTTGAATAAATGATGATAAAATAATTCAATATAACTAATCAAATTATCTTGAAACTTATCCATGGAAATAATAACTAATAAAATAATTATATAAACATAAATAAATAATCTCAAAATTGAGGAATAAATAATTTCAGACAACATGAAAACATTGACACAGGATCATTACAAGACATCTTACCTAAACTAGTAATGACTTGGTAAACTACCCAATATTTTTTTGTCATGAGACATACAGATACATCGAGGGGATATAATATTCCCCAATCACCACTTAATTAGTATAATTAATCCCTCGCCTGAAAGGGTAGAAAACATAAATATTATAAAGATTCATATTGAAATAAAATCTTACGAAATGTAAATATTTTCCCAAATCAATAAACATAATCATAAACTATCCAGAGTAATATGGAAATAGTATCAAAATGGAACCACCCCCTTCAAACTAATCATAAAACATTTAGCTAAATACTAATTATGGTATCATTATAACATATCTCAAGAATAGAATAATTAAAATAAGGGTTGTTTTCATTAATGAATAATACACCTAAAAATGTAATTAGAAATATTACTGGGGGAAAATTACCTTTCAAATTTGAAAGTGAAATATAACACATTTTAATAATATTAAGAAAAAAAATTATTTGAAAAAAAAATTAAATGCATAATGAATTCCTGAAATAAATGAGTGGTCATGATGATGGGTAATTATATACATTTTATTAAAAAACATTCCTTTCTCATTGTTGTAATATAGTTGAAAAAACCCCATTTAATGAAAGAAGAATATTACATTTAAAACATTTTATAAAACGTTAAAAATGGATAAATTTTTTTTAAAACAACATTATAAATTT
This sequence comes from Viscum album, assembly GCA_963277665.1. NCBI lineage: Eukaryota > Viridiplantae > Streptophyta > Magnoliopsida > Santalales > Viscaceae > Viscum > Viscum album. The sequence goes on along the minus strand of OY728146.1, from coordinate 929,443,786 downwards.
AAAAAACCTTTTGAAAATATTTTTATGATGAACATACATATAATGGAACGATTCTCAATCGAGTAGAAAAACACAATCAATTTTTACTAAAAAACAATTTTTTGGTATCTTGAGAATTTAATGAGAGGAATTTGATTGGAAAATTTAAAATTAATTTTAAAAAATAGAGGACAATAAATTAATTATTTTCTATGAATAAATATATAAATTATATTTCTTTCGGTGACAAAAACATAAAAAATCTCGAATAATGATGATGTTGTGAAATAAAACCATACCACATTGGTAACTTTTCACTAATATTACCCTTGAATGAAGAAATTATATATATTTTTTATATCCATTAATTTTTTATGATAAAAATTATAAAATTCATTCAGGGTTGTAATGTAGATGAAATAAAATAATCATGTAGAGAATATGGCATGTGTCCTCTAGAAATAAACATGAGATGAAAATCCCATAACTTAGGTTCAAATTATATTATACGTGTCAAAAATACCTATATAATACCTATATTTTTATTATAAATAAATTATAAATAACTAAAAATATATATCATACCCCATATTACTTACTTATAAGTTCTTATCACCCATTTATAAATAATTATTCATTAAAGTCACCGTTCTAGTTAAAAACTACTTGGTTTTTCATTTCTTTTATGGTTTGGAAGTTTCAGTCCTTGTAATTTAACCATGGTTAAAAAATATTGATAATGTAAAACATGATTTAAATGTCATATATATTCATTATATACATATTTATTATCATATATAAATTTTAGACAATGAAAAAGAAATTACACCATTCATGGAGTTGGTAGGTTGCACGTACGCATGAACACTCTATCCATTATTCAACAGATGGAACAAAATAATGCTAAATAATATTTCAACAATAACTATTAATTATTATATCTTATATATCATATATATTGACTAAATATATTTTTATTACCATACATTTCAAAATAAAAGAAAAAAAGTATCACATCACTTCTTGGAGACGGTAGTGCATAAATACGCACGAGGAATGTTATCATTTTCCAATAGGTTAAAAGATAAGAAGGTATATGTGATATAATTATTTAATAATTATAAATAAATAATTTATATAATATTTATTAAATAATTCTATCCTTATATTCCTCTGTGAGAGGGGTTGATGGAGAACGAGTTACATCTGTTTGTGAGGTGGTAGTGTGATGTTCACACGATCGACAATTTCATTTCCCATTTGATAGAAGAGGGGATAGATAAAGGTTATTAAATTAATATAACCATATTTCATTGTATTTAAGACAATTTTTTATTATTTTATCATATCTGGATAATATTTTAATGGGGTAGAGAGAAAAATGGAATGAAGATGGATAGTTAAGAACTATGCCTCTTCCTGGAGAACCACTTTTTTGTTTACAACTAAATCATTACTAGGATGGTTTTATTAAAAAGTTAGGGAATCTTGGTCATGTATAAGGATTAAAGGAATGTATTTTTAAAATTCTATTTTATCAAATGGTCCCTTAAAGTATGTATAATAGAGTATTGGTGGTGTCCTTTTGTAATTGGGGGGGACATTGTTGAAAGTTTCTGAATAGAATACATTAATAATAAATCTATTGAAAATAAAAATTCCTCCAAATGTTCATGGAATTTTTTTTATATTTATGTTCTTAATATTGATATATGATGATATTTATATAATTTTATTTGTAAAACATACCTTTATCTTTTGGTTTAACCTCCCAGTAAACTCGTTTTAACCCTAGTTACAATAATTAATTTTTACTATTTTTAATATTAATTATGAAAAAAAATAAGTTCATTTATTAATTAATATTTATCATTATCATTATTGTAAGTATTTAATATATTATATTAAATTAAATTCAAATAAGTGGTAACATTTATTTTAAAATTAAAAACTATTACGTGATAAAAAACAATTTTCCCAAGAAAACATTTCATAAGAAAATTAGACAAAAAATAGATTCAAATAACCTAAATTGGATTAATTTCAATACATTTTAACTATTTTATATGTTAAAACAAACTTAAAAAAAATTTATCTTTGATTTTTTTAAAAAAATAAAAGACAATTTTAATAAAAAACAACATTGCTCACTATTTATCAAAAAATAAATATTTTCCTAAAATTATCAAAACTTAATACCAAGGTTATATTGAAATGATGATCTTAAAAATAAATTAATTTTTTAAATTAATTTTATTAGTTTTTTGAATGTATGTTTTAAAATAAGTGAACAAATCCTAATTAAAACCATTTTTAGAAAAATGTATTTTTCAAGGAAAAATTGATTTCATATTAATTCTATGACTTGTAATATTAATTATATTAATTTAAATTCATATTTATTGATATATTATCTATAAATTTCATTAAATAATTCATTATAATCATGTTTTTTAATTAATTAAAATGGAAGAACATTATTCACTTGAAAGTAGTTTTCGAAAAATTTATTCTTTAAGCATAAAAATATAATTATACCAAAATTATGAAATTTAATGAGTAAAAGTAAATTTATTATATTATTATAAATTAAATGGGTCATGTTTATTATTTATAAAAAAATCAATAATATAATGGTACTTTTATATTACTTTATTTAATGAAAAATGAGAATTTTTGAAAAATCGTTATTTTCCCTATTCACTAAAAATCAAACATTTTAGAAAAATCTATAAAATTAACCCTAAGTTAATTTTAATGTATTTATTTAAAATAGGTTTTAATTTTTATAAAATAAAATATCTAAATTTTTAATAATTTAATTATATTATTAACACAAAAAAGGCAATAAAAATCACCTTTTGAAGAAAATTCTTCTCAAGCCTAAAATGGCTTTACTGAACATCATGTTATTATTTACTAAGAATTAATAAATAAGTTTATATTGATTAGGAACCATATATATATTTATTTTATAATGTGGTTAATCCTACTTTTACTAACCAATTATATTTCTTGGTTATACATTTAATATTAAAATAATATATTTCATAGGTTGTTTAAGATCAGTGTTGTGTTTCACATACAATATGAAACATAATAATAATATTTTAAAATCATGGGATATCACATATATCTCATTTTTAAAAAATATTCTAGATCTCTAATTAAATATAAAATTTGTAGTTCAAGAGTGGATGATGGGTATAAATCACACCACATCATTGTCATGACCCACTTTATCTGTTGTGATTGAAAAATACTTACCTTCTTCCCAAGTCATAGGGGTTTTTGAAATTTAATATCATTATCAACTCTTGGTTTAGGGATATGATTTATATAATTCCAAAATTCCTTAAGATTTAATATTTGATGTCTCAGTATTTCATTGTTTGGTGCCTTGATATCTTCAACTGTATTGAATGAACTATTCATCCCATTTCAATAATCATTTTCTCAATGACCATCTCTTCCATGCATTAAAAGTTTTCTTGTTCCTTTAAATTTATCTTCATTGAGCTTCTTCCCACACTTTTGGGATTCAATTTGGTGAATTTTATTTTTTCAATGTTATTTATCATTTGAGTTTTCATGAAACTCCATTTTCATTTTATTACCACTAAATACATTATAATAAAAAGAGTCTATAGTTTAAATTTTTATAAAGATTTTACATCTGTCAATTTATTTTTGCTACCAGTGTACCTTATGAGTATCATAATGTTTTATTTTTTAGAAAAAATTGATCCAACATACTTTTTCTTTATATCAAATAATTATTTCTCTGTTTTTATATAAATAATTTAGGGAATATATTTTGTGAAGAATAATTTCATAATAAAATTCTATTCCATAGATTATTTATATTCAATGGGATTTATATTATTTATCAATGTTAATCATTTATTAGTTTCACTTTCAAATCAATAAATCCTAAAAATAAAAATATTCATGCTATGGGATTCAAAAAATGTAAAATATATTTTACGTTGTGTTGATCTATTACTCAGAAATTATTAGATCTTAAAATAAACTAATGGATGAGGTTTACATATGCATTAGATAATATATAGTGTGTTACTCCTTGTTGGATATATTGGGGAAACTAAAATGATTTATGTTATTGTTTATAGCCTATGATATAATTAAAAAGAAGGTTTATAATTTACATACCATCTGATTTATTTAAACATTAAGGAAATCATTTTATTTTCCATCAAACCATTTTCTAATTTAGTTTCACTTTTTATATAATTTTACATGAAACCAAAGGTTTAGTGTGAGGCTGATGAAATATAATCAGATTAAGTAATCATATAATAAGGAAATATCTATCCCCAGATATTCTAAATTATGACACATTTATTTAAATATATGAATTTTTTATCCAACATCACATCTGGTTCAAAATTTGTTGTTTTACAATCTATCCTCTTACTCTTAAAATACTAAACCAAAAAATAATTAATCCTTTCTTTTATATTAATAGAGATTCCCAATACTCATACTCTTAGATTCAATGGTAAATAAATATACTATACACACTAGATTTGATAAAAAATAAGACACTTGAAGCATAAAAAATGTTTATATTACATCAGTTTCATTATATAGATATTACATATTATAATTAAAAAAATCCCAAGTATAAAAGGTTATGTGTCGTGGAGATTAGTTACATAAATATGATAACAATACAATATCTCTTTGACATCTCCCAAAAATGTCCTTTTAACGTGATACCCTTCTAGAAATCACACCTAATAGCATTCTTCATCTCATTGAGAGTAGAAATATAAAAAATGGTGAGTTCAAATATTCCATAAAAGTAAATATTAATAATAAAAAATTATTATCATTATTGAACATAATGTGAACATGTGATCCTATGAACATAGTCAAGGTACATGATCATAACATAAGAGAAACAGTCTATACTAACATAAATCATAAATCGCGAGTCATGATTTAAATCTTTTAGAATATGATATGAGTCATTGGGATGTGGAATTATAATAAAATAATCACGAGTCATAAGAAGAAACATAAGAATCCCGCTTAATGGTATGGTATAAACATAGGCATCAAAATCCTATCATTGTTAATATGTATATGAAAAATAATGTCCACACAAAATATTATGAACATAGCTACCCACAATCTTGTCCATGTAATATATTACGAGCATACCCAATAACAATATTGTACAACAATTATCTTGTCAACATAGATAATAATAATATTGTCCAAACATCATATTGTGACATTCAAAGATCTAAAAAATTCATTATAGGTTTATAATGAAACTACCCATCATAAAATGTCTGACTATAATTATGTATTCCAAGAAACATAGGAGAATTCAATTTTACTTCAAATCTTAATTTCTTTGTGGAAAAGAAATGTGTTTTATGAAAATTAACTTAAAACATGCCCACATGCTATCTATAGAATGAAATATTATTATATCATTAGATCATATCTACATGGAATCAAAAAAATAATTAAAATATACTAAAATATATGAAAAATATTTTAATAATAGAATTATAAATATACTTTGAAAAATAAATATCTGCCACGACCCTTCCTCGGGGCCCGTGCCGTGACTACCCCAAGCCCTCCTTCCATAGGCCAGGGGCTGACGACTAGCACCAAGGCGTAATTCCCGATAAAAAGGGGAGGCATTGCCTTTGTAAGTAAACGAACACCACAGAGCAAGCCAGCAGAAGTAAACACTGAGTAAAACTGGATACAATAGTAAGTGCAGAAAAGTATGTGGGCCAGAATACAAACCCAAAATGAAAGTAAAGTATAACTAAAAAAGGTAGTACAACAACTGAAAAGTAAAGCCACAGCCTCAAGCCGTCAACTGAAAGTCCCACCTGAAGGGCGTGTACAGATAGCCTTCACAGCTCTTCAGGTCCAGCCGTCCGCTTCGAATACGCCCCACCCAGTGGTCCACCTCCGGGTATCGACCTGCTCCCCGTGCCTCAACCACGATCAACGCTGTCCATCGTCTGCAACCAACATAATGTATTGCAGGCATAGCCCATGAAGGGGTGAGTATAAGCAACTCAGTAGGGACCTCGAGCCCCCCGAAGGTCTCCCAGAATCCACAAAGGATAATCTACAAAGGAAAGATACAATCACGAAGTAACATCCGACACTACGTAGGTATATTCCCATACATATACCTAAGTCATCAATTATGGTTCGGCCCATCACCCGAGCCCAAGTTCGATCACGTCCACACATGATAGCACAACACAATCCACACAGGAAAGCAAGTCAATCATATCAATGATAAGGATTGAAAGTCATGATTCAGCTCACACAGGTATACTTCTTCGTAAGACGATAGAGATGATCAGATGTAGCGGCTGATTTATCTAAGCCACCGGACCCACACAGGATCGATAGATACTAACCCCCGCAATGACCCACAAAGGATCGATAAGTAACTAACCCCCGCAATGACCCACACAGGATCTGACCCACACAGGATCTGTAGGTGCTGGCCCACATAGGACAACTAAGCGCTGAACCACATAGGATATGACCCACATAGGATCGGTAGCACTGATCCACGTAGGATCGCTGAGTGCTGTAGTCGTCGCCATCGAATCCACGGAGGATTTTTGTACAGTCATCACTGTCATCGCAGTCGCAGCCAGCTCTAGGGTTCCCGCACACAACAAGCTCATTTGGGAGGGTCCCCTCCACGAGCCGAGGGGTTGATACATCAACTGACACATAGTTTAGAGTTTATGTATCAAAAAGTTCAGTATCGTCCACAGGAACTCAACATCACAGACGACACATCAATCGGATGCCTGGTATGAGAGTTATTGGCTTTTTCGTCCCAGGGGCTCGGTTGGTTGTTAAGTCAAAACCAACCTGAATGTACTCCAACTATGTCCAAACCTCGAGCAAAGTAATCCGAAAGGTCCGTCTCACTAAGAGGAATCCATCAATGTCGACGACACGTCAATCGGACGTCCAGAGCTCATGTTATAAACTTTTCCGCTCCGAGGGCCCGGTTGGTTTCGTGTACAAACCAACCCGGCCGAACCCAAAGTTCTCTGAAACCTTCAGTGTAATATACCGAAACGACCGTCTCGATCCAAGGATCGCATCAAAGCTGACGGTGCATCGATCGAATGTCCCCGGCCCAAGTTATGGGCAAAAGACCGAAAGATGTCTGGGAGTGGGGGTTTTGGGCCCGAGACCCCCTAGGTCGACCCAAACCAGGTCGACTCGACCCGGGACCGGGTCCGGCCCACTTGGGCGCGGCCCAACCCGGATGGTGTGGCATGGCACGGCCTGGCGGCCCAACCTCGCGGCCCAGCCTGGCGGTCCGGCCTGGCGGCTCGGCCCGGCGCACTGGCGTTGGCCAGGTGGCTCGGCCGAAATGGCTGAGCGGTGAAGGGGGGCGCGCTGCCCCCCACGTAGAGAAGCCGCGACCCCCATATGGGGGGCCTCACCTTCTGGCCAACTGGGGGTTACGAACCCCCGGTTTTCCCTTGACTGGTCGGTCCACTCAAGCCGGACGGCTGCTGCCGCCAAGGGACTGGCATGGGCCGGTCCCCCTGCTTCGACGCCGGCGGCCCGGAACCGGACGCTAGCCCTTGCTCCGCTGTAGCCTCAGCCGTGGCCTTGGTCCATCCAGTGCGGTACGACGGCGCCACACCCCTCCGCCGTGGCCCCGCTCCGACCGCGGTGCTTTTGTGATTCTTCATCATGGCGTGACGGCGTCGCAGTTTAGTTCATATTCAACAGCGCGGCATGGCGGTGCTGCACTTCTCCATCCTTCCTTTAATATTTTCCGTGCGGTGCTTCGGCACCGCGCCGCCTTACACATGCCACAACAAAATCAAACCAACAAGGTGGAGGAGGGTCGGCCGTGTTTGTGCAGTCCGACCTCCTCCCGTTATTGCGATATCAGGCGGCTCAAATTGAAAAGGAGGAAACGTCGAAAGTAATCACGAACAAACAATTAAAATAAACCCCTACCTCGAGCGTAGTCGTCGAACGAGGTTGTCGCGGAAAGGGACATCACGAAATTGATCGTCGTAGAAGAAGGCAGATCGTCAATTCGCGGAGGAACGGTGTCTCTGTTCCTTTGATGCGGAAAGAAAGAACGAGGTAATGCGTATCGAGTCGTCGATCTCTGAGGAAGGTGTCTCTCACCGTCGTCCATCGTCGGAGGTCGGCGTTCTTCGCGTTCTTCGCGTTCTTCGTCGTGGAGGAAGAACTTCATGATCTTGAGAAAATTCTCCCAATACTCTCATAACCCAACAACCCTTATTAAAACAAGATTTGTCTTATTTTTTTCTCAAGCCATGCGTTTTGAAATTCAAAAACGAAACAATCAATTAAGTGAATTAATTGCAATGTTTAAACCGCCAAATTAAATGAGGCGTTTCATAAACAAAAAAACGCAAGGGTTGACTTCCACCTAATAGGGGTGCGGGTGCGTTACCTTAATAAAGGAGGGGGTTGAGGAAGAAAAGAAACGATGGGGCCCGTGTAGGTCCCATCTCACAATTATCGTACCTACTAGGTACGATATTGTGGGTCCCACTTCATCAACTTAGCTTAGGTTAAACAAAAATAAAATAAAATTGGTTGCACCAATTTTATTTTATTCCTTTACATAACCCCAAAATTTAAAAACCACACCCGAGAAAATGCAACTCTGAAAAAAGGTGTTTCTAAGCAATTACTGGTGCTGTGATTCCATTGGTGCCTTTAGAATTCGATTCCAAGCACCAGTTCAAAAGTTAGAAAAACCCGCTCGTTCGGTCACTGAACGTACCTAAGCTAAACTTCAGAAAATGATTCCGAGCACACCGAGCCTCGAAATCAGGTGACGTCAAAAACTGTATTCTTTTAAAATCCCAAAGAAAATTAAGAAAAAAATTTTCCTTGAATTTTACGGGTCTTTACATTACTCCCACCTCAGGGATTTACATCCCCATAAAGATACATCAAAAACTAGGGAAACAAATGTGGGTACTGAGAAACCATCTGAGCCTCCTACTCCGAAGTTCTCTCCTGGAGGTTCCCATGCATCCATCTAATGTGCACTAGAGGAATCAACCGTCCACATAGGACCAACTCCTATCGATCCTCTATCTCCACCGGGACCTCCATAAAAGTCACCCCATCATCGATGTCCAGCTCCCTATGGTCAATGATATGCGTCGGGTCATGCACGTATCTCCTCAGTTGAGATACGTGGAAGACGTCGTGCACCCGGTGCAACTGAAGTGGTAGAGCCAGGCGATAAGCCACCTCGCCTATCCTATTGAGCACCTGGAATGGTCCGATGAAGCATGGAGACAACTTGCTGCCTCGGCCAAATCTCTGTAAACCACGTCGAGGTGAGACCCGCAAGAAGACGTGGTTTCCATCCTCGAACTCTAGTGGCCTCCGCCTCCTGTCAACATAAGACTTTTTCCGGCTCTGAGCTGTCCTCATCCGATCCTGGATGACCTGGACGTTCTCTGTCGTGGCCTGGACCATCTCCGGTCCCACAAGTGCTGACTCCCGAGGGTCTATCTAGCAAAGAGGTGATCTGCAAGGCCGGCCGAACAACGCCTTGTATGGTGCCATGCCGATGGTGGAGTTGTAGCTGTTGTTGTACGCGAACTCCACCAAGGGTAGGTGGTCCTCCCAGCTATGACCAAAGTCAAGGACACATGCGCGGAGCATGTCCTCGAGAGTCTGAATGGTCCTCTCCATCTGAACATCTGTCTAGGAGAGAAAGGCAGTGCTCAGACGTAGCTGCGTCCCGAACGCCTCCTACAACCCCTTCCAAAGCCGGGAAGTAAAGTGAGCATCTCGATCGGAAACGATAGATGATGGAAAACCATGAAGCTGTACAATCTCCTGATCATAGAGACGTCCAAAGATCTCCACTAAGCCCTGCTCTCTGATGGGTAAGAAGTGAGCTGAGTTGGTGAGTTGGTCAAAAATCACACAAATGGAGTCGTCACCTCTAGAAGTGTGTGGAAGTCTAGTCACGAAGTCCATAAATATCCCATCCCACTAACACTCTGGGACCTCCAAGGGCCGTACCAAGCCTTCTCGTACCTGGTGCTCTGCCTTCACCTACTGGCAGGTGAGGCATCGAGAAACAAACTCTGCCACAGCCTTCTTCATGCCCGGCCACGAGTGCTGTCATCTGAGATCCTGATACATCCTTTCCACTCCAGGATGTACCACCACATGGGAAGTGTGAAACTCTCTCATCACCTCCTCCCGTAAAGCAACTAGTACCAAGGTACATCCTCTGAAAAGGACGTCATTCTCTCCTCCTAAAGAGAAACCATCAGGTGCCTGTCCTAAGGATATATGCGCACGTCGTGTCTCACAGTCGGCGTCCCCACGCTGTGCCTCTCTGACCCCCTGCAGTAGTGGAGGAGTGACTGTGAGTGACTGAAGAAAGGCTGCTCCATCTCTATCCATGAAGGATATTTCCAAAGCAGCTAGCTACTCTTTCACCTCCGCAAGTAGCTGGATGCCTGTCCTCCTACTGAGAGCATCAACTACTATGTTCCCCTTCCCAGGAATATAGACTATCTCAAAGTCATAGTCCTGGAGGAACTCGACCCATCACCACTGTCTCAGGTTCAGGTCCTTCTGTGAAAAGATGTACCTGAGAATATGATGGTCAGAATAGACTGTAAAGAGGTCTCCCATCAGATAGTGTCGCCACATATTCAGAGCGTGGACCACTGCTACTAACTCCAGGACATGGGTAGCATTGTTCTTCTCATGCTGCCTCAACTGACGTGATCCATAGGCGATCAGGACCAGCTCCTGCATCAGGACACATCCGAGTACGGTCCCTGATGCATCACAGTAAACTAGGTACCCAAATCCATCCTTCGATATCCTCATGAAAGGCGCGCTGGTCAATATCTTTCTCAGATCCTGGAAGCTCTGCTGACATCTTTCTGAACACACAAAGGGTTTCCCCTTCTTTTCCAAAGCTGAGAGTGGTTCCGTAACTCTGGAGAAGTATAGTACAAATCTCCGGTAGTACCCAGCTAGACCCATGAAACTCCGCACCTCCGTCACGCTCTTGGGTGGCTCCCAAGCTAGCACTGCCTCGATCTTCGCAGGATCCACCGCAACTCCCACCTCAGAGATGACGTGTCCCAAGAAGGGGACCGCGGGTATCCATAACTGACACTTCAAGAGGATACTATAAAGCTTCTACTCTCAGAGTGTGTCCAGTACAACCCACACGTGGTAGGTGTGCTCCTCCTCAGTCTTCGAGTATATCAAAATGTTGTTAATGAAGACCATGAAAAATCGATCGAGGTATGGTTGAAAGATCCTGTTCATGAGGCCCATGAACACTGCTGGAGCATTGGTCATGCTGAAAGGCATAACCAAGAACTCATAGTGGCCATAACGACATCTGAAGGCCGTCTTCTGCACGTTCTCATCCCGAACTCTGAGATGATGATAGCCTGACCTGAGGTCTATCTTCGAGAACCACCGTTCTCCCTTGACCTGATCGAAGAGGTCATAAATCCTCGGTAGAGGATACTTGTTCCTCACTGGAACCTAGTTCAGGCGAAGATAGTCGACACAAAGTCGCAAGATCCCTTCCACCTTCTTGGAAAACAATATCGGGGAATCCCAGGGTGAAGCACTGGGTCAGATGAATCCCATGCCCTGCAAGTCCACCAACTATACTCGTAACTCTCAAAGCTCGTCGGAAGCCATCTGATATACTGGGGTGGATATCAGGGCTATCCCGGGGTACACGTCAATATAAAAGTCTACCTCTCAGTGAGGAGGTTGTCCTGGAACTTCGTCGGGGAAAACGTCCACATACTGATCCACCAATGCAGGAAAACTAGGACTCCACACATCAAATGCTCCTAGGATGAGGCTAGCCAACTGATGAGTGATGGGCTGTACTCTCCTCTATGAGAGTCCATTATGTGATGTAAAGGCTCCCTTCTCTCCGGTGAAGGTGAAACTGCTCCCGTCGGTGCATACACACCGCACCTTGCACCTAATACAGTCAATCTGAGCATGGACTGTAGATAACCAATCCATGCCCAAGATGACGTCGTAAGGCCTCGACCCCACTACAAGAAGATCCCAGCTGGAGCACTCGCCTCCTAGAGTAAGCTCACACTACCAGCACCAGTGTATAATCATTGAGTCTACTCCCGTAGGAGTCTCTAGCCATAAGGATCGAGCCAACGGCTCAGTCGGAATCTCCAAGCTCAAAAAAAGGGCAGCGGCTATGAACGAATGACTCGATCCTATGTCTATAAGAACCGCAACAAGGGTGGAATAAACACAGATAGAACCTCAAATCATCCCGGGCGCGCCGTGGTCGTAGGCCTCCACTGCCTGAAGTTGTGCCTGTCTCTGCCCGCCAGCTCCCTGTGGTTGGGGTGGACCTCGTGGGGGTGGTGGTGGAAGAGCCACAAAGCATCTCCCACCACATGCTACTCGGCCAGATCTTCTGCCTCATCTGCCTGCTCCCGGCAGACCGCCACGGTTGACCCTCTACCTCTGCCTGGGTGGTCCCACAACTGTCTGTTGCTCCTCTACACAGCGGGTCGGGCAGTCACGAGCCATGTGGCCCTGCCCGCCGCATGCGTAGCACTACCTGCCTCTCGAAAGACTGGCCTTGCTCAGAGTGCCCGGCACCTCTGAGCCAGTGTCCTGAGGTCGTCCGCCTGAGGGTCTGGTCCTCCGGGACCCATGTGTCATCCGTCTACTGCCTTCTACAGAAGACTCTGCTATGTACCGCCTTACGTTAGGTCTTGCTGCTGATGTAGGCTCAGTAAGGAAGCTCTCGATGAGAAGGGCTCGCTCCAGTACCCCTTCCTGTGTCGGAATGCTGAGGGTGATCAGTGATGCCGTGATATCCTGACTCAATCCCTGCTCGAAGGTCTGGGCCTGGAAGAATGGGTCCCGTACCATGTCCCTCGAATAGTGCGAGAGATATGTAAATCTCGCCGAGTACTGGGCGACCGTCAAGCTGCCCTGCCACAGCTGTAGCAGCTTCGGGATGCGCACCGCACAAAGGGTGGCTGGGACAAACTCCGAGCGGAAGAGGCTCTCAAAGTCCGTCCAGAGGGGTGATGCCTCGTCGTGCACCTGGAGCATCAAGCTCCACCATCTGCCTGCTGCCACGTGCAAGAGGCTCGCTACAAGGATCACCATGAGGTCTGTTGGTGTCCTCACTAACCTGAAAACTCGTACAACTGCCTCCATCCAATCCTCGGGTGCCTAAGGGTCCATCTCCCCGCTGATACTGGGCGGTTTCTAACGCTGAAACCCGTGCAGTGTACTAATGCGATGTGAATCGTCTGCAGCTGGGGATGGTAGCATCGGTGGCTCGGCGGGTAGAGGTACTGCCGGTGCCTCTACTGTCAAAGGGCCCTGTACCGAGGCCTCGTCGCTCGGTGGGCTGTCGTCACACACAACACTCGGAACCCTAGCTGGCTGCCATCGTGGGGCCATCCTGGAAAGAGACAGGTGCGCCACGGTCAAAATAGTATACCTGGTGACCTGAAACAAAGTAATCACAAAGAAAACTTGAAAGACACATGCAATCAATGTTTTCGTGCATTAAGTCCGAAATCAGAGTCCAAAGTTTTGCGGTAGAATCGAAAGATCAGAGTCCAAAGTTTTGCGGTAGGATCGAACTCCTCTGATACCAATTTGTCACGACCCGTCCTCGGGGCCCGTGCCGTGACTACCCTAAGCCCGCCATCCAAAGGCCAGGGCTGGCGACTAGCACCAAAGCGTAATTCCCGATAAAAAGGGAATGCATTGCCTTTGTAAGTAAACGAACACCATAGAGGAAGCAAGAAAAAGTAAACACTAAGTAAAACTAGATACAATAGTAAGTGCGGAAAAGTAAGTGGGACAGAATACAATCCCAAACTGAAAGTAAAGTACAACTAAAAAAGGTAGTGAAACAACTGAAATGTAAATCCGTAGCCTCGAGCCGTCCACTGGAAGTCCCACCTGAAGGGTGGGTACAAATAGCCTTCACAGCTCCTTGGGTCCAGCCGTCTGCTCCGAAAATGACCCGCCTAGTAGTCCACCTCAGGGTACCGACCTGCTCCTTGTTCCTCAACCATGATCAGCGCTGTCCGTCATCTGCAACCAACACAACGTAGTGCGGGCATAGCCCTTGCAGGTGTGAGTATAAGCTACTCAGTAGGGACCCCGAGACCCCTGAAGGTCTCCTAGAATGCACAAAGGATAATCCACAATGGAAAGATGCAATCACGAAGTAACATCCGACACTACGTAGGTATATGCCCATACATATACCTAAGTCATCAATTCCAGTTCGGCCCAACACTAGAGTCCAAGTTCGATCATGTCCACATAGGATAACACAACACAATCCACACAGTAAATCAAGTCAATCATATCGAAGATAAGGATTGAAAGTCAAGATTCAGATCACATAGGTATACTTCTTCGTAAGATGATAGAGATGATCAGATGTAGCCACTAACTCATCTAAGCCATCAGACCCACATAGGATCAATAGGTACTAACCCCCGCAATGACTCACAAAGGATCGATAGGTATCTAACCCCCGCAATGACCCAAACAGAATCAGACCCGCATAGGATCTGTATGCACTGGCCCACACAGGACTGCTGAGCACTGACCCACACAGGATATGACCCACATAGGATCGGTAGCACTGATCCACGTAGGATTGCTGAGTGCTGTAGTCGTCGCCGTCGAATCCATGGAGGATTTTTGTACAGTCATCACAGTCGTCGCAGTCGCAACTAGCTCTAGGGTTCCCGCACACAGCAAGATCATTCAGGAGGGTCCGCTCCACGAGCCGAGGGGCTGATACATCAACTGACACATAGTCTGGAGTTTATGTATCAAAAAGTTCCATATTGTCAACAGGAACTCAACGTCACAGACAGCGCGTCAATCGGACGCCCGGTCTGAGAGTTATTGGCCTTTTCCTCCTTGGGGCCCGATTGGTTTTTAAGTCAAAATCAACCCAACCGTACTCCAATTTCATCCAAACCTTGAGCGGAGTAAGCCAAAAGGTCCGTCTCACTAAGAGGAATCCATCAAAGTCAACGACATGTCAATCGGACATCCAGAGCTCAAGTTATAAGCATTTCCGCTCCGAGGGCCTGGTTGGTTTCGTGTACGAACCAACCCGGATGAACCCAATGTTCTCCAAAACCTTGAGTGTAATATACCAAAATGACAATCTTGATCCAAGGATCGTATCTCAGCTGACGGTGCATCGATCTGAGGTACCCAACCCACGTTATGGGAAAAAGACCGAAAGAGGTCCGGGAGTGGGGGTTTCGGGCCCGGACCGATCAGGCCCGAGACCCCCTGGGTCGGTCCGAACAGGGTCCGGCCCGGCCTGTTCACGGCCCGGCCTGGAGGCCCGGCCTGGCAGCTCGGCCCGGCGCGCTGGCGCTGGCCAGGTGGCTCGGCCAAAACGTTCGAGCAGTGAAGGGGGGCACGCTACCCCCTGCGTAGAGAAGCCGTGACCCCCATGTGGGGGGCCGCACCAGCTGGCCAACAGGGGGTTACGAACCCCCGGTTTTCCCCTGACCAGCTGGCCTGCTCTGGCCGGCTGACTGCTGCCGCCAAGGGACCGGCATGGGCCAGTCCCCCTGCTTCGACACCGGCGGCCCGGAAATGGCTGCCGGTCCCTGCTCCGCCGCGGCCTTGGTCCGTCCGGCACGGCGCGACGGCATCGCGCCCCTACGTCGTGGCCCTGCTATGGCCGCAGTGCTTTTGTGATTATTCTGCGCGGCGCGATGTCACCACGGTTTAGTTTGTCTTCAACGGCGTGACGCGACGGCGCCGCGCTTCTCTGTCCTTCATTTAATATTTTCCGTGCGGTGCTTTGGTACCGCACCGCCTGACACATGCCGCAAAAAAATCAAACCAACAAGGGGGAGGAGGGTCGGCCGGGTTTGTGCAGTCGGATCTACTCCCATTATTGCAATATCAGGTAGCTCAAATTTAAAAGGAGGAAACAACGAAAGTAATCACGAACAAACATTTAAAATAAACCCCTACCTCGAGCGTAGTCATTGAACGAGGTTGTCGCGGAAAGGGACGTCGCGGAATTGATCACCGCGGAAGAAGGTGGATCGTCATGTTGCGGAGGAACAACGTCTCTCTTCCTTTGAAGCGCAAATAATGAACGATGTGATGCGCGTCGGGTCGTCAATCTCTGAGGAAGGCATCTCTCACCATCATCCATCATCGGAGGTCGGCATTTTTTGCGTTCTTTGGGTTCTTCGTTGAGGAGGAAGAACTTCAAGATCTTGAGAAAATTCTCCCAAGCCTCTCATAAACCAACAACCCTTAATAAAATAAGAGTTATCTTATTTTATTTCTCATGCCATGCGTTTTGAAATTCAAAAATGAAACAATCAGTTAAGTGAATTAATTGCAACTTTTAAACCGCCAAATTAAATGAGGCGTTTCATAAACAGAAAAACGCAAGGGTTGACTTCCACTTAATAGGGGTGCGGGTGCGTTACCATAATAAAGGAGGGGGTTGAGGAAGAAAAGAAATGGTGGGGCTCATGTGGATCCCACCTCACAATTATCCTCCATAGTGGGTAGGATATTGTGGGTCCCACTTGATCCACTTATCTTAGGTTAAACAAAAAAAATTCGTTGCACCACTTTTATTTTATTCCTTTACTTAACCCCAAAATTTAAAAACCACACTCGAGAAAACACAACTCCAGAAAAGGTGTTTCTAAGTAATTACCGGCGCTGCGATTCCATCGGTGCCTTCAGAATTTGATTCCGAGCACCGGTTCAAAAGTTAGAAGAACCCGCTCGTTTGTTCACTGAACGTACCCGAGCTAAACTTTGGAAAATGATTCCGGGCACACTGGGCCTCGAAATCAGGTTCCTTCAGAAACTGCGTTCTTGAAAAATCCCAAAGAAAATTAAGATAAAAATTTCTGTTGAATTTTACGGGTCTTTAAAATATCATTTTCTTCAAATACTGTTTTTAAAATATAAAAAATCACAAAATAATGAGAATATATTGTTATCTAAAATATCGTGAAATCAAAGAAATAAATGTTAATAATTAATAACAATCATAATGGTTGGAAAATATGGTCATGTAATAAATGATAAAAAATAATTATTTTCTCACTTTTTTAAGGAAATCAAAATGTTTCCCATACAAAAAATAGGAATATTGTTGTTTAAATATTATAAAAAATGTCAAATATAGTTTAAAATAAACATGATAAGTATTTTAATATGAATAATAAAATTCATGTAATAGTATAAATAATATGGACATAGAAGATAAAGAGTTAGGTAAAATATATTAAAATTTTAAATTAATTATTTTAAATGAAACCACTTATGGATTTTGAAAATTTTAAAAAAAAATTCTTGAAAGAGAGAACTAATTATTTAATTGTAAATACCTACAATTTGTATGATTTTTTCTTCAAAAAATAAATTCATGGGTAGTATATGCACATCACAAATGATAGAAGTTGGTTCGTATATAACATATATCAATGAAAAAAATTTATGTAAGAAAAAACCTTACCTCATACTTTGACTTAGTTAGATGTTATCTCACATCCTATATAATAATAAAGTACATATTAACCATTTATTTGAGATTATTTTCCATATTTATTACATTTTACTATAATATTTTAGATATATTTATTACATATTTATTAATTATTTAACATACATTTTAAAATTTTTAAACATTAATTTTTTTTATATAAACAATTCGGTTAACTTTCTGTGGTAATGAGTTTTTTTTTCTTAAATTATAGTTCTATATGAAAAAAAAATTATAATGAAAAAAGGTTTTTATCGAATTTGCAATTTTTAGACATCAAGTGTCCTAAATTCTATTTCATATCAATTACTAATAAAATAAGTGTTATTCAATTTGTTTTTCCATTGAATCATTTTATTAGAATAATAATTTAAATTCGATTAATTTATTTTAGGATAAAAATATAAAATAGTTTAACAAAAATAATTAAAAAGTATATATTTATATTTTTTTACTCACATTCTATTAAATTTATAAATTTATATTATAAATATTAAATATAATAAATTCATTGTTATTAAAACACAATAATAATTCTCTAATAACAATAATAATATTTATAGAATAAAATAATATATTTAATATTTTATAATAGATTAATCTTATTGTAAAATTTTCAATGATGTTTTATATTTTCTATTCATAATGTATTAATGTTTAAATTCCATTGTAGTAAGGTTTAATCAACTTTTTATTTAGATGTTGTGCGTGATGCAATCTTCTCAACAACGTATTTATCTAATGAAAAACACAAACTAAAATCTCAGTGTTTTATATAGGGTAAAAAACATCATTTCCAGATAGAAATATATAAAAAATTCTCTAGATATACAAATCTTATTACAATGTCTTTTGAAAATTTATGGGCAAAATAATCATGATGATATATAAATAGTACTAATTCATAAAAAAAATATTTTTAAGTTATAATAGTTTTCAACAACATACCAATTGTTAGAAGATCAATTTTGATACACATGAACTAAATCTTGACGAACACTTCTCTCATAGGTAAGTATTAACATATATATCACAACTATTAATCTCAAACCAATATTGATGCCAACTCAACCAAAAAACTAGAAATATATAACATGGTACCAACTCTTAAGAAAATTTTACAACTGTAAAATGTATATAAAAATTTACAGGACAAAATAAAGGATAAAAGTCCTAGGATCTTTCAAAATAGGTTGAAATAATCCAAAACTATGTGAAATCAGTATCTTGTAGTGTGTTTAATTGATTTTATAGAGGAACAATTATTCATCCTACTAGATATAAAAAAGATGAATGAAACAAGAAAAAAATTTCCTCACAACTACTTCCCTTCACTTAATACTAGAGAAAAATATCCATAATTTCTTTTTTTTCATATATCTATTCTATAAAATGATTGATTTATGACATATATCATTGGATAACCCTTGTTTCCTAGTGGAATTAGTGATTTCTATTCCACTAGAAGAAGAATAAGTATAATGGATGGAAATGATATATAGAAATGACAAATATTTCAAATGATAGATGACTTGAATACTATTTAACTATGGTTATGAAATCATTTGGGAATGACTAAATATACCAATCATGACTATAGTATCCTATAAAACATTAAATACTACATATTATTCTGTCCAAAATTTACTAATATGGCGTAATCATTGTTGAAAGAGACATGATTAGTAATAATAACTCATATAGGAAACTAAATCATCCCAAAACCTCAATATTTTATTCCCCCATTATTGGGATGAAACATATCACACAACCGAATAAAATTCCCCATTAACTGGGAATCATAATTTGATCTTATAAACATTTTCCACAAAAATCCCTTTTTCTAATGAAGATAATTATAAGGAAGTGGGTTTTCCACTAGTAGTCATAGAGAAGTCAATCAAGGTCGATGATGATATTCCCATGGTAGAATACAAGGCCTATGTTTCCCTCTTACTACCATAATATTTATATCATAGATTTGAAGAGATGATAACTTTAATGAGCCTAACATGAGAACTAGTATAATATTTTTTACACTAGGACCCAATATACTCTTTTTAAACTAGGGGTCTAATATTAATGGATAGTTATCCCAACAATTAAAGGATGTGGGAAGACATGATTGGACATTCCTAAAAAACAAAAAATAATCCTATAAGATGATCTTGGAAGGGGTTCATCATTAATACACCGAGCTCAATATTTTTTCTCAAGATCATGAACTACCAACTAGTAGGAAATACATGATTCAGAATCTAAATTTTGTTCTATTCTAATATATCCCCATTATTTAGTCTTGATTCTTAATCCTGGTATCCCTTCATCTCTCCATTGGACTCTACGATGCCCTTATCAAGAATTTATAAGACATCAAGAGTTTGAAACCTAACTTATAGATTCTAAGAAATAATTATCCAAAAATAATATTATCTATTTTCATATAATAATTTCTTTCATGGAATAGGACAATGTGATATCTATACAAGGGCATATCATACCCTTGTATGCATCCAAAAAACATAATAATATTTATATTTATATAGATTTGGTAGATAATTATTTTGGAATGAATACCATACTAGTGTAACATATACATCATTTGGAAAATAAACAGAATGATTCAACCCCTCTATATGTAATGGACTAGAGGTATGAAAAATTATAATATAAATCCATGTAGAATATTATATTGAAAAGATATTTTTAATAACTTTTTCCTTGTATAAGTTTTTTTAGTCCACCATTTTATAACTTTTGATTGTTTATTAGTAAGGTCATGGATTGATGTGCATAAAATAATTCCCTATTTATACCACTAATTCATAAATTATTTAATTTATAGGGTATATGGATTGATCTATGATGACAATCCATCCCTTGATTCTTCTTAATTCTTATATATTGACCTAATATAAGATAAAATTGATGAGAAATAGATATCAGTGAATTCCATAACCTAAATTGCTTCCACTAATAAGATGAAATTAAATATTATTAATAGATTAATTATTCTTAAATAATTTTCTTTAAATACTATAAACTACACTAAAGATGTATTTTTTAGGTTGGGAAGTCCAAATTTTCAACTAACCAAAGGAAAGGATCTCTGTTCCATCTTCTTCAATTTTGATGAGAAAATAAGTGACTTCATTAATACACCTACAGTAGTGTAAAAAATATATCCCTAGTTTAGTTGTTTATATTTATATTTATTCTAATAATATTTATATCAATTTTTTCTTTTCATATATCATTTCAATACAACTCATTTTTTCTCTATTCATCAGAGATGTACCATCAGAAATGAACACTAATATTATGTGACTTTTCCTTCATCCATATATTAATAAATAACCCAAATAAATATTTTTAGAATTTATAGTAATGTAAAATTAGTAGGTATGATAATATCCCCGAAAATAGGGAATTATAAGATCAAAAATATTCCTCTATATCTTTTGAATAAGATGTTCTATCAACCATTAAAAAACTACAGATAATAAATTTTGATACTGAAGAAGCCAAACCTCACATTTTGATTAGTGAATCAATGACACCAAAAATATGTGAGAAGTATATTTATTTCAAAATATAACATTATTATGTATTTATATGGAACTATATAGATATTTTATGACTAGATACTCAAGTAGTGGTCATTTAATTAGGTTCATTATATGGAAATTGTGGTTAAACATTGGTCTCATGAATGATACATCCAAACCATGGATATATGGTGGAAGGTCGAGTAGAGAGGTTTATTAAAGGAATTATTATTTTGGAGGTCCATTACCCCAATTTAATTTTCAAAAATTTCCCTATTATGAAAAATATAAGGATTTTCATGACTTGTTTCAATTTTCGTGACTTAAAACATAACCACGTGACAGTTAAAATCCCAATCTTGATTATCAAGTTTCTTATTATTGTAATTATTAGATTTTAATGCATTGATTTTATAGATATATACAATGGATGAAGTAAAATCTCAATTGTCCTTGGAGAATGATAATTCACAATTTTTTAGTAATTTATTGCGTGTATTACTATTAGGTTATCCCCTTTGGCTTGCAATTGTTTTCATATGCTAATGTATAAAGCACCAAATATTTATGTCCATTCATAGAAAAATATTTTATTATTATATATATGTCTTAGTAATAAAATTCCATCAGCTTCTTTATCTCTTAGTTAAACTTTATGAAATAATAAAATAACTAGTAAAAAATCAATTAATATACACATATGGGGTTACCTCAAGAATAATTATCATCTATAAATTAATTTACCCTGGCATGAAATTTGTTCTTATGAAAACTGTTGAAATACTTTAAATACCCCCTCACTGAATCCTTAGGGAATTAACAAGACTTCAAGGGAACCACACCAATAATAATAAAATCTGAATATCCTTTAGTATGTTTTGATGAAAAATATTGTATATGTTGTCAATAGTTTTTGTAATGTAAATGTGTATGTTTATGGAATGTTTTTAAGAAACTATTGTAAATATTGTTATGAAAATGAGAGGTAAATTCTACTAAATATTTTTAAGAAACTTCTATAATTGATGATATGAATACCTTCTTATTTGTTTCTTATCAAGATTGGTAAAACACACATAAAAAATTATTGAAGGAGTTTATAAGAAATTTTCTAATTTTTTTGATGATTCTATAACATTAAAAAATTTATAAAAATATTAAATAAAGTCCTGATCAAAGATGTTATCCAAAGGTGGAGATTAAGGATATTATTCTAAAGGTGATACATTAAGGTTAACAGACACAATCCTCCAAATAGATGTTTCGTACTAAGTCAGAGTGCTATTATATTATCAAAACCAGAGTACTAGATAGATCAAGGAAGAATTTATAGACATAGGTCACCAGACTAAAGATACTAGATAGATATATTAATCAGAGTAATAATTCGAGTGGAAGTGAAAAGGTTACATAAGGGTCCCCTTGATGTTCTGAAGCCTATGCAAGGGTAAACCCAAACATTATAACGTTACATAAAGGTAACACCATATAACATAAGGGTAAATGAAACCACATGTAAGTGTTATATTCCCGTTTTGTTAAATTAAATAGTCACCAGTGGATGAAGAAATATGAACCATATAAAGAATTTTTAGAAGTAGGAGTTGATGAATTTGTACAATTCATTACAAAGTATTTTAATATAAAAGGGGATAATGTAAAATTGCATGATTTGTTTATTTAAGGGGCTATACAAAGTTGATGTTGTATGATCTGAATGAAAAAATCAACATATTGAGAAGAATTATATGATATAAGTCCTTAGATGTTGTAATAATTTTTTTTAATTGAAAAAACTCAGGTTTACAAAATGTTGTTTATGATGTTTTTTGAGACAAATCATTTTCTATTACTCATGTGGAAATTTTTATGTCACAAGATATATTAAGTTTGATTTTAAGAATTCATGGAGTGTGTTTCTATTTGGAGGCCAATAAATTGATTCCATCAGATGATGATAGAAAGGATTGAGTTTCGAATGAAAGAAATGTTATAGATCAAAAAAATTATAAAGATAATTACTAATATAATCAAATAAATCAGTGAAATTATTTTAAAAAGTTCATTGATTACATCAGTTGAAGATTTATTATGTCATCAAATGGAGAAATATGAATGCTCTCTTGACTGATGAAATATATATGAAGATTATTATGAAGTTGAGTTATATCAATGGTAAATTTTAAAGAAACTATCAATAAATGTATTATAAAGTGGATCGCTCAAAGAATGGTTTTTTTAAATAATACATCATAATGATTCTATGAAGATCTATCATATTGTCGACATTATATAGATCAAAGAAATGATATGAGATGGGTAATTCTTTTAATAAAAACCAAACTGAGTTTTTCAATCCAAGAACTATATAATTTGTGAGATCAAGTAGAGAGACTGGATGAATACGTAAAGGATAGATGATATTAAGAGATTAGAAGGCTAGATAAAGGAACACACTAAACTTCATGAGTCAAATATTTATGAATGATTTGGGTAAATGAGGCATATAAAGTATAACCGATGAAGAAGTATATAATACATCAGACCTTTTTAATTGAATGATAAATATCAGATAGATGGAATAGATACCTAATAGGCCTAAATTAAATTTTCGTAAAGAAATAATTATAAGAAAAAAGTGTTGGAAATATGTTTTTAAAAATTAGAACATAATTTTTTTAATACAGATTTACTTTTATGATACAGTTTTATTCTATAATTGTTTTTTTTCAATCTATGATAGTTAATTTTGAAGAACATATTTAATTATAATGTTAATGAAATTTGAATAATGTTTCAAATAACAGATACTTCATAAAGATTGTGGAATATTCCAAAAGAATATAGACTTATTGAGAAGTATCTAGTGATGTTGAGATAAATGAGAAGTCTGTAATTTGAAATTGATTTGGGTGAGAACTCTTATTATTTCACATGATTTTCTAAGGAAGCACAACTATATATAGGGTTGAAACTATATAAGATAAAATATTTAGGGGAAACTATTGACATATGTATAGAGGATAAGTGTTCAAAGTTTTAGGTCAATTAGAGTTTCCTACCATGACAATAATATAGTTAAATAAAAGAAATAAACTGAGTTATGATCACAGGTAGATGACCAATATTTATTTTTATAGAGATTGGATAGAGTTTTATAATAATTTTCATTAAATAGAGACCATACATAGGTATAAGGTGTTGTGAAATAGGATTCTCATTGATTAGAGGAGTATAGTTTCAAAGAACACAAATGGATTATTTCTAGATAGTATGTGAGGTGATTCAGAAAAACAATAATATATAAAGGAATAGAAACACTAAAATTACATAATATAGGGGGTCATCAGATAGAAATTTTCAGAATAAGTATTAGGGAGTTGCATACATATTTATCTTAAGTCGAATAAGAAGATAAGTAGAGTCTACAAGTAACGAGAATCATTATAATCATTCTTATCATAATATATATAGATTGTAAATATATTTTTAAAATGTATCACAACTAGAGACATATAGATATTTATTTTGGAGAAATCTTTCCAAGGGTATGTTGTACAAATAATGCTCACTTCTAATTGATGGAAAACGTTTTAGTGGAACAATCAATGGATCGATAGGAGGTGCTGTATAAAGGATAGAGGTTCTCACACTAGGGATGAACCTTCTAAAAACACCCTTGTGCTTAGCTACATAACATAAGGTTAAAATAGTGAGAAATAATTTATAAATATCCATACATCAAAATAGATAATAATGGTTCAATAAAATTAATGTCAGAACAAAGTTAAAGTTGAATATAATTGGAATGAATTTGGTCACCACTAATTTTGTAACGCCCTGACCCCATTACCCAGAGTTGGTGCATTATTACATAACATTGGGATGATTACAAGGAATCATGTCCTGAAAGACCGATCAGTTTAGTAGTCATGGACAATAGATTACAAACATGAAGTTCAAAATTAAAACGTGAAAAGAATAATCACAGTAATTTATTCCAGTTGAAACATCCAAGACTCTTAGATTATTCCTTCAAGTCACTCATAACTAACTTCTTCATATCCTGGGAAAATAAAACATAAGAAACGGGTGAGCTCAGATGCTCAATAAGGTTAAATAATTTAGTGGAAGATATAATGTTTTTAGGTATGTTGTGTAAAAAAAATACTTTTAAACATATTCTTGAACTTAATATGGAAAAAACAAATCAAACATTCCCATATAAACATGCAGATGGATATTCTACTAGTAAAATAATAACATGTAATAACTAATTTCAAAATGAGGGAATGTATAGAACGAGACATTAATTTTTTGTGTCAAGGCATCATGCCAGGACCAATGGGCTAACTGTAACTGGACTGAAACTCGAGAGAATCACTCACCAGACTCCATCCCAGAGAGCCTCTGTAACTGAAATCCAACCCAAAGAGACTCTATAACCGGACTCCAACCCGGAGAGCCTCTGTAACCAGACTCCAGCCCGGAGCGTCTATTGTAAACAGAACCCAACCTGGTGGGCTTACATTTACCGGTCCCTAACCCAGAACATAATAGTCTAACACATTAATCTTAAGAAGATGTTGAAATATAACATAAATATTCATATTAAAACTAGCATATGAAGTGTCAATACTTTAATCATAAACCATGAATGGAATAAAAATAACTCATCCATAGTGAAATATATCACAAAAACTTAAATACAATATGTAATATTTTTATAAAATTAAATCAACTTCAGAAAACTGTAAAATTTATAAATTCATGTTGACATAGATGAAAATGATTGGTAAAACTCTTTGTGAGAAATATCCCTTTTTCATAATAATATTTAAAAGTCACAAAATTTAGAATAGAAGACATTTAAAGAATTTTTTGAATCAAAGTTCCCCATACCACTTTGAAACTTTTGAAAAGAATTAACATTTAAAAAACATTCATGTCCATATAAATAAATCTTTAAAATCATTTTGAAAACATGGACATTAATTAAAATAGTTTAGAAAGATAAATCTTTAAAGCATTTAAAATGACGATATATTTAAATAGACCCTCCCATAAAACCTTAATAGATTCATTTTGAAATAAATTTTATAAAATATGGGTATCTATGATATGTATGTCCTAGAAAATACTTTCACATGAAAAATATCAGATAATAATTAGATTGAGGAAATAACCCTTACCTCGTTGTAATAAATCGAGTCGTATGAACAATAGTCAATAACCACCATATGAATGACAAAATATCATGAATATAAAGATAATAATGATCAAATGTTAGTACAAAATACACCACATGTAATAAATAAGTGGTGAACAACGAAAATCTCACGGAATTAAAAGTGAGATAAGAAACCCCTTACCTTGTACTTTCCTTTGGTCGAGGGTATGTTTAACCACCACTTCTTCAGATTCTTCCTTTTGATTTGATCAAAAGAGCTCCTTAGGTTGGATTTCTGACCAAAGAAAGGCCTCTAGGATGAAGGTAGGATAGCTGGGAAGATATTTGGGCAGGGGTGGCCAAGCCAAATGTCTTTGTAGGTGTGAATTTGAGAGAAGGGGAAGTTCCCTTTTATAAGAGGGTCGAGGGGCACCTTTGGAAAAACTTAAAATATTATTTTATAATAAAATAATTTTCGTTTATAATGGATTAAAATTGAATTATTTATAGGATAAGTTGGGGGTGGTTCAAAAACAACTCAACCAATAGGTTTTAGATGGGTTTGAGTCACTATATTAACCTTAACATTTAGATTTAACTCTTAGTTAAATAGTTTAACATTTACCATGTCTCTTGGTATTTTTATATTATATGGGTACTAAATACACTATAAACCTCCAAGAGAATCCCAAGTGGTTCATTAATGATACAAATATCATTATACTATCCTTTTAACTGAAACTAAAATTTTTAGGAATATAATATCAATTAGTAATATAATATTTTATTTAAAAACACTTTTATGCCAATTTTGACACTATTTGGTATTTTTTTTTGAAAAATTTATAATAGAATTATTAATTAAAAAAATAAATATAACCAACAATAAAATGTGACATTAACCTAGAAAATTAGTGAAATTCATAAAAAGTATCAAATTACATTTATTTGGAGATTTATAATATCTATTATTTTAATATTTCATTAATTAGGTAATTACAACATCATCATTATGTCGTAAATAAATTTAATATTATTAATATCTAAAAATTATAAATAAAATAACATTATGTATGAAATCATTTTATATTTCTAATGAATATTTATAGTCTAATTTTTATTATGTTTGACAGTATATTGAAAATTGTTTAGTTATTAAACTTTTAATTTAAAATTTTAACTCTTCATTGAATTAAATAATAATAAATGTCCTAATCTAATCCAAGTCGACCTAGGGGATCATATTTTATTCCTAAGGTTTTTTGGTCTAATTACACTTATCCAATAGAATTAGTACATGTGTTAGGGTAATAATAATATCAATTGTACCTTTAATTACTTTATTTACTTTTAACCGTAGTAAATAAAAGCAAAAAGATACTATACATAAAAAATTATTTTTATCATATTGAAACAAATTTTACTTATTGATATCAAACGTGTCTCCCAAATATTTGAAATAAAATTCACAGATGCAGTAAAATTATGTTTTATGCAAATTTTCAAATGCTCTTCGGAGGTGGGTAAAAGACGGTAAAATTTCAATAAAATTTTTATATATCTAAACTTATTATAAAATGACTCAAATTAATTACATTGAAATTATATATTAATTATGTATCTATTTTGATATAAAATAAATTTAAATGAAATAAATAATTTTTGAAATGAAAAGTCTGTTTAACCAATAATGTAGTGTTTTTCACTATTCATAAAAAATTTAAATTTTTCAGAAACATACAAAAAATTCACCCGAAGACAATTTTGATATTTATAATAAAAAAAATTAAGTTAATTTTACCAAATTAAAAAAATTGAAATTGAATTTATAAATTTAAAATAAATTATCGTTGTCAAAACAAAAAAGCATATTTTTAAGAAATAATATCTATCAAAAAATTGACACTTGTTTATGTCCAATTTCAATGTGAAATTATATAAAATGACAAGAATTGAATTAAATGATAAAAATATAATCTATTTATACTTAAAAAGCATTAAAATGTATAATTTAACACTATAAATTATTTTTATTATAAAAGTAATTTTTAGTTAAAATATAGTATTTTCACTATTCACCCAAATATGAAAGGTATCAGAAAAACACCAAAAATTTATTAGAACTAAACTCTTATGTCCCTATTATAAAGAAGAAGTTTATGTTATTCAAATTGAATATATAAAAGTTTCAAATATTGGATTTGAAGAGTGTTCTCCATTAAAAGGTGGTAAAATTTCATTTTTTAAAAATACTTCCTTTTTCTGAAAAAAATGAATATGTTCTTAAATTATCACTAAGAAACTCATAATATGGATTATAAAATTATAAAGATTATATAAAGTTCAAAATTAATTTAATTTCATTCATAACCGATTTTGAGTGGCTAGTTTGGTAAGTCGTGGTGCGCTAGAACTCGGTGTTGCTTGTAGTGCAAGTTATTGAATTTTTTTGAAGAAATAACATACTATGAACTCTTGGGGTGTTACAGATTCACCCTCATCTTAAAGAGACTGTACGATCACCCTTGAACTTAAAATAGGTATCATATCCTAGGTTTACTATTTTTTAATATTCAATATTTATTCCATTTTATATTTAACTATTTTATATGATGTATATATTTTTAGAAATTGAGGAAGAATTTTCTATTGAGGTTAAGAAAGTTATTCTTGAAATAAAGAATGGTGAAGTAATTTATGATTTTAGAAATAAGAATAATTTATTACAAAACCATGAAAAATAAAAATATTAAAGAACATCAGATGTAAAGTATGTAATCCTATAAAAATATATAGGATTCAGATTTATGACCACCCAAATCCATGGTGTCTGTGAGAAATCTTGTAATTATTACAAACCTGATCCTCAAAAAGAATATTTCTAAAAATATGAAAAGTTTTATTCTATATTACATATATAGTATTTTTATTTTAAAATTATATCTTTCTTGAAAAATTATACCACCAATGCTACTATATATATTCCATTATTTATTGGGGTATACTAAGAGGAAATATCAAAGTCAAAATATGATCACTATAACTCAGAGAAATAACTACTAATGAAGGCCCAATAATGTTCTTATCTCCCTAGACATGTTTATGTTAAGGAATAAAATGTACTACTTTCTCAAGAGATTTTCAATATTGGATGGAATTTTTTTTACAAAAGAATATTTGAGAATGTAGTTACTAATTAAGTGTTTTAAAAAATATTCCATACCAAATAAACTTCGAATAAATATAGAAAATAAATTTGGATGTTAAATCTAGAAGAATGTATTATCTTCGAAGATTGTTATAGAATTAGAGTAAACATAATGAATAATGATTTCAGAATAATATTTTGTGTGACACCTTAATTAAATCAAATGAATATATGAAAAAATTAAAAGTATTCTATAAAGAAAATTTCATCCATTTGAAAGAAGCATTGTTGATGATATTTTTATGGAATTATGTGATATAAAAAGTTATTAAAAAAATATCTATTCAATAGAAGATAAAAACAATTAAGTATATGAGTTTAATAATGATAATCTAGACCTAAAAAAATTGAGATTGATAAACATGGAATATACTCAAGATAAATCTTCAAAAAATATTGAGACAATAACCTATTCTGAAGAAACTATTGAAAGAATTACTTTATGAAAATATTTATATAGTAGTATGAGGAATGAGAAATCATCATATGAATACTCTTTTTAAAATTTGAATAAAATGTTAACCCATAAAATCGATTCAACTTTTTTCCATTACATCCTATAATTTTAGTTCATATTATAATAATGGGAAGTGGTTGGGGAAGAAATACAAGAAGCCCAAAACATATAAAAAGGTGTAAGTTAGAAAAGAAAAGAAAAATAATTACATTATAAATATATCATAGAATATATATTCAACCATAAAAATAGTTAATAATGAAATAATCCTAGTTTGATTAATTATTATTCGTGTTATGGAACATTTAGTCATATGGATATTGATTTTGGGATCAATTTTAAAAGATATAATGAAATGATGAACCCAAAATTAATGGAGAGGGAAATTAAAGTAAGAGTAATATATATATATATATATAACATTCAAAAAATAATAAATATATACAAACATCAACCGTATTTGGATATATTAAAATATTTTTTTTAAAATTATTGAATAAATGGTCCAGATAAAGAATAGTGTTAGGTTTTTTCTACCAGAAAAAACACATGAAATTCTAATGTGGAAAGACTAAAAAAGATAAATGAGAATGTCTAAAAAATAGATCATAGACCTATAAGTTTAATCATTAATATGTTAAGAAGAATCATACACCCAAGAAGAAGGTTATATAATATGTAATATACAATATATGATGTTAATTCTACGGTAGAAATGTTCAATTCGTGTGTAGTTGTAATACTCCCATGAATGTTGAATTTAATATATAAAATAAAAAAACAAGTGAATCAATCCTTGAACGTCATAATTGGATTTTAATAGTGGAAGATTTATTGGTTGAAGATGTTAAAGTTCACCATAAGTTATCTCTAATGTATAAACTGTTAAAAGATAATAATCTATGTGGAATATAAAAGCTAGCCATCCACACTCCATAAAATAGTATGACAACATTACCAAACTATGAAATATTTTTGAACATTAATATAATATATTCATAATGAAAACAAGGTGTTGTAAAAAATATTATCATAAGAAGAAATTTGAATATATTCCAATGGTTTTCATGGTTGGCCAAAATATATTTACAAATTAATGATGTTAGAAGTAGAAGAAAGTATGGAAAACTTTTATTCCTTAATATTAGAAGTAAACAAGAATCCACCAGAAAATTATTAAAGAAACAATTGTGTGAATAAATCCATGACTCCTAATAATATTAGTATCTGGAATGAAAAAAGGTAAATTAGGACAAAAATTAATGTGGATGAAAAGAGAGTTCCAAGATGGGAAATATTATTTTACTTGTAGCTCAAGTTTATAGATCAATGAATTATTTTCCATATTAACTTGTTTGTTTTTATGATCCTAATTAGATAAATGATTATATTTAATTATATTCACTAGGATTCCAAAATATCAATTATTATTATGTTCATTTTGTGGAATCTTTATATGGTTTTGTGGAAATTTATTCTAGTCAATAAAGGTGTTCCATTACTAGATAGTAAAATACATATGATGATGAGAATTGTATATTCCTATCATCACTAAGGGGAATGTTCTTCATTCCCATATTTCATAATATAGTTATTAAAATTTAAAAAGTGAAAAATGTTTAATTGATGATTTTTTATAGTATTTTCAAAAATTAGAGAAAACCTACTCATGTTTATGATTGAATGCTTTTACTATTTTGTTAATATGAACATAAGAATATAATTAAATAAAAATCCAATGAAATTTTTCCTCATAAAATTTTCTAAAAATTTGGCATCACTTAGTTAACATCATTGAATGCTTTAATGTTTGTGTTTATCATTGGATTTATACACCATGAATATAACATAAAAACATAGAGTTAATGATTTTAGGATTTTTTATTTAAGAAAAATGTTTCTTTCATTCTATTTAAATGTTTAGGGTTTTTTTTAATTTTGTAGAAAAACAAAATGGAAGAATAATAAATGTGATAAATGTTCTTACATTTCCATAAAGATTTGAACAAGTGAGATTCAAAACCTATATCATCAAGGGGGAGAGAATAATTCCCTTAGTTAAATCACTTTAAATATTAGGGGCCTATAAATTCGTTTTATGAAATGGGAAGAATGATAAATTGAATTTAAAGAGAATTTTATATTTAAAAAAATACAATGGGTGTAGATTGAATATCATTTGGGATGTTTTTATTACATATATTGTATTTTTTGTTACTATGTTTTTGTAAATTAAATTAAGATGTTGATGAAATGCTTGTAAGAACCAAAAGTGTATATGGTTAAGAAAAACAGTGATTATTTCTGCTGAAGATGGTTTAGAATCACCCCCAATTTATGATAAGAATGTTTTCTTATGAGTTTATAGGAATATTAGGAAAACATTAATAATAGATTATTAGAGGATATTAGAAGAAAGTTTATAACAAAGTTATAATTTAATATGCTATTCAACAATTTCTAAAAATAACAATGACATTAGTGGTCAATGAAATTATCTAAAGGGGGATATCAATGTCACCTAATATAAGGTAACATATATAAGCTATCATAAATAGTTCATTGGATTTTGTTTTCCACACAAAAATATTGTACAATGTTTTTGTGCCAGAACAAATTTGAGTCTCGAGTACTATACATTATTGTATTTAAGTTATAGGCCTTAATTAATGGACTGAAGAAACTATAGAAGGACATAGAGAAATATTTTGATAGGAGTTAAAATGGTTCAGTAATGGTCACCCATAAATCCAAAATCATATATAAGGGCCACAATGAATTTTTGAAGGATACCTAATGGTAACACTTGCGTAAATAAGTGTAAATAAGAGAACACATTTGGGTACTTTAAGGACCTGACTTTAGGAATTATATATTATGCTGTTTTTGAACTAGAATTAACTTTATTATAATCTCAATGTTTTTTTATTTATCCTTTTAGAGAGTTGGGTCATAACTCTTATATAACAAATCCATATTTATACATAGTGGAAAATTATAAATCTATATCCATTATTTCCATAATTTAAAATTTTTTCAATAAAGCATGATTTTTTATGAAAAATCGTCTTTAATTGAAACATTTATTCTTTTACTATAGGAATCATTAAAGACTAAGATTTTTTTTTTAAAAACGTGGGATGAGCACAAAAATATCAGTAAGGGACATAAATAGAAGAAATATATTAGTTCAGGAAAAATTATGAAAACCATGTTATGTTTAACATTATAGTAAATTTCATTGATTATATGAAATAAAAACTTTACATATAAACAAAAAACAATTTTTGAACAAGTAAAACCTTTAAAACCCATAAAAATAAAATAAAATCCCTTTTTGGAAACATAGGACATCATATTCATTAAACCCATTCAAAACCCTTTTAATTGATATAACCACGCATTTGACTTTTAATAAAATTATTTGAATAACATAATCATTAGAAAATTAATTTGAGATATATAATGGGGAACACCATTCTTATAATATATATTAGGCACACCTATTTTCCATGACCTAAAATGGGGTTCAACTCTTCATATAAACTATATCATGCACACCCTTGAGCTATAACGGGACTTAAAAATTTGTATAAGCTGTATTAGGATCAACTGTGAGCTATAATAGAGATAAAACCATTGTATAAGCTATATAGGCCCCACCCATTCATCATATAATGTTCAACTACCATATCTTGTAAAAAACATTTTATAAAAACATTTTATTAAAACTCTTTTAAATAAAAACACAATTGGATATCCAAATACGATTTTCATTTAAAAATGAATATTAAAATAAAAAAAATGTGTAAATAATAAAAAAACCATTATCATTAAATACAACCATGGAAATAAATAGATGAAACATAGAGTCATTAATGTGTCAGGCTGGTGGGAAATTCTGCTATTGTTGTATAAGATAAAAAATTTCCTTCTTATCTTAATCGAAAATGTCACCAAGTACCATGTTTGGAAAAGGAAAACATTATTCCTTTAAATCCATTTTATAAAAAATAATACCCAGTTAAAATTTAATTCAAATAACCTTATAATAATATTAACAACATAGTGTAATTAATTTTCATAAAATATTGGGTATGGAAGAAAAAAGGGAATTTTAATGGATTATATAAAGGATAACTTATAAAATAAAGTACCTTTCGATAAGTCAAAATCATATTGTATTTTATTTATCCTTATAAATTATAGAATTATGTAAATTTATAATTTAATCCTAATCTATTTCATGATTATTATTCACATTATTTTTCTTATTGTCATTCTATATGTAGTAACTTAATCATTTATGTTCACATTAGTCATTTTCATGATATTCAGTTCATAAGTCGAGAATGACATTAATTAGAAGACTATGGTAAAATAAACCAGAGTTAAATCATCCAAAAAAATAAATATAATGAAATTATTATACGTTTTATATATTAATTTAACTTTTATATTCATTCATTGAATATGTTTTTGAAAAATGAAGTATGTTACAATCATGGAGATGGTAGGTCGTACTTACACATGAATAATGATTCCATTTTAGAATGATCATTATATAAAGAAGGTAAGTATAATATTATTTTTAAATAATGATTATATAATCATAAATATAACATTAATTCATAAAATATAATTATATATATAATTCATTTGGTGTGGTGATGAAAAATGAATCACATCACTTTGTGGTAATCCCCACCTACAAAGAAAAGATGTTATTATTTTTCAGTGAATGGGATGGTAAGAAGGTAAATGATATATTATATTTTTATACTGATAAATATTTCCTGAATATAATATATAAAATTTATTTCTATCATTGTTAAATTGTTTGAGATATTGGTGATGGAACATAGGATCGCGAGGCAGTAGTCTATTATACATACGAATGATGAATTCTTTTCTTAATTAATAGTAGAGTAGATGGATATAGGTCATAACCTAAAACAATAACATAAAATTATATGTAATATATTGTATTTTTTATTTTATGATGGATAAATAAGGTTTTATTTATGTGGGATAAGAAAATAAAACTAAAACAAGGTGATAAAAACTATACCTACTATTTTAAAAACCTTCTTTTTTTCATAACACTTCATGTCCTCTAATATTGAAATTATATCTGAAAAAGACCTATATAATTTGGTTAGGTATTTTATTAAGGTATTTGAGTAGTTATTGGTAATAAATAGGAGTTTAATTGTGGTTAAATTAGATGAACATTTGACCTTTTATTTGAGAGGGGAGGTGCACTCTTGGAATATATTAAAATATTAAATTAATACAAATTAATTTTAAAATAAAAATGGGTAAATATTAATTTAATTAGAAGATAATATGAGTATGGTTATAAATAAACTATTTTAACAAAAATTATACATGTTGTGACTATATATCTACCCTTATATTTTGGTTTTAACCTCTATTTAACACGTTTAACTCTTATAACGACAACATGTATTTTTACTATTTGAGGGTAAATATATTAACTATAGTATAATAAATTACTAATAAATCAACCATGTATGATATTTTAAACTTTATACTGATTAATTGGACTAATATATTTTTTATGAATTTTATATCATTTAATAAATTATTATTTACTATATAATATCGATAATGTTAATTTTTTGAACTATTCATTTCATTGGGTTCAATAATTTCCGAATAAAACTTATTATTTAATTAAGATTATTTAATACATCCCTAAAATGTATAGGTAAACCATATAATTCATGTATTGTATTAATTGTATCATATTATACTTATTTTAATATTTTCAATATTATTTATTTGACATTTCCCTTAATAAAATAATCACTCCATTATGTTGTTGAGCATTTATGCATATTATTTTTTTTAATAAAAATTAAAAATAAATTACCCTGATGAATATAAATAAATTATATTTCAAAATAATATTTATATCCAAACAATCCACTGCATAACACAATATTAAAAATGCTACACTTTTTAAAATCAAGAGTG
This sequence comes from Viscum album, assembly GCA_963277665.1. NCBI lineage: Eukaryota > Viridiplantae > Streptophyta > Magnoliopsida > Santalales > Viscaceae > Viscum > Viscum album. The sequence goes on along the minus strand of OY728146.1, from coordinate 929,407,792 downwards.
TGACATGTTTAAAATTTCATTTAATAAAATACCTTAAAGGTAATAGTATCATAAAAGTTTCCATAATGAAAATAAATTAGACCATTTTATTATTTTTGATAATATCTGATAATATAAAAATATTTAAGTAAGTGTTTAGGATATTTTAAATTTCCCATCATCTTTTTTGTTACCAATGTTTCCCAATTTACCATTTACTGTGTTAATAAAAATTTCTATGTTACCATTCACATTTTCTAAAAGGGGGAGTGTTTAATAAATTTGGATAAAATGAATCCAAATATAGAATACTTTTTTTAAATATAAAAATACATAATTTATAGTTTTTCACTTAAAATTAAACCAGTAAAAACTCAATAGAAAACAATTTTTCAGAAAAATATCATTTTCAAATATATAATGTGTTTATACAAGATTCAAGTATAAATTAAATTTAGGAAAAGATAATTGGATTATTTTAAATTAAAATGAACTAATTAAAATATATAAATAATTTAAAACATTATTCTACTAAAAGCAGTTCAGCCATGAGTTCGAAAACCCATGACCCCACAAATTTATTAAAAAAGAGTAAAGATACAACGGACCGAAGGAAATGCTTACATGTGAGACACCACACCAGATATCAAACTGAACAAACACGTCAAAAAATTGTATTTTTGACCATTCCTTGAAAAATTCATGTTTTTATAATATTATGTGAAATTAAAAATAATATAATTATGAAATTAATAATTTAAAATTTAAATTAAAATTTTCAAATTAAAACTCTATAAAATAAAAATTCAAATTTTAAATAAAATATTATATTAAACAAGTTTAATAGAACCATTTCATTTTTGATTTTAGGACTTACACAATATAATTATATTGAATATAACTGTATATTTTAAGAATAATAATAAATGTTAAAATTATTTGTTCAACCATTACCTATGATTTTATAGGTACTATTCCCATTTCATAAAAGTAAATAATGTCTATTTATTGAAGAAATTATAGTTTTATAAATATTTTTTAGAAGGAGTTACAATGTTTTTACACATTTATAAAAAGTATATGAGCTCCAAATGTGTCAAATAAAAATAGTTTATGATGATTTTTTTCTATTGGATTTATATAGTTGATGTTTAGTTACGGTAAAGATCATTACACTAGATAGAGAATTATTTTATGATTGAATTTATTATAAGTTTCCTTAACATTTGTTAACAAACAACAGATCTTGTTTACTATATAGTTACTGATGAAGTTTAGTATAGACAATTTATTTGATTATTCAAGTGGAAAATATTATTATACAAGATGTAAAACATTTTTTATTATAAATTCAAGGAGTTTTTTGGTTTGGATGATAGTGGGTAACTCTAATCAAATGTTTATCCATCAGATTGAGTTTTCTCTTTATGAAATGGTATCTCTCCTATAAAAGGAATGTTTGTACATATCTTTTCGATGGTCATTTATAAACAACTATAATTATTAGGCAATGTTCAATGATGGAATATAATGTAGATTTACAATGTCACCATCTATAGAAATATTAAGAAGTACCTAGTAGAATAAATACATTTGAATATTAAGATAATTTAGAGTTTTATAGATTAGAATTTTCCTAAAGTCATACTGATTAGTGTAGTAGAAATTGGATTGAATGAAGAAGGGGTTTATCAAATAATATATCAGAATAATTGATCGTATATACATTCAATAGATGAACATCAAACATAGAAAATAAATTCTATCTGAAGGATTATGTAGTTAAGATAATTGAAATTTAGTTTCGTGACCCAATAACTATATATTGTTTGAGTTGAATTACACATAATAAATGGATGAGTAATATAAATATGATATCATCACATAGTAAGACTGGATAGAATAATTATCATGTGTTTATCGGTCAAAATCATAATGAAGTTTTGGGTAGATGAGGAATATGAATTACACCAAATGAATAAGTAATAAATATACATGACTGAGTTAGTCAGATGACGATGATCATAGAGGAGAAAGAGAGAAAGTTGAAAACAAGGTGAAATTCTCTTGAGGAATTTTTCATAAAAACATATGGCATACAAATTTCTATGAAGCATTAAAAATATTTGTAATGTCGTTACCTTTGATAATGCAGTGTAGGTCTATCAATGTTAGGTATAAATCTAATATAATAATGTTTAAAGAACATCCAAAATGATGTGGTTAAATGAAAATGAAAATGTTATAAGATAATGGTGACATTATGATTCTTAAATAATATAAAGAAAATTTCAATTAGTTTTGATACGCATCCATCAATGTCGTGATAAATGAGAAGTTAATATTTGGAATTTGATTTGGGAAGAAAAGACACATTTCAGTTCCCATGATTTTTCTAGGAAGAACACTGTATGATATAAAATTTTCAAGGGACCCTATTAACATATGAATAGAGTTGAAGTGAATATGGATTTAGATTATAAAGAGTTTCCTACTAATAAATAAATCTAGTTTAATAAAATTAATAGACAAATTTACGATTATAGGTAAGAGAAATAGATTTTCCTATCATATATATCATATATATTTTTAAAATTAGGTTCATTAGATAGAGAATAGATAGAAGTGTACCGTGTGGTGAAATAGACAAAATATCGATCATAAGAAAATAATATCAAGGCACCCTAGTTAAAGACATTCCAAACAAAATGTGTGACATATAGTATGGACTACAATGAATGAAGGAAGAGGCGCACCAGAAAGAAAAAAATAATTGAGTAATTAGTTGAATATTTATGGACGGAGTTTCATGTAGATATTTAAATGTTTCTCTTATGTTGGATAAGAATATAAGTAAATTTAGAAACTAAAATAAGTTAGTATATTATTTTATATTAGAATATGGAAGAATTATAATGTGATTTTCATCAGGATTCCTATCAACAGATAGGTATATATTTTCATGAGATAGATTGTATTTTCGATAGAGTATAAATACTCTTTGCATGTTGTTAGTGAAATTATATTTGTTGATGGATCTATGGAATGATTACATTTACAAGGAAAAGGATGTAGGTTCTCAACTAACAAAGATCATTATAAAATAACATGTAGTTTCTTCCCTATATCATCTTCATAGAATATTGTAAAATTATTGAGGAAGAATTTATGAAGTTCAGTACCTCCTAATATACTAAAAATATTCTATTATATTAATTTAAGAAATATATTTAAGCGGAATACAATTGTTAAAAATATGGCCACCACTGATTCACCCTCATGTCATGGTGACTTCACAATCCAAAAAGGACTTTATGTTTCTCTAAAAATCACATTGTTCAATGTTTACACTTTATAAAACTGATAAAGAAATTGACATCCTACTAGTGGTATGAATATTATCAAAGGGATTTTTATAGTCTAAAAAAGTATCATTATAAACCTTTAGTTTTAATGCCACAAATGTAATGAAAACCTCTATTTCTTAATGTGGTTGTTATAAAAAGATCATGTTTGCCCTATTTTCCAAAATAAGTGATAAAATCTAAGAAAATGGACTTTAATACTATAGAAATGAAATTATAGATAAAAAGTTTCTATTTTTAGATATTATAATTAGTTTCCTAGATGTGTTGTTTATTATATAGAAGCATCACATATATATAAACTATAATGAGATCTACCATATCACTAAAATATATATTATTAAGCATATAATTAAATATCCTATATTAAATACATTAATATATATATTTATATGGGTTATCATCATTTGAAAATTTAATTTAGATTTATTTCTAAAGAAGGTGATCAAAGAGAAAGTTATACAATATTTTCATAAAATACACCCCTCCCTAGATGACTCCCCATTTCACATAGAACTCCCAAATAATTATCCTCTAATAAAGATACTAAGACATGTGAGATATACATCCAATACATTTCTTGGTGTAATACTAGAAATAAGATGGAGGATGAGTCTTTAGAAATTTTTTTGGGGATGTGTTCATTTCTCAAAAAATGATACTCTATTAATACTCATTCATCCATTTAAAAGGCTATAATAACAAATAAATGGAGTACCGATCCCTCATCCCATTCCAAGTAAAAGACCTATATATACGAGTTGTTTATCTAGATTCAAAAGGACAATAAATTCTTGTGATAAAATTGTTCAACAAAGAATATACCATTTAGAAGAAGGAATTGGTTCTCCTACTTAACTACCACAAAGAATTGATTTTTCAGTTTCCTTTAAAGAAAGTGATATCTTATATTCTAGGATTGTTTAATACCTATGTGGGTAAATTTTCCTATCTAAACACAAAAATTACATATCTGTAACAAAATGAGATAATCATATATATCACACACTTAATAGTGGTTTCCCTATTTATCAATAAAAATATAGAAGGAATCAACAATAATGACACAAAATTAGATCATGGAATGTCCTCAGCATTATTTCTAATAAGGAAAACTAGATATATGCCTCCCATATGGATATATTTAAAAACTACAGATACATTATAACATTAATCTGGAAAGGGAAAAATGAATAATGGTCTATGAATTTTGGTCCCTAAGATGCCCCAAATTACCCAAAACACCTATAAGATTAATGTCATCAACAAATCCATCTACGATTAGTTGAATGAATATAATCCCTCACTTTTATTTCGGAAGTAATCATTGGTACCTATAGTGAACACAAAACCTAGACAAATATCTTTCACACAACATTGAGACATTGCTATTTATAAAAATTTATGATGAATTATTAAATGAAATTGATGATGAAGTTACATTCTTATAAGGTACATGATAATTTATTTCGTTAATCTGAAGAGTTATTGCACACTCTAATATACTCTTATAGTTTTTTACTTGTTATATAGATAACATTGGTTCACTTCCTTCATCCATTGTTAATAAGTTGATGTTAATCCACAATGATACCAATTTCTTCTAAAAATGTACTAATGTCACACACTTAAATAGTATTTGGAAAAAATATTTGGTCAATTTCATTTAGTGTAATTTTTTCACTAGATTTTGTGTACATAACACCATAATTTAAAACAATGAAATCAATTACCATTTGTTTAATCTAAATAATAAATATTTGGTGTCTAATATATATTCAATTCATTCATTCCACTATTATGTAGTTAAAATTGATAGATTGAATTATTCAACCAGACTTTATCAAATATTATTAAAAGATATGATATAAGGGTAAAAAATATTATCTTGAAAAATCCATCAAGAATTGGGATTTTTTCTAACTAATACCCATACTCCTACACAAGAAACACCATAAAAACAAGTGAATGGGAGAGAGTAATTATTACCTTTTAATGTTCAGTTTCCTTCACATTAGATAGAAATTTATGAAAAATTGAGTAATGATACATTCTCCAAAATTTTGATTGATGAATTAGAATTAATTGATGATAAATGGTTACCTTAATTACAAACCAATTATATTTATAACAACCAAGTTTCATGAGAATTCAACCTGATAGTTTACCTATAGTAATTAATTCAATTAGAATTTTCACTAGACTTAATAATTCTAGTAATAAATTGAAATATATTCCCAAAGTTAGAATAAAAATGTGAATAACCATACAAATAACACAAGGGTTACTCTAGGGAAAATATTCATTGATCATGGTGGATAGTGAGAATTTCACACTACCACCAATGAGAGGATCTATGATAATTACTTCTCATAATATTACCCAGGTTCCACATATTTCTTATTTTGTGACTGTAAACATTAAATAAAATCCCTATAACATCTCTATAAATTACAAAACATATTGTCCATAATATATTACTATAAGAAGCATTGAAAAAATAATCATTATAAGAATATAAAAAACCTGATTAAACATTATTTTCAAATAAAATAAATATGGTTGAAATAAAGGTCATTAGCCTATGACATGAAAAATACTTGGTATACACACCATCACACAAAATAATTATGATAATTTTAGAGGTTTATTTCATGCAACGTAAATTCATTACATAATATCCTAATTTATATAATAGATATTCATGTATGACCTCCCTATCTATATTAGGTTTACTTTAATGAAATTACACTAGGATAAAATAAACCCTTATCTATGAGATATGCATGTCTTGATTTCTACTCTTACAGCTTATATAGGGATTTTTCGATCACCTATCTCGATCCCAACCATAATTTTTTCTTTAATAACATCATTAGATTTTCCATTTTTTATAGGACATTTTTTCACATTGTTTTTTATTATTTCTCCACTCACTAGAGATCCACATAATGTTATTAAATTTTTATCATTAAAATATCATATTTTTTTTAGAGAATGTTTAAAATATATATGATTACTTTTAAAACCAAAATAAGGTTACCCATATCAGATTAGATAAAATATGTTGTCGAATGAATCATTTTGATCTCAGAGTTCCAAATCATGGGAGAGAAGTAACTCACCAAAATATCTTGAATTTGTCTCACTATCATCAATGTATTTACTAAAACTCATAAAAATTATAAAAAATATGAATTCAAATATAAAAACGAAAACAACACTTTGGTTTTACATGGTTTTTACTTTGATTCCTATATCTATTTGAGAAGAATTTTAAATCTCATTTATTTGGAAGGAATGATTTGAATTTGTTCATCCACATGGATCACTAAATAGAGTGCAATATTATTACCATCATCTACATAATTTTTTTACCACCACCAATTTATATAAGTTATCTCCTAGTAAATTTTTGAAACAAACCATTAAATAGAATATAATTATATATTATTAGTGTTTTAATAAAAAAATTCTTGTTAGAATTTTAGAACTAACTTCCAAACATTAATAGAAGATCCATCTCCCAGTTCCTCACACATTTCCATAATCATAATTTATGTTTTAAAATAATATAGACCCCCCCTCCATATTATTATCTATCCATATTCATCATAACCTATTTAAAAAAAATACTTTCATAAAAACCATAATTTAAATTAAAAATACTCTACCATTGGATTCATCTAAATCTAATATTTTCAAGAATCACCCCTATTGATTGACTACTTCCAGTTTCATTTAATATCACATTATAAATCCTAATAATTGAAAAATTAAGAACAATTCATAGATTCAACATCATTATCAAAATCCTCAACCTAAAAAACTCCCACTTCTATGACATATAATGTTTCACCATTCCTTCCTTTCACCATAGTCTAACTAGGTAACAATATTGCCACAATCTCTCTATAAAAAAATCATTCAGGAACACATCAATTTTTTTTATTTTGAGTTGTCTTTAATAAATATATCTCATTACCTCTGAAAATAATCTAGATTATATGGTATATAATGTCAATATGATTCATCCTTTCATAGAATAAATGAATCTAGGACAAATGAAATTCACTCTAACTATAATTACAGATAAATCCCTTCCTCTAACTACTTTTTATCTCCTCAACAATATTCCTTAGCTATCCTATTTTATTTCTTACTTTTATAAACACCACATATTGTGATTATATATTGAAAAATATATTCAAAAAATGAATTATTTAAATCCAAATTAAGATGATTCTATTAAAAATAATAAGATATACAGTAATGATCTTCTTAATAATCAGAATCACACACAAATTATTTATCAATATATCTGAGTAAATGATCATTTTATATAAAATAAAGTAAAATATTTTCATTTCCATTGAGATACCAAATAATCCAATTTAAAATTTCCCAATGGGTTTTCCCTAGAATAGACACAAATTGGATAACCACTCACTCTTCAAGAGAAATTTCATGATGAGTTCTCATCATAGAATACAAAAACATTCTACCACTGATTAATACTGTATTCTTGACATGTTCCTTACCTCTGGTTCAATTAATGGTGATTTATAGTAAAAATATTAAATGTTTATAATAAGATAAGTAGAAATATCCTTTAATACAATCATTTTTAATGTTCAATTATTTTCAATATGAATTATTTAAATGTTAAAACGATGTTTTTTTGTAATGTTTAATTCCTAAGACAAAGATCTCATTTAATCCACCATGATATTTTATTTTGAACATTCATGAATATTATTTCTACGGATAATGAATAATTTGAACTAATTGACATATCAAAGGCATATCATCCACATACAATTATATAATGATGAATTCCCTTCAGGTGTAATCTTTCTAACAGTAGATGTGATTAGACATAATTCACATAAACCATTCCTTTCTATGAATGAATCAAATATATGATAAAAATTCATGGTTCGTACCAAAAACCATATAGAATCCTCTTGTGTTTTCACACCATGTCCTATTTCCTATTATACATGAAACCACAAGGTTGATTCATAATGATATTTTCCAAATCACTATAAATTATTTCCATCTTCAAATACATCCATTCTAAATAAAATCATCATAATTCCACCAAACATAACACTATAAAGATGGTTTTATGTTTCTATATCAAAAAATATATTATTGAAATAAAATCCCTCTTTCTACAGAAACATTTTAATTACCGTCCTAGAATTCTATTAATTTTCTAAATCTTATTTTTTGTTTATCGAATATACCCACTTGTTTTTTAGTACATTATTTTTGAGAGGAAAATAAGAAAACTGCTATGTGTTATTTACATGTAGTGAATTTAACTCTTCACTTATAGGTTACCCACACTTCTTGGAATCACATAGGCTTACTTCCCCTTATGGTTTACTAGGTTCTCTTTCATCCCTTAGAATTATGGAATTAAACTTAGCTACAAAAGTATATACTAGTAATAATATTAGTATTTTTCTACATAATTATTATCATGATTATACTCTTTTTAGAATATGGGAATTAAAAAAAATGATCTCTTGGATCTCTTAGATGATCTTTATATGTTCTCTAACTTTCAGTTATATCAGTTTATGGTTGTAGTTTCTAAATTTCATTGCATACCACTCTGATTTTTTCTAAAAATTAATTCCTTCCAGTAGAATCATCATTGTCCAAATTTTATGAAATGTTTAATTTTCTTGAACTCCGAGTCAAATCAATGGGAAATGAGGTTGATTTTTTTGATCATTATTTCCTTTCATGATCCAATTCTTGAAAAAGGCCTACTCATTAAGGGGATCATTAAAACTTAAAATAACTTTCTTATACTTATAATCCCAAAGCGAAAATACAAGTTCTTTATCTCTATAGACCACATGTAAACTTGTATGAGAATTGAATTTAAGTTTGTTTCAATATTTTTTCATCAACATACACATAGGATAAACAACATAAAACCTCCATATGAGTCAATTCTAATGTTTTAGCTATCTATAATGCTCTAGGAAATTCTTAATTCATAAGTGTTGAAGGGATTAAACTATTTAAGTATGAACTTATACAAAATAATTTCTCCCAAAATTACATAAGAATTATATAATATAATAATATAATACATGTTTTCCATAAAAATTTAATTCATCCTTCCACACAAATTTTTTTTAGTGTTCCAAGAATAGTTTTCTCAAACATGATCACCTTATTCTCATAAGTTCTTTACTTTTTTAAAACATTAAAAAACTTCAATTTTCAACCTATCACTCTCTCCATAATATATTTACACAGTTAAATAATATAAAACATAATTGATATATGTTTCTAAAAGTATATCCATACATTTCTTTTCGAGTCATAAATAAATGTTCAAATGTTTTTGGAACAATATAAATATTTTTTCATGGATGGTCCCTATACATCAATATAAAAAAGGTAAATCATTTATCATTTTTTTTGTTATTAGAATAAAATTGTATTAAACCTTATCTTTCTTTCCATGTATGAAACTCTAAAAAATTTGATGTATTAGTAGACCCATTTGAGTGTTCCATTTTATAGTTATCATTATAAATTTCTCAATGAAATTCCCAAATGAATTATATAGAAATTATGTACTTATAAAATATTAATTTTTGGATAATGAAACGTCCATTTATATTATGGTTATATAGAGTGAGCCATCCTTTACAATTTTGCCTTGGAAAAAAACCTTTTTTTATTTTCCATATACCTTCCGTAAATAAAATTCCATATACTACTTAATCTTTATATCCTGCTATGATATAATTGTTCTAAATACCTAGAATATGATTTAAATTCTTTATCCCAAGGAAAATGCCATTATTAATGTGAAAATATACATTTCATTTCCACACAATATCAGGAGACTCATTATCTTCCATATGAAATATCCTAATGCTTATAGATACAAAAATTTTCATGAATCCATTTTCTTCAGTGGGGTGGAAATATGAACTAGAATATATTAAACAAATTTTAGTGGAGTAGTAGAACATTAGATTAAATGAGCATTAAATATAGAAGTTAAAATTTCAGAACATAATCCCCAAGTTTTATTCCATGTACTATTTGTATTTTTAAAATTTTACTCTATCTTAAGGTGTACCTTCTTACTGTAGTCTAAAAACTAGACCCTAGTCTAGAAGATTTACCTCTAGATATCAAAAAAAAATTTCTATTAGTTTAACTCTTTGTTTATCAATGTTTTATGCATCCATTTCCCTATACAATAAACACATCATCAGAATAATATAAAGTCTTACCTATTCAGATATTTTCATCGAGATTAGTGTCTTTAAAAATCTTGAATATAAAGTAATTTTTTTTCACCAGAGAAATATATCGATATCACCTTACATTCCAATTATTTAACAAAGATGATAATAAAAAATTATAGGCATCATCCAAAAATGTTACCTTCATAGATTCTAGAAAAATTCAAATATAACCAAATTCATTCACATGATCAATCAAAAAGAATCCTAATGATATCTATATATAAAAACCAGATTTATTAAATACACTTTTTTAATGCAATATGTGATTCTTTTATAGTTCTTCAAGTTCTCCCACAAACTCTATAGTGGTATTATTTCTCTAAATGATAAAATATATATTTTAAGACAATGAAATTTATATAAAATTGAGTTCCTTCTGTTATATAATTTCCGAGTCACCTTTCCCCTTAACATCCATTTTGAAAACATTCAAAATAACTTCTATATATTTCTGGATGAGATAATCCTCCATCTGTATCCACTAAAAAATCAATCCTATTGTATTATCAATTTATATTTTGGAATCTTATTATTTTTTCCTCTTAAAAAACATAATTACCAAAAAAATCAAAAACATATCTAGGAAAATAACAGTGTTACCTAAGATGATAAACAATGATATGTGATGACCCAAAACTATATACCTTGTAAAAAGAATGTTATGTTTGAGAACTTCTGTTACATTCTAAAACCAACATAAATGAACCAAAATTATTAGAATATCATTACAAATAATAGTATAACATACACTAAGGTGGTAAACCATTAAAATATATTACATTATTAAGATAAATAATTAATATGAGTTCATATTGAAATAATTATTTTAAATAAATATAATTTTATTTATAATATTTACTTTCTTTTAAAAAATAATATAAAAAATTATAGAATTTAAATTTGATAAAATAGAATTATTTTTTGGAATTATTCACATCATAATTTTCTATCATGTTTTGTAGATTTTTTTCTAAGAAGGCTTATTTTTAGTAGAAAAATACATTATTTTTGAAAATATTATAATTTTAATTATTTTATAATAATTTAATCATATCATATAATATAAAAATAATTTCTCAAAATAAAATATATATTTAAGGAATAACATTATTTATTTTAAAATAGTATTATTGCTTATAAAAACCATACCTAACATTTTTAGAACAACATTAAAATGTTACAATAGAAAAAACTATTTTTAGCCTTTCTATATAAATTTTTATTTAGATGGTTAAATTAAATTCTATACTTCTTTTAAATCCAACTAATTTTTTTTAATATTTATAATAAAAAAAATTATTTCATAAAAATTAGTATATTTGAGAATCATATTTTTTACATAAATTTGTGATCATGAAAACACACTTTTTATAAAACTGTTTTAATCGTTATGCACACTTAAATTTAAATTAACTTAAAAAAAAGAAATTTTATTTGAAAGAATTATATATAAATTTTAAATCACAAGGTTTAAATTATTTCAAAGGTTAAATATTAATTATTTTAAATGAAACTAATTTCTAATGTTATAAATTAATTTTCAAGGAAAATGTAAAAACCTTAGTGGCAAATCCTTAAAAAACTGAAATTTGTATCCAAAATTGTATAATTTAGATAATATTGATCCCAAAAAATATTAAATAAATTTTTTTCCATTTTTTATCCATTTACCTTTTAATATTAACATCAAATTATTTAAAATGTAATGGTTACTTAAAAACTACATTTTTTCACTTATAAATAGCTAAATCACAATCCACTTTTATAATCATATATCCATTAAATTTCTTATTTAAACTATTAATATTTTATAAACATTAAACCTTCCTTAATAACAATACTATTTTTTTCCTTTATATTGCTTATGGTCTGCATTGCCAAGGATTATTCCAAGAGAAAACACAAGCTTCCAACATGAGTATATCTTTCACTTACTATTTTATTTCACTCTAATATTTTTGAAATAATCTGTAACATTTTTAATATAATTAAATTAGTAACATTATTTTACATAAATGTCATTATATTATCTATAACAAAATTATCAATTTATTTATACCCTTTAAGAAAATAAAATAACATCGATCGTTCATACATGTAGACTACCACATCCACAAAGTGATGATATTGGTTTTTTAATTAATAAATATCAAGGATGTTATAAATGATGGATTTAATGAAAAAATGTTTTGAATTTTCTAAAAAAAATATTGAATTTTAATTTTTTATATACCATCATTCCATCCACTGATTGAGGGATGTGATCGTTAATCTTATGTGTGACAGACTACTACCTCCATGAACAATGAATTTTATTTTCCCTCACCAGACATCAATAATGGTTTCTAGAATAGAATTAAAGAGTATAGATAAATTTTCTTGAAATTTTTAATAATATTTATATTTCAGATTATCATTATCTCGATAAGTTCACTTACTCATTATATCATTAAAACACTTTACGATTTGGGATGATTTAACTGCCTATGTAAATGATGTTATACGGATTATATAATAAATTATTATGTAATTTAATATAATTTTGATACCATGTAATAATGATACATTTAATTTTTTTTCCTGATTTTGGAATGGGTTCTTAATGATTAAAAAATATTTATTAACATATCACATTTTGATCATTAGACATGTCAAACACTAGTTCATCTAGATTTTAATTTTCATAATCAGTATTAAATTATTTTAACTAATAAAAGTTGTAATTATTTAATTATTGAATAACTATGATTATATTTTCTGGAATTATATATAACTGATTAACTTCAAACAAGATTGGGATAATTTTTCGCAGCTTCATGAATTTATTATGAAATAAATAATTGAAAGTCCTAAAACCTGATAATTAAAAAAAACATTAATTAGTTAATATATTTATAATATATGTTTTTAAAAATAATTATAAAAAAGTTATTATTTTTTATTAAGGTTATTATATAATCTATTAATATATTTATGGCCATTATAGACGAGGTTAGAGAATGGTCATGTATGTGATAATACAATGTAAATGTTTCTTTTTATTATTCTCTAATCGATATTTTTTATATTGCGTTCTAAAATTTCATTAATACTGTGTATTATTTTCCCTATTCCCATAAAATATAATGAATATATCTTGATCATGATAATTTAATTTCAATATCATTTTAACCCTCTTAATTGTAAGTTGAAATTATCATAATTGTTCTTGGAAACTCAATTATTATTCATTGAGTTAATACTATTATCATTGAACATATTTCATATAAGTTATGTAAATTCTACCCATTTATTGTATTATAAGGTAATTTATCATGTATGGGATTTACATTTTTATCACATAACCCATTTATAAATTTCCATTGATTTATAAATGATGTCCTCTATAAAGGATTTGATTATGTCAAATTTCCTATCATTGAGTAAAAATATTATTCCTTGAGTATCATTATTCTAGGTTTGATAAATCCATCCATTTTATATTTAATAATATATTTAAACTTTTTTCTCTATGTAAAATTTAGTTTTTAACTTAAATATTCATTTTCATTGATTTTATTTCTCATAAAAGTGAAATGTTTTTAAGAAACATTTATCATATTCTTTTATGATTTCCCCTCCATTTATATGTTAATTGGGCATAAAATGTTGTTCATTTATTATTTTGAAACCCAAATATGGTTTTACTTCTATGGACTCAATATTAACAATATAATATTTTAAATGGATTTTTTATTATCTCTTTTACTATGTGAGTCTCGAAAATAGTCATTTTTAAATATTCAAAAGGTTTTCAATCAATTAAAAATCAAAATTTGTGTTATTTAATCCACTTTTTTATAACAAATATGTATTTAAGAACGATTTCTATAAGAAATCTTTATAATAAAATTTCCAAAATTATTTTATTGTTTTCTAATTTTGTTTTTAAATGTAATTTGTACATAAATGTTTTAAAATATTCTTTGAAAACTTATTTATATTCACTTATATTTACCCTCTAGGGTTTATATATCTGGAATTTATGCTTTGAGAACCATATATATATTGTTATGATATGATACATTTTTTAAAATTCAATACCATAGATTCAAGTTTCTATATCCCCACCCCTTCCAAATCAATAAAAACGTGTTGACAAAGGGTGTACCCTTTCTAAGTGCTAACAAAAGCTTAGATAAAGGTTAGTTTTAATAGCACTAAAAAAGAAATGTTAAAAGTACCCCATAATAATGGCTTTTTTACTAGCACTGATAAAGGATATATTTGAAAAAAAACATTATAAGTAATATATTAATATATTAACATATAAATATATTGATATTGATATAAATATAGTATATATATTTTAAATGTTTTTCTTGATAACGATTAATAGAAATTCAAACTTAATATATATAATATTCAGCAAAAAATGATTATGAAATAATTTAAGAAATATTTTTACTTAATAAATTTTTATCGAATAATAGGAATTTAATAAAAAATTTAAAATACAACAAATAAAATATCAAAATTAAGTTGAAAAAAACTCAAACATCAAATGTACTTAAATTTGGATTTGGGTGTCTGTTTGAGCCCTACTACATATCAAATCGAATCTTGCAATGATCTATATGACTTTGTGATTTCTAGAACCCTGATAAAGGTTTCATTGAGGCCGAAGGGATATAAGGCCTCCAAAACTGATTTTTTAGTCGGTGCAGCCAAATATTTTAACGTTTGATGGATTTTCAGGCACATTAATGGGGGTATATTTTCCATTTTTGTGGGTACTAAATTTATTCATAGGTATTACATTCATATTGATATAATGGTTTGAAAATTTTATCATTTTTCACAATGTACTATTATTTATAATCAAATATATTACAATATATATTTATTTATTTTATATTCACACCAAACAATTTTAATTTTATAAATAATTAATTAAAAATATTTACATATAATTTTTTTATTAATATATAATCCTTATCTAAATAAAAACTAATATCCATTTTTTTAAAATAAAAAATAATTATATTTATATACCTATATGATGTGTGTTTGTGTTTCTATATATATATATTAGTGTGTTTCTATTTTTGAAAAATGATATATATTATCAATATATTATAACATGTAAATAGACATATTAAAATATTCTAATGTATAAATATATATATATATATATATGTATAAATATGAATAATTATACTTATAGATACACATTTATATAATATATACATGTCTATGTATTTTTTATATATGAGTGTATGTTTGAATTTATTTATTTATAAACACACAAAAAAACATATGTTATAAATGTATTTAAATATAATCTTACAAATAGATATTAATATATGAATAAATATATTGCTAAATATATATTAATATATGAGTAAATTTAAAAATAATTAATATAAATATATATATAAAAATACATAGATATAAATGGATATTAATAGAAAAATAAATAAATAACTATTTATATTTTAATATATGAATAAATATAACTATATATATATATATATAAATATATTATTATTAAATGGAGAACAAAGTAACATAGGGGAGTGGTAAAGTGTCCAGCTTATAGGGAAGAGTTCTCGAATTAGAATCTATGGAGATGCAGTGGCACATGCGCAGGTGCAGGGGGGTATATCAGTGTTAAAGAGATGGAGATGGAACTGTTAAAGGATGTATGGTGGGAATGGGTGAGAGTGGGGGGATTATGAGTACTCTTGAAAGGGGGTGGCTTGAGATGTAAAAATGGGTCTCCAATTTTTGAATTTTTGAATTTTTTGAATTTTATTAGTGCATTTAAGAAATTTAAGATAAAAGGTGTCTTTTATCTGTGCTAATAAAAGTGTTGATATGGACCCAATTTATCTGCACTTTTCTTGAGTATTGATAAAATATCCGTTTTATCAATGATTTTTTATGCTCGAATAAAAGGGGCCTTTATCAACGCTTTTTTTAGTGCTGATAAAAGGGAACCCCTATATCTTTACTTAGATTAACAGCCCTAAAATTGACCTTAAAATATATTTCTAGCACTGATAAAAGGGCTATCTGTAGTAGTGATTTAATTTTTTGTCTTAAAATTTTTATATTAATGTTATATGATGTTTTTAGTGGTTTAAGAATCCCATTTTATTTCCATGGGTTCATTATGATGTGATGATGATTTAGTTTTTATTGAACACATATGTATGAATGATGATGTATCAGATCTGATGTCACACTCAAATTCATTGGTTAAGGATTCATATCACATGAGATGGTGAAAAACTGTGTGGATGAGATTTAGGAATATTTTTTTCATGATTTTGTTGTTCAAATGAGGCATGAGAAGATTTGATTAGATATTTGTTATGTAAATTATTTGTGAGACCATTTTTATACAATTTTTTTTGTTTGAGTGATATTCATGATTATTTTTTCACATGTTTGATGTGTTAAATAGATGAAATAATATTTGTTCAATTTTTTTTGTGAATATGATGCAGGAATATTTTTTCACTAGATTACCCATGTTTATGCCTATTAAATAATTATATTTTATATGATTATTTTATTATAAGGGGTTCATGTTTATTATATAATGTTTTCACACTCTTATTACACTATATATGATTTTATTTTGAGATTAATTACCCTTTTATCATGACAAATAATTAACTATTATTATTACATTTTGTTGAAATAAGAAAATTTTCCCCTACACATGTTTTCTCATATGATAATTACAGAACCCTTAATGACTTGTCGATATGTTTTTCCCTTAGCAAGAATTTTATGTCACCACTTTATTATGTTTTTTCCCTATATTATAAATATGTTTATAACATTAGATATTTCTAGAAGTTGACCTTGTGAAAATTAAAAAATTGAGAAATGTTCAAAGGCAATATAAATATGTTTCGTATATAGTTTATCCTCGTAAATAATAAACCTTCCATTCCCGGTATTATGAGATGTTTCATGTGTAAAAATTATTATCAAATGGAAATGTTTTAAAATAAATATATTTTCTTCTCACTTTATATCATAGAATGTGTATAAAATAATTTTAACAGCAAATCTAATAGTGTTGGTATGTTTCTTTATAGTTGGTATCATGAAAGGATTTAGTTATTTTTTGAAGAGTATTTTTTTATTTATAGATATTAGTTTTGTTAACGTTGGTATTAGGGTTTTATAACCTTAGTGAAAACCCAAGGGGTGATTAAAGCATATGATGATATCCTGAAATAATGTTAAAATTAGGATTTTGTGGTTCAACAAGAAATTAAATCCCACTCTAAATATTACAAGTATATGTAGTCTCTGGCATAGATGTACCTAGAGGTAATAAACCTAAATGGATTGATGGTTATTAACTTAATAATCACCTGGTACATGACAAAGAGTCCTAACTAAAAATCATATTTGATACTCATAGGGGATATTCATTGGTCAAATGTATTATATTTAATTAAACATTATGAATAATTTTAGTATGATGATAAATAATTTGTTTAGAAAACCTAATTAAAAATGACATTGGATAACCATGGATTTTGTAGAGAGAGTAATTTGTTTAACCAAAATATCATATCTTAAATAAAATGGTATCATTAGGGAATACATCATTATATTTGTTTTTTTAAATAATATTTTTATATTACCATAATGCTTTTGGATTTTGTATTTGGGTGAAAGAAGATCAAAGAAATGATATATAGAATTTTATATATCTGGAAAATCACTATGTATTATATCAGAATAAGGGGGAATGCTTAAATGTTTAATAATCCCTGTATAATACTACAATGATTGAAAAGGTAAGTTTTCTATTCTAACCTATGGTAGTGATGTTAATATATAAATAGAAATTAATTCTTGATACTCTTAGATATATTCATTAGTGAGTGAAATTTATCAAAGATGTTATGTTATATTCTAAAAGTAATGAGGACTATTTGAAATATATATGTATGGATTTCATACATTTTGATTTAACGATTTGGAAAAAATATATAAAATTGTATCAATATCATCGAAATGTAATTTTTTGGAAATGTAATATTTTCGGGGATAACTATTTTAGAACCCTTGATTGTCCTCTCGAATACTCTTTTGTTTAATATACTCTTTATGTTTACAAAAAAATATGTTTATTTATTTTAATAATTAAGTTATGTAGAATTAATAACATTTTATTGATAATTTATTCATGATATTTTTTTATGTTCGTCACTTTTTTGGATAGTGGTATATATTTACTGGTTTGTGATTATGTACCATTTTAGGGTTAAATGCAAGTTTAATTTCAGGAAGGATTTATGATTTTTTATGGTCAAATTTTTTGAAGACTTAAATGGTTTGGGGAAAATTATGTCATGGATATTATATGATATGTGTATGGACTTACCTAGCTAAATGATTCAATTAATGGATATTTTTTTAGATGAAATAAAGGTAACATTATATATAATAAGTGAGTAAGGTAGATGTAATACAAGATATTATACCCCATATTATGAATATGATAAGACCACCCATGTAACATCCCAAGTAAGTAATTAATAATAGATATTTTTATCTATGTCTATTAATGAATTTGATAGTGTTTTAGAGGCTTAAAATGAAAATAAATCCAATCTTAAGCATGGAATACACTAATATTTTTTAAAATATTGTTTTACTTCCTTTTGATGGAAACCCATCTTTAAATCTATCTTTTGAAAATTCTATAAGCTATTTTTGTCAAAATAAGCTTATTCTTTATGATTGGGACATCAAAATTTACTTTGTGTGAATTTTTGGTATTTTTCTGACAATGTTCATTTTTAATGAATAGTGAAAAATACTGCATTTTACATCAAAACTTCTTTTTAATCTACTTTATTTATATGATTATATTATCTTATGAATTGGTTTTAAAGTTAAATTAGAATATATTTTTACCATTTAATCCAATGGTGGTCATTAGGATTAATATATCTTTGGAACTGGGCATAAACTAAAGCCAAACTTTTCATAGATATTGTTTCAAAAAAACCCTCTATTTGTTTTGACAACGGGAAATATTTTTAAATAAATTATTTCAATTTCTGTGTTTGGAATTTTGTAAAATGGATTACATATTTAAATCAGAAGGTCCAAATTATGTAATCAAGACTCTTTTGTTTTTGGACATTATGAATAGTAATGATGATAATTATCTTTAATTATCTTGATTAATGAGTAATCGGGTAGTTAAAGATAATAAAATAATATCATAATAATAAAAAATGACCACAACATGTGTCCTAAGGCTACGGGTTGTCTCATGGACGACCATGGGATGCCTTGTGCCAAACTTGGGGGGACTATGGAATCACATTTGTGATAATGTGACTTTTTATCTTTTTATTTTTAAAGAATGTTAAATGTGACAATGAAAGTATCACCTAAGTAAAATATTTCTAATTTTGTCTACATAAATGATCTTTTGGACTATAAATATTCATCGGAAATCTAAAAATATTTCCTACATCATAGTAGTTTTTTCATAATTTTTAGACTTTAAATAAATTAAATTATTTATGACATCATGATGATGCAGCGATTACCTCATTAATAAAGGATTTAAATAAAATGGAAAGATAATGTAAAATCTATGACCTAAACATGTACAAAACCTATTGGATGGGAGGATTTATAACCCTAATCACCTTACCCTAGAATTATATCAATGTGGGACCTTTTGAATCCAAAAATCATTTTCAAATAAAGTAACATTTCTTTACTTTCCAAGAGTACCCCTCCTCTCCTCTTATAAAAGGCCCCCACCTCTACCTCCATAACCACACTTCCAAAGCCTTTGGCTCAGCCTAACCCTGAACATTTTGTCTCTCCACGTCTCTCTATTACTCCTTGAAGCCTCAATTTTGGCAGAAGTCTTCCCAAAGAAGCTTTTGAGCTCAAACCAAAGGGAGTTACCCGATTTTAAGGTAATGTCTTCACTTGAGTCCTTTTGTATTATTTTGCTTCTCCAACCCCATAAACTATTTTTATTAATTTCTTTTGTAACACATCCAGTATCTTAAATATACTAGGATGTTGTTATAAGAAGTATTCTAGCTACACTTACACACACCTACATCTAATGGTTAAAGAACACACTGTTTCCGTGGATGAAGAATTTCTGTCTCCTGAAATGATGATTGTTCAACATTCTTTTAACACCTTCAAAGGTGGCCATTAAGATGAAACTATATTTATATATGATATATAATATGTTTATGTTTTTCTTAAGCTTCTGTATTTTTCGTTTTGGGCAAACCTTTATGGTTTCCATTACGGGTAAACGCGATATCTTCATTTAAGGAAGTGAGGACTACCGCCCCCTCAAAGTGATTTGATTCGTTAAATACCATACGTGGGACGTATAAAGGTTGGAACTATGAAATTATATATGATATTATACTGAAATTATAATATAAATTTATATAATTATTATTCCATTCTATAAAATATGAAATAGAAATGAAAGTAGCGTTCATGCGTACGTACGACTTACCGTCTCCATGAACGGTGCATTTCATTTCTTACCTCTAAATGATTATGTAATATTATAAATGCATGAATTTATTGGATATATATGACATATATGATGTCTACATCATTAAAACCATTTTGGATATAATGGATACATGAACAACTTGTAATTATAAACGGCTTATTTTTGACTCAAGTACCAATGATCGTTAAAACGACCATTATTAACTTAAATAATTACATAGTGTTCATGACATGGCAATAAGTGATATAAAAGGAATAATGAACTAGAAAAAGTTTCTTAAACAAGTAGAAATTAACTCAAGTTTATTATTCAGGAGATTAAAGAACGACCGAGTCAAGTCGGACCCGAGGTATGGGACTTCGTCTCAATCTCCTTTCATTGAGGCATATTTTGTTTTATACACAACCTTCTTTTATACATTGTATAAAACCCTTTGACTTTTAGGTTTATTCAAAAGGAATCTTTTTTATACGATGTGTTTACTAAATGACAAAAGGGAATGTTTTTGTCGTACGCATGCAGCGACAATGAATTCTCCAACGCCGTGACCATTATTTGAGTTTCGGCTTCCTCTAAAGCCGTACCTTTTTTTAAAAGAAAAATAAATACCATGTTATACTTTTCTTTTATTTTGGTATTCAAAATTGTTTTCATAATGTTTTTATATCAATGTGTTGTATTGATATCTTGAGATTAAAAGGTGGAAATGTTATTTTTCCTTTATGCATGTTTTATGTAATACGATTATGTTGAGGTTCTTGGCCATTATTATGAAGATGGGTAGTTCCATGATAATCTAAGGGCGGCTGAGCCCAATATAGCTCTCCAATGCATTGGGTAATGCGAAGGAGTGAAACGTTAAGGTTTCTCCAAAGAGATTTAGGGAATATACTGTGATGGGTATTCCAAACGTAACCAAGAGGGTTACTCCCTACATAAGAATGTTATGAATGCCTCAAGTTACCTTTATGTCTTATGATTTCTATGATTTATTCATGATTTGATGAGGTATGTTGAAGTGCTTATGTTTTATGGGTAAAGTATGATTTCATTCTTATATATATATGTACCCATGTTTCCTTTCCATATATTTTTATATCCCTTACTGAGCTTTTTATGCTCATCCCAGGTTTTTTGAAATGTTTTTCACAGGTCAATGGAAAGGTACATGATATGATGATAGTGTCACATGAGTGTCAAGAAAGAATCCATGTTTTATTTTAAATATGTTTCCATTGACGGGAAAGAAGAATATTATATTTATGTAACCACTTTGTTTATATGTGGAATGTAATTCAAGTTTTATGATCTAATTCTCTAAAACTCTAAACCCGAAAAGATCCTCAATGTGTAATCTTGTAATAACTCAAGATTAAGTAAGGTTTAAGGCTGGGGCCTTATAGTTGGTATCAGAGGTCGGTTTAGATAACTTTAAGAGTTAGAATTCTATTAAATAATTATCCAAAAATATTTTTTTTATTGTCAAATTGAAATGATATAGCATTTTAAGATTACCGTGTTGATTCATCTAAGACATGTTTGTTCAGAATGGTTTTCCATATAGGAAACAGAGCAACTTTTCTAGGAAGGAATACAGAGTATAATGACCTTTCGAATCAGCATCTAGAGATGGTCGGAATCAGAATTGAGCAGTTTACTACACTGATGGCTCAGTTGAATCAGGTGATAAATGGTGGTTGTGTTTATTGATGATATTTTGGTGTTTTCTAAAATTAAAGAAGAGAATGAAAGACATTTAAGGGTTATCTTGCAAACCTTAAAAGAAAAGAAACTTTATGGAAAATTCAGCAATTGTGAGTTTTGGTTGCAACAAATTTCTTTCCTTGGTCACACTGTTTCTAAAGATGGGATAACTGTTTATCTTGTAAAAACAAAAGTTGTGGAAGACTGGCCAAGACCCACAAATGTAACTAAGATTCGTAGCTTCCTTGGTTTGGCAGGCTATTACTGAAGGTTTGTTAGAAATTTTTCATGGTTATCTAGTCCAATTACTAAGCTAACTCGGAAGGGTGTTAAGTTTATCTGGAAAAAACAATGTGATGATTGTTTTAAGGAATTGAAAAGAAGATTGTTGAATGCTCGTGTTTTGGCACTACCTTCCAGGAATGGTGAGTTTGTTATATACAGTGATGCTTCATTGAATGGACTTGGTTGCGTCCTAATGCAGAATGATCAGGTAATTAATTATGCTTCACGACATTTGAAAACTCATGAGGTAAATTACACTACACATGATTTGGAATTAGCTGCTGTTGTTTTCACTTTAAAAATTTGGAGACATCATTTTTTATGGAGTAAAGTGTGAAATATATACTGATCACAAAAGTTTAAAGTATATATTCACTCAGAAAGAGTTAAACATGAGACAGAGGAGATGGCTGGAATTAATGAAGGATTATGATTGTACAATTCATTACCATCTGGGAAAATCAAATAAAGTGGCTGATGCTTTGAGTTGAAAAAGTAATTCTTCATTAACAATGTTGCATTTGGAATGTGATCCTTTGGTTAAGGATTTTATGAACTTTGGCATAGAAGTTTTTGCTGCAGGATGTTCTTCTGTTTTGTTTCTGGTATCAGTGAGATCATCTCTATCAGATATAATCAAGCACGCATAGAAGCAAGACAGTGAGTTGCAGAAAAAGGTAGAGCTGGTTCAGAAAGGTAAGTTGCCTGAATTCAACATTGATAATGATTGTGTTTTGAGATTTGGGAAGAGATTATTTGTGCCTTGTGTTTCACAGTTGAAGAGAGTTGTTATGTGAATCTCATAGTTTTCCGTTTTCAGTTCATCCTGGCAGTACAAAGATATACAGAGATCTGTGGGAGTATTACTGGTGGGTTGGAATGAAAAGAGATATTGCTGATTTTACTGTGAAGTGTTTGACATGTCAATAGGTTAAAGTAGAGCGGTAGTTTCTGAAAGGGATGCTTCAACCTTTACCAGTGCCACAGTGGAAATGGGAGAATATATCCATGGACTTTGTTGTGGAATTATCGAAGACATCTCAAGGTAATAATGCAATATGGGTTATTTTTGATCGCTTGACTAAATCTGCTCATTTCCTTACTATACGAGATACTTTTTCCCTAGATCAACTTTCCCGTTTGTATTTTAATGAGATAGTCAGGTTACATGGAGTTCCCCTCTCCATTGTATCTGATCTTGATCCCATGATCACTTCTAAATTTTGGAAAGGCCTTCAGAAGTCATTGGGTACTGAATTAAATTTTAGTACAGCATTTCATCCTCAATCAGATGGGCAGTCAGAACTAAAAATTCAGTCCTTGGAGGATATGCTACGAGCTTGTTCGATGGATTATCAGGGAAGTTGGGACCAACATCTTTCTTTGGTTGAATTTTCATATAATAACTATTTTCATTCCAGTATACAGATGGCACCATTTGAGGCGTTATATAGGAAGCGGTGTCCAACTCCAGATTTCTGGGATGAAGTGGGTGAAAGGAAGTTGATGGGACTAGAATTGGTTGAAGAGATGGCAAAAAAAGATTAGCTGATTTAGAAACACATGCGAACAGCTCAGAGTAGGCAGAAGAGTTATGCAGACAACAGGAGGAAGGATCTAACTTTTGAGGTAGGTGATCATGTTTTTCTAAAAGTCTCACCATGGAAAAGTTTGATGAGATTTGGTAAGAAAGGAAAGATGAGTCCAAGGTTTGTTGGACCATATGAAAATTTGGATAGAGTTGGATCAGTTGCATACCGGGTGGCTTTACCTCTAAGTTTATCTCAGGTACACAATGTTTTTCAGGTTTCGATGCTGAGAAAGTACATGCCAGATCCATCTCATGTTTTGAGTCCAGAGGTAGTTCAGCTGGAAGAGAACCTATCTTATGAGGAACAAACGGTCCAGATTCTTGACCACATGGAGCAAGTGTTGCGAAATAAGGTGATTAATCAGGTAAAGATTTTGTGAAAAAACCACATGATGTAAGAGACAAGATGGGAATCTGAAAATGCAATTAGGGATAAGTACCCCCATTTATTCGATAAGTAAATAAAGTGCGGGGATGAAATTTTCTAAAGGGGGAAGGATGTAACATCCCAAGTAAGTAATGAATAATATATATTTTTATCTATGTCTATTAATGAATTAGATAGTGTTTTAGAGGCTTAAAATGAAAATAAATCCAATCTTAAGCATGGAATACACTAATATTTTTTAAAAGATTGTTTTACTGCCTTTTGATGGCAAACCATTTTTAAATCTCTCTTTTTACAATTTAACAAGCTATTTTTGTCAATATAAACTTAATTTTTATGATTTGGACATCAAAATTTACTTTGTGTGAATTTTTGGTATTTTTCGGACAATGTTTATTTTTTAATGAATAGTGAAAAATACTGCATTTTACATCAAAACTGCTTTTTAATCAACTTTATTTATATGATTAGATTATCTTTTGAATTGGATTTAAAGTTAAATTAGAATATATTTTTACCATTTAATCCAATTGTGTTCATTAGGATTAATTTCACTTTGTAATTGGGCATAAACTAATGCCAAACTTTTCATTGATATTGTTTCAAAAAAACCCGCTATTTGTTTTGACAACGGGAATTATATTTAAATCAATTATTGAAATTTATGTGTTTGGAATTTGGTAAAATGTATTACATATTTGGAATCATAAGGTCCAAATTATGTAATCAAGACTCTTTTGTTTTTTGGACATTATGAATAGTAACGACGATAATTATCTTTAATTATCTTGATTAATGAGTAATTGGGTAGTTAAGGATAATAAAATAATATCATAATAATAAAAAATGACCACAACATGTCTCCTAAGGCTACGGGTTGTCTCATGGCCGACCATGGGATTCCTTGTTCCAAACATGGGGGCCCCATGGAATCACTTTTGTGATAAAGTGACTTTTTATCTTTTTATTTTTAAAGAATGTTAAATGTGACAAAGAATGTATCACCTAAGTAAAATATTTCTAATTTTGTCTAAATAAATGATATTTTGGACTATAAATATTCATTGGAAATCTAAAAATATTTCATACATCATAGTATTTTTTTCATAATTTTTATACATTAAATAAATTAAATTATTTATGACATCATGATGATGCAGCGATTATCTCATTAATAAAGGATTTAAATAAAATGGAAAGATAATGTAAAATATAGGACCTAAACATGTCCAAAACCTATTGTATGGGTGGATTTCGAACCCTTATCACCTTAACCTAGAATTATATCAATGTGGGACCTTTTGAATCCGAAAATAATTTTCAAATAAAGTAACATTTCTTTACTTTCCAAGAGTGCCCCTCCTCTCCTCTTATAAAAGGCCCCCAACTCTACCTCCTTACACACACATCCTAAGCCTTTGGCTCGGCCAAACCCTGACCATTTTGCCTCTCCACATACCTCTCTTACTCCTTGAACCCTCACTTTGGGCAGACGTCTTCCCAAGGAAGCCTTTGAGCTCAAACCAAAGGGAGTTACCCGATTTTAAGGTAATGTCTTCACTTGAGTCCTTTTGTTTTATTTTGCTTCTCCAACCCCCTAAACTATTTTTATTCATTTCTTTTGTAACAACTCCAGTATATTAAATATACTATGATGTTTTTATAATAATTATTCGAGCTACACTTACACACACCTACATCTAATGGTTAAAGAACATACTGTTTCCGTGGATGGCGAGTTTCTGTCTCCCGAAATGATGATTGTTCAACATTCTTTTAACACCTTCAAAGGTGGACATTAAGATGACACTATATTTATATATGACATATAATATGTGTATGTTTTCCTTAAGTTTCTGTATTTTTCATTTTGGGCATACCTTTATGGTTTCCATTATGGGTAAACGCGATATCTTCATTTAAGGAAGTGCGGACTACCGCCCCCTCAAAGTGATTTGATTCGTTAAATACCATATGTGGGACGTATAAAGGTTGGAACTATGATATTATATATGATATTATACTGATATTATAATATAACTTTATATCATTATGATTCCATTCTATAAAATACGAAATAGAAATGAAAGTATCATTCATGCGTACGTACAACTTACCGTCTCCATGAACGGTGCGTTTCATTTCTTACATCTAAATGATTATGTAATATTATAAATGTAGGAATGTACTGGATATATATGACATATATGATATCTACATCATTAATACCATTCTGGATATAATGGATACATGAACAAATTGTAATTATAAAGGGATTATTTTTGACTCAAGTACCAATGATCGTTAAAACGACCGTTATTAACTTAAATAATTACATAGTGTTCATTACATGGAAATAAGTGATATAAAAGGAATACTGAACTTGAAAAAGTTTCTTAAAAAAGTAGAAATTAACACAAGTTTATTATTCAAGAGATTAAAGAATGACCGAGTCAAGTCGGACCCGAGGTATGGGACTTTGTCTCAATCTCCTTTCATTGAGGCATATTTTTTTTATACACAACCTTCTTTTATACGTTGTATAAACCCCTTTGACTTTTAAGTTTATTCAAAAGGAATATTTTTTATACGAAGCATTTACTAAATGACAAAAGGGAATGTTTTTGTCGTGCGTATGCGGCGACAACGACTTCTCTGCCGCCGTGACCATTATTTGAGTTTCGGCTTCCTCTATAAGCCATACCTTTTTTTAAAAAGAAAAATAAATACCATGTTTTAATTTTATTTTATTTTGGTATTGAAAATTGTTTTCATAATGTTTTTATATCAATGTGTTGTATTGATATCTTGTGATTGAATGGTGGAAATGTTATGTTTCCTTTATGCATGTTTTATGTGATACGATTATGTTGAGGTTCTTGGGCATTATTATGAAGAAGGGTGGTTCCATGATAAAATAAGGGCGGGTGAGCCCGATATAGCTCTCCAATGCATTGGGTAACGCGAAGGAGTGAAACGTTAAGGTTTCTCCGAAGAGATTTAGGGAATATACTATGATGGGTATTCCAAACGTAACCAAGAGGGTTACTCCTTACGTAAGAATGTTATGAATGCCTCAAATTACCTTTATGTCTTATGATTTCTATGATTTATTCATGATTTGATGAGGTATGTTGAAGTGCTTATGTTTTATGGGTAAAGTACGATTTCATTCTTATGTATATATGTACCCATGTTTCCTTTCCATATATTTTTATATCCCTTACTGAGATTTTAATGCTCATCCGAAGTTTTTTGAAATGTTTTTCACAGGTCAAGGGAAAGGTACATGATATGATGATAGTGTCAAGGGAGTGTCAAGAAATAATCCATGTTTTATTTTAAATATGTTTCCATTGATGGGAAAGAAGAATATTATATTTATGTAACCACTTTGTTTATATGTGGAATGTAATGAAAGTTTTATGATCTAAGACATTTTTGTTCAGAATGGTTTTCCATAGAGGAAACATAGCATCTTTTCTAGGAAGGAATACAGAGTATAATGACCTTTCGAATTAGAATCCAGAGATGGTCGGAATCAGAATTGAGTAGTTTACTGCACTGATGGCTCAGTTGAATCAGGTGATAAATGGTGGTTGTGTTTATTGATGATATTTTGGTGTTTTCTAAAAGTAAAGAAGATCATGAAAGACATTTAAGGGTTATCTTGAAAACCTTAAACGAAAAGAAGCTGTATGGAAAATTCAGAAAATGTGATTTTTGGTTGCAACAAATTTCTTTCCTTGGTCACACTGTTTCTAAAGATGGGATAGCTGTTGATCCTGCAAAAAAAAAATTTGTGGAAGACTGGCCAAGACCCACAAATGTAACTGAGATTCATAGCTTCCATGGTTTGGAAGGCTACTACCGAAGGTTTGTTAGAAATTTTTCATGGTTATCTAGTCTAATGACTAAGCTAACTCAGAAGGGTGTTAAGTTTATCTGGACAAAAGAATGTGATGATTGTTTTCAGGAATTGAAAAGAATATTGCATAATGCTTTAGTTTTGGCACTACCTTCCAAGAATGGTGGGTTTGTTATATACAGTGATGCTTCATTGAAAGGACCTGGTTGCGTCCTAATGCAGAATGATTAGGTAATTGTTTATGCTTCACGACAGTTGAAAACTCATGATGTAAATTACCCTATACATGATTTGGAATTAGCTGCTGTTGTTTTCGCTTTAAAAATTTGGAGACATCATTTGTATGGAGTAAAGTGTGAAATATATACTGATCACAAAATTTTAAAGTATATATTCACTCAGAAAGAGTTAAACATGAGACAGAGGAGATGGATGGAATTAATAAAGGATTATGATTTTACAATTCATTAGCATCCGGGAAAAGCAAATAAAGTGGATTATGCTTTGAGTCGAAAAAGTAATGCTTCATTAACAATGTTGCGTTTGGAACGTGATCCTTTGGTTAAGGATTTGATGAACTTTGGAATAGAAGTTTTTGGCGCAGGATGTTCTTCTGTTTTTTTTCAGGTATCAGTGATATCATCTCTATCAGATAGAATCAAGCAAGCACAGAAGCAAGAGAGTGAGTTGCAGAAAAATGTAGAGCTAGTTCAAAAAGGTAAGTTTCCTGAATTCAACATTGATAATGATTGTGTTTTGAGATTTGGGAAGAGATTGTGTTGCCTTGTGATTCACAGTTGAATAGAGAGTTGTTATGTGAAGATCATAGTTCTCCGTTTTCAGTTCATCCTAGCATTACTAAGATGTACAGAGATTTGCGGGAGTGTTACTGGTGGGATGGAATGGAAAGAGATATTTCTGATTTTACTGTAAAGTGTTTGACATGTAAATAGGTTAAATCAGAGCGGTAGTTACCGAAAGGGATGCTTCAGCCTTTACCAGTGCCTAGGTGGAAATGGGAGAATATATCCATGGACTTGTTGTGGGATTACCGAATACATCTCGAGGTAATAATGCAATCTGGGTTATTGTTGATCGCTTGACTAAATCTGCTCATTTCCTTACTATACGAGATACTTTTTCCCTAGATCAACTTCCCCGTTTGTATCTTAAAGAGATAGTTAGGTTACATGGAGTTCCCCTCTCCATTGTATCTGATCGTGATCCCAGGATCACTTCTAACTTTTGGAAAGGCCTTTAGAAGTCGTTGGGTACTGAATGAAATTTTAGTACAACATTTCATCCTCAATCAGATTGGCAGTCAGAACGAACAATTCAGACGTTGGAGGATATGCTACGAGCTTGTTCGATGCATTATCAGGGAAGTTGGGACCAACATCTTTCTTTGGTTGAATTTTCATATAATAATAATTTTCATTCCAGTATACAGATGACACCATTTGAGGCATTATATGGGAAGCGGTGTCGAACTCCAGCTTTCTGGGATGAAGTGGGTGAAAGGAAGTTGATGGGCCTAGAATTGGTAGAAGAGATGGCAGAAAAAGTTCAGCTGATTCAGAAACACATGAGAACATCTCAGAGTAGGCAGAAGAGTTATGCAGACAACAGGAGGAAGGATCTAACTTTTGAGGTAGGTGATCATGTTTTTCTTAAAGTCTCACCATGGAAAAGTTTGATGAGATTTGGTAAGAAAGGAAAGCTGAGTCCAAGGTTCATTAGACCATATGATATTTTGGAGAGAGTTGGATCAGTTACATACCGGGTGGCTTTACCTCAGAGTTTATCTCAGGTACACAATGTTTTTCATGTTTCGTTGTTGAGAAAGTACATGCCAGATCCATCTCATGTTTTGAGTCCAAAGGTAGTTCAACTGGAAGAGAACCTATCTTATGAGGAACAACCGGTCCAGATTCTTGACCATAGGGAGAAAGTGTTACGAAATAAGGTTCTTAATCTGGTAAAGGTTTTTTTTTGGAAAAACCACATGATGGAAGAGGCAACATGGGAATCTGAAAATGAAATTAGGGATAAGTACCCCCATTTATTCGATAAGTAAAGAAATTGCGGGGATGTAATTTTCTAAAGGGGGGAAGGATGTAACATACCAAATAAGTTATGAATAATAGATATTTTTATCTATGTCTATTAATGAATTAGATAGTGTTTTAGAGGCTTAAAATGAAAATAAATCCAATCTTAAGCATGGAATACACTAATATTTTTTAAAAGATTGTTTTACTACCTTTTGATGGAAAACCATTTTTAAATCTATCTTTTGACAATTTTATAAGCTATGTTTTTTAAAATAAACTTATTATTTATGATTCGGACATCAAAATTTACTTTTTGTGAATTTTTGGTATTTTTCTGACAATGTTCATTTTTTAATGAATAGTGAAAAATACTGCATTTTACATCAAAACTGCTTTTTAATATACTTTATTTATATGATTATATTATCTTTTGAATTGGTTTTAAAGTTAAATTAGAATATATTTTTACCATTTAATCCAATGATGGTCATTAAGATTAATTTCACTTTGGAATTGGGCATAAACCAATGCCAAAATTTTCATAGATATTGTTTCAAAAAAACCCGCTATTTGTTTTGACAACGGGAATTATTTTTAAATAAATTATTGCAATTTATGTGTTTGGAATTTGGTAAAATGGATTACATATTTGGAATCAGAAGGTCCAAATTATGTAATCAAGACTCTTTTGTTTTTGGACATTATGAATAGTAACGACGATAATTATCTTTAATTATCTTGATTAATGAGTAATCATGTAGTTAAAGATAATAAAATAATATCATAATAATAAAACATGACCACAAGATGTGTCCTAAGGATACGGGTTGTCTCATGTCCGACCATGGGATGCCTTGTGCCAATCTTGGGGGCCCCATGGAATCACTTTTGTGATAAAGTGACTTTTTATCTTTTTATTTTTAAAGAATGTTAAATGTGACAAAGAATGTACCACCTAAATAAAATATTTCTAATTTTGTCTAAATAAATGATATTTTAGACTATAAATAATCATTGGAAAGCTAAAAAATTTTCCTACATCATAGTATTTTTTTCATAATTTTTAGACTTTAAATAAATTAAATTATTTATGACATCATGATGATGCAGTCATTACCTTATTAATAAAGGATTTAAAAAAATGGAAAGATAATGTAAAATCTATGACCCAAACATGTCCAAAACCTATTGGATGGGTGGATTTAGAACCCTTATCACCTTTCCCTAGAATTATATCAATGTGGGACCTCTTCAATCCGAATACCATTTTAAAATAAAGTGACTTTTCTTTACCTTCCAAGAGTGCCCCCCCTCTCCTCTTATAAAAGGCCCCCACCTCTACCTCCTTACCCACACTCCCAAAGCCTTTGGCTCGACCAACCTCTGACCATTTTGTCTCTCCACTTCCCTATATTACTCCTTGAAGCCTCACTTTGGGTAGAAGTCTTCCCAAGGAAGCCTTTGAGCTCAAACCAAAGGGAGTTACCCGATTTTAAGGTAATTTCTTCACTTGAGTCCTTTTGTTTTATTTTGCTTCTCCAACCCCTAAAATATTTTTATTCATTTCGTTTGTAACAAATCCAGTATCTTCAATGTACTAGGATGTTGTTATAAGAAGGATTCTATCTACACTTACACACACCTGCATCTAATGGTTAAAGAACATACTGTTTCCGTGGATGGCAAATTTCTGTCTCCCGAAATGATGATTGTTCAACATTCTTTTAACACCTTCAAAGGTGGCCATTAAGATGACACTATATTTATATATGATATATAATATGTTTATGTTTTCCTTAATCTTCTGTATTTTTCATTTTGGGCATACCTTTATGGGTTCTATTATGGGTAAATGTGATATCTTCATTTAAGGAAGTGCGGACTACCGCCACCTCAAAGTGATTTGATTCGTTAAATACCATATGTGGGACATATAAAGGTTGGAACTATGATATTATATATGATATTATACTTAAATTATAATATACCTTTATATAATTATGATTACATTCTATAAAATATGGAATAGAAATGAAAGTAGCATTCATGCGTACGTACGGCTTACCGTCTCCATGAACGGTGCATTTCATTTCTTACCTCTAAATGATTATGTAATATTATAAATGCATGCATGTACTGGATATATATGAAATATATGATATCTAAATCATTAATACCATTATGGATATAATGGATACATGAACAACTTGTAATTATAAAAAACTTATTTTTGACTCAAGTACCAATGATCGTTAAAACAGCTGTTATTAACTTAAATAATTACATAGTGTTCATAACATGGCAAAAAGTGATATAAAAGGAATAATGAAATTTAAAAAGGTTCTTAAAGAAGTATAAATTAACTCAAGTTTATTATTCAGGAGATTAAAGAACGACCGAGTCAAGTCAGACCTGAGGTATGGGACTTCGTCTCAATCTCATTTCATTAAGGCATATTTTGTTTTATACACAACCTTCTTTTATACGTTGTATAAACCCCTTTTACTTTTACATTTATTCAAAAGGAATCTTTTTTATACGAAGAGTTTACTAAATGACAAAAGGGAATGTTTTTGTGGTACGTATGCGGCGACAATGACTTCTCCGCTGCTGTGGCCATTATTTGAGTTTCAGCTTTTTCTACAAGCCATACATTTTTTTTAAAAAAGAAAAATAAATACCTTGTTTTACTTTTCTTTTATTTTGGTATTGGAAATTGTTTTCATAATGTTTTTATATCAATGGGTTGTATTGATATCTTGTGACTGAAAGGTGGAAATGTTATGTTTCCTTTATGCATGTTTTATGTGAAACGATTATGTTGAGGTTCTTGGGCATTATTATGAAGACGGGTGGTTCTGTGATAAACTAAGGCCGGGTGAGCCCGATATAGCTCTCAAATGCATTGGGTAATGGGAAGGAGTGAAACTTTAAGATTTATCCAAATAGATTTAGGGAATATACTGTGATGGGTATTCCAAACGTAACCAAGAGGGTTACTCCCTACGTAAGAATGTTATGAATGCCTCAAGTTACCTTTATGTCTTATGATTTCTATGATTTATTCATGATTTGATGAGGTATATTGAAGTGCTTATGTTTTATGGGTAAAGTATGATTTCATTCTTATGTATATATGTACCCATGATTCCTTTCCATATATTTTTATATCCCTTACTGAGCTTTTTATGCTCATCCCAAGTTTTTTGAAATGTTTTTCACAGGTCAAGGGAAAGGTACGTGATATGATGATAGTGTCAAGGGAGTGTCAAGAAATAATCCATGTTTTATTTTAAATATGTTTCAATTGATGGAAAAGTAGAATACTATATTTATGTAACCACTTTTTTTATATGTGGGATGTAATGCAAGTTTTATGTTCTAATTCTCTAAAACTCTAAACCCAAAAAGATCCTCAATGTGTAATCTTGTAATAACTCAAGATTAAGTAAGGTTTAATGCTAGGGCCTTATAACCCTCACCTACCATCCTCAATGAATAATTATTATATATTCATGGATTAAATTTATTTAAAGGGGTGGGGGTGGTAGTTTTAATAGAATGATAATATACAAGTAAATACTATGTTTATTAATGTGTAAGATACACAACACCATGCTTATGTAAGAAAATATTATTATTTAAATATAACCATTATAAACAAGCCATTAAATTAGAGGATATGATAAGGAATTACTGATTTAGGATATATATATATATATATATATATATATAAATATCCTACTCAATATAAATGCAATTAATAATTCTTATGAAATATTATTTTAGTTTTCATTAAATAAAATCATATTCTTCAAAAAATTAGTTTTCATTTATTTTTATGTGTGAATATTATTAATAATTTCTATAAGTTATATAAAATTTATTTGAGAAAATTAATTCAATTTTCCATTCTTAATGTCGAAATTATATTAAAATGAGTTTTTGAGAATTTTTTGAAAATATTTATTTTTCAATATATAGTGAAAAATACAAATTTCTATTATAAAATGTATTTTAAAAAGTAAAATTAAAATTTTTATTAGTATTTAAATTTAATTATTTAATTTTTATTTAAAGTAATTAAATTTTTATTTTTAGAATGGATTTTATACATGAATTTAGTATAAAAACATTTTATATTAATGATAATTTTTTGAAAAAAGATTTTTCAATG
Organism: Viscum album; assembly: GCA_963277665.1. Classification (NCBI taxonomy): domain Eukaryota; kingdom Viridiplantae; phylum Streptophyta; class Magnoliopsida; order Santalales; family Viscaceae; genus Viscum; species Viscum album. The sequence goes on along the minus strand of OY728146.1, from coordinate 929,372,549 downwards.
TGTTTTTCTAGTTTTATTATAAATTATATTCAGCCACTTATGAGTGAATAATTTTAATAAATTGAATTCAAATTTAGAATCAGTGAGTTAATGTTTATTTAATAGATTTATTTTATTTTTGTTCTAATATGAATAGTTAACATAATAATCTTTGTTACAATAGTAAAGGGTAAATCAAATTATTACATATTAAAAATAAAATGATAAGGAATATAAAATTACCTTAACAATTTTTTAAATCTAATTGTATGATTATACCTATTGAATAATAATATAGTGGTATAATTTATGGCCATTTGGACCACCTTCCTAAGATTATAACAATTATAATATTTTATTTAATGAAAAGTGAAACATGTCACCCTCTTGTTTTTATTGACTAAAATATCATTACAATGTGTGTATCTAGATTATATTCTGTATTATAAATATTATTTTTAAATTTATAGTATTTATATTAAAAGTTGTGTTTTATTTTAAATTTTTATTGAATTATTTTTTACTATAAACTCATACACAACAACAATTCAATAAATATTCAATTAATGGAAAAAAATAAAATATATGATATTGAAAATATTAAAATAAATATAATTGGGATAAATATTTTGATTAAATAATTCTATAAATGAGCATAAAATGTTTAATATATTCTATTTATTTTTTAATTTTTGTTTTTGTGTTGATATTATCAATGTCAAAGTAACGAATTGTTCAACAAATGGCATTATGGGTATTTTATAGAAAATAATATTTGAAAAAATGATATAAAATTCATAATAATATTTAATTATTTTAGTTTATTATTATTAGGTTGAGAATATCAATCCTGTAACATTTATGGGACTTTATTCATTATATAGTATATATATTGACCCTCAATGAGTAAAGATTCATATTGTCATTATAAGAGTTAATGAGGTTAAATAGGGGTTATAACAAAAATATATGGGTATAAATAGTTTCAAACATTGTATAATTTTTATTTTCTTAGATTATTTCTACCCATGAAAATATTATAATATAAATAATTCCCTTTTTATCCATTTGTAATTGAATATAAAGTTACATTAATTTAATATTTTGATAAATTCTAAGAGTTCCCCTCCCCTCCATCATGAAAGGAAACCTCTTATTATAATTACTTTACAATTAAAGAAGTAATTTTCTCTTCCAATACCTAGGAAAATACCTTAATATAATATATACATTTAATCTAGATGTATTTATCTATGTATACCACCAACCTATATGGATTGTGTTTTTAATCAATGGAGGTTTACCAAAGAAGAGGTATAATTTTTATCTACTTGTTTCAGTATTATTTCATCTTACAACTCTATAAAATATTATTCAAAAATTATAAAATAATAAAAAATTTATAATACATATAATTATATGTTATTATTTTTAATTATTTTACTACATATATCTACAGTATCCATCAAATGGAAGAAGAATTCATCGTTCAGGTGTAAGACAAACTACAACCTCACGAACTGATGTAACTCATTTCCAATCACCATATCTCATGAAAAGTAATAATGATGGAAATAAATTTTTCTATATTATATTCCTAATAAAATTATAAATATAAAATAATAATATATCATTTATCTTATGATCTTTCTATTCACTAAAAAAATATTCCATCAATCGTGTGTAGGTGTGGACTACCACCTCCACGAAGCGATGTAATTAATTTTTCATCCAAAATTTAAATGGATAATATATATAAGTATATTTAAATTGTTATTAGGATATATATTATATCACTATAATTCTATAAATTTAAAATAATAATTATTTTTCCCATAATTATCAATGAAAACTGGAAACATTACTTATGTGTGCGTACGACCTACCGTCTCCATGATTGCAACCCATTTCATCTTTCCTAACCTTATTTAAGGGTTGGATTTAAAAGTATAATTTTCATATCAAAAATGATAATTATTTCATAATTATTATTATTTAGGATATTTCTTAATTTCCTCTTTGACCAAATTCAACCTACTATTGTTAGTCTATACTTATGAACTGAATATCATCAAAACACCAAAGATGAACATAAATGATTTTTTTACTATATGTAACATTGATATATGTGATGTTAAAGAAATAATAAGCTTGATAAATGTTCTTATAATATTATAAATAAACATAGTCTTATTATTCATGATGATTAAGAATGTACAACATGAATTATAATCAAGGTAATCGATTTTCATCTCACTTTTTTTTTGTAGGACACATGCCTTATATAACAAATATTTATTTTTGTGTTGTAAAAAATACCCCTGAATTTATTTTAAGATTATTCTCATGAAAATTATCACATATATATATATATCCATCTAAATTTATAAGGACCTAGCCTTATTAACTTAAATAATCTTGAATTTTAGTCAGGAAATCACTTCCTTTTACATTAAGTATAATTTCAAGTTTATAGTTTTTTAGAATTGGGATATAATGCGTACATAAAATTACAAATTTATATAAAGAAGACACCATAAAAATATTATTCATTTATTCCAAAATATAACACTTTTCCAATAAAACATGTTTTCTTTGAAAAATCATCATAACATTTAACATGTATTTATTATTTGTCTTTAAAATCATTATAACATGAGGAAATCATTAAAAACATAGAATGAGCCACAATATATTAGTAAGGGATATAAAAATAATGAAATAAATAATTAGTCTAAGAATACATTTAGACATATGAAATCATTTCCAAAAAGACATACTTACCACCAATATAAATGTTCTCTGTAAAACTTGAGATTTCCAAGAGATTTTAAAAAAACATATAGAACATAAATAGAACCCTAAGCACATCCTGGAAAATTACTTACACATTATTGTAACCCTATTAGCTACCTTAAAATTTGTAACCCTCATAACTACCTTATAATGTAACCCTCACAACTACCTTATTCTGTATCCATCATAGTTATACTTGGAGTAACTATACAGGAGACCTCTAACTTTCAAATACCCAATGAATTTTAGGGAGATATAGGTCCCACCCTTAATAATGAACAATTACCAACAACCATAACATAATCATACAACATGAATAATTTCATAATTTTTTTTGAATATTTTAAAAAGGAATTTTATAAAATGATTTAAAAAAAAAATCCCCTAAAAAATATCAAATAATTGATGTGAGTCTTATTAGTGTGGATTTAATATGTATATTCAACGTACATAAACATAATTAAACATAATATTAACAAAATTCATCACACAAACTATTTTAATAACACATAAATATTAACGTATATGGTTAACCCAAAGAATGGAAATTGGGTTATGAATTCCCTTACACTAGGTTCGTCTTACTTAAAAATGTGTTCAAACCACTTGTATAATAGTTTAAAGAGTTTTACTAATATATAAAAGAAATATATTCATGTTTATAAAAACTTATATGATCATTTAATATTATTATTTCACCCTTTAGTTATTTTCATTTTGTTCTTTTCACTGTTTCAGGTGCGTTCTTTACATGATTTCCATTGCTGGTTTGTATTTGATTTTCCTGTCTTATGGAACTAATATTTCATAAGTGTAAGGAAATAGAATTCATTTGTTTCAAGAATATGAAATGATATCATAAATAATTTTTTTTATATATTATTAGGATTAATAATTATATAAATCTTTACTGATATCCATTTAGATTATTTTAGTTGTTATTTGATAATCACTAACTTGTTTCCTCATATACCAATAACACTATGCATTTAAGTTAATTAAAAAACTAAAGAGAGGTAATATCATACATTAAAACATATTATTAAACCATTAAAATGGGTTGAAAAATAGATTTGAAGGATGCAATGGAAATTTAAAACACATTATCTATGATTTTGTTAAATCGACACATCGCAGACGATGTTCCTATTTTAAGAATAAGAGGGGGGAAATAGAAGAAGTAAATTAAAAATTTTTACATAAACATGATAAAATAAAAAATATATAATATTTTCGTGCTTTCATTCATCTTTTATAATTGTAGGATAAGAGAGTATAAGAAAAAAAAAGAATTGAAATGAAATCACATGAAAATAAAAGAGGATTTTTACCTCTTGATCTCTTCTCCTTGAGATCCTTCTTATGACCCTTCGTTTGGCATTTCGGTGAGACCAAGTTTTCTAAAACATGTATTAGGGTTTTGAGAATAGTATTTTATAGAAAATAGATGAGAAAAAAAATGCTTGATTAGTGTTAGCGGAAGAGTTGGGTGGGGGTGGTATATATAGATGAAGAGAGGAGGGGTTTTACATTATTTTCATCACTATTTTAATATTTCTATTCAAGAGTATGAATAGTATTAATTAATGTGACAAAAAATAGTAATAAGTTTATTTTAGTTCAAAAAAATGTCCATTAACATCATAAATCACTCAAGTATGTTGCATAAATTCATTTATTTATCATATTTCATAATTATCAGATTTCACTATTCACCAAAAATTAAATAATTTCCGAAAAACCCGAAAAATTCGCCATAAACATTTTTCAACGTGTATAATTTAAAAATAAACTAAATTTTCTGAAAATAATTTTCGAAATATTATTATTTTTATTCTTAAATAAATTTATATATTATTCTAAAAATTAAAATTTTGAAACTATAACTGTTTTATATCACCTTGAAAAATAAATCAAGACATCATTATCTTATAATAGTATGAAATTAAAACAATAATATGATTCAGGATTCATAAAGTTTATATTACTATTCATAATGGTATGTTATTATTCGCTAAAAAATAGTTAGTTCTATGAGACTCTAAATAACTTACTGATCACAACTGTAGATGACTGTTTTTTGAAATTCAAATCATAGAAGTAGTAAAATTATATTTTACAACTATTTTATAACTATCCACAAAGATTTCTGCATTTATATTTATTTTCAAAACCCTGGGGTGTTAATGTACCCCCAACATCTGGAAATTTCCTCCCGAAAATTTTATTTATTTTCATATTAATCAAGTGAGGCTACCTTTCCCCCATATAATTTTCAGATTTCCATGTTGTTTCTTCAACTATGTGGTTTCTCCACAAAACATTTACCCAGTGGGTTACCTTATTTCTTCATAATTTCTCTCTATGATCTAGAATCAGATCTTCTTTTTCTTCATATGAAAGGTTCTTCTGTATCTGAACTGCTTCTGGGCTAAGACATTATATGAATCTGAAATATACTTTATCAATATCGAAACATGCAAAAATTGTGTACTAGAGATAATATGGAATGAAAAGTTACTCAGTAGGTGACTGGTCCTACTTTCTCTAATATTTCTTAAGGTATAATAAATCAAGTAATTATATTTCATTTCTTACCAAAATGATGAATACTTCTCCATGGTGTGATTTTAAGAAAAACATGATCACATACCTAAATTGAAAAGTATTTCCTGTTGTTGTCTGCATAACTTTTCTGCCTACTCTGAGCTATCCTCATGTGTTGCTGGATCATCCTCACTTTCTCATCCACTTCATCTCCAAATTCTGGTCCCATCAACTTCCTTTCTTTGAATTCATTCCAAAAATATAGATTTCGACACCACTTCCTCGAGAATGCCTCAAATGGTTCCATCTATATAGTGGAATGAAAAAAATTATTATAATAAAACTCATCTATGAAAATATGATGATCCCAACTTCCTAAGTAGTCTATTGAACAAGATCAAATAATATTCTCCAAATTCTGAATCATTTGTTCTTACCATCCATCTGATTAAGGATGAAAATCTGTATTGAAATTTAATTACTTTCCTAATGATTTCTGAATACCCTTACAAAAATTAGTATTAAACCTTTGATCTCGGTCAGATACAATGGAATGAGGCACTCCATGTAACCTAACGATATCTTTGAGGCACAGTCTAGAAAGACGATCCAATGAAATTGTATCTCAAATAGGAACGAAATGAGCATATTTATTCAGTCCATCAATAATAAACCATATAGGATTATTACCCCGGGATGTATTTTTTAGTCCTACAATGAAGTCCATGGATATATTTTCCCATTTTCGCTCTAGCACTGGTAAAAGTTAAAGAAACCCCTTCATTAACTTCCACTCTTCTTTAACCTATTCACATGTCCAACATTCCACATTAAATTCTGTAATATATATTTTAATTCCATCCCACTAATAGTACTCCATAATGTCTATATACATCTTTGGGATTCTAGGATGAAAAAAATGGGGAACTATTGGCTTTACACAAAAAATTATTTCTTCAGGTGAGAATCGTAAGTCACATGAAATCTTTTTCAAAATAATAAATAATTTTTTTATCAAGGTTAAATTATAGAAACTTACCCATTTTAACCAATTCAACCTTTTCTTGTATCTCCCGGACTTCCTTAGATGCTTTCTTAATTCTGTCAGATAATGATGACTACACTCAAACATGAAACAAAAATAAGGTATTTCCAACACAAACTACTTTCAATCCAAAATTCATCAAATCATTAATCAAGGGATCATGTTCTAAACCCAACATGGTTAATTATGCATAATGTTTTGACTCAAGTAATTTTCAACATATTTTTATTTTGGAGGATGTTACTTTACTATGAAATTATAATTATTTATCAGTTCAATCCGTATTATCTGCCTTATGCTTACGTTGGTTTGAGTTAATATATATATCAATCATTTATGTTCATTATATATTTGAAATTTTTATCCATATAATTTATGCCTTCAAATTTTCAAAGAAAAAACCACAACTACTATCCCCAAATAATATGTGGGATAATTTAACTGATGAGGTTATTGTTTTATTGGAGAATAAGAAATTACTTGATCATTCTATATTTGAACACAACCAATTCCCTTCAATGATTCATCATTGTAGATTAAAAAATCCCCATTGTTGGAAGGAAGATCCAAAACTAGATTATTCAAAAATATCTTCTTCAGTTTTTAAAAACAGACATCCCAATCTTCTATCCAAATAAATTTGACCCCTTTTCATGTAAGGTTAGTTAACAGGCTAGATAACCGTGAAAAGTTTTTAACAGACTGTTAGTAAAAACCTTCTAATTAATGAAGACTATGAATTTCTGTAAGATGGGTAGTTCTTGTCCATTCATCAACCAATTTTGTTTTGGCATGATCCACTATTATTCCATCCTTATTTACAATGTCACCATGAAACAAAATTTTTTACAACCAAAAATCACACTTTCAGAATTTTCCATACAATTTCATTTCGTTTATGGTTTGAAAACATCCTGTAGATGTTTTTCATATGATTATTTACCTTTTGAAAATACCATAATTTCATCATTAAACACAACTAAAAACTAATCCAAGAACTCATGAAAAATTCTATTCATAATATCCATGAATACAATAGGTGAATTAGTCAACCCAAACACCATAAAAAAAATTCATAATGTCCATATCGAGTGAATAACATATTATTCAGTTTGTATACTTCCTTTACTTTCATCTAATGGTACCCCAACCTCAGGTCAACCTTAGAGAAATATTTTTGTCCCTAGAGCTGATAAAAAAGTCATTGATATGATTAAAATGATACCTTTTTAATAGTGTTGTTATTAAAGGACCCATAATCAATGCAATGTCTCATGGAACCATCTTTATTTTTAACGAAAGAAATAGTAGCAACCCATGGTGAAGTTCAAGGATGAATAAATCCTTTATCAAGATGCACATGAAACTAATATTTCAATTCCATATATTCCATTTGAGCCATTAGATAAGGGGGTTTTGAAATTGTCTTAGCATTAGGAACAAAGTCAATTGTGAATTCATTTTCTCGAACAGGTAAAACACAGGGTAAATCATCAAGAATAACATCAAGATATTCATTTTCTACTACAAATCATTTATATGAAAAGTTCCATTCTTTTCAACAATATGAGAAGGATAACATTCATTTAAATATTTCAATATTTTCATGGCTTCATAATATGTTATCAATTGTGTGAGTTCATTCTTGTATAAAAAATGAAGCTCTTTTTGAAGAACTAATTTTTTAGCTCTATAATCAATCTTAGCATCAAAAATAGAATGATAATCCGTACCCATAATGACATAAAACTCTACTAAGGAAAACCAATAATGTTTACAGGTAATTTATTTCCATAGACTATAATAGAAAGATTATTATAAATCCTTTTTTCTGTTATATTCCCTATGGTGTTTTAACAACAAGTTCAAGTCTCATTTGTTGAGGTGATATTTCCAATTTACCAGAAAATTTCTCATAAATTGAGGAATGTGTAGACACTGTATCAAACAAAATTTTAACAAAATCATAGTAAATAGACAAGGTATTTTATAAAACTTCATTGGATTACTCGACGTCTGCTCACAAAGTTGCAAATTATCTCACTACACATTTTCTATTATAGTCTGAATTCATTGCATCATTCATATATCTCTTTTGGATGAAATTTTCATAATGAAGTATCTCACCACATTTAAAGAACTTTAAAAATTTCATATCAAAATTTGTCTTAGAATGATTCCCATTACAATATTGGTCCATATAATCAAACATACCGCATCAAAAACACTTCTCAGTTTTTGTAAGGCATTCCCCATGGTGTATTTTACCAAATTTTTGACAAACATGAACTGAACTTTCATACCATCATATTTCTTTGATTAATTCTTATCTATTGCATGCCATCTAGACTTCTTGTTCTGTTTGTTTTCAAGGTACTTCTTGTCATCAGAAATCTACATTTCTACCCTCTTCTCACATCAGACAAGTTCTTCATAAATTCCGATCTCACAAGAATACAACGCCCTTCAGTATCTTGGCTACAATCCAGAGTAAAAGCAATTGATTTTTCTATCATGATCTAGAAAACTATTTGGTGCATACCTCACTAGCCAGGTGAAGTTATCTTCATAAACTACCACTAAATATTATTCCATTTTCTCCAATTAATGTAATTTATTATATATTTTATGTCGAACCACCTTTGAAAAATATTTTTCAAGGAAAATAAATTTAAATTCATAACACTATAAGGAATCAATATTCTCTCTATCCTTGATATTCTTGACCATTTATGAGCACTGATTAGCTTCACCTTACAAACGATAAATGGAAAGTATTATAATTTTATAATCTAAACATCCAATAAAATCAAAAATAATTTGAAGAGCTTTAATCCATCCTTTAGACGCTACTAGGACAAAAGGTCCACTAAAATGAGGAGGGTGTTTCCACATAAATATTCTATTATCATCACACTCCTTTCTTGGTCGCTCTAGTTGTTATCTTACTTAGATGACATGACCATTTATTGCATATGTTAGCTGAGACATTGTTTTCACAAACTGCTCAGTTCCAATCCCTACCATTCTAAGTTACATATATAGAGGGATATCATTCTGTTTGTGCCTTTCCACTTTAGCTTCCTTATTTCTTCTAAGGAAAACCATTATGAACAAAAATATTTTAATCTAAGCAACATGTAAATTATTAAATTCTTTAAAATTTCATATTAACTCGATAGTAATCATAATTTATGTTATTCTTTTAACATAATCATAATGCTTAAATTTACCTAAACCATCCTATGATACCAACTACAAGGACTCGACCTTATTACATTACATAATCTTTAATTTTAGTCACAAACTCACTTACTTTCACATTGAGGATCTATTAATGTTTAGACTTTTAGAGAATTAGGATATAATACATACATAAGATTCCACATTTATATAGAGAGGATACAAAAAAAATAATATCAATATCTTCCAAAATATAAAAAGTTTCAAATAAAACATGTTTTCATTGAAAAATATTCATAACATTTAATTTTTATTCTTTTTTGTCTTTGTTGGGAAAAAATCACTCGAGGAAGAAATTGATAATTTTTTGGTTGATTGTGTGTTTTTACAAAGTGGGGTTTTTTGTTGACAAAGATGGTTTCCATGGTGATTTTTCAAGTTCCAAATATATTCTTGACATCCTACACTGACAAGGAACCTCAAAAATGTAATATTAAATCTATAGGATGTAACAGAAGAAAAATATATAAGGTGAAACCGTTTTCTAGTGTTTTCAAAATTTTTGGACATCTAAATTGGAGATTGGGGAATGTGTTTTTGGAACAGGAAATTGCACAGAAGATTGAAGGTTGTTTAGAAACTTTCATACAAGGAATGATTCAAGACCAGAACCCTGAAAAATGGAAAATCAATGGTGTGAATTGAATTATTGAAAATGGTAAAAAAAGATGAGGTTGCATGGAAGAAACATTAGTGCCCAATGCGACATCAAATGGTGTTTTGTGCGCTCGAAGAGGATCTTTCACGACACATTGAATCTTCCATGAAGGGGTCCAAAACACCTTTAAATAAGAGGCGACCCACCTCATTTTATGTATCTCAACACTTAGATAGAATTCAAGATCCATATCACATAATATTTTTATGTAAAGGGAATTTCATGAAATATTTTGAGTTGCGTGAAAGCTATGGAAGATACACGTAAGATTTGAGTTGCACATAAGATTGATGTTGCGTGCAAGGGGTGTTTCAAAAAAAAGGTGGAATCTTATGCTCAAGGAATAATAATTGTGTACAATCCACATTAAGGTTTGTGTTAATGATTTGGAATTTCCAAGTACATTGTGGTAAAGTTCTATTCATGAGTGGATGAAAGTCGGAAATCAATAAATCATTGATATACAGTAGAGGATGCATTCATTTAAAATAATTAAGGGACCTACAAGTCTATAAAATTTTCATCCATCTTCTAAAAATGTAGTTATCATACATCAGTTGAGAGAGTATTGAGCTTTGAAAATGTGATTGGTTGTAAAGTAGTAGGGACAATGTGTTTACTCCAAATTTTGTAAACAATAGTGCGCTTATAGTGGATTTGGTACACCAGCACATCACTGGTGTATGCTCCTTGGATGTAGCCCAGTGAGGGTGAACCAAGTAAAAATGTAGTGTCCTATGCATGATTCAATATTTGTTCATACTCTACAACGAGGAGGAAAGATAAAAGATATTTTTTTAACAATGTAATGATATAAAAGGGGGTAATTGTTTTAATATGTCATACCCTGATTCACCCTCCTCTTAGGGTATATATCCTAGTAGACCTAACTGTCTTACAGATCATTAAAACCTATGAAAATAAATTCATAAAAATTTTATGATTAACATAACAATAGTAAGAAATATAAAAAAACTAAAGAAAACATTATTCCATGAATACATGTAAACGTATGAAATCATTTCAAAAAATACATACTTGTAACCCATATAAACATCCTTTGTTAAACTTCAGATTTCCACAAGATTTCCAAAAAACTTAAAGAACATAAGTAGAACCATAAAGGTATCCTATATAATTACTTATATAATCTTGTTATCCACTCGACTACCTTATAATTTTTAGCCCCCACGGACACCTTACAATGTAACCCTCATGACTAGCTTATTGTGTAACCATCATAGTTACAATTGGAGTAACCATATGGTCGAATTACTATATAAATATAAAAATTCATTAGAGGGAGATATAGGTCCCACCCTTCATCATAAACAATGCCAAAGAACCAGAACTTTAACATAAAACATGAATAATTTCATAAAAAATTTCTTTTGTGTTTTGTAAAACCGAATTTTAAAAGAGGATTTTAAAAGAATTGTCTCTTAAAAATAACATAGAATTGAAGTGAGACATAATAGAGTGGATAGAATGTGTATATAGATTGTAAATAAATATAATTCAACATAATATAAAAAATTCAGCACAATTTTTTGTAACATCACATAAATAATGAAGTAGAAGGTTAACCTAAAGAATGAGAATGGGGTTAAGAATTCCCTTTTCTCGGGTTCGTCTAACATAAAAATGTGTTTAAAAATAATTTATAATAGTTAAAATAGTGTTATTAACATCTTAAAAAATCATATTCATGTTTATAACAACTTATATGATCATTTAATTTCATCATATCACCCTTTAATTATTAGTATTTTTTTCCTTGCATTGTTTCTGGTGCGTTCTTTACATGATTTCCATGACCAGTTTATATTGGATTTTTATTATCATATGTAAATGAAATTCCAAAAGTGGAATGAAATTGAATTCATATGGTACCATAATATTAAATAATTCCATAAATCATTCAGGTTATATAGTACGAAGATTAATCATTAGATAAATATTTAGTGATATTCGTCTAAATCAATTTAGCGGTTCCTGGATAATCAAGAGCTTGTTTCATCATATACTATTGTTATTATTCATATAAGTTAATTAAAGAATATTTTAGTGGTCATATAATTCAATGAATGATCTAATTTTACCATTAAAATGGGTTTACTAATAGATTTTAAGGATGTAAAAGAAATTGAAAACACATCATCCTTGATTTTGGTAAATCGGCAAATCGCAGATGATGTTCCTATTTTATGAATAAAAGGGGGAAGGAGAAGACGTAAATTGATGAATTTCTGCATAAAAATGATATAATTAAAAATATATAACATTATTAAGTTTTCAATACTCTTGGATAAGGGTAGGATAAGAGACAATAAAAAACTAAATTAATTGAAAAGAAATCACATGAAAATAAAAGAGGATTTTTACCTCTTGATTTATTTTCCATGAGATCCTTGTTAAGGTCCTTGGATTTGAACTTCTTATTGAGACAAGTAAGTCTTCGAAATTGGGGAGGGTATTGGGAAGAGTATTTTATAGAACTAAAATGAGACTCAAGGCTTGAGTGGTGTGAGAAAAAGAGGGGGTTGGGGGTGGTATTTATAGTGGAGGAGAGGAGGGGTTTTACAATATTTTAATCACTAGTTTAATATTTTTTCTTAATACTATGAATAGTAATGATTCATGTGACCAAAAATGTCATGACCCCCTCCCACCAAAGATGCCCCTCCTGAGCTGGCAATGGTGAAAGGGAGATAATGACCCCCGAGTCCCGCCTCTAGTAGGCCCCGGTTTGGCGAATAGCACCAACGGTATGAGTTTTCACAAATATGGGAGGCATTTACCTTTTATTATATTATGATCCAGAAATAGGACAAGTCATCCACCAAAAAGGAAAAGAACAAGTGTATAGAAATAAACCCAAACCCAACCCACATGAATTTTTAAACAATTTTATAACAAGGTACAAGTACAAGAAAGCTCAAAGTACAATACCAAAAGAAACAAGTGTACAACAACAGTAAAAAATACAACTGTCCGACTAGTAGGGTCCCGCACGGCCCTGGTAGTCCTCGAAACCTGAAAGTAAACATAGGGTGAGAATACAAGTATACTCAGCAGGGAAATGTAAAGCTATCGTGCACAAGTGGGGAGACATCCTAATGTCCCTTGAGAACAACAGGAGAAACCTAGCAAGGAATTCTATCCACCCAACCTCAACAGCCACACTCACCAAAAACACAATAACAAAAGGTAGTAGTATATAAGAAACAAGAGTATTGGGTACCCCACACCATTTACCAGTAGTTAGATTCTCTTCCTAACGGTGAACATCCGGACGCTTCCACACTCTCCCCGCCCACACACACCTGGGCCTCACAAACCACACATCCCACCCGCACACACCTGGGCCTCACAACCACATATCTCGCCCGCACACACCTGGGCCTCACAACCACACATCCCGCCCGCACACACTTGGGCCTCATCCCGAAGATTCTTGGGAAATAGTAGAACCTGCCCGAAGATTATTGGGCTAAAACCACCCCAATCGAAACCTACCTGAAGGGTCTTAGGTGTAAGGTCACCTCAAGCCATCACAACCTAGGGGAGAAGGAGCAGGAAGGAGCTAGTAACTAAGGAAAAAACACCCTCTCCCATGAAATGGGAGTGTTCAGCACTATGTTATCAACATGGGTGGGGTGCGTTAAAACACAAAAGATATATATATATATATATATATCTATACCAAACACATAGCCCAACCTATGGCTTCTATTCAGAGAAACTGAGCACGTGCCTCGACACTGCTACTACGAAGCATGCATACAACAAACAACCCCAACCCCATTTAGGTTTTCATGTTTTAGCAGAAATAGTTTATTTAGTTTTTTAACTACTAGGAAACTATCCACAACCAACCACATGGATCGTTTGTAAAACATATCCCTGACATCCACAAATCAAGTTAGGAAGACACTAGCAACACAACCAAGTCCTTCTTATCAACCAACCAACCCATTGATTTTTAATCTCGTTCGATTACCATGACCCACCATTCATTAACTCTTACACTTTTTTATTTATTATTCACAACCCATAGTCCGTTCACATTCAAAACCATCCCTGCAGCCCTGATGCCAACTGCCATAACCACAACTGCACCATACATCATTATCCCTTTAATACCATTTATCGCAGCCCCACTCCCAACCCGATCCACAACAACCCAAAAAACAAGGTTCGTGGCACATCATTTCCCCCTTAACATAATTTACCGCAACCCTACTACCGGTTCTATTCGTAACAACCCAGGATTCACCCCTCCCTTTCACACACTAGTAACCATGCCAAAACCCACATGTTAATTATTCCATTTTGTTTAACCGAGGGGATCACACAAGTGTTCCAGATTTTAAACAGCCAGCTTTACATGATTAACCAATTTCCACATTCCACAAATTCTCCATCCAAAAAATGGTCTAGAAAGATAGGGAAATATTTAATTGCGCAAGAAAAGGCCCCCACAAACCGTTATTTTCAATAGGCATAAGCCTATTCAATTCACAACATATCAATAAGATAAACAAAGATAAACATATCAACTTCCCCATCGCCATTCTTTAACCAGTTATTATCTTTATTTAATGGTTCAACTGTTTCTCATGAAGAAAAAGGATACCCACCCCGCATGATGTAAAAATTGGAGAGACGAAGGTAAGATCCCTACCTCAAGAGGTTCGGATCACAACGCTCCCCCGGATCTACTTTAGAAGACGTCCGTCGGTGTCCGTCACTTCTATTGGGTCTCAGAAAAACCACCTTGGGTGGATGTCGGAAAGAAAAGGCTGATGAAAAGACAACAGATCCAAGCTCGGAAGCTCCTCCTCGTCGTTACGATCTCGTGGACACGGACGGATCGTAAATCAGAGCTCGGACGAAGATGTTTTGGAAGAAAGAGCCTTCAAGTCTCCTGGGAGAACACTACTCAGAGGAATGGGGAGGAGAGGGATGAGTTGAAAAGGAGGAGGGGACCCCTCCTTTTATAGGTGAGAAAAGAAAAAGTACACAGCGTGTACTTTATGGTACACGGCGTGTACTCGGTTATTTCACACGGTCTCCACGCGGCTTCCAACACGGCTCTACGGCCTTTGACTAGTCAACAAACGGTTTGAGGGTAATGCATACACGGGGAGGGACTACACGGCGTGTAGTACTGGACACATGGCGTGTACCCATTTATTGAACACGGCAACGACACGGCTCCAACATGGCACATAGCTATTTGACTGGTAATGCATAGGTGGGGAAGGACTACATGGCGTGTAGTACTGGACACACGACGTGTACCCATTTATTGCACACAACAAGGAAATAGCTCCAACAGGGCACACGACCGTTGACTGGTAACGCGTACGCAGGGAAGGACTACACGGCGTGTAGTACTAGACACAGAGGATGTACCCATTTATTTCACACAGCAAGGGAATGGCCTTCAACACGTGGTATACCCAGCAAGGGGGTACACGGCGTGTACTCGCACTACACGGCGTATAGTTTCAAAATTCTGGAAAGTGTGGGAAAAGACTATTTTACCCTCTAGAACACTTCGTGACCTTCTTTTTGACAAAGGAATGGGCCAGAGAGGTCTTGTCCATTACATCAAGTACCTCTTAAAACATTCTCATCCCTGATAATTGAAAAAAACATCCGACAGGAACCCAACAAGATACCTATTAGGGTTCTCATTATAACAGGAACCCAACAAACAACCATAATCATATGCATTAGGAATTCCTTCTCCTATGTCGAGATATTATCTGCTTTAGGCGGCACTGACTCGCCTGCATGGGTTTAATCAAATCCTCATTAATACGTCTGGATTAAGAATTGGGTCTTCCCACTTTCATACATTAGGATTTTTTTAACTCGCACTACCCCCAACACCACACAACCAACACACTGCCCAAACATGTGGTTTGGGGAAATTTCTTCTCCTATGTCGAGATATTATCTGCTTTAGGTGGCATTGACTCACCTACACGGGTTCAATCACATCTTCATTAACGTGTCTCGATTAAGGATCAGGTTTTTCTCTTTTTCCCCACTCATCCGAACATGCTACACACTTCCAGAGAACAAGGAAACAAAAGTTCTCACAACCGACAATCCAAGCTTTCCATATATCAAAGGTACAGAGTACAACATCAACACAAAGATCAGAAGAACAAGGGAAAACACATGTCAAAACAACTCCAGGTATTGAGCGCGCATCTGGGTCTCCTGCTCCCATGTGCTCTCCTTGAGTCCGCCATGCCTCCACAACACACGAACCAACAGAATGGTTCGTCCATAGAGCACCTTCTGTTTATGATCCTCGATTCTGACTGGTCGTTTCTCGAAGGTCGCTTTGTCTCCCATATCAAACTCTCCCTAGTCGATAACGTGAGAGTCATCGTGTAAGTACAGACGAAGCTAGGAGACGTCATGAACCTTCTCCAACTGAGGTGGCAGGGCCAGCTGATATGCCACCTCGCCAACTCGCCTCGGAAGCTCAAAGGGTCTGATGAACCTAGGTGAGAGATTTCTCCCTTTCCCAAACCTCTGCTTCCCCCGTCGAGGGGAAACCTTCAAGAACACATGATCTCCCACCTCAAACTCCAAGGGCCTCCTCCGACGATCATCATAAGACTTCTGTTGGTCCTGAGCCGCTTTCATCCTCTCACGTACAAGATGGACTTTCTCTGTGGTGCTCTGCACTACCTCTGGCCCAAGAGCACCTGTCTCACCAACCTCTGCCCAGCAAATGGGTGAACGACATGGTCTTCCAGAAAAATCCTCAAACGGTTCCATGACAATAGTAGAGTGGAAGCTGTTGTTGTAGGCGAACTCCACTAAATGCAAGTGTCGTACCCATGATCCTCTGAAATCCAGAACACATGCTCGAAGCATGTCCTCCAACGTCTAGAGAGTCCGCTCTGTCTGCCCATCGGTCAGGGGGTGGAAAGCAGTGCTAATGAGTAGGTGGGTGCCAAAAGCATGCTGTAACCCCCTCCAGGCTCATGAGGTAAACCGAGTATCCCGATATGAGACTATAGTATTTGGAACTCCATGAAAACGCACCACCTCGTCTACGTACCTCTGTGCTAAGGTACTCACCGGGCCCGACTCCTTAATTTCTAAGAAGTGAGATGATTTCATCCGTCGATCCACCACTACCCAGATAGCATCATAACCAACCTGAGCTCTGGGTAGTCCTGTGATGAATTCCATTGATATTTCATCCCACTTCCACTCAGGGACATATAAAGGATGAAAAAAACCATTGGGAACATGGTGTTTAGCCTTCATTTGCTGACACACTAGGCATTTAGGCACATACTCCGCCACTTCCCATTTCACCCTGGGCCACAAAAACTATTCCCTCAGGCCTTAGTACATTTTTGAAACTCCTGGATGTATCGCCAAGTCTGAGCTATGAAACTCACGGTGAACTCCCTCACGCATTGTCTCCGGAAGAAACAACCTTCCACGGAAAAGCATCCGATGTCGGCTGTCCTCTAACCATCCCTCTGGAGTGTTTCCCTGATTGACATGACCCCGCATTATATCCGCCTCGGAGTCCCCCCACTGAGACTCTTCCACCTGCTGCAACAAAGAGGACCACACCGTTATCTGAAACAAACAACCTCTAACACCTTCTACCCTTGCATCCAAGTGCAAGGCAACCAACTCTCCCATCCCTTTCCATGCATCAGTGGATTCCCGAACCACTTACTTATGAGACTTCCTGCTCAGGGCATCAGCTACAATGTTGCCCTTACCTTCAGCGTAAGAGATCTCAAGGTCATAATCTTGGAGAAACTCGACCCATCTCCGCTACCATAAGTTCAGGTCACACTTAGAGAAGATATAATGCAGGCTCTTGTGATCTGAGAAGACCACAAAGCGCTCCCTAAAGAGGTAATGTCACCATAACTTCAGTGTGAAACACTACTGATGCATGCTCTATGTCATGGGTGGCATAGTTACGCTCATGAGGGCGTAACTGTCTAGACCCATAACAGATCACTCCCTTCTTCTGCATTAGCGCGCACCTCAGACCAAGGCCAGAAGCCTCACAAAACACCTCATACAACAACCCTTCCTCTGGAAACTTGAGTACGGGAGCACTGACCAACTTATCCTTCAGGTAGTCGAAAGCCTTCTGGCACTGCTCACTCCACAAGAAGACCTGGTTATTCCTATTCAAAGCGGTCAATGGAGCAGAAACTCGAGAGAAGTCTGAAACAAACCTCTAATAGTAACCTACTAACCCCAGGAAACTACGAACTTCTGCCATGCTCTTGGGTGCTTCCCAAGAAACAACTACCTCCACCTACGACGGGTCCACCAACACTCCATGCAGAGACACCACGTACCAAAGGAAGTGTACATATTGCGTCAAGAACTTACACTTTGAATATTTTCCGTAAAGATGGTGGTGTTGAAGGACTTACAAGACTGCCCTGAGATGCTCAACATGCTCCTCCTATGATCTTGAGTAGATTAGGATGTCATCGATAAACACAACGATGAACCGGTCCAGAAACTCTCGGAAGAAAATATTAATAAGTCCCATGAACACAGCTGGTGTATTCGTAACCCGAAACGGCATCACTACAAACTCGAAGTGCCCATACCTGCACCGGAAGGTCATCTTCGAGATGTCACTGTCCTTTACCCTTAGCTGATGATATCCAGATCATAGATCAATCTTGGAAAACCAACCTGCTCCCCTCAGATTGTCGAAGAGATCATCTATCCTTGGAAGGGGGTAACAATTCTTGACCGTTACCTGGTTCAACCTTCGGTAGTCTATGCATAGCCTGAGACCACCATCTGCCTTCTTCACAAACAAAACTGGAGAACCCCATGGTGATATGCTGGGTCGAACAAAACCCTTCTCCATCAGATCGTCAATCTGAATCCGCAACTCCCGCAACTCCGAATGTGCCATCCGACAAGGGCCCGTCGAAATCAGACGGCCACTAGGCTGTAAGTCTATCCCGAACTCAACGTCACGTCGGGGGGGGGGGGGGGGGGTTGAGTCACAAACTCCTTAGGAAAAACATCGTGGAACTTCCCAACAACCTCTGGGACATCCATCATCTCTGTATTAGCTGTAACCACAGATAACCCGCCTAACAATGAATGGAAAGGCTCCCGACGCTGGCTTCCCACCTAATATCTCCTCTTGCCAACAAAAGATACGCACTGCCCATCCACGTCGGAGAACACAACCCTTCTTTGGAAGCAGTCGATAATAGAACTAACAGAAAACAACCAGTCGATGCCTAGGATGACATCGTATGGCTGCATCTATAGCAAAAGAAGGTCCACACTAGATTGATGTGGTCCCAACGTCAGCCCACATCCCTGGAAAACACAAGATACACTGGTCTCGCATCCAACTCGTGTACTCAGCACCAGTGATATAGAAAGTCTCTCTACGTCTAGTCCCAAATCATGGGCTAGAACAGGTGCAACAAAGGAGTGCGGAGCTCCCGAATCAAACAATGTAGAAACAAGAGTGCTGAACAAACAAATCGTACATCGCACCACCTCTGGTCCTTCCGGAGCTGTCAACTCTGCAGCATGTAACTATCCATGCCCAGCTCCTCTACCTCTCTGATGTCATCCACCTCCCGGACCAAGCCCTGGTTGAGGTCCCCGAGGAGCACCTTGAGGTAGGCCTCCTCCTGCAAAGTATGTCCTCGGAGGAGCATGGCCCTGCTGCTGCTGGAAGGGCCTCTCCGGCAACTGGTTCTGCTGAGGTGGGCGCTGAACCTACCCAACACCACCGTACTGATCTCGGGTCAGGCACCGACTTTGAATGTGCTCTAAACATCCACAATAAAAACACTTCGTTCATGGGCTCGTGAAAAAGGGACGAGGACCTGAAGATATGAACTGGAACTGTTGGGGCCTGCTCCCCACTGGCCTGAACCTGGAAGGTCACGTCACAGGAGACCTCCTACTGACTTCCTTCCCCTTCGACGAGCCCGGCTAGATCCCCTCTCGGGGTGCACCTCCAGCGAGTGCATCCTCTCTAAAAAATATACCTTCTTCTGTACTGCCAAGTACGTCGGAAGGGTGAAGGGGGAGACAACATACTGGAGGGAAGGACGAGGAATCTCCTCCAAACGTCTTTCCCGAGACTCCTCATCCGGAAAGAGATCTGAAGCAAAGCGCACAAGATCCTTGAACTTGATTCCCAACTCTCGTACTGACATACTCCCCTACTGATGGGATATTAAATCCTTCCGCTTCTCCACCTTGATCATGGAAGAAAGGAATTCCTCACGGAATTCCTTCTCAAAGTCAGCCCACGAAACCTCTGCCTCTATCCTCTCTCTAAGGTAGAGTTTCCACCACTGTCGCACCGTGCCTCTCAGCTGAATGACTTCTAGGGGAACCCCGTACTCCCTTGGAGCATGGATCAAGTTAAAAGCGATCCCTAGCTCCTCAATCCACCCCTCCGTCTCCATTCCCAAAGAACTACCCTCTTAATTCTTGAGGGGATGCCACAGAAAAGAACAGAGAGTCTTCTTGCACTGGCTATCTTCCTCCTCTCGGTCAATCCTCAACTGATCGACCGACTAAAGCTTCTGGGCCTCGGCCATCTGAGCCACCCGTGGACGACGTTCAGGTGCCATATCTGTACGGTAAATAGAGATCTTCTAACCCCAAGTAGTAAGGAAATTTCTGAGGGTTTTATTTTATTATTTTCATTTCAATTTCTTTCCCAGAACACCCAAATCATGTAAAACACAATCACAATGATGCATGTACCTTCCCTAGGGTCCCTACCATGCAATCAATGTAGTCTCACTTGGTGGTTCTGTAGGGTCAGAGTCCTTGCATCGGATCACGGGGGGCTCTAAAATCTTGTGTCCTAGCCAGTCTTCCCTGGCCTATGTCACGCACCAAGATTAAGTAATATTGTTTCCCTACCATCCCATGCAATCCTCACTGCACCTAACTCCAGACTCCATCCTATCTCTCAACCATCACCTATGATACCATTCTTTCACGACCCTCTCCCTCCAAAGATGCCTCTCCTAAGATGGAAACGGTGAAGGGAGATAATGACCCCCGAGTCCCGCCTCCAGTAGGCCCAGGGTTGGGGACTAGCACCAAGGGTATGAGTTTTCACAAATATGGGAGGAATTACCCTTTTATTATTTTAAGATCAGGAAATAGGACAAGTCAACCACCAAAAAGAAAAATAACAAGTGTATAGAAATAAACCCAAACCAAGCCCACATGCATGTTTAAACAATTTTATAACAAAGTTCAAGGAGAAGAAAGCTCAAAGTACAATACCAAAAGAAACAAGTGTACAACAACAACAATAACTCCAACTGTCCGACTAGTAGGGTCCCGCACGACCCTAGTAGTCCTCCTGGAAAACTGAAAGTAAATGTAGTGTGAGAATACAAGTATACTCAGTAGGGAAACCTAACGTTCTCATGCACAAGTGGGGAGACATCCTAATGTCCTGTGAGAACAACAGAAGAAACCTAGCAAGGAATTCTATCCACCCAACCTCACCAGCCACACTCACCAAAAACACAATCACAACAGGTAGTATTATATAAGAAATAAGAGTATTGGGTACCCCACACCATTTCCTAGTAGTTTGATCCTCTTCTTAATGACGAACATCCTGACGCTGCCACACTCTCCCCGCCTGCACACACCAGGGCCTCACAAACCACACATCCCGCTCGCACACAACTAGGCCTCACAACCACGTATCCAACCCGCACACACCTGGGCCTCACAACCACGTATCCCGCCCGCACACACCTGGGCCTCATCCCGAAGATTCTTGGGAAACAGTAGAACCTGACCAAAGAGTCTTAGGCTAAAACCACCACAATCGAAACCTACCTGAAGGGTCTTAGGTGTAAGGTCGCCTCAAGCCATCATAGCCTAGGGGAGGAGTAGGAATGAGCTAGTAACTAAGGAAAAAATACCCTATCCCATGAAATGGGAGTGTTTGGCACTAAATGCTCAACATGGGTGGGGTGCGTTAAAACACAAAAGATACAGATATATATATGTGTACCAAACACACAACCCAACCTATGGATTCTAAACAGAGAAACTGAGCACGTCCCTCGGCACTGCTTCTACGAAGCCTGCATACAACAAACAACCCCAACCCCATTTAGGTTTTCACGTTTCACCAGAATTATTTTATTTTGTTCCTTAACTACTAGGAAACTATCCACAACCAACCACATTGATCATTTGTAAAACATATCCCTGCCATCCACAAATCAAGTTTGGAAGACACAAGAAACACAACCAAGTCCTTCTTATCAACCAACCAACCCTTTGATTATTAATCCTATTCCATTACCATTACCAACCATTCATTAACTCTTCCACTTTTTTATTTATTACTGACAACCCATAGTCCGTTCACATTCAAACCCATCCCTGCAGCCCCGTTGCCAACTTCCATAACCACAAATTAACCATACATCATTATCCCTTTAATACCATTTATCGTCGCCCCGCTGCCCACCCGATCCACAACAACTCACAAAACAAGGTTTGTGCCACATCATTGCCCCTTTATCATCATTTACTGCAGCCCTGCTACCTGTTCTATTCGTAAAAACCCAGGATTCACCCCTCCCTTTCACACAGCAGTAACCAAGCCAAAAACCACATGTTCATTAATTCGTTTTGTTTAACTGGGTGATCATACAAGGGTTCTAGATTTTAAACAGCCAACATTATGTGATTAACCAATTTCCACATTCCACAAAGTCTTTATCCAAAAAACGGTCTAGAAAGATACGGAAACATTTAATTGCGCAAAAAAAAGGTCCCCAACGACCGTGATTTTCAGTAGGCATAAGCCTATCAAATTCACAACATATCAATAGGATAAACAAAGATAAACAGAAGAACATCCCCATCCCCGTTCTTTAACAAGTTATTATCTTTATTTAATGGTTCAACTGTTTCTCATGAAAACAAAAGGATACCCACCCTGCATGATGCACAAATTGGAGAGACGAAGGTAAGATCCCTACCTCAACATGTTCTGATCACAACGCTCCCCCGGATCAACTTTAGAAGATGTTCGTCAGCATTCGTCACTTCTGTTGGGTACCGAAAAAACCTACTCATGTGGAATTAGGAAAGTAAAGGCCGAAGGAAAGACAAAGGATCCAAGCTCGGAAGTTCTGCCTCGTCGTTACGATCTTGTGGCCACTGACGGATCATAAATCGGAGCTCGGATGAAGAAGTTATGGAAGAAAGAGCCTTCGAGTCTCTTGGGAGAACTCTCATCAGAGGAAGGGGGAGTAGAGGGGTGAGTTGAAAAGGAGGAGGGGGACCCCTCCTTTTATAGGTGAGAAAAGAAAAATTACATGGCATGTACTTTATGGTATATGGCGTGTAGTCGGTTATTTCACACGGTCTCCATGCAGCTTCCAACAAGGCTTCGTGGCCGTTGACTGGTCAACACCCGGTTTGAGGGTAACGTATACGTGGGGAGGGACTACACGGTGTGTAGTACTAGACACACGACGTGTACCCATTTATTGCACACGGCAAGGAAACGACTCCAACACGGCATATGGACATTTGAATGGTATTTCATACGCAGGGAAATACTACATGGCGTGTAGTACTGGACACACGGTGTGTACCCATTTATTGCACACAACAAGGATACAGCTCCAACACGGCGCATGACCATTGACTGGTAACGCGTACGTGGGGAAGGACTACACGGCGTGTAGTACTGGACACATAGAGTGTACCCATTTATTTCACATAGCATGGACACGACCTTCAACACGGGGTATACCCGGCAAGGGGGTACACGGCGTGTACTCTCACTACACAGCGCATAGCTTCAAAATTTTGGAAAGTGTGGGAAAAGTCCATTTTACCCTCCAGAACACTTTGTGACCTTCTTTTTGACAAATGAATGGGCCGGAGAGGTCCGGGCCATTAAATAAATAGTAATAAATATTTGTGGTTTTGCAAAAATGGCAATTTATATCATCCCTGACTCAAGTATGATGCATAAATTCATTTATTTATCATATTTTGTAGTTATCGAATTTCACTATTCATAAAAAATTCTAGATTTTTAGAAAAATCCCAAATAATATCCCCAAACATTTTTAGATGTGTAGAATTAAAATATTAAATCCATTTTTTTGAAAATAATTTTCTATATATTATAATTTTATTTTTTAAATAAATTTATATTTTATTCCAAAAATAACAATTTTACAACTATAACTAATTTTATATCACCGTGAAAAATTAATCCAAATATTCTTATCATATAACCTTAAAAAATTAAATTAACAATATGATTTATTATACATAAGGTTTATATTAATATTCATATTAAAATTCATAATGGTATGTTACTATTAATTGAAAAACATGTTTCTTCTATCAGACTCCAAATAACTTTCTGATCACAACTGTAGATGACTGTTTCTAGAAATTAATATCATAGAAGTGGAAAAATTAAGTTCGATGGCTAGTTTATAATTATCCCCAAATATTAATTCATTTCAATTTATTTTTAATCCTTGGGGTGTTACAGTTTTTGCTTTCATGGGGATAATTACTCAAAAGCAACCCACATGGTAATGGTAAATTTCGTAATCTCATCATTATTCAAGATTGTTTATTTTT
Organism: Viscum album; assembly: GCA_963277665.1. NCBI lineage: Eukaryota > Viridiplantae > Streptophyta > Magnoliopsida > Santalales > Viscaceae > Viscum > Viscum album. The sequence goes on along the minus strand of OY728146.1, from coordinate 929,347,593 downwards.
AATCCTCAATTGGGGCAATATTTCCATTACAAGTTTATTTTTTAAAAAATATGTTTTAAAAAATGTTTGTAATATTCTCCTATATTTTTTTAAATTATTTTTTCCCCATGTTATTAATTTTAAAAAAAGAAATTGAGAGGAATTTTTTTATTGAGGTACTTTGTGATTTTTTCAGAAAAAATATAGGAGTATTTTTTAAAATTTTATGTATTGACTAGATTTTCAAAATTTAATGAGGCCTACGTTTTTTAATGATACATTTTAAATTTTAAAATTTTATATTCAAATAAAATTTTTTTATTTTTAATTGTGAAACTTTTTAAAAAAGAAAATTTATTTTAAAATGGATTTTTTCATTCATGAAATATTCCAATTGACCTTTAAAAATAAATTTCATATAAGATGATATCCTTTGATATTAATTAAAATTTTGTCGATATATTATATAAGGATACAATCTTCATTATTTATCTAGATGAATTATTTTTATGGTGAAATGGTCAAATGTTTATGAAAACCAATTTTTTCAACTCGTTATGCTATAATGAAATGTCTATGAAACCCATTTCATTTCCAGATGTTATGCAATGACTAAATTTTTGTGAAACCCATTTATATTCATAGGTTATGATATCATATAAAACACATATGTATGGTTTTAATTATCTGACACATGAGACCAGTATCCCCCATCAATGAATTTAGTAAATTATTATATTTCATTAAAAAAGTTATTAGAAAAAAGTTGATGTGATCGATCCATTATAGGAAAAATATTTAGATGCATGATATGATGGTATTTGTAGTTAAACATTAAATATGAAATTATATCTATAATTTTGAAGATTATAAACATATTCATGACATGAAATTATAGTTCATCATTGAGTTATGATGAATTTTCATTCTAATGATTCTTGTCTTTTGAAATCTTAATGTTTTATGTCATAACTCATGTTTTTTATTTTTTTAATATTGGATATGAAATTTGTAAGTTAATGTGATGATATTATAGACTTATGATTATCTTATTATTTGACATGATTATTTATTGATATCTCCCATTATTACAATTATAGATCATCTAGGATCACCTTTTCTTATGATTCACTTTCCTAGGGTATGATGAATAATTGTTAATTGTTTTTTATAAAGGTTTTATATATGTATAATTTTATAAAATATATTGAATAATTAATATGTATATTGAAAAGATTGATATAATGGGATATAATATTGATTTTTTTGATTTTTTTTCATTAACCCATGTTTTTGAATGTTTTTACAAATTATATAAAACTATAAACTAATTAGATCTCTAGATATGTAAATAATCCAATTTTTATTTTTTATGTTTTTAGTTTTTTTGTTCAAATATTTTTTCACACTTATTGGTATCAGATACATCTATGTAATGTTTATGTTTTTAGAACCAGATATGAAAGTGGGGGGGGGGTGGGATATTAATGATGGTATTAAAGTAGGGTTTAGAAAATGTCGATGAGTGTCATGTTTTAATGATAATTTTTTAAGTGTTGTAGAAATCATAATGGGTTTATATGTTTGTGGTTTGTCATATGTTCAGAGACATAGAATCCCCTTTTCAGTTATTAATTGAGGAATATTTAAGGAGGATAAATAAATTATAGGATAGGTATATATAACCCTTTGGTTAGAAATGAAGAATTATTTAAGGAATCATGAATTTAAAATTTTTGGAAATCTTTTTAATGTTATTTATAAAAGTTAGGGTTTATATGATCTTTGATTTTGAGGTAATTGTGGGACATCATATTTTTGGTTTGAAAAATAGAAGGTAGGAGAAAAATTTAGGATAAAACATTTCCTTCATGTTTAATATATTAAGGTTTTATTTTAGGATTTTTATCATATTTTTTGGAATTATATAAGGATAATATTAAAATAGTTTTTAAAAAATAAAAAATTGAAGGTTTGGTGAAAAAAATGTCGCATATGACAAGGCCTCTATGCTTGAACCTACAATTGAAGTTTGGAATGGGTGTATTTCCTACCACAAAACTATGGGATGCCCTAGTAAGTATGTATTTTTTCATTTATCTAAACTATCTAAAAGATAATAGTTAATTTCATTTTGGTATCCTATTTTTTATTTTGTTGATTACCATTGTATTGGAAGTTGATTTAGTGTTATTTGATTAATGTCATTTTAGGATAAATTCATTATTTGGGGAAATGTAAATGATTAATGTAAAAAAGAAGTGAAATTTTATTTAAGGAATAAAGGAAAAATGTTCATTTGGATTCACATTTTATTTCATTGTAGATTTATGGGGATTTACTTTATTTATGGAAATGGGAAGGATGGCATGGAGATTATTTATTTATGATGTGAACCTATTGGGATATTAGTACTAAATTTATTTTTGAATACTATGTGATCAAATCCTTTTAATTTTTGGGTTTCGATCTATTCCTGAAATATTTTTAGGACTTTTAGGGATATTGATTTATTAATTGATCTTTATTGAGCATTGTGTTTTACAATTGAATTTTTGATAATAAAGTAGTTTTACTTATTTGAAGGTTTATTATTTCTCAGAATCATTGTATCATGTTCTAACCATTTTGGTTTTTATTAATTCCTAATTAAATAAAGAATATTTTTTGTGGATTATGAGAAAAATTTGAAGTTGAGTTTAGTACATCAGGCATGATCAACCGTTTTTAAATAATTATCATTTAGATAAAAAGAAGGGATTACAAAGGAAATTGATTAAAGGGAAAAATTATTCATGTAAAGTATTTATATTTCATTATTTTATAAGACAAGTAATAAATATAAATCCTCATATATAAGAAAAAGGATATTGAAAAAAAAAACATTTTTCTTTTAATATTTATATTGAGAAAACAATTTACTTTCAATCTATCACAAATTTATGATATTGTGTTGGTTAGATTTTTCATGACCATGTTTTCTATCACTCTAAATATATTATCAATCCATATTTTCCTCTTTCATGTCCCTATTTTTATTTCCCACCAATGTTTTCTAATATGTAAACATAGATATTTGTTACTCTAGAAGACCTTAAAATTTCTATTTATATATTTTTAAGTGTAATTTTTGTTGACCTTTTTTTGATATGGGATTTCAAAAAAGTTATTTTGAAAATTCAAACCCCTACATACTAAGAATGAGTTAAAATTGTAAGTATGTAATTTATTGGTAGGTGGGGGTAATTTAATTTTCTTATATTTAAAAATTAAGCTCTATGTTTAATAGCGTAAAAGATATGAAGGACTATTCATAAATGAACAATGAAATATTATTATTCAAATGTAACCGCTAATAACTAGACGTCAACATTATAGGTATGAATATTGATAAATTATTTTTAAAATTAATATAAATTCTATAATCTATATAAATTTTTTTATTAATAACTTAAAAGTTTCATGTAATTTATATTAATGTTTTTTTATTTATTAAAAGAGCATTTAGTGAAAAAATAGATTTTCTAGATTTTTATGAGGGAATATAGGAATTAATTTCAATAAGTTAAAAAAAATTAATCTAAAAAATGAATTTCATTTCTAAATTCATCATGTTAATGTTATATTAAAATAAATTTTTGAGATTTTTTTTTGAAATGAATAATTTTGAAAAGAATAATTAAAAATACTAATTTTAATTGAAAAATTTATAATTCATATGAAGTATTTAAATATTAAATTTATATTTTCAATTAGTATTAAATTTTTCATAGTTAATTTTTTTTGAAATAATTAAATTATTATTTTAAACAAAATTCACATGAATTTAGTAAAATAAATTATATTTAGAAGGGAAATTTATGGAAAAACTATTTCTGGTTACATTATTTTATTTAGTTTTAAATTAAATTCTGAAAATTATTCATGTTGAGTTTTTAAATTGGATTACATATTTGTAATCCATGATTCCAAATTTAATAAAATTTTCCATTTACTGTTTCTGTTTAATAGGGATAGTAAACATAGAAATTATTGTTATAACAATAAATGGTAAATCAGGTAATTAAATATTAAAAATAAGATGATAAGGTCTATAAAATTATATTAAATGTTTCCAAAATCTTATATCATCATTATATATCATTCATAATCATTTAAAGGTAAAAAAATGACCTTTAGCCACCCCCTGGGATGAGTTTATGACATATATAATATTTTATTTAATGAAAATTCAAACATATAACCCTTTGGTTTTTAATAACTGAAATATTATTAATATGAGGTTATATAGAATAAAATCATGAGTATAACTATTATTTTTAAACCTAAAGGGTTTTCCCGAAAATGATAATTTACTATTAATTTTTATAGAATACATAATTTATTAAATTACTACACAATGTTGATGTAGTAATGATCATTTTAGAGATGACAGGACGAGTCTAACTCTCTCTACCATGGAACTTGGGTTCCATATATGATGCGGCGAGCATTATTATTCCCAAAGGTATGTTCAACACCCATCGTTATGGAATGAAAGCATGACCTATTATGGCATCCAAATATTCCAAAGCTAGAATGGTCAGAGAAAACACATGGGTGTTGTGAAATATAACTGAATCAAGTGGATCAAAGGCTCCATTAAAAGATGTAATGATGATGGATGACATGAAGAGACTGCACGGTACTTTGTCTATCCTTCAAGTTCTGGATCCCAATATGGGGGGTTGATTTGAACAAAACTCTGACTGGTGGTGTGCTGGAGGTGCGTTTAGGGGAAGAGGTGATCATGCATCCTACTACAGGGTTGAAGCACCAATAACAAGCATGGACTGATTCTAGAGAGGGAGTCACTAAGAATCACTCCTTTTTCAATTTCAATAGCATTACTGATTCTTTCATTCAATGTAAAGGAATTATTTCATACATGAAAGAGGTTCCAGGAGTGGTCTTAGTACGTCATAAAATGGGTGATTACTCAATTATTTCTTAGTTATTTTTTCCTAAGTGTGTACAACCTTTAATATTAGATGAATCAATGGAGCTTATTTCATTGATTAGGTTATTTTTATCCTAGAAATTCATCTCATCTAATAAGGATATTTCTATAATATTTTCTCCACAGAATATCTGAATGTCTAACCCTGGGGATTCAGTTTCATTATGCCCAAACATGGAATTGTCCATCTCCTTGAATGGGACAAGAAATTAAAGCCATTTTCTATGGGTAACACCACTAAACAAATGTGCGTTAGAGTTTATAGTTTAAAATAGATACTATAGAATCCCAAAAAAATTTATGATATTTCTCTATCTATTTAAAAACTAGTAAAAATTGACAAGAAAATAGAGGTGGATTGATTTAGTCACTTCTCCATGTTCTTGGTTGAGGATGAACTAGGCTCAAATCATGTTGACTTGGTAATGATATCCACTTAGAAATGATATTATTAAGTAAAAGATCATATATGAACAAATTCCAAAATTCTATAAGAAATATAATGCTATAGTCCATGAATCATATTCCTATATTCATTCTCGTATATGAAGTTTCTTCTCACTATAGGGATAGGATACCCGCAATTTTCTTAATAAGAGATATCCATCTCGAAAGGCTAATATTCTCCCTTAGCAACAGACTGGGTATAATGATGGCCCTTGCAAAAATAGTGATGAAATTGTAATTTCCATTGATAATGTGGAGTCAAAGAAAAATGTGCTTGAAATTGTTCATGAGTATATAACAAAGCCAATTATTAGGGTGGTCAACCATGTGACCCACCTAATTCTATGGATACGGAAAATTTTTGGGCTTCCATCTTCTCTAAAGAGGAGAATGTCTTAAATGATGATTCTTTTAACAATGAACAAACTGATGACATGCAGTAATCAAACAGAATTTTTCATTATCAGATACTATGTGGTGAAGATGTCTTAGTGGGTGAACAAGGGAATGAAAAAAAATACAAAAAATAGGTTGATCATTAGGTTTCACAAGAAATTAAGGATATCATAAGTAATCTAAAGGGAAAGAAAACTTTAGAATTTAACTCCCTGTTCATTTCTAAAATCTACTAAAAACCAGTTATGGATATTGAGGGATTTCATCATATTTCATAAAGAACACAAAGTCTCAGGTAAATGAAGGTAGAACCAATCTTGGTTCTGGGGAGATGTATGATAATCTGGGCTCTACTATTCCTAATGCACTAGTGGTTTAGGGGATGAATACTCCTTCAGCAATAGATGCCTCTCAAAAAAATGTGAGAAGCACCGGGAAGATAGAACTGAATCTGAGAACATTGATGCTGAAACTTTACTTAAACGACTCAAATATCTTCTTATATGTAGGGGTGATCGATAGGTAGGAGACACAATCGCAATAATGGTAGAGTTTAATGGCCTGAAATTAGTGATGAGGAAAGGAAACTGACTGAAATATTGATGAAAACATTAGGCATCTAGGCTTGTTCATTTTTTTTCTTTATTTTTTCCCATTGTCAGTTGGACTCCAATAATTTTCTTATTTTGAATAAATAAGGTGAAAATGATGTAGTAATCATTCAGTTAATGAATGAATTAAAATAAGGGATATTTAAAATATTTTAATAAATATAAATTGATATAATTTTTTTTCTAATGAATTTTATATATTAGTATTAAAATTTAAGGATATATTTGTTTTTGCATTTTTAATGTATCATTGATATTATTGAAGACAAAGTAATGAGATGTTCTAAAAAATGACATTATGGATATTTTATAGTGTATAATATTTTATTAAATGATATTAAGTTAATGAAAGACTTAAATTTATCAATTGATATTGATAAGATTTATAATATTATCAATATTCCATTTATAGAAATTGTATCATTTTATTGTAACTATATTAACCCTCAAAGAGTAAAAATTTATGTTGTCATGGGAAAGGGGGTTAAATAGGGGTTATAGCCAAAATATAATGGTAGAAATATTGTCAAAACACATATTATTATTTTTTAGTTTATTTATAACCATAATCACCTTATATTTTAAATAACTCACATTAGGGACATTTTTTTACTTAATAATTATTTATATTGATTTGATATTTTGAGAAATTCCAAGAGTTCCCCTCCCCTATCTTTTAAAAGGTCACCTCTTCTTCTAATTAATTACACTTAGAAAACCATTTTATTCTTAAAATACCTGGAAAAATACCTTAATATAATTCAACCCCTTATTATAGAGTAATTATTTTAGGGAGGACACTGACCTTATAAGGCATAAGGTGTTATTCAAATGAGGTTTTTCAAAGAAGAGGTACAATTTTTATGCAATTTTTTTTAGTTTTTTCTTCTTTCTCCTCAAAATATTATTAAAGCATAATTAAATATTCAAACTCGAATACTACATATAATTATATGTTACTATGAATAAATAATAACCTATATCCATCCCCAACAACTATCAAATGTGACCAGAATTCATCATTTGTATGTATGGTAGACTACTGCTTCACGAAGTAATATAGTTTTTTTCCAAAACCGTATATAATGGAGAGTTATAAATATATAATTAATGATTATTTATGATATTCATGAAACATTTATGACTCCTAAAAGTTAATATATAATTTATATTCTTACAAAACTATAAACTAAAAAATGATAATTTCGTTCATGGGTACATATCGACTACCACCTCTATAAAGTGATGCAATTAATTTTTCACCAGCATATCACAAGGATTATATATAAGTACATTTAGAAAATTAATAAGTTTTAAATTCTATCATTATCATTATTTAATGATAAAATAAATCCTATTTTATTTTCACAATGGTCGTTGAAATAAAAAAATGAAACTCAAGCATACATATGTCCTTCTGTCTACACGATTGTAATGTTGTATGTTTTTAATATACATTTTTAATTTTTGGATTTAAAATTATAATTTATTTCATTAAAAAATGTTAAATATTTAATTATTATTATTCTATAGATGATGTAATGATGATCTCTTTGACCATAGTCAACCTACCGATGTTATTCTTGACTTAAGAACTCAATATCATTCCACTGTCCGACATGAACATAAATGGTCATGTAACTATATACACAAGAAATAAGGGATATTAATGGAATAATATAATATAATGAGGATCAGAATAAATTATAAATGAACCAAAGTTTATTATTTATGAAGATAAATAATATACCCAATGAATCACAGTCATGGTATGTGATATTCATCTCACTTTTATTTCTGTGGAACACAAATCTTATACGCTATATGTTTCTTTTTTGTGGTGTATATACTTACCATGGATATATTTTATGTTTCTTATAATTAAAATTATTTTATATACATTTCCACATAAATTTATTTCATTCATAGGGTTTATTATTTAGATGTTAACAATGTGGTAAGGATAAATTTCAAAATCTCATCATTATTCGGGATTGTTTATATTGAAGTATCACCTAAAACATATTCTACATACATGTATATGTTTTATAAAAAAAATTAATATGTTTTTACTATTATAATAAAAAAATTTAATGTCAATTTTACAAATTATTATTTTTAAATTTTTTTGAAATTATGGTTTTTGTCAATGTACTTTGAGATTTTAATGATAAAAATATGGAGGGAATGCTTTTTAAGCTAATATAACATGATTGGATTTTATTTCTATTTTGATGCCTCAATTTGTTGAACCATAATTTATATCTGTACAGTTTTATTTTCATATAAAAATATTTTAATTTATAATTTCACCACTTTTTTTAAAAAGTGAACTAATTTAAAAATATAAAAGACATTATCCTCATTATTATTTTAATTGATCTCTAAAAATAATTATTAAAATAAGTTGACATGATTTGATGTTACTTATTCATTACATGGGGATTTGATATAGGAATACAATCATTATTCTTTATTTTTTTAATTTATTTTTATAGAATAAAGACTAAATAATTATGAAACCAATTTTTTTCTCATGGGTTATGCTATGATGAAATTTATATAAAAACTAATTCTTTTCCATGGGTTATTTGATGATGAAATGTTTATAAAAACAATTTGTTTTCATGGTTTATGATATTTTATGTCATACATATTTATGGTTTTCATTATCTGAGGGTTTGGTACTATATATCCTACTAATGCATTGGGTAATTTATTATATCATGTGAGGCAGCTATGGGAGAAAAGTATATTTTCTTGACATGTTATGAGAGACAAGTAAATTTGATTGATTTGTTATGGAAAAAAGTTGATTTTCTTGATCTATTTTGGTAAATATGTGTTGATTATTGATTCGATGGTATTGGTAGTTAACCTTGAAATATGAAATGATTCCTACACTTTTGATGATGCCACATGCATTTATGACAAAAACCTATTGTTCCTGATTGATTTATGATGAATTATCATTATTTGGAATCATGTATTTTGAAATATATATTAATTAGGTCATAAATCATGTATATAATATTTTTCTTCTTATTTGTGAACTTTTTAAGTTATGGACCTGATGTTTAACTGTCACGGTAATATTATTCATTAAAATAATAATCGATAGATATCTCTTATGCTGACACTTACTGAGCATCTGAGTTATTTATTTATTAAGATTCCTTTTCATAGGTTTTCAAGAATGAGTCTAAATGACTTTTTGTTTATAAGGGTTATATATGTGACTAATATTATTGAAGACATTGAATACATAACATAATGTTTGAAAAGATGGGTTTAGTGGGAGATGATGATGATCTTTATGAATTATCTGTTCATGAACCCATGTTTTTAAAAGTTTTTAAAAATTCTTTAAAACTCTAAAACTAAACTATCACTTGAGATGTAAGTGTTACAATATTTTATTTGGTTGATGCCTAATTTTTAAGGGTGAAACTGGGTCACATTTATCTGTATAAATTATTTAAATGAAAAGTTTTTGTTTTTATATCCATATCTGAATGTCTGGGTTTTAATATTTTACATAATGAAAAAAAATTCCTTAACTCGTCAATATGATGCTATTTTTGATAAATTTCATTTCACACTACACAGAATGTAAATTGAGAACTACATATTTGATTAAAATTATTAAAAAATCTATGAAAACCATATCTTGTACATAAATTTTTAAAATTAACAACACACTTTTTTTTGAAAATTATTTTTATGTGTTATATGTGCTAATTATAATTTTAACATTTAAAACACATAGAAGTACTATTTGATAAAATCATTACCAAATTTTCAATAAAAAGGATCAAATTAGATAAAAGTTTCAATTTTAGTTTTTTAATTGAAATTAATTATTAAGGTTAAAAAATAATCACCAAGATAATAGTAAACAATTGAAACATTTTAAAAGTAAAAAAGAAAAATATTAAAAAAAATTTGGTTGTATAAAAATGAGTTCAAGAGGATAATTTCATTACAAAAACACTTAACCTCTAGTGTTTTTTTCATTTTTATTTCATCAACCATTTAAAAGAAACATTAAAATTTTGAAAAATTTAATAATTACATCTGAAACTACCAGTCAATTTATTTATAAAAGGTAACACTTCCTCCATATCAATACTCTCTAATTAATAGATATCTTTTTTGAAAATATTTCGATTTTATCAAAACTAGTCCCTCTACCACTTTTATAAGATTATGTTAAATTTTAGATTTTATAAGGCCTTTATTTCTTTGGAGTTTTAGAAAATAAAAGTCAAGAATCTAACTTGAGTATTACATTCACACACTCTTATGATTATCTCTATTAATTTTTAAAACATCTTTAAAATTATAAATATGAATAAATTAGAATATTTTTATACTAAATGTTATTTATTTTAATTTTAGAATAATTATAAAATCATTTCCATCTAATATGAAAAAACATTGATCATGCATACGTATGGAGTACCACCTCCACAAATTTTTGTTTTCCATTTTTCACACTACCTCCCAATGATGGATTTAATGAATTAATACTTTGTATATTATATAAATAAAATTATTAAAACAAATTTTTCCAAATACCATGACCCGCCCATTCATTGTGAAATGGGATTATTAATCTTTCTTAAGTAAGATTACCTTCACCAGAAACATCAAATTTTTTTTCCATCACGACCCATAATCAATGGTTCTTATAATAGATTTAATGAGTAAAATTTTTTTTATTTCAGGTCTAAATTTTTTTTTGAATCAAATTATCATTATCTAAATACATTCCCTTATATATTAAATCATTATAATGTGTTTCCATTTTTTGTTTATTTGACCAATTTTGAAAATAATATTATAATTATTAGTATTTAAAGATAATGCGATGTAATATAATGATAATATAGTGAATTACTAATATATTTAATATTTTATACTGTTTATATAATGGTTTTAAAAGAATTATATTTTTATTAACATATTAGATTTAAAATTTTAAACATTTCAAAAACTAGTTCAAAATGATTTATAATTTTTTAAATAAATATTCATGTCCTTCACGAAATGGAAATAAGAAATAAGTAATCATCGAAAAAATAGTTCTCTATCTATAATTATCTAAGGATTATGAACCTGAAACAACTTAGTGAGAATCCATCTATGTTTAGGATGTCTTATTGCATAAAAAACTAAATATTTTAACACCTGAAAATAAAAATACTATAACTGATTAATATAATTTTTATATATAGACATGAAATAATTATAAAAGGTATTATTTTTGTACTAAGGTTTTAATATTATTTGTTAGGTTATTTTTTCATTATATAGGATTTTAGATAAAAATTGATTATGTGAGCACATAATGTAAGGGTCTCTTTGTCTCATTATAAAATCCATGCTATATTATTTATATTGAGAAATAATATTTCATTCATATGATATATTCACAACCCTATTTACATAAATTATAATTAATTTCAATCATTTCATGACACTTTAATTTCAATTTAATGGTAACCCTATTATTTTCACATTACCATTATCATAAGTGTCTTTAGGATCTAAATTATTATTAATTGAGTTATAACTTTACCATTTTCCCCCTTTAGTATATTTCATATAAGTTCTATGAATTCATACTTTTTTACGTGATAATTTATCTTTGGTTGGGGGGTTAAATTTATACCACCAAACCCTTTTTAAATTTCCATTGAGTTATGAATTTTAACATCCTAATGGATATGGTTAAATCAAATTTCCTTTCTTTAAGTTAATATTTTCTTCCATGAGAGTAGTTATTTTATTATTTGAAAATACTTTAATTTCAAATTTCTGATTATTTTTTCTCTTTTCACTCTAAGGAAAATTAGTTTTCTAAATAAAAAATTATTCATCAATGAATTTCCTTCTCAGAAAAGTGAACATTTTTTAAAGAAAAATTATAATATATTTTGAGGATGGGTATTATTTCATTTATATGCTCATTATATCCAATAATTGTTTTAATTAATTGTTTTGAAACATATATTTTTAATTATTCAAGTTATTTCCATATTTAACTACTCCTCTTTTAAAACCTATGATCATCTACCAATTAAAAAATCTGATTTTTCAATGAATTAATTTCAAAATATTCAAAAAAATTTCCATCCATTCAAAATAAAATTTATTATCTTCCACACAAAAATTATTTAATAACTATTATATATTTATAGGGATATTTTTTTAAACTATTTTTTACAATTTTTTCAAAAGTATTCTATTTTCCTTCATGAAAATGTTTTGGACTGTAATTTTCATTTCAATATTTTTAATGGTTTTATTATATTTGTTATTTTCAATATAATTTACCCTACAAGTTTTATTATTTATGAAGTTTTTCTTTGATAACACAATATATTTTATAATGTTATGATTCTTTTTGTAAAATGTTATTTTTAATATAGTATGTTTTATATTTCATTTCATTTTAGGTTTTTGAAATGTTTATAAATTAAATTTTATTTTAATGGGTCCATTATGATATTAGGAAGATTTATTTTTTTTGTATCCAAAAAATGTATGGATGATAAAAGTATTTGTACTATATCTATATCATCCTTTAATTTATTGGAAAATGTTTCATATAACAAGAGATGAGGTAATGTTCATTGAATGGTTTGGGGGATGTTTTTTATAATATTGTTGTGTTAATGAGATGAGGGAAGCGTTATTTACACATTTTCTATGATATCGAGATGTGGGAAGATGTGTTCACTATTATAATATATGGATGAGATGTGGGAATATTTTTAATAGGTTTTGTGTATTTATTTGATGTGATTTTTTTCTCATGTTTTTGTGAGAACATGATATAAGAAGAATTTTTCAAAGGATTACCTATACTTAGGACTATTCCATAATTCTAGGTTATATGTTTATATTATTCTCCCTAGATCGTGTTAATTTTATTATTTTTAATCATAGTTTTTAAATTTTATCAATTGTTATTCTAATATTATATACCTTTTATCGAGACTTATAGAGAACTCTTATTTTTCCATTTTCTTTTAATAAGAAATTTATCCCCTTACAATACTTTTTCGTATACTTATATCCTAATCCTTTATGAAATTATGAAAATTATTTCCTTTAATAGTGTTTGATATCACCCCTTTATTATGTTTTGTTTTATCAGTTTAAAATGATGAATATGTCTTAGGAGATTTCTAGAAGTAGATATAGTGTATATTAAATTGTAATGAAATATTCCCGGGTATCAAAAAATTTGTTTCTTTGTAATTATACCACATAGTATATTGTTATTCCTTAATCACATATCTTAAATTGATCCATATATTTTCATCTTTTCCACCATCCTAGTATGTTCACTTAACAATTAATATCAAGTTTTATTATACAATCACTATGTTTTAATGATAAAATTATAATTACATTTTTATTTATTCCAATTCTCTTAAGGTATGTAAAAATATCTTTATTTTTCATCTTTGTCTTAGATATGAATTATCATATTGTTCCACCCCTTATTTTAATTTTTTAATAACACAAATTGACTGGATTTAAATTAGGATATTACAGATCCCATTCAACAATGCCTTTATATAAAAAATACTTAAAATATTTATTATTTGAATTACTATAAACCATAAATTGATATTATAAATGATTATATAGGATAATGTGGAAACCCATTGTTAGATTGTTAATACACACACCACATATAGAAATTATCTACTACTAGATGGGGGAATATATTTTTCCCCTGTAGATGATTAAAAACCCCCTCATATCATTATTAACATCACTATATAACCCATCATTAAAACATGTCTAGTGATTATTCCATCATATCTATTATCATATCATTCTATCTAAATTTAAATACCCCAATATATAATTTACCATATCCAGTATCAACTTTTTGAAGATATTAAGAATGTTTTGATTCAATAAACACCATTTTGTCTATAGAATCCGTCCCATCAATGTTTCTTGTCTTGGAACAAGTTGAGTATTCACATTGGGTCAATATTGTTTATACCAGAATATACTCGAGCTCAAATGTGATCTAAAATCTATGAAATTAAAATATATGTTTTATTTGTTTCTATGTTTCATGACGTAAATCAATGTGGTTTAATTATTTATGGTTTTATACACTAGTTGTACCACAACTCACACCAACATGATTATAGATTTATTGCAATGAATTCAACATCATTATGTTATGATAACTATGATAATTAATGTCATGTATCTACCCCCTAGTATCCTATAATATCTTCAAATATACTGTTCTTTTGATGTTGAGATTATCTATATTTTTTATATACCACTTAATTTTTGTCAAAATTGTTTTACATTAAAATTTATCCATATATTATTATACGTTTTATGAACATTGACATCAAAACTATCTAGTCATAGAAATATGATCGAAAACAGAACACAAGAAAAAATAACTAATATAAATAGACACTACACTTATATAGATAAAAACCCAAAATGGACAGTCTATGAATAAGTCGAATCTTGATTGACTAAAAATTTCATTTTATGGATTTTGGAAAAATTAGATCATAAAAATATGAGGCATAAATCTTTCTGGGTTAAGAAAATACAAAAGTACATCTAATAAAATTACGAGTTCCCACTCTCTAATCCATTCATTTCATGTACATTCAAAAGAAATTGAAATGAAACAAATAACATATGTCAGAACACTTGGAATTAGAAAAATTCAATATTTTTTAACAAGGTATTCAAATCTTGGAAAATTCAAATCATGATTACGTTCCACAAATATATTTATTTAGAAAATTAAACAAAAGCACAAAATTATTTATATTCATTGAACTTATAACATTTATAACCATTAAATCTACCTTAAGAATCCCATTTATGATTCTGATTATAATGTGTCATCACACTCTAATATCAAACTAGACTATCCTTAGAATATGGTGATGGAACCCACATTGTTTAAGATTAACTATACCCATTCAAGAGTACATGTCTCTAAGTATTACCAAACATATTTTCTCATTTATATAAAAGGTTAGCCTTGGATTATAGTGATAGATTATTCACTACATTTCCAACTATAATATACTTCTCTCAAATAGAAAATATATTAGAATGAATAAACATTTTCATCATCAAATCATGTGCTTCAAATCTTGATTCAACAAAAACTATAACTATTTAATGTTTAGATAGTCTCAATTAGATATATAGTTATTATTCATAGGCTATAATTTCTTTCTATAATTAGTTCTAAAAAATGAATGAATTATAAAATAATTAAAATATTTTTTTTCATTCTGTATAATTAATGGGTAATATATATATATATATATATTTGATAGAGTTTTGTTATAAAATCGTAATATTGATTACTATAATAAAATAATAAATACTATGATAAAATTGCTTCACTGAATGCTTGAAATTATAAGATTCTGTGTGGGATGAATCCGTTGATCATAGAAGATATATGTTACTAGTGACATCCCCATAGGATAGTGGATGTAACTAATTTGTCCTCATACCAATTTCTAAATATTATTTACATAAAATTCTAATTTTGTAATATTCTCATCAACTACGCTTTCATGAATGCTATGAGAGAATAATACTGCACCATTTATTCAATATATATAGATATAAAACTATGAAGTCTTAATTCATCATATTCTCATTGAATTATATTTCGTGTATCCCACTGTACAAAAAATGTATGATGATCTATTGTTTTGAATACATGATGATATCTTTACTAGGATCTTAATTTTTGTCATATAGTTAGTTTTTTTGGATGATGGCGTGTAATCATTAATTACCAATGAATCCTATACCTAACCCAATAATTAAATTGATGTGGGGATATAATTTGACACCAATTTAAACTAATGATGTGTGTGTAAATAAAACATGGAAATTTTTCTACGAACATTCACATATTTCTTTGATCAAAATAATAACACCAGTCATTGAATATAAAACATGTTATATGATGGGAATATAAAATGTTATAAGAGTTCCTACACTAATGGATTTGGGGATGCTGATCAGAAGTAAATAGTAAATGATTGAAAGTCATTTGTATTGGGGGAAATTTGATCAAATGTACCCTGACTGACATTAGTGTTTTGTGTCTCTTGGATGATAGAGATTCTGTCATGAACCGCCCCCAAGGCCCATGCCGTGACTACCCCATGCCCACATTCCATAGACTAGAGGATGGTGAATAACACTAAATAGGAATTTCCAAAAAAGGCAAGGCATTTATCTGTAAACCTATACACATGCAGAAAACTCATTCTGTGGAATGTAAACATGAAGTAAACCACAGCTATCCCTAAGACAACTACAGAGAGTGAAATACATACTAAATATAGAAAGGGTCCATAATAAAATCCCAATATCACAATGGAAAGTACAAATACCATGGTCCATCTGCTCAACACCCCACTTGAATGGGTAGGTTCCGCGTATATTCCTGTAGACGTAGAAGTACGCTTGTTTGACCAGTCTCACTGAGCAGCACCTAGTCTTAGACCACCAAGGTCTCTATTGAAGCATCTGTCCACCTAGTCTCTCTAAGCACCACTAGGTCTCAGTCCACCACGGTCTCCTTCAAAGGGTCAATTACTTATATGGGATAGGGCCACATGTAGTTGATCCACATAGGGTCTCTTGGAGCTGATCCACACAGGGTATCTTGAATCTAATCCACCCAGGGATACTAGTTGCTAATCCAGATAGGGTCACTTATAGAAGATCAACATAGGGTTGGTTTTAGCTGATCCTCCCAGGGTTTCTTGTTAGTAGTCTTCAGGTTCCAGCAAGCCATAGGATTTTTGTATGTAGCGCACTTGATTCCACAAAAATCCACTCCTCGAGAAATTTTTTGTATTTAAACATCCAATAAATCAATCATAGGGAATTCTAGAAGTACTACTTGATTGTGATGGATCCAAAACTGCAAAAGATTCAACAATCAGATGCCTAGTCTGAAAGATTTTGACAGTTTAGTAAATAGGTGCCATTTGTGTCCAGGCCTGGTCCGACCCTATAAGAACAACTCGACAAAATAAACCTGAGGATACCACATGATCTGACCATTTCAGATGACCCGAAATGACCATGTTGGGTCTGGGTTATCCTAGTTCGGCCTGGCTACTAGGCCCGACCAATTGGGTCTTTATGGAATATACCCGGTTTGGCTATGGGTCCAGCCTACAGAGTCACCTAGTGACACAAATATATCCAGCCTGGCCTAAAACAATGGGGTGGCTTACTCTTGGCCAAGATGATCAGCAGTTCGGTTCGTGCACTCCACAATCAGCTATGGTGGTCATCCCTTTTTCCCACATGCAGTAAACACTAGACCGTGTGACAGTGTGTCATCGGTCTTTCACAGCATGCGTTGTCTTTATGACACGACCGGATGGCCGCATCCTACCTCTGCTAGCCACCATCCTGAGCACCAGAGGCTTCTACAACACTATAGTGACCCAATCCATCCACTTTCATGGTGCACCTCTACCCACCCTTGGCCGCCGGTCACCGGCGCACCAGCCCGATTTTTTGCGGAGCAATGTGTCCACTTCGGTGGTCCATTCTTCGGACCGTCTATGCCACCATCCGTTATGGGGTTCCATCATCCTTAATATAGCCTCAAAAATGATTTTATATCAATGTTGATGTTTTAACGCAAATAACACAAAATAATTTTAAAGGAGGAGGGGGCCAGTCCTTGTTCCTATCATCATGCACCCTCCGAATTTGAGTTCAACACTTGGGGGAAATATATATAGGTTCTTTCAACAATTTAACCCCGATGAAAAACCCCGAGAATATGCAACCTCCCACAAGAACAAGTGATATGTGGATCAACCAGTCCATGGGTTGATCTACATTTGTTGTTTCAGAATGAAGAACGGGGAAATTAAATCACAAAAAGTAACCCATACCAGGGATAGATTTGTTGGTTGGGGAAAAGAGGCATCAGCCACCTTCATTATTCGTCCTTGATCCACCACCCACATTACTAGAGATCCTTAGAAAGGTTTAAGGAGAATTTTTTATTCATTCATCATAGGAGAGGACGCCCCGACATAGATTCATCAGAGAAATTCCCAGATTTACCTCCATTTCCCAAATCTGTTACTCCATTAAAAGAGAAACAAATCCTAGGGTTTCAGTTACTCTATGTCATCATGTCGTTACACTATTTCAATTATGAAATAATAGTTTTATTATTATTCAGTTAAAGAGTCATTAAAATTTTTCATTTATGGAATGAAATGGTCGGTTCATCACTGTGTTGTTGCGAAAGAATTTGTTTTGAATAAAATAAACATGTTATGTTTTTTTTATTTTCTTAAAACGACTGAAAATTAACATTTTTCATTGAGCCATGTTGGTTGAGGTCATGTAAATTCAGAGATTATATCAATGTTTTTTACACAATGGATCCACCATATTTTTAATCTAGGATGCAATTTAAATGTTTCCAAAACCACGCATGCGTTCCATTTTAATTCACTTAAAAAAAGTTCAAAAACTATCTTTCTCCCTCAACATGTGCTAGGCAAGGTTAAGATCCACCTAAGGGAAAGAAACCATCAAAAGATCAACTGTAGCCTCCATTTTACAATCCGAGTTAACATTTATGATTTATTAGGATTTTAATAATAAAATAAATTTTTTAATTATTTTATTTACGATTTTGCCATTTTTTTGTTTTCTCACTGGAGGCATGCACTGACTAAACATAAGGAACACCTTGGGTAAATACACCATCCTAAATGCAACGGTTCCAGCATTTTTTTGAACTAGGCACCCATTTAAGAGATATTCCTCTTTTTCAGGAAAACCGCTCATGTGCGCTATTTAAAACATAACATTTTTTGATGGATTATTTCAAGCACTCCATTCCTCATAATTGCACGCCATCTCAGTTCCTGGTCTCAATATAATCCCATTTAATTTTCAATAAAAAATCAATGAATTCGAGGGTATTATAGATTTTTATCATTGTTATGTGACCGATATCACCACATTGAAATGATATTTCCTGAATTATATAAATTTAAAGGGGAATAATGAAATTTGATTTTTTTCCTTATACATGGTCCTTGGTTTATTAATTAGTTTTTATATATGAAGTATCCTCCTGAACAATTGAAAAATTTATCTCAATGAAGTAACCATCATGACCTACTTCCTCATGCAACACATAATTCACCTCTACAGGGCTCTAAAAGGTTTCCCATGTGTTTGATAATTGTATCCTATCATTATCACGACATCATGAGATCTATTTATTACTTTAGAATATTATAGGATAAATGATAGACATCATCACCTACAATTAACTTTATTTTAGTGTTAGTGTTCTCAAGAAACCACATCAAATAGAATGGAACCATGATCACATGGTATTTCTCCTCACATACCATATAATGATGATATGGATTGAACATATATTAGAATATAAACCATCATTCAAAAATTTAGTGTATATGTATCTAATAAATTTAATCTCTTCCAAACCTCTATAATAAGATATATTACCAAGAGTAATATTATGTAACACTATAGGAAAAAGTCCTTTTACCGGTGTGTTTTTGGAAATGGCGGTGGTTTAATCCGTCTACATATGGTTGTGTGCAGTTTTTTGAAACTGATGCTGAAGTGTGAGTCGGCATACAATACGCAGAGGTTTTATAGAAGGAAACATGATAAATTTTTCTGATGATTTATAATAAAAGAATTTGAAAACTTTTTAGCTATGGTTAAAACTACTTCTAATAAAATATCAGTTTCTCCATAGAAAACCGCCACTAAAACCATTAAAACTTCTACGATATAATAAAGGAATATGAAAACTATTTAACGGCGGTTAAAACCACCGCAAAATTTTTGTCCATAGCATCTATTTTAACCGTCACAGATAGTAATATATTGTAATTGTATCAGTGGTCAAAACCATTTCTAAATATATTATATTTTATTGTGGTGGTTAAAACAACTTCTAAAGACATATTTACAAAAACAAATATAGCTGATATAGCTAGCCTATTACTAATGACTTGAAAAAAAACCAAACCAATCAATATAACATATAACACATCATAACAACAACACATCGTAACCACTGATCTCAAGTGATTCAATATTGAATATAATGAATAATAAGACTCCATCAAAATCCACCAAAAAAGTAGAGAATTACTACAATAATGAAATATTGAATAGAATAGAAAGATAATAAAAGAGTAATGGGGAAAGAGAGGGCTACCATGAATCAAATAAGTTCAATATAAATGATCCAATATGATCTAAGTGGTTTGTAACAACATGGTAGGTTACTAGGGAAGGGGAGGATGAGTAAGGGTCAATTAAGAATTGAGAGAACGTCAAAAATTCAAAACAAGGAGGTAATAAAACTCATATTTATAAGTGAATTACACTAGACTCTAGAAAAACATGGTTAGTATCCAGAACTCATGTGGTGGGTTTGGTAAAAGTGTGATCTAGAACTATCATTGTTTTTTATCTTTTTTCCCATTTTAAAATTGAATTTGGCCTCCCACAAATCAAAGAATATGGAGTGGTCTAAGCCATAGTGGTTCTTCTATATTCTCCCATGAATAGAATCAGTAAACTATTTCCCATTTCCCAACCATTTTACCCTCACCATGCCCATGGAAACAATGTGGTGATCTTGGGTTTTCCTATTTTGGATTGGTGGTCCTATGATATTCTATGCCCACCCTAGGGTATTTTAAGATTCTCATGGTCTAACTTGTAAGACTTGAAACTTTTTAGAGGAGTCTACCTAGTAAGACCTATCTTCCTCTACATATAATCTAAATCTATATAAGTATTCATAACATGTGGTTAATTATCCACACACTAATGTTATGAAAATAAATTCTCTTACCCAAGGAAAGAGCCTAATATTTATAGGGTTATTATATGAAAACTATATGTGGATTGATTCAAGATGTTTCAATATATGTAATGATATTGGGATCTCCTATAATATGCCATGGTGAAAATTATAATCACACTGGATATAACATAATGGTGAGACCCTTCTTCAATCACATCAATTTGTTTATTTAGTTATCCCATAATGGTTCCCATATATCTCATCCATCTCCTCCTATAGAAGAGAAAGATTTTTATAGGGGACCTTTTCCAAGAACTATGAATTGATTGATTCCTGTTACTATATGATATGTTTTTGATAGTTTATCCTTATGTAACAAAACTAATAAATTTTGGAATAATGAATCATAAAACATGATTCAGGACAAAAAAGAATCGACATATATGGTGCGTACCACACTCGAGAAATCCCAAAAAAAATGAAACAGCATAAATCAATAAAATACATAAATGGAAACAAGAGAAATCAAGAAAATGTTATGTCATAAAAAATTTGGGTGGATACTATGTGAAAAACATGATACAAATACAAACCTATTGTTACCATATTTTTCCAACATATCAAAAAAACAATTAATCATGGTTCAATCATGAACAAAGCTCGTCACCCTCTCCACCTCCACCTCTACTTCCTGCAACCACCTGAAAGAACATTATATTGAAATGTAAATGTTGTTACATATTTATATTTAAACTTAAAAAAATGTTTTTAAACTAAATTATTTTGAATTTTTTTTGATTTACCTACACTACCAGTCAATTCAATACCACTGGGGGTAGATCCGGTAGTCTTTTAATATAAACAATAAATGATTTCTACAAAGCGGATATCTGAGCCCCCTAGTTGTGAATTTTGTTTTGCAGAGAAAAAATCTCTCTCTAAGTCTCTCAGGGTGTGGACTGACTATAACTAGGAGGAAGTATAGCTGCAATCCCCAGCGCCCTGATAAATACCTCATATGGTACTGGTACCAAACCCATCCCGTGAACTCTAATAGGATGCTCCTTCCCATGGAATTTAGCAACCGAGTCATATTGGGAGATCGATTATGACGACGTAGGATTGACATCCCACAGTTCGTTAATTTTTACATATAAATCAATTATAAATCATATTAGAATCAATATATATTTACATAATAACAATAGATAATATGTTATTATAATGAAAAACGAGTTCATACCCTAACTACTTTGGCAGGCTCATTAACAAAACTTCCATCAGATTTTTGGTGAACCTTCAACCACACTTCTATTCCGAATGCTTCGGGCCCTAAACTATGTTACTACATTAAACAACAATAATTCAAAAATTTTAAATATTAAAAAAATAATATAATTTTTTAAATATTTAAACTAATGAAATGATTACCCAAGAAGATCAGATTCTAGAAAAACTCTTTGACCCCGTAGTGTAAGGGATGACCGACTTAGCCCGACTTGATTCATTCTTTCTTGAATGATTCATAATTAAATAAAATAAAATTTAAAAGAAATATATTCAATGACATGTCCTCTTTATATTCATATATAAATGTAAAATGATATTATTATAGTAATAAATATTTAAATACCACTTCATTTTCATCACGATGTCTGTCAACCAAAACATTCCACTACACATTTGGTAACCAATTAGGTAGCTTGTCAAACATATGTTGGGCAGTCAATGAAGTATTGTTGAAATCACCCCACAATATCCATTTAATTTCATTCCATTTATAGGCCATGATTTTTCAATGTCCTCTTTCATGCTATCACATCAGCAACCATAAAGGTGAAAAACATCCATACATAGAAATTCATTTTGAAATTATTTATGAAATGAAATTCAATTACAACGTAATGTATTATAATTACCTTTTTTTGGGAACCAAAATATTCATTTTTCAAACTTGCAGGAAAATGTATCTAATCGTCATATGAAATAGGAAGGGAAACATGCTCTGTTGCTAGTTGTCCTAAAATCTTACCACGGAATCTTTCGGCGTCATTCGTAGGGACCCCATATGAATCAAATGGGACAAATATCTTCTCTCTAGTCAGATTATATACATATGAACTTTTTATATTTTTCCCCATAGATTCATAGTTTCCATATTTAATGAACAAATATTTAGTATAAAAATATTTCAATTAAATTATTCATATTAAAATTTATACATATAACAGTCACCATCCAGTATCCCCATGAAGAAGTAGATGTGGCCCACCACACCCCCACTGATGGGGCTCCTGAAGCGGTAGGCGACGACTGATCTATTAAAGGTCTTCTCAAAGAGGGTGTGAGAGATGGTGCAAGGGGTAGGTGGATGGTGGCTCGGATATCATAGGGAGGGGGAGAGATGGATAGTAATCTATCACAGTGGTTTATGAAACAGTATATTGATTTCTCCTTGGCATTATAATCATTTAATCAAATAAAATTAAGTCTAGAACATATATTTTTAAAAAAATATGTAGAAAAGTAAAATAAAATAGATAACATATGAACATTACAAACAAAAAAATTATACATAACAATGATAATAAATTATTACAATAATTATATAAGTGGATGCTATATTAATGCATTACTATACATACAATAATTTTATCCTACAATTATGTTGGTTTATTTATTCATTACTTTATCCACTTCATCCATCCTCATCAGAATAATATTTTCAATATCATAGTGTACAAATAATTCCTATTCTTTTTGTTGATGAGATTCAATGTCAGAGGTCAAATCTTCTGCTTCATCATCGATATCATACAAATATCTTTGTTTTACATGAGATACTACACTCCACCCTTCTTCCACAACATCATTAACATAATATACCATTTTTCATGGGATGATAAGTTGAATGGATCTTTCAGTTCATGATCACCAATATCCATCAAGCGAGAGAAGTTTACAAAAGTAAATTGCAAGGAATCTGTTTTAACACGTCTGATAATATTGACCCAATTGCATTTGAATAAAACCACTAAAAAATTCCCATGGAATTTTAATTCAATAATATTTGTCATATTTCCATAATATCTCACTTTTGAAAATGTAAATATACCAATATTTTGTGTTTTAAAACACTCTTCTCAACCGACTATACGAATTCTAAATCCATTCACATTGTAAGGTTCGATCATTATAACATTTTTAGAGGAACTTGAGAAATAAACATCAAATATATTGAAAACTCTACTCGGGTATCAGTATTCATGATCTAAAAAAATAAATAAACTTTTTTAGGATTACAAAATATATGTGTCAACCTAATATTCATATTTATTGTAATATTTACGAACATACACATCATGAAAATCATTGTACAAGATCTTTATTAATAGCTTTCATTATTTATTTCTCAATTCGTGTTAGGACTATCATTCATCTCATTGTTTGTATCCGAAAATTTTCAATAAACGAATTTTCAATTTCAATATTCTGTATCACATATCTATGTCCTTGTAATATTTCAATTTTTTTCAGTGTCACATTTGAGGTCCTACCAACTAATTGTCCAATAAAAAGAAATATTTTTACTCCTCGTTTATGTGTGATTGAGTTGATGTGTCGTCAACACATCCAACTCAATAAAATATTGTCTCAATATCAACCGAGTATCTAGAAAAAAAGGTAAGATAGGCTTCTACCAAATAGCCTTCAGCAATAGAGCCTTATGGTTGATCTTTATTTCTCACATATGATTTCAAATTCCCAAGATATATGTGAAATAAAAAAAAGTATTATTATTATGCCTTTAATTATGTTCCATTTTTTTCGTAACTAAAAAACATATAAATAAATTACCTCTCAATTGGATACATTTGTTGATAATGAACGGGAATTCTTAATTTAGCTTCCTCAACTAAATTCATAGTTAAATATATCATGATATTAATAAAAGATAGAGGAAATATTAGATCCATTTCATAATGTGTCCATACAATCCTCTCTTAAAGGTTTTCAAGATCAAATGGATGTAGAGATTTCTCACAATGTTTCCTAAGAAATGTGATGAATTGGAGTACAATAGTAATACCTTTTTCATGTAATAATTAATGAAATGCCAATGATAGTAACTACTGTAACAAAATATGTGAATTTTGACTTTTCAATCCATGAAACTTATAATTATTTAAGTAAACACACCTTGAGATTTTACTTGAATACCCATAAGACTCTTTCACATGCTTTAAAATTTGAGGTAATGTATCTTTATCCCAATTTTTCATTGAAAAAATGGCCAGAGCATACTTTTAATTCTCATCTGGCTAGAGATCATGTTTTACGTTCATTACGTGTAAGACTTTCTGAGAATTGAGATGATATTTTCACTTTCTATGCTCATTAACCAATCATAAGATCAAATTTTCAGATACATTTATCTCAATATGCATCACATCAACATTATGCCGCAAAAAATTAAATTCCCATTACAGATGTTTGAAGAATATAATTTTTTTTCATCCATTGTTGCATTCTTATTTCCCTTGATGATTCACTTTGAACCCATTTCCCACTATCATTCAAATGATAAACCTTACCAAATTCCTTTTCAACTTTTTCATGTTTTTATTTATATTTAAAAACTAGATAAAAACATTGTAAGGGGTCTACAATCCGTGAAACCATTAAATTTTTATCTTTTTAGAAGAAATATATGATATTCATATAGAAATATTCAATAGCACAAGAATAACCATTTTATACTACGAGGTAGCCATTTGGGATCAAAATCAAAGTTATAAACAAGACAATACCAACCCCTGTAAGTGTTCCAACAAGATAAATTCCCAATCCTAGAGAAGTCACTAGTGGTTCACCTTAAAGAATCATGTATTTCAAACATTATTTTAGAAGAAGCATCAAATGTCTCTACACCGTTTCTCCATAAATCCTGTAATTATTTAATTAAAGGCTTAAAGTATACACAAATATAATTTCCTAGAAATTTTTTTCCAGGAATAGTCATCAAAATGTTAAAATAATTTTATTTCATACACATATATAGAGCTAGATTGTAAGGGATCAAAACAATTGGCCAAATGATATAATTGGTACTGAAAGTCCCAATGGGTTGAATCCATCGGCAACCGATCCCAACAAAAAATTCCTATGATTATCTGAGAAATCATGATTTGATGAATCAAATGTATTCCATGATTTTGAATCTCGTGGATGTCACATTAACCCACCATTGTTATTATCTATAGAATTCCACTTCATGTGTTCGACAGTTTTCGATGACATGAATAATCATTACAATCGAGGATTTAAAAGAAAGTAACAAAAACCCATTGGAGGTGTGTTTCTTTTATTCTTCTTCATGGAAGTATATTGATTCAGACATTAGACATCATCCATTGACTTCAATCTATATGAAGAACATTTTTTTCAATCCTGTCTACTTGAATCCTCTCGCCAATAAAGCATACAAACATTGGTACCCATATATATTTTTTAATAATTCAGACTAAGCTTGTTAAATTTTTTTTCATTTCATACAAAGACTCGGGGATGTTAGATTCAGAAAATGAATCATGCAGTAATTCCAATATCATGGACATTGCCTTATTTGTAATTACACATAGACATTTGATATGGTACAAATTCAGCAAGAAATAAAGTTTTAAATATTTCAAACATCCAATATAGAACTCTTTTTGTCCATTCTAAACTAAATCATCATACATATTTTCCTCAGTAAACCTGTATCTTACATTAGTCTCCACATATTCAAGAGGAGGCTCCACTGATATGTTACCATCTTCATCTGGTTGTCCGAAAATCTCAAATACATCACTTTTCATGTTGATATTTTTAGCACCCTCATCTAGTTTTTATGATACTTTTTGATGTTGATGGTGGTGTCTTGTGGTGCCAAATGCATCATTTTTAATGTTTCACATTTCATTTCCCATTATCGATGATATTGGGATCTCATTCTGTTAAAAGACATCAGTGCTCAAACTTTTTGTAAAGTTTGATTCTCTGTGCCCAATCCAACAAAAATATCGACTAGGGAATTGATTAAATATTAAATGTTCCAAAAAATCATCTTTCATTAACCATCTTATAAATTTACATTTAGGAGATAGACATCTTATTCTCTTTTCAATGGATCTATTGGAAATTTCAAAATCTGAAAACATATCCAAACCCTTAACATATTGAGGTTTATTCCTCAGTAATGTGATCTAGATTTTATCCATGTACATCACAATGTTCCTAAAAAATATTAAAATAAATTAAAACACTTAATTATTAATAAATTTCTAATTAGATTCATATATACTAGTTGAAAAAAATATATAGAAATGTTACTAATTTGGAAAATGTCAAGGATTAGATCAAAAAAATCCTCAAAGACAGTTTTTCCAAATATCCCATGGTGGTTATCAGGTAGAAATAATTAGGTAGCTGAAAAATACATATAATAGAATTGGAAGATACAAAAAACACATCATAATAAATGAGTGGAAATATCTATAAAATTTGTGATTTACAATGTATATAAATTTGTATGATGATCCTCATCCTGTATTATGGAACATTACATAATCCTATTGCATAGAGGTTTGTCTGATAATTTCTTTCACTGAGACAATGCATTGGAACTAGGAAGTGATATCCCAAAATTACTAAAAAACTCTATTAAAACACTTCCCCCAAAATAAAACCAAATATAGAATAAATATTTATGTAGTTCGCATAATTTCATGCATCTATGGGAGAATACTAAAAATATATCATAGTAAAAGATACAAGAAAATTAAAAACTCGTCACACACATCCAATCTATTATAATATCTCAAAAAATTAATCTCAATACTTATAGTATTCAGCATACTCTAACATACATAAAAATTTGGACGATGAAATTTGATAGACTATTATGGATAGGAAAATAACCAGAAATAGGACATTCGATATTTAAATCCTTGGTATAACCAATTTAAATTAAAAAAACTATATTTAATTAAAATAAATGGTTGATATGGAGTAAAGGGTAAGGATTTAAAACCAAGGGATATAAGAGATAAATGTACAAGTAGGAAAAACTATCTCCACGATTTAAGATATTATTTAAGAAAAAAAGTACATGTGGTTTAGTGATGGTTACCGGGATACCTAAATAGTACTAGGATAGGGCACTACATGACCTCATTTTCACCTCTTGATCATAAAAGGCTAGAGAATAGAATCATGGTTCTAATAAGACTAGTGGAATTAGGTTTACACAATTTTATTAATAAAATAAAATACTTGAAAAATAACATAATCCAAATCTAGTGAATTCCATATGATAAATATTTACAAATCATATAATGCTCAAGAGTATAAAATGATCCCTGAAACCTCAGGATAAATGAAAAAATAACTCGCATGTCTCTATTTAAAACACTAAATGAAACACGAGTCATACAAAATTCAACCATGCTTTGAAAAAACAATTCATCTGAACATGTACTTGTACCTATAGGTTCCAAAAAATAGAAAATGAAATTTCATGTCCACCTTAAGTGTATATGCTGGGTGTGAGAATGTAACACCCAGTAATAAACCTCATAGTTTCTAACTTATACGGAATATATTTACATTTTATCCTTATATAAATATAAACATTTATATATATTCATATAAAAATTACTTTACAAATGTTTATCAATAAAAACATGGAAGCATAAGATAATGGAAAACATTACAAAATAGATTTAATTATAAACAATAAATCACTATTATGGGAGGGAATATACCTAACATAATTTATTTGATCTGAGACTTGGATATGAGTCCTTAGGTCACGAAATCCATGATTCCATTCCCATCTAACTATGATCATAACAATACTTCTCATGGTTGAGTCATGGGAAAATCCTTGTATTTTTGAAAAAGTAAGGTGTATACAATAATCAAGGAACTATCATCACATGAATTTATGGATAGGTGAATGTGGTATACAAATTTCTTGTCATTATGATCCCATTCCATTTATCAATCTTTATATAATATATCCCAACACACAAGTTATACAATAGAGAAATACCCCTTCTAACATAATCATTATTTATCAAAACAATATCTATAGTCAAGGTAGCATTATTATTTATACTAATCAACATGCTTGGTATAAAAAATTAAAAAAATCTCAAAATATCAAAGTAATAGCCATGCTTAAGAAATAATTCCATTATAATGAATCTAATGCTTAACAAAAGAAAAGGTCAATATTTTGGAAAATTAAATATCAAATATAATATCAATAAAAAATAATTTCATGTCAAACATGATCACAACATAAAACATGAATAAATAATGAATATTATAATATGGAATCCAAAAAAGTATAAAAATAACATGTTTGAACTAGTAAACAACTACCAAATATCAAATATGGTATTTTTCATAAACAATTTGATAAAAACCTCTGAAATGGGCGAGGGGGGTGAGGGGGAGAGAGTTTCGGGGGTCTTCGGGGGGAGGGGATGGGTATCGCAGGGTTTAGGGAGAGAAGGCGGGTCATGGGGGGAGTGATGGGGCTGAAAAAAAGGTTTTAACAGTAGTTTAGTAAACCACCACTAAAAAACCACCACAAACAGCTATTAATCCTATAGTGTAAGTGAAATAATTCACTATTATATTTTTATTATATATCTCTATTCTATTAAAAAAACATATATGGAATATACATTAAATTATAATGATTCATTACTATATTTTTTATGTTTTATATATTTATGCGTATCATGTACAAGCCCACAAAATTCAAAAAGGTAGGTCAAAATGGAAAATGATGAGCATAAAAAATGTTTTAAAAAAGACACTAAAATGTACCTCTATTAAAACATATAATAATTTTATTGGGAAAAAATCATATATGGGTGCATGCATCATTTAATAAAACTAGGAACATATTAATGTATATATAATGATATCATAATGAGATTTACTTGTTTTCTTGAAACTAATTGTCCATCCATAATTATTGTAGTGGTCTTAATCTTTGTTCGAGCATCTGGAGTTTGTAATAACCACTTAATGAGCGAAAAAACTTAAAATAATTCCAATTAAATAATTTTATTTAAATAATACATGAACTAGTACCCAACAAAATATATTCAATATCATAGAAAGTGGTATAATAGATTGTTTGAGTCCTAATATCATGATAAATTGAACAGGTCCTCATCCTCTTCACCTTTGGTTTTGTTCTTGAGGCTATAAAAATATAATGGTCCATGTGTCAAAAAAATATTGAAATTTTGAAAAATATCACCATTTTTTTGACTTTCACATTTCAAATAACAATTTCAAAAAAAAATATAATTTATTTAATATTATTCCAATCATTTTGAGTTGGATTATTGTCATTATACATTTATCAATGAATATGAATTATTCCTATTACACAAATATCCCAATGGATTATTCTAACTTTATAGTGAAGTAGATATAATGTTTAATATTTTAATAATGACATGGTAATTACCTCTATGATGATAACATGTTGATGATAGAGTACAGATTTTTATGTCCATATAGATTTATATAATTTTTCAGCCCTTAATTGGGTTTCAAACTCAAGAAATCATTATATTACAGAAGATATCCCAGAATAGTATTAAAAGAAGTTCCCTCATGAATGATGATCTCAATAAATACTATATATTTTATTAAAAAATTTGTGGAAGACAACATAATGGTTTAATATTACATGATTTAAGGTTTATGAATTTGTTGTTTGTTATTCATTTTTACTAGAGAATATGGAAAGAAAGAAAATTATATGTTACCATATTCATAGTATATTTTCCAATAAAAAAGGTGTTCCTCATAGGGAAATCTCATAATGATAAAACCCTTATGAAAAACCGGTATGAATACAATTTTTGGATGGTAGAAACATCATGTTCTCTAAATACATATAGACAGTGCATGATTAATAATGGAAAATCAAGAAGGAATGTTCCTTAGAAACATGAAATCATTCAATTATATAGGATACAATTGAATCATAAATCAAGATTCATACATTTATTAACAACCTGGATTAAATTTAATAAAGCATTATCAAGGGTAATGTCATAATATTTGTCAGTTTACTACAAATAATTATAAAAATAATCAATAAAATTATTATGTAACCCAAAAAAATGGAAATGTATTTGATGATGAAAGCTTGAATGTTGTAATACTATTTGAAAGAAATATTACCTCAAAATATAAATTTTTGGACACCATAACATTAACAAGTGGGTTCACTAACCCTAGGATGGAGCACATAACATAACTACTATGGTTGAGGCACCCTACATTCCATATGTGAGTAAAAATTACAATCCTCGGGCCCAAATTAATACATTGAGGTGTAAATGGGAAACTATGAACTGAATTATATAATGTAGGTTGTATGCTATGAACTATGGAAACAAGTTAAATATTATATCTTTTGGATTAACCCAGGTATTAGGTGGTCCTTGATGATGTCCACAATACATTTAAAAAAACAATATGCTTGATTTGGAAAAAAAAGTATATTTCAGGTTTAACTACCAAGACCATTAATATAGTGGATCTAGATGCACGTATTTCCCATAGTGGATCAGGATTCCACTCATTCCCATTGAGAATCAAGACACACATGTTTCCCATTATGGGTCAGGACGCACCTGTTTCCCATTTGGTATGAACCTCATCAACTTGTTTCCCATTTTAATATTATTATATATAAATCATTAACTAATGTATTTTAGGGATACAAATATAACAACTGGATATTTTAAAATAACAATATGGTTGATACCTTATATTTCACAAAACACTAAGCTTAAACGGACCCCCAAATATCGTTATTTTGACAAGAATGATATAATATATCCATTGAATTGGAGGAAAAATATATTATAAAGAAAATTATAAAATATAGAATTTTACTAATCATTTTTAATATATTAATTTATTCTTAGTAAATAAGTACACAATTTTTAATAAAGTTATATATTTCGGCAAATATATTATTTATTTTAAGAAATTGATTTGTATTTATTTTAATGAGAAACTAAATATAATATATATTTTTAAAATATTCATTAATTTTATTTTTAAAAAATTGAAATCATTTTTTGATTCATAATATTAAAACTATATTTGGATGAAATTTGAGAATCTTCTGAAAAGATTAATTTTTCAATCAATTGTGAAGAATACATATTTCCATAAAAATGTCATTTATTTTCAATAAATTAAGAAAATTAAATGTCACATTATGTTTTGAATAATTTTTAGAGTAAAATAATAATTAATATGTCATATTTTAAATACTTAAAATAATTTTTATCAAATTTATATTTATTTATATTAAGTTTATTTTTGGGTTTAAAAATGTGAATTTTTCTTAAAATTGTTTTAAATTACACAGTGTTCCTTTATTTATGTAATTAAAATAGTAACCAATGGTATTATTTTAAATTAAATTTATAGATTATATGCCATTAAATATTTTTTTATTTTCGTACAATGATAACTATAAGTCATAGATTTTATTTAAAATAATATTTTTCTTAAAAATTAAACTACTCTTAGACCCAATTTTTCTTCATGTCTATGGGGTTTGTTTTAAATATAATTTTTCCAATTATGAGAAAATAAATTTTTAAAATAAATTCCATATTTTTAATCAGATTTTCCAAATTTTTATTAATATTGATTTAAATTTATATATATAATAAATTTTGTAAGGATAAAAAAATATTTACTAAAACATATTTAAAAAAATGTAAATGTTTAAAGATAAAATGTAAATAATTAAATACATAAAAATATAAAATTAAATGTGTTTTTGATGTGTTTATAAATATTAAACATCCATTAAAACATTAATCATAGTCATAATTCATTGGAATTAATTCCCCACAAATGTGGTTTCCTTTAAATATAAAATAATAATTATTTAATCACATAAAACTAGCACTACTCAAGTACAAATACCACCACATTTATCCTAAAAATACATGAACATCATAAGAACTATACTAGAGACTACCTTCCCCACCATCCCAACATCATAGTTCTATTATTCTTATAGAGAGATGAATTCCCATGCCACTAAGGGATCCTAAAGGGACGTGATATTCAGTAGGTAATTTTCTCAAATGACGCCTCTTATTTTTTTATTATGATAATTTATCCTCAACTACCTCATCTATAACTCATTAACCATGTAAAAGAATTAATTTAATAATTATAATATAATATATTTGATCAATACTTTTTATTAAATTCACTTATTCAAAGAATTAAAATAGATGTCTAAATTATGGAGGTTAACCAACTCCAGGATTATTGATTTTTTCTTTTACATTATCACCGTAAAGGCTGGTCCAAAAAGTATTATTATGGATAGAAAAATTTTAAAAATTATTTTATAACCTATTTGATGTTCTTAGAAAAATATATATTCATAATATTAATAATAATGAATCTAGTTTATGATGGTTGGAAAAATTATTAAAATAAACTAAACATTAATATTTTATCAAATTAATCATCTTCATGACAGAAATAAAATTGATAAATGAAAAAAATTTAACTTGTGGAAGTGCATGAATAAAATTTCATTTCACTTATATACATTTTTATTTTTAATGGCACATCCTTAATTATACAGAATTAAAATGACCATGAAATCATGAGGAGAACACACTCGAAAAAATGAAAATAATGAAATATTATTAATGAATAGGCGGTAAGATGTTATAAACGTAAAATATTAGGTATTAGAAATATGTATATATTTTTAGAATGTATTAATAACATTATTTAATCCATTATATAGGATATTACATAATTTGACACTAAATGGAAGTGTGAGGTATGGGTTTCTCATCTCACGTTTACATTTATGTGATATATGCCTTATTAAAAACTTATTTCTTGCAAGAGGTGTATATATACTTTCATTTGATATATCATATCATGAATCTCAATATATTAACAATATTAAAATTTTCATTTTATAATTATTTATTCTATGGGGAATATGTTTCGACTGATTACAATGGGGTAAGAGATTTATTAACTCAATTTCCATTCATTAGGCTAAAATTTTACTTCATTGAGTGTCTCATACAAATATTATTTGTGAAATTACTTTTAATTACTTTATTTTTTATTTACACTAGTTTTATGGGAATTTATAGTTAATAAAAATAATATAAATTTTTATTAACACATAAATTATATGATCTTTGTAATGGAAATCATTTCAATTTCACATAATTGAATCATATTAAAATATTATGCATCAAATTTATTTTATTTGTTTCTTATACTTTATATTTTATTTATTTATAATCATAAATCATTAAAAATTCTATTTCTACTAAATATAAATATTTATTATGCCTTTTAAATGATTATTTCCTATATCATACACAATTTTATATATAGTATTTACTTTAAAAGTGATTTGATTGAAAGAGGAAATAATGTTAAATCCATATCTTCTACTCAATAAAGACATTTTTTGAAAATTTATATTGATTACTAAATTAATTTAATTATTTGATATATAATTAATGATCTGGACATGCAATAATAGGTGGGGATAATATATTGAAAACTCCCTAATGAATTCGTAGTCTCATGTGATAAATAATTTGGCCAAATTAAATGGGTTTTTACCAAAAATGATTAAACTGTCTTGGGAAAGGGCTTGAAGGTAAAGGTATTATGTGCCTGGGAAACATGAAATATAATAATTAATCCTTTAATTAAGAATTAATTTATTATTATTCCTGATATTTTCACTATTAAAAAATATAAGCATACATTTCATTCTCTTTTTATTGATTATATGGACTATGTGATCAGTTAGATACCATAATATTTTGATTATAATAGTTGATTCTGAATATATTCCAATATTATTAACCCTTACTAAGTATTTGAGATCACAGTTATTATGTTTTAAATTCCTCAAGATATGAAGCTGAAATCATGAAATGATTTTTATGGTTTCTAAGTTGTTTAATTTGTTATGTATTATATTTAATTTTCTTTTCCCAATGTCCAATGGGTTTCAAGAATGTATGTAGTTTTCCATGAAAACTAAACAATTATATTCTTTGGGATATGATTATTTATATATTATGACAATGTAATAAATTAACCCTCAACTGTAGTGTATTTGGGTCAGGTTCATTACAATATAGGTCCCACAGATCAAAAAATTAAAATCATATATATGTGTTCTATAATTATATAATACATTCCTCATTTTATAACCCATGAAATGAAATAAGTTTCATAATAAATTTTTAATGGTATACCCCATAAAATATAAATGGATTTCATAATTTTCTTTCAACCATAACCATTTAGAGAAACAATAATAATGGTATCATTGGTTCATATACCCAATAAAGGATAGGTTACATGAAAGGATTCCATATTAGATGGAAAATAACTTTGAATGATAAATCACATGGAATGTTTCTTGAGGAGGATAAATTTTCATTGAAAATAACCTTTAACAAAAAAATTGGAAATAATTTTCATTTTATATTAACATAAAATATTTTAAATTAATAATTAAATATCATTTAATACACTTCTAAAGAAATATATCCTTTTATCATTGAAATATTATTTTAAAAATTAAAATATTTTGAAAAACATTTCTATTGAAAATAACATTGAAAAATTATAAAGGTGCCTTTGAAAAATTTTTAAATTTAAAAAATGATTCAAAAATATTATTTATTTATTTAAATATAATTTAAAAACATTTTATAAAACATTTTTTTATAACATGGTTTTGGAAGAAAATAGATTTTTGACATAAGAGATAAATAAATAATATTTTATGAAAAACATATTCTTAATTATATTAATTAGAAAAGTTTGATAAAATGGCACTATTACTTGAAGATATCATGAATAACTAAATAATTATAAAATTGATTATAATAAATTGGGGAGAGATCATGATATTTTCAATATTTTAGAATTGACTATTAGTTATCCAAATAAATGATGGGATTGTAACATCACATTTTAACCACTTTAGTAACTTATATTCCCAATACCCATGAAATAATAACATAAAATGAAAAATAAAAATTCATTAGGAAGAATAAAATCATAATATTACATTTCAAAGGGGATTTATATACACCTCACGAAAGAATATTGGTACATAACAAAATATATATCTCAAATAATTCAACAAGGGATAAATTACCTTTACAATTTAGCAATAATTAATTTTTAAACACCATAAAAGAGATATCATAAAATGAATATTTAAATAATAATAATTCTATAAATATGAATCAAATAATAACTTCATGGGTGGTATATACAACACATAAAATATACAAATAGTTAATATGACTTGTATCTCACAGAGAATAAAATTGAAATGGAAATACATTATCATAAGTCTTTATTTCCATCATACTTATTAAAACCTATTTTATAATTCAATTAGAAAAATATTCATACAAATTATACAATATATTATTTTCTTATGACATTTTATTACAAATTTATTAAGAATTCCCAACCAAAGTAATGTTTCATGTAATAACTGCTTTTTTCCATATATTTTTTGATTTGTTATATTTGTTGCCCTATTAATTTATATGAGTTATATATTCTCTATAATTATAAAAATTACACAAATATCATTTATATTCCATATATATTTTTATTTTAATCCATAAAATTTATTGATCGAAAATGAAATACACCATTCATGGAGACGGTAGGTCATATGTATACAAGACATTATTTTCTTGTTTCAAGACATATCTAATGAAATAAATTTAAATGATAAATTACCATTATAGAATAAATATTATTTCATATATGTCACATATTTTCATTAAACCCATCCTTAATACATTCCATGTAATGTTTGAACGAATCACAACGCTTTGTTAGGTAACAGTCTGCTATATATATGAAAGACAAAATCGTATTTCCAAAAAATGGAAAGAATGAAGGTATGTGTGATATAATAATTATAGAATCATAATAAAATCAAAATATAATAAATATAAGATATAAACTATAAATATATTGTTATTTATAATCGTGAGAGGCGGTAGTGGAAAAAGAAACCACATTAGTTCGCGAGGCGGTAGTTAGTCGTACCCACGAATAATGATTTCATAATCAATACGATGTAATCATGTGTGTTTTTTGGTCGTAAAAATAACTTAAAAACATATATGTATATAAAATACTCTTAGGTTACTATATAATCATGTTATAATAAAAAATTAATGAGGTGGAAAATGAAATATAATAAATACAGTTTCGAAAGAACATTATCTATATTTCAGGTATCCACCATAGGTTTTCACTAAATCATATCTTGGTTGGTTTTATTCTAGTATGTGTATAGGTATTTTAGGAAGTTATTTTAAAAAGGTCTAGTGGATCAAAAAGAATTTTAATTGTAAATTAGTGAGGGTAGTGAGTGACGTTTTATAATTGAGAAGTGTAATTTTTGTAAATACACAATCTTATTCACTATTGGAAGGTTAATCATACCTAATGTGCCTCAAAAATTGTAAAATAATAGATTATAATATTTATTTGGTCAATAAAAAACACTACTAGATAAAAATAAATAGAATTTAGTCATTTTTTTCATTAGTATTTATGTTTACTCAAATTTACCCATTTTTTTTTACCATGATAGCTTGTATATTCTTATTAAATTTTGAAACTAATCCTTTAAGAATAAAATTAAAATAATATTTATTATAAAATATAAACCCAAAGATTCTAAATATGGAATTTAATTAAATAAATAAAAATAATATGATTTTGTAAAATTATTTTTAATAGAAACACGTTTAATTCAAAAACCCCCTATTTTAATCTTAATGACGTTAATTAATTTTAATTGTTTCACAAATTATTATAACCAACATTAATTTATCCTTATTATATATTATCATTTATTATAATTCAAATAATATAATCCATTTTTCAAAATCCAATTCCTAGAAGTTGCATAATTTAATTTAAAATTAACCCCACATATGCAATGAAAAAGTGGGGTTTTAAATAGAAAATTGATCAAAATATTACAATGTTTTTATATTAAATTTCAAATTTAAAATTGATTCCAATTACCTATATTATATTAATATATTTATAATTGAACTAATTATAGTTTAAAAACCATTTTAATTTATAAATATGTTAAATTTAAAAGGACATTTTCAGTTAATTTAATATTTTTCACAATTCATATAAAAATGAAACATTTCATAAAAATCCCAAAAATCTACCCTAACCTAATTTTTATGTTTTGAATAAAAAATGAAATTTATTTTTAAAAACACTTTTAATAAAATTTTCAAAAATTAATTTTATTATAAAGATATTTTTTTAGAAAATCTTATTTTTTTAAAAATATAAATATTTTATTGAAAATTAAGTTTCAATTTTATAAGTATTTTTCTTTATATAAGTCTTTGATAATTAATATTTTGAAATAATTTTTTACTATTCATATAACTATATTCAATATCGTGGTTATAGTAGTCACATTTAAATATCTATATTAATAATTTATCATGGTTTTTTAAACTCAATATTCCATGTAATGCAAGCTAAGATTGCTTTATGTGTAGTGAGAGATAAATATTGTATTTCGTGTAATGAAATAAATAATGTAAATTTAGTTTATTTGAAAAAAAATTCATAAAAAATAAGGTGGGGGGGGGGGGGTTAAATTCTACCCTCCTTAAAATTAATTTATAACAATTTTTTTTTTCACTTTAATACAAACAAATGAAAATAATTATGCCTCATCATACACTTCAGTTCCCAAATAGCTTCCTAATGCTTCTGGTTTCAATAAAAAACATTAACTCAGGGAGTGTTCATATTTCATATAACATTATCTATTGAATCTAGAATATATACCTATCATTCCTCAAAAGAAATATCATGATCCTATGATATGACCATTGAGAGAGGTGAATATGATCGATTAGGTATGTACTTTCTTAAGGTGACACATGGAACACATCATGAAACTGAGAGAGGTTTAGTGGAGGCACCAAATGATAAAATTACATCTGCATATAATAATGTATTTTAATGGGGAAAATACACATAGGGCTTATTTTTTCATTCTTTATTATATGAGGATGTTTATATAATATCCTCCTCACAAACCTTAAATTCTAAATCACATCGATGATTACAAATTTATTATAAAATTATTATTGTCATTACATGTGACTGAATGGATCTAACCTTATCTTTCATATCATCATCTTTATAAGGTACCAATATCTTTAGTTTTCCTACATCATTCCTGTACATTGTATTTATACACTTCATTCTATAAAGGGATTCATAAGGAGAAATCATAATACACAAGTGGAATCTATAATTGTTTGAAAAATCAACTAATGGAAGGTGTTGATCCAAAAAAACATTTAAATCCACTAGAAAAGATATTAAAGTATCCTCTTTTAATATTTCCACATGTTTCCAAGGAATTTTTCCTCAAATAAACTTGTCACTGTGTATAATACCAATGGAATTAATTTCAATAAATGTCTCTTCAAAAATCCTTAATTAAAAAAATCCATCACATAGAACATCAAATAGTGTTGTTAATAACTATGAACTTATGAACAACCTTAAACTCATAAACCCGCTAAGGTATATATAAATATTATGTTAATAATACCTAGTGATATATATTTTTTGAAAATATAATTCACCCTTTATTCCTTAAATAATATTTGTTCTCATAAAAAAATATTTATTGGAATATTGGGTTTATATTTTTATTGGTAGAATATAAAATGTAATTTTATTATTATGGAATCCATGAATAGGGATATAATCACATGAAATTTCACTAAAATATGAAAAAGTAGATTTTTATTTTCCATATTAAAACAAAATAAAACATGAATTTTTTAACTTAAAAGGGGTGAAAAGTGTTACCTAATTTTCAGGATTAACTTCATCCATTGATAATACCTTTGGGGGGCCAATATCTTCATCCATTGCACTAAAATATATTTTTGTTTTTTCTTATAAATCTCTTACTCAAAGTCTATATTCACCACACATAAAAAATATTCCGGTCCTTCGAAGACATTACCTTAAGTGTTTCTTCCCACACTCATGACATAAAGGAAACTGAATCATAATTCTTTTATGGTCTATACTGCCTGAAATGTTAGTGATCTATTTATTTCTCTAATTTTTTTAGTTCTATATTTTGTTAATGTACACATTTTCAACCATATTATGTGAAAATTATTGGGAATTACCACAACATCTATTAGTCTATTCATCATCTCATTTGGACGCTCACCAATAAATTTCTCATTATATTCAATGTTATCCCAATTCATTCTAGTTCCCACAATTGACTAAAACTAGAAATAGTAGTGTGAGAAACAAAAATCATAGTTGAAAACCACATAATTATATTTTTCCTAAATCACGACACCATATTTTTAATCTATGACTCATTAGGTAAATTAAAATTCTTTCATAGTCACCATCTGTTTAAATTCTTCATAATAGTTCATAAAGAGTATTTGAATTTACAAATCTTAACCCCATTGGAGTTTCAAAATAGGGGTTAAGTGATTCAAATTTTCATGCACCAATTCCCAATCAATTCATGCTCAATATAAAGTTTTATGGTTATGTACCCCTAAGTAAATCATTTCAAATCCATATTTACTCGAAGTATCTATAGAGGGAAGTATTTCTTGGAAAACACATTTTTCTATCCCTTACCAAAGTTCTAGGTCATTAGTATATACATTGACTGATCCAAAAACATATCCTTAGAAATTTTCTTAGGTGTATTGATATGGTTTTCTCATCTTAGGTTATAAATGTTAACTAAATGTTTCCTTTGATACCAACTGTAGAAACCTAAAATTATCATACTTGAATATTATATATTTTTAGATGAATATTCAATACATTATAGAAACACATTTCTGAGGACCATAATAGTTTAGTTCCCTTGGAAAATTGGAAAATAATATTTTAATTTGGTGAATAATATTGTATATTTCTCACAATGATATTCTCACATATTACTCCTCTTAGGCACAACTTACATTAAAAATTATTTATAACCTGGCGTAGATAAAATAATAAAGGTTGAGATCATATGACTAGTAAAGGTAAACATTATAAATATCAATATATGATAATATTAAAGAATAAAATAATCATAAGTGTATGTGATTGTGAACCTAACTGTGAAAGGATATACCGAACCATTCATGGATCAGAAACAAGAGTGATGGAATAAATTCTTATCATTTCATATGAAATGGGCTATATGATTGAGAAATCATCATAAATAAATCATGAACCCTATTATTATTTCATCAAAGTGTGGCACAATTATAAAAATAGAAAAAAAAATAATCATTCAAGGTTAACAATGAAGGCCATCAACTAAATAGACCAGGACACACATCTTACCCATAGTAAATTAGGACAGATCAATTTATGATTAGTGATTAGGACACACCCATTTCGCATTATGGACCAGGATGCTCTTGTTTAACATTATGGACTAAGCCCATCCACTTGTTTCAAATTTCATATGATGATATATAAATATTTTAATAAATTCATTGGATAAAGATATATGTCCCACCACACACTATTAAAATCAAATATTTGTGTGCCACAACTTCTTAAAACATTCATCATAACGTAAAAAGTGAAATAAAATGGGTTAAATAATCATTTTTTCATAGTATAACATGTGCAAAAGAAAAGGGTTTCATAAACATATTATTATCAAAAACCATTCTAGTAAATAATAACAATTTTATATTGGATACATGTCCTGGTAAATAATAAGCTAAATTAAAGGATTTCATCATAGAAGGAAAATGTCTTTGAAAGAAAAATCACTTGGAACGTTTATTGTAGAAGATAAATTTAATTTGAAAATAAATTTTAAAATAGAATATTTTTTGAAATTATTTTATATGAATATAAGTTTTAAAAATGAAAAATTAATCATTGTAAATCATTTAAAAAATTTCATCAGTAAATATCATTTCTCTTTTAATTTGTGTGAAAACTGAAAACATTTGAAAACATTTTTCCTTTAAAATAACCATGAAAAATTATAAAAGGTTATTTAAAAATGATTTTAAAAATGATTTTAAAATAAATTTCTTGGAAATAAATTCCTCAGTAAATTTTCCTAAAATACCTATTAATTTTTTTTAATTTTTTTAAAATGTTGTTTGAAGAAAATTGATTTCTAACCATAGAGGGAAATAATTTAAGATATTATTAGAATAATTTTCTTAATTATCATATGTAACATAGGGTGGAAAAGTGGTACCATTAATTTAATATTTAAAAACCTATAATTCCTATGAGTTGGTTTTAAATATATGAGAATTTTATGAGTCCACAGTTTCAGATGGAGCTTGATTCCGAGGCCCGGTGTGCCCTGAATCAATTTCTAAAGTTTTTTAAGCTTAAATTAACATGCATAAGCTGTTTTCTTAAAAAAGTGTAGTAACTATAAAACGGTTACTTGGATCAGAAATCTGAGGGCACCGTTTCACTCAAAATGGCGGGTTTACCCTAGGTGCGACTTAAGATTAGTCGGCATGGACCTCCTGTGAAAAATCCAAAAAATGGCATAAACGTAAATTAAATAATTAAATAAATTATTTTATTTTCAAAATGATTATAACTCACAAACGGTAGATTGGATTAAAAATCCAAGACCACCATTGAACTCGTGAGGGCATTCTTTGTTTAATCAGATATTAACTTTGGCCAGCGCGGGCCAACAAAAAAAGTTAGTTTTTGGCCGCAAATAAAATAAATAAGTGACAATTATTTTATTATAAAATTCATAAGTTCAAAACGGTGAGTCGGATTAAAAATCAGAGAGTACTGTCAGGTTCGTAGGGGTGTGTTTTAAGTTGTTTAATGCATATTCGTCTCTCATTAAATCAACTTGTTGAGCCGCTTGCGGTCG
The DNA here is from genome assembly GCA_963277665.1 of Viscum album. Taxonomy (NCBI): domain Eukaryota; kingdom Viridiplantae; phylum Streptophyta; class Magnoliopsida; order Santalales; family Viscaceae; genus Viscum; species Viscum album. Next base: position 929,304,166 of record OY728146.1, on the reverse strand, counting down.
TTCTAACGTGGAGGGTTTGGGCTGCATGAACATGGCCCGAACCCTCTGCAACCATTATGGCTTCAGAAACTTGGATTGACTATGACGTAATAGCAGCTTGAAAATGTGGCCACGATAACGAAGATGGCGAATAGAGGTCGGGCTTCCCATGACCTCTGTGAACCCTACTGCCGATCACGCGACGCCCGACCAACCTACCCCCTCACTGCCTGGAGCGCGTCCCGTCCCAAACCGCGGCTAGCATGGCTCACCGGCACCCTGCCCATGTTCCACATGCGTACTCGGTGCCTACCTGGTGCCTAGGCTACCAGCCCGACACCCCCCGACGCCCGGCCGCCTACCCAGCGTCCCCGGTGCCTAGGCCGCCCTCCAGGCGCCTGCCCAGATGACCGGTGCACCCCACACCCTTCTCGGTATACCCGTGGCCTTCCCGTACCCCGCGCGGCCCACCGTTGGCCTCTCGAACCAAGCGGTATGAGCCGCGCCCCTCACGGAGCCTACTGGACATTCCACTGGCCTTCGGGCCGAGTCACCCACATGGCGACTGTGGCCCGAATTGTCCACATAGTCCGTTGGGCCGGGCCCAATGGACTAGGCTAAACATAGAGGGTTGAACCGCCCAATGGGCCGGGTTGACTCAGACCGGGTCGACCCTGACCGAGTTTAGCCGATTCAGTCCGACCGGGTCAGACCGGACTCTGGCCCACTTTTGACCCTTTGCATGCGTTGGCCATATCTTGGGCACCAGATGTCCATTTGACAAACCGTTAGCGGCGCTCAGAATCTCATTGAGAAATGGTCCCTTAAAAAACCTCATGGGAATTCAGGGTTGAGATGAGATACGGTCAGGTTGGTTTGTACACAAAACCAACCGGGACCCCAGGACAAAAAGTCTAATAACTCACAAACTGGGTGTTCGGTTGACGGGCTGTCTGTTGCATTGAGACCCCTATGACATGGCGACCCTTTGAGATATTTCTTCATGGGAATTCGTGACACTCGAAGTATTGGATTGTATCTCATGGAGCGGACCCACCTGGAGACGAGTGAGCGGAATATAGAGACCTAGATGCTGGATGAGACCTAATGACTGCATTTCCGATTCGTTCGGAGTGACTTGACTGGCCTAGTGGGGAGTGCTACTGTGTGAGCTGGGAAACCCATGGCGGTGGAGTGCTACTATGTGAGACGGCAGACCCGTGGTACTCTATAGGAGGAGTAACTCTATAGGATATTAGGGGGAGCGCTATTGTGTGAGACGGCATACCCATGGCAGAGAGTGCTACTATGTGAGGTAGCTGACCAGCGGTACTCGATAGGAGGAGTAACTCAGCAGTCTAAAGTTAGTGTGTATCACCTTGGAGTCGCGACAGGACAACTGTTCTCGACAGAGGAGGATTACTTTAGCAGCCGTGGTTTCGTGAATAAAATTTTTGGTTTGAGATGAGTCAAGGACCTTTGGGTTTTCCTCATGGTTGAGATGGGTTACTTCATAACATTGGTATATGTATGGTCATATACCTATGTAATGTTTATCCATTGAAATCATGCTTTGTGATTTATCCTTGTTGTATTTTGTGAGACCTTGAGGGTCTTGGGGTCCCAACTGAGTATCGTTATACTCACCCCTACACGGGCTATGCCCGCACCTCCTTGTGTTGGATGCAGACGACGGACATCACTGATGGAGGCTGAGAGCACCAAGATTTGACGGTATCTGGAGGAGGACCTTATGACGTATTGGTACATGGTGGTGTATGACCGACATGGAGTGATAAAGAGGACATCTATACTTACCCTTCAGGTAGGAACCCTAGAGGACGATCCATAATCCGCTTTCTCCTATCATCTATTTGTCCCTTTTTAGTTGTACTTTCTTTCAGTTGTATTTTTACTTTACATTTCGGCATTTATTCTGACCCCCTTTACTTTCAGTACACTTGTTATACAGTTTTCACTTAGTGTTTGCTTCCACTTATACTCTACTTGTGTGTGTCTACATTTTATAAAGGCAACACCTTCCCAATTTCAGGGATTTACTATTTTGGTGCTAGTTGCTAGCCCCTGACCTATGGAAGGCGGGCATGGGGTAGTCACGATGCGGGCTCCAGGGGACAGGTCGGGACAAATTTGAATCAGAGGGCGTTGGTTCTACCGCGAAACTTAGGACTCTGATATTTCTTTTCTGTGAAGCAATAGTTTTAAGGGTACTAAGTGTGGATTTCAGTTCAGGGAGTCCAGTGTTTGTGCGGTTGACCGGAGTATCCATACACCAGGACCTTGACTCTGAATTTTCGACTCAGTGCACAAAAAAACTGATTGCATGTGTGTACTCAAAAGTTTTCTTTATGTCAGCTCAAATCAGGTTAGTTCACTAGGTATAGTCTTTTGAACGTATCACATCTGTTTCTTTTAGGATGCTTCCCCTTGGATGACCAGCTAGATCCCTGAGAGTTGTACGCGCTGATAGCCCACCGAGGGATGAGGCCTCAGTGCAGGGCCCTCTCCCAGTGGAGCCACCAGCGGAGGCACCAGTGGTACCACTTCCCATTGGTCCACTGATTCCACCCACCCCAGTAGCAGACTATACATTCAACTTGAGCGTGTTACAAAAGTTCCATTTCCAGAGGCCTCCCATGTTCTAGGGAGAGACGGACCCATAGGTGTCTAAGCATTGGATGGAGGATGTGGCAAATGTCTTCAGGGTAGTTGGGACACCAGCAGACATCATAGTGATCCAAACATCCAATGTCCTTTAGGAAGCAATGGGCAGATGTTGGATCCTGATGCTCCAGATGCATGACGAGGCGATGCTACTCTGGGAAGACTTAGAGAGTCGGTTCCGGGTAGAGTTTGTCCCAGAAACCCTTTGAGCGGTGTTGATACAGGAGCTACGTCATCTGTAGCAGGACAACATGACAGTAACACAGTACTCAACGAGGTTCACAGACCTCTTGCGCTACTCTACAAATATAGTGTGTGACCCATTCTTCAGGGCCCAACCCTTTGAGCAGGGGCTCAGGAGAGAGATCAGAGCTTCAGTTATATTCCACATCATCCTGACGCAGACAGGGGTGTTAGAGCGAGCCCTCTTGGTGGAGATTGTCCTTGCTGAGTAGTAACCAGCAGTGAGACCCACTACTAGTCGACATGTAGCAGAGTCTTCTACAACTGGTAGTAGACAAATGACGCAGAGGTCTAACAGGACCACACCCATAGGTGGTTGACCGCATTACTCATGATCGTATGTGTGAGGCTCCCGGGGTGGAGACAGACCTACCGGGAGTGGGTAGTGTTACTCATGCGGTGGACAGGGTTATATGGTACGTGACAGTATGAACCACCGTAAAAACGATCAGCAGTCAGTTGAGGGACCTCCTACATAGAGGCAAAGTTTTGATCGTGGCAGATAGCAAGGAGTAGGGGATAGTGGAAGATGAGATGGTTGTGTAGCTGGTGGTGGATGACACTTCGAGGTGTTGCCACCACCACGACATGGAGGTCTTCCCTGACCAAAGGGAATGGGAGGACAAGGGAGAGCACGGCTTCAGGCAGCTAAAGAATAAGACCATGAAGCACCGAAAGCAGGTGGACAGGACAAGGACTAGGTCCAGGCATATAATACTTTGCTCATGATGCTTCTAGCTTCGTTAATGTCGTTGTTATGGTTGCTTTGTGTCTTTGTACTTTGAGATGCACTAATAAAAGACACTTCTCATTGTGATGTTTGATTTCCTACCTTTTGTGTGGTTAATACAAAGAGGTTCTAGTTAAAACTGTTGACTTGAACCTCACTTTTGAGATTCCTACTGGAGGAAACCAAGTGACAACACACTAATGCCGACAGTGTGACGCAACCCTTGGAGGCGAGAGTAACAGTTGGATCTCTTGGTAGTAGAGTCGAGGCCTTATGACATCATCCATGACATCAATTAGCACCGTTCATGTCATGATTGAATATATTAAGCAAAGGATGTGGTTCATCCAGAGGATTGAACTGAATTTCTCTTTTCGTTAAAGGAGAAATATTAATAGCTCTTGTAGAACGTAGGTAAGGAAGGGTGAAGTCGAGTTCTTACAATTGGCTAGTCTCAACCATAGTTTATTGGGTGAATGTTTTACTATGTACTCTAATCAGAAGAGTATCAGGTCTATATTCTCTTAGAAGGTCTTAAACATGAGGCAACAGTGATGGCTTGATTTCCTCCAGGAATATTACTTCGAGATAGTGTATACTCATGGGAAGAGGAAGGAAGTAGCATATGCGCTCAGCAGGAGATCTAGTATTCGGCTGCTAGGAGAGGCGACAGAGCTGCTAGCTTCCTTACAGATATCCTTTGTGGATAGAGATAGATCACCCTATCTACAATCTCTTATAGTCACTCCCCCTATTCTTCAAAGATTTAGGGAGGCGCAGCATGGGGACACTGACTGCGAGACACGACGTGCTCAGATATCCATAGGGTAGGCACCTGATTGATTTTCTGAAGGTGGGGAGCATGTCAACCTCTTCATAGGACGTACCATGGTACCAACTGCACATTAGGAGGAGGTGTTGAGGGAATTTCACACATTGAATTTAGTGGTACATCCAGGCATGGTGAAGATGTATCAGGACCTCAGACGACAACACTGGTGGCCTGGTATAAAGAAGGCAGTAGTAGAGTTTGACTCTCGATGCCTCACTTGTCAACATGTGAAGGTGGGATATCAGGTACCAGCAGGCTTGGTTCATCCTTTAGAGGTCCCAAAGTGGAAGAGGGATGAGATATCCATGGACTTCGTGATGGGTCTTCCACGTACGTCCAGGGGACATGACTCTATTTGGGTGATCGTCGACTGACTCACCAAGTTGGACCGCTTCCTACCAAGCAGAGATTGTATGAGCTACCACAAAGAAGGTGCAGATAATCATGAAGAAAATAATTACCACACAGAGCAGATAGAAGTCATATGCTGTCAAGAGATGGAGACCACTAGATTTTGAGGATAGGGACCACGTCTTTCTATGGATCTCACCTCAACGAGGTTTACGGAGATTTGGCCAAGGCGGCAGGTTATCTCCGTGATTCGTCAGACCTTTCCAGGTCTTCAGAAGAGTAGACGAGTTGGCTTACCGCTTGTCTCTTCCACCTCAGCTACATCGCGTGCATGACATCTTCCACGTATCTCAACTGAGAAGATTAGTGCACAACCCTTCACACATCGTCGACCATGGGGAGTTGGACATCGATGATGGGGAGACATTCACGGAGGATCCACTGGAGATTGAGGATCAACAGGAGTGGGTCCTGCGTGGACGGTTGATTCCTCTGGTGCATGTTCACTGGTAGCACAGAAAGCTTCAAGAGAGCACATGGGAGCGAGGAGCTCAGATGGGTGCTTAGTACCCCTTTTGTTCCTTTAGTGTGAGTTGTAGCTTATGAGTACATAAAGCCATGAGGTGGGGAGAATCTAAAAACCTAGAATTCCCGTGATTTTTTTTTAAATACATGGGAATTTTACGAGCCCGCAGTTTCAGATGACGCTTGATTCTGAGGCCCAGTGTGCCCGGAATAAATTTCAGAATTTTTGTAAAGATTAAATTAACACGCGTAATCAGTTTCCTGAAAAAGTGGAATAACTATTAAATGGTCAATTGGATCAGAAATATGAGAGCACCGTTGCACTCAAGTTGTCACGTTTACCCTAGGTGCGTCTTAAGTTTAGTCGGCACTGGACTCCTGTCAAAAATCCCAAAAATGGCATAATCATAAATAAAATTATTAAATAAACTATTTTATTTTTCAAATTCGTATAACTCACAAAGAGGCAGCTCAGATTAAAAATCTGAGACCACCGCTAAACTCGTGAGGGAAATATTTTTTTATGAAGATACTAACTTTGGCCAGCACGGGCCAGTAGAAAAAGTTAGTTTTTAGCCACAAATAAAATAATTAAGTGACAATTATTTTATTGTAAAATTCATAAGTTCTAAACGGTGAGACGGATTAAAAATCTTAGAGTACCATTGGGTTCTTAGGGGTGTGTTTTAAGTTTTTTTAATGATTAATCATCTCTCGTTAAATCAAATTCTTAATCCCCTTGCAATCATTCTAACGTGGAGGGTTCGAGCCACACGAACACGACCTGACCCCTCCGCAATCTTTATGGTTTCAAAAACCCGGGTCGACGGTGATGTAACATTGGCATGGAAATGTGGCAATGGCGATAAAGACGGTAAATAGAGGTCTCACTTCCCGCGACCTCCGTGAACCCTGCCATCGGTCGCGCGACACCCGACCATCCTACCTGCATGCTTCTCTGTGCACGCCTCGGCCAAAACCGCGACCACCCCGGCCCACCGGAACCCTTCCGGTGAGCCCCGCGTGCTGCTGGTGCCCCCTGCGCCTCCCGGTGCCCAAGCCGCCCACTAACTGCCCCTCGGTGCCTAGGCCACCTGCCCAGGCCGCCCTCCCGGCACCTACCCGGCTACCCGGAACGCCTCGTGCCCTTCCCGGTACACCCGTGGCCTGCCCGCGCCCTGCATGGCCCACCGTTGGCCTCTCAGGACGAGCTGTCTGAGCCTCACCCCTCACGGCGCCAGCTGGATTGCCACTAGCCTTTGGTCCGAGTCGCCCATGTGGCGACTTCATCCCAAATTGTCCACGCAGTCCGCTGGGCTGGGCCCAGCGGACTGGGCCGAACATAGTGAGATGAACAACCCAACAGGCTGGGTCGACCCGGATTGGATCAACCCTGACTAAGTTGGGCCGAGTCGGTCCGACCGGGTCAGACCGGACCCGGGCCCACTTTTGACCCTTTGCTCGGGTTGGCCATATCTTTGGCACTAGACGTCCGCTTGACAAACCGTCAGTGGCACTGGTCATATCTTTGAGAAACGGTCCTTTCAAAAATACCTCACGAGAATTCAGGGTACAGTTGAGATATAGTCGGGTTGGTTCGTAGACAAAACCAACCGGGCCCTGAGACAAAAAGGCTAATAACTCAGAGAACGAGCATCAGATTTACGTGTCGTCTGTTGAGTTGAGACCCCTAGGACATGGCAGACCTTTGAGATAATTATTCATTGTAATTCGTGACACTTGGAGTAATGGATTTTAGCTCATGGAGTGGACCTCCCAGAGATGAGCGAGTAGACTACGGGGACCTAGAAGCTGGCTGAGACCTGATGACTGCATGTCTGATTCATTCAGAGTGACTCGACTAGACCAATGGTGAGTGATACTGTGTGAGGCAGAAGACCCATGGGTGGAGGAGTGCTACTATGTGAGGAAAAAGACCCATGATACTCGATAGGAGGAGTACCTCTGTAGGCTATTAGGGGGAGCGCTACTGTGTGAGGCGTCAGGCCCATGGCGGGGAGCGCTAATGTGTAAAGCAGTAGACCTACGGTCCTCGACAAGAGGATTACCAAGGCAGTCTAAGGTTCGTGAGTAACACCTTCGAGTCACGACAAGATAACTATGCTCGATAGAGGAGGAGTTTTCCAACATCAGTGGTTTCTGGAATAAAAATCTTGGTTTGAGCTGAGTCAATGAACTTTGGGTTTTCCTCATGATTGAGATTGGTTACTTGATAACTTAGGTATATGTATGGGTATATACCTATGTAATGGTTATCCATTGAAATCATGATTTGTGGTTTATCCTTGTAAGATTTTGTGAGACCTTGATGGTCTCGGGGTCCCTATTGAGTATCGTTATACTCACCCCTACATGGGATATGCCCACATCTCATTGTGTTGGATGCAGACGACAGACAGCGCTGGCGAAGGCCGAGAGTTCGAGGACTGGACAGTATCTGGAGGAGGACCTTACGACATATCGGTACACGATGGAGTATGATGGATGTGGATTGCTGAGGATGAAATCTATACCCACCCTTCAGGTAGGAACCCCGGTGGACGATCCAAATGCTACTTTCACCTTTCAGCTGTTTGTCCCTTTTTAGTTCTACTTTCATTCAGTTGTATTTATAAATTATAGTTGGGATTGTATTTTGGCCCCCTTTACTTTCAGTACACATGTTATAAAGTTTTCACTTAGTGTTTGCTTCCTCTTGTACTCTCCTTGTGTGTGTTTACATTTTATAATGGAAATGCCTTCCCAGTTTCATGGATTTACACCTTTGGTGCTAGTCGCCAGTCCCTGGCCTATGGAATCCAGGGTTGGGGTATTCACGATGCTGGCCCCGGGGGATAGGTCGTGACATAAGATGTCATGTATAACTAAAGAATAATAAAATTCCTGAAAATTTGTGAGATGTATATCCTATGTAATTTAACAAGAGATACATAGCTATAAATAATCCTCATAAATTTTGAGATAATAACATAAATGTTTTACCAAATTTGAAACCTTGAATCATAGTCACCGTGGAATAATACTTAAACATAAATAAAAAATAACTTTAGTATAAATAAATTCCAGATATTACAAGTCCAAGGAGTTGTATAGAATCCTTGTGAAAGAATATTGGTGCATAACAAAACATACATCTTAATAAATAAATTAAGACCAAAACCCTTACCGATTTGTTAATATATGAACTATAAATCCAATAAAAGTGAGATCATAAAATAGTTGTTTAAATACCAATAATTATATGAGTAAAAATCATAAAATACATTCTTGGATAGTATATGTACCAAATAAAAGAAATACATGTTGAATACGACCTGAGTCTCACAGAGAATAAAAATGATAGAAAAATTACATTCTATAAGTATTGACTCCCATCATATTCATGAAAACCTCACATATAAAAAAATAAATTATTTATAAAAATACTAAATAAAAAATATTCACACATATCATTCCACATATGATATTACTATGACCTTTTATAACGTTTTTATTAACCTTTAAATGTTGGTGTTACGTTTTGGTTAATAATTGCTTTGTTTTCCATCCATGTTTTGATTTTGATATTTTTTAGTTCTATTAATTTGGTCATGGTTCAATCCTATCTATAACTATAACCATTATATATATTTCATTTGTATTCAATATATATTTATTTATTATAATCCATTAAATTTAGTGGTAAATAATTAAATACAACGTTCATGGAGATGGTAGGTCATATGTACGAATGAACACCATTACCATTTTCTTATCAGATCTAGGGAAATAAATTTAAAATATATATTCTCATTAAAGAATAATTTTTTTTCATATATATAACATTGATTCATTAATCCCATCCTTAATACATTCCATTTAAATCATGAATGAATCACATCAATTTTGGAGTTAGTAGTTAGCCGTACACACGAACGACATTGTTATGGTCCAATAAAATGTAATTCATGAAGTTATGTGAGATATAAAAATTTAAAAATAATAATAACATCATAAATATAATTAATTTTATATATAAACTAGAAATACAACATTATTTCAAATTTTGAGAGGTGTTAATATAAAAATGAATGAAATCTGTTCGTGAGATGGTATCCCACCATACATAAGCATGATGATTTTGTAATGCATTTAATAGAAGCATGTATAGACATAAGCCATTACCATGAAATAAAAATTTTTAATTATATATAATATACTAATTTTAATGTATAATCATGGTATTATAATAATTTAATTATGTGGAGAATGAAATGAAATAAAGATTCTCATTGAAAAAAATTACATCTTATTTATGTATCCTTCTAAGGTTTGCACTAAATATTTCAAAGGTTGCAGTTTTTTCAATAATATGTCTTAAATAATGAGAAGGCATAAGTGGAGATGTTTTTCTTATTAGGGATAATTTTGAAAAAAATGGATTGATAGGTGTGAATAAGTGAGGGTTGTGAGTTCCCTTTTATAATTTAGAAGTGACAATTTTTAAAACTACACAAATTAATTTAATATTTATTGGTCAATAATGCATCATGTGCTTCAGATATTGAAAAATAATGGATTTTAGGGTTTATTTGGCTGATAACAACCTCCAACAAAAAAAAACACATTTTTTTGTCATTTTTTTCATTAGTTATTATTTTTTCTCAATTTTACCATTTTTGTTTTTACCATGGGAACATGTATTTTTTTCTAACCTAGGTAATTTATTATTTAAGAATAAAATAATAATGATATTTAATAGACAATTCCAACATACTAATTCTAAATAAGAAATTAAATTAAATAAATAAAAATCATATTTTTGGGTAAAATTAATGTTATTAAAAATACGCGTAATGCACAATAACCCATTTTAACCTTAGTCGTCTTAACAAATTTTAATACTTTCAATAATAATTATAAAAAAAGTAGCCTTATTATATAATATATATTATTATGAATCAAAATATTTAATAAATAATTTTAAATTACATTCATATAACTGGATGAAATTATTTTGAACTTAATCCTCTAAACACAATGATAGTGATGGGTTTTAAAGAGAAAAATGATTAAAACATTAAAATAATTTTACATATAATTTAAATTTAACATTGATTATGAATACCTAAATTTTATTAATATATTTGTATTTTAACTAATCATAATTTAACTATTTATAATATAAAATAAATTTTAAATATAATTTTACAGTATAAATAAATTCAGTGAAAATGATGTTTTTAATTAGAATTCAGTAGTTTTTCACTCTTCATTAAAAAATGAAATTTTTTAGAATAATAAAAAAACTACACCATAAGATAACTTTGAAATTATGAATTAAAAAATGTATATTATTTTTTATAATTTATTTTATAAAAGGATAAAATTATATTTTATTACAAAGATAATTTTTTATGTAAATAATATTTCGAAAACCTATAATGACTTTTATGAAAATTAAGTTCATTTTTATCAATATGTTTCCATTATATGAAAACATTATAATTAATATTGAAAAATAATTTACTACTGTTAATATCACTAATTTTATGTTCTACGTTATAATTTTCTTGTTTAAATATCCATTTTAACATTATATCATAGTTTCTTTGAAACTCCGTGCTGCGAGAAACATAATATAAGCAAGTTTTATGTGAAGAGTAATCTTAAATGGGTGTTGAATATACTTAAATTCATAAAAGAAATTTAATTTTTCAAGAAAAGAGATAATAAAAACATGAGACATTGCAATATTAGTTCTAGACTTCATATAAACACTAGCACTTACAATACAATTAGAACGTGAATCTACAATAATATTAGCAGACAAACCGTCATATCGAACTCTCTAAGAAAACCCTAACATAAAGCTATTTCATTCCCAGATATTTTTAATTTTATCGTTATTTTATCCTATTTAGCACAATATGATCAAATATTTATAAGGTAACTAATTAGTTATCACATTTTATGAAAGGTTTTTAAAATAATTCTCTACAAAAGACATCCATCCGATCATCCATGCAAAGGTGGAGATATAATCACAATGTAGATGATGGGGAGGGGTGGTTTCAAGTAGACATAGTCTTTATGATATCTTTAAGACCAACAGGTCTTGTAATGTCTCCATGTCTATGGGAAATGTAATCTCTAATATTACAGGACTTTTAAGGGTTCCCCCTCATCCCTTGAAAAGGGATTATCAAAAATTAATAAAAAAATAAGGTCTTCGGGCCATTCAGGTAGAGAGTGTCCCCATTACTTTTTTCCCCCAGGTATGTGTATCCTAAAACCCTTGAAAATTTTAGATAAATGATAAAAAATTAAGAGATATTCATAGGGGATGTAGATGGTTATGGGTAGTAACCTCAAAGACTAAGGGACCCAAGAATCATTTTCCTAAACAAAAGACTTGAAGCCACCTATTTTCACATTATGCAGACACAAGTTTTTTAAAGAAACTACGTGGTTAAACTAAGCGGTCTATCAAAAAAATTGCATTCCTACATGGTAAAATATTACAAATTCTCAATTGAAATATTTTCAATAAGTAATTTTATAAAATTAATGGAAAAGGGGATTATTTGGATTTTATAATGGTTTAATTATTTGAACATTCTTCATAAACCACTTCACCATGAAAATTACTTATGATTTGCTGAAATACCAATTTTATGAAAATCCTATAAGAATGAAGGGTGACATGATAAGGTTCCTAAGCCATAGATATCTAGGATCTTTCCTAGACCATATATCATTATATTTTTTCCTAATAAAAAACAATGTGTAACCACACCCAATATATAGGATGTGAATTCAAATGGTTGTTTTACTATGTATATGACGTAATAACTTTACCTGACTCAATTTACTGACTGAAAATATTAGGGTTGATTTGTTATAATTCCAAAAATAAAATATTGGTAAGAATATGTTTTTAATATTATATTCTTGATGACATTAATCCACTTCAAATACGTATTAGTCATATAACCTTAAACTGAGAGACAAACTTGTCTATTCATCTAGAAATTAAAATTATTAAAATAGGTCCTAGTTTTATAAACCTATATTATATGAAATAACGAACATATATGCCAAAATATAAAATTAACTCTATTGGTTCTTAATGATTGATGCTAAAAGGAACATCCTTTAGTCTATAATGGATGACCTTAAAAGGCACAACCTCTAGTCATAGATGAAATACCATAGAAGTCACCACCATAGTCATTAATACATCATTATAAAAGGTTTGACATAGCTCATAAAATGGATCAGAGTTGTAAGGGATTATATTCCCATCACATATATAGTTGGTTGTAACACCCTAATATTTTTCAAGAATAACATTATGTTCAATCACATATAAAACATGAAATACTGAGTTTACAGACCTATGAGATATGTTGTTTAAATATGACCACTATAACCTAGCCATGGAATTGGTGGATAAAAATATTATGTATTAAATTATAATATATATAAATATATGTTTATTAATCCTTAAATATATATTAATTAATTCTTCAGAAGTAAGTACAGAATTATTATGTAGTTAATTAATTTTTTAGAAATAAATTTTCTTCAAAAATGGGTTTTATTTCTTTCCTGAGAAAATGTTATAATTATTCTCAAGAAAATTTTGAAATTTTTATTTATAAAAAAGAAATAATTTATGAAATAATAATATCAAAATTATATTACAGTGAAATTTTGAGATTTTTATGAAAAGTAGATTTTTCAATGAATAGTGAAAAAATTAGATCATTATGGAAAACTGGATTTCCTTAAAAAGAGTTAACAATTTTATATTATTTTTTGCATTAGTTTTAAATTTTAATTAGTTCCTTTTTATTATAAAAAATCAAATTATATTCCTTGGAATTAATTTTATTCATTATTTTTTTATAAAAACATTTTTACACCAATAAATTATTTTTCTAGAAAAGAACATTTTTCCTCGCATTTTCTAGGTCAAATATCAATACAAAATTTTCCACTTATATATATTTTAATTTTGAATAATAAACTAAAAATTTGGAATTATAATTTGAAATTTTTTTAAATAGTTTCCTATTATTTTTATTCATTATGAATTGTAAATAGAAAATATTTATCACCATGATAATAGTAAATCGATTTATTATTGTTAAAAATAATATGATGCATAAAAAAATTGACATTAAATCAAAATTTTATCATATTATATGAGTGGAATTTTAAAATTTACTTCAAACTCATGAATATAAAGACACATCATGCCATAATTATTTAATTTTGACATTTATATTAATTGAGAAAAAGATAAAGGGAAAAAATTAATTTCTTTTTATAAATATCTATAATATTTTGTAATAAAGAAATTAAAAAATTATATTTAGTTATAAATAATCATTTAAATTATATTGTATTTTTATCCTGTTCATTTATTTTTATTTTTTTAATGGAATAATTACCATGAATTCTTCAGCAAAAATGACACAATATTTATTAAATTTTTGGAAAAATAAAATAAATTTTTCTAAAAATATTAAAAGTAACATAAATTCAGTGAAATATTATGTTCCCCAAATTTAAAAGAAAAATATAATGTTTTAGTGATGTTTAAATTATTATATTTTAATTCTATTTCTATCATGTTTTTTCAAATTAAAATTATATAAATAGTTCCAAAAATGTAGTAAATTATATTTTATAATAAATAGTATTTTATTAAATGTTTAAAAATCTACAAAAACTCATATCACATGCTGTGATAATGGGATGTGTATTGAAATATCAATCCTAGTCCATTTATTATCCAATTTTACTTTTATAGTAACTATACTAAACCATAATGTGTAAAATAATTGTTATCATAGTTATTGTACTAAAGGGTTAACACAGATTAAAACAAATAGTTAAGGGTAAAAATAGATTCTAATGTTATCAAAAAATTATTGAATAATATTATTTCTACCCAACCAAATCCTATATTTGATTATATAAGATTGGATCCTTTTTTAATGAAAATTAATTTGTATAAAATTATGATTCTACAAAAATCCAAAAGTGCCCTTCCCCTCACTTATAAAAGGTCACATCCTTTGCCCTTTTCATAATTCTTTAAAATCCTTTTGTTTTATCCAAAAACACCAAAAATGATTAATTAATTCTCTTCCAACTTCTTAGATGCCTTGGCATTATTAAAAGTCCCCCTAAGAGGAATTTGGTGTAATTTTAGGATATACAATGGTGCTGAAGGACCATCCATCACAATATTGCCTTCTTTGGGTCACTCCCTTAGGGTTTTGTTCATTATAAGGGATCACTTCTCACAGGGGTGGACCAATATATACCCACCTTTGAAAAGTCCTTGTGATTAAGAGAGGATCAAAGAGTCTTATATACAGTGACCATGAACCCTACGGACTCTGATGTGGATAGGGAAAGAGGTATCCTGACAAGAAACCCATATTTCATGTTGTGACACCCCTGAAGCTAGCAACCATGACACCTAGGTAATGAAATTTCATTCATTTGGGACTCCAATAATCTCCCCCATAGTTAATTCCCCACAAATTAATGGTAGATTACCTTCTATGATACTAATTTTATGATTTACATTGGGGCTACATGACCCTCCATCACAATATTGTTTTATTTGGGTCTCTCCCTCAAGGATTTTTTCTTTAATAGGGCTCGTTTCCCACTATTGGGGATTACTGCCCATCCCTGTAGGATAAGGACATGTGATCGGGAGATGATCATATACATTATAAACCATTCCCAATACCCTTCCAGTCTCTGATGTGGGATAAGGAAACATGTGTCACGAAGTGACACCCATATGTCACATCTTGACACCCTTACAACCAGCATCCATGTCCTGTAGGTCACACACTTTCATTCATTTGGGACGCCAACAGTTTTTCTAATGAGGTTATCTAAAGAATATGTATCGTTATTAATTGAGAGATTCTGTTTCATTTCATCTTCCAAATCATTCGAATATTATTCAAACATGATAATGTAATAACATTAGTATATTCTATAAAAATATAGTATTATAGTAATGGAATAACCTTCATCCATATCCTCTTCCATCCAATTGGATCTAAAACCATCATTCGTGTGTATGATAAACTACCACCTCATGAAACGATGTAATTAATTTTACTTAATCACCTCTCAAATAAATTTATTATGACAATTTTTTTTGAATATATATGATATTTAGGACATATTTATCATTATTGATAAGTAATATATCACATATATTTTTACCTTTCCATTCATTGAATGACGATAGCATCGACCTACGTACATGTGGATTAACACATCCATGAAGTGATGTTATTAATGTTTCTATAATACATGATATGGATGACAAAAAAAATTTTATTTAAAGATATAATATAATATTTATTATATAATAATAATTTCATAAAAATAATACAACACTCACCTTCATACCATCATCATCACTGTAAAATGGGAATGTTACTCATGCATACATATAACGTACCATATTAGTGTTTGTAACATGGTTCATTTTTAACAACAATATTTCATGGATGATTTAAAAATTATAATAAATATTCATATATTATAAGTTTGACATAATTATTATTCTTTTGATGATGGAGAAACAACATATTTGACAATATTCAACTTATTAAAGACATTTTAGACTTATGAGAAAAATATCCTCAAATGTTTGATGTGAACATAATTGATTAAATAATTTTATATAATATTGTATTAAATAAAATAAAATAAATAATAAACATGAAATATTTTCTCAGTCAAGTTAATAATTTACATAAGTTTATTTTTAAGTATTTAAAAAACTTATGTGACCTGTGAGACTAAAGCTAGTGGATTTCATTTTAATATATCATTATTAAGTCATATTTTAATGTTATGCCCTGGAGTTATCTAATATATTATATATTCTTACAATTTTAGATATTATATAATTAATCTTTTATAATTCATGGAATTTTATGTTATAATTATTCTTACTAAAACCAATGGGAATTAACTTGAATGTTACTAATAGGAATGGTTTTTCTTAACTCAACTTCCATTTATTGGATTATACTTCTACTTCTTCATAATTGTTATACCATAATCATTAGTTAATGTATCACATTTTTTTATTATGTATTTATACATTTATTTTTCATATTTATATATTTTCACATAATTACATAATTGATAAATTTTCACTTCAAAAGTTACGTTCGTTGAAATTGTTCTCCATGCCTCAATCTCTTTTCTTGAGACTGGTTTCCTAATGTACAACATGATTTCATTTTATGGTGTAATTAATGATTCATTAATTAATTTTGAAATATTATCTAATTTAATTCAAGGTATTTACATATCCATATCAATTACTTTCTTCTAATGACTTTTGATTCAAAAGTTACCACATCTGTAAGGGATTTATATTACAATCACATTTCTTTTTGGGTTTGTTTATGATCAAGGTTCTTTTTGGGTAATTCATATAAATTTTTTTCTTGAACCACATAAATTTTATTCTCCTATTATCCAATGATTTATTAAATTAATTTTTTCATATTTTACTCTTCAAAAAATTGTTTAAAAGTAATGTTTTTATTTTTTTGGAAAAGTGTATTTTTTGACTTTTTAAAAAATGTGTAAAAGGAACATTTTATTTTAAATTAATCAGAATAAATATAATTACACACCATAATAAAATATCAAGGGTTGGATGATTTATTTATATTTTAATAAATTAATTTTCAAATAAATTTTTTGTATTAAAATTTTATAACTTTTTATATTTGATTTAAATGTGAATATGATATTTGGCATAAAAAATATTCTATGTGTTTTTATAAAGAAATCAATAAAGACGAAAACCATTGATGTAATTAATAACCTCTAAATTATATATATATATGTCTCTTAAATATATAAATTTATCATTATACCATACTTTTAGGGGGAAAACATGCCATAGACCATTTCAAAAATTATTTCTTTATAAAATCTCCCTTGAACCTGACATGAATCTAAATTATCTAACGTATTTCTATCCAAGGTTAATTCTTATGTGTATTAGTTTTATATGATTTAATTTTTATTCCATACATAAGCGTGTATAGTTTATAATGTTTTTAGAAATATATAGATACAATGCATCAGGTAAATATTTTTTTTCATCAAACATTTTGTATGGAATTAGAGAGTAATCCTAATTAACTATAGTACTCTATCCACCATTTGATTTTACCTTAGTATTTTTCCTTTTCTTATTATTATAACATGTTATGTAGTTGACTAAACATTACAATGTTTCCATGATCTAATGATAACATGTTCATTAAGTTATTCTCCCGTGTGATTATTCATGATCCTTCTAGTTTGTGATACTGGGGTTTGACTCATTATCATGTTCACATCCTTATTGGTCTTTATAGGTCACCCATATTTTTTGTATATCCCATGTTATCCAATGTAGATTTTGATTCTCAAATGGATTTAGGACCTCACTAAGTTGTATAAAAAAAGATTTTATGTTTTTGTAAATTTTCATGTTTTATGTACATAGTGTTCTAAAGGAAACAATGCCTCATTATCATCCGGTTTTAATTATTGAATGTTTGTATTAAAAATAGTTTCATAATATGTGTAAAAGTATTTCGGTCACTATAGTTGTTATCAGATAAAGGTATAGTTTTTTTGATTAGGATTAGATACCTTTAAGAAGAACCCTATGGATATGTCTATTAATGGGATAATAACATAATGTGTTGGTAGGGAAGATATTATGTCTTTTGCATGAAAATTAAAACCTATATAGATACTACAAGTGAATCGAGTTTGGAAAGAGATTAATCTAGGTGAAATAACCCTATTTTTTAGTATATCTAAACTATCGTCCATGTGTATAATTAGTATCCCCTTAATACACATCCGGTTTGAAACTCCGGGGGATATACTAGGGTTAGTTTACATTTTCTTTATAAACCATCCTGATGTATTTGAATAGATGATGATCATGTTTGACCAACGATAAACATAAGGTTCCACAAATTGAAAATAATGAATCATTATTTAGATGTTCTATAGATTATTTTTTTATAATTATGATTGTTTTTACTAACACCATGATTTTTTATTTTTGAAAATAGTTAGAACCAAGAAAAATGATGTTGACGATTAAAGGGATTGACAGTATGGTTATTCAATGAAACCAAATGTGATGATGAATAAATTTAATTATATAGATATTATTCCTAATATGTTATCATGATATATGATTTAAACCATGTACCTTTACCAACTCCCAGACTCATCTAGTAAGAGAAGAAAATAATTCGCTCTGATCTTGGGTGGTGGAGACCATAGAGGAAAGTAGCATAAATTACTTCCAAGTTAGAAATTTGGAGAGAGACGCCTCAGATAATGTCTCAAAAAAATTAAAAATGATTTATTTATTTAATAGAAGGGAATATATAAATTATTTTATAATAAAAAATTATATTTTCAATGGGGATAAATAAATTTCATCATAGATCCATTTATAGTTTATTATCTCAAAAGCGAGAAACTGAAAATTATCAATGTAAATGAAAACATCTAAAGGTTAACTCCTAGACCAAGGATGAAACCCTATTATAAAAATCCTTGAATTTAGCTAATATAATTTTTTTATATAGAGGGATTAATGATTTATATTTTAGATGTATTTTTTATAAATGGTGTATTTGTGATAAGAAGAATGAAACATCTAAATATGTTTTAATGTTTTGGAAGAATATATGATTTTAACATGGTTTTATGGGGATTTAGGTTATTTATAAAAATTATTAGTACACCATGGAGGGTATATTATTAGATAATACGAATTTTTTATGTGATTTTAAGATATATTGATGTTATTTAGAGATAAATGTAAAATTTATCTTTGAAGACCCTGTTATCTAATAATTTAATTATTTTGGCTTCAATATTAGTATGAAATGTTTTGAAGAATTTTATCTTCATTTATTTATCTAATGATATAATTTGAACATTGGGTGTTATTATTTGGGATTTGGAAATTAATTTTTTATTTCTTTGTTTGATAGTTTATTAATTTTAAGAATTATCTTATGCTAAAAATTTGGGGTTATTGTAATTGAATAAATACTTCAGGAAGATAATTTTATCCTTTCCAGGATTATATCATCCAATATAATTTAATTTTAGATCATTTTTAATGAACAATTAATTAGTATTACTTATCATTTGGAGAAAAATATGAAATGGTTCTGAAAATTGATTAAAGGTTGAAATTTAAATTATCAAATATGTATATTTCTTTATGTTATTCATCTAGATGGAAATGTAATTACATATCTCTAGGAACCATTTCATGAAATAGAAATGTTATCCTATTACCTTCATTTCTGATGAAAATATGGTCTTCATCAGACCTCCCCAGTTTAGGGTTTTGTGTGTGTAAATTTCACTTCGTTATTAAATTTACAATGATTACTAATCTCTATCACTCAACAAATTTTTTAGAAATTAAGTTCGTCTCAATGTCTATATTCTATCGTCTCAAAAATATTATCATATTTAGAACATATTTATATGATGAAACACATATTTATATGTCCCTCCTCTCATGAGAAATTTCTATTAACCCTTTTTATGATGTTGGATTTCAACAAAGGTATTTTCAGATGTCAAAACATTTTTTTACCGAGGATTTGTTTAAATTGTGAGGGTGAAATTTATTAAAGGGGTATTAATTTAGAAACCTAATATTTTAAAATAGTAACATTATCTTCTATATCATATAAAACACACAACACTGAGATTAAATGACACATAAAATATTTTATTTAAATATAACCATTACAACCTAGTCATTTAATTGGTGAGCATAAATATGATTTAATGAAATATGAAATATATATATTTATATATATATATAAGGTTCATAGTCAATAAAAATATATCGATTAATTCAAAATAAATAACCACAGAATTTTTAGTTTTTTTATTTTATTCTTAAAATAAATACAATTTCTTTTAAAATTATTTTTATTATATTTCTTGAAAACATGATATAATTAATTATTCGAAACATGAAATTTTTTATTTTATTAAAATTACATCATTTTATTAATTGATCTTATCATAATTATCTTTTGGTAGTTTTTTTTGAACTGCTATATTTTTCAAGGAACATTAAAAAAATACTTCTTTTTAATGAAAAATGTATTTTCTTTTAAAGTGTTTTTATATATGTTTTTAATATTGGAATAATTTTTAAATTTAATTAATTTATTTTGATAAAATATAACAGAATTATAGTTATTTAAACTAATTTTTTAGGTGAATTTGGTATAAATTAATTTTTATACTTAAAATTACATTTTTAGAACTGATTTCCATCCCATTTTGTGGGTTTCATTTTAAATTAAATTATAACCTTTTTATGAATTGAATCTTGAAATATAAAATAAATATTTTAATTTTTGATTTCCAGATTTATCAAATATGCTTATTTTATTTTTAGTCATTATCTATGGTAACTATATTAAATATTTATCCCCACAGGAAGGGTTGATCAAGTAATTAAGATTTTAAATAATATGATAAGGGCTAATAATTGACAATAACACTTTCAATTTTCCTATTGCATGATTTTATTTATAATATGTAAATTTATTTCCTGAATATAAGGAAACATGGTGAAATATATGATTGATTTTTTCATTTACAATAACTACGTAAAACACACCCAAAAAATATCACCTTTTTGATTTTAATATCTATGATATTTTTTGATAGGGTTTAAAACACATATTTTTAATTTATGAATATTTATTTTAAAGATAAATTATTTTTCTAATGTTAATTTATTTATATGTTTTAGAAATTAAATAATTACATTAAAATCTTATGCAACATTGAGAAAATATTTTTTTAGTTAGTATAAAAATAAAATAAATGATTTATAAATTACTAAAAGTAATATAAAATAGATGAATAATTATGTTTAAATTTTTTTGATGGATATAATTTTTTAGTGTTGTGTGAAATAATTATATTTAAATTCCATCACCATAATGTTTTTTTAAAAGAAAAATATATGAATTGTTCATAAAACAACATAAATGATATTTCATAATAAATAATATTTTATTAAAAGTTTTTAAATTCCAAAAAATCATATATTATTCCAGTATATTTTAATAGGGTTTAAAATATCCACAATTATCTATTTATTTTATAATTTTCTATTTATAGTAACTTCTCATGACCCATGCCGAGTAAAAATATATTGTAACAGTTATTTTTAAAAAGTGTTAACACATGTTAAAAGAAATATATAAGGGTAAAAAACTCATCCAAAATTAGTGAAATTTTATTTTTTTTTATATTATTTAGGCCCAAAATTATCTTATATTTAGATTATATTAGTCTAGAGATATTATTTAATGATAATTAAAATATATTAATTTAGTTTTTTATGAAATTCCATAAATTCCCTTCCCCCCACATAGAAATGGAAAACTCCTAATCTCTTTTATTATTATGTAACATAATTATATATTAGAAAATAAATATCTAAATAACTTACTTACTTCCATTATAATGTTCAAGAGGCCTTTTTTGGATTACAAAACACACTTAGGATGTCTTTTGGTTGTAACCAAAAGTGATTTGCTGAAAAATATGTATCATTCTTAACTGAGAAATATTGTATTAAATTTTTATTCCAAAAAATTCAAATATTATTAATAAATGATGATATAATAAAATCTATATCAACCATATATTGTGAAAATATTATGTTAATGGAATAACATATATCCACCTCATATTCTTGAAAATGGGAAACAAAACAACCACTTGCGTGTACAAAAGACTATAGCTTCACGAACTGACTTAATTCATTTTAAATAATAACTTGTAAGTGCTTTTTATAATGATGGTATTAATGTGTATATATATATTATATTCAAAAAATATTTTTATTTTTTGAGGGAAATATATTATATATTTTATTACCTTGGAATTCATTTAAATATGATAATGTTGTCCATGCATATGTTTGGATTACCTCCCCCATGAATTAATGTGACTTGTTTCCATTAAAAAAATTACATATATGTTATATATAAGTTTATTAAAATAAATAATATTATATTTACGATATAATAATCATTATATAAATTTCAAAATTACCTTCTTTCCATCAATATCACTATAAAATGGAATTGTTACTCATGTGTATTTACGACATACTGTCCCTATTATTATAAAATATTTCAACTTTATAACCATTTTATGGGTTTATTTAATATATATAATTGATGAATAAATTTATAAATATGTTATAATTATTATTATTTAAAGTAAGTATCAATAACCTATTTGAATGTAGAATACATTTGAAAGTCAATGTATACTTTTGAGCCTAATATTATCAAAAGTAATTGTGGGCTTAATTAATTAAACTATTTTTTATAAAATGAAATTACGGAATATAAAATAAACAATTAACATAAAATGTTTATATATAAAGAAAATAATTAACATTATTTTATTATTTTGGTGTTAAATAATGCACGTGACAAGTTATACTCGAGGTAATCAATTTCATCTCAATTTCCATTTTTTGAGGCATATTTTAATATTTTTATCCAATATTTTTGTTTGGTATAAAGAATACCCATTTTATATAGTATTAATTATTAATTCATAATTCATGGTATTTCAACCTAAAATTAATTTTACTTCATCCCAGGAGATTTAATTTGAATGTGGCCAAGTGGTAAGGTGTTTCTAAAGTCAATTTCCATTCCTTGGTTACAATTCTACTTCATCCACTACATCACTCAATGAATATGATTAAATCTTTATAAAAAGGATTTATTATCTATTGAAAACTTTTTTTTCTATTTTAATATGTTTACATAATCACTTCGTGTATAAATATTCCATTCAAATGTCATGATATTTGAAGGTGTTTTCTTATCTCAATATATTTTTTATTGAGACTTGTTTCATGTTACAAACCATGGTTTACTTGTATTGGGTTATTACTTTTTCATGATTGAATTTTAAAATACCACCTCATTTAATTCTTGGGATTTATAGATTGTTTCTATTCATAGTTTATTAGGAGGATATGATATACAATTATTATTTTTAACCACAACCCATTTATTTATATCTAGTCATAAATATAGTTAATATGTTTGGGTTATAATTCCTCCCTTAGGGAGTAAAGACTCCTCCCAAAAGTTGTATACAAGTATCATTAATATTTTTTTTATTCTTTTAGATTTGAAATATTTATCTTCCATGTATATATTTTCCTCCAAACGTTTTAAATATATATTTTATAATTATAAAATGACTTATCAATAAATGTTTTCCCATGTTTTACTTTTTAATTTATTTTAATATGATTATTTTTTTTTGTTTTATTATTGGGGAACATTTGGACATTTTAATTAAATGGGATTTGAATGTTTTCTTTTATCTTATACAACATGAACATAATTACATGAAACTATGGATAATCAATTTTTTAAAGATTATTTTACAATTTTACATAGTTATTTTTTAATGTAAATATTTTCTATAATATTTTGGATATCTTTTGAATTGATTTCAATGTGAAAAGTGTTTTTTTCAAGAAATATTCACTGTGATATTTTAAAAACATTTTCATCAATAGAGACAACCATTCATTTTATGGAATAATTATAAATTTTATATGTTTGTCCCTTGCATATATTCATAGATAATTATCCCTGCATATTATGGGGTAATACATACAATATGTTTATTTAACAAATTAATTATTTAGGAAATATCATTTTATTACAAAATTAGGAAAGATTATGCAACCTATTTCTTTCAATGGATAATTTGTATGTTTATTACTTCTTATTTATTTTAATTCGTTTGTCTCACATAATAATTTACATGTTATTATTGGTATGCCTAAATATTTCTCTAATGTATTGCGTAATAATTTCAGGTTATGACATGTAATATATTTTTGCCACTTTCCAATGTTTACTTTATCTTATAATAAAATGCTATTTATTTTATATACATAATTGATTATTCACGAGTGTTTTATATTATAATATCATGTTATTACTTTTTATCATGTTTATTCCATTATAGATATTAATAGATCACCCATTTTTTATGTATTTCACATGTTATCCAATGAAATTTTGTGAGCTTAAAAAGATTTGTGATATCAATAAGGATATTGATAAAAATATGTTATGGGTATGTTTATTTTTATGTTTTATGTTTCATGTATTCCGAAAACACTTGGCATCATGATATATGGGTTTTAATTATTGGATAATTATATTAATAATCATTAAATAAAATGTCTAAAATGCTTGGGTTTATTTTTAGGAATCATCTCTTGTGACCTCAAACCAAAATTAACAACTACTTATACCTCCTTGGGTATTGATAGATTCTAGATACCCTATCATCAGTTGATTAAACTATTGTATAACTAATATTTTTGGAATTTTGGGGAAAATATCACACACACACACACACACACTCAAATATATATCCTATAAATACATTCTTTAAATTGATCATTTATTTATATGAATGGTATACTATAATATTACCGGTATTTATTTTATAAACCTAACTTAAATCCATGTAATGGTACAAAAATAGAAAATATGATTCCTAGTTAGATGAATCAAATTCACATCCTCTTATATTTGAGGAATAATACCTTATGTTCCATTAATTCACGTTAATTAACTCATTTGATTATAAAGTGAGTATATTGAAGAACAAAAACTAGGAAATCAAAAATATTATCATCTAAATTCATGATGATTTTATGTATTCCCTTTTATCTGATTCTTGTGAAATATATTTTATATTAATACTTATAATATATTCCATATAAATAATAATATATTATTATCCATTATATAAATAGCTGATGTTCTATAATTATATATATATTTATACAATTATTTTATTTAAAATCAATCGTATAAAACTTTTTATGATATAATATAAAATTTTCATCATTTTATTGAACTGGAATAATGTCGAGAACCTTATATATAAATATAGGGATATGATAATGATAAATATCAAAAAAATATTTTTTATAAATTTATTTTTAATTATAATACATTTTAAGATATCATTATATCCTTATAAAGGTAATAATACTTTTTTGTCATCCAAAAAAGAAGAAAATGACACTTTATAAAAGCATCCAGTGATATGCGATCACATGGTATGTATTTCACCATTAAATATTAAATTTTATCAGAAATAGTGTAAGAAAATTATTCACTATAATCAAATTTTTATCATGTAGATAAAATATTTTTAAAAAAGAAAAAATATATAATTTTTTATATTTTATTTAATACAACTGATGGGTTCTTAAAATAGATGATGTATCAAATATATTGTGTTGAACATAATCACAATGAACTTTTTATGTTTTAGAAAATATAAATTTTGTTTAGAAGGAAAATATGAATGCACATTTATAATTGATCTGATATATATGGAAAACTGATTTTAATCGTGACCTCTTAAAGACAACAAAAC
Source organism: Viscum album (assembly GCA_963277665.1). Lineage (NCBI taxonomy): Eukaryota > Viridiplantae > Streptophyta > Magnoliopsida > Santalales > Viscaceae > Viscum > Viscum album. Next base: position 929,278,214 of record OY728146.1, on the reverse strand, counting down.
ATTTCTTACCACCTAAATGAATCCATTAATAATTGAATTATAATTAGATTTTTTAAGCTTCCACTTTAAATAAAAATGTTCACTCAAGTACAGTATAAATAATACATGTGAAGGGTTAATTAAATTTATATTTTGTTAATATATCTATCAAATGTTTTGTTAATATATCTATTTTAGCTAATGTATTACATAATAATCAATTAATGATAGGTGATCTATTAATATTATATTTTACACATTATAATATAAAACATTAATACTCACCTCTTTATTAATGAATAATTTAATATTAAAGTGACACATTTAATCTATATCATCATAATACATAAAACATGAACAAAAAAAATAATGACATGGAATAAGAAAGTTAATATATTTTGATGATAATGTGGTAAAAAATATTTCCATTTTTAAATATATATCAATCAAAGAAATGTAATATATATTTATTTTAATATGGTTCTAGTGAATATATATTTCAATAAATTATTTACTAAAAATATACCCATTCCAACATATCACGGAAGAAATCTAGTTATGAAACTATATCATTCATTAAATAATTATTTTTCATTTAACATTAGTTATTATGTGGTATAAGAAATAAATAAATCTGGTTAGATGAGTAAAAACCATGTTAAAAAATTAATAAATTGAGATAGAATGCCTTATCACCTTGCTCATGTAAACTCAAGAGGGTAATTTAGTTGAAATTCCATATTAGATTGGATAATTTCAACTGCAATTATTCTTTCTATAAAAGTTTCACCAGAATTCATGTTAGTGTTTCCTTTAGTGTAAGTTATTTTGAAAAAAATCCATGATAAACTAGATTTAATATCCTATAAATTACAAAGTAAATTAGAATCTCAAATTCATTCTTGGATACCTACCAAGGTATCACCTATCCAAATTATTTGGATCCAATGATATGAATGATTATAATACCATGTACATGAGGAACAAAAATTAATTGAAATAATGTAATTTTCCTTATTTTAGATGTAAATGATGTATTCATAGTTCTTATATTAAAATATATAAACTCTTCCAACATATGACATATAATAATGAATAAATATATATATAATAAACGAATAAAACTACAATTAAGCCCAAATATGAGTGGGATATTTTATTCATCATTAAATAATAAATAATGGGAAATTAATCTATCAAAATAAAATCATAAGAATCTCAAAATGTCCATAAAATAATTGAATTATCAATTTAATAATATCCACCACTCACCCAAAATTTGATGAATTTCTAGAGTAAAATTAAACCTACAAATCCATTCAATATTCTTATACTGATCAATGTATAAATAATTCCAAAACATTTGGGATGGGTTATTGATCATTGAAATATTAAACCTTTATTATAAAATAAATAATTAAATTCCCCCATCATTACTCTCTAAATAAAATATTTTAGCACCATGTGGTGTGGTCAATAGTTAGATAAACACATTTTCTGTAAGATCTTTAAAATCAAATTTCAATTAATGAAGCATCACTTGATATATTTGATAAGATAAAATTGGGTATATTCTAAATTTTTAAACCAAGGAAGATATTAAACCATTCTCTCTCTCATTAGGTAACATTGAAAAATAAATAGTGAATATATCAACAAAATTATTCATGATTGTGGGTAAATTACGTTAAAATAACTCCAAAATCTAGAAGAAGGAGATTGGATATATGTGCGGTGATTATGACATCATGGACGTAGTTAACTCATATATAACCTAACCTTGTGGGCCACATGGAAACAAGAATGCCTCTACATATACAAGAGCCTTCTAATTAACAGTGAGGGGTTGTGATTGTATGATGGGGAGATTATACTCTTGTATTCAGAGTATGGCATAGAGGTTTAACTAAATAATAACATAGAAAATAGATATAACAATAAGGTATTAGAATAAGTATATCAACCCAATATAATAATAATACTAGAATGTACAATTGAAGAACAACATCCAATATTATATACTAAAATGGTGATAATTTCATGGTGATAAAAAAAATTAAATACATGGGAACAATGATACACAATATACTATTTAAAAATGAAAAAAACACTAGCTATCTCTAGTAGCATATTGAACATAAACTCAGTCCTTTATTATTTAACTCCATCATAGAAAAAAGTTAACTATCCAGTTTTTGTTGCTTCCCTTTTCCCCAACCCTCATCCATGAAGTATATCCAAGTACCAAATGGAATCCCAATAAATATGTGAGATATGATCACTAATCCACTGCCAATGGTGTTTATAATAAATCATGTATACTCATGAAAGCTATAGTAGTGTGTCAGTATTTCAGTAATAATATGTAAATGATAATGAAAAACACCCCATTCTATAATTACATGAAATAATTAGGATTCTATAAATAATGTAGAATGATGTACAAGTTTAAAGAATCATCTATGACATACACCAAATGTATGAAGTATCAGACTTATGAGGGCTAGGACCAAATTCCATTGACCATGTCATCATCATCATGTCCACAGAGCCCATCCATAGGAAAATTAAAAAAATATAGACATACATAAGCTAAAAATAAGGTCAAATGACCTTTGAATCCTATTTAAGACCACATAGAACATCCATAGCACTACAGTCAACGACTTGGTTGGATCCCAATGAGTTGGTTAAATTTATATTAAATTCATAAAACAAGATACTAAAAATATCATTTAATTAAATCCAATTAATCCATTTCATAATAACTTTCTTTTATAAATGATAATGTTCGATAAGAGGCATTTTACAATTATCATTTATTTATTACTTCTTTTGTTTCTTCCACTCATGGGTGGAAAGCACCATATACCCTAATGGTGGAATAAACATAAGACTTAAAACGAACCCATATAATGGGGTTTTTGGGTTGTGGTAGATGAACTCCAACCATTTCAAAGTGAAACAAACATCATATCATTTTTTAAAACATTTAATTTTAGTTATCACTCAATTTAGAAGAAATTCAATTAGTTTCCAATGTGCAATGCCACGATAAAAATCATTAAACATCATGTTTTATGAAAACAGATATAGAACACAATCCTAAGACATGTAGTAGACTCCTCATCCATTATATCCTATACATTGGGATAAAATGAATTAAATTAGAGAAATAAATTTATGAAATGAAAACTAGAATATTATCCCTCATGGATTTAGAATTTAATTTTGTTATATAAATTAATATAGAAAGGGAGAGTAATTAAGGGATTACAAATATCAATAGAACACAACCGATAGAGAATGATTCAGACATCGCATGTGGTAGGAGGATCAAAGCCAATAGATGGGGAAGGAGAGTATCTCAAGCATGGGGGTATTCTATTCTTATAGAGTAATGTAAAATGGAAAATAATTATTAAAGAATGATGGAAAAAGGGTCATTTATACTTACTTTAAAATATTCATGGTTTCGACATGTGGTTAACCAAACAGTGAAAAAAATGTGCACCACTAGTTCAAATAACCCTTTAAGGATTGTGCATGGTTCAAAAAACCATGTTTATACCATTCATATCAACTCATAAAAATGATTTCACCCTTTCATATAACCATATGGCTTACCTTAAATTCCATTTTAAAAAAAGGTTTCTCCTATTTTCGGCCATTAAGTTGAGTCGTACAGTTACAACTAACCATGCACAAATTGTGAGCCTCATTCTGTTTCTCTAAATTGTGGACCTCTGGGCAACGTAGAAGCCCTAGATTCTCTCAATAATTTCCTCAATGATTAAAATTTTCCAAATATGTAAAAATAAAAATTTAAACTAGGATATAATTAATGCATAACTAATAAAAAAAATGGGATCTTACAACATCTCCTCATTAAAACAACACCTCACTAATTATGTTTTATGATGGTGGTCGATTACCATTTGTTAATAGTTTTAGCCACATAGAAAAAATTTCAAACTCTCACTCTTTGGTCTAATCTTACACATTGATGTGATACTAAGGAACCTTTATAAGAGGCACCAAACTACCCTAGGGATCCCTTATACTCCACTTAAAATTTCTTAGAGGTTTATCTTTAAAAGAAGCATCATATTCCTACTCAATTTCCAACACAAAAATTTAATTAGTTGGGTCATAATGATAAAGTAATATTTTAGATATATAAAATAATTAATGCATGATTTGTTTACTCTACGGAAGAACTATCCAATATAAAATCATCTGGACTCTCTCTATGATCTTAAAAGGCAGGCGATAATGAGGTAATATCTTACTATGTCTTTGAATATGTCAATGAACCATCCTTGGTGGGACATGTAATAAAACAAATTACCACCTCAAAATCAAATTGTTAGCAGCTTCGATTAGCATATTACTTCTACCAAGACTAATGTTTTAGTCATACAATTTATCATATGATATACATACTTCAAAGTCTCCTATACTATTCAATATCCAAGTATCACTACCTCACCTATCTCTATCTTTCATAGGGGTGAACAGAATAAACTAATTTATAATTACATATAAGGATCCATATATATAGTTTTTTAAAGATGTTATAATAATGAAATTTATTTATTGGTAGATATTTCTCTCACGATCCACCAAAATCCAAGATTCATGCCTGAATCATGCCATATAACAACCAAATAATGTGTTAAGAAATACATTAGGTCTAAGGGAGATTATTTCTACTCAATATTACCTATGAACCTAAAGCCTTATGCAACCCATTTAATTACAATGACATAAATTGAGACTATCTATTAGGTAAAATAGTACTGGAAACTCTACGAAGGAATATAGTCTCTATTACATTTATACTTCGTAGTTCGTCCACTAAAATGGTATCCTTAATAATAATAAAGTGAAAATACTTTTTCCACCTTTCTATGAATTCCCATATAATGTCACAACCTCAAGGTGACCTAGGTAAAACCATAAGTACTTTTCTCACCTTCACAACCTGATATTAAAATCAAATTGTGTAAAGATGTATTTTTGGATTTTTTTGTCCCATATAAAAGGACCACTCTTAAAGAACATAATGACTCAAAAAAAATAGTAATGAATTAAATGTTTGAAGTTTAGATCACATGTCAGGTAATTCCCTTTGTGAGGTCTCAAATGAATATACCCATACACCATGAATTGAAATCCGTACATAAAAATTACTCCACACCTAATACCTGATGCATCAAAATAAACCATGTATCATCTTCTAGGATCACGTAAAATATGGACCAGTGATAAAGTTAAATGTCCATTCAACTCAAAAAAGGAATTATCAAAAACATTTGAATATAAAAAGATTGAAAACATCTTCTTCAAGCTCATAATAGTGGTTTCAAGTCATGCTAAATCTTGAATAAACCATCTATAATATCCCTCCATCCCTAATAAAATTATTATATCAAATGTGTTTGTGGTAGTTACCCTAGGAATTATGGATCCCACCTTCTCTAGATTAAAATACCTTTTATATAATGATTTTATGTGACCTGGAAAGTGGGATTTATAAACTAAAAAGTATAATATCAGAAGCTTAACATACAAATTGTTACCTTATAGTGAATTTAGTATGATCTAAGGATGTTTGGATTTCTCATGTAGTGTGTTAGAATATATGATTATATCATCCACGAATACTACAACAAATAAATATAAATACTTGTGAAAAACATGATTAATTTGGGACAAGAATTTTTTTGGCTTTTTTCATGAGACTGAGAGACATAATAAAATAATTATACAACCCACATATTTTAAAGAAAATTGTATGTGATAAATCTTAAGTCTTTACACATAATTAATGATATCCCAACCACAAATTAATCCTTAGTAACACCTTTTATCCTCTAAGATAATTAGAGAGGTTATCTATATGAGGAAATGGGTACCAATTATTGACTGAAAGCTAATTAAACTGGCCATAATCTTATTTATTTCTTAGTATCCAATATTAATTCTTAGAGAATAGAATGAGTCAACCACACATTATAGTACTGGAATATATAAAACCCTCATCATTCAATTCTTCATGATATATCTTGAGATTATGAAACTATGTAGTAGCCTCCCAATGTAGAGGAATGGATGCTTATGCAAAATTGGGAACTGGCTCAATGGTAAAATGAACATCCCTCTCAAGAGGCTTCCCAAAAAAATAATTATCTAAAAAATCCTTTAAATGATACAACACTTTAGGGACATATTTCTTATGTATTCCAATATCATCTATAATATGACTATAAGTATATGGGTTCACTATTTCTAACCCACAACGCTCGAGTTTAGGTTGAATAGAATAGAAATCTCATTCACCCTTATCAATATAGTTTTCACTATTTAGTGATGTGAAAGATGTTATTCAACAATAAAAAATATATATATTCATGAAAATGAACTTACCATTCTATCTTCATAATGATTCCAAATCATGTCATATCAATGATGAATAGGTTCCATGTAAAATGATATTCTCCTACCTCAAGGGTAATTACTTACATCTGAATATACTTTCTAATTGAATATCCAATGGTGTATGAAGTATCATCAACCCAAAAAAATTCTATATTTTGATCCCATGACTCTCCGAAATTTAAAATTCTATAATAGTGTTGTAAGATCTCATTTCAAATAAAATAAACACTAATGTATAGGATATTAAAACTGTACCTCACATTGTAGAAGAACTTCCACTCTTTTCCATGGGTATTATCTATATTATATATATCTATAATGATCAAAGGCCCAATGATATAACATGAAAACCCTAGGTAGGCCTTATCAACTATTGATGTAAATAATATTTTTAGTTCCCATGTCCACATCAACATTATTATGCAGAATGGTCGTTTTTACTATATCTCCCTATCTTATATAGAGCGAAAAGCGCCACTTTTGAACTTATAGTAGTGTAGACCCCCTTCTCACTAGACGCTAGAGGAAATGTTTCTTAAAATAGCTAAATATTCGACATTCTATGTTAGACCCTATTTTGAATAGGGTCTTTATCATATTGTTGCCTCATATTACTTTGATTACCACACCCATGAAAGATCACATGGTTATCCAAGAATGATATCTAGATGCTACTACTTCCTTATGAAATCCATAATAGACTCTTTCTACCGCTAGATTAGCTACTGCTCCGATGTGGTACTAAAATTTCCCATCCCACATCTTCAGATTATCTATAGTTACAATCGGTGATGAGGTATTGATTTACTATTGTAATTATGGTGGTATGATTAATCAAATTTCCCAAATAGCGGATTACATGAATGATCCCATCCTCAAAAAATCTAGCATTAGATAGATCATCAACAAGATTACTGGGAATGATATTTTGAAGCTCCATGAATCATTCTGAATAATCCATAACATATATAGTGTCCAGATCCTAGTTAATAAATTCTCTAGCTTAGCCAGTTCTGAACTTTTCTAAAAATACATAATCATAGAAGGATATCTAGACATCCCACCAAACCATAACCCAATGCTTTTCAGTATGGGTAAAACCATCCCACAATATATTGGATGAAAATTTAAGTATATAAACTATAATATTGACCCTCATCTTGGGAATCTTATCTAGATTATTGAAGATAGAAAATATGTCCTCTATCAAATACTCAACAACCTAAGGACTAATATGCCCAAAAAACATAGGTGGATGCGGCTTCTCAAATTGCCATGTAAAAAATTCCATAGTATGGGTCAGTCTTAGGGCTACCAATATGACCTATATGGGTTGTATAAAATTCTCTTAAAAATTGGAATTTTCTCCCAAGTCATCTGTAACAATAGGTTCCATAGGTGGAAATACATACGATAATACTATTGATTCAAGGTCTACCGCCTCTTGAGCATGGTCGTCACTACCCTCCAAGCCCATGACCTGCGGCCATTGTGGTGGAAGATCTCAAAAAATTTAGAGAACAAAACACTATAACATAATAGTTCATTGAAATTAGAATTTTAAAGGTATATAACTTCCTATAAATAGGTAAACTCATATATTCCTACTACTAAATCTAAGTCTAGGTGGTCCAAATATTTGTACTGAAACACAAGGGATACTCCAAACTACCAACTAATATGAAAGGTTCAAGGGTGAGTTCTCAGTTTCATGTTATTTATTCAGATATATAGAGTGTCAATAGTATATTTTAGAGTAAAATACAATTATGTTCTCTTCAAAATACCAATTTTACAAAAAAAAAATTTAATTTCCAAAGAATCCACAAGTTAATATGATAATTATAAATATATATATATATATATATATCATGGTCTGTTTAGATGAATTACCATTCTGAGGTTATAAAATCCTTTGATTTATAACATATAAATGAAACATCATATAACTGGGACTAACCTTTTATATTGTGTATGAGGATGTAAAAATTACTTTTTTATGAATTCTCAATTTTATGGATCAATTCTACAAATTTTTTAAAGTATAATCATTATAAATTAAAATTTTTATCCATGTAATAATAGTAGCTATTTCGTTATCTATTGTAAAAGTCATTACATAGATCAAACATGTAAAACATGGTTAATTAACATGTCACTGTCAAGATATAAAGAACAAACCTATTTAGGTTAATGTATAAGCTTTAATTAATCTAAATATTTTGTCCCTATAAGAAACATTTGATCATTTCAAAGTATAACAACTAAAGAAACAACACTATAAGAAAATAAATGCACATAGTAATATAAATGCGGCATGAAATATGCTTGGAATGTGAATCATCAGATAACTTTAATTATACATGAGGGAAAAATTCCTTTCCACACCATAAAATGGTAAAAGATGAAGTCATAGAAATAATAAATGACTAAAATCATGTTCATCAACCAATGGTGATATCAAAAAACTAAAATAAGAACAATCCAAACCAGCAATTACTATCCCCTGTAATTTGGATTTTCTCTTTACATGGGTCAGATACCCCCATGAATAATCTGATTACTAAATCGTAAAACTTACTAGTCTCATGTCTACCAACCTGAAAAATTAAAGAAAAAGGAAAAGGTTATTCTCTAATACAACTATGTGATTTCCTAGACTCAGTTCATTCCTAAGTAACCTAACCCGGTGGGCCACATGGCCTCAAGCACATCTCATCAAAATCTTGAGGCTACTGACTAGTAGTAATGGCATGTGATTATATGGGGGGGGGACAATAACCTCATTATCAGAGTGAAATATAGTGTTATAACTAAATAATAAGAATTAAAAAAATGTAATTATATTGTAGAAAAATAAGTAAATCATCCAAATGTAATAAAAAAATGGCATTGTAAATGATTGAAACATATACAATATCATTAACACACATGATGATTAATGCACTAGGACATTAACTTTTTGGAAATGCATGGTAATAGGAGAAAATTCATATTAAAAGTGCTATAATAAATTAGAAAATACCCCAGGTATTTTTACCAACATCATGAGCATAATCTCAATCTAATGATCTCGTACTAAATGCTATCACAAAATTTAAAAATCCAAAGGGGGTTGCTTCCCTTTGTCACTACTAGTATTCACAAAGTATTACTGGGTAATAAATGATGTACTAAACATGTTTTGATATAATCTCAGTAGCCCACCAAAAATTGTTTAAATTAAATATATATTCATTGAATATAATATATACCAGTGTGAAAGTATACTTATAGTAGGACCTAATACATAATTTAAAACAATAAAATATGGAATTACATGTTTTAAGAAGTAGTCTATAAATTATGAATAACACTATATAAGTGAAAAAATTAATCTATTGAATATTCCATTAGTATTATTTATTATACCCCTATGGTCTATGACCCATGGCTATTGACCAGGGAATCCTCTTTGAGTATATGGAGCTCATTTATAATAAAATTGGTATAATTTCAACTTGCGTAGGCTATGAACCAGGGCCACCAATCAAGGAATCATTTTAGATTACACATAGATCATCTATAGAAAATTTGATAAGGGCTGGGAAGGATCCCAAAAAGAAATTCCAAGGAAGTAAATTTGAACCAGATCCATGGGTAACAATCACAAGCATCTAAGAGAAGTAAATAATTGGTGTTCTAGAGTGATTTCAGTCCTATACTGATACGTCGATGTCACACTAAAGTATCTCTCATTAAACTTTTACACAAGAGTTAAAAGTTCTAGGTTAGTTACCATTCCCTATTATCAATTTAATAAATATCCTTCAATTCATTGATAACATCATTCACATGTGATAAAATGAGGGTCCATTTTAGTATCCATTCCACATTATTTATTTACATTAAATACATAATCCAAAAGTGTAAATAACTCATTTCATGATTTCCAATTAATCCATTTCATAATTCCTTTTATTTATAAATCAAATGGTTTTATAAGTTGTATCTATCCTTTATCATCTCTTTTTTTACTTTGTATATATTTTCTTATCATGGTTGGAAATCACTATAAACCAAAATTAGTGGAATAATCATACGAATTCAATTGAACCACTTCAAAAGGAGGTTCGGGATGAGATATATGACCTAAAACCATTTAAAAGGGGAAATATAATGTCATGTAATATTTTAACATTTAATTTAAGTTATAAATAAGTTTTGAATAATTGCCTAGAAGGTTCAATATGATGAACCATGGAACAAGTTATAAACATAAATAAAATCATAGGAAATGTATATATCACCTTCCTTATATGATTAATAGATTCCTATTCATTATCATCCATTAAATTTTTATATAATAGATGAAATTAACGATATAGATAAATACCCTCAAAATAGGTAATTTTAGATCAAAGAAATTCTCTATTCTATATAGATAGATAAATGATGAAATGAATGAAGATAAATTTTTGGATTAATGATAGATGTCTAATGAAACCAAAAAAAAATGATTTTATATTGTATTATTGGGGAGGATCATTGCCTATAGAAGATTTAGGAGAGGGGTTAAAGTGTGGGTAGATCCTCTGAATAGATGGGAAAATAAATTAGTAAATTAGAATTACAAATGTGATGGGAAAAAGGGAAATTTATTCTTAATTTAATGGACGTAGAGTACGGATACATGGTTGGAAAAACCATATGAAAACTGTACACCACCACTACCTATGTTTCATTATCCAAGCTTGGTTTGGGCACAATTTACCTATCCAAGCATACAATGGGAAGATACACTCTATAACATTTTAATACCCTATCAAATATCAATGTGATGTCCCAAACATAAATTTTTAAACTACTATTATCCTATTTGAGGCTACATGGTTGAGAATAACTGTTACTACTAACCATTTTCCAACCATGAGAATTGGTCTGTTTATAAAACAAATAGATCTTTGTGCTCCAAACATGGTTCAGATACTCCCAATTCCTTCTTTAACTCACGAAAATATTCATATGGATAAAAATAAACATTTAAACCTGAATTTAAAGAATATCTTCCAATTAATAAATATTGGGATCTAACAATGATGTATCCCAATAATCCATTGTTAGTCTCTATGTAGAACAATTTCATATTATATTATCAAATATTCTATTATAAAATAGTATTATTGGGAAAATGATTTATAGATTGTGATTGTGTTTGAAAAAACACAACAATTTTTTTGTTATGTTTCAAAAATATACAAATTTTTTATTTCAATACAATCATATATCTTAACAGATATTTTAGAATTATACCCTTTATAATTTTTTAGAAATCTTAAGTGAAATTAATAATTTATCAAACTATAAAAAGTAAATAAATAAATAGAAAATCCCAACTATCACTCCATGTTGATGTGAACATTTATAGATATTGATAACATATATCTATAGAGAGTTTTATGATTTATAGAAAACTTGATCATTTACAACAGTATTCCCTTTGATGTTAATCATCATGAATTGTTACTTTCCTATTTTTCTATACCTAAATACATAATCATGTGTGGAATATTAACCATATGACTAATTTTATAATTTAGCACGTTAACTTCCATGTCTTGTTCAAAATAATTTGGGTCACATTACCCCCATTTTAAAATAAAAATAAGGTCAGATATATTACACAAATGAGAATACATTTTAAATAATAAATTTAAATGGGGATTAGGAATATGAAAAATATATTGAAGTATAAAGTTGTAGTGGGAAAATTTGATTGAACTGATGTTTCTGAAAAACTAATGTGGCCAATTATTTTATGATAATGTTACCTATATTTTATTTATTATAATATTTCACACCTTAAAAAATATATATCCAACTATAAATTCTCTAAAATAATATCTTATTTAATTTCGTTTTTATTGGAATGTTTTACTAGGATCTTATTTAGATGATTTAGTTTTTTCTTTTTACTAGATATCACTTTAAGAACATTCACCTAATTTATTTGGTCATATAATTATTTTATTTTCCAAACAAAAATCATTTAAATATGTCATTTTTATATATATTTCTCTTCTGATATGCTAGGTGAAGTGTTTTATTTCAATCTTTTAAGTTGCGCAATATAATTATTTCCAAAAAAAATTGTTCATACACATATATATTTTCTATACCAAACATATAAAATAGAATAAACATGTTAATATTCCATCAATTATTAGAGTTTTCATGAACCTCGTATCTAAATTCAATCAATGGTATATTGAACATAGATCAATATTTTTTTAATATATTAAGAGGTTAATATATTCCTTTACTTTGAAACACTCCAACCATGACATATCATATAAAAAATTTTAGACCTAATTATATTTAATTAAAACATACATCCAATTAGTACACGATAATAAAAAATATCTAAATTTTTTATATATTCATGTTACCCAGGTATAGTTCCAACAATTATTATAGTTTATACCTTTTTACAAACATTTATTTCAAATATTTTCAACTTCATATTTATATATATGTATATATATATATCTTGAGAAATAGATATTCAATGTAATCACTTTGATCAAGAACATAAATGCGAAGACCTAAACTTGATCACCCCATGGAATCATGTTCATCCTCTAATCGCTTTATGTTAGAAACTAGTTTCACGAGATACAATATAGAAATTAAGGTGTGATTTGCCTAAATTATTAATACCTACTACTTATATATATATATATTAATTCCATTCTATTTTAAAACAATAAATATCATTCAAAAAATTAATAAAATAGTGTAAATAATATAGTGGAAAAATATTTCAATAACAAAGTCATTAAAAACATATAAGTCGCTAAAATGTATCCCAATAGGATAGAAAATAACTCAATGGTATTTGACCAAACACTGTCACATAAGAAAAAAAATCATACTACCTTGGATCCATCATTGATTAAAATAGATGTGTTCCATTTTCAAGACAATGATAAATAGTGTCTACACATACACAATGATATGTGGGAATAATTGTGTTAAACATTACACCAATTATATCCCCAAATCACTTATATAAATTCCCATATATGATTTATTCAAATCAATGTAACAAAATCCATTTTTAAAACAAATAATTCTTATTATTGTTAAACTATTCATAAATAATTTAAACTCAAAATACTAAAATCCATGAATATCAATAAAAAAGATTTTTTTTTAAAAAAACTAACTTTTTACGAAATAAACTATATATCCAAAAATAAATTCATCATGCGTTATATGATAGTTATAAATTATATTAAAATATATAATATACATTAAATATTGTTATAGTAATCCCATAATAAATCGTTAGATTTACATATAATTTTTCAAGGGATTTCTATCACGGTCATGTGTAGAATAATAAATTTTTATTATGAAATCCCATTTTAATAAAAACACTATTTCATATAACTTGCAATACATCCCATGAAAAATAAAAACAAAAAATTAAGCATTTCATTACAATAGATTATTATAATAAAAATTTAATTACATTACAATATAACTAACTGAATGAAAATTGTGAAAATTTAAATAGGAATAAGAGAACGAGTAAATAAAAATAGTGAATGATTTAATTATTCCTCATCCCAATATTCATTGAGGATCATACCATATATTATAACTATGGAATGAATAAATATGCTATAAATATAATAAAAATATTTTTTAATTAAATCAGTGAATGAGTTGGGTGATTTTTATGAACCATGTGAGGTTATATATCGAAATATAGTATTACCATTATATATTTGGTCATTTGGAAGAAATATTCAATGGAAACATATGTCCATTGATTCGATCATTTGATATCACAATAATTTGACAAGATAAATAACTAAAATATATAAAGTATCATTCAACTAAAATGTGACTTTTATAACCTAACCATTTAATTGGTGGTTATAAATAGATGTAACACATTATATAATATATATAGAAAGAAGAATCAGTGACATCAAGTAGTATAATTATTTTTTAGGAGGGTCATTTTATCGAGTATCAAAAATATATATCATCACTTGGGTATTCCCTAGACTAAAAAGAATATAAAATTTAATAGGTATTTCTTGATCAAAATTATCTGTGGGTAATGATCAATCATTTAGATATCACTATGAGATCTATCCTTGTTGAATCAAAAATCGAAACAATCATATTTATATATCTCAACTGTAGGATCTATGTGGAGGACATGATTGGATTTTTAAGTAGATGAAAGGGTGATAGAAACATGTAATTATTAATGTGAAAATTATATATAAATATATTTATTTTAATTTTTTAAAAAACATTTTAAATAATGAACTTAATTAAATTTATATGGTTTTTATTAATACAAATAGATGTATAAAATTTTATAAATTTTTATATGGTCTGATAGGTTTTTAGAAGACAACAAAACACACAGAACCTTAGGCTAGTAAGGATATATAACAACACATACAATGGTTTAACAACTCCAAATCTATCCCATTAATATATAAAATCACTAATAATGAATATTTTGTGGCCTAAATGACCCTTTATCATTGTCTGAAGTCCCTATATGGATGTCTTACACTATGAAAACGTGCATCAATGTCTACACTACTTCTGTTTTCATCGACTATGAATGGCCCTGGATAATCCCCTTTGGTGGGATTTTAAGATTTTAACATTGTTCAAATACTGAATTATTTGGTGAGTTTAACATAAATCCAATTTTTGGTTACTAAATAAATAATAAAATTTAAATATTTAGGAATAAAATCATTTAATTTTAAAAGCAAGGGTTTTTCAATGTATTTTTTTCTTTATGTGTAATGTAAATTTTTAATATAATTAAACCAATTACTACTGAATAAATATTTTAATGAAATTTATTAATAATATATATATGAAAATTTATTTATATACATTTAGAAATAATTTCACGAAATGTAATAATAATAAATTCTTCTTTATGTATAAAAATACATTTATCTACAAAATAATTTTATGTGTTATGAAAAATTATATAAAAATAATTTTATATAAATTTTATAAATTTTAAAAAATAAAATGTATTCCATATTTGAAAACAATATTCCAAAATTGGGTATAAGGACACAACTTGAAACATTACATAATTTTGAATTATGTGAATAATTCACATTTAAAATCTTTTCAGGTTTAGAGTTTTAGATAATTAGGCCATAACTTATACATTACATCTGTAATATTACAAGCAGACACTTCTACTCAATATCCATTTTTTTCATACAATAAAAACATTTAAAAGGAAATAAGAATTATTTTCTTGACATAAATATTCTTGAATACTTTCTTTCTCTTACACTTCATTACACCCTCTACCATATACCCTGCGAAGAACATTTCAAAAACTCGGGATGAGGATAAAAGGTTATGTAAGGGTTATAAAATAGAGAAATAAAACATTATACAATCAAAAAATACAAATCAATGAGATCATACTTTTCAATCATTAAACATATGGTGTTTAACATAACTCATGAAATAATAATATTTATGAATAACACATAGAAATCAAAAATCATAAAGGTAACTTGTTGCATCCATTTCATACTTACATTATAGATTTCACAGATACATAGGGAGTTACATTTGGAATACCCATCATTTTATATTCCCTAAATATGAAATGAGAAAAATTCACATTTACCTCTATCACATTACCTAATTCATTGGAGATTTTTCTCGGGCTCACCCACCATAGGTTTATCAAGAAACCACCTGTATATGTAAAAAATGCCTAGAAACCATAACATAATCATAACACATAACACACACATAAAGGAAATATAAAATTTCCACATTCCACTCACAATATAACATTTCATGATATTTACATAATACATGATTTCTCAAAACCATTTTAAATACCATTTAAAACTTTTAATAATGATATTTCTGAATAAAAATGTCCCATACCACTTTGTAAATTTTATAGTTATTAACATTTTAAAACATTAATTTCCATATAAATAATTACTTAAATTTTTTTTGAAAACATAGACATTAAATTTAATTATTTATAAGATTAATTGTTTAAAACATTTAAAAAAAATTAGTTAAAGAGTCTGTTACCACTCAAGAAAATACATGAAAAATAATAACTATAGAATAACATTAATGAAAACTAATAATATCATGATAAAAAGGAAATTCATGACATAATATGTCAAATGGAAGTTTATACATTCTATATTATAATAAAGGAGCACAATATCAAGATATGCCACAATTAAAAGAGATTGAGACGAAGTCCCTTATGAAAATTCAGTAACATAACGACATCACATTAAAATTCATAAAATGATTTGATAGGATAGAAAAGGGTCTCTAATCACTTGTACAGAAAATTTACAGAATAAAGTCTATAGAAGAACATATCACAATATAAGAAAAAAAAATTAAAAGACACAATAATGAATAAGACTTTGAATAAAATAGGAGGGTGAAATGTTCCCTTAAAAATAGAATTTTTTTAAATAAAATAGATCGATTATGAGTATTAACTATAAGTAAACATAAATCATGTATAAATACAAGATACAATAACAAAATTTATTTCTCACATCATCATAACACGACAAAATCAAGATGTCGAATTTTAACCAAAATAATGGAAATTTGGTAAAGGAGTACTCTTACAAATATCATTTTGTAAACAAAATTGATCAATTGTGTCTATTAAATATAAGTACAAAAAATTAAATTATAAATAAATGATATGATAAAAAAAATTATTTCTCAGTTAATCAATAGCACGACATAATAATGTAATTGAATTTTAACCCAAAGAGTGGAAATTGTGTTTAGGAGTTCCCTTAAAAATATCATTTTGTAAATACAATATATCAATTATGTGTATAACCTATAAGTAAACATAATTCATGTATAAATACAGGATATTATAAGACAAGTTGTTTCTCACATAATCAGATCCTGACCTAATCAAGATGTAGAATTTTATCCCAAAGAATTGAAATTGGGTTAAGGAGTTCTCTAACCTCGTCTCCGTCTTGACTCGTTCATTCTTTAATCTCATGAATAATAAACGAAATTTAATTTGTATATTTTTAATAAATTTTTTCAAGTTTATTATTCCATTTATATCATGTATTCCCATGTTATAAACATTACATAATCTTTCAATTTAATAACGTTCATTTTTCGATATTTGGTACTTGAGTCAAAAATAAACTTCTTATAATTACTAGTTGTCCATGTGGTCAAAAGTGAATTATATCAATAATTATATTCACTATTTAGATATCATATATTTCATATTAATCAATTATATATATATATTTATAAAAGTACCTCACATTTGGATATAAGAAATGAAATTCACTGTTCACGGAGACGGTAAGCCCAACGTACGCATGAACCCAACTTTCATATCTATTTTGTATTTAATGGAATCAAAACATAATGATAAATAAGTATATTAAAATGACTGTATAATATAAAATATAATTTCATTAATTCCATCATTTAAATATTCCACCTATGTCATTATGATTCATATCACTTTGAGGGGGCGGTAGTCCACATTTCCTCAAATGAAATTATCATATTTTCCCATTATGGAAACCATAAAGGTATGATATAAATGAAAAATAAAAAAGAATATACACAATATAAATATAATATATATCACATATAAATAATGTTCCACTATAATGTATTTCATGAGAGGCAGTAGGAGATAATTGAATAATCATCATTTTGTGAGGTAGTAGTTCGTCATCCACCGAAACAATGTGTTCGTATCCATTAGATGGAGGTGTATGTAATTGTAGTTAGAATAATTATCATAAAAAACAATATTATATTTAGGATAAATTTGTTTTTATGAAATTAAATAACTACAATAGAATAGGGAGTGAGAAAGTAAAATAAAATAAAATAACAAGAGAGAAGACATTACCTTTAAATCGGGTAATTCCCTTTGGTTTGACCAAAAAATTTATTGAATTTACTTCTTCCATAAGAAAGGATTATAGGTGGAAGATAGGGCTGTTGGGAGATTATTGGATTAGAGGTTAGATGATACAAGGGTCTTGGGAGGTGTGAGTAATGGGTTAGATTCAATGTCCTTTATAAGTGGGAGGCGGGGCTCTTTAGGAATGTTTGGAAATATTATTTTCTTATAAAAATTATTTTTGATTTCAAAAGTTCCAAAACTCATAAAATTAGAATATAAGATGAATATAGTATAAATAAAAGCATCTAATAATAATTTTATTGGTTTTGGATATTTTTTAATCCTTATCATGTTTATTTAACCCTTTTTTACTCTTATCATTTTTTGAATAATTTAACAATATGAGAATCAAAATAGTTACAAAAACGTGACAAATATAAAAATTAAAGAGTCAATAATAAAAAATTGAACATATGGTAACTATTTGGTCAAATATTAGATTGTTTTAAATTTTATAATATTTAATAAAGTATTATATATTTTATATATGAATTATGACAATTTTGACTCTATTCATATCATGACTTTTTAAAAATTCTAAAATAACATGACTGATTCAAAAAATAATCATTAATAAAAATATAACATGTAAATTTAGTCTATAAAATTCTTGGATGACATAAAAATAACTAAATTATATTTATTTTAATATTTATAATTTCATTTATTTGAATCCTTTATTAATGAAGCAATCACAACATCATCATTATGTCAAAATTACATTTATTAATTTAATGTCTAAAAAATATAAATAAAATACAATAATGTATAAATTCTTTATATCATTATAAATAATATTTATAGTACAATATATCACTTAAATTACCTTATATAAAAATTGTTTTACTAAAAGACATACGTTTATGTTATATTTTCCTTAATATTAAATTATTTTGTATAAAATGTCATTTTAAATTACAAGTGGCTCCATGGGGTCCCAAAATCGACCCAAAGATGCCAGTGGTCAGACATGTATCAACCAATTGGGTTAGGAAAAATGTTATAGAAATTTAATACTGTTATAATATTCTTTTTTACCCTTATTTAATAAATTTTATTCTTTAACCATGGTAAATAAAATATTTACTGTAGTTACTATTCATAATGTCTAAAAATAAAATTTACCTATTTACAAAATATGGACCTCCTAATTAAAAATATGGAATAGATATTTCCAAATTCAAAACAAAGAAGATACAAAAATTAATTAAAAATTAATTCCCATTATCAAAACAAAAAAAGCATGTTTCAGAAATAATAACTATCAAATTTTTGACACTTATTTATGTCCAATTTCAAATTGTAATTACTTCCAATGACCAAAATTGGTTTAAATGGTAAAAATATAATCTAATTTAACTTTAAAATCATTTAAAAACATAATACAACCATATAAATATATTTTATTAAAAGGTATTTTGGAATTAAAATGTAGTATTTTTCACTATTAATTAAAAAATAAACTTTGTCAAAAAATATAACAAATTTACCCAAAGTAAATTTTGATGTTCCTATTTTAATTTTTTTAGTTTTTTAAATAGGACATATAAATGTGACAAAAAACTGTATTTAAAAATATTTCTCCATCAAAAGGTGGTAAAATGACTTTTTTTAAAGATATTAGCGTTTTTCATGCTAAAAATTGGATTCATTATTATTTTCAGCCTATAATTTTTTTGGATAAAAGTCAAAATATTTAATAAAATTGTGAAATTATTTTACAGTTAGTTATTTTCATTCTTACCAATACAATGGCTAGGTGTTAACTACTATTTAAAAAAATATTATTTTGTTGTTTTGGTATAACTCAAAGGTGTGTGCAACATAAGATTTCAAAGAAACTCATTGTTCCCTTTTGAGTACTCTATCAGACATAAAATCCCATTTAAAATAAAATAATATTTAACTAAAAAATATTAATAAATATGATAACACATAATTCTATAAATACATGGGTCATTTCACTAGGTGACAAGGTCAATTTAATTTTTATAAAAAAACTACGTTACCGTGGTAAAAATTATGTTACCATTGGGAATGTAAAATGGGATAAAATGGTTAAAGTAGGTGACAATGAAATTTAATATCCCCAAATCTATATCTAAATTGTGTTTATTAGTTTATTCTACAAATATATCATTTATTTTTTCACTCGGTATCCTCATTTCTTGTAAAATGACATTTCATAGACATTAATGAATGAGTTTTTTTGTAAAAAATGGCACAGAAGATCACCTATGAAAGAACCCCTCATATTCCCACATCAAATAAATATTTTCATGAAGCTTCCACTTGAATACCAAAAATAAATCTCTCACAAAAAATTCTCTCTATTTTTTGTTAAGCTATGGTCCTATAAAGGATTCTTAAATCCGCCATTTCCAATAGGTTCTCTAAGAGTAGAATCATGTATTAAATATAAGTATAGTCCTCCCCCTTATAATTTTTAATTATATTTTTAATCCATAACTTCTAATATCATATTTACCACTTTAATTGAATTATTTTTATCCATTATTATTTTATTAGGGTTGTAGTATTTGTATACAATAACATATTCTTATTTAACCCATTCTTATTTGGATCAGTTATATCAAATACAAGAATGATACTATTATAACTAAAAAACCATTAATTAAGAAATAATAATTACTATTAATATAGTATAAAAATTATTAATTTTATAGTTTTTTATATTTATATTATTCTAATATATATGTATATTTAATATAAAATCAATTTTTTTAGACTAAATATAAAAAGAAGATTATAACTACTATTTATGATCAGTTTCTATACAATACATAATGTTACAATTAAAATATTGAAATATATAAAAAACACATATGTAATTTCCATGTATATTAATAATTTGATTAACACAAGATCAAAGACCATGGACTAAAATTTCCATACGAAATATGGCATAGAGAAAACAGGAAAAATTAAAATCTTAATATATATTTTAGTAAAGATTTATTAATAAATGGTTAACAATTTATTATAAATTAATGGTATAATTCAAAATAAATAGATATAAAATTATTTTAAAGAAATATAATAATGTAATATTTACTATATATGGGTTCATAGTGCATCCAAACTAGCAAGAATCCAAGATAAGGGTTTTGTTGATCAATTTTCAAGTGCATTTGTTTATAGTCATTATTCATTAACTATGTACTCATATTTTGGATCAATTTATATTCCAACTATGGTATGCTTAAATTTATCTTGGGAAATTACATTTTCTTTTCAAAATCTCATTCATTTAAAAATCAAATACTTCCTAAAAATATGATATTTTTGGATCATGTTTCTACCTATATATTGGGTATTTCTCTTCCAAGTACATATTTTTTTTTACAAAAACATTTATTTTATTATGTTAAAATTTATATTTGTATAATCTTATGCACTTATAATATTTATTTTATATTTACTTTAATTTACTAAATCTATGTATTTTAAGAATCTTTTTTTCAAAACTATAATAAATGAATTAAGAGTTATTTATTTTCACATCTTTATATTTTGTATTTTGTAGTAAACATTCCAAAATATTTAACATTATTTCTGTTAAAGGTTCAATTATTAAGACTCATTTAAATTTTAAGGCTTTCATAATATTCTTTAATTTCATTAAAAAGGATTTTATAGGTGACTTGAAACATAATTTTTATGAAAATTCTTAAAAATATTATAGAAATTTATTTTTATGACTTATTTTCCATTTTATTCTGTATTTCCAAAATAACTATCTCTTATTGGGTTATTTTTCCTAAACCACCCTCTCAAATATATTATTATATAATTATTTTGGCATATTTTATATTTGGTATCATTTGAACTAATTCATGGTTTTTTCTTAAATGATAGAATTTTATAATGTTATATTTCCAAGATTCTTTTCTTGGGGTTCTCATGATAATATGTACCATTGATTTCAAATAGAACACATATGTATGATTTACCATTATTTGATGGGAGGGATTGATATAACCTTATAATGTTTTAGTAAATGTTTTATTTGTTATAATATTGTTGTAATATGGTATTCATGATTCTAGATCTACCATGGTATATTGGTAGGGACACCTGATATACAGTTTTATGGGACATATGTAGTGAGGGATGATACAATATACTATTTGGTACTGGTTTCTAACACTAAAATATGTTTTTATTTCTATGATTATGTTTATTCCACATTCCTATTTTATTTTTAAATATGATATTATATTTTTCTTATGATTCCATATTCCCATGTTATGTTTATATGTTTTATGATTATTTTTACTTGTTTCCATGACATGGTATATGTTTTATACATATTAGATGGTCTTTTAGTAATATTATCATCACATTCCATCATCTATGTTTTTTTATCATGAATTGTTAACAAATATTATGATCCTATTATATTTTTTAAAATAATATTTCTCATAGATTAGTGAGGGTGGGATGCGTGTGATATTCCTCCTGGCCGTTTAGATGAATACAGATACAACAGCGGTTGGAATCTCAGTTCCAGTAGGGCACATAAAGAGGTGTTTCCCGGATAAACCGTGGATCACTGTTTAATGATGGAAGATAATGGTGTGGATGGTGGTTCCTTGACGTTGGTGTCCGATGTGAGTACAACATTGTTGAACAATGCAGGTGGTGTCATAGTAGAGATCATCGCTGTGAAGAGAAATACGGCATTGACCGAAGATGGCGAAGCGAGTCGTGCGGGCAGACCCACACTAGTGGTTGGCACTGGAGGCGTGGAGGGAGAAAGTTTTTAGTTGGTGACTGATGTTGGCGGCATGGGTGCTGTGGTCGGGACGGTGGTTGAGGCATAACATGCTTCTGCAGTGGATGGAAATTTAATTAATACTACTGCTGGGAAATCAGAGATTGAGAGACTAGTTTGGTCTGTTGTTTGTACTTCTGGAGTGGCAGTTACCGGAGATGCATCCATGAACCCACCTGAGGGTGTTATTAAAAAAACTGGAAATCCAAGGACATGAAAGTCCCAATCTACCACTCTCAACCAGAGGTATTTTTTATAGGTAAAGGATGTCACTCCAGAGCGAATGGTCAAGAAAGGTGACACTGAACGTGTGACTGCTAATCGAGTAGCGATTCATGACAGATTTAAAATCTGTGAATTATCCATAATCTCTAGGATTGTTCTTCCTGTTAGAGGTAAGTCGTAGAAACATGATGATTTAGTTCAGAAGATTGTCTCTATTTGGGGGTTTTCTGGTTGTAGATATATTCTCTTGGGTTTTGGTTCCTTTCACATCATTTTACCATATGAGGAGCTAAAGAAAAGGGCATGGGGGTGCGACTCAATTTCCTTGAAACCAAGAATGATATGTTTTGAGGAGTGGGATTTTCATTTTAATCCCTTTTCAATAAATAATACAAGGGGTCATGTCTGGATCAAAGTTATTTTCCTTAATTAGATTTTGTGGCATCCTAAGATGTTATTTGATACCGCCTCCTCTATGGGAATTCCGATCAAAATGGAAAGTAATACTAAGAATAAAAAATTTGGGCATTATGATAGGGTACTGATATAGGTTGATTTGAGTTCTATCTTGATCCATAATGTTGTTTTATTGGCATTAGAATATGATATTCCTTTAAAAGTGGAGTATGAAATAATTCATGATTTTTTTGTAGAGTGAAAAACTATTGGCCATGTTAAAGATAATTGTCATAGGAATGTGTTTTTCTCCTTTTGTTCTTTAAAAGGGCACCATGAAACTTCTTGTAGGATGAAAATGAGGAAGTAGACCTCACAAACCAATGTAGTCTCACATTGTGATGGACAACATCACAATACCAATGTGTGCAAGGGATTTTCACAAGAGACCCATGGGTTATGGGAGATGGCCGATATGTTAGTGTCATGACCGACTGAGGGTCACCCCATACCAGGATCCAACCCTCCATTTGAGGTCCAAAAAAATCCGAGTGATGATGGGAATATTTAAAGGATCCGAGAGGAAATCAATAAGTTAAGAGAATCTTAGGGAATTCATGGAAATTGGGATGATATTGAGGATGACTCCCCAAAAAAATCATCTTATAGTAAGGTATTGTCTAAAGGGAAAAATGTTTTTGTGGATGATGGAGGTTTTCAACCTGTTCCTCCAAGGAAAGTGGGACGTAGATTAGATTACTCATACTTGAGGCCGACTATGGTTACCAGGTCCCATGGCCCTGTTGATTGTGATTCTGATTGGTATGGTGATGATGACTCCTATCAATATGTGTATGATTTTTGACTTGGCATGAGGGCATGAATGCTTGTATTACCCCATCTTTCTACTTTATGTATTTTCTTTTTCTTAATAAAAGGGCTCTGCCCTAACCATTCTAGTATTTCTCATAGATTAACGTTTTCTCACAAGATCCTAATCTATCCCTTCATTAATCACCGATAGTCTATTGATTTGCAAAGAATTTAATCTCAACTCATCATATGTTAACCTTTAACCACGGAATTTAATTTAAAAATTTGTCCTTGGACATGATATAGAGAGAATGTTTTTGTATATACTAAATAAGTAATGTTAAATATAAAATATATATGGATAACCTCAAAAAACACTAATCCATTATGTTTTCTTTCTATGTGTTTTTTTGTTAAATATAATATTTAAATAATAAAAATTATTTAAAATACAGTCATGTTATGATAGGTTCATTTTATTTGTTATTAGAGTTGAGTGTAGTTATTTTTTCAGATGTGTTCTGAAGCATATGATATGTACAAATAAAGAAACATACTTTAAACAAAAAGTAACATAGTTTGATGTTAGTGATTAATAATATAATAATAAACCATTTTATTTTTAATTTCATATGATTTCCCACTCTTACTTTTTAGAGATACAATATTTTATTAATCATGTCAACCAATTTATTTTTACGGAATGTGTAGAACACAAAGTAAAATAATTGAAATAAAATGTAAAAAAATATACTGTTATTATCACAATAAGAATTTAAATTTGATGTGATATGGTGTTCATAACATATTATAGGTTTCTTCATTGGTAATAAATAAGATACTTAATCATTTCAAACTCTGAAATTCAATAATGAAAAATCAACATTATATCAAGTCCTTATTCCATCAGCAACCACCATCCTTTTGTGGATATCCTAATCCACTAATTTGTAACCAATGTATCACACCGATATTTTCTATTACCTAATAATATAAACATTAAAGTCTATCATTTATATATATTTGTTGGAATGAGAAGTAGATAATTGGTGGAAGATGATAAATAATACAAGGAAAAGATAGATATTTTTTATGGTAAAAGTTTTCGAAAATATTAATGATAAATATTTTCTTCAAACATCACATATTCAACTAGAATGTTAATTAATTGAGTTAATGAAACTAGAGAATGATTAAATTTATTTTTATGAAGAAAAAATAATCATATATCAAAGGAACACTACTAAATTAATTATTATCTAAAAAAATATGATAATATTTTTTACAATCATTAAACCAAGTCAACAAAAGTCATAATGCATAAGGTACATTGGTATCTATGAATAAATTTTTCAATGTGTTCTAAAATAGAAAATTGAAATTAGGTACTCATTTTTTTATGGGAATTATATTAAAAAGGGTGTTTTATGAATCCTTATATGATAAATCTCATTAAGGAAAGCAAATTCATCCTCTTTTATGGAAAAAATGTGGGAGGATTCACTCTAGAATTTCCATAAAATGATATGGATTATGTTGTACATGTGGTAGATTGGGAAATCAGGTACAAATTTTTTGATGAAATATAAAGATGCTAATTAACACAATAAAATATAACAATATCCTAACTAATAAACTACCCACACTTTAAAATTTGTAAAATAAGTAATTTTGGACTAGTATAAATCAAAGAAAAAATATTTTATTTTATGATGATAAATGACATTTGTTTCATTGAAAATTAAGGGATTTACAAATTAAATATTTAATAACCACCATTAAAGTAGATTGTGATAATTAAGTGTTCAATTCTAAAGTTTTTATACACCTAAAATCATTAAATGCTTCATTTGATTCTAGTTCTCCACATTCCTATATATGTTGCATTTTATTTATGAATTTTGGTTCATTGTATAAAATTTCGGATACTGAATTATCTATAAAAAACGATTGGTTCGATGATTGTATCCATATTTTATCAGACCAATGAATTTTTTTATAAGAAGGTACATCATTTTAATATAGTTATTCAATCCTTCGTATAATTTTATTCTTGTTCTATTTGTCATGGATTATCTATCCCCATATAGAGTTTGTATAATATCTACAAAATTTGAATTATCATTTTCTATACAAAATAATCCCATGGTCAAATATGAACTTAAAGATTATTATTAAATCCATTATAAAAATATACCTTAATACTGATCCTAATTCCCAATAATAAGGGTTACATTGGTTAAATTATACGGGATGATTTGAAAATTTCAAATTTTCCAATTGTATAAGAATCTGTGGATGTATTTACCTACAAATTACTTGGACTTCTCTTAAAATATGAGGCCACATTTTCATTTGATATTACTCTATAATTAATTCTTAAATTGAAGTGTTTTTATAGAGTAAACCCCATTAAATTGGGGGAATTGTGTATGTTAATTCAGGAGAATCTCGAAATTGGGTTTATAAACATACCTAGTTTATTGTGAGCTCCTACAATCCTCTTCTTCAATAATAATTATAGATCAGTATAATTTTGTTGATTATCATGAACAAGAAAATATAACATTCAAGAATAAGTATCATATACCCCATATTAATTATCTATTTGATCATCATAGAGGTTCTGAAAACATTTCAATGATATATCATCAATCCATATTCCATCCATTAACTGTTTAGATATATGATATATAGAATAAATTCTTCAACATAAAATTTGGACACTATAAATTCCTAATAATTCCATTTGGACAATAAAATGGCCATAATTTCATCATTGATTGGATGAATATAGTCTTTACAGATTATATCTAAAAATTTATGGTAGTATTTATTAAGGATATTATCATATGTTATATGATCAATAAAGAACAATAAGTGACTATGATGATTGTTCTAGAGACCATATGAATAGAGAAAAAATTGTATGTTCATTTAGTGTGAATTTTGGCATTAAAAATTATCCTGCTTAGGCAATATAATAATAATTTAGGGGATATCAACGTGTCCTTCATAAAATAGAGATGACTAATAAATGTACCATACCAAACACCATAATAATAATATATATTTTTCATGATTATTTTATATACCAATATTTTTATATAATACTGTTATCAATATTTTTAAATACACATTCTAGGCTATGGCTAGTGGGAGTGAGGATCCACAAAATAGAAAAATCTAAAGAAATCATTATGGATATTAAGAATTGGTTTTACAATTCACTTGTAATAACTATATCCTTATAATAAATGAAAACTTAATGGCTTATTATTGATGTTATTTGAAAAACCATGAGAAACATTATCTAATGTATATTCTAGAGTCTGTAACTATAATTTTTTCATAATATATTTAGATTAATTAAATTTATGGTGAAAAGTGTGATATATACATATAAATTTATAGAGTTATAGTATATATTCATATATAAGGAGTTGAATATGAAAAAAATTATATGGATGGATTTGATCAGGGACAATGACTACTTAATACACTACCACCTTGGTAATGTGAATAAGGTGTGTAATGCACTGAGATGAACAGATCATGTTTTGTTTTCTTTGAAAATGATTGAAAGGGACTGAATATTTATAGATATTAAAATGATATATATATAAATCATAAAGGAACTGATGAAATTCATATTTTATCAAATAATTACATAACCAACCATTTATATAAAGTTCATGAAGGGAAAAAGGATGATATGAAAATACTGAATGTGGGATAATATATTCTAGAGTCAAACATTCATAAATATTTGGCTATATTATTTAAAACCATGATATATATACCTTATATACACTTACATAAGAAGGATCTTTAAGATGGTTCACATAACTCATCCTTCATTATTCACATAGGATATATAATGATGTATAGATCTATTATGAATAACGTCATGTATGAAAACTTGAAGAAACACATAGTAGAGTATATATCACAATACATGTTTTAACATACAAATACCTCAATCCCTTATTATATACTAGGTCGATATTCACCACTACAACACAAGTGTTAAAACCCATATTCTAGAGGATGTTTGGTAGTGTAAAGGGTGTGATAATATTCATTAGGGTGACTACACAAATTGGTTAGATTGAGGAAATAGTGGGAAATAAGGTAAATAAGAAAAATCACATTACACCATGAGATACATCATGTTATAATACAATCACTAAACATATACCATGATGCATTATAGATGATTCCACTAGATATTCATGAGTTTTATATATAAATATTCACATACAAAAAACAATTATAAAGGGAGACAAATAAACATCAATAAAACTCTAAAAAGTGGCATGAGACCTATAATAATTCCATGTTACCCTGATCTAATCAATCTTGATAACCAAGCTTCTAGAATCATGAACTCCCCCATTTCTGTACCTAAAACCATGATGTATTTTTTGGTAAGAAACAATGGTCAGAGAAGGGTAAGAATACAACTTTATTTTCCACCACCAAATGACACCCCTAAATAAATATACAATGTAAGGAAGTTCATGCATAAGTGATATAATTTAATAATTTATAATTGAATTTTTCAAAAATAAATTTTATAAGAAAAGAACCTTATAGCCTTACATCCAATAGAAAATCTAACATCCCCTTATTTGGCCAATGGTGGGGTGTCCATGAGAACAACACAAGGATTGTTCCAACCATAACACCATTACCACTCTAGTAGGCTTTTTTAAAAATTCAATTGAACAATATGTTGGGTATTTTCCCAGCCAATATGTATTAACACTGACCACCCCTAATATATGTTTAATCAACCCATATATATTGTATAGATGATGAACCTATTATATTTTTCTCAAAAAAGTATCGAATCATGGACCACCCCCTGTGGGTGTTTTCAAAATCAGAACATGTACCACAAACCACACATCATATGAGTTTTTTGTATAAAAAACGAAGTACGAACAACCCACATATGGGTGTTATTCATCCAAGGAACAACCCAAAATCACCCATTTCATATAGTTTTCTCTTTAATAATATAGAAAAACCAAGGAACAATCCAATAATTATAAATTTATAAAACTAAATTTCAAACAAAACATCATCAAAATCTACTTAATTATTACATTTAAAGATCCATTTAAAATTTAATCATTTTATACATATATTTATAAAACATTTCAAAAAACAATTCAAAAAATACTAATTTAATAATAATAACACTGTGTACCATATAAAATTATGATTTTCATTGTCAATTTTATATGGTTTGAAACATGAAAAGGTAAAACCATGTGGTTATATTTTAATTTCAAAATTCCAAATATAATGCGAGTAAATAGAATTAGAGGACATGTTATTAATATATTAATAAGAATTTAATTTCACACACAAAATGATATCATGGTGTGAAAAAAGAAACACTTTATGATAAGGATGCAGTTATAAAACAAATAAGGACAAGATACCTTAATCTAAGAGGATTCCACATATTGAAAACTAGGATTTGATTTGTATCAGAATAGAAGTACATGAAAAAGAAGATAAATTCCATGACAATTTGGAAAATGATCTAATCATGATAGAATTCATAAGGGAATGAAAAAAATGAAGGAATATGGAAGACTCTGAGATATACCTTCTTCCATCAATTTCCCTAAATGGATGATTTTTTATGGAAAATAGGGAGATTTTATATGATTAAGTAGATAGGAGAAGAGGCCTAGGATATGTGAACTATAATAAAGAGGAGGAGAATATTGTTAGGCTTTTCGGGGTGTGGGATACCAAACATCCTAGATTTAAACAAACATTCTAAACCCCACTAAATGGATAGTTGGTCTCATTTTCTAGATATTGGCTACCATTTGGCCAAAAAACTTATTGGAATACTATCATCTTGCTGGTTTTTTCAACATACTATTTAGTAGAATGACTGCATCCTGGATTTTTTCCCCAAACCCCTCTTGATCCTCACATACAACCATGAGACCCCCAGACCCAATAACATTTTTTTATAAAACTAAAGGCTTTAAAAAATATTTAAAAGTGTATATACCTTAATTGAAGTGAGAGGTATTACGACCTACTAAACCTATAAAATCCCATCCATATGGTGAACTACTATGTGTAACAAATATTTACAGATAAATTATTCCTTTAATTTTAAATATATAATAGATTCCCACTATCACATATCCTCATTATAACATCCATGATTCTAGAGTACATGTTCTAGTGGTACAATCTTTATATGGAGGGTTTTCTTTCAATGATCCTAGAATTGAAAATATTTTCTATTTTTTTACATTCAATTTATAATTTTTAGTCCCAAGAAGTTTTTATTTTAGGGAAATTGTCATATTTTATGGGGTTTGATGCATTTTTTAGCTTAATTTGAAAAAATGAACTGTTTTGGATTTTAACAATTTGAATTTATTTCTATATTTTAGACAATAATATTTCTAAAATGATCCAAATCAAAACATTACCCTTATTTATGTATCTATATTAATTTGGATTAATTTAATTACTTTGGACCCAAAGAAACATTCATTATATGAATTCCAAAAACCAGATCAAAAGTCGAACCCCAAAATTTGGGAAGAAATCAGGAGATTTTTTTATGTTGGGTTCATATCTCCTTAAAGACTAATCCAATTAATCAGAAATTCAACCTATAGGAAGAAGAAATCTAATGAAACAACTTCTTTAACTGTGTCCCCACCTTGTTTGGCCTTCTGAATGGTTATTAGTTCATGGGAAGGTGGATCCCTATAATGTTAAAAATCACCTGTACAAAATTAATTTATAGTAGTAAATCTAAAAAAACTCTTAAATTTGATGACCAATAAATATTATGTTTCTTGATTTGATGACAATAAATTAAGTAACAAATATTAATATATAAACTATTTCAAATATGGACATTTAATGGGTTTATCACAAGAAATCATTAGGTGGACAAAATTATATCTGAATAGTTCTTCCATTTTCTTATACAAATGTGTATCCTTTTAATTTAAAAGGGGTGGAAAGGTAGTAGGCATTTTTTATAGGTTTATATTTAATTTATATCATTATTTAAAATTTATAATTTAAAATTATATTAGTCTTCTTCATCATACCTCATTCTTCCATTTTACCTTTATGTGTTTCTCTTACCATATTCACTTCAAACTCCATGAGAATGGGGAACTTTCCTCGGAGTTCTTTTGAGGGAGAGAACAGTTTTAGATTTTGTATCATTGAATATTAATTTAAATATATTAATTTAATTCTGATAATGTTGGCAGTTGTTGAATTGATTATGTTGTTTGATTTCTTCAATTTCCATATCGCTGAGTTAATCTTCTCATTTAACATTCATCATTCCCTTCATTATCTATGTCATGCATACTATATAGTATGTATTGGGTAGAGATCTATAGAAAATACATTTCTAAGATTTATATAGGAACTTTATTTCCCCAAATGAAGATATTTTGGTGTTGCGTTAATAAAAATTCAAATGAGATGGTGTAATGTGGCATATCTTGATCACTACATTGAATTGATATATAGAATATTTTATTGAACCATGATATCAATAATTATGATCTACTAAGAATGAAGGTATTCCTAATTACTTTCTAGCATAATTTTCATCAAATTGAATATATATATATATATATTAATCTTGTATACATCTTTCAAATCCACCTTTTTATATTATTTTGTTTTATATTAGTTAGAATTTAAATAGTGACAATAGAATTTCGGTGTTTTGTGAGCTTCCACCTTGATACTAACCATACGTGTGTTCTATATTGAATTACTAGGTAAATAAAATATTAACCAGAGATCCAAAAAAATCCCCACGTATTGGATACACCATGATAATAGGATATTCCTCAATGAAAGAATTTTCCTCCATCTCAACATCATTAATAGCAGTCACATGCAACATGATCAAATAATACCTTCAAAAATAGGAGACATGGAACCTGTCATAAATAGAAACATACCTAAAATGAATATGAATCTAGTAGGATAGGATATAGATCCTCTCTATCTACTAGAATATACCTAGAAACATTGGTGATAACTTCTCCTCCATTGAATCCACCATTTTTCAATCCTCTGCAATACATTTAAGAAAACCTATTCTCCCAAATAAGCTTCCAAGGGATGATGTATCCAATTAGAATATTATATATACCTACTATACGCGGTCTCTAACCTATGTAGACCCAGTTGTTTCCTTATAATATTATAAAATATTTCTATATATGTATATTAATATCTATAAGTTGAGACTACATGTGATTCCAAGGACCAGTGTGATGGGAATTAATTTTATAAAAAATTTAATATATTTTATATTTTTGAGAGGTTTATTCATAATGAACATGGGATAAATCTCAAATTTTTTGATCAAATTATAAATTTGAGACCACGGTTGGGTCCAAAACAAGAAGTATACATTAGGCATGACAGAATGTGAGTCAATGCAGGGCGTTTAGACCCCTCACCCAATAGAGGTGCATTTAAGGGGGTTAATTAATTAATTAATTAGTCAATAAAATTTATTTAACCTAAACTAATCATTCTATATGACCTTCATTATGGATTTTTGGTTAATGATGGACTCATTATCATGATATCACTAGTGAGCTCTTCCTCCCTTCTCAATTTAAAATTCCTTTGGAAACTATGACAAAACAACAGTTCAGATTATATTTGGATGCAACGTACACATATACCCCTTCAAAATCACTGTGGGAGCATGTTCCTCATCAAAAATATTTTAAAACTAATGTAGGATACCTTAATGTGGTTTCCACCATTATAATTAAATTATAGATTAGATACACGCTTTTTATTTGATCTACATCAATTGTAGCCTTTGTTTGTGCATATATACTATATTTAAGTTGTTTAATCATTTTCTATCTAACCCCATATGGACATGCTTGATCATTAGAGAATAATTCATGGCCCATGATGTCTAATCCATGGTTTATTTGGATTTTATCTCTCACTACTTCATGTTCTTCACCAATTGGATACCCCTGTGGTGTCTCTTTAATAAATTTCGGGAAACATCGAGATTGATTGGGCCCCTGAAATTTAGTAAGATAAAAAAATTGAGATTTTTTTGAAATTGAATAATAGATCCCAAATTTTTACAATGAAAATACAGTCGATTAATAGTTTAAATATTAGATCAAGAACAAAAAGAGGCTTGATGGTCTGTAGAACGATCAGAAAAAACCCTCATATAGAGAAGAGGCTGATTCCCAGTGAGGAATGAACAATATCCATTCTTCATTGTATGATAGATTATATTTGGGAGAAATCGAGGCATGATCTATGAAATTCAGGCCTGATTTGAAACATAATGAAAATATTTTCATATTTGTAATTTCTATAGAAAACTCGAATACATTCTATATAATAGGAAGAACACACAACATGTATCCCCCCTATGGAAGTGTCTATGGTTTTGAAGAATCTAAGGATGACAAGACATGTATACCTCCCTCACACGCCATGTACCTTGTCTCGGTTGGATAACCTGTATGATATGATACATAAGTTGGAGTCCATGTAGAAGTACACTGACATAGTCAGCAGTACATGACCAAGAACCCAGATAGGTTGGACAGCCTATGTGATCTTTATTACATGTTATGTATAAATCTCTCAAATTCCATGTAACATTTTTAGTTTGGGACATATATTTTTTTTAGGCGTATATTTTTCCAATTACTTTTCTAGATACAAAACAATAAAAATCTACTATCTAGAGGTTGAGTCACACTTAGTATACATTATAGGAGGGTTTCCTATTTTCATATTTCCCTCCTCACTTTTTAATTGAGTTGTATATTTCAATGTGTAATGGTTTTTAGGAAATGGTCTCATCGATTTAGTTATTCCTTCAGTTCTAGTAATCACCGCTGGAATATAGAGGTTGGGATAGGGTAGCTGTGGAAAAAGACCGATCTTGGGTCAGATCATGGTATATTTGGTATCAGAACAAGTTCATTTCTTCTGATGGTGTTTGAATGTTTCCCCTCAAAATGATTTTCTTGGGTTTAGGGAAATAGTATGAATTTTACTTGAGTGAGTCTCTCAGGATTGGGAGTCAAGTGATGGTACGATTGGATGACGTATCCATTAAACCGGACCCTGACTACCTAATTGTGGACTCAGAATTATGAGACAGTTGTCATAGGGATGATACATGCATCATATATGATTGAGTCTTTGTATTTCCATCTTGAGTCAGCTCTCCATTGTTGCTGATATACATATATATATTCTCATCTGACCATGGTACTCATTGATAATTTTTTGGATGCCACTATGATGATTTCCAACCTTGATACCAGCTCTGGCTCATGAGGATGACCCTATGAGTGACAAGGCTTTAGTTCAGGAGCCATCAGGCATCCCCCTTCTTCCAGGTGGGAAGGTAGTTTCACCGACACCATCTTAGAACATGATCATCCCTTAAGATCCCGCTAAATATGCATGTAGTTTTAGCACACATCATGAGTTCCAGCATTAAATAATACTGAGGTAACATGGAGAGATAGATCTTTAGTTACAATAGGATTGACTATAGTTGGTGGTCAATTTATTCAGCCTCATCCATACAATGACAAATCATGTGGTTTCATTGGAAGCCAACCTTTTCCATGGAGCAGTTGTGTGCCGGTAATACCTAGTTATACCAATGCATGAAGAGTCAACACAATCATGGGAAAACATCCAATTTCTATTCCATGAGGAGTAATACAACTCATTCCTACAATCAGTCCAGATCAAGGATCTTATAGAGCTTTATAAAGGAGGGATGACCAGGGATGAGTATTTGATAAGGTTCATAGAAATTATTTTCTAATATCATGAGAAGATCTGAGATAATAACTTATAAGAATGAAAGTTTGAGGATGGAGTCCATAGATATATCTAGTCCTATATTACTACCTTTTTCGTACCCACCTTAGCTAGGGTGTTGTAGTGCATACTGGTGATAGAGGGTTGGAGCTGACATTGGGCATTCTAGAGTTGATTCATCTGTAGAAACTAGTCGGTGGGATCTCATCACAGGAAACCCGATTGTAAGAAGGCTCAGGGTAGTTCTCATATGGGGTTGAGGAAGCGTAGAGTGACAGGGAATCCTAGATATTGGAGTTGTTTTAATTATGATTGGAGAGGTCAAATGGCATGGCACTGCATAACCATATGTGATGGGGAGCTTGGATAGATAGATGAAGGACTGCCATAGTATAGACATCATCAGGATAAGGGATCTCCTAGGCTTGGACATGGTGTCCCTTGGGTGGTGGAGCTAGAAGCGGAGTAGGAGGATTTATGTCTGGTGGACATGATAATGAGATGATTCCACAACCACCATTAGGAGGCCCATGTCTGGAAAAAGGAGCTGGCAGCCAAGTCTGCAGATAGATGTAGGCATTTGATGTCTATGATCCAATAGTTCATGAGATGATTTGAGGTACAATTTATATTTATTCTATTCTAGAATTGATATAATTAGAAATAGGTCAAATTAATTCCTTTATATCACAACTTATGGTGTGGGATCTAGATATTACATTAGAGATACTAACTCAACAGCTTCATCTTTAAGTTCCAACAAGGAATTATTATTATGTTTCTTTTATCTGGAGATAGTGGGTACTATATCATGGATGAGAAAGGTTCATATGGGCCCTTTTTTTAGTCACAATAGAACCCTATAACATCATCTTGGGTATGTATTGGTTTTCCAGGTTCTGAGCCCAAATGTACTATCATATAAGACTAGTCAAGTACCTATGCACAGAGGGGACACGATTCTCTATTTATAGTGAGAGAGATCTCATGGTAGGTCTTGTGGAGGTTGTGCGATGTAGGTCATAGCCTATCACCCATCAGTTGGTGAGTGTAGAACTTGGTTCCATACGATATTCATGTATCTAGGTTACATTATTTTTGAAGGATTTTATGGATGTATTTCTATAAGATATTCCAAGACTTTCTCCATGATGGGATATTGAGTTATGCATCAAATTGTATCAAGGTACAACCCTAATATCTTATGAGGAATATTATATTCCACCTACCAAGGTCTAGGAGCTTTTGTTGCAGGTAGAGGTCCTCCAAGAGAATGGTTTCATCAAACCCAGTATTTCCCACTAGGCAGTTCCATTCCTGTTTTTGAAGAAGGAGGATGATGTATTTCGAATTTTCAACACTTATCATTACCTGAACCAGGACAAGAAAAATAAAAAGTACCCATTTC
This sequence comes from Viscum album, assembly GCA_963277665.1. Lineage (NCBI taxonomy): Eukaryota > Viridiplantae > Streptophyta > Magnoliopsida > Santalales > Viscaceae > Viscum > Viscum album. Next base: position 929,241,254 of record OY728146.1, on the reverse strand, counting down.
CATGAATTGACAACATCTTTTGTTATTTATGAGGTGTGAGATGGTTCTGAATGATCGATCTTTGGTTCAGCTATCACCAGCTGAGGGTTGGTGAGGCTAATATTCCAAAGAAGGCATTTCAATATCGTTATAGGCACTATGAGTTCCTAGTATTTCCCGTTGGTGTAATGAATGAACCTGATGTGTTTATGGATTTAATGAACCATGTATTCTATATATTCATGGACCAGTTTGTATTTTTCTTCATTGATGACATACTCATATACTCTGCAACATGGGAATAACATATAGAGTAGTTGAGGATAGTTCTTGATTTTCTTCGATGACACCAACTTTATAGAAAGATATTGATGTTCTAGTTCTATATAAATGAGGTTTACTTTCTTTGTAATTTCATTTCGGAATATGTTTTAGTTGTGTATCCAGTGAAGTTTGAAGTAGTGATTTCTTGGGAGCCAGCCAAGAATCACTACTACAGGTAATAACTTTAAAAGTGCATGAAATATCAATTTAAAGTGCTAAAAAATTGTTCTTAATCGAGGGGATTATAAAAGGGGGGGTCCCTTTTAACAGCACTTAAAAATACACTAATAAAGTCCCCTTTTATCTTCAATAAAAAACATTGATAAATGGGTCTTTTAACAGTACTAAAAAATATACTGATAAAATATTAATAAATAATAAAATTAAATAAATTTCTACAAATCTTTTGGAGGTTTTAGTTGCGTTTTCTCCTACTATTATATAGTAATATCGAGCACCCCACCCACGTGCATTCTTCTACCACCGATTTACATCCCATCCCCACCCCCAACCCTTTAACAACACTATAACCCCCTTTAACAACACAACCACAACCCTTCACCATCATGCGTGCCCCTACCTCCCCCAGGATTCGAACTCAAGACCTCCCACTATGCGCCTTGACCCTTTACCAATCCCCCATATTTCATTGTTGTCCATTTAATGATATATATATACAGTTATACATATTCATATATTAATATATATTTATATTAACATATATATATTTATATTAAAATTTATATTTACTTATATTAATATATATAGATATATATTCGTATATTGATATATATATATATACATGTATAACTATATTTATATAATTATATACCTATAAATTTATTCATATATTAATATATATTTATATCTATTTATTAATATATATTTAGTTATATTTTATATCCGTATATTTGTCCGTATATTAATATATATCGACTGTTAATATAGACACACAAATACACACACGCAAAAATTATATAGGTATATAGATATTCATATATTTTTATTTTAAATAAAATGGATATTAGTTTATTATTTTGATAAAGCATATAAATATAGAGAAAAATAATTTATATGTAAATAATTTTAATTATTTATTTATAAAACTAAATTTATATGTGGGAATATATTAAAAATATGTATATTTTTTTATCTATTTGATTATAAATAATAGTACATTATGAAAAATGATAAAATTTCCAATCCATAATATTAACGTGAACGTAATAACATGGAATGAATTCATTCCCCACTAAAAAACGAAAAAATACCCCTTGAAATGAGGTTTAAATTACAGCTAATGTTAAAATAATGCAGTATCCCGAATAAAAACTCATTTTTGGAGGACTTTTGGGAGTTTTTGGCCTCAAAAAATGTGACAGAAGGATCCCTTATATTTTTTTCCTGTAGAGCCCATCACATGATTCAATTTGATATGTTGTAGAGCTCAAATAGACACCTAGATCAGAATTTATGGTCGTTTGATGTTTGAATTATGTTTTGAACATATTTTAGATCTTTTATTAAGTTGTTTTGATTTTTTGTATCTTCAAACTGTTATTTAATTACTATTACTCAATTATAGTAATAAAATTATTAATTAATAATATTTTCTAAAATATTTAATAATCCATTTTCACTGGATATATTATATATTATGTGGAAATTTCAATTTATACATATCTAAAAAATATTTAATATAAATATATTATATTTAAATAAATATAGTTATATAATTATATAATTATATTTCATATTTAATGAAATGTGTTTTTTTAAATAATCACTTTATTAAAACTAGTAAACAAGCACTAATAAAGACCACCAATTATCAGTGCTACCAAAAAAAGCAATAATAAATGGGGCCCATTAAGAGATCTAACAAAACATTGATAAATGGGTACTTTTAGCAGAGAAATTTTTTAGTGTTATTAAATGTTCCCCTTTATCAGCACATTTTTAGCACTGTTAAATGGTTGCGCTGTGAAATCCCAATTTTGTTGTTACAAATGTGTCAGTGGTATAGAGATTCTCTAGCTTGATCATGAAATATAGGATTTTTTGCTATAATTCGTGATGATTTCTATTCCTTTGAGATCATTAATATAGAAAGGGTATCCAATTTCCTAGACTTAGTAGTTCCCTAGGAAATTAGAGGTGTTGAGGAAAAGGATGATGAGTGATCCTTTGTTGAGACTTCTAGAGGAAGGAATTGAGTTCATAGTGTTTTGAGATACCTCAAAAGATGGGATTTGTTTTGTGTTGATGTAGATATAGGCTATCTTCGTATATGGGTTGAGGTATTTGAGACCCCATGAACAAAACTACATGACTCATGACCTAGATATGGTAGTGACACTCTTGTCGATGAGGATGTGGAGACACTATCTTCTAGGAGAGAGGTTCATGGATAACACATATTGCCAAACTATAAGGTACTTATTCAATCAAATATACGTGAACTTGGTATAGTGAAGTTGGTTGGAGTTCGTATAGGGTTATGACTAAGAGATCTGCTACACTACAAGGAAGGGAAACATTTTAGAAGAGGCCCTCAATTGGAAGTGTAACATACGAGTTATTTATATAATAATAATGTTTCATATTTATTAATATTTAGGAATTATATATTGAATTTACCTTAAAGGGTTTCTATGTATGATATCATACCCCACACACAACAACAGGTTTCTCTGGATTCATATGTTTCATGAAAGAATGAGTTACATCAAAAAAATAATATATTTCAATACTATTATTTTATGTGGTAGTTATCACCTATACATTGTATTAGAAAAAATGATAATAACTAACTATATTATCTTTATAAATTTTTTGTAAATGTTTTTACATTCATCCAATGCATTTTATAGTCTTAAAATGGGAATAAATCAAATTTTACGAATAGAATCCTTTAATATTTTTAAAAAATAGTTTTTCCGCCTTCTGATGGAGAATCCATATTAAGTCATGTTTTGGCCACATTTATAAGTTACATTTATAAAAATAATCTTTCTTTTGAATTGGGACATCAAAATTTAATTTAGTTCAAATTTTGGTATTTTTTCTTATATGATTGATTTTTTAATGAAAAGTTAAAAATACTACATTTTAATTGAACACTTCTTTTTTCATCTAATTAAATTCTATTTTTTTTATTTTCCATTTAACTAATTTTAATGTATAATTACATTTATCTATCATTAAGTACAATTTAATTTATTATAATGAATTTCATATTGAAATTGGATATAAAAGTTATGTAAACTTTTGAACGTTTTATTTTATAACCCCGTTTTCTTATTCGGTGAAAGATATAATTTTTTAATTAATTTATATATATTATATATTTTTAGTTTTAAAAAATGTATTATACATTATTAATTTGATGTTTCAAATTATGTAAATAGGTTTCTTTTATTTTTTCAATTTTTGAACAGAAACATTAGTATTTATTTTTATTACCACAAAAAAGGGTGAATCTGGTAATTAATGGTTAAAATAATATTATAAATAATGTAAAACTACACAAACACATGTTTTAATCTTATTGGATCAGTTATCGTAAATAAATAGAAACCTTGGGCCGAAATTGTGGCCTTTGGAAGCCACATGGTTGTGATTATGACATTTATAACATTTTATTTAATGTAAAGACAAAGATGTCATAATAATGTCACCTCTGACTAAAATAATTTTAATATGAGGTTATATAAGTTATATATTTTAATATAAGTTTTATCTAGAAAAATAAAATTATTCCCTACATCATTGTAATTAATTTATAATTTTTAGAAAATAAATAATTAAATCAAATGGCTACATATTGATGAGGCAGTAGTTGCATAATTAATGAGATAATCAAATAAATGGAATTATAAATAATACAATAAATTTAATTTTACATAATTGATTCCATAAACTAATTTTATGGGTGAATATTAAAATATATTGATATTTAGAAAGATTTAGGTTGAATATATTTTTATGTTAATATATTTTAAAAAAACTCAAGAAATTATGTTACAAAATTGACAGTAATGATATTTTAAAGTATAAAAAATTTTATTAAAAATTTTAAAATTTTAAAAAAACATATATTTAGCCCAAAAGATTACATATGTCTAAAAATTTCATTAATTTCTCATTAACTGGTTTTTTTATGTTATAGTTATTATTTTAACAATCAAAGTGTAAATTACTAGATAAAATTGTGAGAGTTAAAAGAGGAAAAAGCAAAAAGATAAGCATTTAAAAAAAATATTCAAACTTTTATATTTCTCATTATATGATTATATTTGGACCCATAATAATATTATATTCTAACTAAATAAATTTATACATATTTTGAATAAAAAATAAATTTATATAAAATTACTACTTTTTATAATTCCCAGAGTTCCCCTACCCTCTCATATACATGCCCCTGATTCATATATATTTACTAAACATCAAAAATCATTTGGATAGAAACATATATGAAAAAACCATTAATATAATCCCTAATCACGTTCTTTAGTCCTTAGTTCTTGAATAAAAACTATTTGGAGGTGTTAAGGTGCAAATTAAAGATGACCGTCAGAAGGAAGGGTAATGTGTTTAATTAAGTGTTTCTATTCTATATCATCTTCAAATTAATTAAATTATTATTAAACCATGATGAAATAATAATTATAGTATCATAAATTTGCTGAGAATTTTTATGTTAATATTATCATGTAAATATATATCTTATTCCATCATATTAGAAATAAATTAATCAATTGTGCGTACGTGTGAATTATCACATTTATGACCTAATATAATTCATTTTCAACAATTGTCTCTCAATACTAGTTTAATGATGTTATTAATGATATTATTTTATATTAATAACATATGTATCATTAAACTAAAATAATATATCAATTACATACATACTTTCCATGCACATAAAAATGATAATGTCATTCGTGTGTACATGTGAATTATCATCTCGGCGAAGCGATGTGATTCATGTTTATCCCCACATTAATTTGAAAATATATAAGTATCATTAAAATATTAATATGACATTATAAATATTATATTGATTTTGAGAAGATAAAATAATACTTATGTTCATTCCAATATGATCATTGAAATGTGGAAACATTACTCATGTGTACGTATGACTTACCTTTTCCATGTATCATAGAACATTATTCATAGCTATAATTAACCGTTTTGATTTAAAAATATAATTTATGTATAAAAGTGATTATTATTTATTGAATATTATTTTTTTAGATTATTTTCTAGTTACACTTCAACTATTTACATCATACTAATTTCATTTTGGACATAACTACTGAATATCGACAAAACGCTCCATGTGATAAAAAATAACTATGTAATTGTTATAACAAGATAATAAGTAAAACAAAAGGAATAATAAACTATAATTTTTTTATTCTAGTAAATAAAAAAACAATTGATTATTATTTTGGAATATAAATGTTTTACGTGACATGTTAGACTCAATGAAAGGAACTTTTTAACAAAAACACAATTTTAATTTTTTTTGAAGATTATTTATTATTAGACTTTTATTTTTTGTCCATGTTTTCAAAATTATTTTTAATAATATATTAATATTTTTTTAAAATGGGAACATTATAATTTTTCTCAATTTTTTTAATGTAATCTTTTTAAGGTAATTTCTTTAAAAACCCATTATAAAATTTAGTCTTTCAACTATATTTACAAAATCCAAAATGATGTTAATTTTAACATATATCTCATTAATGGAATTTAATTATTTCATGTCACTTTTATGTTTTGATGTTTAATTTAAAATTTTAAAATATTATTTTCAAATAATTTGTTTTCATTTATGAGTTTGTAGCTTTTTAAATATTAAATTCTATTTCAATGTGGAAATCTTAATGTTCTTTTATCCATGTTGTATTTTTAATGATTATGTTATTGTTCTTGGGAATTTATATTTTATATAGGTCGTTCCATGATAAATCGAGGGTGTGTGTGCGTATGATATCTCTCCAATGCATTGGGTAATGAGATGAAGTTAACTGATTGGGATTCTCCTAAGAGATTAATGGAATATACTGTGATGGGTAGTCAAAATGTAAACATGAATGTTAATACCTATATAGCTGTGAATTGTACAATGAAATAATTTTATGGATTAAAAATGATACTTTTATGATTTATGATTTTATGGAGTTTTACTCAGAAATTATGATTTGTTGATTTATGATATATATTTTATGTTATATGGGTGAAAATTATTACATTGTGAAATGTTTTTTATGAGTTTATAAATATTCATGTAATAATGGTTTCTTGATTTCTTTTTAAGATCCTTAATTTTTTATTTATTCTCATATAATGTTTTATAATTTTTGCACATTATTTATGGGAGAATAGATTCATGGATGTGATCAAGGAAAATTTATAATTATTAAACAAGAAACAAAACAATTAGTATTTTTAATAGTTTTTGTTTTATGAAAAAATGGATATTGATTAGAAGTTTCACCATTGTGATATATAATTTGTTATATATGAATTATGGGAAAAAAATTCTAAAGGTATAATCCTGAAAATTTATAATGTGTGAATTAAAGTAAAATTTGTCACATAACTCAAGATTATATAATGTCTAAGGTCGTATTTTTACTATTGGTATTAGAGGAAAGGTCTAGATAATGTTAGATGTTTGGATGCTCTCTGGGTGTTAGTTAAATATCTCATTTAAGAAAGAGGGTTAATAATATATGGATTATTTTGGGGGATTATGGTAAATTAGTTGGATTGGATAAAAATCCTTAATCAACTAAAATATATGTAGATTGATGGATTGGAGTATTATAAATAAAATTATTTCATCCTTAAACTATAAAAGATTATTCATTTAATAATTTATTTATAGTTGAAGTGATCTTATTTTTAGTATATTAAGGTTCATTGGTTCTGATTAAAGGGAAGTGATATTTCACAAACATCATATCCCTACCTGATGATTCTATCTGCACTATTATTTCAAAATCTTGTTCCATTGATTTTGACTTATTCTTTAGTAATAAAAACACCTACAATAAATGGTTTGAGTTATCAAACATCTACTCATTTATAAAACAATATTATGGGTCATGGTATATTTTTTTATATAATTTGAAGATCATAACTCATCCAACTCTTTTTAATGTTTAATTACTTGGAGTGGTGTGAAAGATTACTTTTTGAAAATAGGAAAACATTATAAAATTTAAAAGGAACATCAACAAGATAATGAAATATAGATTCGAGGTATTAATTTTATTCTATTATATAATGTATGAAACAAGATCTGATTGATAGTTATGAATCATTAGGATATAATCCAAATCTCTGCATTTTATGAATGAGGTATTAAAAGATAATGTCGAAATTTATAGTTAATGGATTATGAAGAATGTTGAAATATTAGGGTATCTACATATAAACGATCTATTAGTTAGATTGTACTTAAAGACATTGAAATATTTAAATTTATTAATACTCTTTATGATGGGGGAGTTGGATGACTTTTTTAGTTGTGAAATATGTTACCCTGTTGTTGTTTTTTGTGAAATTTTTATTTGAGTAAGAATTCTATTTTTTAGACACAATTATAAAGAAATGAATAACCATTAGGGTTCATTTAATCTTTTGTTTTTCAAGTAATTAAGGGTTTTTATATTTTGAAACGAAAAATTGAGGGTATTTGATAAAAAATGAGGTTAAAATAGGATATGGTAATTTTTTAGGAAAATATCATATTTTGAGAATGTTATACAAATGATATAGTTTTAGAGAAAGGACAACCCACATGTCGGGTGAGAACCCGTTGTGTCTGACAAGGCTATGAGAGTTTAACCCACAATAAAAGGGTGAAAAGGGTGCATCACCTTCCACTAGCCTATATGATATTTATAGTTAGTACGGATTTTTCATTTTAGTTAAATGGGTTTATGAAAAAATAAAAATATTATTTTGTGTATATATGTCTTATCGAATAGTTAACCCTGGGATAGGGAAATGATTTGGTGATTAGGTGATTAATTTTGTTTTAAATGATTTTTGTTATTTTGGGATCCATATATGATCATGTTAAATAAAATAATATGAAATTTTATTTCAGGAAAAAAAGTGGGAAATATTTTTGAAAAATCAATGTTTATATAGTGGACTTATGATGATTCAGGTGTTTTATGGAAATGATCAACTTATCTTGGAAGATAATTTGATCAATTCATTTTTGGGATTCAATATTAGTTTAGAATATTTTGGAGTAATTTGAAGAACATTTATTTATTTAATGGTCTATGTTAATATTTCCATAACACTGTATAATTGTTGAGAAAAAAATATTCTTTCTTCATTTAACAGATTATTATTTTTGTGGAATTATCTTTTTTTATCCAAACCATTTTGTTTTGGTAAATTTCCAATGACATGAAAAATATATAGGTAATAATTTACGGATTATGTGATTCTATAGATGATTTTTATAGTGCTTCAGTAATGAAGAATTCATCTTGAATACACATTATTTGGATACAAAGATGAGTTTATGGTAAAAAATGATTAATTTGTGGAACTATAAATTTAAATTAAGTATATTTATTTATGTTCGTAGTATTGGAAGTAAATTAATTATTCAAATCAATACAATGGATATTAAACCAAAAATTGATATCTATTTTTCTTTTCCTACTACTAAATTTATAACTATTTAAACTATCACAGATCTATAGTTTTTTGACAATTAACATTCTCCTAATAATGATGTCTAACACACTCCACCTAAACATGATGGTTTGTTTTCAATTTCATATCAATGTTTTCTTACATGGAACCCGAATATTTATTTTCTTAGGTGACCTTTGTACATCAATTTAATTATTTTAGTATCGATGTATTATTTAATCTTTATTTGAGGTGGGATTTCAATGAAGTAAATTTGAAAAGTGGAGCCTTAGTTACTGAGTATAAATTTGATATTGGTAGGATGTAATTTCCAAAAGGGGGAACGATGTAAAACCCAAGATTATTATAGAATTATATTTTATTTTTTTATTTTTATTTATGAATTAGATATTAATTTTACCTTAAAGGGACTCTATATCTAATAGTGTACCCAAAATACAATAATGGGTTTCTCTGAAATCATTTGTTTCACACAAGATTGAGTTATATAAAAAAAATAGCAATATTATTATTTTAAGTGGTAGTTATCACTGAGTCGTTATATCAACAGGAATGATATTAAAAAACTATGTTATATTTATACATCATTATTAAATGTTTTTAAATTCATCCAAAACATTTTATTGTCTTAAAATGAGAATAAAACCAATTTCAAACAGAAAATACTATAATATTCTTAAAAGGTAGGTTTACAGCCTTTTGATAGAAAAATTTCAATTATAGGTTTTTTATCTTTTATAAGATCTATTTAGAAAATTAAAATTTGTTTTTGGATCAAGGACATCAAAAATTACTTTGGTTTAATTTTTTCTCTGAAAATATTCATTTTTAATTAATAGTGAAATATATTGTTTTTTAATTCAAATTTTTTAATCTAATTTATTTCTATTTTTTGATTATCCATTTTCAAGGTTATGAAGTTTAATTAGAATAATTTTTTTATTAGTTAATCCAAATTAGTTCATTGAATCAATTTTATATTGAAATTTGATATAAAAACAATGTAAACTATTGAACATATTATGTTTAAAAATCCATTTACTTATTCATTTAAGGAAATTAATTTTTCATTATTGTCTTCCTATTATGTGTTTTAAATTTGGGAAATTTGATCCAATAATTGGAATCATAATTTCTAAATTACTTAAATAGGTTTCTTTATTTTTGATCATTATTAATAGTAACTTTAGTAATTATATTTATTACCTTGGTAATGGTTATATCTGGTAATTAATGGTTAAAAAAATATTATAAATATTATAAAATTATTCTAACACTTTTAATAATATTATTTAATAAGTTAATTTCAAACATGACAATCTCTGGGTTGAAATTTTGGCCTTTTTAATCCACTTGTGTGTGATTACGTCATTTATATCATTTTATTTAATATAAATACAATGAGGTCATAATGTTATCCCTAATAAGAAAAAAGATTTTAATATGTGTTTATCGAAGTTATATATTATCATATAAATTAAATATATAAGAATACAATTATTACCTATATCATTATAATTTATTTATAATTTTTAGAGAAAAATAATTAAATTAAATGGTTAAATAACGACGATGTAATAATTTCTTAATTAATGAATGAATTAGATAATTTATATTATTAATATTAAAATAAATAAAATATATCATAATTTATTCCATCTATTAATTTAATGGATCAATTTGACATGTTGGGGATATTTCCAAATATTTTGGTTGACTATATGTTGAAGATATGATATTTTGAATAATTGATGAAATTAATAGTGTCAATATTGACAGTAATGGTATTTGAAAATCAAAAATATTTTATTATATGTTATGAAATTTCAAAAAATATATTTTATTTGGCCAAATATTTGATATATATCTACAAATTTCATTAATGACTCATTCATTTATGATTTGGGATGTTATGGTAATTAATTTAACCCTAAAAGTGAGATTTACTTGATAAAAGGGTAAGAGTTAAAAGAGAATAAGAAATGAAAAGGATGAAAAAAATATTCAGAGTTTCACAATTTTTATTAGATGGTTATATTTTTACCCACAATCACCATATATTATAAATATATAAATTTGGACCCATTTGATATGTAAAATGATTTTATATAATTTTAATACTTTTAATAATTCCAAGAGTTCTACTCCGCTCCCCAATAATGGGGAACCCATTCTTCTTAATAATTCAAACATAAAAAATATTTATTTCAGAGAATATCTACTAAAAAAACTTCTTATAATACCTCTCCACATTCTCGAGGCATTATTTTAGGATCAACACCCTACTTTGGGGTGTTAAAGTGTTAGTTAATGTTTATGGTACATAGGAAAGGTAATGTTTCTAATTAAGAGATTAAATATTATTTATTCATAAAATTCCTTTAAATATATTTAAATCATGATGAAATAATAACTCCAGTATCATAAATATACTAAGATATTATTTTTTAAATATTATTACCTAAATAAATCTCTGATTCAATCAAATGGGAAATAAATTGAAGGATTGTACATACTTGTAAATTATAACCTCCACGAACCAATATAATTAATTTTACAAAACCATCTATAAAGATTGATTATAATTATGGAATTAATCAAAATATGCGATATTAATTACATATTTATCATTATAAGAAAAAAATATATCAAAGATATTATAAGTTTTCATGCACATATAAATGATTATGTCGTTCATGTGTAAGTGTGAACTATCACACCCACGAAGCCATGTGATTCGTTTTTAATCACCACATAAATTGGATAGTATATATAAGTATATTTAAATGAATAAATGAAATTTTTGATATTATTATCATTCTAGGAAATTAAAATAATACTTATCTTCATTCCAAAAATGATAGTTGAAAAATGGAAATGTTACTCATGTGTATGGACGACTTGCTGTTTCCACGTTCATAAAATTGTTTGTTTTTCATAACTATAATATATTGTTTGATTTAAAAGTATAATTGATTTATAATATTTATTATTATTTAATGAATATTATTCTATAGATGATGGAATAATGGCAACTTTTACAATTGGAATCTTTCCAAAGTCATTTTGGACTGGAGTACCAAATATCGAAAAAGCGCTCGATGTGAACGTAAATAATAAAGTAATTATTATAACAAGATAATAAGTCATATAAAAGGAATTATAAATAATAAAATTGTTCTCATGAATGTAAATAATTAAACGATGTTTATTATTCCAGAATATAATGATTCTATGTGATGATTTAGATTCATGGTAAAGGACTTTTTAACTAATAATATCATTTTAAAAGTTTTGATGATTTATTCTTTTAAAAATTTATATATTATGCCGATGTTTTAAAAAAGTTTTTTATAAATTTACTTCCATGGAATTTTTTAAAAATGTGATATTTTTAATTTATATCAAATGAATTTATAAATGAATTTTTGTAATGGTCTTTTATTAAAAACCTATTTAAAAGTTACTCTTTCTAGTTTTTTTACAAAATAGAAAATTATTTTTTTAACATATATTCCATGAATGTAATTTTATAATTTCATGTTGATTTTTTATGTTTACTTTACAATTTTACCATCATATTTTGCAAAAAATCGTTTCCATTTATGAGTGCATGGCTTTCTAAAAATTAAACGTTATTTCAACGTGGAAATGTTTTTGTTCATTTATGTTTGTTTTATGTGTTGTGATTTTGGTATGGTTGATGGGAATTTCATATGTATACAGGATGTTTTTTGATAAAAGGATGATGGGTAGGCCCTTGATATCCCTCCAATGAATTGGTTAATGAGATGGAGTTAACATGACAGATTTCAACTAAGAGATTATGTGAATATATTGTGATTAGTGTTCAGAATGTAATTATGGTGGTTAATCCCTATGTAGACCTATAATATATTATGTATGAATGTTATAGATGCCACAATATACCTATATAATTTATTATTTCTATTGATCCTTACAAGAAACTTATGATATCATGAGTTATCTAAATATTTTATATATTTTGGGTAAACGTATAACATTGTGAAATTGTTTTCATTACTTTATAATTATTAATGGAAGAATCATTTATTTATTTCATTTTATTTTGCTTACTAAGATTATTATTCTTATCCCAAATTTTGTAATATTTTTCATAGGATTCAATGGGTAATATATTCAAGGATTGGATAAAGGAAAAGTTATGATGATTTATGCTGAAATGAAACCATGTTTACATTTAAAAGTTTTCATTTTATAAAAAATATATATAGTGAGTAGAATTGTTTTAATTGTAATATAAGAGTTATTAAATATTAATTGTTCTTTAATTCATTAAATATCAAAACCATAAAATATCTTTGATGAGAATTAATGATTTTTTTTGACTTAACTCAAGATTATGTAATGTTGAAGGCGAGATCCTTAATGGTATTCCCTTGCTCCTTCCATGAAAAAAGCATCATATTAGTTAGATTATCTATAACTAACCCTTGAGAAGAGGAAGGGTAAAACACTTATTTAATAAATAGTGTTAAAACATTTTCTCCTCAAGCATGTGAGAGAGTCATATATGGGCGACATTGACATTGTGGTCCAACGTGAGCAGATATTTAAAAGTGATTTCCTAGATGGTTATTTTGAAGAAGGAATCATGACATCTTGTCACAAGGTCAAACAGTGGTTCTAGTCAAAATTCAAGAGGTGTTGATGTGTGAGTTACACACAACCCCCTAGTTTTATATCATGGTTTACGGAAGAGGTAAATAAACCTTCAATTTTTTTGGTGGTCTGAAAATAGATGAAGCTTAATTGAGTTCATCTCTTGGTGCCTCACCTGTCAGTGGGTGAAGAAAGATAACCATGTACCGGTAGGTCTGTTGTAGCTTCATGAGATCAAGGAGTGAAATTGGGATGATATATGCATTGTCATACTCATACGGATTATACACACAATGAAGTTCCATGATATAATATGAGTGATAGTAGACCGACTCACAATGTTGGCTTACTTATTTTCAATGAGGGAGCAGTGTTTGGTGGAGTTTTTTGGGAAGTTGTATGTGTGAGAGATCTTTCAACATCCCAGAGTACCCAAGATGATTTTCTCAGATCATGACACGAGGTTTACATAAAAAATGAAGAGAGACCTATAGGAGGATTTTGGTGACTAATTACCGATGAGTGCAACCTTTCACACCCAGACTAGTGGGAAGACCGACCACACTATCCAAGTGCTAGAGGGTATGTTGAGGGTCTACATGTTGGAATTCATCTGGACCTGGAAAGATAACATTCCCAAGGTAATGTCTTCTTAAAAAAGAAACTACTACTCTAATATCTGATGTAACCTTTTGAGTCCTTCTATGTGAGAACCTACATGCCACCCTTGTGTTGGATGGAGTTTAGTGAGTCATAATTTATGGGCCTAGAGTTGGTTCGTGTTATTACAATGAAATTATAGGTCAACCATCAGCAGATGTGGATGGCCTAGAGTAGACATTAATTCTACACAGACCGTCATCGTTGTCCTATGTAGTTTGATAAGAGAGACCACATATTTTTAAGAGACACCCAATAATGAGTATTGAAGAGGTTCTATTGGAGAAGAAATCTATCCATAAGGTTAATCTGTCCATTCATGATCATTCAGTGGGTTGGTGAGGATTCATACCACCTCTCCCTACCCCCAAAGTTAAAGTGGGTGCCTGATACATTCTACATGTCGTAGCTGAGGAGATACAAGATTGACCCCTTTCATGTCATCGACTAGGGCGAGCTAGACATAAATGACAGATCCACCTTAGTGGTGACCCTAGTGGGGATCCATGATTAGAAAGAGGTGAACCTTTATATATGAACCATTCCTTTGTATTTCCTTCTGTGGCTGCACAAAAATTTTCAGGAGAGTTTATCGGAGTTGGAGAACCAAGTGGGAGCTTAGTATGTAGAGTTGTTTTCCTTATTCTTCCTTTCGAGGATTAAAATTTTGAAGGAGGGTTTGATATAGAGGCCTTATTTCTTTATTGAAATACATTGAATGATATATATGTATATATTTCTATAACTAGTCATTGATATGGTAGGTGATTATGAGGCCCAATTTTCCCAAAATTAATATTATAAAAATATAAAATATATTTTATATTGTGTGTGAACAACTTCTTCAAGAAAATGGGATAAATATTAAACATTTGATCTAATAAAAAATCCAAGATTATAGTTATGTCTGGAATTCATTTTTTCACTAGTTGTGATAAAAAGTGAGTTAGCATGGGATGTTAATATACATCACCCATTAGAAGTTAATTGAAATATATTATTTAATTAATTGACTAATTAATTAAATTCATTTGACCTAATGTAAATTATTTATAAGTACATAGTTACGGAATTTTTTCCAAAGTTGGCCTCACAATCATTAAATAACCAATGTGTTATCCATCCCTTCATTGTTAATGAACTCTTTTGAGACCAATAATGGAACATCAAATTAGATCAAATAAGGATGTAATTAACATAGTATTTCCTTCAAATCATTGTGCAATGATCGATCCAAAATATGGTAGAACTCATTATATGTACGTTTTCTACCTAATTAGATCCACTTCTGTTCTTGGATCAACATCACTTTTGGCCTTTTCATTAGCCTATTTATCAGATTTAAGTTATTTAATCATTGTTTTTCTAACCCATTATGGTTGTTATTGATCGCTAGCCATGAAATATTATCCAATGATGTATAAAACAAGGTTAATGATTATTTTATCCCTTGATTATTTGTTTTATACACCTATTGGACCCCGTTTTGTCCCTACTCGATGATTTATAGGTGGAAATGAGTTGATCAGTCCCCCTGATCCACAAGAGATCGATGAAAATTGAATAAAATTCTGATAAAAACATATATCTATGATTTTTATGAAGAAAGGATTATCCAGTGGTTTTTTAGAGAATATATCAAGGAAAAATAGAGGATAAAATATGTGTAGAATAGTCTTAGAAACACTCATTGTGAGTGAAGACCAATTTGAAGTGGGAAATTTATAAGATCTGCTTTCTACATTCAGATCCATGAGATTCCGAAGCAACTCAATTGGGGTCTGTGGAAGTGGGGCCTGATTCGAAGCATAAAGACAATGTTATCATATTAACAGGTTCAATTAAAAATGTGAAAACATGATGTCTAGAAGTTAGAACACATGGCATGTAGCTCCCCCTATGATGAAAACGTTTAGTGTTTAGAATAATTTAAGGATGACATGGAATGTATACCCCCCTCACATGCAATGTAGCTTGTCCTTGTTCTATCGACCATTTGATAGATCACATAGGGGGGATCTATGTAGAAGTACATAGACATGGTCAGTAGTACACAGAACCAAACCCAGATATATTGGAAAGATCATGTAGTCCACTTACATGACATGTAACCTTGAATGTTTTGGATTCGTGTACTAGAAAAGGTCACAAGACAATGAGGAAGTGGGATAATATATTGATCAGTTCCCCTTACACATCGTCTACCACTTGAGATCTTTTGAGAAGACTTCCTTCTTTCATATATATATTTCTTTCAAACATTGATTTTGGCTTGCATGTATCCCATATTTATTGTTCTTCCATATAAAATGCGATTATTCCATTGTTTGTGAATTTCGAGATACTATGTGTAATTTTATGATCTCAAAACATTCATAGATTAAACTCATAGATGGATGTAATCAGAATACATTACCAGTACCTTTTCAGGTGGTACCCCTAAGAGGGACTATGGAGTGGGGTTCCCCGATGACTTTCATAGTTACCCTCCAACAAGTTTTGGAAGTGGTGTTCCTTTATGTTCTAGGTGGTACCCTCTATCCATGATGGATAATGGAGTTTTTTTGGTTTCATCCATGCATTACTCTCAAGTAAAAATGGGAACTAGAGTTCCCTGATGATGAATTATTCTAAGCATTACCCACTAGGAGGGTTGAGAAGTTGAGTTACCTAATGGTTTCTTCCAGGCATTACCCTTATGTAGTGACAGCCAGTGTAGTTCCCCAATTAAAATTACACAGTGTTGCCCTCTGGTAGGATTGGGGAGTGGAGTTCCTTGGGGACTACCAGAGTGGAATCCCCAGTTTTACCCGGGAAGGAGTCCTCTATCTATAAATTGTTTCCCCTCAACTGTGTGTCATAGTGACAAGATATGGTCTGACATAGTCTTGGACTTACTAGTAAGAGGACAATTTTCCCCACCAAGACACATAATTATCATGTGAAAAATAGACATGTGGGAGACATAGTGAGGCACAAACTAGATAGTATCAAGGTATTGTGATTGAGTTATTTTGACTTGTGTATTCAAGGTAAATGTGTGGGATGTTGATATTTGTTGATGTACTTCTGCAACTATTGGAGAATCTTCTTCTTAGGCTGGGCTGTGAGATAGAGATCCCCATACTCTCTCGTTTGGGATGCTTGGCTGAGTAAATATATATTATTTGTTTCAGATTCACAACTTGTGTTTTCATACTCTCTTTCCAGGATAGGAAAAGGCATATGGGGTATGCAACATGATTCCTGTATTTGTCTTGTTATTATTGCATGAGTCTACTCTCTTTCTATAAGTGGGGAAGTCTTAATAGATACTTTATCTACTCACTATATTTAGACCCTTGTTATTGGATGAGATTACATTCACTATCTTATTGGGTTGTGCTATACTATTTCATTGTGACTTGTTCTATGTATTTTTTTCCTCTTCAGTTGAATAGATTACTTCCCCCCATTCACCCTTTTAAGTTTTTCTTCTTGGTATGTATATACTCACACTCTTAAGGGATTCTCCCACATGTTTCGTTTCTTTTTCAAATGATGTATCAGTTGACCATGACAACAGAAGAGAACATAGATACATGGTACTTGGACGATGTAAAATGATTATAGTTTAAGATACATGAGTTTGGATCTCTCAATAATTTACTATTTTCTAGTTTTGTAAGGTTTAGAAATATTTCTTATTGGGTGTATATTTTCTCCCTCTACATAAGAGTATACACTACTGTAGTATTGTATTGTCTATAGGTTCATGCAAGCTTGGATTACATTATATATGATTTGTATCTTTTCTTCTCCCCCTATGAACTTTTTCATTTATTTTCCTATGTGAGTGAGTACATGTTTTCCGGGAATGGACTCCCTATGATAGATATACCTTCGATGATAGTCACCACCCCTATCCTATTGAGGTGGGATTGGGGTAGTTGCAACTAGATCCATGGATTGTGTTTGACTATAACAGAGACAATTCTTAATAACCCAATCTAGAAAGGTGGTATCTTATACTACGGTTGACCCAAGAATGAAAACTCCCCATCTTACAGCTACCAAAAAAGTTGATCAACACGAACTCCTTTATATATCATCAAACAGAACAATCACGATGGATACCTAATAACTTTATTTTAGTAAAATTATACAACGTAAATATGAATACCCCAAGAGACACCTAAAAAAATGACACATGATCATATAATGTCCATGACCACTTGTATCATGCGCTAATATTTCCAATCTATCTATGGACGATTTGTGGTACCGAGATGAACTTGTTTGCCCAATGCATTCTAAAATCCATGCCAAAAAATAAGGTTAAATAAGAATCCCTACTGGATATGATTATCAATGGAAACCCATGCAAGGACACCACCCAACAAGACTAAAACCTTACAAACTCATCCACCAAAGAAAAATTCTTGATTAATAAGAAATGAGCTATATTCATCAACTAGTATACAAAAAAATAAAAAACAATCATGATTAGGAGGATTTATTTGAAAACACTTCAAAAAGATTGACGTAACATCACACAACTTCTATTTATTAATTTATAAGTACTAGAGGAAGACAATGGTCCACTGATGGTCATCCTTCATCAGATGATATCTGTAGAAGGATGAAATAAATTCTAGCAGACCCTTATTCATCCTTGTGCACCAATACTATAAGTTCACATCTTGGTACACCTTGGTTAGACCCAAATTCTTAAAAAATAGGTCATGGAAGTACCTCAATATTTCATATCACATTCACATTGCAACTAAAACATAGCATTAAAAAAATGCTATCTTATCCAAATCCAAGGACCAATCAATAGGTGGATCCCCAATATATGTTTTGTCATTTAACTGAAAAAAATAAAAATCTGATGGATTAATTTCCATTACCCTATAAAAATGAGGGTAAATATAGATATGGAGTTCAAATATGTTTTTAATAGATACCGCTGGACATCCATATTCAACTTAGTGAATAAAACCATTGCTATCCACTCACAGCTAAACTTATGGACTACTTGGGCATGAGTCTTTGTAATCAATGTATCTGTAATGATGTTCCTATTACACAGAGTGTATTAATACTAAAATTCAGAGTATCGTTGGTTCTTTACCCACCACCCATTCGGGATATTGTGGTCACGTTGTGAGGAGAAATATTTTAAGCTTTAATTACCCATTTAAGCCATAAACCTATCCCCCGTGGGGAATTTTCTCAACAAAAACGACACATGTACCACTACAACACTCTCTAAATCATGGTTTGGGTCGTTATTATTTTGGGATTTTATCTACCTATAATCTTGTGTGCCCCCCCATACACATCTATTATACGAATAAAGACAAATAAAAAACATTATTCATCACAATAAAAAGTATACCCATTTCCAATATCAAGAAGGGTTGTGATTATGCTGGATGTAAAATTTCTCTTCAACTTACTAAAGGATTCATTAAATGTTACAAAAATATCTCACCTCACCCATTACATGGATCGAAAAGTCAATGGTGCTTCTAGGTGGTTCAAATAAGGAATAAATTTGCAATAGTAGCTTTCAAACCCAAAGAATTATTGAATGTAAAATATGTTCTTGGGTTTCTCCAAATAAATCAAAGTGTGAAACATTTATGGTTATACTAATACCCAATTATATGATATGATGTGGCCTAATTGGTTAAATCGGTCCATCTAAAGTTGAATATTTCATTTCCTTGCATATTGTTGATGTGCTTCGACTGTACTCATAAATATTCCCAAATGATTCTCATGATCATCCCTTGATCAAAAGTAAATGAAAATATAATTTATGAACAAGAGGGAAATGGAGTCCATGTAAGGAAGTCACACCCTATTAATTGAGGTAAAAAACACTACATGATAAATTTTTAACCTGAATGAAATAAAAAGTTATGCATGAAAATAAAACATTATCTAAAGTCTATATGCGGACCATCTGAAGGTAGTTCCTTGAGTTGGTTTTTCCCAAACATAATTCAATCTTAGATAAAACGTATAATCCCATTAGCCAGCTGAATATGTCATCAAAATTATGAATTGGTTGTGAATTCCTAATAGTTACATTGTTAAGCATCCGATAAGCTACAAGTAGTCTCAATGATATTTTCACCTTCTTGGTGAATAGAACTAGAGAACCCAAAGGGGTCATTAATGGATAGATAAACCCCATGAAATGAAAATCATCTAGTTTAGATTTCTAATCATTAATCATAATAGGATCAAACCTATAAGGAGGAATATGGATACGTTCTTTACCCAATAAGATCTTGATCATGAAATCAATTTTCTGATAAGGTGGTAACATAGAAAATTCATCAGAGAAAACGTACTAATAATAGACTATAATGGGATGTGATACTGGACTGAATGACTCCCACTCATCCAAAATGAGGCAATAAACATGGGTTTTGATACCACTCAGTTTCTAATTTTTATGCCCTAAAATAACCACTAGTGTATCCCACTGACAAACATATTCGAATATGTCACCCTCTAGAGTTGTTAATTACAATAATCAATGAAAATAATTTATCTACACTCAATACTAAATATACAATTATATCTTGATAATAATGTTGATTCTATCTATATTTAACCCAATTAAGTCCCAAAAAAATCAAGAAATACCAATTATTATGAAAAAATATAGATATTAGAGGATCCCTTCAAACTTTTCACCTTTTGGCGTGTTATTAAATAATACTCCATAAAGGGACTATACAAAAAAAACTAAATCTCTTAAAAACCAAGAAAATAGAAAATAATAAGAGGATCCAATATAAAAAAGAGTCGATGTAAGAATTAATGATACTAAGAACATATGATTCACATTATATTGTCCTATATATTGAATTTTTAGAGTTGGATCAACTATGTGTAACAAGAAGGTACTATAGCATGTACTCTAGTATGGTTGTTTCTTATGCATTATAATTTTATTACACAGACCCTAACCTCTACATCAACCACCATGGGCCAAAATATTATTGGATTTCCAAGAGAAAACCCCTATTGAGACACAATATTCCCATCCCTAGAGTTTTTTACTAATATTTCTCCCCTATATTTGGGAATATACTATTAAACTAGGAATAAATGATGTGGTTAAATGATTCAACCAAACTAATATAACTCTAGAGGAATCCAAGTAAAATATTGTTTCTTATGCCTCAACCACCACATTGTTAAAACTGGATGTCATTTCTCCCCATAAAAAGAAGGCATGTGTCATTTATTTTATGATATGGTGACTACCACCACCCTAGATTGAGTTATACGACTTATGTTTCAAGCTTCTAGATGATCCAATATCAGTACAACCCAGAGGTAGAAATTTTAAAACACTATGTACCTCAATTAATATCATCTTAGTGACTATGGATTAGTTCACATTATCTAAAAAGGTGGTAAGCTTAAATATATTTACATCACCTTGATATCATATCACAATCCCTCCTTAATGTTTATATCCCTTGAGATTTTAGCACCATACAAAGTCGAAAAATAATAATGAATCTATGTAAAACGAGTGGACAATTTCTTAGAGATTTTATTCCCCTACATAAAATACATAAAATTAATGTCCCAATATTAATACACGTTCTCTAGAAAAAATTTATTGAATAATGGAGATATAAATCTATCAATTTCTTCCCAAAAAATAAATAATACTAGACTAGGACATCCCAATATAATATGGATACACCCCAAAACATGTACACAATTGAATTCACCCTCTTGTCCTGATGTGTCTATGTGTATTTTAGAATTGTACAAATAGTTTAAATTGACCCCTCAGTAGTCTAAAGACCACCCTATCATAAGAACCAAGAGGGAGGGGAAGGTGTTATAATATTTGGCAATCTTGGGCAAGGCATTAAAAAATGGAGAAACCTAATGAAATACCCTATCTATTGAATGTATTGTACACTATATACTATTAATAATTTTTTGTCAATATCTTGGAATTAAAATATAGGAGGCTTTGGATAACCCCCCTAGTCGGGAATGCTCACCCTCTCCCTCTTGGCAGTGTACCACACATCTATAAGGAGTAATATCTCTTTAATTCCAATAAACATATTAATATAAGAGAAAATATTACCTATCAAATCATGAGAAAATTATTCAGGTATAAAGTCCAACTACCTGGCACAACTAACCACTAAATTCTTGAAAAACTATTCACTCTCAATCCCTCTATACTAATCAAGAACATACACCACCACATTCCCTAGGATTCAATAAATTATCCTCCATTTTTTTATTTTTTAGGGATTTATTTTCAAATGGATTGGTTAGATATTTGTTTTCATTCACATGATATGGGGAAAACATTATATATTATTCAACAGAACATTATTTAACAAGAACCATTATTTATACCCCTCCAACACACCCATATATATATTTATAACAAAGTAACTTATAGGGAATTTTCCATGTAAGATTATACCCCCAAATTATATGAGAAATCGATATATAAGACACAACAGCCAATTTTTGGGGCTGACCCCCTTATCTCAAAGGAAGATATACATATACATAGATATATATATATAAATCAACAATAGGAAAAATGTATATATGACATGGGAATACTATGTTATTAATATGATTCAGGAATGAACATGCAATCTCTTTCCATACTAACAGAAGAGATAAAATCCAAAAGTCCGTAGCAATAAAACAATGTGTATCACTAGAGTTTAAATAACACAAAAATATGTTAATATATTCAATAAATATAAAACCTATCCTTGGTAAAATAAATTTTCCACGTACGTGAGTTAGATACTCATATGTTAGATCCAATATTTAGATACTCATATGATAAGGCCAATATTTAGATCTTTATAAAAAACATTTCAAAATAGAAATCAGAAAAATCTACTTCTCACTTCTATTTAAATATTAATTTACTATTTACCAATTACAAGCTTCCATATGTAAAATAGTTCAAAAATCAATTCCCAAAATACTAATTCTATAATACAAATTTTATATACCATTTTAAATTGTCATTTCCATTATATCTTTTAAAGGGATTTTCTCAGGGAAAGTAAAACCTGTGGGGTTATATTTATATTTGAAAATCACAATTTTAAGGAGGGTAGCTACCAAAAACACATGATATTAGGTTTTGAATTAGAATTTAGGGTCTTACTTGGAATAAAATAAATGAGAGATAACACATACACTTTAATATCTTAGCGAAACTACAAAAAAAACATAGGGACCACAAACCTTAATCAAAGAGGAGTCGACACATCAAAAATAAAAGTCCGATTTGACCAAAAATAGAGGAAAATGAGAATGTAGATAAATGGATTGAAAAAAAATCACATGGGGTAAACATGATTGAACTCAAAAGGCAATGAAAAAAAAGAAAAAGGGATGAATATAGACTCTTAAACTAACATTATTCCTATAATTACCTAAATGGAAGTAGAATTGGATTGTAAACAAGGGATATCATACATGATTACGTAGGTAGGAGAAGAGGATTATGAGTGAGGATGCTATAGGAATAGGGGAGGATAAAATAAGGGAAATTTAGGGGGTGAGAAGAGAGAAAAAATAGATCTCTTTTAAAAAAACATTCCAGACCCCAGGAGATGGCTATTAGGTATCACAACTGTGATAGTGTACATCAATTTGACTAAGAAACCTATGGAAAACCATTTTCTAGCTAGTGGTCTACAAAAAACTATCTAGTGGTACCATATCCTTTTAGGTAAAAGACCCAAAATACTCTTAACCCCCCCAAATTCCTCTAATACACCACAATACCCATTATAAATTTCTTTAAATTAAAAATCATGGTGTTTCGACAAAATATAATTTTGTTCATACCATAATAGAAGAATGAGGTTTTACAAATGTAATGAAACCACTTAAAGGTTGAAAATTATAAATCATAGAAGATAATAAAAGCATTCCAAATATAAGTATCAAAATTAGAGAAAATTACTAAGATGTAATCATTACTCAATTAATGGATTTTAAAGAAAAAAATTCTATCTCGACAGTGGTGGATAAATAACTTTTTGGCATATTTAATTACCCTTTATTTGTATTTTTCACATGATTAGATTACTAAGAAATATATAATGGAATATTAATGGCGATATAGTATATTAATTTCCATTTTATCAAATCGATATCCAATGTTTACCTAAATTCTAGAGAATATAATTCAATATTTATTGGATATTTAGTCAATATTTTGTAGTTCTTATCATTATCAAAATAACGACTGATATTATAAAACTACACAATCATTAGAAGACATGTTTTAATTCTGGTTGATGGATTTCATTTTTTTTATTAACACCATCCCTTTATAGAGTTAAATGTTAACAACTTTATCCATTTTAGAATTCATATGGATGCATATGTGGTTCAAAATTAGAAAAGGTATAGAATAATAGCATATTGGGTTGAATTCGAAGAGTTTGAGAATCTAATACTAGAAATTTCATATGAAAAGCTAGATAATATTTAAACCATTAAAAACAAATTAATAGTATATAAATAATATTTATGAATAATAATGTTTATCATTAAGATTTTTAGTTTTAAATTTAACATAGACAATTCCATTTAATATAACAATGGAAGAGGGTTATGAGATTTTAGATGAAGGGAATGTTGGTCCCTCGATGCATTAGTCCCTATGAGATTTCTGATCATGTGGGAATTATATCATATCTCTTAGAACTTCCCCTAAACCAATCATAATTTCATGATGTGTTCTATATATACCCTTTGAGTATGTATATACCAGATCAATCACATGTATTAAACTTAGAAGTTATGAAATTGAAATATGATCTATCTGATCTGGAATAGATAGTGGATATCTTTTATTGTAAAGATAAATTTATAGAGAACACAAATATAAACCTAGTTTATGTTCATTGGAAAAAATATCATTTTAAGGAAGAGACATGGGAACATGATAATATATTGTGGAAAAATAATCTTATATTTTTTTAATTTCAAGGGTTATATTCATTTAATCTGATAATAATATAACAACCCAAATTTTTAGCAAGAAATTATAGTTAAATAAAACTCATGTTCCCAATAGAAAGTTTTAAACAAAAAATCATATAAAAATTAACATGATCTTATTTCATTACAACATAAGAGTAAAATATATAATAAAATACATTAAAAAATAACTATATTAAAAAACGAGTATAAAAAGAGGAATAAAACCCCATATAAAATATAAAACAAGATTGAAAGATTATTTATCCTAATATTTATTGAGTATTATACTATAATGATGTCTATAAATAAAATAAAAAATTCATTAATTAGGATAAACATATATAGACATGAACTAGGTGAATAAGATTAATGCTTTTTATTATGTGTGTGAGGTTATATATAGAAATGCGATTAGAATATTTTATATATGATTATTAGACTTATTTATTTTTCTAGAAACCATGATTGGATATATTAAGAATTAATGAGATAAATTGCATTTTTATTGTAATAGGTATTTAAATAAAATATGACCATTATAACAAAACCCTTGAATTAATGGGGATAAATAGAAGTAATTTCATGGTAAAATATCTATATAAGGAAGAATGAATAAAAAATGTAGTAAAAGAGTTTTGTATTAATACATTATTCTGAGCTTGAATAATAGCTTACATCAATAGTGATTTCCCAAACCCAGCCCCATATTGAAATTTAGTAAGTTATTCTAGAGAAAACTATTATACAAAGAAATTTAGCTTCATAGAGTTTAATATGGGATCCATGATATCAAAATAAACATGTAATACTTCCACCATTTCATATCATACCGTCAGTTATAATACTATGGCCATAATGTGTATTTTATGTAAAAACTAGTATAATAAGAACATTTAATTTTTCATGAGCCATCCCACATGGACTCACCTAGCCAAAGATATGTTGAGTGTAACTAACACAAGACTGCCTCTAATAGGCTAGGGAATGGAAACCAATGGTGAGTAGGCATATCCTATATAGGAAATGTATTATCCTAATGTACATGTATTTAGGCTCACATATTCATGCCCCAAAAATACTGAAATGTAAAACTAAAATACTAATACCAATGTATGCCTACATCTAAATCCAATAATAGAGTTCAAAGAATATTTAAAAAAATTGATCAATGGAAAAATATAATCCCATCAAAATGGAAGAAATTACAACCTATTCAGAAGGAGGGGACTATAGTCAAATGTAACACTATTATGAAACCCAATGTATTTAGCTCAATAGTATAATATGTTTCCTATCCATCTTGCCAGTACTCTATAAAATAAGCTATCATCTACTTAAGAGATTACTTGTGTGAGAAAATATCATGAAGGGATGATTATAATAACACCTTATAGGATATCTTGAAATCTCTATGAATAAAAAAATGAGATTAGTCAGCTTCTGAATACATAGGAATTTCAAAAATATATGAATCATAACAAAAAAAATATAAGAATAATTCAGGATATACTCATAACAAACAAATGATTTCAAGGGGTACTTACCAATACTACAAGCCATATAATTATTCTCAATAATTATATTTATTGTTTATTCTAGGATCACTCTTTCCATGATGAATTTTGTCACAGACGACATTCATATTTGAGGTAATTGTCATTTGGCCTTTCCATGAATGTTTTCAATGGATCTCCAAAGATCACACAGTACATATATACAATCAAACCAATGAACAATGGGGGACACCACCAACACTATTGGATTAATATGCTACATAGTGGATTGGCACCCTATTCAAGGTGGTCTAAAAGATACAATAAAACCCACCTAGAAATGATATAATAGATGATCCCACCCCTATCCTCATAAAAGGATTCTATAAACTCTATTCAAATTACCAATTATTGATGAG
Source organism: Viscum album (assembly GCA_963277665.1). Lineage (NCBI taxonomy): Eukaryota > Viridiplantae > Streptophyta > Magnoliopsida > Santalales > Viscaceae > Viscum > Viscum album. The sequence goes on along the minus strand of OY728146.1, from coordinate 929,214,001 downwards.
ATCATATTATTGTGTTGAGGATGTAATGTCATGTTGTACCATCATTGGGATGGACCGAGGTATCATATTAAATTGAATGTGATCTATTTTGAGGAAATAATGGGATTAATGCTATTTAATAGGAAGTAAATAACAAGTACCCCTAACCCCAGACCTACCTATGACCATTATTGTGTTCCCTTACCCGTTCTGATGTACCAAAAGCCAATGCCTGTGAATTTTTTCAATGTCTGTGTACTTGGTCATGTGTAATCACTGACTATATTTGGTGAACTCTACCCAGGTTTGTGTTCCAAGATGTGGTTATGTACCCCTAGAGTACTTGTAAAATTTCCACCATTAGGTTAAAAACATATGAAATGTATCACAGAACAAGTGGTTTTTAATTTTATGCAAAAAAACTATGACCATATCTGGTTCCTAACGACATGTGTTCTTTTAGAGTACACACCATGTGATGAAATATTTTCCATATTTAATAGGTTCATAATTAATCTTTCAAAACCATCAACCTTCGATCTAATCATGATACTAAACAGAAATCATGGATCTATGTTGATTGATCCTCAAAATCACCAATCATTAGATTCCATACTTTTATCCACAAGGAAATCAGCCACCATTTACTAACACAATCATTGAATGTCTACCTAAGTAGAGAAAGTTTCCCTAGACTAACCCAATACACCTTAAACCATAATCTGTTATCATCTCTCCTCAATAACGTCATTGATCATGAAGTAAATAAACAGTCTTGTCCTGGTGTTCTAAAAAATCATTACACATTGATCAAATACCGAGTATTTTTTAATGTAAGACATTGAATTTTCACATGAACAATGTGTGAAGAAACAGTGGTGAAATTGAATAATAAAAAGAATAAAAAAACCAATTCCATTTCTCAATTTGAAATTAATGAATTTCCATTAAAATGATAAACAAATTAACAAACAAATAATGAAATAAATCAAATGTAAATCAACAGTCTATATGTGAATCTGTTATTTTTAGGGGAATTAGTCCACATTTGACACAAGATATCAAAAAGGGATGAATCAAAATAAATCAAATGTAAAACCATGTGTTTGGATTGATCACAAATGAATAATGATCCTATGTCATATTTTTTGGTGACATCCATGAAATCCATTGGTTTAGACGATCCATGGGGTATCAATCCAATCCTATGATCTATTTTTGTTCACCAATGATCTCCTTCAGTGATATTTATCAATTATTTGAGTTATATGGGTAAGCTAATAGATTTTCTATAGTGTCATTTTCATAGAATATTTTTAGGTTTTCTGCACTACTAAAACAATTAAATAATTTATTTATTTATTTAATTATTTATCCACCCAAAATTAAACCCAAGACAAAAACCAATTGGTTATAAGGATAATATCACACATAGGGTAAACTAAAGATTTCATCTAAACAAAAACCTCATATTTTTGATCTGAGCTTCCATTCAAAATTTATTGTTCTATTTCAAAAAAACCACAACCATGGGATATTAATAAATTTAATATTTTTATAACATCAATATTTTTCTCACCAAGCCTTAGAATATTTTGTTTTATTAGATATTTAATCAAAAAATATTAGTGTATATATAGTATCATTATATTGAAAAAGTGATGTTATAATCTCTCCAAAACAGTGATTCATGTCCGAAAACATGAAAAAAGACAACTCAAAAAGGAGTTTGTGATGAATTTTTAGCTAAGTCTACAACTAATAGGTTCTTTACTAAATATTCTTGTGCTTCCACTGAACACACACCAAGGGGATCAATAAAACTTAATTTATCATACCATAATGATCCTTGATGTCTACCTGGTTCTCTAAGAAGTTTTCTCCATCCTCAATGTCCAGACCACCCTAGGTGATAACATGTGATATTTAAGGCACATACCACCTCACATATGATTAGTGAATGAAGCCTTGTACTCAGTCTAACATTAGTGGTAAGGCCATGTGATATATGGCCATTCCAATCATATGTATTTTTTTGATTGTTCTGATGAATCTTAGAGATATCTTTTCTCCACAGCAAAGTTTCATAATCCATGTCATGGTGAGACCTTTTAGAACACATGGTCTCCTTACATGAACTCCAAATGCATCTATTTTTTATCCATATAGGAAATAATTCATAATTATGGAGCCTTTATCAATATATGGTTGATCTGCAGCTTATCATTCATAGATTTCACCATCTCATATACTATGAGTTCCATATAACTTATATCAATAAATTATAGTGTTAGCCCACTCCGTCCCCCATACAATGTATTTAAAGGTTCCATTTATATTGAGTAATGGTATATTATTTGTGTCTGAGAACACCAAAAATGATTTATCATATTCTAAACTATGAAAAGAATAAATCATGCAAGCCTAAAGAATGTACTCAAGAACATGAACGGTTCATTTAATCTGACCCTTAATATTGGGGTGAAACACCGTGATTAAATGTAACTGAATCCCAAAGGATTCCTGAAATACTCTCTTTAATTTTTATTCCAAGATAAATCCATGATCTAAAACATTCATTGAGTGAAATATACAGAGCATGAAAATCTCCTACATGTAAATAAATTCCAATTAATCTACTGAACTCTAGTCTTTAATAGAATGGAATAGGTTTGACTTGGTGAGTTGATCTACAATCACTATGATGAAATAGTTTCTCATAGACATATATAGAATCCTAGGACCTTATGTCTATATAAATACAATCCCAATTACACCTGAAAACCTCTAGGGTAAAAGTTAAACCAACCAGAACATTGTGTTAAACCTTTACTTGCGGACACTTGAGTCCTCATTTGACAATTTCTCCATCACACATCTTTATTAATTGACTCCAAAACAGATTTAAGAGATGTGGGAACATATTTATACCACCTATAACTGAAAAAAAATATTATTTATGAAGATCCATCATAAAAAACTCCCATAAAATTAATGATACAGTCATGTTTCCTAAAAAAAGGTTGAAATTCTCCCTACCTTTATAAAATCTACTAGATGAACATCTGGTTGTTATCTAAGTACATAAGGTCTCAATGATGGAATCTCTATATCAAGCCTTCTTATGCCTTTGTAGAAGAGGTGGGGTAACATAAATTGACTATAGATATGATGCACCATACATTTACACTAGGGAAAACTATAATGAGGGTAATATTATGAATCATCGGTCAACAATTGAAAACAATATCTATTACTGAGAAAATATTCCACAATGTTCCACATTATAGAAGTATAGACTATCTCAAATTCATAATATTTGAGGAAATACAGCCATAATATCTATCTAGATTTGGGATCCCTATAAGAAAAGATATACCTGATACTCTTGTGGTTAGAATAGATGAAGAAACACTCACCCATATGGTATGGTATCCACTTCATTAAGGAGTGGGCTACTACTACCATCATAATATTATTGGCAACATATTTCTTATTTTGGGGTCTCAACTACCAAGACCCATTGAAAGTCATTTTCTATCTATTAAGTAGAACACATCCATGTTTGATCCCTGAGGCATCACATGACACTATGTACTAGACACCTTCCTATGAAAATATCAAGATGTGGGTTCTCGTTAATATATTTTGTATCTCATAAAAATCTTTCTAGAACCTTTTTTCCAAATTAAAGGATAACATACATGGGTAAAATAAGTCAAAGGTTTTGAAATCCTATATAGTTCGGGAAATAATTTATTATAATATCTTTTAATCCCAAGGAATCCTCACACATCTCTCATACACTTTAGTGGAACCCACCAAACACTGCCTCATCCTTCAACGAGTTCACAAATACACCAACGGTTGAAATGATTTGTCCTAAAAATTATACCTCTTGAATCCATAAGTATAATTTTGAGGGATTTCAATAGAAATTGTTCTCTAATAGTGTGTTTAGAACCATCCTCTAGTTTCTATCATGCTTCTCCTAATATGTTATGTGTAGTGGGATATCACCAATAAAGATGACCATAAACTGGTTTAAAAAGGGTTGGAATATATAAAAAATGAGTCCTATGAAAAATAATGGGTATTTCTTTATGTGTAGTGGGATCATAAAGAATTCATAATGAGAATAGTAAAATCAATATTTCATCTTCCATATATCCATAGCTCATTCTCATAGCTACAGATATCCAAATCTAAGGTAAATATTTGAGAACCATCAAGCCCATATCAACTAATCGAATAGTTTTTTAGAACCATGGTAGTGTATACTTATTATTTAGGGTTTCCTATCTTTGGGATTGACAATCAAAACAAAATCTTAAAATCTTTTCTACCGTTTTGGTGAAATACATTGGGGATACTCATGCGTATACACTGGGTATTACAATTACCTTCCCTTGCAAAACTTCATACTACTCCCTCAACACTAAAATCTCTATTAGAGACATCTGATATGTTGTAATAGATATTAGTTCCATACCTAATGAAAGTAAATGTATAATTCTAACACACATGGGGAGGTAATACAAACACATTTTGAGGAAGTACTTTCACGTATTCCTTCACCACCATTGTAAACTGGTATCCCATATCATCCACTACTCCAAGTGTTATGCTTTCCAATTAGTGATTAACTAGCTACATCCTTTTATGTTTGAGCTTGTCCAACTTTACCGTGGTTTTATTCTCACCCATACTGGACAACCACGATCAATGTCTATTAATAAAAAACATCCTATACATAAAATGGTCAATATGGTCATGAAATTTCGATCAACATTCCATACGTAAGATGAAATAATAAGGAATAATCAATGCTATGAAAAGATACAATATGAATCAATCAACTCAAATCATCGTGTCACACAATTAAAAAAAGTGTGTGATCACTGAGTCAAATTTGTTTGGAGTATACAAGCACAAGGTCATTGAAAAACAATCAACCATATTCTATAATTCATACACTAAGATAGTGGAAATGAAGGAGTGGATCACAAATGTTTCAATCATTACTATTGATAATGTAGAGAAGACACAAATCATAATAGTAATCATTCCAGGAACCTTGGGGTCTTAGGTGTCTACTACATCCTACTGTGAACATCATTGACTACTAAATCCTTGATCCTGATATGGACCACATGGGTGTGGTGGTAGAAATAGGTCAAATAGATTGGTACCTCCATCTATACGACCCACTAGTATACCATGTAGGTTTCCCTCCAGACCACTTTATTCCTAACTATATTTCCATATGATCAGTCCTTAAACCATCTATATTTCAACTATGTGGTAGGTTGTAGAAAGTCAAAAAATATCCCCCCACCCATTTTGAGATAATACAAACCTATACCTAGGATAAATCAAGATATAACAAGATCCTTGAACAACTAATATTCAGTTTCGGGATCATATCATGAAGTTTATTGCATGCCTGAATCAATGTGATTGTAATCCACTACTTTCCCATAGGGTATTAGAACCTATGTTTTAACTACCAGCACCCACCTTTAGTATCTTCTCTTCTTGGAATCCCTCTACTACCAAATCCTTCTCAAGTACCCCAGTATAGGTGGGAATTAGAGATATATCAATGAAGCCTAGGAATATCTGTGCAATTCCTTCTTCAGGGTGCTTTCAATGAATAATGGATCTAAAACCATATCTATGGTTTATTATCAGATGTTATAAAACCCAACTTAACACACTTTATTGGTATGACTACCCAATTTAAATGTAGAATATACTAGATTCACTCTCATCGCAAAATTTCTAGACATAACTCATCTCTAAAGTGATGCTCAAAATTAGACATAGAGAGATATATCCTTTTATGTGACTATGTTAGTAGAATCAAACATCCGCCAACAGGAGATTCCAGAAGACGTATTTCTTCTAGGACCACCATATGTTATATATGTGTCCTCACAAGGAATAACACTCAATCTACTACCTCTAGAATGTCCACAACTACCTGGGGGGTCTAGATCGCCCCCTAACCATGGAGGTCACTAACTATGAATCTCATAGAGTGTGTTGAGCCTAAAAACATACTCACATAATATTTTCATCCCAATGTACTACTCAACCAATGGTGTTATAATTGGTAAACCACTAAGAGGTACTACCTAACTCACATTACCCAGTACGAAAGCCTCATCACTTAATGGATCATCCTCCTGACCACACTGTTGAATTCATAATGGATGTATTTAAAAAGGCATATATAAATAGAGAAGATGCACTTTGGTCAATGAGTATATCATTGGAGATTAACCATGTTGGATATGGAAACCATTACCCATTATTATATAATGCACATACCTCTATTTTCCACACAACATGTGTCTACATGTTCTGATTCCACAAGAAATATATTATAGGACATGTTATTAGATAAGTCTACCATCATAAAAACATTAGAGTCTCTATCTTGAAATCGAAACCCAAAACACTTTATCAATGTTTCCATTAATTAAAATCCAAAATCGCTATGAGACAAAACTCTTAGATCATTCCCTAAGGTTGAACCACTCATAATACCACTCTCTTAGGAACCATCCCACTAGAGACCTCCATTATGAAAATAATCTTAATGTGACCACCAAAAACCCACCTCTAATAGGGAAAGGGATGAAGAGAAATGCTGAGATATCGTGTCCCACATATTAGTGGAATTATTCAAAGGTATATTCATGCACAAACACGTCTCCAAGACCAAAAAATACTGAAATGTAAAAAAAAAAACTAACACAAATGTATAAAAAATGTATATCACACTATCAGTGTATGAAAAAATGGTATTGGAGGATTTATAAGACCAAATAAAATACCATAAAAATCGATGAAATTACAACATTTACTGAAAGAAGGTACTATAATCAAATGTACCATTGGTTTAAAACTCAGTTTTTCTTTTCTAATAATATGCCCCACCTTCTCCATTTCTTCCCATAACATCATCAAAATGGCCATTTTATTCATAAGAAAACACACATTTTGGAAAATACCAACCAAGTGTGATTATAAAAATACATACTATGACACTCTAAAATTAATAATCATAAATCATTAATAGTCTCAAATTACACAACACACAAGTATATCAACATGATAATATACCTATCAATAATCATATGAATAAAAACATTCATAGTCATAATAAAAAACTAGTATCCAGGGGTATAAACAAATACTACATGACACAATACTCTTCAAGATTCTTCTGGGTAATGCTCATTCTAAGATCACTCAATCCATGAGTTATGCTGTCACGGACCACCTGTTAGTGAGGAAACTAAGGTTTTTAAGCTATCTAAAGGGAATCAAACTATGTGTATGGAGGGTATAAGATGTGTACCTTTATCCCTAGACCATCTTGTGTTCTATATCTTGTTCCTATACCCATTCCCATATAAACTTGGCTATGCCTTTCCTCTCTGGGTTTTCCACTGTAGTTTCCCCTGTACTTGGACATGATTGAATATTGGTCCATACCCATTTACATTAACCATTATTATGTTCTCGGTTATTAACATTTAATACCTATGTATATATAGGGCCACCAACATCGAGTAACAAGTTTTGGGATATTTAATTTTCTATAAAACCTGAATCTTTGTAGTAGGGTCCAAACGACGTTCATTATTTTGGTGTGCAGGATGTTTACTAATTAATTTTATATATTATGAGGTTTCTTAATGCATTATATCCTAAAACATCAGCCTTTGATCTTGTTCTGTTACACACCATTGACCTAGGAGCCTCATTGACTTCTCATCACTATCACAAATCATCAGATTATAGCCTTTGATTCACTCATAAATTATCCATAATTGCCTCACACAATCATCATGTGTCAAACCGGGAAGAAAGAGAATCACCAGACTAACCCAACCCACCTTTAATCATCCATTGTTTTCATATCACTTTGATTCTTTCCTCGATCATGGTCACAGCCACAATATCAATCAATTTCATCAATGAATGTTTCTGTTATGATCAAATACTAGGTTGTTGTCAATATGAATCCCAATTAAATTTCATGTGAAAAACATGTTATGAAATAGAGTAAAATATATGATAATATAAAAGGAGAAAACCTCATACACTTTTTGGGTTAGAATCTATTCATTTACATTAGAACAATGAATGAATTTCCCAAAACAATAATCAAATAAAGCAGTCTTAAATCATCTGTCGAAGCAAAAATAAAATCTTGTTATTAGAATTGATGCACTTTCAATATGGTTAGAATAGGGCAGCTACATCTAGCATGGAAACTCACTGCCAAATGGAACAAATTCCTATAAGAACATTCCCCAGTGAATCATATCATCACAGACATCTATCATGAATCTAATTAGCCTTATGAATACTTTTCCATCAAGGGGTCCATCATGAACATATTGGTACACAACCCTAGTATCAATTTTGAGCTAATTTGTTTTCTCGCAAAGGATAAATGTAAATTTCCTTCATTTTGACTCTTTTAACAATTTTTTCAATAATTTAATTCATGTTGATTTCATTTTAAAAAAATAAATAAAATGCCCTACCTTGGGTTTTCATTAACCACTTATAAAGAATGATACTATGTAATAGTTGTTTGCAGGAACTATGAACATCATAGGAATAAATGATCCATAATTTATCAATATGATCCTTGGATTCATTGTTTCATACTAATGAAATCCTCTAACGATTTCTCTCAATTCTTATGGTAACAAAACTGTCCCAAAGAATTGTGAATAAATAGTTTTTATATAAAATATTTTGTTTTCATATTTAATTAAACAAGTAAATAAATAATTATGTATTTAATTATTTATCCCCCCATGAAATCACCCAATACAAACACACAATGAATATGAGGATTTTGTCAAGCATAGGGTAAAACCAATTCTTTGAACTCCACTGAAGGATTTGATTTTTGATCACATCCTTCATTATAAATTTATTCCAATATTTCAGGATAATAATGTATACATGATATTAATATATGTAAAATTTTTAGAATATCAATACCGGGTTAACTGGGTCTTGGAATATCAAGTTGTCAGAGTGCCTAAATATGAAAATATTAATAGATATATTTGAGAAATTTACATGGAAACATTGATACATTACGTAAATATTAATGTAATAAATCATATATATATATTTGTTCATTATCACTTGTTTTTTATATAATGTAAATTTTTAAAAATAGTTAATTTTAAAATATAATTTTAAATAATCTAGAATGATATTATAATACATATAAATTATTAAAATTCCATTAATTTTTTGTAAAAAAATAATCAATTTCATAATATTTGAAAATGTAGTAAATATAAAAAATAAATTTTTATCAAAGAATTATTTTTAATGTGTAAATTAATTTTTTAATTATAAATTAATATTTTAAGAATATATATATATATATTATCTTGTGATTCTAAATTTTTTAAATGCATAATTGTATAATTTTTTTATGTTTTATTATATTAAAATTAATTGTTATAACATCATGATATTTATTCTGGTAAAATATATTTAAAATTTAGAATCAAAAAGCGTAAATTGGATAATAAGTTAAATTTTATTTTTATCTAAAAAATAATCATTGAGATACAAACACTATGTTATTAAGATAAATAGAAAATGAGTTAAAAGAGAATGATTAAGTTGTAAATTCATAAAATATACATAAAATTATCTCTAAACTATGTGGATGATGGGATACATGAATAATTAAACTATTTTTTAATTCTAGATCCAATTTCCATGTATTATGTCATTCCTTACACTGTGTAGAATAAGTACTTACATAAATTCCACTCAATCTAACCATTAGAAGGATATATCCACTAACCATTTCAAATCAATCATTTCCTTTATCTTCATCTTGAATATGTAAAAAAATATTTCTTTAAAATTGATCTATAATATTTGGTAAACATTGTTCACAAGTATAAGCCTAAATTATCTCACATTGAATAGTCTCATTAAGAAATAATATGAGTATATAGTGTCAGTGTTATCATCTACCTAATCAGTTTTATTTGTATTTTTTCATCCACTTCTTTATCAATCTAATTTTTCATTTTAATAAAACTAGTTTTAATAAATGTTTTTATCTTAGAGTGATATTATATCTAAATAATAACATTTTCATATAAATTAAATCAATATATTGTGTTCTTGTCTAGGTTAGATAAACCATATTCATGATTTATGATATAATATTTATATAAAAAATTAATAAGAAAACATAATTAATGGTAATATGGTTTAATAATGACAGTAGTAATATATTTTCAAAAATTTTAATGGTAATATATTTTCAAATTATTTAATAATGTGAATAATTTTTACTAAATAATAATTTATAAAAAATTATATTTTAATATCTCTTCACAAGACATCACCATAGCATCCATGAAATTACTATTGGAAATGAGAACTATTTAAACTAGAACTGTATGACCTTTATAAAATATGGATGTTATGAACAGATGATCATGTATCAAGGATTGGAATAACTATCCCATATCTATCACAGAACATATAGGAATATTAATACACTAGTATTTATATATAAAGGAATGGTTAATACATTGGAAATGAGATATTATTATCAAGATGTATAATTTAAAATAAAAATAAATATAGTTATTATATTGATGAAAAATATATATAAATTTATTATGTTTAAGGGTTTTTTACATATTACCAAGCGAGAATCCAAGGTAGGGTCTTTGATGACCCAATTTCAATTTAATTATTTCTAAATATTTCTCCATTTTTATGATATTCTATGTTTTTTATATTCATAAATTTTATTATTAGAAAAGATTTTTTCCTTTTTTCTCTATGGAAATTAGTTTAAATTTCAAAATCTTATCATCATATGAATTTATTAATTCATAAAAATACCACACTTTTATGAATAATCATTACCTTATATATATGGCGTTATAATTATATATCCATATTAATTATTACAATAAATAATTATTTTATTATTTTTAAATATAGATATATATTATCACATGAAACTTTCATATTTATCATTAAATCTATTCAAAATGAAAGTTTATAACTCTTTTTTTTGAAGTGGGTTTCTTTAAAATTACATGAAAATATTAAAAAATATTTGTTTTCACTTATATATATTATGTATCATCCACCATATATTTTTTATTCATTAACATTATTCTATTTTTAAGGATCTATTTTGAGGATTTCTTTTAAAATTTACATAGTTACCGAATCTCTTTTAGAAATATTATTACATTATTTTTATATAAACATACATTGAATAAAATATAAGGATAGAGGGGCCTATGGTATTTTGAGGGATTGGTAAATAAAAAATCTTAATTTGAATCTCTATAATGAGATCTTAACACAAAAAATAAATTTTTATTTCTTTGATATCAATTATAGTGACCTAATTATTATATCGAATATTATAACATTATTTTGAACATAAATATCCATTGAATAGAAAACAAGTATTGATAGGAATAATATATTGGGAAGACTATGTAAATATAATATATTTATTTAAATATCTGTAATGAGATCCTAAATCCCATTAAGCTAATAAATATTTTTGTAATAACTTAGGGATAAAATAAAATATTTTAGTGAACTAAAAAGTTTAGAAAAAATATACATGAAAGGGAAATATATAACAATATTCAAATGTGTAACATGATATCATAAAATATGATGCTAATCAGTAATGAAAAGAGAGAATAAAATATGAAATGTTATTATTAGTTTATAAAAATATAGTAAATGTGGGAAAAATAAAAAATTTGAAACAAATCATAATTCAAGGATAACTACCAAGACCACATCACATAATAGAAAAAGTACCATCATAGATTATGATTACTCCCTCATCTTATACATAATTTCTTTTGAGAATTTTTTTTTACCCAATTCATTTTATTTTTATCTCAATTCACCCATAGAAACATGTTCTTGATTATGTGTTACAAAAAATTAAATCAATCACAAATAATAATAATAATAACTCATGGAACGAAATGAGTTACAGAAGCATTCCTCATGTCATAATTTAAATAGATTTCAAAAATAAGGAATCTAAGAAATAAAAAAAAGCCATATATTAAACCATCAATGGAAGGGAGAGTAAGATAATTATATATGCGAGATAAACATATACATAATTTATAATAATTACATAACATTAATGTGATAGATATTTTGAGTTAGGGAGAGAAATATTGAATCCCATGGAAAAAATGGTGGTTTGAGGAGATACCTTACATAGAGTTTGACACATCATTTAATTCCCTATATTCTAGAATAATAATTTTATTTTAATAATTTAATTTCTTGTGTAACATTTACAATTCTATTATTTTTTTTATAATTTCATAATCAATTAGTTAATAATCTAACATCATATCAACCATTTTGAGGATATTAGACTCATTTGTCAAAAATGAATTTAGTATGTTGAATGAGGTCACAAAAGTAACTATTTCATTCATCTCTATATTAATAACAATGAAAAACTAATAATTTTTTTTAAATATTATACTTCTAAAACTAACCATAAGTGTTGGTTATGAAAAATGAAATATGTTACAATCTTGGACATTGCAGGTCATACATATTCATGAGTAACATTTCAATTTTCAACGATAATTGTAGAATAATGTTAATAATATGAAATATTTATATGAGGATAATTAAATCATAAATACCATATTATTTCTTTAAATATAATTATACATACCATCCATGTGATGTGGTAACAAAAAACAAACCTCATTTCTTCATAGCGGTGGTAATCAACACATATGCAGAAAAGATGTTATCATTTTTCAATGAATGAAAAGATATAAAATATATGATGTAACACATATATATAATGAATTTTTTTCTTGGAAAATTATATTTATATATATTATATATCATTATATCCAATCCTTAGATGCAGTGATGGAAAATGAATTTAATCGGTTCGGGAGGTGGTTGTCCAGTATTCACATGAACAATGTATTCATTTAAAATTCTATAGAAAATGGAGATGAATATATGTTATTAAATTAAAATAATTACATATAAATATAAGTTAGATAATTTTATTATTATATAATTATTTTTGAATAATATTATATTGGTGAAGAAGATGAATTAAACTAAAACATCTTATTAATGACTACACAAATGTTTTAGAAAACATCCTTTGATTTACACATTAAAGCGTATATGGTTGGTAATCAGTGCAAACTGAGACCTCTAGAACGTGAGAATGAATGTTATAAATAGATTGTGGAAGGTATTTTCTAAAATAAAAATCTTTTTAAGTGTCAATTGAAGATGATTTTTGGTTCCCTTTTATAAGTGAGGGGAGGGACACTCCTAGAATTTCATAAAATACTAAATTAATATATATTAATTTTCTTGGGAAGAATGTTCAAAACAGATATAATTAAATAATAGGATTTTTATGGGTCTAAATAATATCACAAAATAATTTTTTTTATGTTTGAATTTTTTAATTCCCCCTTATCTCGTAGTTTTTACCTGTATTAACCATTTTTAACAAATATTATGATAACTTTTTATTACTATTTAGGGGTTAATAATATAGTTAATATAAAAATATAATTGTTCAATAAATGAATTTTTTTTGATATTTCTAAACACATGGCATGAAATTGGCCAAATATATAATATTTTTTATTACAAAATCCATTATGAAAATATTTTTTGTTACAAAATAGCATTGATGCCCTTTTATAGAAATATTCATTTAATTAGAGTATGATAAAAAAATGAAAAAATGGAATTCAAATCCAATCCATTTAAATATATATGATATATTATTTTTATCCATAAAATTCTTGGGACATAATATTTTATTCTAATTATACTTCTTGAAACATTTTTTAGAAATCCTTTTTTTTTCATTTTCTATTATTGAATAAATACTGCGTTGGTTTTTCATAAGAATATAAGGGAATTATTTCATACCTAAAAAAATTTCCATGATAAAAAAATTATTTATATTTCAAATGGATATTTATAATTAGAAATTGGTTATATTTATTCAGTTTAATAAATGGTATCAAAATTAAAAGAAAGAAAGTGAAATTTTTTTCATTACATTTTTCTTAAATAATATAAATGTTAAAATCAAAGACATGTAGAACCAAATTATCATATTTTATAAACATGTATGGAAAATTTTATGATATATTACTACTATAGTGTAAATCCAAGTGTAAGGTTCATTATTTTGTCTCTATCATCCCATTTTTACCCTTAATTACCTGACACATCTTTACTGTGTCAATAATTATTTACTATGGTTACAATTCAAAGTGAAAAAACATAAAAGTGATCAATTTAAAAAAATTTGAACTCATATTAAAAAATATGGAATATATTTCTCAAAAATAAATGCATTTATGTCAATTAAATTAATTTAATATTACACCCACAAAATACTATGATTTTCTAAAAATTTCGTTTAATAATATAATTGTTTAATACCAAATCCAAGTATAAAATTCATTAAAAATGATGTTATTGAATTATAAATATTGCAAGAGAAATACATTTAAATTTAGTTTTTTTTAAACCAATTATCTTTGTAAAATATTTAAATAATAACATAATTTGATTTATAGACAAATATTTTATCACTATTCACCAAAAAACCCATCTTTTTAGAAAAATAAAAAATAAACTCTCTAGAAAAAATTCATGATGATTTAAAAAAAAATATATTCATTTTATCAAAAAAATAAACATGTTATAGAAATTAATCCTAATATTCACCAATAGAATGTAATATAAATTTTTCATGATGAAAATGTATTGTTTAGGAATAAAATGATTTTACAAATAAATTAATGCCTATTTTATAAAAAATTAATAATAAATATATATAGAGTTGGATATTTATATATATAATTCATAGTTCAGTTAAACTTATTCATACTCAAAAATTTAGTGTTTTGGTTATGGTTTTCATATTTGAATAATAATATTTCATGGTTAGGTTAGTATTTTTGTAGTGTGTTGTAAAAGATATCATGCATAGTCTAATTTTTAAAATATTAAGCTATTATATTTAATGTTTTAATACTATTATTTTATTCCCTTTAAAAAGATTTTGATAGTGATTTTTAGCCTCATATTTATGATTATTTCATTGAATCATTATGGAAATTCATTTGTATGACCACTATTCCATTTTCTTCTTAATAATCAGAAGATCACACTCCTATTAAAAATTATATCAAGAATAGCCCTCTATATTTTATATGATATAATTATTTTAGATGATTTAATTTTTGGTATTTATTAAACTAATTATTTATTTCATATTATGTGAAATCATTTGAAAATGTTATTAAATTCAACTTCAGTCCAAGTGTTTTTCATGATAAGCTTCTTGATTAATTTCATGTGGAACACATATGTATAACATATCATTATTTGATAGATGGTTCTAATATAACCCTATAATGTACCAGGTAAGGATTTATATCTCATTATATTATAATGATATATAATTAGTGTTGCTCGATCCACTATGAGGAGGAGAGAGTGAAACTCGATCCACTATGTTATCAGATGCTGCTTGGGAGGCATGTGCCCCTATGTTATGAAGGACTAAGTGGTTAACTATTTGTTATTTTTTTAATTCTATTCATATGTTGAATTAATATTTCTATGTAATATTTCTATATATTATTTTAATTATCAATTTATAGAAACCCATGTTTAACATACATAGACATTAAAACATTTTTCTTATTATTCACTATATTACACAAACACACGGCAAAATTACATATTATTTTAGCGCCTTTAGAAATATGTAAACATAAAAAGATGTCCATAAATGAACATTATAATCTACCACTATGTTATTAGTAACTATAACCCTTCTTATACATAACATACATAATACCTATCTTCAAAACTATAGGAAATGACCCACAAGAAATGGTGTGCTCGGATGCTTGATAAGTAGAAAAGGGAGATACCTAAGCATAATCATGAGTATTATAGAATGATAACATGAGAAAAATGTTTTAAAATCATACCCATAATATCAAAGATAATTATCTGGAGTCATTGATTGGTAGTTCATAAGAAATTAATCATAATGGAATCAAAGAACATGATCCATGAGATAATAACAGTAGCATATGAGAAGAATTTTTTGCATAAAAATAAATGTATAAAATTATTTCCCCAGTAGTCCAGGATAACTAATAAATCTATGTTAGTAGAATATGTTCACTCCAAAAACTATCTTTGTAGTAAATGTTCACTCTCAAGACTATCTTATTAAGAAACATCCGTTACTGAATTGGGATCACTCCCCATTCCAATAGTGTTTATATCATGAGATATAATTTTTTACCTAATGAATTGGATAGAGTTATAGATCTCAAACCTCACATAATGAAATAATTAATATGTGTTCCATAAGATCATACAAATTAATCGTATTTTAAACCATAAAATGAAATGTGTATGATGATTTTTTTATATATTAACCAATGGAAAAGATACATGTTTTATAATAATTTCATCATTTCATACCCCATGAAACGAAGAAATTTTCATAATTATATAACCCGTGGAAGAGAAATTTCTTTCATACACATCATTACATTCAAACATAAACACTTTAGAGGAAGAATATTAATGGTACCCCAAGATCATATACCCTAAAAGGAAAGAGTAATAAAAAATAATTTCAACATAGATGGTAAATATTTTTTAAAGATCATTTAATGTTTTCTTAAAAAAATATCCATTCCACTTCAAAAAACACATCACCATAAAAAGAAAATGGAAAATTTTTTCATTGAAAAATATGTGGAAAAAATAGGAATTTTTTTTATGAAATGATTTGTTATACTATCAAAATATTTTGGTCATGTTTTTCATGTAAAAATAAATGGTTATTTTACATTTTTGTAAACACTGAACATGAATTGTTTTGAAAAAATACAAAAATATTGCATTTTTAAAAAAAAATTAAATCATGGTAAAAATTTTAATTTAAATATAATAAGATATTAATTAAATAGTTTTGAAAACATATTTAAGCAACAATGATTTTGAGGAAAAAAGATTTCAGAATGAATAGTGATATAAAGTTACATTAAAAAAACATTTTCTTAATAATTTTAAGTACCAAATAGTGAAAAATGGTAAAATTAAATGAATAAATCATAAATAACAATATTATAAGAAATGGTTTGATATTTTGTGGGTTATTTAATCAGTGGAATAATAATTATAAACAATCTAGATAAATAATGAGATTATTGAGATACATTCTTACCACCACGGTAAATTTGGATCACAATCACCGTGAAATAATAATATTATATAAATCATAAAATGTTATTAAAATATTCATATTAATTATATAACATGTAAAAGTGTAATTATAACAACCTTAAAAAATAATATTGGCACAGAACATAACATGTGTCTCAAAGAAGTCAAATTGAGACAAAATTCCCATATTTATTTAGAAACTTTGAAACCATAACTCTATAAAAATATATCATAAATGGGTAATTACATCCAAATAATTTTATTTTAATTGTTATAAAATAAATATATGGGATGTATACAAAAATAATACAAGAAATAGGTGGTGAATGTGGCTTGTGTCTCATCGAAAATAAAAGTTATCCCAAAATCCTTTACCGTGATTCTTCCCTTATACTATACTCATTAAAAACTATAGTATAATAAATATATTTTATAATACATATATTTTCGAAAAAGATTAATTTATATCAAACCATATATGATTTATTATGACTTTTTAATACCTTTTTTAAAAATTTAATGATAATGTTATGTTTTGGGTAATTAAAACTTCATTTTTCATATACATTTTGATTTGTTATATTTTTGTTATTATTAAATTAATTATGAATTAATAATATAAATAAATAATACCATGATATAAATATCATATATATTCATTATATATGTATTTATAATAATCTATAGGAGTTTAAATGGGAAATAAAATACACCATTCATGGAGACGGTAGGCCATACAAATTCATCAACGTTGTTTCAATTTTGTTTTCAGATTAAAAGAAAGAAACTTATATGAGATATTATAATACAAGAATAATTTTTTTCATATATATCATATATGTTTCTAAAAACAACCTTCAATATATTACATGTAATGCGTTAATGAATCAAATCACTTTGTGAGGTAGTAGTCTGTCACACACACAAACACCGTTATATATTCACACAAAACAGAATTAATAAAGGTAAGAATGGTAAAATAATTAATGTATCATAATAACATAATAATAATAAAAAATAAAAAATATAATTATCATGTACATCATAATTTCCATCCTTGATTGGTGTTGGAGAAAAAATGAACCATATTGGTCCGCGATGAGGTAGTCTTCAGTCTACACGAATGATGATTTCATAACCAATTTGATGGAAGTGTGAGTTTTTATAGGTCATAAAATTAAGATAAAAATGTATAATTATATTCAGTAAACATATTTTTTATATAATAATTATATAATAAATATTTTTAGGTGTTAGAGGAAGAAATAAAATAAAAACATTTGTTGATGAATATTACCTCTTCTTCGGATATCACTTTATTTTGTATAAAAAATATCACTTGGTTGGATTAATGAAAAAATTAGTGATTCTAGGAATATAGTAAGGAATTTAGGAAGTTATTTGGAAAGGTCTTTTATCAATGTATTTGTGGTAGATGTGTGAAGAGAGGGATATAGGGGATGAACTTTTATAAGTTATGTGAGTGGAAAACTTATAAATTTTTTAAAAATTGAATTCCACCCATGTTTCTTTAATTTAGAGTGGACACGATAATGAATAAATACAAATAATATAATGTATAATTTCTAAATATGGCCATAAAATAGGTTTTGGAATAAGTTATAGGTAATTTCCCACTATGATTAATGTTCAGTACCTTAGTAGGCTCGCTTTTCACTTAATTGTCTTGATTAATTATAGTTTTTTTTACTAATGACATTGGTAAAAAACAAATTTTGAATTATTAAAATTATAAATTATTATAAATAATCATATGGAATATATTATAAAAAATTTAATTAATTGAAGTGTTAGAAATTAATTTAAACTAATCCAGTATACGAGAAGAAACCTCATGTTTTTAAAGTAAAATATTCAAAATATTGAACTCTTTTAATATCCAATTTCAATTAGAAAAATATTAAATTGAACTAAATTAGATTTATTTATATATAATTGAACAAATTAAAAATTTAAACCAATATATAATTTAATTTAAATTCATATAAAATTTATTGTAAAATAAAATTTTAAACAAAACTCAAGAATTTTCAATATTCATCAATAAGTGAAATATTTCCAAAAAATCCAAAAAAAATTAACCCTAAGAAAATTTAGAAGTCATAAAATAAAAAATTAGATTCAATAATAAAATTAAATTTCTAAATGTGTGAAAAATTAATTTTTTTATAATTCGTATATGGACATAAAAATTTAGTTCTTTTTAGAAAATAGTATTTTAAGAATATATAAACACTACCAACAACTATATATTTCTTTAAAAATAAATTTCATTTATATAAAAACATTATAAATAAAATTCAAAATTTAGTTATTATTAATCATATTATTAAATTTAATAGTCCTTTTATTATTTTATTCTTTAAATAATTATAATAATAAAAAATTGTTTCATAGAAACTCAGTGTTATGTACAATGAAAGCTAAAATGGTGTTTCATATAGCACAATATTTATATGGTGTAGTATACAAGGAAATACTAACTTGGTGTCATGTATAATGTAATCCATACGAGTAATATAATTTATTAAATAAAATCATAAAAACTATAGGTGTTACATTATACCCCCCTCAAAATAAATTACACCATCAAAATTCATCACTCTATTAAAAAATATGAGGTTAATTATGCTTCATAATATCCACAATATCCCAAATATATTTCTATAACTGCCGGTGTTTCCAAAAAACTTTGACTAGGTGAGTGGTCTTATTTTTAGAACATTCTCTATAGGATCCCGAATCAGCACTGATGGTCCCTTAGTATACAATCTTTCCCTAGAAGTGTGATCATTACATTTAGTACACGTGAAGGGCTAGATATGTACTTCATTAGAAGAACTACAAGCAATACATCATGGACTTGTGATACGATTGGTGTATGTTCTTAGATATTTGATACTATCCCAATATGAGTAGTAATTTCAAAGTGACTCATATACCTAAGGATTAGTTTCCCTTTCTTCCTAAATCTCACCAATTATTTCCATTATTGAACTCTTAGAGTCACATTACCACTAAACTAAAATTCTAGATAACACTGGTGGTTATTATAATTAAATTTCATTGAAATCTAAGACTTCTTTAGATGATATTGAATGGTCATAACCTTCTTATCCAGTTATTCTACTATATCTAGTCCTAATTCATTATTTTCTCCAAATTCATCTTGCTTGATGGAGCTCTATATTTACTTCCATATATCGATTCATAGGGATCCATCTGAATTCTAGTGTGAAATCTATTTTTATAATTGAACACAACTAGAGGAATGTTTTGATTCCAAAATCCTTTTATATTAAATGAAGAAGACCTCAACTTATCTTCTAGGGTTTTAATAGTTATTTCAAACTTACTATCATAATGATGATAACAGAAAACTATGAAACTCAATTTTCTATCAAGGGAATGCAGAATACTTCACTAAAACATTGAGGTAATCCTCAGATCCCAATCTGATACAATGGAAAGCGGTACTCCATGAAAAAATACCACTACCTTATTGTAAATCCTAGAAATATGATATAGAAAGAGGTATTCACAAATAGAGATGAAGTGTTCTAACTAAATAAGTTGGTATACTACCAGGCAGATAACATTATTCTATTTGGATATAATGGGGATTTCAATAAAAAACATATATTATGATGCATTTGCATTTCCATTATGGTATGGGTAATCATATTAAAATTCCATTAGATTTTTTTTTATTTTTTTCACAATATAACGACACTAAAAATACTAAGATAAAAAGTATGCAATATCTGTATTTATACCATCCCATGAGAAGTACTCTTTTAGATATCAATGCATCTTCGTACTTCCATGATGAATAGGGAATATAGAATTTTGTGCTTCACCAAATAGGTCATTCAGAAAATCTATTATAAATGAAACAAATATATGGTTCCTGAAACTTATCATTCCTTCATGATCAAGTTTAATCATTGGAATATTTATTACCTTATTTTTCGGCTATATTTATATATATATTCCCTCTTAACTTATTTAATATTCATATTTAGAGATGGTAGAAAATTAAATTGATTAAGATAGAAATTTAACCCTTCCTTCAGGATTTTTAGATCTATCCTTTGAAAATATAAGAATATTGGATCTTTTGTGGTTCTCATCATGGATAATCTAGAATAACCCTTTTAAATCAAATCATCGGACAACTTGTTCACTTTTCAAAGGTGGTAATATATTGTGAATACATACTCATTAATCACCTCAAACCATATTCTTTGGTTTAGGTTCAACTCCTTCTATGTGAATATATACTTTTACCTTTTTTATTGGTATATATGTCACACTTTTCAGCATAATGGTAATTTTTCATATATTTGATTCCAAAATGATCATAGATAACTCCAAATAATGGATTTTGTAATTTTTATCATGAATATTCAATTCTCAAGAGGAATAATCTATAACTATCCCCTTTTCTTGATAAGACATCCCAATATCTTCTTATATACATAGCTTGAGATTAAAAGCCCTTCTATATTATTGGGTAATATAAGAATTGGTGAATTGACAATATTATCTTCAGTTCATTGATGTTTCCATAAGATTCATCAATCTAGATGAAATTTTCACCCTTCCAAGTTAAATTGGTCATAAGATTAGATTTTCTAGGTAAAGATTCCACACAACATTGACAATATCCATCCAATCTAAAGATAATTCAGATCATAGTCATTGTTTTTGGAGTATACTAATATTAAAAAACATCCATCGTTAAAAAATCCACATATTTACTATTTGATGATATTATATTACCCAAAATGAAAACTCTTGCAGAAAAAATTCATAGTTTATAAATTCATTGTTTATGAATTCTTGGAATCCATTTTCATGATAACACATCCTAATATCTTCCATTATTTTCATGTTTAAGTAACATGTTTTCATTTTCAAGATAATAATTTCTCTTCCACAACATTCCCAAAATGGATTCCCAAGATTCATTAACATTTAAAAATAAAAGGACTGAAATTCATATTTAATGTTGGTTTTCACAAAATATAGATCAGGAATGAAACAACTTAAATGAAAATGATATCACAAAAACCATGGGAATGCCTGAAGTAGATAGTATTAGTGGGGAACTAGGATCATCATACCTTAGTGAAATTTGGTATAGGAACCACAGCTAACAACATTCTCCTACATGATCCACTAGGAAGGGAAACCCCATAGTCCCAATGGTCTCTAATGATATCAAATGTCTGGTTTGTGTTATATCATCAATCCAGGTAGATTAAACTAGGATGAACCACTTTCGAATCATTAATCGCACTTATCCTAATATTCCCACCTGGGTACCCGGGGTTACCCATATGAATTATTCCAAAGGGTGGTGATATTTAATCAAGAAAAAATATATTAAAATATAGATGTAATTTTCCTATAACCCATTAGAACTCCCTTCAATGATCTCCTCCTTAATCTTATCCCCCTTTTAAGCCACTCAACAAAAAATAAGCCTCTTCACCATGAACATATCACAAATAAAAAATTTAACATAAATATAATTTTTATAAAACAAGGGGAATACAATCAGATGGGTTTTCCATTCTCACTAACAATTATTGAAGTGCCTACTGAGTCTTGTTATTTTAAAAGGAATATATTAAAATTAGATGACACTTTTTACAAATTAATTAAAATTCCAAAACCATTTAAAAGTTCAATCATGTAATTATACTTCTATATATAAAATCGCCAAAAGTCCAAAATAATTTGGAAGTTTCAAATTAATATAAGATAATTCATTCATAAAACTAATAAATCATTTTCAAGATTATTGTTACTAAACCAATACAAAGAACATATTATTGTTAATAAAGGCCTCCTAGTGAAACCTAAGTAATGTACTAAAAACATGATGTAAACCAATTGAGTTCAGCATTATATTTTTCAATAATTTAAAATTTTTATTATATAATGAAATAACCAATAAAACACAAAAGAAATTATAATTGGGAATTTAATGGTTTAGATACTGGGAGAAAAACCTCGGGAATAAGAAAACTAGGCTAGAATGCCTTGGAACTTGATGAGTATGACAACGACATCAAACACTTCTCCCTTACACATCCACACATTCCTATATTTATTTATACCATTTAAATACATGTACACATTCCCTTCACCAATATGGAACATGAAAAAGCGTGATATATATATGTGTGTACCTATGTGTGTGTGAACAATCCTTCCTGTAGTCATAAAACACACTGTATACACAACCAAAAACTCAAACCACTACAACAAAGACCCACACGCTCAAAGTATATTACTAAGAAACGAAAAATAAAAAAGAAAAAATTCTAAGAAGATAAACAATAATAACTGAGGATATCTATTTCCCCAATATGAATACAACATATCGAATTAACCCTAACTTCCTCGCCTTCAGTGGAAGATTCCTAAACTCACAAATATAAGACCTGATGGAACTTCTGCACAACCAAACATTGGAAGAAAAAAATAAAAATGGATTAAACCAATCATAGGGTTTGGCTAAGATACATTGGGGAATAGGGATACCTAAATAGACTGACCTAAATCAGAAGGAGGGAGAAGGCATTTCCTCAGTGTTTCTGATATAATCTATGATGAAATTTAGTTTGAACAATGATCAAAGGAGGGAGATGATAGGGGGTCATCATGCATTGAAGGTGATCACAAACAGGGGGATCATGTTTCGGTAGGAGGGGATAAGAATAAATGAAAAATAAAAAATGAATGAAGGAAAATTTGGGTAAGAAAATAAGGATAAATAAACAAAATAAAACCTAAAATAATAATAAAAATCCCAATAATAATAATAATAGTAATGATAATAATAATAATACTCATAACCATAAAATTTTAGTTATTATTATTGTTAAAAAATTCATTTTATTATATTTTATTTTCATTTATGTTAACTTTATATTTTTTTGAACACTAGGTGGTCATACGGTCTTCCGGACCATGCGATAAGTATGTGAACCCTTCATTAGAGAAGGGGAATACACATGGAATCCAAACACAATTACTAAACCATGAACTAACCATACTAAACACCTTTTCCAATTCCAAAAAATAACCTCAAAGTTTCAAAAAATGTTTGAAACCAAGGTGCCTCACTAATGGAGACCCAACAGAAGCCACATGATTACATGGGTGAAGCCTCAAGGTTTCCCCAAACCATGTTATTCCCATGCACCAGATGCTGTCAAAACCAAAACATTTTTTCCTAAAAAAACTAAAAATTAAAACTAGGACTCAACTAAAAACCTAATAAGAATATCAAAATACAATATAAGAATAAAATAAAATAATTTCAAGGTCATAGTGTAAAAATTATCCCCACCAAAAAAACTTTCACCTACAGAAAGTCACCCAGCTGTAAGATGATCAAACTTAGATTCTTGTATGATCAAAAATAAAAGAAACCACAAACATTGAGATGAATTTTTAATCATCCAGTCACACCCAACCATCTCTAATAGAATTTGTAGTGAGAAGAACAATAAGAAAACAAGGAGGGTTATCCCTACCAAAAGAACCCGACTAGAAAAACAATCATTGAGTTTCAATGCATGTGATAAATCTAGTACTACTGATATGAACCAAAGTAGAATAATCCAGAAAAATAAATTCTCTTATAAACTAACTATCAATGAAACCAAAATAATATCCATTGTTATTCTCCCCACCATTTAATAATCGTCCAGCATAGGCTAACCAATACCGATCGACATGAGAACTTCCAACTCATACTAGAAACCCCTGACAGATAGGAAATCCGACAGAAAGAGTTAAAACCAAATGGAGAACTACACCATGATTCATAATTTCCATAAGAAATGAGTATCTTTAGGATAAAATGATGTAAATAAAGAATGATCCACAAAAGGGATAACCACTCAAGAAATAATGATGTTCAAAGAATCAAATTTGGGGAGAAAAAACCATTATAATTATATGAAAATGATATCATGATGCCTTATTAAAATTTATGTGGATCATTCAAATAAAATATTTCACAATTAAAAAATGAGTCCTCTATGACTCTTACAAGAAACAAGAATCTTCAAAGACAAGGAAGCTAAAATAGATAAAATGAAGCTGTCCCCATTTTATAACTTCAGAAAAAATCTATACCAAGGTCCCCCACAACCCTAAGAATTCCCGACTATATGCAAGATTCACTTTGGGGCCAATGGATGGAGTCATGATGTTTCAAGTATCGACTACCGTATTGTCTAAAACTGGCTTCTTACAGCCAAGACTGATTCTAATGATGCTTCTTGAAGAACCTCTCCAAGTGTCCCAAAAAACCACATAGATGGAAATGCTTCAGATGATTATTACAATATGTCTTAAAGTATCCAAACCCTCCACACCAAAAGTCTACAAGAGAGTTACACGACTAATAAAATATGAAACTGACAAAATACATGTCTAAAATAGGATCCTAGAGTTTTTTTCCTCACTGAATGGGGAACCATCTCGAATAGAAAAAGTAATTTGTCCTTGAAACTAGGACTAAGACCCCACACAAGAGTAACTTTCAAATGATTCCATGATTCTACCTCGGGAGAAAAAGAACCACCCCTTGAGATGTCCAACGCAAGCCTTAAATATAACAACTTAGAACACTATAAATGAAATCTACCTTCTTTTATTTATTTCATATAATATAGATCATAAAAAAATTATATAACATAATAAAAACATCATAAATGAATAATGAATGAAATAATAGGTATTTTTAGATGTTAAGGAACCTATACCGATGAAATGGTAACATGCCCTTTGGAATAGTAATGTGACCATTAAGAATAGTATATTGGCCAATAGAATAGTGACATTAATATTGAATGGATAAATAAAAATTTTATTTATTATAAATGAAATTTTGATATAATTATATCATAGTGTATGTTAATGAATATTTTTAAAACTTAATATTTTAGTTTTGGTTTTTTTGTAAGTCCTAAATATTTTATTAATATATTATTACTAATAAAATGATTTAAAATAAAATTAATCTCCATAAAAATTATTCATAATTGAATATTTTGTTGACATATTATTTAATAAATATTTTATAGGACCTTATTTATTTTTTGAAAGCAGTATAAAATCAGTTTAATATTTAGTACTGTATTTTTCAAGTAAATAATAATTTAAATTAATTTTTTTTCCCATATTTATAAAATTATTTTCATAAAAAGAAGTTCTTTTTTGGATTCTACAAATCAATAAATGGTTTGGATGATTTTTTTGGATTTTTTTGAAATTCTTGAATATTTAGGGAATAATAAAATACGGTAATTTACAGTATAATGACATTATAATATAAATACACTATTCCTTAGGTCATGTATAAAGTAAGAACCCATGGTTCAATTTTGAATGCATATATTACAATATTTTTTTATCAAAATAAACACTATTTCTTATCTCAAGAAGAATAATAAAATAATGAATATAATAATGATAAATCACTCCTCTCCTCCACTATAAAACAACACTTGCCCCTTATTATCCTCACTTTTCTAAGCCACTAAGAATGTAAAATTTATTCCCAAAAAATCTTCCATATTATCTTACCATGTCAACAAAATCTTGGTATTAACAAAATACCAAAACCCCTTTTCCCTATGGAAGTTCTCAAGAAGGATAATTCAAGGGGTAAACCATCTCCCTTTTTATTTTAATTTCATTTCAATTTTTTTGTTTCATATCCTCTCCTCACCTCATATATCCAAATTACCATGATAACTATACTATCATATGTATAATGTACTGATATAATATTAATTTATGTTTCATCATCAATCTCTTTACTCTATCTCTTTTATTTTAAAAATGAAATCATTGTCTGGGATGTGCCCATTTACAACCTTCATGGATGATATACATTTGTTCTTAAATTTATCCTTCAAGTCTGGTCATGACACAATTTAAATGATTGAATTATATTTTAAAATATTTATCTTATCTTATTTATGGGTCTATAACCATTATATACACATAATATTAAATAATATAACAAAACAAGTTCATTGTGATTGAAAAACCTCTAAAATTAAACTAAACGACTAGAATTAACATGTTCTCTAATGATTAGTTATCATATATCGAAATATGTTAATAAATAATACAAATTTTACTTCTGTTTTTTCATTAATATCATATAATTACAATTCTTGATAATTATACCCATTTCTCATGAACTTCATTACTCATATAAAACTATACCAACCGTGAAAACCTAGAAAACAAACACTCCCAATAGATAAAATTATATCTTATAACTTTTCAAAAAGAAAAAAAATGAACTTAATAAAAAAAATGAATATAAGGTTCTTAATTAATTAATTAATATATATAATTTTATTATCCCAGACATTATGGTTGAGTGAAGATCACATTGGGAATTTTGTAAGGGTTTTCTATCCAAATATCCATTTTCATTTGGTTCACTCCATTTCAATCATTACCCAAATTAAACAAATAATTAATATTATAAATTATGTGTGATTTTATATATATATATGTGAATTCGAATAATTCGTTATTTAATGGGGGGTTAAATGTTTTTAAATGATCATTCTATGATTCTTCCTGATAAACAATCCAGATTCAGGTAAAATTATCGAATCCTTAACCATTCTGAAGTGCGGTATATAATATTTTTTTTTAAAAATGTTTTTATAAAATCACTCATTTTATTATGAAACAACTATATTATTTCACTTCTGGTTTTATAGAAATAATTTTCCAAAAATAACTCTTCATTGAAAAGTAAAATAGTATTTCTCTTAAGTATTATTTGATTATTTTACAAGAGTATTTCCATCTATTTAAACACTCTATTTTATTATTATGATTAAAATGGATTAATATTTTAAAATATCATATAAAATATTCTATTGATTGGTCTTTGATTAATTTGATTGTTAATGTTCCTTCTTGATACAATTCATTTTATTACTCTGAATGGTTAGACTTTATTATTACATATTGGGGAATGTTTTTTAAAATTTATATGTTAGTTAAAAAATGAATCTATATGATTATTATGTTTCCCCTCTTTCATACGAGTAATTAGTTGGATTGATTAAGGTACAGGTGGGTATGCTATAGCCCCTCGATGCATTAGTATATCTAATAAGACCAAATAACCAATGTTTTTACCCATTATGTATGGTTTGTTGGCTGAGGCCATGAAAATATGATTATGATTCCTAAAATAATTAATTCCATTATTGTGAAGGTATTAATTGATAATAAATATGATTATTATACTAATCTAAACTCCATGGTCAAGTATTCTGATTGCGAAATTAAATTTTTTCATATTTCATTCATATTATTCTCAAGATTAATTTTAATAGAATGTGTTTTTAGTCATTCATCATGCCTTATTTTATATTTATGCTTCCACTATATTACTTATTGTTGGAACCATGGCCGTTTTATGCAAGAATTAGACTATAGATTGTGTTTGTTGTCAATCCTCATTGGAAGTTCTGAATGTTTCTCAGTAAAGTGATCATATAGTTCAAGGAGACAACAATATTGAAGGTGGCATCATTTCCTAGTGTTTTCCAAATTTTTGGGCCTGAAAATAGGAAAATTAAGGCATTGGTTGTTCACAAAAGGAGGTGTGCACAAAATGGTAGTAGTGCAAAAAATAGGTGAAATGTTCACGAAAAATATCGTGGTGCGCAAAATTGGGGAGTGAGATTTTTCACGCAAGAGGTGTTTCAGAATAATAACATAAAAGAATGTCAAAGTCATGGTCTATGCGAAAAACATACAGATGTGCACAAAAAACAATTCATGCGCGACAAGTATTTAACATGGAATGAGAGGTTTTTCGCACCACAAAAGGTTTTGTTAGTAGGGGTCAGAAATGACTATAAATAAGAGGTGACCACCCTCATTCGAGATGGTTGAAGACATAGATAAGATCCTAGGTTTGATATGTATAAAAGGGTTGCGTAAAGGGAGTTGAGAAAAAAATACCAAGGTGTGCGAAAAACTATGAGGTGCGTAAAAAAGTCTGAGTTGCACGAAAATGTCTGAGTTGCATGAAACAAATCTAAGCTGTGCAAAAAAATAGAGTTTTAGTGTTAATGATTAAGGTTCAAAAAATATATAAAGTTGGGAATAAAATTTGAGGTTTCACATTACAGTTGATGTTGCTCGAAAAAGGACATGATGTGCGTAAAAGTGGTGGCTCCGTGAAAAAGGGAAAGTTGTGCATAAAGGGGGTGTTGCACGAAATATTTTTCCTCATGAAAATCATGTATTGTGCAGAAATGTGAGAAATTTCACACAAGGGGTAGGTGCTGCACAAAATTATCAATATAACCTATTTTTACATTCTGATTATCCAATGGTTCAGTGTGTTCAAGTGAATCTGTTCAGGACTTCGATGAAAGCATAGTCTCGTGCTAAGCAGAGGCAATGACTTCAATGCGAATCTATTGAAAAGACCTTCACTTCAATAAACTGACTAAGAATTCACCAAAGGCAGTGAGCTAATGGGAGTCAACAAGAGTGACCTGAGGGATGCAGTGGGATATCCCTAAACATTTGTATAGGTAGTGAGCCTGGGATATAATGACTATTCACAAACCACTATAATCCACAACTAGTGAATAATAGTGGAATTAGGTAAAACTGAAAACCTGTCGGCGTATGCTCATTGGACGTATCCCATACTGGTGAACCACGTAAAAAGTGTGGTGTCATCTCATTGCATGTGAATGATTGATTTCCGATCATATCCATCATAAATGTTTAACTAGTTCCTACCAATGTGGGAACAAGATCAATCAGTTTAAAAAAAATTTGACACCCTGATTCATCCCTCCCCTCTCAGGGTGTCCTATGGTCCGACAAGTGGTATCAATGGCAGGTAGCTAGTGTTAGATCTGTCCTTTGTTGTCATGAAGAATGCTGTGAATTCTAGGGGAGTACCTCTCTTCTATGGATGTAATTTTCAGATTTGGAAGAATAGGATGAGATCTCATTTAATATCCCTTGGAATAGAAGTCATCTTTGCTACTATTCAAGGAATATGAGTTACTAATCCAACAGGTCTTGTTATGACTGATACAGATAGTAAAGATCTTGACTCAGATGATAATTCTCAGAATGCTACCACTACGGCACATTTAGATTAGATCTATCTGAAGGTGATGTGTAGCACCTCAGAAAATCCTATGTGGGAAAAAAATGAAAATATTTATGAAGGAGACATCGATGTGAAGGAGTCCAAACCTCATGTATTGCATAATAGGTTTGACGATCTAAAGATGCATCCTAATGAGAATTCATATTCATTCTTCAATCAAATAACAAAAGTAGAGGAAGCTATTCGAGGTTTTGGAGAGGAAGTCAAAGACATTACTATCATAAACAAAATCTTGATAAGACTTCCTCCTAAGTACAAAGAAAATTTTTCAACACATGAAGAAAGAGATCTATCTAAACTAACTCTGAGAGATCTGATAAGTAGTCTAGTGGCATATGATATGAGAGTCAAACCTGAAGATTCCATGACTTGTGTTTGCAATGAAATAGCATTCAAATCCACAGACAAATTGAAAATTTAAGAAGATAGTAGTGGTGAAGATGATTAGGAAAAATAATTTCGTACTCTAATTTCCAAGAATCTGAAGAAGGGAAAAGGTAAATTTAAAGGTAAGAAACCTCTAGCATGTTTTCATTGTGGAAGATTTGGGCACATTTCCTCTCAGTACCAAAGAAAGTTTGATGATAATGGAAGCGAATCAGAAGACATCAAGAAGCCCCAGAAAAGGTTTTTTCAAAAGGGAGACTTCAAATATGGAAATAATGTACAGAAGAAGAGTTTTGTTTGTCCAGAGGAAGATGGTGATATTGAATTTTTTGAAGAAGAAGAACCAGAATTTAAAACTGGAGACCATGCTTCCATGATGGCTACCATTGAAAAGTCATAATCCTCGATCAATAAATGCAGAGATAATCAGATTTCTATTTATGGTGATCCAAAGATTCAAATTATGGATTCCTTTTCCAAACATGAGAATAAATATATGAAATAAAATAAGTGGAATGAAATGGTAAGTGAATCATCAGAATATGGTGATGATCTTGAAGTAGAAATTGAATGACTAGAAGAAGTAGTGAGAGTTCAGTCTTTAATCCTTGAAAGATCAAATGACGTTGTGGAATAAAAGCTTAGAATTAAAGAACAAGAAAAGGTCATAAATGACCATTCATCTATACTAGAAGATACGTCCAAGACTGTTGAGGGTATTGAGGAAGATGTTGTTACACATAGGAGTAAACTTGAATGTCAATCAAACACAAATGAGGGTAAGAAGAAAATTCATTTTGGAAGATTCTCAGATGCAGAGTTACTGGTAAGATCCATGTGTTGTTCAGATGGGGATGAAAAACTATTGAGTTATCAAAGAACCGCTTGGATTGGAAAGAGAGGAATTGGCTGTGATGTTTGGACATCAACTTCTGGAAGTGAAGAGATTCAAATGAAAGAAAAGATAAAAGTTGGACATGTTGAAACATTGTGTAAAGTGCTGAAAAAGAAACCCTCAATTCAAACTAAAATAATAAATTAATATTACCCTCATACTTCCAAAAATTATAGTCATTCCAACCATTCTCCTATGGAAGAAGGCATGAGGATAAATTTATGTGACAAGGAATTTACCCTCATAAAGTGTTAGTTTTGTGGCTATCTGGGTCATACCATGTCATTTTGAGAAGATGCAATGAGCTAATTGAATGGGGAAGATCAGGGAAGTCAACAAAGGAGACCGATTTCATATCCTCCATCTTTTAGAAAAAATATTTTCTATGGTTACTATTTTAATTTTTATTACATTGGCCTTAAAGTTATGTATTGTAGGCAAAGGTACGAGAATAAAAATCAATAAAACTCTTAGAGATGAGTCAATATTCACCCTCCTGATGGTCTTGTTCTCACAAATAGGTTTTCTCATCTGGAAGAAGATTATGGGAATGAAGTATCTGATTATGTGTAGAAAATAATTAGAAGGCCATCAGTACCCTATACTCAATCCAATATCTCATGGAAAGAAAAGAAGAAGATCAAGAAATATAATCTTTCAGAAGTAGCCCTCAAAGCTACAAAGAGCAGCAGCACCTAGATTCTTGATAATGGATTCTCTTTACATATGATTGGAAATGGTGACCTTTTTTAGAACATTAAAAAAAGGTTGATGGAACAACGAGGTTTGGTAATGATGGTTCTTTGAAGATTAAAGGTAGTGGTAATACTTCTCTCGCCAATGGAGAGCCGAAGAAGACTGAAGTTCTTTATGTGGATAGTCTACATCACAATCTTCTCAGTGTTAGTCATCTATGTTACTCAAGGTTTATAGTAAATTTCAATATAAAAGGTATCACTATAAAGGGAAAAATATGGAATTCTAGTATGAAATGCTGCAGAACAGATGGAAACATATATCAGGTTGACAACAAAGTGAACTCATGTTATTTGTCTATTGAAGAAGAAAACAACCTGTGGCATCGAAGGCTAGACAACATTAACCAACCAGATGAGGAAAAGATATCTAAGCTGAAGATATTCATGGATATACCCATTCTGAAATATGAACGAGAAAAGACCTGTGATGCTTGTATACGAGGGAAGCTAGTCTGTAATTAATATCGACCAAAGATGAAAAGGGAATCACACCTTCTTGATCTCATCCATACAGTCATTTATGGCCCGATAAATGTTGTTGTAACTCATAGAGAGAGGTAATTCATCTTTTTCATTGATGAATATAGTAGAATGTCTTGTGTAATGGTTATTCACAGGAAGTGACAAGTAATTGATTGCATGAAAACGTATCGCTGAATTGCTAAGAATGATACTGGATGGACAATAAAAGTCCTGCATATCTGAAAATGGAGGCGAATACACGTCTATTGAATTTGAGAATTACCTTGAAAAATAGGGAATATGGCATGAGGTAGCTACTGTGATAACTCCACAACAAAATGGAGTTGTTGAGAGTTGGGATCGATAGGTCAAAAATATGGCCAGGACTATGCTTATTGGGAGTTGTATCTCTGGCCCTTACTGGAAAGAAGCAATTGAAGCTACAGTGCATATTCCGAATCGAACATGGCTTTATATGGGAGAAAGTAAGACACCATTTGATTCTTGGCATGGAAGGAAGCCTTCTTTGAAATACTTTCGTGTTTTCAAAAGAAAATGTTTCATCTGAAATAAATAAGGAAATCAAGGGATGTTTGGTGACAATGCTGATGAAGGAATATT
The DNA here is from genome assembly GCA_963277665.1 of Viscum album. Classification (NCBI taxonomy): domain Eukaryota; kingdom Viridiplantae; phylum Streptophyta; class Magnoliopsida; order Santalales; family Viscaceae; genus Viscum; species Viscum album. The sequence goes on along the minus strand of OY728146.1, from coordinate 929,180,298 downwards.
TCTTGGATATCCAATGAACATAAAAACATACAAGTGTTTCAATAAATGCATGGGGAGGATTGTGGAGAACGATGATGTTATGATCATTGAGGGGAAACCCCCAAATGATTCAAAGAATTCCTATGAGGATGAGATATAATATGAAGATGAATGAAAACATGGATTAGATGCACGTACAGATATGGAAAAAGGTGAAAAAATCCCTAGGAGCCAAATCGTGACGTTGACTCATAAGAAGAATCTAATGTTGAAACCATAGCTGGAGAAAATTCAATTGAACCCAGGGAAGGAATCGAAGAGCATAAATTGATCAATCCAACATCATTAAGGATTAGATGAAAACCACACAAATGAGGAGAATGAAGAGTATTGTGCAATATGTATTCTTATATACGGTGGAACCATCCTCATTTGAAGAAGCTGTAAAGAATGAATCATGGGTGAAATCCATGAATAAAGAGTTAGATCAGATTGACATGAATAATACTTGGGATCTAGTCAAGAGACATGATGTTCATAATGTGATTGGTAAAAAGTTAATTTAAAAAAATTGATTAGAATGGAAGTGTTATCAGAAACAAAGAATGACTAGTATGTAAAGGATATTCACAGATTGAATGTGTCAATGTTGAAGAAACCATTGCACCAGTGGCTAGATTGGAGTCAATACAAATTTTTATTACTATAGTGATCCAAATATGATATAATTTTTATCAAAAGGATGTCAAGATAGAATTCTTGAATGGTGTTATTAAAGAAGAAGTCTACATCGAACAACCATTGGGTTTTATTCGTGGTACAGATGAAACAATGGTTTGTAAACTAAATAAGGCCCTCTATGGTTTGAAGTGGGAACCACAAGCATGGTATTCCCAGCTATACTCTTATCTCAAGAAACTAGAATTCACAAGATGAGGAGTAGATCACACTCCCTATGTGAAAAATTCCCCGAAAGATCAGTTCATGGTTCTAGTGTACTTTGATGACATTATAATTAGTGGCAACAAGAAAAAATCAGTCGATGAATTTTCCAATCCCATGAAATCAGAATTTGAAATGTCAATGATTAAGGATCTCACAAATTTATTGGGGCTACAAGTGACCCAAATGAAATATTACACTTGTGTCTCTCAAGAAACGTATGCAAGAGAGTTACAGAATAAATTTAATATGCATGACTCCAACCCAATGTCAACTCCGATTGCAGTTAGAACCAAACTTGGAAATCATGAGGATGGGACTTCTGTAGATCCCACCATATACAAGAGGATCATTGGGATCCTATTGTACTTGAAAGAGACATGATCAGATATTGTCTTCGCAACATGTCAAGAAGCCTACTTTCAAAGTAATCCAGAGGAGGAACATATTGCGATAGTAAAAACAATCATGAGGTACATTCAAGGTACTCATAACTTTGGGTTATAATTTTCTGCAGGAAGGGATAGTGAATTATTAGCATTTTCTAATGCTGACTGGGCTGATGATGTAGTGGATAGAAAGTCCACCAGTGGTGGATCCTTCTATATTTGGAAGAATTGTGTTGGCTGGTTGAGTAAGAAACAAGAATGTATTTATCTTAGTACTGCTGAAGCTGAGTATATCTCTGATAAGGTATGCACTCAACTACTATGGATGAAGCAACAACTGACAGATGTTGGTGATGAGGTGAAACAACCAATGGTTATTTACTGTGATAACAATAGTGAAATTGATCTTATGAAGAATCTTGTTCAAACATTCACATATAAAACTTATTGAAATCATATATCACTTTATCAAGGAAAAATTTGAACAAGGTGTGGTTAAACTGGATCACATTGGGACTGATCAACAAGTGCCTGATATCCAGACCAAGTCACTGTCAGTGACTGTATTTGAGAAGCATCGGTTGAACCCCAGTGTTCATCCACCTCCCAATGTATAAGGAGGTTACGAGGTACCTCTCTCCCCAGGTATGTTAAATGTTTTTAATATTTTTATGGATGTGATGTAGGTTTTTGTGGGAGATACCATCCATGGGGTTTTTTTAGCAGCTCAATGAACACATACCGGTCTTTGGATTTATTATCAATGGGGGAGGAGTAATTAATTCAAGAAATGTTATGTGATAAGATGAGAATTTGGTTTTAGGAGGAGAAGTAATACATTTAGGGAATGTAATGAGTCTGTGATACAGTAAAACAATATCATGGACTTCTTTAATATTTTCAAATAACGGGATCCCAATTCACGTTTACCCTCTTGTTTTCTACACAAATCATTGCTCATGTAGACCGAGAGTGTTGGCTGAGTTGATTATTTCATTTTCTAGTTTTCATGTGGCAGGTGCTCTTTTTAATATATTTGGTGATTGCCAACAAACCCAAAGGGGGACATTGTTGGAACCATGCTTGTTCTATCAAAGAATTGGAGTATGGTTTCTGTTTGTTGTCAATCTTCATTAGAAGTTCAGAATGTTTCTTAGTAAAGTGATCATACAGTTTAAGAAGACAATAATATTGGAGGTGGCTTCATTTTCCAGTGTTTTCCAAAATTTTGGGCCTCAAAATCAGAAAATGAAGACATGGGTTGCTTGCAAAAGGAGGTGTACAAAAAAGGAAGTGGTGTTTGAAATAGGTGAGTTGTGTGTGAAAAAGATCGTGGTGTGAAAAATAGTGGAGAGAGATATTTCGTGCAAGAGGCGTTTCAGATTCAGAATGTCCAAATATGTGAAACACATGCGATGTATGAAAAACCTGGAGATTTGCACAAAAAATGGTTCCCGCATGAAAATTATTTCGCGCTGAATGAGTGGTTTTTAATGCCACAATAGGTTTTTCACATGGGGGTTATAAAAAACTATAAATAAGAGGTGACCCTCTCATTATGGATGGTTGAAGACTTACAGAAGATCCTAGGAATGATGCGCGTAAAAGGTTCACATCAAGGGAGTTGCATGAAAAAGTCTGAGGTGTGCTAAAAAGTCCAAGGTGCGTGAAAAAGTCTGAGTTGTGGGAAAAAGTCTGAGCTGCATGAAAAAAATTTGAGTTGTGCGAAAAATGATAGGTTTCACATTAAAGATGAAGGTGTGTGAGAAAGATGAAGTTGGGATTAAAATTTGAGGTTTCACATAAAATTTGATTTTGCGTGAAAAAAATAAGTTGCGCATAAAAGCAGAGGCTCCATAAAAAAGTGAAAGTTACGCGTAAAGGGGGTGTTGTGCAAAATATTTTTCCACGCGAAAATCATGTATTATGCGAAAAATTGGGAACTTTCATGTAAAGGGTAGGTGATGCGTGAAATCATTAGTGTAACCTGTTTTCATGTTCTAATTACTTGTTCAGTGGTTCAGTGTGTTCATGTGAATTAATTCAGGACTTCGATGCAAGCATAGTCTCAGGATAGGCAGCGGCAAATACTTCAATGAGAATCTATTAAAGAGACTTTCACGCCTATAAACGGACTGGGACTTCATGGAAGGCAATGAGCTAGGGGGAGTCAACAAGAGTGACACAAGGGACACAATGGGATATCCCTGAATGTTTGTAAAGGAAGTGAGCCTGGGAAAGAGTGATTGTTACCGAACCATTATAATCCACAACTAGTGAAGAATAATGGAATTAGGTACAATTGACAACCTATCGGTGTATGCTCCTTGGACATAGACCATAGTGGTGAACCAAGTAAAAATTGTGGTTTCATATCTTTGAATGTGAATGTTTGTTTGCTAATCATATCCCTCATATTGGTTCAAAAAGTTCCTACCAACGTGGTAATAAGATCCATTAGCTTAGAAGAAAAAGTTGACAGCTTGATTCTCCCCTCACATATTAGGATGTCCCGGGGTCCTACACTTATCCTTATTGAGAATATAAGATCATCCCATTATTATCATTTCATTTTCACTTGGATGTGAAGATCATTATTGTAAATGAGTTTTGATGATAATCTAGAAGTTTATTGTTGTTTCCAGAATAGTTATTATGTTGTAATTCATTTCATGTTGTAATGAAACTATTATGTATGTAACTAGTTTTCCAATGATACTAAACTATTTTTTCCTTTCAGATATTACATTATTATAATCATACTAATATAATTATGTAAGGCACTTACATTGGGTCACTAGGGTCGGGGTGTTACAATTAGTATAAGAGGATGTTCAGTAGAAACCTTAGAAATTGGATTTAAAAAACAAAAAATACAGATCAAAACCCGAAGATAATATTTAAGGATAATCATGAAAGAATATCCTATAATTTGTTTAAGGTATATATTATGTATATATTTATATAAAATACATATATATCTGGATTCTACAAGTGGACATGGTTTTGGAATTGATGTACCGAGGAGTAACAACTTAGACAATGTGTTCCAGGCCTGAGTCGAGGTAACCTAGTACATGACAATGAGCCTTACTATTCTCCTGGACTGACATTCCCATGGGTTATTCTTAGAATAATTGAAATTTTATTTACAAAAAATTATGAAGGATTTAAATTTAAATACATCCCCAAAGAAACCATTCATATTATTATGAGATTATATAAGACTAAAATTACAATTTATGTTATGTGTTTTTCAACTTTAACATTATACGTTATGATTCATTACCTTATATAGTCTATTCCAATATTTATAAATATATACTAGTGTAGGAAACTAAAACATCATGAATACACATATACCATGTAGGTAGTTACCTCTTATACAATATAATTTTTTCAGTATTGGAGCTGTGACTAGTGTTGATCAACTTATAACTATACTTAGATAGCTAAATATGGTTATAAAAAATAACCTTACCCTATGGAGAATCCAGATCCATAATGTAATAGATCAATGTTAGAATGACTTATGTGACAACAACCTCTATCATTCAATGGGACTACAAAACCAATTTTTAGATGAGAAGTTGATAAGATCCTTAAAAAATATATTTCTCACATTGGGAAGTAATGAAAGGGATAAGGTTGTCATGGAATTTTATCTTCTACTGGGAGATGCAGAAAAATGATGGTCAAAAATCAAAAGAAAATGGATGAATAAGAAATTACAAGTATTCAATGGAGATATTTTAAGAAAATTTTCATAGAAAAATATTTTCCACATGAACAATGTGAAGATAGGGAATGAAAATTATTGAATCTAAGGAAAATGGTGGATGACAATGTTTCCTAATTTGAATCCAACATTACAAGGTTATCATGTAATGATGAAGACAATATACATAATCCAATAAGAAAAGTTGATCGATTATTTGATGGTTTAAAACCCTTCCTCCAAAGGGAAATAGTATCCCAAAATATCCCATCATATGATGATATATTCTCATGTGCTATTAAGTTAGAAAAAGAATTATCTGTGTTGAATGACATTAAATGAACATAAGAGAAGAATAGTGTTTTTTAACACTCTAGAAAAGAAAATATACGAAAGGGTATGAAGGGAAGAATGGATTTCTGTCCTGTGGTAATTGTGGTAAGAAACACCCCAGTACTTTCATGTAGGGCATTAGTGTTTGTTACACGTGTGGTGGAAAAGTAAACTAATCCCATGATTGTAAGGGAATGAATGAAGCTACCAATATTCCATGCTACACTTTAAAAGAGATGGTAAATTATGAAAACTATTTTCCTAAGAGTCAAGGAAACATTCCTAAAAGAAGGACAATGTAGTAAGGGAAATCTTACATGGTTACAACTAATGAGGTTTAAGTTCCTAATGATGTTGCAGTAGGAAATTTTATAGTTTTTATATTCTTATAGATTTAAAATATCATTATAAATTTCAAATTTGATTTAATATATTATTTTTCAGTCAAAACTCCTATGGGAAGTATCATTGAAAAAAGGATGTGTAAATTAGTTCCCTTTATAACACATAAACATGCATTAGTTTCATACCTTGTTATCGTACCTATTATTGAATTTCAAATAATAGTAGGTTTGGATTTGATTTCAAATTATGATGTGAAAATATATTAAAAGAATAAGGAAGTTATAATTTATGAGAATGATATGAAATACCTTATATTTAGAGAAATTGACTCACCATATGATTCTTATCTAGATCCACTCTTATTAGATCTAGTGTATATAATTCTTTTAGAGGATTCGAATGTAGAATCTATGGGTGTGGAAAAAAATCATCAAATGGAGAATATTCCTATTGTGAATGAATATTTTGATATATTAATATATTATTTACTTGGAAATACTCTAGATTAGGAAGTTTAGTTATTTATTAATTTAATTCCAAGTTCAAGACCTGTACCAAAGACTCTTAATAGAACGAGCATAGTGGAATTAGTGGAGCTAAAGAAAAAACTAGAGTAATTGAGTGATAATGTATTTATTCTCCCTAGTGTTTCTCCATGAGGATCAAATATTATATTTGATAAGAAGAAAGATAGTTCCATGATGTTGGGTATTGATTCTAAGAAATAAATGCTATTACTATAAAGGACATGTATCCTCTTCATCACATTGATGATTTATTTAATCAACTACCTAGAGCCCGGTATGATTTAAATATTTACCTTCCATCTAGATATCAATAGTTTCATGTGAGGAACGATGATATTCCCAAGACAATATTTTGAACCAAGTATGAGAATTATGAGTTTATAGAAATTCATTTTGGACAGATTAATTCAAACTATGTTTTCTTGGATCTAATTAATATTGTTTTCTAGGAATATCATGATGAAATTTTTGTGGTATTTACTGATGATATCTTAGTAAAAAACAAAATATATAAAGATCATGAGAATAACTTGTGCATTTCTATGAAGAATATTAGATGAAATGAGTTATATGGGATGTTTATAATATGTAAATTTTACCTTCAAACAGTTTCTTTTCTTGTCCTTATTGTCTATGATGATGGATTCGTAGTTGACCTTACTAATATAAGGGATGTTTAGGAATGAACTATACCAACAAACATAACTGAGGTATGAATTTTTATTGGATCAACGGGTTATTATCATTGTGTTGTTCAAAACATCTCATAATTAGAAAATCCATTAACCAATATTACTCATAATGGGGTTAAGTTTTTGTGGAAAAAAGAATTTGAATAATTTCATGAACAACTGAAAAAGTGGTTTTGGAAGGATCCAATCTTGACTATACCATTAGGTAATGGTGGATTTGTGATTTATACTGATGCATCAAAAAAGGACATGGTGGTGTCCTTATGTAGAATGATATAGTTATTACCTATGAATAAAGGTAGTTACAAACTCATGAAAAGAACTATCCAACTCTTGATCTTGAGTTAGAAGTGTTAATATTTTCCCTAAAGATATGGATACATAATATATTTTCTGAAATATGTGTGATATATATAGATCACAAGAGTTTGAAATATATATTCTAATTAAAGTAACACAACATTAGGAAAAGGAGATGCCACAAGATACTCAAGGATTAATATTTTTCAATATACTACCCCCTAAGAATGTGAATAATGAAGAAAATTAATTGATCAAGAATGATCATTGTGTTTTGAAAAAATTAGGATTGACAAGCACCCTATGTGGATGAATTAAGAATATATAAGTGGTAATTATTGAGTAAGGTGAAACATCATTAATTTTTAAACTTTTTACCCAACCATATTTATTGGAAAGATGTAAAAGTTATTAGATTAATGATGATAATCATAAAAATAAAATTAAAGATGTCCATGATGGAAAATTTCCAAACTTCATGTGTGAGGAGGGAATTATGAAATTTGGGAGGGATTTATTTATTCCATCTATACCAGAGATAAAAAGGTAGTTATGGGATGATTCCAATAGTTTGAAATTCTCTATACAACATGGTATCAGAAAGGCATATAGTGATCTAAACGAACATTTCTAGTTGGATAATATGAAGCGGGAAATTTTGAAATACGTATCAAGAAGTTTAGTATGTTAATAAGTGAAGGCTAAAATAAAATATCATATTGGTGTCACGAAACCAATTCATAATCCCATATGGAAAGAGGATTACATAATTATTGATTTTTTTCATAAGATTACAAAATACCCCTAGAAATAATGATGTAATATGGGTGATTTTTGATCAACATACCAAGATTTCACATTTTATTTATATAAGGGAGGATTTTTCACTAGAATACCATGGAAAAATCTATATTAGTTATGTTGTAAGACTTCATGGAACAACTAATTACATTTTGTCTGATCAGGCTCCACAATTTTCATCAAAATCATAGAAAATTAACTAGAAATAATTTTATATTGAGCTACATTTGTGTACTACTTATTACCCTCAGACTAACATATAAGTAGAAAGGATGCTCTAAAAACTATAAGAAATATTTAGATCATGGTCACATGTATTTCAAGGTATGTGGGATTATTATTTACCATTTGACGAGTTTTCCTATAATAATAGTAACCATTCATGTATTCAAACGTAACCATATTAATCATTATATAGAAAGAGATGTCATACAACAACCTATTGTGATGACGTTAGTGAAAGGATGCTTGTAGGCCCAAATCTTGTGGAGGAAACTATATTCAAGGTAAATTCAATTTAAACTGATATCAAAGAATACCTAAGAAGACAAAAGATATATTCAGACAGTTGAAGGAAGGTTTTGGAATTTCAAGTGGGAGATCATGTTTTCTGGAAAATATCTCAGTGGATGGGTGGTATAATATTAGGGAAGAAAGGTAAGATTTTACATAGGTACATTGGTTCTTTTGAAATTATAGAGAGAGTTGGAGTTATAGATTATCATTAGATGATGCGACATAGCATTTATAAAGTAAAAAAAGTGTTCCAAATATCATTGTAAATAATGTACATTCTTGACCCAAGACATGTCCTCACTTCGGATGTAATATAATTGGAACATGACTTTTCTTACTATAAAGATCATAGACGGATTCTGGACACTAAAGAACATGTGTTAAAGAACCATATGTCTCAGTTGGAAAATTTACTTCATATAAATAAAAAAACATTATGAGGTGACATTGGATTCTTTGGATATTATGATGAAGAGAAAGCCAAATCTTTTTATACGGGGGATTTTGAATTTTTTAAGTTGAATTTTTTTAAGAGGCGAGAATATAATGACCTAAAACACTATCAATGAAATTTCCCTTCTTATGTATATTTCATATAATATAATTTATATAAAATAACTTATAGAACAAAATAAAAAATCCTAAATGAATAATGAATGAAATATGTGGTATTTCTAGAAGTTAAGGAACCTATATCGATGAAATAGTAACATGCCATTTGGAATAGTAATGTGACCCTTATGAATAGTAATCCTATCTATAGAATAGTAACCTCACTAATGAAATTATAAATAACATTTGGCCATATTATCAATGAAATTATGATATAATTATATAAAATTGTATTCAAATGAATATTTTAAAAATAAATATTTAAGGGTTTGTATTTTTGTAAGTGAAAAATACTTAATTAAAATATTATAATTAATTAAATGATTTAAAATAAAATTAATTTTAATAAAAATTATTCATAAATCATTATTTTTTGTCTTATGATTTTATTATAATTTTATGAGACCATTGTTAGTTTTATGAAGCGTTATAAAATTAGTTATAAATTTAGAAATGTATTTTTTGAAAATATAATAATTTTAATTAAATATTAAATGTCTCATATTTATATAATTATGTTCCAAAAATAGAGTTCATTTTTGAATTCTACACATCAATAAATTTTTAGTGTGAATCTTCGGTATTTTTAAAAAATAAATTATTTTTTAGTGAATAGTAAAATATTTTAATTTAATGTAGAAATACATTATAAGCTAAACACCCTATTCCATGAGTCGTGGATGATGTGATAAACCTTGGTTTAATATCACATGTACTTATTTATTCATTTAGTCACATGAAGCAACCCTATTGCTTGTTTGATAAAAATAATAAAATAATCCATTAAATAATTGGAAATCACCCCTCTCCTCTACTATAAAAACCAACCTCACCCCCTCTTCTACTCACTCCTCAAATCCTTGAAGCATGTCAATTTTATACCCAAATCCTAATCATTATTCTATCCCCACGTCTATAAGTTCTTCATCTTACCAAAACCCCTTTTCCTAAGGAGGTTCTCAAGGATGATAATTCAAGAGGTAAACCCTCTTCCTTTTTATATTAATTTAATTTAAATTTATTTTATATTCCTATCCTATACTCACCTAATATATGATAATTTTCTTGGTAACTCTTGTATCATCTATATAATAGAGTCATATCATTCTAATTTAATATCCCTCATCACTCTCCTTACTCTCTATCTTTTATTTTAAATATTAAATCATTTTCCGTGAGGTGTCGATTTACGACCTTCATGGATGATGAACATTCCTTCTTAAATTTCTCATTATAGGCTAGTTTTAAAAAAATTTCTATGGTGAAAATAGATTATAAAATATTTATTAATTTTATTCATTATTTTTGAACAATTTTATATACATAATATAAAATAATTGAACAAAACTATTTCATCTTGAATGGAAACACAATACAATTTAGCAAAACGAGTATCATTAAAATCGAATGTAATTATTAATTATCATATATGAAAAAAAAATACCAATTAAACTTCTTTTTTTCATTAATAACATTTAATTAAAAATACGGAGAATTATATCTATTTGATATGATTTTTTTTGTTAAATTAGTATACCAATCGTGAAAACAAAAGAAACGAATGCACCCGAGCAATGAAATTATATTTTATAACTCGTAAAAAAGGATATAAATGAACATAATAGAAGTATAAAAAATAAAATAAATGTATATAAGGTTATGAATCAATTAATTATTGGATTTAATTTTATTATCCAGAAAATTTATGTCATGTGCAGATCACATTCTGACTTAAGTTAAGGGTTTTCTACTTGAACCTCTATTTTCATTCGGGTACTCTTTTTATCTCTTTACCCTAATTAAATTATTAATTATTTTTATAAATTATTTCATAATGTCTTATAAATATTTAACAATTATAATAGTTATTTATTATTTAGTTAGTTAGATCTTTTAAAAGGATATTTCTCAAATTCTTCCTGATTAACATGTCTGATTCAAGGGATCTTATTGAATAATTAGTTATTTTCATGTGCACTATATAATTTAATTTAAGAAAAGTTATTATTTTTAAAATAAATCATTTTATTATGAGAGATCAATATTATTTCAATTCTGGTTTTATATATATATTTTTTTCAAAAGAAAAATTATTTACAAAGTTAAAGAGTATTTGTCTCATGTATTACTCAAACACTTTATAAGATTATTCCCATATATTTTGAAACTCTTTTTCATTATAATGTTTAAATAGGATTAAAAATTAACTATATCATCTACAATATTTTTGTGGAATTGTTTATGATTAGTTTTAATGTGGATGTTCTATCTTGATACCATTCTGCATATTACTCTAAATGGTTAGTGTTTATCTTTACAGACTGTGGAAAGTAATTTACATTCTATATGTAAGTTTAAAATAGGAATGTATATTCCAATTATGTTTCTACCATTTCATATGAATAATTAATTAAAATTATTAAGTGATGATTAGGGCCTGTTATATCACCTGGATGCGTCAGTAGGTCTCATGAGGAAAACATGCATTGGTTTTTACCCATTATGAATGGTGTCTTGGTTGAGGCCTTGACGATATTGTTATGAAACAATAAATTATGAAATCCTTTATTTTGGAGCTACTCATTTGTATTCCATCTGATTAATTGAGTAGTATAATATACATGGGTACATATTTTTAGTGAATTATTTAATTATCTTATATTTCTTCTATATTATGATCAAGTTTACATTTAATGGAACGTTTTTTTCCAGTCATTCATTTTGAATTATTATTTATTTATGGTTACACTATATTATTTATTCTTACTGAGCATATGAGATCACCCATTTCTTATGTTTTATTTTTCCCCAGGATATAATGATGTATATTTTGAATTACTTTCAAGGAAAATCTAGAAGTTTATTGTTGTTTCTAATATAGTTACTAAATTATACATCATTTCTAGTTTTCATGAAACTATTATTTATGTATATAGTTTCAATATGATACTAAAATATTAATTTTTTTGGGACATGACTTACTTATAATCATATCAATATAATAATATAAGGAACTATCATTAGGAAACTTAGGTTTAGGCATTACATTCACTGTTCATTGGCCTTGTTGGACACTCATGAGTTTTTCCAATTTCTTTTCCTTAAACTCCTCACGTATAAACCAACTGATCGAAGGGGTCTTAAACACCATCCAATAAATTCCATCCTATAATGATTATATAACTTTAAAATAAATCAATCCAATTTTTTTGCTTCAAACGAACCCAAACCACGTAGACTCTCACTGCTTTGGGAGTTCCCAACCACCTAAATCAACTAATGACTTAATCAAGCAATTCTATTACCTCCAATGGATCACGATCACCATTGAGGATATGGATCAACCATGAAGAACTCAATTATACCTCTCATATAGTAGTATTGTTAGAACCATAAACTAGAAGAGACTCACTAGAAACCTCTAAGACTTTTCTGAATGACATACTCAAAAACGAGAAGCACGAAGTTGAATCAAAACACATCATAAACGAAAATTCCAAACTTCAATAACAAACTAAATACCAAACACAAATAAAACATTTCAATAAATTTTTTGAAATTCAAAAATAGAATCCCATGAAAATGGATACCAAAGACGAAAATAAAACATTAAATGATTTATAACTTTTCAAAAAATTAAAATCAACCCTCATGAAAACTAGTTATTTCAGCAAGAAAAACCACATATATTTACACCATTTGTACTCCATGAAGTCTCATATATATATATATATATATATATATTATATCAAGCACCCATAAAAACATACAACCAATTATCCATGTTCCTCATGAATACATTCATATATGTTATCATTCTTAGAAATTCCAATGGTCATTTCATAACATTTATCATCTCCAAAATCTATAATTAATCTTGATTAAAAAATTTCAAAAAAACTTTCACATAACCTACCAATAGGTACTTCTAAAACCGTAAAATTATTTCCCAAATTACTTCCATTATTTCCTATAAAACCATGCATTTTTTAAAATAAAATAGTATCGAGGAATCATTTTCATTTTCAAAAACAATATTTATACTCCCAAAAAAATTACTTTTAAAAACCCCATTTATAAAAACCATTTTTGTTTTTGAAATCTACTGTAATAAACAAAAACTAATTCCAAAAATAAATCACATAAATATTTCCAAGAATAAGGGACTAGTGGCTATTCTATACTAGGAAACATGGTATTGCAGACCATTCTCTGTGCGATCATCAACCATAAGAAGTTTGTTGAACTATAATCTTAGGATATACATGGGATTATACTAAATGAATGCTCGTCATGAAACACCTAATAACTCCCTTTTTTCCCTTATCCAAATAGACAAAGAAAATTAATAATTTAAATCCCAGACAACCACTGGAAACTTGATGCTCAGGATGAGTAATGTTTCATGACATCCTTCCCGCACCCACCTCTTGAGTACCAAAAATCCCAATTTCCTAGCTAACTAGCACCCATAATAATAAGTTCCTCCTTTTAAACTATTTTTTCATGGTCCAATTGGGTCAAAATTGAACCGGTCACCCTATATTATCAGTGATAATGTCCAAGTGGCATTCACAATCTCCACGGGCAGACAACTAGTGTCATACATCATTGTAAAAAAATTGGGAATGAATTGTCCCATAAAAAATATAAATAAAAAGATATAAATAAAAAATTAATAAATAAAAATTAGAAGTTGTAAATAGAATAAATATCCACAAATGGACATACCTCCATGTGACCTTTGTGGGTCACTACCAAAAACAGAACCATAATCACACCAAGAGAGATCCAAAACAAGAGGATCCTAAAACTAAAAAATAGATTAGGCTTGAACACCAAGATGTTCTTTTGGAATTACAAGGATAAAAAAACTCTTTGACCATACCTTTAAAAAGTATCCCAAAAAATTCTATTTTCAAAATGGGACATAATTAAATAATGTTTTTCATTATTTTCATATTCAAGTAACAAGTTTGAATTTCCAGGAAAAACATTTCATTTCCACTACATTTTCACAATGTATTCCATGAATGCATTAAAATTTTAAAATGAAATGAAATAAATTTAGATCTAAATTTGGTTTTCACAAATAGAGATCAAATATGAAAGAATGAAAATTGAAATCATATCACAAGCATTATGGGTAGTCCCTAATAAGCTAGTGTTAGTGGGGACATAGGGTCATCGTATGTTAGTAAAACACAATATATCAACCACAAATAATATCACTATCATTCATGATCTACTAGTAGGGGAATCCCCATGGGACCAATGGACTTCAATAATCACAAATGAATAGTTATTGTTGTAGAATCAATCCTATTAGAAGAAACTCGGGTGAACCACTTCCGAATCATCTAGCGTATTAGTCTTAGTCAACCCACAGAGTTAAGCGAGGTTACCTATGAGCTATATTCCAAATAGTGGTGAGATTTTATAAAGAAAATAGATACGATCATATCAATTTTTATTTTAAATCCAATTCAACCTCTTATCATCGATCTCCTCCATGAGAACATCCCATTTTTAGTACACTCAATAAAGCATAAGCCTCTTCACCAAAAAAATAACATTGTTCACACATTTAACATGCATATAATTCATCTAAAAGATGGGGGAATACCAAGAGAAGGGGTTTCCATTTTCACAAATTATTCTTGAAGTCGAAACATGGCCTTGTTATTTTAAAACGAATAAATTCACTTTATAAAACACCTTTTACAAATACCATTAAATTTTGAAACCATTTAAAAGTTGATTCATGTAAATGAAAATTTTATAAACAAATTAGATTAAAGGATAAATGAATTTTTTCATCTCAAATTAACAAAATAGAATTATTTCCGAAAAACAATCAAGTGTCCAAGATACTTAATGTTACAATACCAACATAGGGAACATATATTTAGTAATAAGGACTCATAATGAAACATATGTAATGTGTTGAAAAACAAAATGTAAACCAATTGAGTTAATCATTAATTCTCTCTAAAATTTACAAACTTTATAATCTAAATAAAACACCCAATAAACTTTCATTAAATTATTGTTTTCAATTTAAAAGTTCATACATTGGTAGACCTACATGAGGAAGAAGAAGACCAATATATAATGCCTCAATACTTGGTGAATATTATGAAAAAATCAAAGGATTTCCCCTTAAAGAAACCAAAATTCCACTATTTATATTTATACCCTTGAAAATCAGGCATAGATTCCCCTCTCTATGAGGTAAAATTTACATTGAGATATATATATACACTTACCTATGTGTGTGTGTGTGAAACCCTTACTAGAGTCAAAAAATGCACTAAAAACACAACTAGAAACTAAAAAACAGTGTCAAGTACCCACACACAAAAATTAGTGTACTAGAATCCCATAAACTACATAAGATAAAATTTTAAAAGTAGAAAGAATAAGAATATAAGAAAACTATTAACCCAAAATGATGATGAAAAACTGAATCAACCCAATCTACCTCGCCTTCAGCAGTGGTTCCAAAACTCACACTAACAAGAACCGATGGACCATCCTTATAACCTAACTTTGGAATAAGAAAAGAAGAATGGGTCAACACAAAGCTAGGGTTTTTATTGAACTACATTGGGCCTATTCAGGTGAATGGTTCTGGGTTGACACGGGTTGGTTTGTGAAACAATCCCCCAAAAATATATCCATAATAACTCAAATTATAGTCATATTATTGATGTTGTATTTCTACCAAACAAACTAGGATAAATTCCATTTTTTGATAGTAATCATGGAACAATATAATGGATGTGATTTTCATCTGAAGTTTATATTTATCATTTCACTGATAGAAAATACAAATCTCATTTTTATGAAAACCTTGGTTTCATATCCTTGGAAATTAATATAATAATTACATAAGGATCTCCAAGAAATTATAGATATAACATTTAATTCAACCATAAAGTTAATAATAAGATTTTTGGGGAAAAAATTCCATCAAAATTCAACCAAGCAAACATAGAATTGTGATGTGATCATTGTAACATTATGGGGTTTTACTATAAATTCGACATCTATTCACTATGGCGACATCCTGATACCTTTATATAATTATTTATATATAAAGTAATGGTTATATTTAGAGTCAAATATGAATATAGTAGTTTTATAGTGAATGTTTTATGTAACTTTCACAACATTATTATCATTTCCTATATCAAAAATAGTGGTCCCTAGATATTTCCCTTTTCCCCTTGTGATAAGAGTTTTCTAACATATATCATCATAATTAAAGCTATGATTTGAGGATTTCTATGAAAAATTCCCATTATCCTTACAATAGAAGAACTGATGTGTGGGTAGTGAATTCTGTGTATCTTTCCCTCTATTTGAATATTTAAATAACTTTTTTCCCACAACTTCAGAAATAAAAAATATCAATTTCCATCCTTCCCCCAATTAAAAATTTTCTATTACCCTCAATCTAATTTACTCTATGATTCATTAAACAAATTGACAATAAATAAAATCTCATATTCTTTTCTCCCTTGCACTTATATTTACCTTTGAATTACATGTTTCTATCCTTATAAAACACATAAGTTTGATGAATAATTTCATCCTCTATTTCCTCCTTAATGGAACATTGAAAAACATCATCATATCTACTAATGTATGTTTTAGATGATTCCTTTCATAAACTTTTCTTTAAGACACTAAATGACCAATCAACCATAATATAGGTTTGGATGATTATTCATGAAGCATACCTTTCATGTCCGGTAATATTAGCCTCATAGGTACCAACAAATTAATCATCCCTTTAATTTAAGTCAGGTAACTCCATATCCATCTTCAAATAAAGATCATGAGAAATATATTTTTTGAAAAAATAAGTTCATGTACTCTTCAGAATCTATACAATCAATTTCATATTGTTGTATCATATTATTTATTGGAGTCCAACATTAGTCTTATTCACCATCTAAATGATAAATTGATATAATGAATCAACCATGTTCCAAAAATTTATGAACATAAAATATATTTTCAGTGGTACTGATCCATTGATCAACCTCTAATGGATTTGAAAGACTAACTAATTTAATGTGGATATTTCCTTATGAAGGACTCAACAAAATTTAATTTTTTTTCTCATTTTGGAGTCTATCATGATTTATATTTTGATAATGTTTTGTGATCATTGAAACAAGATTTTTTATTCGATATATTATTGTGTTTGGTTGTGTAGGAGGAAAATCGTTTAATTTTTCATCACAATAAGAATTAATGTGGCCCCTTTAGGTTCCAACCACTAAATTAAAAAAATTTAAGAAACAATTATTATTGTTGGGAACCACATAATCATGAAGAACCAATTACAGGTTATCTAAATCACGAAACCTTAAATTTTAATCTATGAATAAATTGGGTTTTCTTAGTACATTCATAATAATTATCTATTTAAATAATTTATGATGGTTTGTAAATAGTTTGTTAATTCCAAAAGAATATCACCTGAGAGTGTGAAACCCGGTAGGCGATAAGTCCCATTATGATTCACCCATTCCCAATTGGGTATAGATCAATAGAGAGGGTTTGAGGATACTACACTTATGTACATATGTGATATAGCCACATACACATTATGTATCTAGATATTGATTTATTTTATTAGAAATGACTCAATTAATTTCCAAAAATCTAATATGTTTTCATATACTTTGACTCTTCATTAGAATTATCAGTAGATATTTCCTTAGGGATATCACTAATGTTATATCATCCTAATAACCAAATGATATCTAAAACATTTCTCTAATACCAACTATAAATACCCAATAATAACATACATATAAATTATATAATTTGTGTGGAATATTCATTACATTACAAGAAAAACACTCCCAAATACCATATTATTTTAGTGGATTTGGAATCATAGAAACATAATCAATGGTCTATAAGTGAACTACATCATCTTCAACAAGGATATTCATAACAAGAACCATTATTTTAAACATCATACATATTATATGCCTTTGTAAAAAAGTGAAATAAAACTAAATAAAGGGTGAAATTAGAATCACTATATCGGTAAACATAATTGATACATACAAATAATGATGAGCAGAAGTTTATGAGAACATGATAATAACCTTTCAAAATTATACCCTTTATATCAAAGAAAATAATCATGAGTCATGGAATAAATATTATATCTTCATAAGTCATGAATTATAATGGAATCATTTAACATGTGTAATGGGAGAAAAACATTGGCAGAAGACATAATGTTTTTTTCATTAACATAAACTTATAAAATGATTTCCACAGAAGTCATGTAATGAACCAATCATTTTGAGTAGTATATTAATTTACTCTTAATGATTTAATAGATATGTTAATGGTCAATGCAGAAAGAAGATTTTGTGGCTTCATTCAGTCGACTTGAATCATATGAAGCCCACTTATCAGATCTTGGGCAGGAGGTGGCATCTTTGGGCTTCGATTTGGACCAAGCCAAATCGAACTACAGCGTGTCAAGATTGAATGGAATCACCTACGGTAGAAGTTCAAGTTGGTGGAGATTACTACTAAGGCAATGTTATCTGAGCCTCCCCAAAATTATTTAACCATCGCACACCTTATCCTTTAGACATATTCTGGTTTTTTAAGGGATTATGTTTCAAAGCACTAATATAAAATCTCATGGAATTAATAAAATTATTGTTTCATCATTTTTGTGTTATAACTAGCTTTTCTTAATAAAATATAAGTTTATTGATTTTTGAAGTTAAAAAATATATTTAAAATATTTCCCTTGCATAGAGAGTATTTATGGAAAAATAAACATTATATTTGAATTGGAAATGTCAAAATTAATCTTTGATGAATTTTTGGATGTTCTCTAAAAACTTCCATTTTTTGATGAATAATGCTTGATGAATAGTGTTTTTATGAATAGTAAAAAGATGTTTAATTGTTAAATAACTTTTTTGGGAATTTGTTTTCAAAAAATCTGATAGACATGGTTCTAATTAAGGTGAAAAATGTGGTTTGTTGAAATCAAAATAATTTTTGGTGAATAGTAATTTCTACCCCAATGAATAGTAAAATTAATAGTAATATAAATAGTAAAATGAATATTAATGTGGCCATTATAATTAGTAAAACATATTATTATTTTATTTTCATAAGGTTATAAGGTATTGGAGTGTTGACTAAACATCAAGGTGTTGAAAATGAGTTATAGATTTTGAATTATAATTATTGAATAAATTATGATTTTAATTAATAATTAAATTAAAAATAGTTAGAATTTTTAAAAAAAATAGAGTTCATTATTGGATTCTACACGTCAAAAAAGGGATAGGTTGAATTTTTTGGATTTTCCTGAAATAGTTAATTTTTAAGTGAATAGTAAAAATACAGATTATGGATTCAATATGTTTAATGATATCATGACTGCATCATGATGATTTCCTGAGTTTTTTTGATGGTTGGTAAACCAATGGGGATGAATTATTGTATGAGGGGTCCCATGCGGCCTAACACCATGGGAAATACCATGGGAAAGCCCATGGATTTGAGAGAACCACTTGTGAGGTGTCCCTTGAAATTATTAATGTATCACTTCCCTTTCCCTATAAATAACCACCCTTTCATCCTATAGTTATCACTCCCAACTCTCCATCATCTAAACTCTAGTCTGATTACCTCCCAAGGAGTCCTCCCAAGGTTACCTCAAGCCTCAATTGTCACAACCTTTGTGTTTTAGGAATTATATTTTAAGGTAACAGATTCTTTCACTCTTCCCATTTTCAATGTTCTACTTTCATTTTAAGTATTTCAAGTTTCTTTTTTCCATGTTGGGGTATGATATATATATTACTCATACTTTTCTTTTATGTTCACATTATTATATAATCTATTTAATCCCATAAATTCATTTTTTTATGTTTTATGTGACACAGTTAGGCTGCCAAATTTTTCATAAGAGAAATCTTATTTTTTTCTTCCTTTCATGTTTTTCATTTCATATGGTATGTTATTCAAATATCATTACCATGTTCTTATATCCTTTATATTATGTCCCTCTATTATTTATATGGATCAATTATGAATGGGTGACCCATGTCCCCTCTCTATTCAATTGTTTTCTAAAACGCTACAACATAATCGTTATGCTGCCGAATTTTTGTCTCCAAATGGCTCTATCTTTTTCTCAAATTCTTTTCTTTTATAAAGTGAATACTAAAAACTCTTTACTCTATAAGGGTATTCACATATATGTCCAAATGTTATATTTTAAATTCCAGTATTTACAAATGTGAGACCCACTTTCCTTTTCTGTGGGTTTAAAGTGACATAAAGATCACGACTTTAATGAAGTTTTAAAATCTTATGACTATGAAATGAAACCTAGTTCTTTTATTCTATATGGGTAATTTATTAATGGATTGATGATGATATATATGGATCACATTATAACAAAGACAAAATAAGGGTGTTCCCTGATAGTTCTCCAATGCATTGGGTAAATACTTAATCTTTAGAGATGACCATTTTAACGATACCTTGGTGAATAACCTTTGTAATTTTTTAATGACACCTTGGGGATGGACCTTGGTGATAGAAAAATGATTTCCTAAGTTAAATGTTGTAGCCACATCTTCATGTTATAAAACACATTATTTTTAGTATGATATTCCACATGATATCTTTCTCATACCTTAATGTTATTTATCATGACTTTATTGATGTATCTCAAGTTTACATGTAAAATATTTCTCTTGTTTCCCTTACTGGGCCTTTTTCTCACCCTTTCCTTTGATATATGCTCCTAGGTTATGATATCCTGTAATGAACTTAGGATGAAAAATGAAGAATCCTTTCAAGTATTTAAGAAGAATGTTTTATTTCATCATGTATTAAGTTCCTGGTTTCCAAGACACTAAACCATAAAGATCCTCTATCTTGTATAATGTAGAAAAAAGAATATGTAATGAAAAAGGTGGGATGCCATAGTTGGTATCAATGTAAGGTTTAGTTATTTATTGAAATTAGGATATGAAAACATTAGGAATAACCCTATAGAATGTTTAAATATAGGAAATCTTCATGGTATTTTAGTGAGTATAGAGTTAGTGGTTCATCAAACAAATACATACCTATCTGGATACGAGCAGGTAGAGGCGGCTCTGGCACAGATGTACATAGGGGTAAAACCCAAAACACCACATTGAGCTAGAATCAAACGGGAACTGGTGCACGACAGAAGACCATGATTCCCTATTGGTTATGACACTCCCGGGGGATATGTTCGGTGAATCAAAAGATTTTTATGAATCATTATGAAGGAATTATAGAGAAATATAATTGTTTAAGCATGATGTTTTAAGGAAGAGAATCCTTTATAGTTAAAATATTCATAAATGAAACATGTTTCTCACTAAGATTTTATTCTTTTAGAAAATGGCAAGAAATAAGAGGAATCATGCAAATGGTGACCGCAACAGACTATGCACTGACGGCCCTCCGATGGAAGCCAGAATGGAAACATTCATGCGAATGATGAACCAACTTACTCTAGTTATGAGTAATAACATAAATCAAGCTAAGAGGTCGATATCACAATGAAGGGAACAACATTTTTATTGAGTCAATTATGCACCAATGACCACCAACCATTAGTGGATCGACTGACCCATTGGTTGTGGAACAATATATAAGCTCCATTGAAAAGATATTTTTTTTACTTCATTGTTTAGAACAAGAAAAAGTCACCCTTAATGTTTAACACCAAGAGGAAGAATCTGATCAGTGGTGTTCACTGATCTAAAACATGAATCCAAGAGGAGAGATGGAATCTATGGAGGGGGAAGAGTTCAACGAAATATTCTTCAATATGTATTTCCCTCATTCGATGAGAATGAGAATGGAGAAACAATTTATCGAGCTGAAGCAGAAGGGGAATGAAAAATTGGAATCTACAAGATGAACTTTACAAGGCTTTCCCATTATACCTCAAGATTTGTCATTGACCCTAATGGGAAGGTTGATAGATTCTTTGGTGGACTACGACCTCATCATCAGAAGAATCTAGCCAATAGGGAGTATGATAGCTATGATGTAATAGTTCAAAGTGATTTGAAAGTCGAACTGGAGTTTGGTGAGACACAGTGGTCTCACAAAGCTAATGAAAATAAGAGAGCTCTAGAACCAAGCGTGGGAAGAAGCTTCGATCAGGAAAGAGGTGGAAAGAAAATGAAACATTCCTCATTCAATAAATAAGGGAAGAAACATTTGTGGCACTAATTGATCAGAAGTGGAAAGTGCTAAAAGTGTGGAAGATAAGGCCATATTGCTCGGAATTGTCATAGTGGGAAGAATCCTCAACTCCCCAACACAAACGATAGAGGAAAGATGGTTCTGGCCCTACCCGAAGACTAATACATAAAGTGTGGATAGCTTGGGAACTTTTCTAATCACTATCCAAATCTGAGGGAAGTAGAGGGGGATCACCATCCACCTCAGAAAAGTCTAAGGGAGAAAGGTTGTTCTTTTTCTATCACAACAACTAAAGTTGAAGCTCTGAATGACATGATAGCAGTTACTCTTTTTGTCCTCTAAAAAACTGCAAGTACTTTGTTTGATTCATGTTCTACGCATGCCTTTATTTCCTCCAAGTTTATACTAATATTGAATCAATCTCCAAATTGCTAGAGGTAGAGTTGTCAATCAAGACACCAGGTGGGATTATCCATGCATTAACAGTGTTTAGAGAATCTAGTGTTTACTTTAGTGAGAACAATATTATCGCAAATCTAGTAGTCATTCCCATAACGGAATTCGATATTATTTTAGGGATGGACTGGATCTCAAAGTATAATTCTTAGATCAAATTCAGAAGTAAGGAAATATTAGTAGTGTTGAATGATCGACCAACAATTATCTTCCTTGGAGAGATATCCCAACCTGATCTTTTTCTAGAGGCACCTTCAATAGCTTTATTTATGTAGTTAATCAGTGAGGATGAAGAAGGAAAGGGAAGTATAAAAATAGAATATGTTATGATTGATTTGGAAGAAATGATTGTATTTCATGGCGAGTTACCTCAACCTCCCCCAGAAAGAGAGGTTGAGTTCTTCATTTAACTCATACCTGGATATCAACCGATATCAATGACCCCGTATAGAATGGAAAATGAGGAGATAGAGGAGTTAAAGAAACAACTCCAAGACCTGTTGGATAAGGGGTTTATCCGACTAAGTGTGTGTCCTTGGGGAGCACTAGTTCTCTTTGTGAAGAAGAAGGATGGATCAATGCGGCTATGAATTGATTATAGTGAACTGAATGTGATAAAAGTGATGAAAAAAATACCCCATTCCATGAATTGATGATTTATTTGACCGAATTCATGGGGCTCAATTCTTCTCCAAGATTGATCTTCGATCTATTTATCATCAACTAAGCGTGAAGAAGGAAGATATTCCAAATAATTCATTCCGATCAAGGAATGGGCATTATGATTTTACTATTATTCCCTTCAGCTTGACTAATTCTCCTGCTATTTTCATGGATTTGATGAATAGAGTCTTTAGGGACTACCTTGATAACTTTTTGGTAGTTTATATTGATGATAATTTTATATATTCAAAATGTCCGGAAGAGCATGAAGATCATATGAGGGTTATTTTGAAAACTCTACAGAAGGAGAGGCTCTTTGGAAATGTCAGAAATTGTGAGTTTTGGTTACAACATGTTGCTTTCTTGGGGAAAATTGTTACCAATGAAGGAATCATAGTCGAACCTGCAAAGACAAAATTTGTAGAGGAGTGGACTCAACCCACAACAGTAAATGAGATTCGAAGTTTCCTTGGTTTATTCAGATATTATAGGAGGTTTGTCAAAAAAAAATTCATGGCTTTGTAATACACTATCCAAGATGACTCAAAAATGGGTTAAGTTCATCTATACAAAGGAATTCGAGGAATTGTTCCAAAAGCTGAAGAAGATATTGGTTTATGCACCTTTGTTGATACTACCCTCTATTGGAGAAGAATTTGTTATTTTTAGCGATGCATCTTTGAAAGGGCTTGGGTGTGTCCTCATGAAAAATGACAAGGTAATTGCTTATGCATCCCACCAGCTGAATCAACATAAGAAGAATTATACTACGCCTGATCTAAAGCTGGCGGTAGTTGTTTTTGACATAAAGATATGTAGGAACTATCTTTATGGGGCGAAATCTGATATTTTTAATGACCACCAAAGTTTAAAGTATATTTCCACATAGAATGAATTAAACATAAGACAAAGGAGATGGGTAGAGCTTATTAAAGACTATGATTGTTCAATTCATTATCACCCTGGAAGAGAAAACAAAGTCACAGATGCGTTAAGCAGGAAAGAACCTATTTTTCTGGCAATAATGAGCTTCCTATGAGATCCCTTGATTAAGGTTCTACAAAAACATGACATGGGAATTGTAAGGTAAGGGACATAATCAACCCTATCTCAAATTATCTCTCAACCTTCATTACTAGAGAAGATCAAGAAGGCTCAAAAAGAATATATTTTGTTGTAGGAGAAGTTTGACCTTGTAAACGATGGGAAGTTTCCAAATTTCAATATTGATCAAGAAGGTGTATTGAAATATTGTACAAGTCTATGTGTTCCATTTATTCCAGAGAAAAAGAAAGAACTGATGGATGAAGATCATAGCTCTACTTTCTCTATAAATCCAGGAAGTACTAAAATGTATAGAGACCTTCGTGATCATTATTGGTGGAATAACATGAAGGGGGAGATTGTTGATTACACTACAAGGTTCCTGGTGTGTCAACAAGTTAAGGAATAATGACAACATCCTATGTGGGTATTACAACCGCTACCCATACTAGCATGGAAGTGGGATAATATCACTAAGGACATTGTCAGTAGTATCCTATAAACATCCAAAGGGAACAATGCGATATGGGTTATAGTGGACTATCTCAGCAAGGCCACCAATTTTATATATTTTCGAGAAGATTTCTCTCTGGATCAACTTGACATGATAAACGTAAAGGAAGTGGTTAGGCTTCATGGGGTACCACTATCCATTGTATCTGATCGTGATCCAAGATTTATATCAAAATTCTGGAGAATTCTTCAACATGCTCCGAATAATGAAATAAATTTAAGTACGACCTATCATCCTCAAACTGATGGCCAATCTAAAATGACTATTCCAACTCTTGTGGAAATTCTGAGAATATTCTCAATTGAATTTAAAGGTTGATGGAATCAACACCTTCCATTAGTTGAGTTCTCATAAAATAATAGCTTCCATTCGAGTATTCAAATGGAACCCTTTGAAGCTCTGTATTGAAATCGATGTAGAACTCCTAGATGTTGGGATGAAGCTTTTGAGAGAAAGCTTCTTGGGTGAAATCTTGTGAAGGAGATTATCGAAAAGGTTCATTCCATCCAACAACAGATAAAGGCTGCTCAGAGTCAGCAAAAGAGCTATGCTAACAACCATCGAAGGGATGTAGAGTTTGGTTTTGGTGATAAAGTATTCCTTAGAATTTCTCCATGGAAGAGAGTCATGCGGTTTGGGATGAAAGGGAAGCTTATCCCTAGTTACATTGGCCTCTATGAAATCCTTGATCGCATAAGAGATGTGGCATGTCATCTAGCACTTCCACCGAACCTAGCTCAAGTTCCCGATGTCTTCCATGTATCTCTCTTGATGAAGTACATACCCAACCCTTCGCATGTACTGAACCAAGAGGTGGTACAACTGGAAAATGACCTATCTTATGAGGAGCATCCAGTGGAGAGCTTAGACCGTAGAGACAAGTTTCTACACAACAAGACTACCCACCTTGTGAAAGTGTTATGGAGGAATCATAAGTATGAAGAAGCGATGTGGGAGCCTGAGGAAACAATGATGCAAAAGTACCCTCACCTTTTCAACTAGGCGTTTGGTTTAAAATTTTGGGGACATAATTTCTTAAGGGGGAAGAATGTAATGACCGAAACTTTTTTAATAGTATATTAATTTACTATTAAAAATGAAATAGAGATGTTAATGGTTAATATAGAATGAAAAGTCGATGACTTCATCCAGTAGGCTCTAACCATATGAAGCCCACTTATCAGAGCTTGGGAAGGAGGAGGCATATTTGGGATTCGCTTTGGATCAAGCCCAAGACAAACTTCAGTGTGTCAAGCTTGAACAGAATCTCCTAGGGGAGAAGTTCAACTTAGTGGAGATTACTACTAGGGAAATGTTATCCGAGCCTCTCCAAAATTCTTTAACAATCACACACCTTATCATTAGGTCATATGAGGGTGTTTTAAGGGATTGTGTTTCAAAGCCCTAATATGTAATCTCATTGTATTAATAAAAGTTTTGTTTCATAATTTCTATGTTATAACTAGAGTTTCTTAACAAAATTTAAGTTTATTGATTTTAGAAGTTTAAAAATGGTATCTAAAAGATTTCCCTTTCATAGAGAGTGTTAATGGAAAATATACATCATTTTTGATTTGGAAATGTCAAAATTAATCATGGATGATTTTTTTGGAAGTTTTCTAAAAAGTTTTATTTTTGATGAATAGTGCTTGATTAATAGTGTTTTTTTGAATTGTAAAAATATGTTTAATTGTTAAATAATTTTTTTGTGAATTGAATTTCAAAAATCTGACAAACATGGTAGTAATTAAGGTGAAAATTTTGGTCCATTGAAATCAAAATATTTTTAGGTGAATAGTAATTTTTACCCCTATGAATACTAATATGAATTGTTATATGAATAGTAATGTGAATATTAATGTGATCATTATAATTAGTAAAACATATTATTATTTTATTTTCATAAGGTTATAAGGTATTGGAATGTTGACTAAATTTCAAGGTGTTAAAAAATCAGTTATAGATTTTGAATTATAATTATTGAATAAATTATGATTTTAATTGTTAATTAAATTAATAATATTTTGAAAATCGTTTACAAAAAAAGGAGTTCATTTTTGGATTCTACATGTCGAAAAAGGGTTAGGGTGATTTTTTGGGATTTTTCTGAAATAGTTAATTTTTCTGTGAAGAGTAATAATACAGATTAGGGTTTCAGTATGTTAAATGATATCATGACTCCATCATGATCATGTCCTAAGATTTCATGAGGGTTGGTAGACCAATGGGGATGAATTATTGTATAAGGTGTCCCATGTGGCCTACCACAATGGGAAATACTATTGTAATGCCCATGGTTTTGAGAAAACCACTTGTGAGGTGTCCCTTGAAATTATTAAAGTATCACCTCCCTTTCTGTATAAATACCCACGCATTCCTCCTATATTTTTCACTCCCAACTATCCCTAAACAATTCCATGGCCTCATTAACTCCCAATAAGTCCTCCCAAGGTTCCCACAAGCCTCCAAGGTCCCAACCTTTGAGTTTTAGGACTTACGTTTTATGGTAAGGGATTCTTTCACTCTTCCCATTTTCAATGTTCTACTTTCATGTAATGCCTTTCAAGTTCCTTTTTTCAATGTTGGGGAATGATCTCTATATTCCTTATACTGTAGTTTTATTTTCACATTATTAGAGACCCTATTTAATATAATAAATTCATTTATTTGGTGTTTTAAGTGACGCAGTTAGGCTACCAAATTTTTCATAAGAGAAATCTTATTTTTGTCTTCCTTTCAAGTTTTTCATTTCATATGGTATGTCCTTAAAATTAAATTACCATGTTTTTATATCTTTTATATTCTATCCCTATACTATTTTATGTATCATTTATGAGTGGGTTAACCATGTCCCCTCTATTTTCAATGTTTTCTAAAACCCTGCAACATAGCTGTTATGCTGTTGAATTTTTGTGTCAAAATGTCTCTCTCTTTTTCTCAAATTATTTTATTTTATTAAGTGAATACTGAAAAATATTTATTCTACAGGTGTATTAACATATATATAGAAATTATATATTTTAAATTATGGTATTTACATATGCGAGACCCGCTTTCCTTTTCGGTGGGTTTAAAGTGACATAAAGATCACATCTTTAAACTATTTTTAAAATGTTATGACTATGAAATGAAACCCATTTATTTTATGCTATATGGGCTATTTATGAAATTATTGATGATGATATATGTGGATCACATGAAAATAAAGAAAAATTAAGGGTGCACCCCGATAGCGCTCCAAAGCATTTGGTAAAGATTTAATCTCTAGAGATGACCATTTTAACTATACCTTGATGAATAACCTCCGTAATTGTTTAATGACACCTTGGGGATGGACCTTAGTGATATGGAAATGATATTCTAAGTTAAATGTTTTATCCACATATTAATGTTATGAAACACATTATTTTTATTATGATATTCCTCATTCTATCTTTCTCAAGCCTTAAATTTATTTATCATGACTTTATTGATGTATCTAATGTTCAAATGTAAAATGTTTCTCTTGTTTCCCTTACTAGGCCTTCTCTCACCTTTTACTTTGAGGTATGCTCCATGGTTATGAGATGATGTAATGAAATTAGGATGAACAATGAAGAATCCTTTCAAGTGTTTAAGAATAATGTTTTATGTCATCATGTATTATGTGCCTGGTTTCCAAGACAATAAACCTTAAAGATCCTAATTTTTGTATAATGTAGGGAAAAGTTTATGTAATAAAAAAGGCAGGATGCAATAAGTCAAGGCTCAATTACAAGGACATTTTAGTGGAATATATTCATTCCTCAAAACATCTTATTAGATTAGGTTCACTCCAAATACCATCTTAGAGGATACATTCATTTACAAAACCAATTTTACTCTGCATTCCATCTGAGTCTTCCCTTGATATATAATGCCCTAACCAATGTATTGGTGGGAGATGTAGGTCCTTCACATAAAATAATGAAATATTACATTTTTTTCAGCAAGTTGAAAAAAATAATCATATAATAACTAGTGAAAATAAATGGGTATCACATATATTTTATCATATCTTATTCTATGGAAATGGAGGTTTCATAATTATTTCATCAAAACATAACCCACATAATGAAGAGGGTTCTAGAGGAATATAACCCATGGAAGAGAAAAGTGTTTCATAAATAAAATTAGATCAAAACACAAACCATTCTGATAATTAATATAGATGGTACCCTTTTATCATATCCATAGTACGTCATTACTAATACCAGCAGATATCGTTTTAGATAGTAAATAATTATTAATGATTCTTATAAACATTCTTGAGGAAAATATACTTTCCACTTTGATAATAACTTTTTAATCCATAATACATTTTGAAAAAAAATATTTAAAAACAATTTTGAGGACTAAATTATTTTTATACATGTAATTGATTTTTATGACATTATAATTTTCCATTAATGTCATGCACATAAAAACGAAGGTTTCTTTCACATTTTTGGTAATATTAAAATGGGAATTGTTTTGAAAAATAACAAAAAAAAACTTTTAATTTATTTTGGTACATTTTTTTTAATGTTCCTATTTATAAATTATAAGAGAGTGATAAAACATTTTCTAAAATATTTTTTGAGAACATGTCTTTGGAGGAAAATAAATCTCTAACTGAAGATAGGGAGATAAAGTTGGATTTTCTTAAATCCATTTTTATAATAATTTTAATTACTAAATATTATAAAAAATATTAATATGAATTAATTATATAATTAATAACCATATTAAAAGGAATATTTTATAGTTATGTATATATTTCATCAATTTATGATAATACATAAACAACCCCACAAACAAGAATATTATAGAATGAAACTCTGACTAGTTTTGTAAATTTGAATTAAAATATTGAAGAAAGAATAAAATTAAAGAGTGATTTAAATATAAAAAAAGATATTCATGATATAAAATGTCAATGTGGAAGTATATACACATAATAATAGAATATTAGTGCATAACATAACATTTGTCTCAAAGAAGGAAAGTTGAGAGAAAATATCATTGCTGCTTGTGTAACATTGAAACAATAACCCTGTGAAAAAGTTATTACAAAATAGATAATTAAATTTAAATAATTTTCATTATATGAACCAGTAAATACACTCATTGGTATTATACCCACCACATAGAAGTAATTGGTGCTGAACATGGCTTATGTCTCATAGAATATCAATGTGATACATAAATCCATTACCTTAAGTACTGACTTCTATTGTACTCATTCTATATTCCTATGTAAAATATATTTATATTTATTGTACATATATTAATGAAATGTATTCATTTTTTAATTCCATATATTATTTTATTATGTCCTTTAATTACCCATTTATTAACATTTCCTTGTTAAAATCATGTTTTAGGTAATAACAACTTCGTTTCTCATATATGTTTTTATTGGTTATATTTTTTTACTCTTCTTATAATCGTGATATAATCTTGTACGGAATGATAAAAATGATATAAATATAAGATAAATTCCATATATATATAACTATATAAGTAAAATAAATAGTGAAAGAAATATATTATTCATGGATATGGTAGGTCGTACATACGCATGAATGTTTACTCCACTATATTATAGGAATTACAGGAAACATATATGAGATATTATCATTAAATAATTATTTTTATTTCACATATATATATATATGATATGTTTATTAGATACATCAATAACACATTCAATGTAAATCTTGAATGAATTACAATGCTTTGTGAGGTGGTAGTCTTCTGTAGACTTGAATGATTTTATCATATTCTTAAAAAATTAAATGAATGAGGGTATGTGTGATATAAAAATTATAGAATAGTAATAAAATAATAAAAATGAAATATATAAAATTTAAATAAAATTTCCATAATTATTCACATCCCAGATTGATGGTAATGGAGAAACGAACGACATTAGTTCACAAGGTGGTAGTCTCTTGTATGCACAAATGAATAATTTATAACTTATTTGATGGATGTGTATGTGGAATTAAGTCATAACATTGACATAAATATTATCAGTATGTTGGTGATACAGATTTTATTTAATAGTAATTATATAATAATAATTAAATGGGTTTTTGGAAGAAAAAAACAAAATCAATCATCGATGAATGTTACCTCTTCTTCGTGTATCTCCTTTTGGTTTGAATCAAAGGACTTTATTTTTTGGATTTCCCACAGAATGATGGATTCTGGGATGATAGGATGTATTTTTTAAGATATTTTTATACGTTTTATATGCTCCAAATGTAATTTTATGGGTAAATATAGGGGAGAAGGTGTGGCCTTTTATAAGGTAGTTGAGTGGAAAACTTGTACATTTTTGAAAGAAAAGATTCCATCCATGATTTCTCCATTCCAAGTGGATACATTAATAGAGAAAAATAAATAATAGAAGTTATAAGGTGAAAATATTTATAGTAAATGGATTTTGGATAAGTTTCTAGATTTTTTGTTACTATATTTTTTATGTTTAGTCCCTAAGTAAACATGTTTTCCAATTATTCATCATGATTAATTTAAACTTTTTTCTCTAATAACATTGGTAAAAAAAATAAGTTATAAATATAAGAGAATATAAATTAATATGATTACAAATATTAAATATCTTTTTAAAAATTCAGTTCTTATAGGCAGAAAAATTTAATTTGAAATTATTTTTGTTGATGATATGAAAAACAATGTTTTTAAAAGGAAAATGATCAAAAGTTTGAAATTTTTTATATCAAATTTTAATGTGAGATTGATTATAAAGACCTTAATTGGATTTAGAGATAAGAAGTTGAACTGATTTTACATTAAAGAAAATTAAAATATAATCTAACTATGTAGCTAAATTAAATTAATATTTTCATTTAGAATTCAGAAATTTTCACTTTTCATCCACAAATATAATATTTCCGGAAAATCTTTGATACTCAAACTAAGATAATTTTTAAATTATGATAAAAAATTATATGTATATATTCTCATATTAAATTTCTAAAGGTTTAAAAATTCATTTCATTATTTTTCACATAAGGACATTAAATTAGTCCTTATGAAAAAATAAATTTTTTCAAAACATATGAACTATATTGAAAAATATATATTTCAATTACAATATGATTTATTCATATGGAAAAAATTATAAATAATATTTAAAAAAAATTCATCACTCTTCATGAACTATGTTTATTATATGGGTTATAAATATATTATATAAATAATTATAATAATAATATATAGTTTCATGAAAACTCAATGTTTCCTATATCACTAGCCAAACCCAGTGTGGCATGTAGTTCAAGATTGACATGGTCCAATATATCATTCAAGAATAACCTGGTTTAGTATATAATAATATAAATGAAAGAAGATCAATTTTTTAGAAATAAAATTATAAAAACTCAGGGATTTACACTAATGATTTAACATTGATTTGTTATGTTAACATAGTTTGTGATTATTGTCGCAAATTTTCAGGCCCTGAAATATTTTTTATTGTTCTATAATATTACTTTTTTGTGGTAATTTGTTCAAATTATATGATCTATGATTTCATATAAGGTATTTTGATAATCAATTTTTATCCGAAAATCCCATTAATTTGGTATTTCCCCCATTTTTATATTTTCTCTCATAATTATAATATACCATTGTGTTAATCATTTATTTTTTTCCTTTACTAATACTTGGAGTTCACTCATTCTTGAGTATCCCTTTTCAAAAGATAATTAAATACATGAACATTTATTATAATATTTCATGTGGGGTGGGAATTTTATAGGATTTGTTGAAAAAATAAGGTGTAATAAGACATTTATTTAACCAATATATATATATATATATTCAAAAACATTTGGTATTACGATTGCGTGTTATATTTGTGAGATCAAATATTTAAATTATGTAAATTATGTAAAATATATACCTATTATTCATGGCTCACCTCGTGATGGATATTACTAACTACACCACTTTTTTATATCAAGCCACACCAAGTGGATTTTTTTTATAAATGCAGTTTCAGTAACCATTCTATTTTTCTAGTTAAAAAATAATCCATTTACATTTTTTAAATGATTTCTCATTTTTGAAAAATATTTAGAAAAAATCCATATTAAATTCAAAAAAAAAATTAATATCAAAATCATATTTTTTTAAAATATGAACCTTGATTTGAAAATCCAATTTTCATTATTTTCTTTAAATCCATTTTATTATTTTATAAAAAAACTAAATAAAACATTATTTTATCAAATCAATTTTATGTAATTTGTTTTATAAATTACCATTTTAAAAATATATATTTTAATAGCACTCAAATTATAAGAAATAATATCATAATTTATGATGGAATTAATAGAATCCACCAACCCTGTACATTTTTCGTAAATGTATTCACAAATTCTTCAACTAATTACCATAGTGAGGTAAAATACCTATCCTATACCATACATTGAAAATTTATCCATCTTATTGTCCTTTAATCCCCTTGGACAAAGATTCCACTACCACTAATATATTTATAGAGAAGGGTCCATATAAAATTGAATTCTATAGAACTACATTGTTTAAAGAATAGATTTATTCTATCCCATATCAATAATTAACCATTAGTACCCCCCCCCATTTAATTCTGTAATTGAAACCACCCATTATTTCCAAAAAAACCCAATATAATATATGATAATAATATCATGTTAAAATTGTAACATATTATTTTCCAATAATTCCATAATTATCTCAAAGTGTCTAATTCTTAATTAATACCATCGAGCTTAATGAATTAACAATCTCTTAAACCCATTTTAATAATTTTATTTGATTATAATTTCTGTAATCATCTATGATTAATTAGGATTCCACAATATCAATTATAATTTATATACTTAATAACATAATAAAATGACCCCTAATAAACCCACAATAAAAACTCATAATAAACATGGTTATTCATAATATCCAAATTAAATATCCAAGTCAAATGAATGGAATTAATTATTATTTATAAAATTTATTTTTCCTAATATTCTTTACATAAAACTCATTTACAGTAAATATAATCCAAAAATTATTCTTTCAATACATAGTTAATAATAACAAAGAAAATTTCAAGTTATTCATGGATTATTTTTTAAATAAACCAATGATCGTATGAAAATTCATTAATTAAACCAAAAATAATAGATTTTATAATTATCTCAATTTACGGATCATTCAACATGAAACATTATATGGGATATATTTTCTTCAAAATATCCTCCCACTATTAGTGCTTTAATAACTAATGTTTCCTCAAAAAATTTCTTATATAGGTACAGTGCTCTAGTGATATGAATAATTTATCACCCTATTTTTTTTCTTATTTATAAAATTGTTTTGGGGGCCTATCTATTCATTCCATTTTTTGTTCCAAATTAATATTTTCCCACAAATACATGTCATACGTGTCTATCCAAAACATTATAAACTATGAAATTTGAAATAATTCATACAAATATGTAATATTTTTTAGAAATAATAATTGATAAGGCAAATTATTTACTCAATCAGTGGATTCTAGAGGATCTATATAACAAGGTTAACAATTTCCTTACATCCTTGGTTGTTGATAATCTATTTATGAGGACAGTCAATAAAAATCAATAACTGACTGCAAAATCTAATGGTCATAATCAATGATCATATAAAAAATTATATTATTCTTAATCAACTAGTAACCACTTATGAATTAAATGAATTTAATATATCATCTAAAATAATAATATGAGTCCCATTATAGGAATTGATCATATATCAAACCAATATATTGGTTATTGACATAATATTACATATAATTATTCAAATGGATCCATATATATCAATTCGGGATCACACTTATTTTATACACATCACATCAATGAAATATCACCCCTCAAGACCTTCTAAATCACTACACATAATCTCAATGCATTACATATATGGTTTTTAGAGTTTAATCTAACTAGATGTATGTATAATGTTTAAATAATGTACTCATATAAAACCATATACCAATTTCCTTTTATAAAACATAACAAAATATTAACTTTAAATGAGGGACATTTTTTATTACTAGGTATGAAAAAACTATATGAAAAATCTATATATATTCCATATAAATCATACTAAATCCATCAATTATGAATTTATTTCATATGGATGATAAGTGATGAAATTTGTTATATTAAAACCCAATCACCATGATAACATCCAGACTTTGTGGTTACCCTCATAAATTACAATAAAATTTATTCTAATATTTTTTCACTTTCCATTCAACATAGAAAAATTAGTCAACAAATCTTTTTGAAGAAAATGAACATGATTTACTTGTAGATATATTATACACTGAGATACAATATTTTTTATCTTCTTCTCTAATCCATTATAAAAGAACTATCATCTTATATCAGGTTACATCATTGTTATCCTCGTGTGTAGTAAAAATTATTTGTTTTAAAATGTTATTATAATTTATTCTTTAATAATAGATGGAAATTTTATACCCTTATTTCAATATGTAATCATGTTTACTATTATAGAACAAGAATTAATGTCCTCCACATACCCTAGTCAAACACAATTCCTTTGATATTCAATATCAACTAATTACCCCTCCTAAACATATTACATAAATATAATACAGATATAAATTTGATATAACAAAATTTTTTTTACCTCCTATTTAAATTTGAGATACATACACCCATAAAGATCATTATTTTATACTAATCATTAAATTCATCTACCATCAGAGCCATTATAATAAAGGCGTCATCCATGAAATTTCACCTATCTAGTATATAAGATAACACAATGTAAAAATATAGAAGGTATTAATTCATATAATTTACCACAATTATTAATCTAATTATGATTAAATATACTTGAAACAGTTATAATTTGTGTATATTATGAAAAACTCAACTAATATATAAGGACACTAGATCATTTTGGAATGAATGACTATTTCCTGGTCCATGTCGAGTATTATGTAATATTTATATTGTGGATAAAATTATTATGATCTATATACTTCCAAAATAACCCATTATTCAAACACAAACCATAATATAATTCTTTAAACATCACAATAAGAATTATATAATTTTCCCACTTCAGGAATGATCAACACTCGAGTAGAACAGAGAATTTTATTGAATTAATTATAATAACTATTATATTTTTATCAATTAAAAATTTGGATAATTATAAATCAATAATATCCTTGGTTATAAATTGTTTATGAAATATTGAATGAATATACCAAAATACAAATCCATATGATGAAAACTATATATCTTAATGAAAGTATTTAGACATACTAAATACATTTATTCATTGAACTTTTATTTGTCTATATAATTTCCCTTCTCATAAATATCATGTCTAAAAAAATTAGTTTTAAAAATAAAGAATTTTTATTTGAACCTCATTACATATAAAATATGTGCACATAATATCTTCAAGAAAACACTAAAATGACTCCCTTAATCACATATTTAACTCAAATAAAACAAAATACCTTATAGAAACTTCTATAAGAATAAATTATAATATTTTTTAATGATATGATTAATAAAATACTAAAAAA
The DNA here is from genome assembly GCA_963277665.1 of Viscum album. Taxonomy (NCBI): domain Eukaryota; kingdom Viridiplantae; phylum Streptophyta; class Magnoliopsida; order Santalales; family Viscaceae; genus Viscum; species Viscum album. The sequence goes on along the minus strand of OY728146.1, from coordinate 929,143,575 downwards.
TTACAAAATAACAATATTAAAATGGAATCTCAAGGATTTTATATCATCCATTTGTACATTATAATGTTATTCAATATATTTTCTAAAAAGGTATTATCAGTTATATTAAAAAAATATCATTCTATATGCTATTATAATAAATATGTTCTGATGAAAAAATTTGAGAATATATTGATGGTGAATGTGTATAAGATTGGAATTATAGAAAATAAACATAAGGGGAAAAAAATTTCATAGGATTCTATTGTGTGAGATGGTATAGAAAGAAATAAAGTTCAGTAACATTTTTAATATAGGAGGATGAATTTTTTTCCATCACCCAAACATGTACTCAAATGACATGGAGAATTTTCAATTGGATTTTTCTACACTGTTAAAGATTATTTGTGATAATCAATGCTCCATAGATCTTTAATTAGAATTGTACAAGATTTCGTATCAAAAAAAATTCATATCCAGTATCATTTCATAAAGGAGAATTTTGTTTGTGGAGATGTTATGATGAAATATATTTCAACAACGTACCAAATTGTTGATTTTTTAAGATAATTTATGTCAATTTTTTTTTGGATTTGAGGATATAACTTTTTGTTCAACCTCAACCAAATACATTATATTTTTTAAGGAAGTCCATTAATGGGATTTGGATTATGTTGATGAAGTGGGAGAATATGTATAATAGTGTCCGTAAAGGGGGAACAACATTGTTATAAAAATGGGGAGAGTAAGTATTAGTCATTGAATAATTAATATAAATTTATTTTTCAAAAATACCATGGAACATAACTTTTCTTACATAATTATAACATGTTTTTATATTAATATACAATATATTAAATTTTGATCCAATCCAGTTCTATAATAGTTCAGTTTATTTTTATTCTTGGATGCATAATTTACAAATATTTAAAAAAATTACATTATATTCAACTAATTTTTTCCCAACTAGCACCCTTATTACACTCATAATGATTAAAACCATTATTCATATCTTAGGGAGCGGGAAATATAATAAAGGTGCAAATCATATTATCATTAAGGGTAACCATATGAAATATCTATTGATGAGAATATACAATCATAAGATAATTTTAAACCAATGATAACATATATTTAACATAAGGAACTCAAACCCGATAAAATAAATTTGTTTAATCCTAAGTCATGATAGATGGATTTTCTAAAGAAAAAAATTAATTAATGTGAGAAATATTTAAAAATAAATGGTGATCCATGATAGAATATCATTAAAATTGTTATGTGAAATATGTATAATATTTTATCATTTTGAATTGGTATAAATTGTGACATGTTCAATATTTAAGTTACGTTTATGAAATCAGCCCCATGCATTAACACATGGACATGAAATTGGGAACGTACATATTCTTACAGACATGAAAACCAATTTCTTGCATAAAATTATAGACATGAAAAAATTTACATGTAGAAACATATAGACCAGAAAACAAGTTCCACACATAAAGTTGGGAACATGAAATTAGGTATCATGTATAACATAGTTATGTCATTAGTTTTCGCACTTTACCTAATATATTGGCACAACATATAGTTACATGAACACCCAATACATAATAAAAATTGTACATATTTTTTCTATAAAATCATTAAACATTTATCATATCTTTTTATTATAATATGTGGAAAGGGGACATGTTTTATAATAATTTCATCATTTCACTATAGAAAAACCCATGTAAAAAACGTGTTTCATAGAATCATCCATAAATAATCATTATGTAAATCTATCATAATAAATAAATTTGATGTTATAATAAATCCATACCATAGTAAAACCTATAAATCCTTAATGGATGGTCACATAGATGAAACTTTCTTTAAAATATCATTTGAACCTTTCTCTGAAAATTTGAGAAAATATCTTATTTATTTAGATATAATTTAACTAGAAAATTTTAAAAATATTGTGAGAATTATTTACATTAAAATAATCATGAAAATTTATATAGTATTATAAAAATAAAATCAAGGACATTATGTAGGAAAATATGTTCTTTATATAGAGGTTAAAAGAAAACATTTATTTCAAACATTTTTTAAAAGTCAAAAACTACTTGTTTGAAGAAATTATTATGTAAATATTTTACCTTTTAAACCTCCATAAATAATGAAAAGATATAAACAATTAATTTTTTAAATAATTTTAAACTTTTGGTATAATCTTTTATAAAATAGTTTTTAAGAATATGAGCATGGAAGATAAATTGTTTAGACCAGTTTTGAAATAGGATCAACATTTTTTTTAAAATATTATCCCAAATAATATTAAGTAAAAAGGTGAAAAATATAGTAATAATATATAAAAACAATATAAATAACTATATGAGTGTAAATAATATGGGTTTTAAAGGATAATATTCATTATATACACTCATTGAAAATTTAGAATTGAAATTCTGCAAAGGAAATGTGATTGTAATCTTAAATCCTAAATCACTTTGGTAATTGTTGATTCATAATCATGATGAAATAATAAGATAAAATTAATAATTAAATATCATGATCATAATTAAATTCTTGAAATAACATTTAAATTTGGTAGTATATAATCCTCATAAATATAAGTAGGTTGATAACATTAAACATGTCAAAACAAAACAATATTGAGACGAAGAACCCATACGTCATGTTAGATGTTATTCATATGTGATCTAACCTCATATATAATAAATTTATTTTTTTTATAATTGTATAATATAAATATTATAAATACATATAGTAATATATATTTACCACTTATAACATTTCAACACACACTTATTAATATATTCTTTAAAAAAAATTTGTTTCTTGGTGTTAACTATTTCTTTTTATCATGAAACTTTCAGTTGAGGAGAACATAACCTTATACAATGATCATGGTCCTATAATATATATAATTTTAGTCCTGTAATATTTATCATATTTAGTATTTAAATAAAATTCTAATTATTCAAATAATGTGGCGATTAAAAATGAATTACATAACTTATTAATGGTGGTCATCCAAGTATACACACAAGTTTTGTTTCCACTATTTGATGGATATAATTAAATAAAGGTAAAAAGAAAATAAAAATTAATAGATAACTATTATAACATAAATATAACATATATATGTAAAATTTATCAATATTACCATACATACAAATATAAATCTGGAAATTTATTACCTTAATTTCTATGTGTTTTAGTCCATACTTACACACAAGAAACACAACCATTTTCAAACCGAGTGGGAGTTAACAGGGTATATGAAATATTATAATTGAAGAATCATAATTATTTAATTAATATTATTTGTAATTATAAATATATCATAATGACCAATCCTGAATAATGGTGATGGAAAATAAATATTATATCCATTTGGATAAAGTAGTCCACACATAGACCTGAATAAATCATTAATTTACGATTTATTTAAAAAGATGGTGGATACTTATTGTTCCATTATTATAAAAAAATTCTATTTATTAAGGATATTGAATTTTTTTATTATGAATATAATATATTTAGATGAGGTATGTAATGAAATAAATTAAATGAGGTCATATCGGATTATTAACTATTCTTTGGTAGACCACCTATAGATATATTTTTAAGGACCCATGGAATGGTCTTTTAATAATAATAGAACATATATTTCATGTGAAGGGATGTTTAGAATATAATTTGGTATGTTATTTATCAAGTTTTCTCAAATTGGCATAATGAAAATGGAGGAGGGTTGTCAATTTATATATGAGTGGAGGGATACATATTGATTTTTATAGGATTAAAATAATATTTAGTCGTTTTCATGGAAAAATATCTCCTAAAAAGTAAAATATTAATTATATGGTGATATGTGTAGAAATAAATTTATCCTGTAACAATTAATATTAATAAATATATATTTATCGTGTAGTTTTAAAATTAATTAACCAAATTTATCCTTTTATTATGGGGACCAATTTATATTGTTTCTAAAATTTATTACCCCAAAATATTAAGTTCAACTTATTAAATAATATTATTTATCATGATTTTAAGTATGTAATCAATTTTAAAATATATAATTTTTATAAGTGGTTGAAATTAATTTTAAAATAAACCCACAAAACGGGATGAAAATGGTTTTTCTAAAAAAATGATTTTGTATGTAAAAAATTATTTTCATACAAATATATAGTAAAATATATATAAAATTTATAAATAGTAATATTTTTAATATTAATACCCTAATTAAATTTTATATATAATGTAAAAAAAGATGGCTCTAAATTTTTTTAAAAATAACAAAATAATTTCCTTAAAAGTGAGTATTTTCACTATCCAAAAAAGATTTATCTTTTTCATGAAATTCCCAAAATTTAATCCTAAGATGATTATGAAATGGTGAACTCCCAAATAAAATAATTTATATTAAATAAATATTCTAAAATAGAGAAAAGTTAATTAGAATATGAACACATAAAATGTTAAAGAAACCATTTCTCAAGAAATCATAATTTTGAAGTATAAAATATATTTATATCTATACATAGATTAATAATCACCAATATATTAGTGTAATTTTATTATTAATTATAATATATATTGATTTTATTTAAAATAATTAATCAGTATAGAATAATTTTTTTTAATATAAAAACACATTTCACAAATAAAAATCATTTTCTTGAAGAACTCTTTTTTCCTTTAAATGAATCATTCTTCATTCATAACCATTAGATCACAAATGTATGAATTATTAAAAATATATTCAAATATGTTAACCAAATATTAAGATAAAATTGTTAATAAATTTTATTTATTTAGCCCAAAATACATAATATATCAAAAAGTTAAATTCAACAAAATATTTGTCTTTTAATCATTATGTTATTTATAATATTTAGTGTTGTGCATAAATTATTATATTGAAAACATAATTTTATTATTATTTTTCATATTTTAGTTGATCTTCTTCATACATTCTGATATAATTGTTAGTTTATAAGATTCCATTATTTCATTTTTATTTTGGTATGTTTACAAAGAATGAATTTAAGAAACGAAATTTTATTTTAAATATGAAAAAATTATAAAATACATGGCTGTTACATTCAAACCCCTTAAATAAAAATTTTTATCAAAATTTTTTATTTATAATCAAGGATTTAATACTTGAAAATACCTTTTTTTGGAATCCCACCTCATAAAAAGGACCAATAAAACATCCATTGAAAAGGGGCAGTGGTAATCATTGTGTTCACTTGAAATAGCACATAATCAGGTTCAATGAAATGGATAACATTAGTTTGAGGATTAAATATATAAATATAAGAGAATAAAAAAATTTAATTACTCATATATAGTTACATATAATGTGGTCATGAAAATTTTATTATCTCAAAAACCATAAATTAGTGAGGGTTTAAAAGACCATCAGTTCATAAAAAATAAAGGTAAAAGAATAAATATTTTCTCAAGATACATTTCCTAAAGTTGGGGGATCCTTTTACTATAAAGGTAGTGAATCTAGGGATATATACTCAAATTATTTATTTCCATTTTAGATGAATTCTTTCATCCATTTATTATACCTGTATCAATTACCATTGTATCACATCTATTACTCTAGAAATTAACATTTAAAAATAATTTTTCAATTCTAATGAAATAACAATAAATTTTAATTTAAAAGGGGAGGATATGAACTTTTATTAAATAAAAGAATAAATGAAGGAAATTTATTATATAATGGGGGCATTAATGATATATCATCCCTCTTTGAGGAACTAAAAAAAAGGAAAATACATTAAATGTCACAATCCAGGTGGTTATAATGATCATGGTCTATTTCCGAGTCTAAATCAACTCGTAGTTAGCATGAGTAGTAATGATAATATAACTATTTTTTTTTAAAATAGATAGATGTAGTTAAAATTCTAGGTATGAGATATGAGTAATCCTTCCTCTTTCATGACATCTTATTTTGAATAAGTGGAAAATCATCACCATACATTTTTCTAGTTTATGGAAGTAACCTATTTTTACAGATCATAATTAATAAAAATTCATCTAACAAATATACCAAATTGTATCCACTATTGTTTAATTTCAATAACTTTTTAATATAATCTATGAGTTGGGAACATAGAAGAGTGTAAACACTAAAATCCATATCAATGGAAGGATATTTAAGACATTATTTTCCATGAGATCATAAAAAAGTTATTTAAACCAGTTCTATAAAACAATAAAAAAACATTCCTCCTATCTCTAGAAATTTATGAAAACCAAAATGGACTGTATAGTTTACAAAATATGGATGATTATTTATATGATGAAATTATACATTAATCTATAAAACCTTGAGAATAACACAAACAGTTAAAATTAAACTAATATAAATGTATTTAACAATAAAAAACCTCCAAAATATATCTCACTAAATTAAAAATCTAGACAATTTTGAAATATTGTCACTAAATATCCAATGAAAACTTATCTTTAATCCCAGAAAAACACAAATTATATTATAATACCACATAAAAAACACATGATTACATTCATCACATATTCCCCTAAAACAAGCTAATAACCTAAATAATAATATAACCTCAATGAAAATAAATATTCTTCTAGAAATTATTTAATTATTATTCCTCTAATAAATTATATACTAGAATATAGTAAACATCATTAAATATAACATTAACCATTTTTTCATAAAATCACTAATCAATTCCATGTTTATCCATCCATCCAAGTTAGTTTTTTTATTAAATGAATGAAAATAAATAAAAATTTGGAAACCTGAGAATTAATATAAGGCCCCGACCATAAACATTACTTAATATTGAATTAAATGAATAATTACCATTGAGGATCTTTTCAGGTTTCGAGTTTTAGAGAATTAGACAATAACTATTACATCTCAAATGATTACACAGTACACACGTCTACAAAGTTTCCTTTTTTTCAAAACATGAACTAAAAATAGTCATTTCTAGTTCCATGTTTAAGAAAGAATGACTTCTCATTGATCCCATACTTGACACTATTCCACATTATGTCCTATGAAAAAAATTTCAAAAAAACTTGGGGTGAGCATAAAAATCTCTATAAGGGATACACAAAAAAGGAAAACTGTTAGTTTTTTAAAACAATAAGTAAACCATGAATACTTTATCAAAGTAATAATTTTCACCTTTATGGAGTAGTAAATACTCATCAATGAATAAAATATCATTACTTACCCTTTTGTAACAAAATATTACCATTAAACCCATATAAAGAACACATAACATATAAAGGTAACTTGGGACATAAACATATATAAATGGAATAACCATACGGTCAACTTCCACACATATCACTTAATGGAATAGCCATATAGCCAACTTCCATAACCAATGCACTGGAGGTTATAACGTAACCACTCGTCCTGGTATTCACGGCACCACCTGTCATATGGTTTATCACGTAACCACCCGTCAAATATCCATCTACCATTATAAAATCATAAGACATTAAAAAAATATAACGGAAAGAAAACATTTCCACATTTCAATCACAATATATCACTTAAATATATTGATATAAGAAGTTCATCATAAAAACCATTTTCAATACCAAAATACATAAAAGAGTATATGGTATTTATTTCATTTTAAAAAACATCACGACTTGTTGAGGAAGCCAAAGACCAAATAATTCTCACGGCGGCGGAAAAGGTCATTGTCACCGCGTACGTTAAAAGAAACATTCATTTTTTTTTCATTTTGTAAAACTCTACGTAGAAAAACATTCCTTTTGTATAAAATTAAAATTTAAAGGGGTTTATAGACCGTATAAAACAAAGCCTTGTATTAGAACAAAATATTCCATCGAACAAGCACATATCATATCCTCCAAAGTCTGAATTGTTCGTTCTGACTTCCCATCTGATTGAGGATGAAAAGATATACTAAAATTTAATTCAGTAGCCAACGACTTCTAAAGGCCCTTCCAAATGATAGAAGTAAACCTGGGATCACGATTAGATACAATGGATAGAGGAACTCCATGTAACCTTACTATCTATTTAAGATACAAACGGGAAATTTGATGTAGGGAAAAATTATCTCGTATAGCAAGGAAATGAGAAGATGTAGTCAAGGGATCAACAATAACCCAGATTGCATAATTACCTCGAGGTGTCTTTGGAAATCCCACAACGAAGTCCATGGATATATTTTCTCATTTCAACTCTGGTACTGGTAAATGCAGAAGCATCCCTTTCAGCAACTTCTGCTCTGCTTTAACCTATTGACAATTCAAACACTTCACAGGAAAATCAGCAATATCGCTTTTCATTCCATCCCACCAATAATACTTCTGTAGATCTCTCTACATCTCAGTTCTGCCAGGATGAACTGAAATCGGGGAACTATGAGCCTCACATAACAACTCATTCTTCAACTATGAATCACCAGGCACACATAATCTCTTCCCAAACCTTAAAACACAATCATTATCAATATTAAATTCAGGCAACTTACCCTTCTGAACCTGCTCTACCATTTTCTGCAACCCACTGTCTTTCTTCTGTGGTTTCCTAATTCTGTCTGATAGAGACGATCTCACTAATAACTGAAACAAAACAGAAGAACTTCCTACACCAACAACTTCTATTACAATGTTCATCAAATCAAAAACCAACGGATCTCGTTCCAAACGTAGCATGGTTAATGAACCATTACATTTTCGACTCAAAGTATCATCCAATTTATTTTCTTTTCATGGATGGTAATGAATTGTAAAATAATAATCCTTGACTAATTCCAGCAATATCCTCTATCTCATGTTCAATTCTTTTTGAGTGAATATATACTTTAAACTTTTGTGATCATTATATATTTCAAACATTACTCCATATAAATGATGCCTCCAAATTTTTAGAGAAAAAACAACAACAGCTAATTTCAAGTCATGTATAGGGTAATTTACATCATGAGTTTTCAACTGACGTTAAGCATATGCAATTACCTGGTCATTATACATAAGGAATTAGCCAAGTTCCTTCAACAAAGAATCACTGTAGATAACAAACTCACCATTCCTGGAAGTAAGTTCCAAAACTGGAGCATTCACCAATATTCATTTCAACTCCTGATAACAATCATCACATTCATTTGTCCAGATAAACTTAACACCCTTCCATGTTAGCTTAGTCATTGGACTAGATAACTGTGAAAACTTTTCAACAAAAGTTCAGTAATATCCTACCAAACCAATGAAGCTACGAATCTCAGTTACATTTGAGGGTCTTGGCCATTCTTCAACAACTTTTGTTTTAACAGGATCAACAGTTAATGCCATTTTTTGAAACAATGTGACCAAGGAATGAAATTTTTTGTAACCAGAACTCACACTTGCTGAATTTTCCATGAAGTTTCTTTTCTTTTAAGGTTCACAAGATAACCATTAAACGACTTTCATGCTCCTATTTACTTTTATAAAACACCAAAATATCATCAATAAACACAGCCACCATTTACCACCTTATTCAACTGAGCCATCAGTGTAGTAAACAGCTCAATTCTGATTATGACCATCTCTGGTTGCTGATTTGAAAGGTCATTACAATCTGTATGCCTTCCTAGAAAAGCTGATATGTTTCCTCTATGGAAAACCATTCTTATCACAAAAATATCTTAGGCGAAGCAACATGGAAATCTATAAATTCTATATCATTTCAATTTGACCATAAAAAAATATTTTTGGATAATAATTTAAAAGAATTCTAACTTCTAATGTTGTCTCAACCGACCTCTGATACCAACTATAAGGCCCCAGCCTTAAACATTACATAATATTGAATTAAACAAAAAATTCCCATTGAGGATCTTTTTAGGTTTAGAGTTTTAGAGAATTAGACCATAACTATTACATCTCAAAATATTACACAAAAGAAACTTCTACAAAGTTTCCTTTTTTTCAAAATATGAATTCAAAAAAAAGTCATTAATAGTTCCATGTTTAAGGAAGAAAGACTTTTCCTTGATCCCATACTTGACCCGATTCCACATTATGTCCTGTGAAAAACATTTCAAAAAAAACTTAGGGTGAGCATAAAAAGATCAGTAAGGGATACACAAAGAAGGAAAACTGTTAGTTTTTCAAAACAATAAGTAAACCATGAATACTTTATCAATGTAATAATTTTCACCTTTATGGAGTAGTAAATACTCTTCAATGAATAAAATATCATTACTTGCCCTTTTGTAACCAAAACATTACAATAAAACCCATATAAAGAACACTTAACATATAAAGGTAACATGGGACATAAACATACTTAAATGGAATAACCATACGGTCGACTTCCACACATATCACCTAATGGAACAGCCATACAGCCGACTTATATACCCAATGCATTGGAGGTTATAACATAAACATCCGTCCTATTATTCACGACACCACCCGTCATATGGTTTATCATGTAACCACCCATCAAATGTCCAAGTACCATTATAAAATAATAAGACATAAAACAAATATAATGGAAAGAAAACATTTCCATATTTTGATCAAAATATATCACATAAATATATTGACATAACAAGTTCATCATAAAAACTATTTTCAATACCAAAATACATAAAATTGTATATGGTATTTATTTAATTTTAAAAAACATCATGGCTTGTTGAGGAATCCAAAGACCAAATAATACTCGCGGCGGCGGAAAAGGTCGTTGTCATCGCGTACATTAAAAGAAACATTCCTTTTTGTTGTTTTGTAAAACTCTTCATAGAAAAAGATTCCTTTTGTATAAAATTAAAATTCAAAGGGGTTTATACATCGTATAAATGAAATCCATTTATTAGAACAAAACACGCCTCAATGAAAGCAGATTGAGACGAAGTCCCTTACCTCGTGTCCGACGTGACTCGATTGCTCTTTAATCTCATGAATAATAAACTAAAGTTAATTTATACTTTCTTAAGAACCTTTTTAAAGTTTATAATTCCTTTTATATAACTTATTTCCATGTTATAAACGTTATGCAATCATTTAATTTAATAAAGTTTGTTTTGTCGATATTTGATACTTAAGTCAAAAATGGACTTCTTACAATCACATGTTCTTTATGTGGTCAAAGGTTCATTATATCCAGAATGATATTAATGATTTGGATATCATATATATCATATATATCCAACATATACATGTATTTATAATATTATATAACATTTAGATGTAAGAAATGAAATGCACCGTTCATGGAGACGGTAAGCCGTATGTACACATGAATGCTACTTTCATTTCTATTTCATATTTAATGGATTGAAATCAAAATGATATAAGGGTATATTATTATTCCAGTATAATATCATATATAATATCATTAACTCCATCCTTTATTCATCCCACATATGGCATTAACGAATAAAATCACTTTGAGGGGGCGGTAGTCCGCACTTCCAAAAATGAATTTATCGCGTTTACCCATAATGGAAACCATAAAGGTATGCCACAAATGATAAATACAGAAGCATCAGGAAAACATAAACATAATATATATCATATATAAATATAGTGACATCTTAATGTCCACCATGAAAGGTGTTAATGGAAGATTGAACAATCATCATTTCGTGAGGCTGAAAATCGCCAACCACAGAAACAGTATGTTCTTTAACCATTAGATGAAGGTGTGTACAGGTTTAGCTCTAATACATATCATAAAAACATCCTGATATATTTAAGATACTGGTTTTGTTACAAAATAAAGGAATAAAAAGAGTTTATGGGGTTGGAGAGGCAAAATAAAACATAAGAACACAAGAGAAGACATACCTTTAAATCAGGTAACTCTTTTTGATTTGAGCTCAAATGCTTCCTTGGAAAGACTTATGACCAATGTGAGGATTCTATGAGTAAGAGAGAGATTTGGACAGACAAAATGTGTAGGGTTTGGCTGATCCAAAGGATTTATAGGTGTGGTTAAGGTGGTAGAGGTGGGGGCCTTTTATAAGAGAAGAGGAGGGGCACTCTTGGAAAGTTATAAAAGGTTACTTATTTATAAAATTATTTTCGGATTTTTAAGGTCCCAAAATTATATATTTCTTGTATATGGTGATAATAGTTCTAAATACACCATTCCAATAGGTTTTTTACAAGTTTCGGTCTAATATTTTACATTATCTTTTCATTTTATTTAAATCATTAAATAATGAGGTAATCGCTTCATCATCATGGTGTCATAAATAATTTAATTTATTTAATGCTTAAAAATTATAAAAAAAATATCATGATGTAAGAAATATTTTTATCTTTCTAATGAATTTTTATAGTCAAAATTATGACTTTTATAACCCCATGTAAATATTGTTCCTGTAAAACAACACATGTTTGCGACATTTTTATTTTAACATTAAATAAAAAGTTATTAATGTCATTTTCCTACCAAAGGGAGTCCATGGGGTCCCCAAGTTTACCCATGGATTTTCTTTGTCGGCCATGAAACATCCAATAAGGTTAGGACATGTTTCAATGTCATTTCATATTATTAAAACAGTATTTTTACCTTAAATTATACTAATAACCTCTAATCGCGATTAAAAACACAATAGTTACTATTCACAAAAAAATTATTTTAATCCCATTGATCCACCTTTTACTTATTAATGACAACCATGTATATAGAATTTTTTTAATTCAAAACACAGAGGTGGTAAAATTTAATTTAAACCAAAAATCAGTTTTTTAAGTACCGCTTAGTGGTTTCACTATTCATCAAAATTGAAGTTTTTCAGAAAAATACCAAAACATCACCATAAGCTATATTTGATATTCCGAATTCAAAAATTATGTCTATTTTAAAAAATTCAAAACATATAAGTTACATTAATTAATTTAATAATTATTTCCTAATGTCAGGACAAATAGCGTGTTTTTATGAAACAATATATATCAAAAGATTGACACTAGTTTAACTCCAATTTCAAAGTGAAATTAATACCAACGACCATTATTGGATTAAATGGTTAAAAAATATTATAATTTCACTTTAAAATGAATTAAAATTATAATCTAATAATATAAATAAATTATATTAAAAAGAGGTTTTGAATTAAAAAACAACATTTTTCACTATTCATTAAAAATGATCTCTATCGGAAAAATACCAAAAATTTACACAAAGTACATTTTGATGTCCTGATTCTAAAGAAGAATTTTATTTGGTCCAATAGAATGTATAAGAGTGACCAGGATTATATTTAATGACTATTCTCCATCAAAATGTGATAAGTGGACCTTTAGTGAATATTAGAGTGTATATATATGCCTAAAATTGAATTCTTTTCGTATTTTAAGCCTTTATCCTTTATTGGATAAAATTAAAAACATTTAACAAACATATATAATCATATTTTAGTTATTTATCTTCATTCCCACCAATACAACAACTACATGTGAACTACCATTTAAAATAATATTATTTTATTGCTAGTGTGCAATGTAAGATTTCATAGAAACTCTTTGTTGCGTATCGGGTACACTATCGAACATAGAAACCCCTTTAAAGTAAAATTAATATTTAATTCACAAATATTAATAAATATGAAAATGTTTTATTCTTTATTTACCTAGGATGTTACAATTGGGGTGGTCTAAAGTAGTGAAGGGTGAGGGAATCCCCTCTGATCAAATTGATACACTCTGGTTTAAGGCAATTATTTGTGAGGGGGAATGTGTTGTGTGAGATTGGGACAGCCAGATAATCCATGTAATCTATGAATTTATTCCCCTCCCACAATGTTTGGTTGAATTGATGTTGTTGCAAAGAAGGGATCAGTATTTCCTGACAGTATAGTATAAGGACCAAGGATGAGAAGCTTTACCAAGAAAAGATTCATGGAGTTCCAAGGAGTCTGTCTCCACTTGTGTAAGAGCCAGATTATCCTATGAAAAAAATAAGATCTTGATGATCATAGGTTTGGTCTCTTCTAGGATAGGGGTACCTTTGGTAAAAATTTATGTGAATTCCAAAACCACATTCCCTCCATTTTCACTAACAACTCCCCCTCCCCTCATCACTCACATGGAGCAGGTACAATCAATTATAAGTTTATACCATGGGATAGGAGGATGCCAAAAGATCCAATTACCCTACATATTATCATTGTATGGTTGGGAATTGGATAAAATAACATAATGTAATCTGAATGAATGATCCTTTCACCAATCATTGAAGAGAAAAAAGATATCACTCAGCATCCAATGAACCCTCTCAATTATGGACCTCACTGTTGGGATAAAACATTCAAACCTCATTTGGTTTTTGGTATGACATTAATTCCATGTTCATCAATACTATAAAAATACATCATAAAAATAAATTATCTCTTTATTAAAAACAAAAATTATTATATAAACATCATGAACATATTAAAGGTTATGTATCCCTCAATAATGTGTTTTAATAAAAACACCAGTAGACCCATAAATCAATTTTATTAGTTATTGGTAGCATTCAATATATGATTTTAAATGATTAAGGAACAAATTCTAAAGATAATTATGTATATTTAATATGATACATATAACTATAATATCATAGATAAGAAAATTCTAAAAACTAATTCTTAAAAACCAAGACTTGAACACATCAATAAACCTACATCAATGATTAGTATAGTGTATATCGTTCCATGGAGTAGCAGTTTGGACATAGATTTGGGCATTAACATAGATAATTATATGTTTCCACCACATATATGACATTGAAAAACAAATTTTTCCACTATATTATCTACATTTAATGCTTAATACAAAATATTTTCCATGAAAATTACTTGATTTATTCACTTCTTTTACAATTTTTTTATCATTCCATTGAGACATTTTTCTTGGTTCTTCTCCCTTTATAATTGATATATAATAGTCTGAAACATTATCCCTCCATGGTCTTCATCAACTTAACACCCACGAAACACCATTTATCTATTATTAATTTTATTATGAAACTCACCATTGTTTAGGTTTTAAATCATATTTTGAGATAGAAAACTAGTTATAATCAGAATATTTTGATTTCTGTACGCATTTCATTTGGTTAATCATGAGGAAAAACATTCCATTATTCATAACATTCAACATTTAAATCAATCCTTATATTTTATACCATTGAATAAAACCAAAAAGGATAGTGTGAGAATAAATTATCATTGTGTGTAACCATGCGATCATTAAAACGTATCCATAGATATCTAAATCATGACACCTTATTTTCAATTTATGGGACTTTAGGTTTAACCTTCGCCATTAATGAGAATTATCTATTAAAATATTTCATAATGTCTTACAAATAAAATGTGAATTATCCCAAATATAATCCATTTGATTGTTTATATGGATGTGGAGTATTTGTTCCAATCATCATGCACCAGTGATGATTGATTTAATACCCAATCCACCTCATTCAATGTTACTACCCCTAGGTGAATATATGCCAAATCAATATCCAATTTATTGTATCCATACAAGGAAATATATTATAGAAAATACTTATTTTTTATTTAACATAAATTAGTATTGTATTCTATAAATAAGATTATCTTACATGATCTCACTAAAGATTCTTCATCCTAGATTCTAACGATAATTAAAAACTGATTTGGTACCCATTATAACAACCCAATTATTTCATATATAAACATTACATATTATTCAATTAATATTCAATTAATGACATTACGATCCATACCATAACCATAAATTTTTAGTTCATTTGGATACTTTTATACATAAAAAACTGGAACATAGAGTATTTATAACATCTTCAACTTAGATCTTCAAAAATAACAACCTTCTTTGAAACACATTACTTATAACATTTCTTCATATCATGGGGGAAATGAATTATAGTTAAGGGTGATCTAAAATTACAAAGACATTTAAACATATGATATTTCATTCAATTATAACATAGTGGAATAATATAATCATAATTGCATGAGAATATAAATATGACATAAGGAATTCAAACATAGTAAATTAAAAATCATTAAAAAATTAGTTATGTAATAAGTCTTAATTATAAAAGAAAAAATAATTCATAAGAGACAACAATAATAAAAAAATTATTGATTTTCCATGAGAGAATATAATAATCATAGGAATATGAAAAAACATAAGAGTTTAACATTTTGAAAATATATAAATAGTAATAATTTCCCACTTTAAGTTTAGGAATTGAAACTCATCCCTCACATTAACTTATAAACTAGAAACCAGATCCATAAATATTATTATTTACATGAAAAAATGTTCCAAGGATAACCTTATCGACATAAAAAATAGGTCCATGAAGAAACTTATGAACATGAATACTAGGTCCATGCATAAAATTATGTATATTAAATTAGGTTCATTCATAACATAGTTATCCCATGATCTTTCCATCTTTACCCATTACATTAGAGGGAAATATAAATCCTGGCACACATATCACATAATATAAACTATATATATGTTTGCTAAAATATCATAGAACATTTATCATACAATTTTATCATAATATATGTAAAAGATGAAGGTTTTTTATGAATTTTATAATTTGATCATAGAATAAAGTATTGAAGAGAAACATGCCTCATAAAGATTTCATTATAGCATAATTATCCCATCAGAAAGAAATGGGATTCATAGTATCATCTTTAAATCATCATTATATTAATACATATAGAGAAGTAAATTGTAAAATATCTTAAATTAATATCTCTAGTGAATCATTAAATTCCTTAATTTTTTTTACATAGAAGAGAGTAAATTTAAAATATCCTTAAAACTATTCTTTGAAGACATTAAAAAAATTGCCTTTTATTTTGATATCATTTTAGTTGAAAAATACAAGAACATTGATAAGATTATTTTATTTTGAAATAAATAAAATAAATATTCTATTAATGTTATAAAAATATTGTACATGATGGTGGAAAAGTTTGTTCTTGTCAAATATGTTAAATGAAAGCATTCATTTCACACCAATGTAAAATGTCAATAATTATTCGACAAAAAAATGATATTTAAAGAAAATTTTAAAATTTCCAGAAAAAATTAAAATGCATTGGAAATTAATTTTTGAAACATTTTATGTATATTTAATGGTTTTCATAAAATTATTTTCATTTGTATGGGCATGAAAGAAAAAGTTCATCAACTTAATTAAAAATAAGGTCAGATTTTTAATACAAAACACTTTTTTGAAAAAATTTAAGTTCCAAAGGGACTAAAATGGTACAAATGCATTAAAACTAAAAAAAATTCCACATTATAATAAAATATATGTGTTTTAATAGAAAATAACTATATTATTACCCTCAATGGTAATTTTTTATTGACAATCCAATAAAGAAACAATATCGTAAACATAAATCCATTATTATATTTGGTAAATTTTTTATAATAACCCCATTAGAAAAATAACATCAATGAAAGTTTTGAATACCTCTAATATATGTTTATTTATGATATAATATGTTAATGGTGTATTATAAACCACTTATAAATAGAAATAGGTTTATAACATCAAACTTCACTTATTAAAACAATATTGTAATGAAGAACTCTCACCTCATGTCAAAATATTATTATTAGCACTCTAAATCTCGATATAATATATTTATATTTATTAAAATTCTATACAATAACCATGTGAATAATTTTAATATCATATATAATCCACATACATAATTATAATAAATATTTATTAATAATTCAATATTAAAATTACCAATTTTGGGTGTTAAATTTTTCATTTTTCATTAATGATTTAATTTTGAGAGTTTTAAAACTTATACATTAATCCTGGTTATATATTATAATGAATATAAAAAATTTCATAAGTTTAATTTGTAATCATTATAATAAAATTATAACCATAAATATAATATGATGATGAAAATAGAATTACATCACTTTGTGTAAATGAATGTATATATGTACACTTCAGTGATGATTCGAATTTCTTTATGGATAAAATGAAAGAAAGGTAAAAAAATTATTTAACTTTATTGAATCATTATTGTGTCAAAAATTCCATTCATATTTACTATATTTTTCTATATTACCCAACATGTAAATTAGAAATGGAAAATGAATCACATCACTTCGTATGGGTGGTCATCCAAACATACAAATGGAAGACATTATCAATTTATAAAATAAGGAATCGTAAGAAATTTAGTGAGATATTTGGAATAAATAAGAATAATTATGTATAAAAATTAATATATATACATTAAATCCATCATAATAAAAAACCCTAAATTATGGCGATGGAAAATGAGTTATTTCGTAATGTGGAGGCGGTACTCAACACATATGCCTAAAATATACATTAACTCACCATTTGAGAGAAAAGAGGGTGGGAAATGGTGGTAAAATATCCATTAAAGGGTATTCCCTTAGTCTTCATCATTTCATACCTCTTTAACATTGAAGATCCTTATTCATGTCTCTATTGTTTTTTTGGACCCCTGTAATTGTCTTTTTACTCCACCATAAAATCATCTTAATGGAAATTGATCTTTATGGAAATATTTTTCCAATTTTTTCAAGATATCAAGGTCATTGTTTTGTAAATAATATAGAAAATTAATTTCTTTTTTAGTGGGGGGGGGACACACCTTGATATTTTAAATGATTAAAATATAATATATTAATTTTAATGGAAAATAGAGAGTAAATAAAATTAATTTCAACTGTTAGGAGATATGGGTAAAAATAACATAATCCAATGAGAATTATAATGAAAATATTTTCCTTAAAACTTTGTTTTATCTTGTGTAAAACTAATTATCCACTTTTTGTGTTGATTTTTTTAATTTTTTTACTATCCATTATAGGAAAAAAATTATGCTGAACAAATTAAATAATATTATGTTTTATGTTTAAAAATATTTAATCAATTTTAAAAATTCAATATATATCTGTGGCGAAAGTGAATTTTAAAATAATTCTAATAAACCTGATGAAAATCAATTTTCTAGATAAATGAGTTTTTATAACGAAATGTATTTTTATACCAATATTGTGTATAATATTTATGCAAAAGGTATAAAATTATATTTTATTAAAAAAATTCAATTTTTTTAAATACAAAACAAATTACATCTTCGAAAATACAATATAATAGAAGGTATTTTTTAAAATTAACATTGTCACTATTTGCCCAAAAATATATGTTTTTAAAAAATTCTTAAAAAAATCTACAATAAGTTAATTTTGAGAGAATAATTATAAAAATTAAATTATTTATATCAAGTAACACTTCTAATTGTGGTCAATGTACTAATAATATTTACTTCACATAAAATGTGATAAAATAAATTTTTAAGAAAACTTATTTTTGAAGAATAAAATATATTTATATCAATTAATTTCATAATAATCATAACTAGATGAATAAAAATTTATTTTATTTAATATATAATATATGGGTTTATTTCAAATAATTTAACCATATAGATTAATTTTTTATTATGATAAAAAATCATTCCATAAATAAAAAACTATTTTCCAGAAAATAACACTTTTAAACCTCAAAATAATTTATCTTTATTAATAACCCTTAGATATCTAATTTAATAATGAATAAAAATTTATTCAAAAAAATATCAATATATGTCATTAAAATATTTAATCTATATATTTTATTTATATAAATAATATATAATATTCCAAAATTTAAATTCTTCGAAAAATATTCCTTTTAATCATTATGAGATTTTTATACTTGAGTGTTATGAGTAAATCTATATATTTAGATTAAAGTAATTTTTTTCTTATATTTCATTATGTAATAGATTCTATTCATTCTTAAAATCTGATGATTAGTTTATAATATATCATTATTTTTTTTAGACCCATGGTTGATAGAAAAGTTTTATTTTGAAGAATTTAAAATTAATATATACAGGAAAAAATATTCGAAAATATTGCGCTATTAGAAAGAATCCATGAAGATTATATGAATTCATATAGGAATGGAATCCAAGATTTATTAAAATTAAAATATGGGGATATAATCATTATTGTTAAACATTTAATGACTGATAATGATATAAAAGATCACAAAAAAAAATTAAAAAATGATTTATATACTAAAATATGAAACTAATAGTCACGTGAATTAGGTAATATAAAATAATGAAGAAGTGATTATTATTTTTAGTGAATTTTGAAGAGAAAAAATACAACACCCTAATCTCTTTCTTGAGAATCAACATTAGAGAATAAGGGGAGGAACAATAATTCATTCCTTAAATGAACTCTGTATATATAATTATCACAATTTAAAGATAAATTTGAGTATATATATTGTGCATTGAGAGAAGAAGAATAAGAGAATAAGATGATAAATATTTAGTGAGTGATCAACAGGAACCATTAATTTTTTATCAACTTTGTTGAGACTTCAAGACATTAAAGAACCACTATGATTTAGTATCATGATATGTATCATTATGAAAGGACAATGATCCTACTTGTAAATAAGGTTCAAAAACTAGGTTTCTTAATCCCAAAATGATTACAAGCACGATAATGTAATAGATGAAAAATTGGTAGTCCAAGAATTATTTTCTGGAAAATATCATTATTTCTTAATAAAATTTCATCTGAAAGAATACTGAATATATTGTTAAACCAAACAATTTGTAGGAAATTTATATTTTAGAGGGATTCTATATAATATTAAACATAACATTTAGAATCCATTACGACTAATACAAGATAGTTTTTGTCACATATGAGTCATAAATATTTTCTACCATTATATTTTAATTCATTATAGAATGTCACAAGGGTCAGGGATGTATTATTAACTTATCATGTATTCACCTTTATAATATAGTGAATATAAATTTCTTTTATTTGACCCAAACACAACATGGTTTATATTCCCACATCAGGGGAAAATATATTAAAGTCCCTATGTTATTTTGTCACTTTTTTATGTTCCAAATTTCAAGTTGTGGTGTGTGTTGGGAATTTATAAACATATCCATAATTATTAACATGCGTGGGGGATAAAATATAAATATCGGATTTTTAAAAGAGATTATAATTCATTAAAATGTGTCACTGTAATTAACCCCCTCTCATAGTGACTGCATAGTCTACCGATCACTTAAAGTGATATCATAAAAAATAGTTTCACTCTGATCGGATGTATGGTTCCATTATTTTTTTGAAATATATATTTGAAATTTATTTTTAAATAATATTTAGAACTTGTTTAGATGTATATTATTTCCTCCATCAATATAAAAGACGAAATGGATCTTTCATCCAAACCCATCTATGACAACTAAATGAATACTACAAATAAGCTAAAGAAGAGTTTAAATAAAAACATGGGTGAACCACTAATTTAATGTATTCAAATTGTTAGTTTATATGATAAATATATTGTTAATAATCCTATAAAAGATTGAGTTTTATTCTATAAATAGTGTTAAGAGAATGGTTCTATTGAATTAGTTGACAAAACCTAATTTGATGATAAATATTCCTTGTTGAAAGTTCGTACATAATTTTATTTCTCATTTGTTCGAGATTATCCATAGAAAAAGGATGATAGATCATGGATTTTAAGAACATATTTTTTCTATGAGGTATATATCATTTTAATTTAGAAGAAGTTAATATTATGGAACTATTATGGATGCATAATGGGGTCATGAGGGTTTTTGGGGTGTTCCGAGCTTATTAAGTTATTTGAACCCTAGTCGGTGGAAGCAAACACTAGGCCACATGGTTTGTATAATCCATATAACCAATGATGAAATGTTTCTCATAACCATGGATGAAATTTCAGTGGAAAAAACAGGGCACATAGTCTGTTGTAACCACATTCCTAGGCCCTCATGCTTGTGTGGATGTTCAATTGTTTTTAATATATACATAGAGCATGGTTGGAACACGATTTCACAACCCATGAGGCCAAACCAAGTGGTGTCCCTCCTTAGATAGTCGGAGGAAAATGTTGGTGCATGGTATGTCGAACAGTGTGGACAAAATGTAAAAACTAATGTTTTTTCGTGAAATTTTTTATTTTCCCATTAATTATATTTACCTCACCCCTCCTATCCATTGTATTCTAGGGGGAAGGAGGTCTCCCTTCATCATGTTAGAGCCCTCAAACTCCCAAATTAATAGATTTTGATATTTCTTCACCATTAAGACATCAATTCAATATTTGATCATCATGTCAGATTCTTCACTTTATGTTCCTTAGTGCTCAGTATAAGTTCATTATTTGTATTTCCCTTAATGACACTATTTTGAAGTGGGCTCATATAGCCTATTTTAATGGAGTTTATCCATTCTCATATTTTTTTCAATAAAATAAAAAATATGGGTTGATACTTGTTTATAAGAGTAATATATGATCGAGGTAGGTGGTATGTGACCCATTCATGATTTCTGTCCATTTTATAAACTATCATCACTGTGCGTATGCCAATTTCATAAAGTGTTTAACATTGAATTAACATGACAGTATTATAATCATTGATCTTGTATTCTAAATCCCATTATATATTTTATCACCAAATTATTTGAGGTTATGACCTTATCTTCTTCCACCCAATGTATAGTTCTTATTTACTTATTCCTTGGAAACCCATGTTGGTTTATCTGAGACATTGTTCAGGTGTGTGGCTTGAATCAGAAAATGGAAAGCCCTCCTAAATTAAATGGATTTTGAATAAATAATGTATAGAACATGGGTAATTTTTATTTTAACCTTCTATGGTAAGTGTTTCAATTAATTGATGAACCTTTTAAAATGATTAATGGAATATATATATATATATGTATATATATCACTTTGGCTGAATACTAATTATTGTATTTAAAATTGTTACATATCCTTATATCACATTTTCATACTAATATAAGGTATTGAATTGAACTAGATAAATAAACATGGAATCAAAATAACAATTGGTTGAATTTATTCTATAAAATATACCCGTTAAATGTTTATAAACTACATTAGTAATTGGTTTCATGTCACGGCCAGCCTAGTCTCCAAGTATAAATGTTAATTGAATGATTATACTAGATTATTAAAATGTTTGGGTAATACATGACATTAAATGAATAATTAATTATGTATAAGGTTCCAATTTCATATGTACCTTTTTATCAATATAGAAGTGGTTGTACTTTATCTGAACTTTCATTCTAGATTTAATGCCTTAAGCACTCAGGGGATTCCATAATGGTTCATTGAGCTAGTTGAAAAGGGATATACCCACTTGGAAACATGGTCTCTGTCTTAGTATGTGAATGCATCAACATAGTTTAAAAACATTCATAATATCATTTCCATATTATTATGATTCCTTGGATTCACTATTTTAATATACCTTAATGTCTATAGAGAGATGGAGATATAGATTTACCTCATTGGGCCCAATCATTCTTTGATCATGAATACCTTGGATGATATCCTTAGAATATGTTAGAATATTTTAAATTTCAATGCCTTGGGATATGTACCTTGGATTAAACTCTGGCCATTTTTTACTGCTGGCCTAAATGAGTTATTACTATGAGTTACGTGACCCCTGAGGTTAATGATTCATTTGTTATATCATGGATATACTTTTATTATTAGGTAATATTGTCGGTGATATTTAACCTCACGGGACTTATCTATATAAATTGATGTTAAATGAATAAATTAAATATGCTAATGTATAGAAACATTTCAACCCGATGTTGAATCATCTATGAGTTATTATTTAAGAATTTACTTAGATTTATATACATAACTTCACACTACTCAATATATATTAAAATTATAGAATTTTATTTACACCATTGGTGGTGGCTTGTTATGATTTATCTCATTCAATATCCCGTCTATAATTTCTACTCTGGAAGATTTTATGACTACAGGTATGTACCAGGGAATGTGTCTCACCTTAGATACCTGACCTGATTTCTTTAGGATGGGTGTTTGGTAGCAGATAACTGAAGATGCACTTGAGATAATGGACAATGTTCTCTCTTTTTTTGTTTATTTTTTATATCATATATCTCCTGCATCCATGTATACCAATTTTCCATTTGTAGAGTCACAAAATTACACTGTCTATTCTTATATGATTTAGTTCATCTATTGGGTATTATTATCTATTTATTGGGTGTTTATGTCTGATTCCACTTTGTTTTTGTTATTTTTATTATTTTTCTATTTTATCTACTCATTATATCCACATTTCTTCAGTCTAACATGAGTGAATAATCTCCACATGTACACACCCTTGGCCATTGTTGATATTCAATATACTCTGTTATATGGGGGGCATGTTTCAGGCCATGTGTACCCTAGCCTTGGGCACCCATTTAGTGGATTACTAATCATGAAATCACAAAGTGGTGTCCAATATATTTATTTTATTTTATCTTATTTGTTGTGAAATATATATTGAAAAAAAGGAACATGTCAGATCTTGGTTATAATCCCTATATGAGAGTAGATCAAGCACATTTTGGGTAAATTCCATGTTTGTTAGAAATAGGAAAATGTTGGCATGTAGTTCTCTTATTACATTTGATATATTAGCTATTGGTTGATTCAAATGAATTGTTGTTTTTGATAGGATTAATGGATATTTAACCTGTCTTTCAAAGGTAAGATGTATTATTACATGTAAAATTATAAAAACAAAAAATTCACATTCATCCATATATTGTGAAATATATGTGCATTTCACTGCATTCATTTCTTACGTTGTATGTGATTATTGGGTGAGTCAAGGTTGTTATATATGGTCATATTCCTATAACATCTTATATAGGGTATGGTTATTTTTTATTTAAGGATTCTACATCAATATAAATTGTGTTTAACTATATATGTTGATGTTTTCATCTGTAATAGTTGTTTTCTACCAATTTAATTATTATACCTCTGATTAATTGTTCTCGTATTTGGTTTTAATTAATTCATTAGCAGTTTTAATATATGAGGAGTATGGGGCCTTATTAGTTGAAATGGATAATTAATCAATTATATCCCTATTACATTATCCATTTCATTTTGGAATAGAATATGGGTAAGGGATATTTATAAATATAAGGGCATCAATTTTTGTAAAAAAGTGTAAAAACCATTATTATATAGGATTTATGGTACGTTTAATTTATCCTAGATATATTAATATA
Source organism: Viscum album (assembly GCA_963277665.1). NCBI lineage: Eukaryota > Viridiplantae > Streptophyta > Magnoliopsida > Santalales > Viscaceae > Viscum > Viscum album. The sequence goes on along the minus strand of OY728146.1, from coordinate 929,118,339 downwards.
ATAAAATAAGAACTCAATATTTAAAATTTGACTTATTAAATGACATGGTTTCCAATAAATGATGTGGACAAGTGCAATTGACCCCATCACCTATTAGAACCATAGTTAATGAAACATTGACCACTTCCCAATACCCTTACCTTTTAAGATGGGTGATGGGTTAATAGCTTTGGTATTGAGCCTTTATTCTAATTATTTTATTTCTATAGTGATTCTGTCTGCCCTAACATCATGTTTTGAGTTTTTTTATTGGAATTTTAAGACCTATTCCACCCGGATGTCCTCTAGCCATGCACGAGGAGGGTGGTGAAGACCACACTCTTGAGGTGGTGGGCCCTGAACCTCCATTGATTCCTCCAAAAGAGATACCTAAGACACCACATTTTATATATGATATTGGAAGTGAAACTATATTTCATGAGCATTTTCATTGTATGATTTTGTCCATCTAGGGTGCTCCAAAATATTCAGCAACTATAACGAATTTGAATAATATTTTCCAACTACAACATCCTACCATATTCTCAGGGGATGTTTTTCAATAGGATATTTAATCATGGATAGAGTCTACTCTTTCAATATTTGAGAATTAAGAGACTCCATCAAAGAAGAGGGTCCATATTTCAACTTTTATGCTTCATGATTCCACAAAAAACTAGTGGGATGTGATTATTCAAGCTAGTCTTCATGAGGGCTTCGTTTGGGTGGACTTAAAAACAATGTTATTTGATTACTTCTTCCATAAAATGATGTTATCTTACCAAGATAGAGAGTTCAGACACCTGGAGTAGGGTACTATTTTTCTCAGGGGTCTATTACACATGTTTTAAATATTTTTAATTCTTTACCCCACTTATAACTGATGATTTGATATAATGAATGTGTCATTCTAAGGAGAGGCTCAGTTATTCCATTCACTCGTAGTTGAATATATTTTACCTACCTACCATTTATACGGTCATTAATTAGGTTTTTATCTTTAATCACAACCTAAGAGACAATTATATTATCTAGAATTGAGGTTCAATGCTGGATTAGGGTATTAGTTCTTCTAGTAGCCAGAAGAATAACGGCGTGTTACCCCATTAGATAGTGGCCACCACAGTTTTCACAGTGGAAGATCCATTATATGACATCGGTTTGAAAGATATATTAACATAAATCCTTAATATGATAGAGAACATATTTCATTCCATAATTGTGTCCATTTGGGTCATCTCTAAGGATTATGTTGGACATTTTCACCTACTTCTTTTAGAAGATGATCCATAATACCTCCACCTGAAGGAACATTATCATTTATGATGGATCTAGAGGGTATTTGTAGTGGAAACAGTAGGACATGCGAAAGAGGGGGTTGTGAACATGATACCTAGACTTATGATTGTTAGTGATAGTAGAGAAGCCCTGGTCATGGTAGTCCAGCTATAGCACATAGACACAAATTAACCCAATTGAATACATTATATCCAATAACTGAGGATCACAATGCATGACCATCAATTGTATGAGGTACAATTATAGACGATTCTAGTATTATATCTACTTTAATTGATTAAGTTTATTCTCACTCCATTATCTATGTATTTATCATAGAGAGTCTTATGTAGTGGATTCATTACTTTTGTGCGGTGATAAATATAGACACACATTTGGGTGTGCAGTCTATGGGAACACGCCAATTCAATAACCTCCCCTTGAGGTAGGTAGTTATTCCTTCTTGTGGGGTCTCTTTTTAGTCATGATGATGTTACTTAATTACATTCTCAAGATGGGTTGGTTCATTGTATATCCCACATATTTGGACTAATATCATGGTATGGTATCCTTTACATCACCATAGGGAAGAAGTTATATCTTTAAGGGTGAGTGGGATGCCCTTATTGGTAGAGCTGGACTAGGGAATAAATGGCTAGTTGGAGTGTCCACACATATATCAAGTCTTTTTAAGGAATGTTCAATAATACACTACCTAATTCTCCTCCCATAGTAGATTGTTTTAGGTATTTATTTATCGATGTTTTTTGTCTTACCACTAAATATATAGGTAGATTTACCTATTTCACTTCTTCTAGGAGCAACACTTGGGTCAATTACACTATAAAGAATTGACCCTATTAGGCTCCATGAGCTTAAGTGAAAATTGGAGGATCATCGGTCTAAAGGATTTATAAATAAAGTACTTATTCATGGTGTTCATCCATGATTTTATCCAAGAAGGTGTATTGTACCCATAAAATATTCATACACTACTAATGGTTGAACCAGTATAGAGTTAATAATTAGTATCCATTTCATCAGATAGATGGTCTTTTTGACTAGATCTGAGGATCTAGGGTATTCTCGATGATCAAATTGAGATTGGGATATCAATAAGTGAATGTATGGACTTAAAATATAAAATATATTGATTTTTTAGGATTTATGACTTATATGAGTGTCTCGTTATATTGTTGGTCTATCAGATATACCTTTTGTTTTCATGGTTTTAATGAATTGGTTCTTTCACACCTATTTGGATTCCTTTATCATGGCCTTTGTTGATGAAATAATGGTGTATTATAATACTCATAAAGACCACAGAAAACACATTGGGATCCTTTTTAAGACACTAATAGAGTATCATATTTATGAAAATATTTCTATGTTCTACATGAAGAATAATAATGTTCACTTCATGGGTCATATTATCTATGAATCAAGAGTATATGTTAATAATGATTAGTTTACTACTATGGTTTCCAAGGAGTATCTCAAGAATGTGTTTGATATATAGTTTTTCTAGGTTTATGATGGATATTATAAGTGTATCATATAGGACATATCATAGATTGTTTAACCTCTTATTAGTCTTATGATGAATTTTGATACTTTATTTTGGTAAGAAGAATGTGGGAAAACCATTCAAGAGTTGAAAGTAAGTCTTGAGTCGGTTCATATTCAAATTATAGAAAATATTGGAAGATGGTATATAGTGTCCAGTGATGATTCAAGAATTATGATTGGTGTTGTGATGATATAAGAGTGTAGTGTTATTCTGTACGAGTCTCACATTTTGAAATAGGATGAGTGTAACTATTAATCACATGACCTTGAAATAGAAACTAGTATCCATGCATTCTGCTGATGGACACACCATCTGATGGGTGATACCTTTTTGGTTTATATGGACCAAAAAATTATCAAATATATATTTTATCATCTTGGTACGAATATATGATAGTGAATATCATGCGTATACCAATATTATTTTAACATTTTTTTTCCTATAGGCCTGGAAAGGGATATGGTGTAACATATGTGTTGAGACCAAAAAATCAAGCACATGTGGTACATTATGATAGTAGTGAATGGATATTGATTCATTCCTTTGTTTAGTTTCTATTGAAATTTAATGAGTGTAAAAAAAGATTCCTTTTCTTATAGCCTTGGTTGTTACATCATCTCTCCATTATAGGGTGAACAATAGTATGATTTCAGATCCTAAGGGGTTTGGTCTCTATAAGAGAATTTCTGGTGAGGACGCACCTCTATGTTTGTATATATATGGGGAAAAAATCCTATGTATACATGAAACTATATTTGTTCCAATAGATATGAGATAGAAATGGATGTGAGCGTACCATGCTTCTCAATGGTCAATTTATCAAGAAATATATAATATGTATCAGGATATTAATAACCTATATTTGTTGTTTTGAATGAAATATCATAATGAAGGATTTATCAGTAGTTGTTCCACCTATCTGTAGGTTAAGGAAGAGTTCGAGTGACCAGATTTTTTGTTACAATCGTTGAAGATCCCTAATAGAAATGGGAAGATGTTGGTGTGGATTTTTAAATTGGATTAAAATAGTCACCTTAGGTATATATGTGGTTTGTGTAGTCATTTATTTACTGACTAATGTATCCCACATCCTTCATATATGGGTGATTTTTTTATTAGATAATCTTGGAAGTGTTTATGTCTTTGAGACCATATGACTACATGGGGTCCCTCATACGATCATTTAATATATGGATTCAAATTTTAAATCTTGGTAATGGAGATGTTTATTGAGTGATATGGGTTCATGTTTCATCAGAGCACTTATTTTTAACATCAATCAAATAGCCAATTAAAATGGGTAACATAGGTGTTAGAGTACATGCTCAATGCATGTGTCCTTGATTTTTGATAATCATTGGAAAATAATATCTGTCAGATTTAGTTCACCTACAATAGTATATTTTTGGTGATGATTTAGATGTATCCCTATGATATCATTTATGGTCGGATGTTATGTTCACTCATGTACTAGTTAGAGGTAGGAGAGGTAATTCAACAAGGTCATCATCTAATGTAAGAGACTATAGAGTATGTTCTACTGATTATGATGCATATGTCTACTCATCAGTATATGCAGAAATCTTATACCGTTCTCCATTAAAGACTTCAATAGTTTGAGGTAGAGGATCTTATTTTCTTGTGGGTATCACCCATACATTAGTATAGAATAATACTGAGTTAAGGGAAGTTATAACCTAAAATTTGAAGTCTTTTTAAGACTCTAGATAGATTTGGGATGATTGAATATAATTTTCATTTACCTAAGAGGTAATGTTCCTTGCATGACGTATTCCAAGCATCACAAATTCACTGCTATCTTGACGATCCATCTCATAAATTTAACCATGATAAGGTGGAGTTTGATTATAATTTTTCTTCTAATGAGTGTCTTATATGCACCATTGACTAAATAATAAAGGATAAATGAGGATAGTTTTCCCCTTTATTGCAATAGTTATCATAGAATGACCATATATAGGATAAGATATGAGAGTAATAGTCTAACAAACATGTTATGTGACCGGATTTGTTCCCATAAAATGTCACACGACCCTTGGAAAGTGAACTCAAGGATGATTTCTATTGGGGGGGGGGTAGAATGTAAGGACCTAATTTTTATATGAGGTATGGATCCATGAAATTTCATACCAACTCCATGTTTTGGATCAATTACAGATTCCAAATAAGTCTTTAGATTTTTGAAGGGTGTTTTGGGATTTTTTGTTGCTTGGAACCCCAATAGCTGGAGGAACCCACTGGGCCTCATGGTTAGAAGAAACCATCCGACCCAACCCACATAGTTTCGCATAACCTTCTAGGGAATTATTTATGGAATATTAGGGCGCATAGACAAAGAATATTCCCACAAATGTATTTCCATGTAGATGATTCAACATTTTTATTTGAGATATAGAATGTTTATGGAACCTTTTTCATTTAGTGTAGCCAAACCATGATTGGTTCCTTCTTAGAGAGTGGCAGGAACACTGTTGGTGCATGTTTTGGCCAACTTTGTTTCAACAACATGTTTAACTTAATCTTTTTGGTAAATTTATTATTTTTCATTAACTTATATTTACTTCACGCCACCTATCTTTTTCGATTTTAGTAGGCTGGATGCCTCCATTCATTATTTTGGATCTCTCAAACTCCGCTCTTCGTAGGTTGTGATCCTACCTTGACATTTGGACTATGATTTGAGACCTTCTCATCACATTGGATTACACTCGGTTTTCTCTTTATTCCTTAGGTACGATTTGTTGTTTTTCCTTACCTTGATAATGAAATTTTGATATAGGATCATATTTTTATATTTTTACTGCATTGATCAATTCATTGGTATTCTCCTGATACATTAAAAAATAAAGGTTTATACAATATGACGTGAGTTCTATAAGCTCGAGGTAGGAGGTATATGACTCATTCATCAATTCTCACTTTTATAATCATCTATCATTGTTCACATGCTGATTTCAGAAGGTGTTTCTAATTAAATTTAAATGACGTGATTATAATTATTCCTCTCATATTATAGACCACTTCGAATATTTGATATTTATGTTATTTGAGGTTATAACCTCAACGCCTTCAACCCCATTTTTGGTGATTATTTAGTTATGCCTTTGAAACCCATGTTGGTTTATCTTAGACACAGTTATGGTGTGTGGATTGAACCTAATAATGGTATTCAATATTATATTAAATGATTAATGACTCAATAATGGCCATCACATTGGATGTTATAACTTGAACAATCCAAAGTATTTTTTCCAATTAATTGATGATCGTTTTAAAATGTTTAATAGAAACTATATTTATAAATATAAATTGGACTAAATAATTAAAACTGTATTTCACAAGGTTTCATGTCCTTATTCAACCCAATCATTCATATCAAAGGTAAATGAGTGAAGCTAATAATTAAATATGGAATTAAAATAATTACTAAGTGCATGTCCTCTAAGGAATGAACCAGTTGAATGTTTGGAAAATCTATTAGTAATTGGTTACATGTCCTTGTTATGATATTCACAAAGTATAAAAGGAAATGGAATTAACCTACGGAATTATTATGAGGCATGAGTATTACATGGACAAAAGTGGATAATGAATTATGTATAAAGTAACAATTGTATATAGACCTATTTATATTTATAATATTTTTTGTTCTTTATCTGGACTTGGATTTTAGAGGGATTTCCTTGAACACTCAAAGAATTGCATAACAATTCATTTACCTATTTTCCAATGGAGGTACCCACCTTGGAACTTGCTCTTTATTATAGTTTGTAAATTCATCAGCATAGGACTAGTGATTCACCAGATATCATTTTTGGATTTTTTGGAAGTATTGGATACACTTATTGGATCTATATTGATTTTATTTGATACATGACTATATAAACATACCCCATTGGGCCCAATTATTCATAGGATATTATTTTATATGATGATATCATTGGACTTGTTTTTAATATTGTACAAGGGTATACCATTATATATTATCCATGGATTACACTCATAAACCTTTTTTACATTCAGACTGCATCTGTGATTACTATGGGTTGGTTGACCACTGAGGCCAAGATATCCTTGGTTATTCCCTAGATCCAAATTGATTATTATGATATATTTTTAGTGATGTTTACACCACATGTGAAATACCTATTAAAACTGAATAAAAATATTTAATTAAATGATCCCATGTTTAGAGACATTACCAACTAGGTTCGGAGCAGGTATATCTTATTATTTTAGAATTTGATAACATTTATATAAAATTCTGGACACTTCTTAGTTCATATTCACAAAATATATTTTTATTGATTTTGTTGGTGGTGGCCAACTAAGATTTATCTCACATCCCATCCAGATTGTCATTGGTACTTGGGTAGATTTAATGACCACAAGTATGGACAAGGGGAATGCACCAACCTAGGACACCTGACTTGATTACTTTAGAACAGGACCTTGTTATTAGATTATCGAGCCAGTGCTCAAGATTATATATTTTTTGGGATTATTTTTCTTCTTTTTAATGGCATGTTTTTACTACTATCGCGTATACATATTTTCCAATTTTGTAGAGATATGACTTGAAATTATAATTTTTTACATGATTGAGTTTAGATTTAGAGAATTATTATCATCTTATTGGTGTTGTATATACTCTCCAATTGAGTATTTATTTTTATTGTTCTTATGATATTATATCTTCTGATTTAATTTGTTTTCATCCACTCTAAAAGTAGGGAATAATATCCCCAAAGACACTACAATGGACCTCACTTATAATCGATTTCCCCTAGTATATAGGGAGGATCTCTTGATTCTATAATTCTCAATGGGTCGGTGATCCTATTTAGTGGATTATTGGTCAGGACAACCCACATAAATAAGTAGATAGGGAATATATACAAGAAGATTTAGGAGCATAATTCTAATGTGTAACAATATTATAAATGAAGTGAAATCTATTTTTAAATACTCAATGATATGTAAAGAAATATTCTCCATGGATGATTAATTATTGGAACATAATATTTTTTTTATGAAATTGAGTCATGTAGGGTCGATGAAAAAAATATAATTTTAGTTTAGTAAACCAATATAGATTCAATTGATGTTAAGAAATTTCAATTAGAGGTAAAATATATAAGTTTAATAAATCATGAAAATCATTTCACAAAAATTTTGATTTGTATGAAGAATTACATGGGAAGATAAAGAAATAATAAAAATATTGATTGAGATTCATTTACATAAAAGGAATGACAGACAATATATGGTGTGTTAAACTTTAAATTATATTGATAAAAATAGACGTGAAACAGGAACAATCTATGCAAACAATTAAGAATGGAGGTGCTTCCATGAATTTTTATAACAATATTGTTACATAAAATCTCATATTATAGGTATTATAAGATTACGGTCATATACGGATCTCTCCATTAAAATTTCAAAAAATAATGTAAGCCTTTTCCTAGAAAAATTTTTACTAACTATTTTATGATTTATATAGTTCTGTATTATATAAATCAAAATATTAAATAATATATGACATTAAAGTGCTCAAAAATTAACTGTGAAATAAATAGTGGATATGAGAGTTGTCCAGGAAAACATTATCCCATGAATATTTTGAATGGATGGTGCCCTTATCAAAAAATAAAAAAGCTAAAATAGATTGTTGGACTATTGTTCAATGGAAAATATCAAGGTTCAATGGTAAATATTGGAAAATAAAAAGGTTTGAAAATTTGTAAAGAGACTATTTCTGTTATAGGTTAATTTATATAGATTATAGATATATCAAAACAAGATAAATACAAACATATCTTTCATTATTTTACATGAATAATTATTCCTTCCCACAAATAGTCATGCAACCTGAAGGACTAGTGTTTTGTGTATTAGAATTTTATCTACATAAATAACTTATTTTACAACAGCCATCAACATTTTTTCAGATCCACTCTAAAATAAAATCCCTTTAAAAATTCCACAAGTAATACAAATTAATTTATAACAGGAAAAACATGTAAAACAGGTTAGCTTATGTTCTCAAAAGGACTAGATAAAGTCGATTATAATCAAATATGAAAATTGATAATAGTATAAGAGTATGTGTATAATTTGGATATATAAAAAAGCATACCTAATGATGATTATATCATAAAACAATATTAACCTAATACTACATGATATTATGTGTGAAATAAATTAAGATAATATGGAAACATGATTCAATAAACATGATCCATGAGAAGACAATATAATAATGTCAAAGATCATTAATGTATGGAACAATAATTAGTGTACGTAAACATTACCTTCATGACCCACTCCATTACTAACCATGTCGATGAAAAACATAAATGCAATCAGAAATATTTGTTTCCATGAGATATTGACATTCAAACAATGTACTGGAGGGTGATATTGGATCCCACCTGTCACCATCAATACTTAGGCGTTCCACATAAAAATCATTCACCTATCATATCACAAAGAACCCAGGAAAATACAATTGATTTCATATATATTTAAAATTTAAATAAATAAAAATTTATTTCATAAATATCATATGGAAATAAATTTTTTTTTAAGTACTGTTCTAATGGAATCAGAAAAATAAATCATTCATAATCATAACAAGATAAATCCATGGAAAATAAATTGGTATCCAAAAGTATTCATTAAATTTCTTTGTAAATACAATTAAATGAATTTAATAAAACATATCGTATTTATATAAAATAGATAATGGATTTTTAAGAAAAGTAGTTGGAAGAAATGTTTTCCCTATTCATGGTCGGTGGTTAGGAAAGTCAAAGGTAGTGATGGATCACATATTTGATTATAAAGAAAATTTCATAATAAATTACTAGATAGTAGGGTGGATAATACCATTTATTGAATATCCTTGATCAAGAATAATATATTTCTATAGACAATGAAATAGATAGAAAACTATTTTTAAAGAGTTCTAAAAAATAATTCTGAAAAAAGAAATATACTTATTCTTTTGAATTATTTTAAGAATTAATATGTTTTAAAAATAGGGCATAATAATTTCATACAAAATTTATGAATACGTAGTGGGAAACACTCATATAAATCAAAAAATATTGTAATAAATATGTATTTATATTTATTAAATCATAAAATGATATTTTTGGAATTATATTTATCATTATCACTAAATATGAAGTTATATATCATTTCAAAAATTATTTTTTATATTTTGATGTGAAATCATATGAAAAAATTTAATTTATTTGAAAATATATCTTCAATAATAATCCCTTTATGATACATTAAGGTTCACAAATGGCTTGTGATTTTGTAGATAAAAAAATACATTATTCCCAATTTTAAAACTATAATTGAATCCAATATTTTTTTTAAATTATAATTTTTTGTGGAAATTAAAATTTTCAATAAAAATAAACTTATAAATGGTTTTATAGATTCATTAAATGGTAAAAGATCAGTTAATTCAATGAATATTTTTTTCATTAAAACTTTTTTGAATATCTAATGGAATATATTAGGATTTAGTCACTAAGTCAGCATAGAATTCATGGTACCATAGAGTCTCGATATATTATATTTGATGTTTGGGGGTAAAATTACAATAAAACACACACAGAAACACACACCAAACACACACATAACATAAAGGTATTTCATAGCTTCTTAAGTTATAAACCACACAAAAAGAAACTTTATTACATTAATGGTTTATGGTCCGAATGCCATTTGGTAATGAATCTCATTAAATTTACCATAGTACCACCATTAGAAGGTTTGATGACACCTATTGCATCATGAATGCGTCATCGATCACTTTTTTTTCTTACATCACTACCCCCTTTGATGGCTCAAAGGCCCATGTGGACCATAGGTTAAACTGGTGGCCTGAAGGCCCAATATAAAGAATAGTTCAGGATGATACAGTACTACATCAGTCTGGCTATAGTAACTTGAAAATATCAACCCAACAGGAATTCATCCAAGGTATAATGAAAACTTATAGATGGTGATAACCACATTGATACCACCCGAACTAGTAGAGTCTGTGTATATATGATAACTATACTAAATATATTGTATCATGCTGAAAATTGTTTTAAAAAATAATGTAATATAACTCAAATTTTGTTTCAGATGGGAAATATTCAAGCGCTATTAAATTTGTAATATTTGTTTAACCTCAACATTCAATTACCTTGTATGCATAGAGTGTTCCACTAAAGCATACATCAGTGCATAATGGAAATTATTTAAACCTTTTTATTTTTTAATTTTTTTATATTAATAATAATACATTGATGTTGGAGAGACATTTAATATATAGACACTATCAGTTTATAATCCTTTATTTAACTCATTTTTTACCCATTAAAATTTAAAAATCAATAATTTTGTTGAATAAAACACCACATGATCAATTTTCAGTTGTTTCAAAAAATAACTATATGTTTTAATTATACGTTTTTGGAAATGGTATGATTATATTTGGTTTTTAAATTCTAGAACCACTCAATATTCATCATTGGTTAATTTTCATGAGTCTGAATTATCCTAAAACTACATTACATGATACCCAGAGGCCTCCATCGATTTAATTCCAGTTCATATTCTGAGTTTCGAGAACAGGGTGAGTTTTATTTTATAATTCTAAGTGGTTCACATGTGAAGGATTTTTGTTTTTATTTTTATCTATTACTCTTTCATTTTTGTTCCTTCTCAAATTAATAAAATATTAATTAATTAGAATGATAAAATCAAATTTATGAAGAGATAATCAATAAAATTATCAAAAGACAATTAAAGAAAATCATTCAATGGTAAAAATAAATAATTATCCAATTATAATTAGACCAAATTATAAAAGAATAATTAGAATAATATCTGAAGAAAATTATTATGAAATTTCAAAAAATAATTATAAAAATCATAAAATTATATTTTAATTGAATTTTTAATAGCTAATTAGAAATGGATAGTCACATCATATCTTCAATGGATAATTTTTTAAAACTATAAAATTATAATTACTTGAATTATCAAAATAAAATTCGAATGAATCATCAAATATAAATTTCAAAAATTTATCAATGTATAATTTTAAAAAATTATAATAATATAATTATGTGAGATAATCCATGGATAATTATAAAAAACATTCAAAAGATAATTACATAGAATTATCATTTCACAATATAATAAAATTATAAAAAATATAATAATGAATTTATAGTTTATTATAAAAAGAATATTATGAAAACATTCAATTATAATTTTATTGTTTTCAAGAGAATAATTATAAAGAACCACAACATGTGTTGTTGGTTTAAATTTGATTGGTGTTTTTTGATCACATTTATTACAATTATTTTAGAGGATAAGACCAATAGTGAGAGTCTGGTATTAAAATAATTTTTTTTAAATTTTCTAGGATTGAGAATGTATCCTAACATGTGGTATTTTATTTATTTTTAAAATAGAATTCGTAGTTTTGGTTCTAGGAACCCTTTCTAATCCTTGAGGGTTGACATGTCAAAAAATGTGTTCATAAGCCCCATATTTTGGTGTTCGTGAATGTTGAGGTTTCTTCTATATCTCTCCAACCATAAAGTGTGGTTTTCCATTATCTTTCACATTGATGACATTGAGGTAGGAAGTTCCATACCTCTTAAGGATTTTGAAACACTTTTATCCATGTTATAATTTATCTATGGGAATAATTGGTAACCATTCTTGATTGTTATCACATGTAAGCTTATGTGTATTCCATGAGACCCTTTGTGTTATTTTTTTCCATGAGTGATAATATAATATCGTGTTTCAATTTTTGATTATCAACACATATTGTTATGTATTTATATTATATTTTGACGATGATATGTTTTTTCTACAGTGTATTATTTACCTTATTTATGTGTTAACATTCCTTTATGGTTATTTTTGGTATTTCATGGAGTTGTATAATTTTTATTGTTTATAACCTAAAGGGGGAGTGCACTTGACTTGTGATGATGGTGACAATGGACCTAACAACATCTTGGTGATATGATGGGACCATATGACTCCATATTGGGGATGCATACTAATCTTGATTATTGGGATGAACCTTTAAAAGGAGACCTATGAGTATAATGTAATATATTTTGATTATGACACATATTTGAACTATGAGTTACAGGTTTCATATTAGTACATGTCACCGAGTTGTCCCGTTAGGCTGATGCAATGTAGTTGGGACTCAATCCTAGTTTCTTAATGAAAAACCTGTTATAAATGAGTCATATAAAAGTGGATTGTATGTATTATAAAATGAGTTTATTGAGAATAAATACACCTAAAACTTTATATTTCGGTAACTTCCAACATCTTCTTGATATACATCTATCCAGGAGCCAATGTAGTTATAATTGGGGTTCTATGGTTTTATGTTTAGGGTAAAACATCTGTGTTTTTTTTAATTCATTTTAGGAATTTATTATTTTGGTGGAATACACAAATTACAATTCATCACACTTGTATAATGAACTATTGGTGTTTTCCTACCTGGTATTATAATCACACCCTACTAGGATATTTTGTTGCGCTTGTAGATTTCATGAACAGAGACCAAATAAAGGGTAAGGGCCCTATATTACATGGTTGTGATGTGGATATGGGAGGTACTAGAAAATTGATATGTAATTCATATGATTTTGTGATTATTTATTTATTTCCATAACATATCATTGTGTTTTTTTGGTTCCATTATGGGAGATGTTTATTACTTGTATGACATGTGTGACCCATTTTATTATTTATTTTCCACATGTTTAATCGTGCACCTTATTATATTATGCATTTGTTATCATTGATCATTTGAAATGATTATGATAGTATAGTCTACCCACTAAGGAACTTAGACTTTCACTACAAGTCGTAATCCATTTTTGTATAGGAAGGCGTGTATGGGGTCATGTAGCATTCAGGCATGGACATTGTGTTTTCATTACGGTGTTAAACAATGGTATCATAGAACCAAGATTTACTTACATGTTTATGCACATTTTATTTATTGCAGATAGCCTATATAAGATATATGGTGGTTGGGACATTGGTAGGGGAACCATGACAGTGCCTAGATAACATAGTATAGTGGACCATCAGGTTCCCATAAATCATGGTTAATTTTTTCTATTACCATTGATTAAATTCCCATTTGTCCATTCAAATGATGTTGGTATGTGATTTATGTGATTTTGAGTGTGTTCATACATCGAGATTAGGGATGTACATTTACATTCCATATGTATACCTATTCTTGTGTTGCACATTAGTTTGTTAATTAATGTAACTGATTTTTGTATTCCATTCATGTTACTTTATCTATTATGCGATATACCTATTTTTATGAGGTCTAATAATATTTCTATAATTATAATTAATCAACTAATCTATGCACGTATTTTTGTTAGTATATATATGATGATATGGGTTAACATGTGGGGATGGAGACTAGAGTTAGTTATAAGAGGGGTAAATCTTTGGTTATGGGTATACTCTTTTGATAACCCTAGGTGATCCCATAAACTATTTAAGGATTGTTTTTTTCAAATTTTCATTCTATTTTAGAACATACCATCTCACAGACAATTGGTTTGAACTCAGCTAAGTAGGTTTCTCTAGATCTAATTTCCACACAAAATATTATGGTTCCTTAAGTATGCACACACCATTTGATAGTCCTTCTAACATGTTCAACGGAAAACTTTTTTAGATACTCCAATCATCATTGTCCTACATCCTGTGAGTGGATTGGTGGAACAAATGATGTGAAGGACTATATATTCGTAATTGGGTATTTATTTAACCATGTAGAAATATATAATGTATGGAAGGTTGTACTGGAAGATTTAATTCTATAGGGACCCACCAAGCGGTATTGGGGTATAGTGAACCTTTCAGGAAGATATAAATATTTTACCTATAAATCCATCAAATTGTATTTCATTGAATAATTTCTTCTATGTACACTGTGGACATTCTATTTTCATGAACTCAAAAAGATTTACTGATGTATGATTATGTTGGCTGCTTATGAAACACCACACATAGAAGTTCTTTAGAATGGGATTGATGTGAAAGAATGTTCTGGTGGAGGATAGATTGGCAAGACTTATCTATTTTCCTATAGACAATCATATGATTCTTAGAGAAGAGGGAATAAAATGGTTGAGGTTTTTTGGTAGAGCATGGTAGATGGTCATGGTAGACTAAGGGATCGTTTAGAATATTTTATTAAAATAGGTAGTCCATGGTGATTTAACTAAAAAATTATATGTAATTATCAAATATTATTACCAAAACCAAATAGAAAGTGTAAAAATGTATTAAGATTAGATTTTATGTGTTGTTTTGTTCAAGGAACAACCATTGATTATTGAGGTAGAAATGTTAAGGGAACTAGGGACCCAACCATGTTCAACTATAAGAGAACCAGATAATGAATCAAACTATTCAAGACTAATAATTACCTTTTTTATTTTTTTAAATCTATAATCCATATTTTCCCACTTTTAAAAGTAAACTAACATTTTTTTTAATTCTATACAATTGAATCCACTTATTAAAATACGATATTTATTGTTGATCCACTACTACTGCATATTAAAAGTTTCCACACATAATAATATCTCATACATTTTATCACAATCATCTTTTATGGAATTAATTAGGAATTTATCTTTCAATATTTATTCCTAGAATTGAATAATTATTTACCATAGATCCTCATTACCTATAGCCTCATCCCAGTCATGGTGTTGATGAAGTTCATGTGTATGTTGTGGATCAGACACTTGTTGATGGGGGTGAGGGACCATCTACTTTTCAACCTTGGTGGTATGAGTGGATGAAGAAATAACACTAGAGTTACATGTCTGGGATTGTTAGTTGATAGACGGGTATAATTTTTATATTCCCAATTTTTAAAGTATAATAAAACCATTTTAAACATATAATTTATGTCTCTGTTAATTGAATGAATCAATAAAAATGAGCTTGTAAATGGGTTTATGAAATCTTGTAACTGTAAAATCCTAGGAAATGGAAATAATTTGTTTTTTATCCATGAAATGTTATAGAATATTTTTAGGAATAGTTTAAGAGATATACATTGAATCATTATGGTATTTTGGGGTCCGTAGAGCCTCAATATTTATAGAAGAAATATTAAATATATTATATCACTCACACATGGAATTTCTGAAATAATGGAATATTTTTCAAATGATATCTCGATTGGGAAATCTGAGGACTCTATTTAATATGTAATATGTTTTTTACTCTAGGTGTAATATAACCATTGTGCACATCTGGTGGTTGCTTAAAATTCAAGAATATTCAAATGGTTAATTTTTTGTAGCCAGTTTAATTTATTTATTATTATTTTTTATTATTTTTTAAATTTACCTTATTCATTTTCTTCCCAGAATGTCATAGGGGCCTCCATTAAACAATTTAATTTAATTTGGCAGCCTTAAAGTCACCCTTTTTGGTCTTTTTAAAATTATAAACTCTTTAATTTTGTTGAATTAGACAATCATCAATCATGTTTTAATTGAATAAAAAATTCTAGAATAGTATTTTTGTTTTTAGAAATTCAATGAATGAATTTTGGTTTCAAATAGAAAAATCAGATATTTCATTTTTGGTTAATCAAATCTAGTTTTATTAATCTTGATACTCCCATACATGTGATCGAGAGGCCTCAACAGATTTGGTTCCTGTTATAAATCCAATTTCATGGTTCAAGATAGTTTCTACCTTAATCTAACATGCATTGTTCATATTAACTATTTTAGTTTAATTTTATTAATTATAATATATTATTCTTCTATGTTTGTAATAATAAAATCTTTAAAATAGTTAGAGAATTTTTAGACATAAAACTAAAATTATCAAGGTAAAATTTCTAAAATTATCAATGGATAATTAGGTGAAATTTTCAGAAGATAAAAGTTAAAAAAAATCAAATTATATTTAAACCTAATTAGAAATGAATAGTTTATATTAATTATAAAAATATAACTATTGAAAAATTAAAAAATAAATATATAATTATTAGAAGATGGCAATTTCATCAAATTGACCAAAGATATTTATTAATGGACAATAACATATAATTGTTAAAGGATAATTAGTTAAAATTATTATTGGATAATTATCTGAATGATAGAATAATAATTACCAGTAATTATCAATGGACACTTGATAAAAATTATCAAAAGATAATTATGCGATATTTTCAAAGTAAAATTAACTATAATTATGATATGTTAATTACAATAAATTTTAAATATGTTATGTAGGAAAATTATAATAAGATAATTATGAATGAATAATTTATTATATAAGGATACTTTTGATAATTATAAAGGATAATTATATAGTTTATCAATGAATAATCATAAAGAACTACCACATGTGTTCTTTGTTAAATCTAGAGTGATTTTTTTTGTCAAATCTGATTTTATAATTTTTCTTGAGGTTAAAATCACATGAACAATTATTTTCATAATATGATAATTTAGAAAATATCTATAATAAATAAATTATAATCACTTGTGAGAGTTTATTTATTTTTGAAATAAAATATCCCGCTTTTTTATAAGAACCCTTAGTGAACCTCGAGCTCTGGAATGAAGAAAACAATGACAATAAGGACCTGAAGTAGTTGTTAATGAATTTTGATGTTTCAAAGCTCTCTTTCTAACTACCCATGGTGGTTTAAACTTTTTGATAATGTTGATGAATTTTATAGTAGTATTTTCCTTAAATATCATGTCTTTTATTTCACATGGTTCAATATTATAATTTATGTGTTTAAATAATTGATAACAGTTCTTGATTTTGATTACATGTGGGGTTGTGTTGATCATGAGACCTACTGTGATATTTTCTTCTAAGAGTGATACTTAAGTGTCTAGTTTCCATGTTTTATTATGATCATATATTGTTATGTAGTGATATTTTATTATAATAACTGATTGAAAATGAATTTTTATTAATGCTCCCACCAAGTCAGGGGGGACGAAAGTGATACAATCCTAGTGAATCATTGCTAATGAGGGGGTTACGTGCATTGGGAAGAGACCCAAGGCTACCATAAATAATACATTGGTTGTAGGGTCTCCCATTGGTAGCAAGACAGTCAGCTACAAAATTTACCTCCCTTTATACATGGGTAATATGAGTATCCTCGCGTAGCAGGAGCCTGCATTTCCTGATAATATAACATAAGAACCACGGGGGCCTAGATTTGTTGAGCAGGAAGTTGGCATGGAGGCGAGAATCAGTTTCAACTGAGGATATATAAATGTGATGGTTGAGGCGTACGGATAAAATGCTAAGGATGGCTCTGGATTCTGCTTCAAGGGGGAGCCTGAGCTGTAATATGCACTAAATCTGATGACCACAGATCCTCTGGTGTCTCGTATCAGCCCCCCCTCATCTCATAATTCCTTGATCACAGGATCCATCCACGTTAAGTTTGAGACCAAAGCTAAGAGGGTTCCACTTAACCCACCTCCCTTGCCCTGGGATAGACCTAGTGGGGGGCAGAGACGTCATCGGCGTCCCTCCGTGAAGGAGAGGAAAAAAGCTCCTCCATCAAGGCAAGCAGTCAGACCTTAAGAAAAATATGCGATCTGTGTCTCCCTCCATGTTCTTTGTTACTCATGCCCCAAATGACCCATCCGATCGAATCAGAAGCCATGAAGCAGAGATTTCGTGCTCTGGTTTGATTCTCAGTACCCTGGAACCACCAGGAGAAGAAGTTTGGTTCGCTGGAATGTTGCCCATTCCTTTTATTCGTTACCTAGTATGTAGGTAACCATACGTTTGAGGTTAGAATTGGTAAGTTAGATAGGTAGACCATCATTTGTTGTTTATCCCTAAGAGGGGGAGTTACATTGACTTATGATGATGGTTAGTATGGAACCGAGTATAGGTTGGAGATATGACGATACCATAGAAAGCATTTTTTTAATGCAATGAATGCCTATGTATTGGGAAACTAGATTCCTAGTTCACCAATGAGTTTCATAACATAAATTTGGAACTCAATTACTAGTTTACCATTGTTTTATATGAAGTATACTATGAATTTTATTCCTTAATTTATTATAACGATTCATTCCATATATTGGTCACTTGATTCCTTGTTGATTCACAAGAATCATTTCATACTTGAGACCTAGAAGATTCAGGTGTATGTATGATTCCATGAGGTTATGGAGTGAAACATTTATGAGATCGATGGGTAAATTTTTCCCTACCGACATCTTATTGATATACTTCCATATTGAAGCAGGAGTAGTTATAACCAGGGGTTTTTAACAGCTTGGATAGCACAACACCTCTTATTTTTGGAAGGTATGATGATACACATGTATATAATTTATTACACATGTAGAATACATCTGTTATACATGATCATATTTAGAAGAGGATACATTGGTGATGTCCTATTGAAATTTGTATGAACACCCTACACCGTAATTTCGATGCACTTGTATATATTTTGGCTATATAACTGGGGAACAGAACGGGATATGTTGGGTACTGTTGACTAGAGGAGCATGTAGCTACTAGTGAACCTAGATGATCTATGTAATATCTACTATTTATTTATTAATACTTATTATTTTATTTTTTATTTCTACAACATGTGTCATTTATTAATTATATGTCATGTATTCCACTTTTCATTATATTAATTTTCAGGTTTATAATATTAATAATAATTATATTTATTGTGTTATTATCGATACCATTACATGAAACTAATGGTATAGTGTGCCGAATAACGAAGTCAGACCCTCATTGATAGTCATCATCATCATAAATATAGGGAGGCACACATGAGGTAATGTGGAATTCAAGATCATGCATGGTTGTTTGGGTTGATGTGTTACAAAATATTTGATTTGAAAGGATGAAAAAATATATAAATATCTATATTTTTTCAAAACCCATATAAAAATAGTAATAAAACATCATTTCTAAAATTGGAGAAATAAAAATTAAGTATCCTGAGGTTACATAGTGTTTGGTTTTAAATTATAAAATATAATTTATGATGGGAAATAAATTATAAACACGTATGGGAATTTGTTATTAAATATGATGAATTTTTTTATCAATAATGATATTCCTTTTTGGAGTTATATTTTATCTCGTTAAAATAACTAAATTAAAAGGGAATTTTTTACTATAAGGAATGATAAAATTCCCAAAAAAACTATTAAGTCATAATAAATAAATATTAGGATAATTAATTTTAATGGGAACCACTATAACTCAATAGAGGAAGTTGAGTTAAATAATCACATAAAACAATAATACATATGAATCAGTATCTATTTAAATACTGAACATAGTGTCAAACATAAATCATAATAAATTTAAATAATATCGAAGGATACATTCATTAAAAATTATTCACACCATATTAATCATTTAATGGGGAAAACTAAAATTTTATCAAGTAATGAAATTTTCGATAAAGAATCCTTACCAAATTAGAATCATTCGAGACAAACCCATTTAAATGATGTAATTTAAAATGAAACATTTAATATCATGTATACTAAGAGGATCATTATACATAATTTTAAATGGATATTAGATTCAAAATTTTATATTAAAATGGTTTATAATAAAAAATATTTCTCTAGGGGTGAGAAATTGATATAAGAAACCCTTACCTTATTTCTATGGTTAGTAAAATATAATCTAACCACCTTGATCATTTTGAATTTCTTTCATAATTGCGATGTTGTTCTCAATAATTATACCAATTTCCATAATTCTATGATCATAAAGGAACATTATTTTATGTTTTATAATTATTTATTATTTTATTATTTTTTTTCTATGTATGTTTTGTTTATGGTTCTTTTAGATAAAATTTGCAGAAAGTTTGTTTTATGGATTTTCAATGAATTCTTGGTGAAATTTAAAAAAATATTTTAATAATAGTGTTACCATTATATAAATAAAATATTTTTATATATTTTTATTTGTGTCATATATTTATAATAATTACGTAATCTTTTTCCTCCATGATATTATTTAATTATTTTGTTCATGCAAGTGATTAGATTTACCCAATCATTATTATTCCATAATAAATGTATGCATATGATTATAAAAAGGGTTTATTTGAGAATAATACCATTATAATAAATGAATAATTATATTTTTTTGATAAATTTAAATTTTCAAATAACATTTTAATTGATATTGACAAATAATAAGGAAACAAGATGAGAAGCTATATACGTTACTTTTTAGAGGTGGTAGTTTTCACATTGAACAATTAACATTTCAGTTTATTAAACAATGAGTTGAAAAGTAGGTTTATTTCAATTTTACATTTATTATTGATATGTTTATTATATATTTAAATTTTAATTTTCAATTTAATGCTTATAACCAATGAATAGAGGTGGTGGTAGAAAAAATAAAGTTGTTGTTTCATGAAGGTAATGATCTTTCTAATGCATAAATGAACATTTACCTTTTGTAAATAAAATTTGGAAATTTTGTAAATAGATAATACAATAGAATAATAATTTTCATTAAAAAATAGAATAATTTTATTTTATGGGAATTAGGATATTTATTTTGGAAGTTAACAAGAAAATAAATAATGGTGTGAAATTAATACTCACATTGGGGACATGGAATTTCCCTTAGAAGAATATATGAAAAAAAGAGTTAATAAAAAAATATTTTATAAAATGTATCATAAGTAAAATAATCTATATTTTATAAAAATTAATATGGTCATTTTTTTGGGAAATTAATTTTAGAGTGGCCTTGATGGGGTGTTGAGAGGCCCATTTTTTATGTTGCGAGGATGATATGTTTTGTAAATATTTCAACCTAATATAATGTTAATACATGTTAAACATATCAAGGGGATCCAAATATGAATAATAATGAATTTATGGGTGATATAAGTTTGATAAAACCTTATTAATTCATTTACTATCATGTTTGAAACGTGTTTTTAAGTCCCATACTATTAGAATTTTCATTTTATCATTTTCAATTTTAGCTGGAATCATTTTTTTCAATTCTACTTATTTCTACTATATATATAATAAACATGATTATATAATTATTTCCCAATTTTTTGTAAATATTAAATCAATTTTTTTTATATAATTCTATAATTCTTAAATAAAATCAATTTAATAATTAGCACATGCAATACATAGAAACTAATATTTCGAATAATTATATTTCATAAGATTTATATTTATGTATATATTAAAATAAACAATGTTTTCGATTTTAATGATTTGTATTTGTTTATTATAAAAAAACTTATGTGACATTTAAATAAATATAATTCCAATTTTTATATAAAAAAAATTCTGTAAATGAAATGATAAAAAAATATTTTATTGGAAAATATCACTTATATCCGTAAAATTATAATAATAGGTTTTCTAAATTCAATATGATTCACATTAAATTTATATTTTTAATTATTAAATAAATATTTCATCATCTAAATTTTTTTATATGATTATATTTATTTCATATATAATATAGAGTTATAGTTTAGTAAAAATATATATATATACTCTTCAAAAAAAGACGATTATTTCATAAAATATAAAAAAAATTATTTAGGAAAATATTTTATCCTCTAGTGTGCCAATTCTGTTAAATTTTCTAAGTTAAAATTTTAATATTTATAAAATAAAATTCTTTAAAAAATTGAAAATATAATGAAGAACCACTTTTATTAAAAAATAGTGTTTTCAAACATTATATGCTCGCAATATTTTTTTCATAGTAATATATAATTTAAATAATTCCAATATACTTGTTAACATATTTCAAAATTATATAATATTATAATAATAATTGGAATTTTTTTATATAATTTATTAATAATATAACTATTTATTCTAGAATGAACAGATTTTTTAATATTAAATCAAATTAGTTATTCATCTACCAAATATAGGAAATATTAATTGACTATAATAAATTTTATAGTGTTTTTATTCATATTAAAATTTATTAATGTTTATCTAAAAGGTTTATATTATTTTTAGACTTCTTCTACATATATAATAATATATTAAAGTAATATTTATTTAAGGAAAATAGATAGTAAAATTATAGGTTTCCATATTTTCCCCAATAAAATAATAAAATCCTTACAAATCTAGTAATTATTCTCTGATGATAGTTGGTGTGGTAATTCATAAAAGAATTATTGTAACACCCACCCCTTCCTCGTTGTCTTGAGGAGGTGGTGAGGGTTACTTGGCCTTAAGCGATGTTCCCAAGGCACAAAAGGTAGGAAATAAATTCTGAGGGCTTCAAGGAAAAGCGGCAAATGATATTCACTTAAGAAGATAACCCAACTCAACCAACCAAAAACTAATGATGCATGAACTTTCAAACCCAACCATTTGATACTAACAATTCCATCACAAACCCCAAAACCATTCAACTAGACATGTCCATGAAACATTAGAGTACAAATCCAAAACTAAACAACAAAACACCACAAGCCATGACACCACCATAGCTCCACACTAAGATCCATGATCCGAGCTCCACAAAACCATCACAATGCACCGAAGAATGAGGGTGAGGCCTTACCATTTCCCAAGTCATAGTACACGACATCTGCAAAGACTCCAAAGTGGAAAATAAGGGGGTCAGTACAACTACTCAGTAAGATTTCTTGAACTAACTTCCCTACACATGCCACTAGGATAAAATAGTTAGCAGATTTATATAAAACATTTTATATTATGCAAAACCAAACTACCAATTGTTTATAAGCCAAACATCCCCTAAGACAAACATTCCAAACAAGGAATCAAAGTCAACCATACCACTCAAGGAATCCAATTCAGCCATTCCATAAGCCAATTACCATTTTCATATTTCACTCACAAGCCCCATCTACAAACATCACCAATAAATCACACAAAAAACCATGGTGGCACTTCTCATCCAACCCATTCCTTACCAATCCACTCAAGTGGTACTTCCTACCCAATTTATATTGATGGTGGCCCTTCTATCCACTATCAATCCCCTTTTTAAAGTGGCACTTTCTCATCCACTCCACCATGTCCGAACACCATCCACCCAATGATATCAACCATTTCCATACAATCCACAACAATAATCATGAATTATTTTCAATACCTAAAAATACCTTTTCCATGCCAAATTCATTTCAATAACACTCATTTATTGAAATAAATACTCATTCTCACAATAATTACCATTTTAAAATCACCAATTTAAAATTAACCAATTGAGCCCATTTCAACAAAACCCCAATTTCATGCCAAAACCCCTAAATCCTCACCCATTTTATTTTCCAACAAAATTCACCCAACATGCTTAAAATTAAAATAATGAAACCAATTTTTTTTTAAATGAACATTAGATTCCAACCAAGTGGAGTTGAGAGAGGATCCACCTACTTCTTAGGGTTTTGCAAAATCGACCTTTCGCCCAAATGCAATCCAAAACGGGTGAACTTATCCTCGGAACCACCTCAAAAACCCTTCCCTAACATAAAAAAGATCATCCTTTAAAACACAAAGGAAACACAAAACTAGATCAACATGCAACCCTTTTAGATCATGGAAAATAATAGATGGAGAAGGATAACCATAACAAAAACCTCAAAGAACCAAAAGAGGGACTTCACCGAGTAGAACCACCTTCTATCCACCAAGAATCCCCTTCAGTTTGCCTCTAAAATGAGCTAAAGAGCTACCCCAACCTCTGAAAACCGGAACACCCATGTGATCCAAGAGAGGGAGGAAGAATGATGGAAAATGGGAAATCCCAAGTGGCTTGGGACTAAAAACCCCAAACTTTATGTGGCCGAATGGTTTCCCCTTACGGTTTGGAAAACTATGGACCAACCGTGAGGTTTCCACTATCTCACCCATAGACTTCACATGGCTTTCCCACATAGTCTGAAAAACCATACGCCACCCATGCAGAGCCCACTGTCAAGGGTGCATGGTTTCTTAGGCTGGCCACATGGTTTGTTCAGAACGTACACTAATCGTGCACCCCTACACAACCTCCACTACATTAAATGTTTTTCCCAAAAGTGTCCAAACATCAACCAACCACTAAAAAATCACAAAATAACGAATACAAGGGTCACATACCTCAAATTGGGGATACTACATTATCCCCACCATTGGAATTTCCGTCCTCGGAAATTTGTGAACTCACCCTATGCCGAAAGAGCACTGGCCATTGCTCCACCATATCCATCTCCCACTCCCAAGTCTCCTCTTGGATCTAGACATGCTTCCAGAAAACCCAAAATAGACCAATGATTTTACCCTGTAAGACATACTCTTGCCTATCCACAACCCGTAATGGCACATGCACCAATGAAGCATCCTACTCCAGCTCAACATGATCCCATATAATAACATGGTATGGAACCGACTGATACTTTTTTCAACCGCAACACATGAACCACATTTTGCACCGCACTGAACCTAAGTGGAAAAGCCAAACCATAAGCCACCTCACCAACCCACTCAAGAATCTCCAAATGTCAAATATACCTCAGATATAACTTTCCCTACTTCCCAAACTGATGATGACTTAAAATAGGAGAGATCCCCAAGAAAACATGATCACTCACCTTGAACAACGACAGCCATCGATGATGATCTGCATATGATTTCAGATGACCCTGATCCATCTCCATTCTCTTCGTGATTAACATGATCTTCTCCGTAGTCTCCTGGACAAGGCTTGGTCCAACCATTGAGGACTCACCCGTTTCAACCAGCACAGTATAGAATGACATGACCGCCCATACAATGCTTCAAACATAGCCATATTTATGGATTCTTGATAACTGTTATTGTATAAGAACTCAACCAACAACAAGTTATCCTCCCAAAAGCCACCAAAATCCATGGCTCAAGTCTGCAAGATATCCTCTAATGTTTTTATCGTCTTCTCATATTGAACATCCATCTGAGGGTGATACACTATACTCATAGTCAACTTAGTTCCAAGGGTTTTCTATAAGGATTTCAAAAAATGAGATGTAAACCTCATATCTCTATCAAATACGATAAAAACTATAACACCATGCCTCTTTACCACCTCTTGTATATAGATTTTGGATAGATCCTCCAATGTAATATATTCACAAATTGGAATGAAATGGGCCGACTTCATTAGCCGACCCACTATCACCCAAATGTAATTGTGATTTCTGACCGTTCATGGGAGACATATGAAAAAATCAATCATTTTTTGCTTCCACTTCCATATAGGGATTAGTAAAGACTGCAACAGTCCCACTGGCCTTTGATGCTCTACATTGACCTTCTGGAAAGTCAAGCATCTCAAAACAAACTTTGCCGCTCTTCTTTTCATACCGGCCCACCATAACTTCACTTTCAATTCATTATACATTTTATGAATTCCAAGATGAACAGACCACCTGGAATGATGATATGTCGTGAGAAGAACTCCTTCATAAGAAACTGGTATAACCATCAGATTCCGAAAACAAAAAACTAAATCTCTATTCAGCTACCAACCCTCAATGGTCTCCCTACAGTTGAGTTTTTACCTCATGGTCACACACTCAGAATCATATATTTGTGCCTCTTTAATAGGGACAACAATGTTAGGAATCAACAAAAACTATAAAGAAGACTGCTCTATCACCCTGGTCCTCACATTCACACTGCTTGTCACCTATAACTGACATCAACTACCACTAGTATGATGCCTGTTTCACCACCTGAGCATATTATTTTCTATCTAATGCATCCACCGCCGAATTTCCTTTACCCAGTGTGCACATCAAGTCAAAATCAAACATCTATAGATATTCCATTCATCTCCTTTTCCTCAAATTCAAATCCATTTGTGAGAAAATTTTACTCAAGCTCTTATGATCTGTATATACCCTCAATTTCTCACCAAAGAGATAAAGACACCACACTATTAAATCATGGGCCACTACTACCAATTCCAAATTATGTGTTGGGTAGTTCTTCTCATGCACCCTCAATTATCATGAGCCATATGCAACCACATGATTCACTGGAATAAGAACACACCCCAAACCTGATCCTGATGCATCACAATACTCCACATACCCTTTTCCTAGTTCTATAAAAACCAAGATTGGTCATGATGTTAGGCGACCCTTTAAATCTTTGAAACACTACTAACACTATTCATTCTACTGGAATGGAACATTATTTCATGTCAAAGCTATCATTGGTGAAGCCAAACGTGAAAAATCATGACCAAAATGCCGATAATATCTATCTTGACCGAGGAAACTCTGTACCTCATACAAATTCATTGGTGGTTTCCACGAGATAATAGCCTCAATATTTTCCGAATCCACCAAAACACCCATTTCCAAAATCACATGGCCAAGAAAATGGACTTCATGTATCCAAAAGTATGATTTTGACAATATGGCATACAACCAGTGATCCCTCAAGATCCCCAACACTGTCACCAAGTGATGCTCATGGTCCACCCATAACTTTGAATTCACCATAACATCATCTACAAACACCACCGCAAATGAATCGAGATATCTCTGGAATATGTGATTCTTCAATGCCATGAACACCATTGGAACATTCGTTAAACCAAAGGGAATAACTACTAATTTATAATGGACATATATACTTCTAAAATCTATTTTAGGAATATCATCCTTACTCACACACAATTGATGATATTCCGACCGCATGTCGATCTTGGAGAACCAATGGGCTCCCCTAAACTTGTCGAACAAATCATTAATTTTTGGAAGTGGATATATATTCTTTATTGTAACATGGTTATGTCTATGATAATCAACGTAGATCCTCGAAGTTTCATCTTCCTTTTTTTAAAACAACACCAGCACTACCCACTGAGATGTTCTAGGATGGATAAACCCTTTTTTTCGAACTCTACCTACTGGACATTCAATTCCCACAATTTTGTAGGTTCCATTTGGTAATATGGAAGTGAGATAGGACTGCTCCCAAGAATTAGATCAATCATAAACTCCTCTTACCTTATGGGAGGAAACCCAGAGAATTGTTTGAAGAAAACATCCATGAACTGATCCACCACTTCTGGAAGAACTCTCTGCTCAACAACCTCTACCGATTCCAATTAAAACACCACCAACTGATATGATAATTTGCCCACTACTGGTGGAAAAAAACCCGTTGCACCCTGCCTTTCATGACTCTCTCCAATAAAGAGATTTCTAATGCCATCTTGTGTCATAAAATAAATTGTTCACACATTTCAATCAATGTGGGCCTTAAATGCCACCAGCCAATCCATTCCCAGGATTACAGCATACCAATCCATCTCAAGCACTAAAAAATTCCACATTATCTCAACCTCACCCACAATGATACATCGTTCTCTACATAAGAAGGCATGACACTCTCTTATACCCCAAAGAGTTTGAAGTTTCAAAACTGAGGGAATCATTTCTACCCTTAAACCTAGAAACTCAACCGCACATGCAGCAATTAAAGAGTGTGGAGAACCTGTATCAAACAACACTTACATCACAGTAGAATTTAAAAGAATAATACCTCACACTGTGGATGGTCCGGAATGATCATCCACCATAACCTTCTTGGCTCCAAATAATGCCTTGGTTGCAACACTCTGCTCCCATTTGCCCTGCTGAGGCGTTAAGGTGTTCTAAGAATCACCATGAATAACTTTGCATTATTGACGAGGGGTATGCTACTGTCCCCGTCCCATCAAACCATACGACGTCTGTGATCCCTGAGGAGTGTCATGTACACCCGACCATGAAGAATTCCTAAAATAGTGATAAAGATGGCCCATATTATTGAAATTGTGACTTGCTTGAGGTTGTGTTGTATAGTACCACTTGATGTCTGTCGTAGAGAAACACTGAAAACATCCCAGTTTGCTCATGGGCACCATAGGAACATTTACCGATCATGGCGTCAGATTATGTGTCATACATTCGCCCTAGGAATAAGTGTCCCACCTCCACTTGAACCCAGTGTTAGAGTTCCCACTATTCCCCAAGGGTACCACCATGTATCCTCCGCCCGGAGCTCCCAACAGATCTCGCTCAGCCACTGATGCTAGATTCACCATCTATGTGTAATCACTGATAACCAGCACTTCTATTTTTGAATGTATCTCTTACCTTAAACCCTCTTAGAAGATCCTTTCTTTCAACAACATTCTATACACCACCTTAGGTGCAAAGCGCACTATGATCATAATCTTAGTTGCATACTCTGTCACAAACATATACTCTTGCTTCATACTAAAGAAAGAAGTAGGGATCTAAACTCTGAACGTATGTTGGTAGAATTGTTTATTAGACAATTCCTCAATGACCAACCACATTATACCCTAGTCTATTCTTGGTTGGACTAACAACTGCCACCACTGAAGAGAAAGATCCTCTAGCTTATACGTTGCTAGCTTTACTTTCAACTCTATAATCTTCCCCATGAATTCGAAAATTCTGTTCATTCTGGATAGCCATGACTCTTCCCTTTCTAGGTCCGAATCACCCCTAAATATGGGTGGATCGTACTTTGGAAATTGAGTGGCATAATCAACATTATTTGGCTCTTTTGTTCCATTCACACTTCCCAAAGCTTAGAATTCTTGAAATATGCTCTGGACTAACTGCTGGTTCACCTGGGGCTCTGGTACAACCACATTCTCATCGGCCACATCCGGTTGGTCACTACGATGCCTACCTATTTCCATTTTTATAAATAGAAAACAAACAACCCTAAGTCTAACTTCCGTAGATATCAAAAATTCCCATTTTAGATCACATTACAAAACACTATCACAATGAGGTTTTCCACCTTTACACATTTCCATGTTTCAACATTTTAGAAAATCAAACCATTTTAAAAAATCCAAATTTATTCACATTACAATTTCTCACATTTGAAATAACATTTCTCAATTTTTCCCATAAATAATTATTCCCAATGAAATATGAATCTTAGAGGGAAGTCTTCTCTACCATAAATTCCATGAACATCTCACTGGCTACACCAACAACAATGAGATTGCCAATTCCTATAAGGGTCTCCAAAACACCTATGTGTCCAACTCCCTAGAAACAAGATGTTCAGCATAAAAGGGTTATCTACGTCATTTTATGCTATACATTATGTGTTATGACATTTCTAGGCCATTCTACCATCCCGAATCTTGTAATATACAACAACTAATGTCAACTCCAAATCCGAGAGTCAACTCCAAATGACCGGACAAGCTAATACCACTTGTAACAGTCTGCCCCTACCTCATTGTCTTGAGGAGGTAGTGAGGGTTACTTGGCCTTAAGAGATGTTGCAAAGGAGACAAAGGGTGGAAATAAATGTTGATGGCTTCAAGGAATAGTAGGGAACAATTTTCACATAAGAATATAACCCATCTCAACAAACTAACAACTAAATAAGCATGTACATTCAAACCCAACCGGGTGATACTAACAATTCCATCACAAAACCCAAAACCATTCAACTAGACATGTCCAAATAACATAAGAGTACAACGCAAAAACTAAACAACAAAACACCATGAGCCATGACACCACCATAGCTCCACACCATGCTCCAAACTCAATGCCGCACCAAAACATCACAATGCACCACTGAAGGAGGGTGATGCCTTACCATTTCCCACGTCACGGTACACAACATCTGCAAAGACACAAAAGTGCCAAAGTAGGGGGTGAGTAGTACTAATCAGTAGGATTTCTCCAATTGACTTCCCTACACATGCCACTAGGACAAAAACATTAGCACATTTATATAAAACATTTTATATAAAGAAAAACCAAGCTACCAATTGTTTATAATCCAAACATGCCATAAGTCTAACATGCCACACAAGGAAGTCAAATCAACTATACCATGCAAGGAAGACAATTCAACAATTCCACAATACAATTAACATTTTCATAATTCACTCACAAGCCCCATATACTAACATCACCAACAAATCACACAACAAACCATGGTGGAACTTCCCGACCAACCCATTCATTACCAATCCACTCAAGTGGTACTTCCTGTCCACTTTATATTAATGCTGGCTATTTAGTCCCTATCCCTACACATTTTATAGTGTCACTTTCTCATCCACTTCACCACGTCCCAACATCATCCACCCAATGATATCACCCATTTCCACAAAAGCCACAACAAAATCATGCATTATTGTCAATACCAACAAATACCATTTCCATGAAAAACACATTTCAATATCTCTAGTTTATTGAAATCCATATTCATTCTCACAATCATTACCATTTTAAAATCTCCAATTTAAAATCAACCAATTGATACCATTTCAACAAAACCCAAATTTTGTTCCCAAACCCCCAAATCATCACCTTTTTGATTTTCCAACAAAATTCACAGGACATGATTACAATTAAATTAAAGAAACTAATTTAATTGTATATGAACTTCACATTTCAACCTAGTGGAGTTTAGAGAGGAGCCACCTACCTCTTATTGTTTTTTGAAATCATCCCATCACCCAAAATCACTTCAAACTGGGTGAACGCCTCCTCCAAACCACCTCAAAAAACCTTCCCTGACATCAAAAAGCTCGACCATTAACACAGTAAGGAAAAACAACCATGGATCTACATGGAACCCTTGTATATCTTGAAAACTAAAAGAGGGACACATATATCCCTTACCAAAAACTCAAAGAACCAAAACTGGGACTTACATGAGGAGAAACACCTTCGATCCATCACGAAACCCCTTCGATTCGCCTCCAAAACAAGATAAAGAGCTCCCTCAACCTCTAAAAACTGGAACTGCCTTGAGATCCATGAGTGGGAGGAAGAATGAGGGAAAATTTGGAAATCGGGAGTGGACGGGGACTTAAAACCCCCAAACTTTAAGAGGTCGCATGGTACCCCGCATGGTACGACAAACCGTGTACCAACCATGTGGTTGCCACTATCTCACCCAGGGACACCGTATGACTTGACCGCAAGGTCTGACTAACCATGTGGCACCTGTGTGGAGCCCATAGTCAAGGGTGCACCGCTTCATGGGCTAGCCGAATAGTTTTTTCAGACCGTATGCCAACTGTGCGCCCCTGAAAAACCTCCACAACTTTAATTTTTTCCCTTAATTGTTCAAACTTAAACCAACCACTTCAAAAATCACAAATGAACTGAAACAAAAATCACATACCTCTTACCGGGGGTACTATAGTTATAATTTGTGATACATCTTGTAATATGAAATCTACCTTACTCACTTAGGTTATATTATGTTACATATCTACTAACAAAAATATCAATATTTTATACACTCATATACCCTCTTATGAATTTTCCATAATAATAATTTCTAGAAAATATAACTTTCTAAACACCATATAAATATCAATGTCATAATTCCTTAGTGAAACAACATGTTCTACTAGAAATTAAAACTCTATTTCAACATCAATTTTTAAACCAATTCTTCATAAATTCACACACAATTCTTTATATATTATAATCACTAAAATGTGATATACTATACAAAAAATATCTCTAATCAATTATATATCCCATGGTTTGTAATAAATTCAAACAATAATTTTTCTAAATTAAATCAACAAATTTTTATCTCAAAATAAGACCAAAATTAAACAGAAGAGTTTTCCAACACCCAATCATGCATTCTTTAATATTTATCGAAAAGAATATAATATAATCCTAAAATTACTTTTCAATGTTATAGAGACTATCTAATTTTTTTTCCAAACCATTAAATAAAATATACTAAAGAAAAATACTTTAATTTTTCACTTGATGATAAATTTTTTAATAGATTATAATATCATCAATAAAGAAAATCCAAAAATAAAAAAAGACAAGAGTATAAATATTTATTTTTCATCATGAAAATAATTTCATGACCTAAGGAAAGATCTTGGTCTCCCCATTTTTGATCATATCATGCATATACTATGAATCTACATCATTAAAATATCAATCCTTACTCAGTTTAAAGATACAATTATTTCAAGATATAAACCATTCTTATCTATAATTATTTGATCCTATTTCAACTAAATAATAAAAATTAGATGGTTATTATAATATCCAAAATATGTATAAGGAAGCATTAACAAAATTTCTTTCCCCTATAACAACTTCATTTTTTACATATAAGACATTCAGTTCAACCGATGACATTTATATTCACTACATGGTAATCTATGGTTATTTCCTAATTAGGTTATATAAGATAATTTGGTGAAATTATATTCAGAACCATAATAATGGTTAATTATAGTGAATTTGAATTATCAATATCATATCCATCTAGATGTGTCAAACAATGCTCTATTTGGGCTCTTTAATGTGAACCAGGTGAGAATCAAGTTAATACCAAATCCTTCATTTCTAAGGTTTTTACCCCATGGTATATCTATGTTATATTATATATCCACATGTATTATCAAAAAACGTTTCAATTATTAGGATAACTATATAATCACTACTTCACTTGATAATTAGTATGTTATCCTATATATCATGTTATACATAGGGTTTTCAATAAAGTTCTCTAAACTAATCACCAAAATAACTTAACCCTCCTTTTATACCAAATATAGTTAAACAAGATAAAATAACACATTTATTTCATTATTTTCATGAATAATATTTCAGTATTATAAATAGTTTCACTAATTAGATAATCGAAGTATTAGTTTTTTATAATGTTAGTTACATAAAAAAACTTATTTTACGATGCTCATCAATATTTATTCATAATATCTCAACTCTAAACCTTGTTTTGAATATCTCACATCAAATAAACATATCTATATCTTCGGTTAAAAAAACTAATAAAGGGGTTATATCAGATTCTAAGTAAGGCTAAACATAAGGGATAACGATAAAAGATCATTAGTGAGGAAATGATAAGTATATGGGAATAAATAGGTTATATAATAAAATATTACCTAAAAATAATATATCATTAAATAGGAGTCAAAGAATATGATGTCATAATACTTAAGAAATAAGTTAAGAGAGTGTGGTAAATTTAGGTTTCAAACATGATCCATGAGGGAATAATATCTGAACATTTAAGATCATTAAAATATTGCACAAACATTAGAATAGGTAACTATTTCCATAATGATCACATGATTAATGCTATTTCTTATGAGAAACTAAAACATACACATGAATAATTTTCTCATGGGATATAAATTATAAGTGAATTCATTGAAGGTTTATATTTTTCCAAACCACCAATCATATATTCTAATGTTTATGACATAAAATTATTTCAGATATCAAATCATAAATAAAACATCGAAATAAAATGGTTTTCATAACACAAAAAATGAATATCATTCATATTTTAAATGATAAACATCTATTTGAAAGAAAAAGGGTTCCATATAATTTTCAAATGGAATCACATAAACATATTAATAATAATAATAATAATAACAATATAAACACTTGGAAAATATATTTGTATCCAAATATATTTTGAAACATTCTTGGTAAATACCATAAAACCTGGATAAAAAATAATATGGTATTTACACAATATATATAAAGGGTTTAAAGTTATGATAATAATTTAATTATTAATAGATTATTGGAATCATTTTATACTTCTTTTAGTAAATAATGGTATATATAGAGTTCTTACAGTGGAATTTCACTTTATGAAATATTATATCTTTTTACCCTATATTATTAGGAATGAAAAAAAGAAATGATAGGTAATATATATCATAGGAAAGAATATTAGATAAGATTTCAAGAGAAATAAGACGTAAAATATCATTTGATTAATATGATTTTTCATGTATAATATATTTAAAATGATAATAAATCATATAATACCCCTCCTATATGTTTATTAACAACACCACTTTATAAATAAGAAATATAATATATCGTTTTAAATAATAAAAAAATACTTGTGAAACTATGTTAAAAGTATTTATTTTCAAAATGTATGAACATTTGGGGAGAAAATATCATATAAAATGATTTTTTTGTGGAAATATGTGTTCAAAATAGAAAAAATTAAAATGACAATGTATATTTGTTTTTAATATTATCATAATAAAAATAATTTATAAATCCATTATAAATATATTTTCAAAAAGGTATGTGAAATATTCTGAAAAAATATACATTTTATGGAAAATAAAAAATAAATTATATTCCCTTGAATATAATTATAGGTTATCAAAAGAAATTTTTTAAAAGAAAAAACTATTTATAAAAATGTATAAAAACATTTTTAAATATTTTATAATATATTTGTGGATAACCCACCTCATAAGAAGTGGAATAAAAATTACCTTCTAAAAGTGAGAAGGAAAATATAAAGGTCCAAAGGAATGACACATAATTATATTTGTAATAATAATTTAACAAATTGATGGAATATGAAATGATGGATATGGAGGGGAATCCGCCACTAATATAGTTGGGAATTATTATCATCAGTGAAATAAATTTTAGGTGTGAATGTTTTATTGGGTAAAATATTATAATAAAAGTGTGATTTAAAATAATATAGGAAAAGAGTACCATGAAATAAACTCAAAAGGTGTATGAAGTGAATGTTTTAACGAAAAAGATTGTGTAGAAGCATTATACCTCAATATAGAAAGGAAATTTTACAGAATTTCAAGAAAAAACACAACACATTTGAATCAAAATCCATATAAATTCAAAACAATATATCCCTCTAAAAACCTCTTGAAATACATAAATAATTTTTGAGACACTAATTAGCTATAAGCCACACCATGTCAAACATGACATTGTTCATAAAATGAAACATTTATCAAGAAATTAAATTTTAGACAATGAACCTCTTACATCCTTAAAAAATTCGAATCAAAACCCCCAGAAGGATCTGAGTTAAAATAAAATATTTGATTCCATTAATAATTATAGGATAATAATAAAAATATTAGAGGGTTCTTAGATACATCGTTACAAATATAATATGGTGTATAATAAGAAATATGTCTGAAAGGGTAATATTTTGATATAATAGACACCTTTATTTTTACCTAATTATTTGAATGAGTTATAATATCAAATAAAACATAAATAAGTATCACAATATTATATTTTATAACCATATTAATATCAATAACCACTACAAGAAAACCTCCTCTTAGCGGCGGTTTACAGAAACCGCTGCTAAACTACGCGTCGGTAATCTATTAGCGGTGGTTTTATGCATTTAGTGGTGGTCAAAGAAAATCATCATCGTACCTCATTTCACGGCGGTTTTACGGGCTATAAAATTAGCGCGGCTATAATCGCCGCGAAATTCAGGCGTGTCATGCACCATCTTAGCGGCGGTTAAAACCGCCGCTAATTCCGGCATGATTTTGCGGTGGTTTTAAACACCGCTAAGTGTATTTTCGATTACATTTAGTGGCGGTTTAAACCGCTGGTAAATATATAAGTTGTAAAACTTTAGCGGCGGTTAAAACCGCCACGAAATGCTGACCCGAAAAATAGTATTTCTGCTTATACTGCACCACTTCCTTTGAAAACAAACCAAACAAGAATTCTAAGAAAAATAAAATTCTTAACAAAAATTACATGGCCAATTCTTCTTGTAACTAATATGTGAAACATCATTTAATAACATCAAAGGGGCCATGCATTAACATACCACATATCAACTTCTATAGAAAGACATATGGGATTCTCAAACAACAACTAGGCATGATATATCAACTATCACTAATAATATGGGAAACATCATTTCATAACCTTTTCATCACCTAAATACATCGCCTCAACCCCAGATACATTTAGCATCCTGGGACAGAATAGAGCATCATGAATTTTGGTAGTATTCTGATGCTTATAACGCTAAAAATGATCACCTATCCAACAGAATAATAATTTAAAAGGGTCACTAATTCGATAAGGTATATTACCCTATTGAAAATGTCTATGATGCTGATTAAAATAAGAAAGTTTTGGAATGGATAGGTTGAGAGGTTTCCCTTCTACCATTCATGCTTCTATAACCAACATGAAGACCTAGATTCCCAAATGTGAATCCCCAACAGAGAAGAACCCTCTATTTAAAAACATGGCCATGTATCCTACTAACCAATGACTTAGGGATACATGTAGTCTCACCTGGTAGCCCCATGAGGCATACTCTCTAGCTTCTAGAGTAGCGCAAAATGATCCCATGACATTCCAAACTTGTCGAGAAGGGAATAGATGAGGGCGTACGATAGATGTCTGAGCCCCACATCCATAAAAGAAGATATTAATCCAATCATTGAATAAAATAATCAAATGCAAGTACAAATCCTTTTTCTACCTCTCCGTTACAATGGAAAGAATGTCACCTGCTAAGGACTGAGTATATTTATTTCCATCCCAAACATTCTCAATGGGAAGGAATTCATCATATGTTTCCACTAATAGAAGTATTCCCCCATGCTTAAAAATATTTCATAGGCCAATTTCTACCTCACTGTGGGCTACATAAATAGTTTTGGTTCCTAGAAACCATCAACTAATCAACTCACTATGGAATTATGGTTTATGGTACATGATAAACTAAAAAATATATGTCTCCTAATAATTATGAATAGCATGCAATTGATAGTGGAATTTTGTGCAGATCTACCTAACCCAAAATGGCCATGCCCATTCATCAGAGAAATTACCACTAGGGTGCAAATCACACTTTCAACTCAAGCCACTTTTTTGGTTTTCTAGAGAGAAGATGAGAATTGTTGAGTAAATATGAGAAATAAATTGATGAGTGAGATCATGAATATATGAAACCATGGTGAATTTTTAAATGTATAATATTTCCCTAAGAATGGTGCCACAATTAACCGACTATCCTCAGAAACTGTCATTTTAATATAGTAAACAGAGAGTGATAGCATGTGAGACTAAAGGTTGTATTCAGGTGAAGAATAGTACTATCATCCTGATGTACAAATCAATATAAAGGTAGTCTATTCAATAGATGATAATTTTGATGTTCAGTCAGAATAAGAACCTTTAAAACATCGTTGTTATAAAATACTTTGTATCGATGATTGACATTATGGTTCCAGGAAATAAGGTCTCTCCAGTCTACCACATAAGAATACATTTGAGAAATAGAGGACATATTTACAGAGAATAGAGAATATATTAGATGATATGTAACCATTAAGAGAGAATCAGTTGTTCTAATCAATCAAAATAAGTTCATAACATGGAAAACATTACGTGGACCACATGATCCATTCTAGGTCAGGAAAATCACATAACCCATAAAAAATCTTTTGATCAAATGATTTTTCTTAATACATATAATCATGTTACCATAGGAAGGTCACATGAATCACATAAATATGAGTAGATCATGAAAAAAATCATCAAGAGACAACTGAATCACATAAGATAGACTAATTGAAAAGGGTGTGCATCAAAGTTCAAATAAATTACCATTGATTCGTTCATGGATTGATTATGTGATATATTTAGACAAGGTGATCACACAATGAGGTCAAGTGACATGATCACATGATTGGGTCTCTTGTATGGTTCTTGTGATAAGGTCATGCAAAGTTGTCTTGCAAAACAATCTCACGAGAGAGGAGGCTTTGAGAGCTATGGAGCATCATGTCACCAGTCAAATGACCAGCCTCTCACCCCCTATTTGTAGGGAACCTCAAGGAATATGAATGGAATTATAGAATACCAAATGATGTTTTGAATTCCAACCAGAGAAAGCATAAGAGACTCATGAACTCATTTCCTACCTCATAACTGAGTCCTTGTTCCTTCAAACATCACTTTTGTGGGGGGGCATTTTTTGACGCTAGCCAAATGAGCATTGTATATTTTAGGAACAAAGAAATTCCCTAATAATAGGTATTAATATATACCCAAAGGAAATAAAATTCTATCATATATACATATAGATTAATCACCAAGGTCACAAGGACCATGTGAACTTCAATGAGGCTCATGATCAGATGACCCTAAGCACATCATGCGAAGGGGTTATGTAATTCATGTGATCTGTTCCAGATCATGTGAAGCCCCATCAAATAGCCCAATTTATCATGTAAACCCCCTCTGATTATTCTTTTTTATAATATTACATGTCATCTAAAAATCTCCCAATATGTTCATAAAATAAAAGTTAGAAAAGAGGGAAGCTTCATGGGAAGGGAGCTGCCTTGGTTTTCATGTGATGTGGTTGCATGCCTCATAAAAACTATTAATGATCATGAAAATCACCTTAGAAAACAATCTTGATCTAGTGATATCCATTCAACATGTCTGTTTGGACATGAAACACCCTAATGAGTCCAATTCCCAATGCTGAATTTACAACAGAAACATCAAAGAGCCTATTACCATAGATCATTTAACCAATGAAACAAACACATCATTCTCGTTTCCACCTGAGGTTATTGTGATCATTCAAGGTATTCCACTAAAGCTCCTCCAATACCAATGGTTTTTAAAGGTTCCATACACCACACATGTTATATATACAAACCAACCATTCCCATATTTGTTCAACACATCAACAATACTACTCATGGTCCGATGATGGATCGTCACCCTCTCCACCTCCATCTCCTGCTGCCACATGTAAGAACATTATATTGAAAATTAAATATTGTTTCATATTTATAATTAATCTTAAAACCAATAAATGTTTGTAAACTAAATGATCTTGATTTTTTGTAATTTACCTGCTCACCACCACTTGGTGCACTACCACTGGGGGCATATCTGCTCATCTGCTGATATAAATCAGTCAACGCTTTCTACATAGCGGATATCTGAGCCCCTTGGTCTTGAAATGAGGCTCATAGAGAAGAAATATCCCTCTGAGAATCTTTAGGTATGGGCTGACTATAACTAGAAGTAGATGCGGCTGGAATCCCTGATGGCCTGCTAAAGACCTCAGATGGTACAGGTCCCAAACCCATCCCGCGCACTCTACCATGACGCTCCTTCCCAAGGACTTGAGCAACCGGGTCATCCTGGGAGACTGAGTATGACTGGCCAGGATTGGCATCCCATAGATCTTTAATTATTACCTATAAATCAAATATCAATAAACATTAAAACATTAAAAAATGATAATAAGTTATTATAATAAAAATTGGACTTCATACCCCCAACTTCTTTGGTAGGCTCATTAACAAAGGAGCCATCTAATTTTCTGTGAACATCCAACCACAGTTCTGTCCGAGAGGCTTCATGCCGTAAATTCTGTGACTGCATTAAGAAAAGATAAATCAAAAATTCAATATATTAAATAGATTATATTGTATTATAAATATTTAAACTATTTAAAATATTACCAATGACATTTGGCTTCTAGAAAAGATTTTTGAGCCCGCCGTGTGAGGGATGACTTGCTTCGCCCTATTTGATGAATTCTGTCATGAGAGATCCTGAAATAAATAAAATGCAATTAAAGATTAATGTATCCAATGTCATATCCTCTTCATATACATGTATTAATGTAAAATGAGTATAATATATTAATATATATTTCAATACCAACCGCTTCTCATCACGATGCATGTCGACAAAAACTTTCCACTGCTCTTTCGGTACCCCACTGGGTATCTTGTCATACATTTGTTCCAAGGTCAATGAATTATCGTTGACATCACACCACAATATCCATTTGAAATCTTTCCATTTTTTACCAAGATTTTTCAAATTCCACTTCTGTGCTATCACATCAGCAACTGTGAAGTGGAAGAACATCTGTATACAGAAATTCATTTTGAACATATTAGTAACATGACATTCAATTAAACCATAATGTAATAAAATTACCTTTATTTGATAATCGAAAACATCATTTTTCCAGTTTGGAGGCATATGTATCCAATCATCAGATGAAATGGGAAGGGAAATGGGCTCCGCTGCCAGCTGAACTATAATCTGGCCAAGTAACCCCGCGACATCATCCGTAGGGACCCCATATGAATCAAATGGCACGACTATCTTTTGGCCATTCAAGTTCCAAATATCAGAGCTTTTTAAGTGTTTCTCCAAGGTTTCATTTTTGTCATCTTGAATGATCAAACAATTAGTATAAACAAAATGCATTAAATTTATTTAATTAAAATTTATACCTATCACTGTGACCCTCCAGTATGTCCGGGATGAACTGGAAGGGGTCTGTCGCCGCCCAACTGATGAGGCACTTGTAGGGGGATTCGATGACTCAGCCTCTAATGGGAGGCCCTCTGATGGTGTGAGAGATGGTGCAGGGGGAGATGGTTTGGGGGCGGGTGCCTCAGATGTCGTGGGGAGTGACCCAGATGGACCGTCATCCGTCGCAGAACTAGATGAAATAGTATACCGCTTCCTCCTTGGCATTCCTGTCATTTAATCAAATAAAATTATGTTCAGAATAAATATTTCAAAAAAATTATGCAGAAAAAAAATTAAAAATGATAATAGATGCCCAATACTAACAAACAAAATATATATAACAATGATAATGAATGACTGCAGAAATGAAACAAGTAGTTTTTTCAGGAATGAATAATTGTACATACAATAATTTTCCCCTTTAATCATGTCGGTTTCCTACTCCATTTCTTTATCCACTTAATTCATCCCTCCACGAATAATATTTTCAATATCATGATGGACAAATAATTCTGCTTCCTGTTGTCGATGACATTCAATTTCTGAGGTCAAATCTTCCACTTCATCACCCATATCATACAAATCTCTTTGTATTACGTGAGTAACTAGACTCCACCCTTCATCTACAACATCATTCACATAATATACCATTTTGGATTGCGATGATAAGATATATGTATCATGCATTTCATGATCACCAACATCGATCAAGCGAGAAAAGTTCACAGAAGTAAATTGTAATGAATCTCTTTTAACACCTCTGATAATAGCGACCAATTTTCATTTGAATAAAACAACAGAAAAATGTCCATGGTAGTTTAATTCAATAATATCATGCAGCTTTCCATAGTCTCCCACTTCAGAAAATGTAAATATACCAGTATTATATGTTTTCAAACCCACTTCTCGATCGACTGTACGAAATCTAAAGCCATTCACATTATAAGCGTTGAACTTTCTAACTTGCTTTATAGGACCTCTAGTAAGAAACATCAAATCTTCTGACAAGTCTGCTCGAGTATCTATATTCATGATCTGAAAATGGAAAAATAATTTAATATATTTACAAATTGTATGTGTCAAACTAATATTCATATTTATTGCAATATTTATGAACTTACATGCCGTGAAAACCATTCTACAAGATCTTTATTCACAGCTTTCATTATATCTTTCTCATTTCGTGTTCGGCCTCTCATTTTTCTCTTTTTTGTATCCTCAACTCTTCAATAAATGGATCTGCAATTTCACTATTCAGCAACACATATCTATGTGCCTATAATAATTCCAATTCTGTCAGTGTCACATTTGAGGTTCTACCAACTGATCGGACAATATCAGGAAATATTTTTGATTTCTGATGCATTTAAGATTGAGTTGATGTGTCGTCAACACATCCAACTCAATTAAATCGTGTCTCAATATCAACTAAATACCTGGAACAAAAGGTAACACATTCCTCGGCCAAATAGACTTTAGCAATAGAGCCATCTGGTTGAGCTTTATTTCTCACGTATGATTTCAAATGCCCAAGATATCTGTGAAACAAAATAATAATATTATGAATTTATTTAAATGTCAAAATTTATTTACTTAACTGGAAAACATATAAATAAAATACCTCTCAATTGGATACATCCATCGATAATGAATGAGGCCTCTCAATTTAGCTTCTTCAACCAAATGCACAGTTAAATGCATCATGATTGTAAAAGACGATGGAGGAAAGATCATCCACATTGCACGAAGAGTCAATACAAACCTCTCCTGGAGGTTGTCAAGATGAAATGGATGTACAAATTTCTCACATAATTTCCTGATAAATGTGCAGAATTGGAGTACAGTAACAGTAACTTTTTCAGGTAATAATGTACGCAATGCCAATGATAGTAACTACTGTAACAAAATATGTGAATCGTGACTTTTCAATACATGTAACTTACAATTCTTCAAGTCAAAAAACCTCGAGATGTTACTTTAATACCCATCAGATACCTTTACATTCTTTAAAATTCGATGGAACATATCTTTATCCCTATTTTTCATTGCGAAAATGGCTGGAGCATACTTTTCATTCTCATTTGACCAGAGATCACATTTTATGTTCATTACTTGTAAGTCTTTGCGAGCATTAAGATGATCCTTAGACTTTCCATGATCATTAAGTAATGTGAAAATAAAATTATCACAGACATTCTTCTCAATATGCATCACATCAAGATTGTGGCGCAAAAAATTAAATTACCAATACGGAAGTTTGAAAAATATACTTTATTTCTTCAAGTGTTGCGTTCTGATTTCACTTG
Organism: Viscum album; assembly: GCA_963277665.1. Taxonomy (NCBI): domain Eukaryota; kingdom Viridiplantae; phylum Streptophyta; class Magnoliopsida; order Santalales; family Viscaceae; genus Viscum; species Viscum album. The sequence goes on along the minus strand of OY728146.1, from coordinate 929,074,889 downwards.
ACGATGCACTTCAGACCCGTTTTCCGCTATCATTCAAATGATGAACCTTACCAAATTCTGTATCAACATTTTCAAGCTATGTCAATATTTCAGAACCAGCTAACAACTTTGGAGGTGGTCTATGATCAATGAAACCATCAAATTTTGATTTGTTCAGCAGAAATCTATGAGATGCATCATGAAAATCTTCGATGGCATAAGAAACACCATTTTCTACTGTGAGGTAGCCGTTTGGGCTCAAAATCAAAGTTACAAATGGGACAAGCCAACCCCGTATAAGTGTTCCAAACAGATAAATTCCCAAGACCAGGGAAGTCACTAATGGTCCACAGTAAAGCAACATGCATTTTGAACATTGTTTTAGAAGAAACATCAAATGTCCCAACACCGTTACTCCATAACTTCTGTAATTCTTCAATCAAAGGCTGCAATTATACATCAATATCATTTTCAGGCATTTTTTTCTAGGAATAATCATTGATATGATAAAATATTATTGTTGCATACACATCCAAGAAGGCAGATTATAAGGGATCCAAACAACTGGACAAATGCTATAACTTGTACTCAAAGTCCCAAATGGGTTGAATCCATCAGCAGCCAATCCTAATCGATCATTCCTAGGATCAGCTGAGAAATCTGGATGTAATGAATCAAATTCTTTCCATGGTTGGGAATCTTGTGGATGTCTCATTAACCCATCATTGTTATTATCTACAGAATGCCACTTCATGAGTTCGGCGGTTTTTGATGACATGAATAATCATTGCAATTGCGGCTTCAAAGGAAAGTAACACAAAACCTTTGCAGGTGTGTTCATTTTATTCTTCTTCAGAAAATTATGTTCAATCAGACTTCCAACATCATCCTTTGACTGCCATCTATAAGAAGAACATTTCTTGCAATTCTGTCTAATGGAATCCTCTCCCCAATAAAGCATACAATCATTGGGACACACATGTATTTTTATATAATTTAGACCAAGCTTGTTAACAACTTTTTTCATATCATAAAAAGATTATGGGATTTTTTATTCAGGAAATGCATCACGAATCAATTACAATATCATGGACATTGAATTATTTTTAATTCCACATAGACATTTGATATGGTACAACTTTAGCAGAAATGAATGATTTGAATATTTCAAACACCCACTATACAATCTTGATTTCCATCATCAACTAAATCATGAAACACATTTATCTCAGTGAAGTTTTCCGTTACATTTGGTTCTACAGAATAAATAGGAGGATCCAATGATATGTTCCAATCTGTATCTACTTGTGTTACAGTCTCAAAAACCTCACATGTCATGTTGAAATTTGTAGCACCCTCTTCTGGTTGTTCTGATTTGTTTTGATGCTGATAGTGGTGTCTTGTAGTACCGAATGCATCATTTATGAGGTTTTTCATTTCATTTTCCATTGTCGATGAACATGGGATCTCATTCTGTGGATTAACATCAGATCTCAATCTTTCTGTATTGTTCGATTCTCCACGCCAATTCCAACACAAATATTGACCAGGGAATTGCTTCACTATTAAATGTTCATAAACTTCATCTCTCTTCAACAATGTTCTAAATTTATATTTAGGACATGGACATCTTATTCTCCTTTTAACAGATCGACTAGAAATCGCAAAATCTAAAAACTCATTCAAACCCTTAACATACTGAGCTGTGTTCCTCGGTAATGTGATCCAGCTTTTATCCATGTATATCACAATGTTCCTACACAAAATATACGATAGTGTAAGATTTCAGAATCATAATACAATAAAGATGACCCATTGATCATAAAGTATGCATAATATAAAAAAAATGATTCATTGATCACATTTACCACTTACTTAGCATGCCCAGACAAACCAAACAAGTCTGGTCCATAGGAGACAACGTGAACACCTCATAGAGGAGCATTACAAATATCGGGTTACACAATTCTCATAAAACTGTCAATCACACATTTATGTTGCCTCAAACAATTTCTATCCCGACTACATTAATGAGATACATTGGTCCACTCATATTACTTCCACACCCTCACAACAAATACTACAACTTTCCTAAACATCTCATATACTCATATGCTTGGTCATCTCAATTAAATGTTTTATTTTTTTCCATATCTAGAAATGGGATACCAGTCGGTATTTATAATATCAATCCAAAATCACTAATATAGAATACCAATGCATGGGTTCCCATTTATAGAGTTTCCCCTCATTGGATTATGTTTAATAATCATTACCTTAACTTATCAATATTATAGATCAATAAAAATAATATGGAATATTTTTTTAACATATTTAGATTCATAATTTGAAGAATTTTGTTGATACTTGTTTATAAGCCAATGAATATTTTTCTCACTAGATCCAACTCAGTGATAAGAGATTATGATAATTCCCCCACTTAATTTCAATGTTTTTTCATCTATTAACCATTTATTTAGTCGTGATTACCTATTCTTCAAATATGGACAAGGATTATTTAATTCATTAAAAATATGAGTTTTATTTTTTTGGTCTTTATCAACATTACTATAAATTATTATCTTTTCATTACATATAATCAAGTACCTTTTATTTATATAATAAGCATATGGTTCAAGTGATCTTTTATTTTTAGTGATGATACTTTTTTTAGAAGAATTAAATGGTTCTGTCCCATTTATCCTCATAAACCAATGAAAAATATTCATATATCTATTATCCATATATATTACATGGTTGTACCTTCCATGAGTTCCTCATGAGGGTATCATTGAGTTAGATACAGAGATATGTTAGACCTTTTGAATTGATATTTGTTCTTTTCTGTTGGCTCTAAGATTAGGTAGACCATTTGAGGTCACTGATAAGCTCATATTGGTTGCTTATCGATTAGAATTGTTGGGTTTTATGATAGGTATTCATGCTTTTTTCCACATGTATCATCTTAGGAAATATCATCCTGATCCCGCTCACATTCTATGTTGGGAAGAAATTGAGTTTGAGCCATATGTTACTATTTTGGAGAAACCAATTGAGATTGTTGACTCTCAAGTGAATGTATTTTTTGGGAATTATATTCCATTGGTTAGGGTTCTATGGAAAGAAGAATCAAATTATCATGAGAATTGGGAACACGAGTCATTCGTGAAGGAGCAGTGAGCTCATATTTTTCCATGGATTACATCTTTTACAGGACTTATTGAGGACAAAAATTATTTATAGTGGGGAGTTTGTAAGATCCTATTACTGATCTATCAGGTATTTTTTTATCCTCTTCGTGGTTTTCCTTTTTTCCATTGTCTTTAAAGGACTGGGAAGGAATTGGTAAGATACCTAAAATGTTGAAGTCAGATATTTGTTGTAATTTTATCTTTAACCAGCTTTTTCTACATGATTAAAAAAAAATTCACACTGTATAACTTGGTTACACACCGTGTAAGTATTACTAGATACATGTCATGAAAGGGTATTCATGCTGTGAAAGTTTACACCTCAAGAAGAGTGGTTTCACATCATAAATTTTAAAATAATGGATTTTTAATTCGAGGTGAAGGATTTTTCAACATACTAGAATACCATGGATGTCACAGCGGGTAATAGTATTACACATCATCAAATGGCCCTCGTGTAGTTTTTAAAATAGGAGAGTGGCTATTTTGGTTTCAGTTCTTTTCTCCAGGCCCTTGGATCCCTACCTAGAGATCTTCTCGGGTTATTTTGGGAGACTACGCTCCATCTAGATTAGTCCATTCAACATTGGATCTTTTATTATAGTTGTGGAACATCTCTCTAGGTAAGAAATATTTCTGATTCTTCATTTCTCTTGATAATGGTGGCACCCTAGGGTAACATTATCAGATCTAGTGGCCTATGTTTTTGAATCTTTTTTGTATTCTTCTAGATCCTTTTAGAGATCTCATTATGGAGGCCATTCCTTGGTCAGTTGTGGTGCGGTGGATGTCTGTTCTTGAGGTATTTGGTGTTTTCCCTTTCCACCAACCCCTTATTTTCTAATTTATATCAATATTAATGTTTTTATTATATTCTAGGGCCTTCGTTTTCATCATTATGTTTTCATTGTTGGTGGATCCCATTACGGTAATGTGTGACTTGAGCTTTGAGGTAGGTGGTCCCATCTCTAGCCTATGATAATTAGCCTAATTTATCTTATTTTATAAGTCTATTTATCAAATTGGAATTACTATTTTCATTTGTTTAAGAAGGGTTTTTGAGACAAATTTTTTTTCATTATTTTTGATAAATGAAAATGAAATTGGTACTTCTAAAATATTGAAATTGATTTGTAAAAATGAGCACTTAGGTTACCTTTGGTGCTTAGGTGGAAGGTTTATATTGAGTCCATCGTCCATGTTTTGTGATTATTAGGAGGTTTTCTCATGGGTATTTCCTTGGTTTCCTAGTCCTATTGTTCTAGGGGACAACTATTAGCATTTTCGAGGGGGTTTACTCATGGGGTATTCCTCTTCTTCCTAGGCATGTGTTATAGGAATTGGATTGTGCACATGATTTATTATGGTATAAGTATTCTTCTAGTCTAAAATATAGTGTTCCTTGGTACTTATGCCTATACTGCTTATTTTATTTTGTACTGATTGGATTTCTGTGTTATAATTGATATACATTTTGTACCTACTTTTTTTTATAACTAAGAAAAAGGGAAATGTTTATCCATGTTTTCTATAAAATTTCATTACTGCTTATCATTCCATGTTATATTTAAGATAAGAATACATGAATAGTTATATAGAGGCTTGATATGAAACACCCGGGTGGGATCCTATGGAGGCTGTTAGCTCACAACTTGTACACCTCCTTAGGGGTACGTAGACATTTGTATGTCTTCTAATACTGGGAAGGGAAAGGCGCTGAAGTGAGGTGGTGAGGTTTGTGTTAGCTGGTTTTGGGTAGCTAGTGGTGAGATGGAGGGAGTTCATCCACACCATCTCATGGAGTAGTTTTTGTTTTTAGTCCATGTAGTTAGACTTGTTTTCGAAACGTTGACTACATTTTTAATTGTTCTTTTCAACTGTATTTTGACTATTATGGTATATATATTCCTTTAGTATTCCACATTCCTTTTCATTTTTTGTATACATATATGCAATGTGTTTGATCATGTTGGGATATATTTTTCCCTTTGTTGTGTTTTTTGATGCATTGGTGCTTGCCTCAAACCCACGAGGATCGGGAATAACCTTCGGGTATGTAACAGAATGGTTCAGTTACCACGTTTGAGTGTTACCTGGTTCAATTCAATACACAACCTCAATGGAAACTCTTCCTATAATTAAATTAAAGATGAGAGTAACCCCCATATCCAACCTCCTACATGCCCCAGGTTGATGACTAGAATAGATGTATAAAAAATAAGGATTAGAGGAATTACCATCATATGTACCAATAATAAAAAAATAACAACACTGAAGAACATCATAATATATATATATATATATAAATTTAAATCAACAATAATAATTTAAAGAATTAATACGTAAAAAAAATTAAACCCCCAAGATAAAAATTCCAAATAAATCTCCACAGTAGTGATTTCACAACAAACACCAAGCACAAAGATAGTACGACCCAACTTAGTCACAAAAAATATCCTAGGAATCTTGAATTTTTTATATATATGGGGTTTATCATAATATGTATCCTTAGTATGATTATACACAATACCTCCAAGGGAAAAGTTAATGGAGTATAATAACACATCATTGAACAAACAACATAACTAGTATGCACCTAGTAGGTAAAATATTGAAAATACTCCCCAATACTCGATTACTAAATATCATAATCATGCATAGTAAAATAATATTAGATGAATATGACACAAAGGCACCCTAAAACCAATTTCTTATTTTTTCACTATCGCACCCTAATATAAAATGTCATATTCTCCCAATATCATTAACATTTATTCAATAGAATACTATATCTCATATTACAACCATACCACAAACCTTATCCATAACATCATCATTAGCCAATTGCCTCTATCACATATCACATATCATCAACACTTCTCAAATCCAGTACTATTGGGAATCAAAATCATGAAGGACATTAACCTAATTCCCTCCACCTACCATGAACAGCCTCTAATATATATCCTTACATCAACACTGAAATAGCCCATCCCATAAATACCACTTATAGTCCACTATTTTACTTACATCATCTCATTATCTCAGTACACCATAGGGACTTATAGTGCACCTAGTTTATAATCATCATCAATAACTCAAAGGGTTTTCTAATACGTAATGTACCTTCACATAAATAACCATTAGGGTCTTCTATTTCACTATATACTTTAGAAGTATGATCTTACCCACCTCAATACATCAAAGATAATTCTAAAACTATAAGTGAGAGTGGGGACGGGGGAGTAGGCATGCATCCATTCCCTCACCAACCCGAATGTTAGGGGAAACAAACTAGTACCCAGAGCTTGTTGGGATTAGAGAAGGGTATCTAACTCAAGTGGGATGTATTCAAAAACCAAAAATAAAAATATTTAAGTATATTTATAGACACACAGAAGACCAACATAAGACATAAATAAACAAATAGAACTTCTATAGCTAGTAAAAATCACCACACTACTACTACCTCACATTACCATCACTGCCAACTATAACACAATGACCATCCCCACATCTTATACAAAGATCCACAATAAAGATGAATAATTTACCACCATGCCTCATCATTTATCCCATTAGTAGATTCATTTCACCAACCATATTACATTATTTATATTTTATATTAATCAAATTTAATGACAAACCATGCATCCATCACCCATATTTTTCCAAACTATTAACCATTAATTAAAAGGCTTATTTTTTTTAATATTTACCAATGATATTTTTTAATGCCATCAAACCCCATGTCATGATCATGATTAAAAACTATATTCCATTCGATAAGAAAACTACCAAAAATTCATTTTTCATATAACCAAGTCATGTCCCATAACAACCCACTCATTCCCTCTTTTCAACCATCTAAAAGAGGAAATATCCCCACTACACAATCCATAATCTCAATTTTATTCTATAATACCACCCATTTAATCTTTTCAACTATGATCCTCTGTACTCTAGGATTTATATAACTATTCAATATTAACCTATTGTGTCATAAATCATTGAATCCATGTTCAAACCTCCAATGAAACGATCACCTACCAATCATTCTCAATATTATCACCATGTGTGAAGTCTAACAAAATTTTCTATATTTCAAACCTAGTTAAATGGATACATACCTGGAAAAGACAGGTCTCCGGATATGGAGGTCGTGAGGGTGCGGGAGATGGAGGTCGCGGGGTGGCCAGAGGTCGCGGGTCATCGGATGGTTGCGGGTCGCCGGACGGTTGGGGGTCGAGGGTTGCGGGTCACCGGGTGGGTTAGGGGAAGAAGAGAGGGCGTGGGGGTTTGGAGGATCGATCGGGGTGGGGGTAGGGAAGGGTCAGGATTGTTAAATTAAATTTCGGGTTTCGCGGCGGTTTATTAAAAACCGTCGCGAAACCTTTTGGTGAAAATGTTTAGCAGCGGTTTTGTGAACCGTCGCCAGAAAACCACCGCTAAACCCGGTTTTTGTTGTATTGAACCATTCATAAAATTTATATATAATTTTTCTATATATATATATATATTAGTTAGCTATAACTATTCTTAATACTATTTGTGGGTAATCATTATCTCTTTGAACAAGTTTCCTAAAAATATTTTTGATCTTATTTATTCACCAAAATTTCATTATTACCACATCATACATGTTACATTATATTATTCTAAATAATTATTTATATTTTTATAATTTCATTATATTAAATTAATATTTATTGTTTATGTTGAATAAATTGCGGACATGAATGTTTTAAGAATTTTTATCAAATTAACAACTATTCTTAATTAATTAATTTAATTATAATGTTACCATTATAAAAAGAATACTTATTTATATAATATGTTATTAATAATTAGTTTCTCATATTTATCCAAGATATTATTTAAAAACATTTCTGAAGTATGTTGTTAGAATGACCCAAAAACCCATAATTAATGGATTCTGAACAATTTAACCAATGAATGAGGACACCTTTTGGGATAACAATAATTTTTTGAATCATATTTAAATATTTTTTTAAAATAAAAATGTGTCTCTATGAAAAATGAGATATTTTATTTTTTTAAGGGGATAGTCCCCTCAACACAATGTTCACGATCATATTTCTCATAGAATGAATGGGAAACAAGGTGGGTTTCATATTTAATGGTCATATAGATAGTTAAATTATATATATAAATTTTATTCATAAATCATTCCCTCTAAACTAGTGAATTGGGGAAACTATGAGAGTAATGGAATTCATCCCTTTTTGAGGCGTAATTCAACACAATTATTGAATAACAATTTCATGTTTATTAATAGAAAAAAGAGAAATATAGTTAATAGTTATTCATATTGATAAATAAAATTTAGTTTAAAAATAATAATTTATTCAAATATATATTAATTAGGAAATTATATTTGGCTGTGTAACATAAAAAATATAGATGTTTAAGAAAAATGTACTCACTTTGAGTACAACATTTTTTTCTTAGAGGTCTCATTAAAAATGTATATATTAGGATAATATATTGTAAATAGATACATTGGTGAATGGAATAATATTATTGGTAATGAAGAAATATACTTGTTTTAGGAGAAAACCAAATGTTTCTGGTGGAATTAATGTGGTGGTTAGAAGCACATTTTATAAGTTATAAGAATATAAATGTTTTAGTATTTCAACATAATATAATGAGCGATAATGTTAAAAATTTCAAATGGGTAAAAAAATTTAAAATCTTGGAGTGGTTTATGAGCTAACATGGAGAATAACTCAATAAATTTATTTAAATTATTTCTTAAACATGCTTTTAAGTCTTTTATTCTTAGCATTTTTTTCGTTTTTTCATGGAAAATAATTTGACCTAAATAAATTGATTTTAAGGAGTATAAATAAAATAGAACTCATCATATTATTTGGATATAATAATCAACAATATACAATCCTATATACAATATAAAATTAATTTTTTTAATAAAATTAAAATTTAACATTAATGCATGTAGCGTGTAATTTTTTTTAAAAAGAGTAATTTTATGCAAAAAAAATTTATGTGTGTCATAAAATTAAAAATGAATTTTATTTTAATGATATATGTTAGATTGAAATACAATAAAATAAAATATATGTATATTTAAAAAATATTAATTTCTTTACCAAAATATCACTTAATTAAAAAATGATAAAGATCACATTTAAAAAAACATTACTAATGTCTTTATACTGTTTATAATATGGTTCTAAAATTCAAAATGGTGTTTTTATTAATATTTATAGGTTTAATTCATAAATAAATATTTTATCAACTAAAACATTTTATAGACATCATGTTCTTTATTGTACAATTATAATGTTATAGTTCTAGTAAAAATTGTATTTTACCTATTCACTTAGAAAAAAATTATTTAAAAAAATAAATAAAATTAAACTTAGTTTAATTTTTAAATTTTGAATAAAAATTATGTTAATTATTTTAATTCATATTAATAAATTTATAAATTCAAATTTTTAATCAGAAGTAAAAAATATAAAGAAAAACTACTCTGATTGAAAAACATTCTTCTTAAAAAATACATGTTCTAAATATTACTTCACAAAAATATGTAATTTAAAGATTTAAAATGAAATAAATTAAAATATTTTAATATTATCTATTATTAGAATATTCATTTCAATGTGGTGAATATTATTAATTAACACTCTAAATATATATTTGAGAAATTACAATATTTTTTAATATTAAATCATATCAATTATTTATCCTTTAAAATTAAGAAATATTTGGTTACTATGGTTTTATTTTAAAAGGTATTTATTTATCTTAGAATTTCTTACTAAATCTCATATAATATGTTGTGTTTCAATTTTGTCTATTTTAATGTGATTCACAATCTATTAACATAATATTTATTTAAGGAAAATACAAAGTGAAATTTTAGTTCATTACAATAGAATTTATAGATTAATTCGTAGATAGTATAAACAGGGGGAATATTTAAAGTAAAAGATAAATTTATCTAGTAATAATAGATTATATTATTATTTACAGATTCTATATAAATTTCAATAGATGTGTTTGTTTTGATTAAATGTTACCATATATACATACTATGAACTAATAATGGGTTTTTGGAGAGATAAAAACGGATGAAATTAGAAGGTAAAAAATAAAAGGTGAGTAGAACATGGAATATAAATAAATAAATATATATATATATATTATAAAATTTTCACCAAATAAAAATTGTGGGAGTTATGTCACACCAATGAAGAGTAGATGCGTTTATTTTGGAAAAATTTCCTCATCATGAACCTTTTCATAGAAGAAATGAATATTATAATTTAATGATGTATGTTTAAATCAAATAAAAAATCAATCAATGAAATAAACAAAATATTGAGTTTAGCATACAAAATCTCTGAAGCTGATTTAAATAATTTCAAAGTAACGATAACTTTAATGATATATAAAAACTACATGAAATGTTAAAATATACTATAAAAGATCATAATAAATGCATGGAATAACATTTTTGTAAATAGGAGGTTATGTTGATGAAAAATAAAATCATCATTGAAGCTATATGAAAAATATCATCCCATATATGTTGCTAAATAAATCATGACTATTTGGATAGAACATTTTTAAATGAAGAATAAAATTGAGAAATAAATAAAAATATGATTTTCATATACTTATGATGAAAAAGTATACTCCAAACAATGGTGAATTAATGAAGAAAAGTGGTGTGGAAATGGGAATATTTTTTTTATTTGAGAAAATAATATTATCCTTATTTCTCACATAAAGATGAAATGAGGAGTCTATATTATTCTCTAATCTACTTGTTTGAATTTTTCTATAGTGAATTAAATGTGATGTATAGAAAATAACAAATATATAAATTATGTAATAATTATATTTCATGAGGAAATATCCAAAACAATATTATTTGATTAATATCATGAAATTTTCATGAAATTATTAATTTCATATTAAAGTATTCATGGAGTTTATTTTAAATTAGACCTTACATGATGAACAAGGATGTACTGTATCCATTTAAGGGGACCTAATACGAAGAGAAGTTATCTGATGATATTTTTTCATGAAAATATAAAATCATGATAGTTTAAGATAAAATTTAATACTATTTATCACTATCAAAGGGAATGTTTTTTTAGTTAGAAGAAAACATGAAGGGGAAGTTACTTTAATATGATGTTTTTATGTGTTTTTCGAGTTGAGTTCAGATAACAGACTCCATGAAAATATTATTAAACAGATCTAGGAAGAGAAATTCAATTTTGTATCTCGATATTAATAGTTTTATGCATTTTAGTGTAGCCTTGATGAATCAATCATGTTCTTAGTCCACTATTGATCATGTGTACTTATAATTTATTAATTTTTGGATCATCGATTAATGATATGTGATGAATCCCATCTCAAATGTGGATTATGTTTTTTTAATGTGGAAGATGAAATGTTAGTATTTTATCATTGAGAATATTTATTTATTCTTAACAATGGGAAGTGTAAATAAGATCTATTTAAAACATATTTAAAATTGGTTTTGGGTAGTTATTAAATAGAGTTTTGAAACAGTCTATAGGAGGATATTGAAAATTCCAATGGATTGGGATGATTTTTTTTAAAATTAGTATATCAAGTATCAATATGGATTGGGATGATTTCATTTGTTTTTTTTTTGGTGTTAGTTATTAACTAATATATGTTGTGGGATTCAGTAATATCCCAATGAATAAAATCTTATGTGATAGATCTTAGAGATATAACTTAACATTTGAATATAATACCTCTCATTGTACATTCAATTCTATATTATTTTATATGATGTAAATAGAGTTTAGATAAGTTTCTTCCATTATTAATGAATAGAAAGTAATAACAAGATGATTGTACTAAATATTATTATTGGAAAAATACATTTAAAGAGGCATCCCTCATAATTGAACATTAATGATATTATTTTGTAATGAATCAATGATAAATTTGTATTTATTAGATTTAGAGAGAACTGTGTATCCCATTATATATACTTAATTTGAAGAGTTGGATATCAAATACTGATGATTTGTGAATAATTAATTAAAAATTCCATCTAAAAGGATCAAAATTTATCCATTGATTAAAAATTATAATGTATACTTTATTTAATGGAAATTATCACTTAAAAGATTATCATGTAATTTTATCTGTAAATATGAAATTAAAGAGTTAGTGATAGTTCATGGAAATAATAAAAGATGAGTGTTTGTAGAGACCCAAATAATGACATATATATACATTACATTAATTTTTCAGAATATCTAACACATAACAAAAATAGACACTAAAGCACCGTAATAGTTTACTGTCTTTGGAAACATGGAATATAATCTCCTAATCATGGTGAAATATCTTCAACATCTCCCATAAATAACTTCCCCTTTTGTTATCTTACCTAAAACCTTTCATTATATCCTAGGGAAAATAAAACATATAAAGCGTTAGCTAAAATGCTTAGTAAGGGTAAGCATGGAGAAAATTAAACAAACCATATACATTTGGACTTAAAAACATGAACATAATGTTTTAACATAAAAATCTGGGGAAATGACATAAAACATGGAAGTGAATAAGGCGTATATCATAATGGAACATCAATCATGTTAAAATAGCATGGGAATAAAACATGTAATTGTGGAAAACCATTAAGCACAATATATGACTTCCATAGTAGCTAAGGCATTGCTACCAGGACAATATTAGTGGATAAAGTCCCTTTCTGAATCGAGGTCACTCCTCGTTCGAGTCCTGTATCACTGAACCAGATTAACATACAATTTCATCCATGTCTATGTCATGAGATATAAATCTTTACCCAATTCATTAGAAGGAGATATAGGTCCCAACCATCTCATAACGAAACCATTCTTATGTGTTCCACAAAATCATAAATCATAGCATAACCCATGTAATAAAAATGGGATTCTAAAACATCATGATATCATAACATAATACATAAAAGATAAAATAACTTCATAAAAATAATTCCATCATAACATAATCAAATCAACGTAATAACAGGGATAGAAACATAACCCAATATTATCTTAGATGGAAAATAATTTTTATAAAATGCTTAAAATGAATTCCTGAGTAAAATATCCTTTCTTCTTAAAAATCATTTTATTTTCACAAAATGCCATGAAATTTTAAAAGAAAAGGATTTTTTTTTGAAAATAATCATGAAATATTATAGAGGAATTTTTATAAAAAAAGGCACCATGAAACTGTAAAAATATTTTCATGCCGTATAAGTTAAAAAAACATTCTTCTCGTAATTTTGCTGGAAAAGTCAAAAAAGTTCCTCATAACGTAAACAAAAGAATGATTACTGACATACCATGTAGTAAAAGTCAAAATTGGGTAAAAAGGACTTTAAAAATAAATTAAACCATTTTTAAAAAATAGGGACATGGATGATAACCCTAGTAAATAGTTATCAATAAACAATCTCGGATAAAAACGAGATTGGAAAAGTTATCTGATACCTTAGGTCTGATATGCTACGTACGTATACGAACCTCATGTATAATGATTTAAATAATGTCATTGACTTATCATAGAATAATATTCCTTTTTATGATATCATATATGGTTCACATATGATTTTATATTACATTTTCTTTTGTGAATTCCTTGTTAAAGTAGAGTTTTGGGTAAAATCGTTTTATTTATCATGCGTGTTTGGACTTGTTGTTCTTGATATTGTTATTACATATATCATGATTTAATTACTTCCAGAATGTAAATCATTATTTATATATCATATATATTCAGTATATATTTATAATAGATTGATAAAAGAAACTAAATACACCGTTCATGGAGACGGTAGGCCGTACGTACGCATGAACGTTGTTTTCTCTTACTTATTGACTTGAATGGAAGTAAGTAGATGAAATATATATATATATATATACATAAATCCAGTTGCTTTATCATGTCATATATTTCATTATTATTCATTATATATATTTTATAATCATTTTTGAGTGGTTAACATGGAGAATGAATCTCATCGCGTCGTGGAGACGGTAATCCGTACGTACGCACGAGCGATGACATAATTCCCAAAATTATTGATTTGAATTGGAGTGGATGATATAATATCTCAGAATCATTATGATGTTATAATAACTATATATAGTTATTATTTACACCATTTTACCCATCCATGTAATGTGGTGGTGGAAAAACAGATTACTCCCCGACATGGAGACGGTATTCCGTACATACGCATGCACGATGATTTCATTTTCCGTAGGATGGATAGTATGTGAAATGGGGTTGTTTCATATTTATAATAACATATCAGTACATGAGTGATAGTTATGTTATTAATTTATGATGAAACAAATAAAGAAGAAGAAGTTGAAAAAGAAAGAAACTCGAATGAATCGGTAGAAGGGATTACCACTTATTCGACGCACCCCTTTTAAGATTCCTTTTAAGGCCCTAGAGTTAGCCTTTTGAGGAGACCAGAACCTCTATAATTATTGTATGGAAGTTTATAAGGGAAATGGGCAGGGTTTTCTCGAGCTTGTAGGATCAAAATCATGTAAAGATAAGAGGGAGGAGGCACCCTTTTATAAGGGAGGAAAGGGGGACCTTAGGAAAAACTTAAAATATTATTTTATAATAAAGTCATATTCGGTTTATAAAAGCTCCAAATTGATTTATTTTGAAGCCAAAGTTGGTATGTGTCTAAATACTCTCTAACAATAGGTTTTAGACAAGTTTATTTTGTTATTTTTACCTTATCATTTAGATTTAACTCTAAGTTAAATAATATAACTTTTACCGTGTCTTCTTGTTTTCTTACACTATTTGGTTAATAAACATACTATAACAAGCCAAAATAACCCCAAGTGGTTCATTAGTAATATATATAACCTTATCTAAGTCATTTGTCTACACCATAGATTTACATAATCAAATAAAAATTAATAATATAATATTTGTTTTAAAAACTATTTTATGTCAATTTTGACAATATTTGGTAATTGATTTTTGTGAAAATCATAAAAGAATGATTAGTTCTAAAAAATTAAATTTAATCAATACTAACATTTTCTATTAACCTAAAAAATAGTGTAATTTATAAACATTTTAAATTATATTTATTTGTGTATTTATAACATCAATTATGTTAACATTTCATTAATAAGGTAATTACTGCATCATTATTGTGTCATAAATAAATTAAATTATTTATTGTCTATAAATTATAAATAAAATATCATTATGTAGGAAAACTTGTGATATTTCTAATGAATATTTATAGTCGAATTTATCTTATATATAACACTACATTAAAAATGTTTTAGTTATTAAGAATTGATTTTAACAATTTTAACTCTTCTTTAGATAAAATAATAATAAATGTCCTAATCTAATCCAAGTGGACCTAAATGATAATATTTTATTTCTAAGGTTTTTTTGTTAGAATTAAACTTATCCAATAAAATTAGGACTTGTGTTAGGGTAATCATAATATCTTTTTTACCGGTAATTACCCTATTTACTTTTAGTCTTGGTAAATAAAAGTAAAACGTTACTATTCACCAAAAATTATTTTTATCTTATTGAACCAAATTTTACCCCTTTATATTAACC
Source organism: Viscum album (assembly GCA_963277665.1). Classification (NCBI taxonomy): domain Eukaryota; kingdom Viridiplantae; phylum Streptophyta; class Magnoliopsida; order Santalales; family Viscaceae; genus Viscum; species Viscum album. The sequence continues at coordinate 929,059,050 of OY728146.1, read as the reverse complement.
ATGTCTCTTGGATTTTCAAAACTACACTCATAGAAGCGGTAAAATTTTGTTTTATGTAAATTTCCAAATTCTCTTTGGAGGTCGGTAAAAGACGGTGAAAAGTTTAAAAAATTTAAATATATAAAATTATTATAAAATTACTCCAACTAATTAATTTGAACTTATATAGGTATTATGTATCAATTTTGACATAAAATAAATTTCAATAAAATAAATAATTATTTAAATAAAAATTCGGTTTTTAAATAGTAACCTACTGTTTTCACTATTCATCAAAAATTGAATGTTTTCAGAAAAATACCAAAAATTCACCCTAGGATAATTTAGATATTCCGAATCCAAAAATGAAGTCCATTTTTAATGATAGAATTTATAAAATTTCAAAAAGTGGGTATTACTATTCATAACAGCTAGTTCATAATAATAGTATAATAATATCTTGTTTATTGAAACTCGGTAATGCGTACTACACATGCTATCGAGGAAGGTCTTGATTGCGTGTAATGCAAGACAAGACAGAGTTGCGTGTAGTAAAAGCTCCATTTGGTTTTTCATATAACTTGATCAAAATTTATTTCATTTATACATTAAATAAAATCTATACTTAATGTTGCATAGAATAATTTCCACAAAACAAACTTCCAATTGTGTGTAACACGAGGAAAGAATAGTGTTGCGTATTCTGCAAGCTAATATGGTGTTGATAATAGTACAAGCTAATCTTCTTTTAACTTACAACACAAGACATCAATAAAATTAAAAGGAAAAAATCTCGGGTTGTTACATTCTACCCCCCTTAAAATGAATTTCGCCCTCGAAATTCGTCAGGCTTATAAATGGTTTACTACAAGAATGTTTCATTCATAGAAACCAACATTGTAAAAAGGAATAATAAAACATAATTTTAAAAATGAACGTTATAAACAAAACAGATACCCAAAGTAACTCATCACTTGGGTTCACACATATGAGAACATTGGTTAAAATATGGATATGGAAGAGAAATCTTACCGTCAAGTTCTGATGGAGAGTGGTAGAGAACATGGCAATCAAATAGCCAAGAATCACAAAGCCATAAATTTGTGATGATCTATGGTACCATCTAATTCATCAGATATAAGAGTACTAGGACAACATTGTTGGTTTTCAATATCTTTTCCCTAAAGTAGAAAATTTTGAATTAAAAGAAATAGTTACTTGATTTTGGTACAATCTCACTTTTGTTTGTGCCTTAAACAATTTCCACTTCATATCATAAATAAATGAAGTCGAATTTTACTTTTGTGAAGTGTTACCAGATCATGAGATAGAATTATTGGTCATTCCATCTATCTCAAACAAAAGCATAGAAAAAGTTATTAAATATACATAGGTCCATCTATAGTGAGATTAATCATACATGGTTCCTAAAATGGACTTATAATTCATATATCATGCTGTTTAATATAATAAAACTAGTTTCTACTAACCATGGACATCTTGTAGGCCAGTGGTTGGTGATAAAGGCCTGTCGCACTTCGGTTGTGGGTTCGATTCCCACATCCTTGTCCGACTTGACGGGTTGTCACCCATCCTGCAGGTTATCCTTTTTTCGAAAACTACATTATTATAAAATTCCATCAATAATATTGAAAAAATTTATAGCCTTAAACAATACTAACTTATGTCCCACATTATCCATTCTAATCTTTAGGCTTATCCAAAATACATCTATCCAAGTTAATAGTATAAGGAAAACAATTACTAGAAATGTCATCTGCCGTGAATGTGAATACCATCATTTATTCCCCGTATATCATACGATATATCTTGTTGGTCAAATTACAAACATTTGAATACCATAATCATGTATTCTCATGAAAAATTAATACCCATATAACCTTAGTGAAAACAAGAATGCTTTCAAAATTTAACACTTTCCACATACCAAAATCCCAAAATTTCTATATACTCATACCATAATATAAATTTTTCCTTATATCAGTCATGAGATCATTTCATTTTCCCTTTATCCCTTCATCAGGCACATATCAACTGCTTTACAAAATATTTGAATTACTTTTCATGGTTACCAGTACCATATAATTATTGAAAACCATAATAAACCAATACATAGATATTCTAATATTCCACATTACTATAAATTAGATTCCACAACATTACTTTGGAACCCTGTTACATAAAAACATAATCATTCCACTACATCATTGTCATACTTAACATCTCCAATAGTGATCGCATGTGACTTCCCTTTATCCTTTCCTTAATAGGTTTCTCACGTCGATCATCATTAACCCTTGGATTAGGGCATTGATTAGCATAATGCCCCATTTCCTTGCACTTGAAGCATTAAAGTGTTGGTGGAGCATTCTTTGTAGTCTTTTCTATATTCACATAATTAAAAACCTTTTCCCCATTACTTCGGGACTCATCTCCTTGATGAAATTATTTTACACACTTGAAACATTTTCTAGTACCTTTCATACAATCTCTACCATGCTTCTTTCCACACTTTGAGCATAAATATTCCTTCACCTTCTCTTCACCATTTTCTAAGGTTTTTCCTTGAACTCAATCAATATTTTCTTGTCAAAACCATGAGTTGGATATATTACACTAACTTCCAGTTCTACCTTGATAGCACAACGGACAATTTATTCATATCTACTGAAGTCTCTTATAGCTAATTCCCTTTGAAGACTTGGTTTTAAGCCACTGAAGAATCGATCAACTTTACTTTCTGGTTAGATGATAAAGCTAGATGCATACCTTGAAATTCATTTATAATTAACTTTTTATATACTAACAGATTCATCATCCTTATGCTTAAACTCACGTAACTCATTTTCCATATTTTTTTGAAGAATACGAGGGAATTACTTATTGAAATATAAGTTCATGAACTCATACCGTTCCATAGATTCAATTTATTCTCGGGGCCTCATATTATTAATTAGAGTCCACTATTGGTTTTCTTCACCTTCTAAGCGGTAAACAGCTAAAATGAGTTTTTCATGTTATGAACAGTGAAATGTGGAAAATATCTTTTCAATGGTACTGATCCCATTGTTCATCTACAAGTGGATCAGAAGACCCATTGAAAGAAGGTGGACATTGACTCATGAAGGACTCAATAGAATATTGTTCCCTTATCTGATCATTTGGAAATCCAGAATGATTCATAGATTGCATATGTAAAGCAACAGTATTTTTCACTCCATCTCCCATCACATTTGGTTGTTTGGGAGGAAAATCATTGCATTTTCCATTACATTGATCAACACGGTTCCTTCAGGTTCCAGCTATCGTCTAAAACCCAAAAAAAATTGTGTGAGATGCAAAAATCATTCTAGGAAAACACCATAATATAGGGGGAGTACCTTCAATATTTAACATATTAGTACAATTATAATATCGTTACCATAATTCTAGGACTATAACCTATACTTATACTTAACCTTAGGGATATCCCTAGACATACCTTGGAAATATCTCTAGGGATCTTACTAAAGTTCATGCATCCTAGTTTCCAAAGGTTGACTAAAAATTTCTTCTGATAACAACTGTAGAGACCCAAAGCATGCCGAATATAGAAATTACATTAATTTTTCCGAATATCTAATACATAAAAAAACAGACACCAAAGGACTTTAATAGTTTAGTATATTTGGAAACCCGGAATATAATATTCTAATCATGGTGATAGATCCTTAAAATCTCCCATAAAGATCTTCCCCTTTTGTTTTCTTACCTAAAAACTTTCTTTATATCCTGGGGAAAATAAAACATATAAAGGGTGAGCTCAAATTATCAAGAAGGGTATGCATGGAGAAAATAAAACAAACCATATACATTTGAACTTAAAAACATGAAAATAATGTTTAAACATAAAAATCTTGAGCAATGACATAAAACATGAAAGTGCATAAGGCATAGAACATAATGGAAAATCAATCATGATAAAATAGCATGGGAATAAAACATTTAATTGTTGAAAAACATTAAGGACATGATATGATTTCCATAGTAGCCAGCGCATTGCTACCAAGACTATCTTAGTGGAAAAAGTCCCTTTCTGAATCGAGTTCACTCCTCATTCCAGTCCTATATCACTGAACTGGATTAACTTACCATTACAGCCATGTCTATCTCATGAGATATAAATCTTTACCGAATTCATTAGAGGGAGATATAGGTCTCACCCATCTCATAATGAAAGCATTCTTATGTGTGCCACAAAATCATAAACCATATCATAACCCATGTAATAAATATTGGATTCTTAAACATCATGCCATCATATCATAATCCATAAAAGAAAAAATAACTTCATAAAAATAATTTCATCATAACATAATCAAATCAATGTAATAATAGGGATAGAAACAGAACCCAATATTTTCATACATGGAAAATTATTTTGATAAAACGCTTGAAATGAATTTTTGAGGAAAATATCATTTCTTCTTTAAAATCATTTTATTTTCACAAAAGGCCATGAAATTTTAAAAGAAAAATAATTTGTTGAAAATAATCATGAGATCTTATAGTGGAAGATTTATGAATATAAGACATTATAAAACCGTAAAAATATGTTCATACCGTATAATTTGAAAAAACATTCTTCTCATACTTTTTACGGAAAATCCAAAAAAAGTACCTTGTAACGTAAACAAAAGAAAGATTCCTAACATACCATGTAGTAAAATTAAAAAATGGGTAAAAAGTACATTATACATACATGAAACCATTTTTAGAATATAGGGAAATTAATGATAAATATAACCCCAGTAAATACTTACGAATATACAATCTCGGATAAAAACGAGATTGGAAAAGTTATCCCTTAAATTAGGTCTGATATGCTTTGTACGTATCCTAACCTCCTGTATAATGATTGAAATAATGTCGGTGACTTATTACAGAATCATATTCATTGTTATGATATCATATATGGTTCACTTATGATTTTATATTACATGTTATTTTGTGAATTCCTTGTTAAAGCAGTGTTTTGGGTAAAATCGTTTTATTTATCGCACATGTTTGGACTTGTTGTTCTTGATATTATTATTATTTATATCATGATTTAATTACTTCTAGAATTTAAATCATTATTTTTATATCATATATATTCATTATATATATATATAATATATATATAAAATAAATGAAATACACCGTTCATGGAGACGGTAGGTCGTACGTACCCATGAACGCTGTTTTCTATTCCTTATTGACTTGAATGGACGTTAATAGATGACATATATAAATCTAAATAAATCCAGTAGCTTTATCATGTCATATATTTCATTATTATTCAATATATATACTTTATAATCATTCTTGAGTGGTTAACATGGAGAATGAAACTCATCGCGTCGTGGAGACGGTAATCCGTACGTATGCACGAGCGATTAGATCATTCCCATAATTATTGATTTGAATTGGAGTGGATGATATAGTATCTCAGAATCAATATTATGTTAGAATAACTATATATAGTTATTTTTTACACCATTATACCCATCCAAGTATGGTGGTGGTGGAAAAACATATTACACCATGGCGTCGAGACGGTATTCCGTACATACGCACGCGCGGTGATTTCATTTTCCGTAGGATGGATAGTATGTGAAAAAGGGTTGTTTCATATTTAAAATAAAATATAATTATATGAGTGATACTGATGTTATTAATTTATGATGAAACAAATAAATAAGAAGAAGTTGAAGAAGAATGAAACTTGAAAGAATCGGTAGAGGAGATTACCTCTTCTTCGACGCACCCCTTTTAAGATTCTTATGAAGGCACTAGAGTTTGTCTTTTGAGGATACCAGCACCTATATAATGTTTATTGGGAAGTTTATAAGGGAAATGGGCAGGGTTTGTCTGGGCTTTAAGGCTCAAAATTGTGTAAAGAGAAGAGGGAGGAGGTTCCCTGTTATAAGGGAGGTGAGAGGCACCTTAGGAAAAACATAAAATATTATTTTATAATAATGTCATATTTGGTTTATAATAGCTCAAAATAGATTTATTTCTAAGATAAAGTGGTTATGGGTCGAAATAATCTCAACCAATATGTTTTAGACAAGTTTAGGTTATTATTTTAACCTTATCTTTTATGTTTAACTCTATGTTAAATAATTTAACATTTACCTTGTCTTCTTGTTTTATTACACTATATGGTTAATAAAAATACTATAACAAGACAAACGAACCCCAAGTGGTTCATTATTAATATATATAACCATATCTAAGTCATTTGTCTGAACCATATATTTTTAGGAATTGAATAAAAATTAATAATATAATATTTGTTTTAAAAACACTTTTATGTCAATTTTAACACTATTTGGTAATTGATTTTTTTGAAAATCATAAATGCATGATTAGTTCTAAAAAAGTTGATTGAATAAATAATAACATGTCATATTAACCAAAAAAATTAGTGTAATTTATAAAAAACTCTAAAATTACATTTATTTGGGTATTTATAACATTGATTATGTTAATATTTCATTAATAAAGTAATTAATGCATCATCATTGTGTCATAAATAAATTAACTTATTTAATGTATAAAAATTATAAAGAAAATACCATTATGTAGGAAATATTTTTATATTTGTAATTAATATTTATAGTCGAATTTATGTTTTTTATAACCCTATATTAAAAAAAATTTAGTTATAAAACATTGATTTTAACTATTTAAACTATTCTTTAAATAAAATAATAATAAATATCCTAATCTAATCCAAGTGGAACTAAATGATAATATTTTACTTATAAGGTTGTTTTTGGTCGAATTACACATATCCAATTTAATTAGGACATGTGTTAGGGTAATAATAATATCATTTTTACCCTTAATTACTCTATTTACTTTTACCCCTGGTAACTAAAAGTAAAAAGTTACTATTCACAAAATTATTTTTCTCTTATCGAACCACATTTTACTCCTTGATCTTAACAGTGTGTCTTGGATTTTCAAAATTCCACTCACATAAGCGGTAAAATTATGTTTTATGTAAATTATCAAATTCTCCTAGGAGTTGGGTAAAAGACGGTGAAAAGTTCAATAAACTTTTTATATATCTAAGTTATTATAAAATGACTCCAATGAATTTCATTGAACTTATATATGTATTTTTTATCAATTTTGACCTAAAATAAATTTAAATTAAAAAATAATTATTGAAATAAAAAGTCGGTTTTTAAATAGTAACCCAGTGTTTTCACTATTCATAAAAAATTGAATGTTTCTAGAAAAATACCAAAAATTCACCCTAGGTTAATTTTGATATTCCGAATCCAAAAATGAATCCCATTTTGAAAGTTAAAATTTATAAAATTTAATAAGTGGGTATTACTATTCATAACGGCTAGTTCCTTATAATATTATAATAATATCTTATTTAGTGAAACTTGGTATTGTGTACTGCACACGCTATTGAGGAAGGTCTTGATTGCCTGTAATGCAAGCCAAGTCAAGGTTTCATGTAGTGAAAGCTTCGTTTGGTGTTGCATATAACATAATCAAAATTTATTTCATTTATGCATTAAACAAAATCTATACCTAATGTTGCGTAGAATAATTTCCACAAAACAAACATGAAATTATGTGTAACACAAGCCAAGAATAGTGTTGCATATACTGCAAGCTAATATGGTGTTGCGTATAGTTCAAGATAATCTTGGTGTAACGTACAACACAAGACATCAAAGAAATTAAAAAGAAAAAATCTCGGGTTGTTACAGTATTCATCTTTTTTTAGGATTTTCAAAACCTTTAATGATACTGGGAAATTTTATTATAATTTAAAAATAAATAATTTTTGTTTTAAAATTTTCAAGGATAATTTAATATTCCTAAAAAGGGTTGAAGTTGTTATGAGTAGTTTTGTAGTGGTTAAAGATAAATTCTACAGTTTCATATTCTAGAGAAATTGTAAATATTTTTTTATATAAGGGTAGTTTAAATATTGATGATTTGAAAATTAGAAAAGAATGGGAATTCATCTTGATATATAAGGGTTTCACATAACATGTATAAATATATTAGGAAAATATATCAAGTAACATCTCGAATCGTCGCCCACCACCAGATGCACGACCAGCTCCTCTGCCACATCTGCCTGCTTCCTGCGTACCACCTCGGTCGAACTTCTGTATCTTCCTAGGAGGTACTTATACCGTCTTCTAATCATCCTTATAGAGGGTCAGGCAGTCATGACCATGTGACCCTACCCACCGCATGTGTAACACTTCCTACTCCTCGCATGACTGGCTCTGTCTCCAGTGCCCCACACAATCGACCCTGAATCCGGCGGTCGTCCACCAATAGGTCTAGTCCTCTAGGACCTCTGTGACATCATTCTACTACCAACTGTAGAAGACTTTGCTAAAAGAGGCTTGGTGGTGGGTCTCACTGTTGGTGACTTCTCAGCAAGAAGACTCTCCACTAAGAGGGCTCACTCCAACATCCCCACCAGCGTCAGGATGCTGAGAGAAATCATTAAAGCCCGGATTTTCTGCCTGAGACCCTGCTTGATGGTCCGAGCCATGAATAATGGGTCCCACACCATATCAGTGGAGTAGTGTGAGAGGTCGGTGAACCTCGCTATGTACTGATCCAAAATCATGCTACCTTTCTGCAGCTGATGGAGCTTCTGTATGCACACTGCGTGAAGGGTTGCTGGGACAAACTCTTCCAAAAATAGTCTCTCAATGTTTTCTCAGAGAAGTGTCACATCGTCAAGAACCTGGAGCATCAAGCTCCACCATCTTCCTTCTACTTTCTGTAGAAGACTGGCGGCAAGGATCACAATGAGATCAGCTAGTGTCCCTACTAGTATGAAGACTCTCACCATGACCTCCAACCAATCCTCAGTCACCTGTTGGTCCGTCTCACCCCTGAACCTGGGTGGCCTCTGGCACTGGAACTCTTGAAATGCGCTCAAGTGGTGTTCACCCTCTACTGCTAGGGTTGGTGGAATCGGTGGCCCAATGGGTAATGGTACCGTTGGTGCCTTCACTGGTGCCTCTACCTAAAGACAGCACTGCATTGAGGCCTCATCACTCAATGGGCTATCATCACATACTATTCCCAGAACCCTAGTTGGCTATCTATAGGGAAGCATCATGAAATAAAAAAGGCATTCCATGGTCAATAATTTATACCTGGTGAGATGAATCAAAGAGGTCAAAAAGAAAATTTTTCAAAAAATAATCATAATTAGTGTTTTCATGCACCGAGTCCGAAATCAAAAGCCAGGGTCTTGCTGTATGGATACATCAGCTGCGACACCAACACTAAATTCCCTAAATTGATTACCACACTCAATACAATAAAAATTATTTCCGTTAAATGATCAGAGTCATATGTTCTATAGTAAAACTGAAACCTCTGAAACCAATTTGTCACAACCCTTCCCCAAGGGCCCATGACTTGACTACCCTAAGCCTGCCTTCCATAGGGAAATGGTTGGAGACTAGCATTGAAAGGAGTATTCCCTAAAATAGGGAAGGAATTTATTTTATAACATGTAAATACACAAAACCACACATAGATCAAGATACGAACAAAAGTAATAAAATATAGTAAAAGAGTGTGTACAGTAATAAAAGGGCCAGAATTCAAGCCTAATTGGAAAGTACAAGAAAACTGAAAAGTACAAGTTAAATAAAATAGCTCATGTGAACTCCCACCATGGATATTACCAGAAGGGTAGGTACAACTCTCAAACGGCGGTATCTAAAGTATGTCTCATCTAATATCCACCTCTAAGTTACCTCTAGTCTTGGTACTCTCATCCCCAATCAGCGATGTCCGTCTTCTATTTCAAACACAACATTGTGGAGGCATACCCCGTGTAGGGGTGGGAATAAAAATACTCATTAAGGACCCTGAGACCCTCAATGGTCTCACAAAACCCACAAACGATAAACCACCAATCATGAAAACATCTGACAACCAAACATATGTATATAACCATACATTTACATAAGCTATCAAGTATACCCATATCATTCATGAAGAATCACAAGCCCCAATCCATTGGCCCAAAGGTCAACTATTCCACGAAGGAAAAAATACCATGAATGCAACATCACAAAAGTAAGTACCACTAAGGTAACACCACACATAAGAATACCACTAAGGTATCACCATGAATATAAGTACCACAGAGGTAAAGACTTTCCTCAACCAGGTATAACATCGGTTTGGTAGTAAAGATGATTAGATGTAACTACTAAATAATCTTACTCTATTAAGAGGCAGACCCACGTAGGATCCTAAATCATCAGACCCACGTAGGATCCTAAATAATCAGACCCACATAGGATCCAAGTACAATAGACACACGAAGGATCCTAGAGTATCCCCGCATGGATTCTTAGAGTGGATCCATGTTGGACCCTCAATCACAGACCCACAAAAGATCCCCAATCATAGTCCCACATAGGATCCCTTCTTCATGTTACTGCCAGCTATAGGTTTCTCGCACTAAACATTCTTGATTCCGGGAGGATATTCTATTCAAGTCACAGGTCGATACTCCAACTTCCAAGAAGTCCCACAAAGACGTATCCCAAAGATCCTCCATGTAAAAGTGGTCTCAATGCAACTGACTGTGTGGAAATCAGATACCCGGTCTTTAAGTTATTTGCCTTTTAGTCCCAAGGGCCCAATTAGATTCATGTTTGATCCAACCCAGTTGTACCCCAAAATTATCCAAAAAACATGTGAGGTATACCAAAAGTACCATCTTTGTTCAAGGTTTATTCCACCGTAGATGATTCTTTAAACGAACGCATGTTGCTCAAGGTATGGCAGAAAGAGTGAAAATGGGTCGAAGTTGGTTCAGGTCTGGTCTGACCCTGTCAGATCGACTCGGACAATAGGCATGGCCCTACCCACCGACGTAGCCCACGAGGCTCATGGTGCGGAGTCCTGGGGTGCAGCAGCCCATTGGCTCACTATCTAGCTGGTTTTCCAGCCACCTCTGTCCGCGGAGTGGTCACGGGCCGCGCCATCACCGGCAGCATGCTCAGCAGGCCACCCTCCCTCACTAACACAAAACAAGCCTATGGCATCTACACGTCGGGTGGTGCAGATGAGTGCCACCATCCCCTTCATGATGTCATCCGGAGTACCGGCCACCGCCCTCACTCCGTCGCATAAGATGGGTTTCGGCCCTTCCCCGGCTTCCCGGTCGTGCCTCCGCCTTCATTGTGGCTGGTTGTGGTGTTGGCCACAATTCCTGAGCCCCACCGGTGTCAGTCACCATCCTCCTCCATCGAGAAGAAAACATCAAGATCCAAAAAGATTATGGAGAGGTTGGACCATGTTTGTTTGGCCGGTACCCTTCGTGTTAGAGCGGTAGAAATCAGCTCATGGGAGGAGATTCAACATGAAATACAAAATAATTATGACTAATAGAAATCACACCCACACCTTGTCGTTCTTTGGAGGATGTCACAGGGAAGAAGACAGAGTCGTTGGAGAATGTTGGTGTTTTTTTCTCCCGTAAGGTGCTTCCAATCTAGGCAGAGTCAGTTCCTCCTTCATTGTTGGATTGGCATTCTTCGTTGGAGAGGAAGAGTATCTCCACAGCTTTCTCCCAAATCTCCCCTTTTCCATCACTTTTCCAACCAATCCACTAAAAGGTGGAGGGGATCCAATATAAATTAAATTATGTTTAACAATTTAATTTGGGGGAATAGTTAATTGGCTCAATTAAATGGGTGAAATAAATTAATGGGGAGTTGAGAGGTTTTCCCCCATTAAGAGGGTTTTGGGTGGTCCCCACCACCATGGATTTGAATTGGAGGTTTTATAGATTGGGTGGTCCCCACCACTTATCATTCAATTGGGTGGTTAAAATTAAAATTAAATTTATTCTTTATTTTATTTTTATTTCCACGAAAAACATGAAAACTAACTTTCACCCTCGACCAACTGCCGTGAGGTGAATTTCTCACTAAGAAAATATTGGTGCTACGAGTTCAACAGTGTCCTCAGAATTCAATTCCAAGAACCGGTTCAAAATTTACAAAAACTCATGCCCACTTTCAATGAACGCACCAAAAAAAAGTTCCAAAATTTATTCTGGACGCACCAGGCCTCAAAATAACGTGACGTCAATTTTTGCGGACTTCTAATATTCCCATATAATTAAAAACATTACATGGAATTTCCTAGTCTTTACATTCTCCCAACCTCATGGCTTCGCATCCCCAAAAGCCACATCACAAATACTAGGAAAAAAGGTGGGGGTACTGAGTACGAATATGAGCCTCCCACTCCCATGTGCTCTCCTAGAGGATCCCGTGCTGCCAATGTACACGCACCAAAGGTATCGATATCCCACAAAGTACCCTCTCCTGTTGATACTCAATATCCATTGGGACCTCCGTAAATGTCACCCCATCATCGATGTCTAGCTCGCAATGGTCAATGTTGTGAGAAGGGTATTACATGTATCTCCTCAGCTGGGATACATGGATGATGTTGTGCACCCAGTGAAACTGAGGTGGAAGAGAGAAGTGGTAATCCACCTCACTAACTGTGTTGAGGATTTGAAAGGGTCTGATTAACATTAGAGATAACTTGCCACCCCAACCAAATATCTGCAAACCTCATCGAGGTGAGAACCGAAGAAAGACATGGTGTTTATCCTCGAACCCCAAAGATATCCATCTCCTATCAACATAAGACTTTGGCATGTTCTGTGCAATCTCTATCTGCTCCTGGATGATCAGCACCTTCTTAGAGGTATCCCATACCATATCTGGTCCCATTAGTGCTGACTCCCTTCGGTCAGTCCAGCACAAAGGCGATCTGCAAGGTCAGCTATACAATTCCTCGAAAGGTTCCATCCCAATGGTGGAGTGATAGCTGTTGTTGTATGCAAACACCAAAAAGTTAAAGTGATCCTCCTAGCTTTGACAGAAGTCAAGGACGCAGGCAAAAAACATGTTCTCAAGGGTCTGAATGGTCCGCTCATTCTGGCCATCCATCTGAGGATGGAATGCAGTGCTCAAATGAAGCTGCATCCCGAAAGCCTCCAAAATCCCTTTCGTGGCCCGGAAGTGAAATGTGCATCATGATCAGAGACAATCATTGAGGGTACTACTTGTAGGCATACATTCTACTACACATAGAGGCATCCCATGATCACTACTGAACCCTACTCTCTGATGGGTAGGAAGTGGGCCGACATGGTGAGTCGGTCGACGATCACCCAAATAGAATCACAAGCCTTATAAGTATATGGATGTTTTTCACGAAGTCCATGGATATCCCATCCAATTCCACTCTGGGACCTCTAAAGGATGAACAAAGCCTGTTGGCACCTGATGATCTTCTTTCACTTGCAGAAAAGTGAGGCACCGAGAGACAAACTCTGCTACTACTTTCTTCATTTTTAGCCACCAGTGCTATCGTCATCGGTCCTGGTATATATTCTCCACTCTTGGATGAACCACTAGAGAGGATGTGTGGAACTATGTCAAAACATCCTCCCGAAGTGACACTCGTACCATGGTACATCCTATGAAGAGGATGAAATGCTCCCAATTTCAGAAAATCCATCAGGTGCATGTCTGGTGAATATCTGAACACGTCAAGTCTTGTAATCATTGTCCCCATGCTATTCCTCGCAGACTCACTGAAGAAGTGGGAGAGTGACTATAAGAGACTAAAGAAAAGCCGCTTCATCTCGATCCCCAAAGGATATCTGCAAAGAGGCCAGCTACTCTATCTCCTCACCTAGCAGTTGTATACCAGATCTCATCCTGAGTTTATCTGCTACAACGTTACCCTTCCTAGGAGTATAGACTATCACGAATTCATAGTCCTAGAGGAACTCAAGACAATGCTGCTATATCAGGTTTAGGTACATCTGTAAGATGATATACCTGAGACTCTTGTGATCCGAGTAGACTGTAAAATGTTCTATCATCATGTAATGTTGCCACATCATCAAGGAGAAGACCAGTACTGCTAACTTTAGGTCATGGGTAGCATAGTTCTACTCATGATGTCTCAGATGTCGAGAACCGTATGCAATAACAGCTCACTCCTGCATCCAGACACATCTGGGCCAGTCCCTGATGCGTCACAATATACTATGTACCAAACAACCTCCTCGAGATTCCATAAGATGGGGTCACTACTCATTATCTACCTCAACTCTTGAAAACTATGTTGTCATCTCTCCAACCACACAAAGGGTTTCCCCTTATCTGTCAACAATAAAAAAGGTTCTACAACTTTGGAGAAATCTGGCACAAATCATTGGTAGTATCTAGCCAAACCAAGGAAACTCCATACATCCATCATAATCTTGGGTGGCTCCCAAGAAACCACCACCTCAATATTTGATGGATCCACCGTAACTCCAGCCTCCTAAATGACATGTCCTAGAAAGTGAACCTCTCAAATCTAGAACTGGAACTTCTATAGCTTACCATAAATCTGGTGCTCTCGAAGTGTGTCCATAACTATATGGAAATGATAGGCATGCTCCTCATCAGTAGCCGAGTAGATCAGAATGTCATCGATGAAGACTACTACAAAGAGATCAAGGTATGGCTGGATGATCCTGTTCATGAGTCCCATGAACACTACTGGAGCATTTTTCATGGAGAACGACATGAAGATAAACTCATAATGGTCATACCAACATCTGAAATTTGTCTTCTACACATCCTCGTCTCATACTCTGAGTTTGTGATAGCCTGATTTGAGTTCTATCTTCGAGAACTGCCGTCATCCCTTTATCTGATCAATGTGGTCATCAATCCTCATGAGTGGTTACTTGTTATTCATAGTCACCTGGTTCTGGTGATGATAGTCAAAAAAAGTCTCATTCTCCCATCTTCCTTCTTAACAATCAAAATCGGGGATACCCAAGGAGAAACACGGGGCCATATGAATCCCTTACCATGTAAGTCCTCCAACTATACCCGTATCTCATGAAGCTCCATGAGAGCCATCTGATACACTAGTGTAGATATCAGTGTTTTCTGGGGGTACAAATCAATTTAAAATTCCACCTCTCTTTGAGGAGGTATACCCAGAACATCATCAAAGAAGACATCTTCATAATGGTCCACCACTATAAGATTTCTCGGACTCTCCACATCAACCGCTTTGAGGGTTAGGCAAGCCAACTGAAGAGTGATCAAGTGCACTCTCCTCCGGGTAAGTACATCCTGTGCCGCAAAGGATCCCTTCTTGCAGGGGAAGGAAACCTTAGTACCATCAGTGAAGAAAGACCTCACTTTGTGAAAAATACATTCAATATAAGCATGGACTATAGATAACCAATCCATACCCAAGATGACGTCGTAAGGACTCAACGCTGCTACTAGGAGATCCCAGCTGAATCTCCCTTCTCCAAGAGTAAGCTCACACTATCAGAACCGGTGTGTAATCATAGAATCCACTCCCCTAAGAGTCTCTAGCCTTTAGGATCAAGCCAACGGATCCACCAGAATCTACGAGCTCTGAACAAGGGTAGTGTAAATAAAAGAATGATTGGCACCTGTGTCTATAAGTACTACAGCTAAGGTGGAGTAGACACAGATCGTAACTCATATCTTCTTTGTAGCACTGTGGTCATAGGACTCAAGGTCCTAGAGATGAGCATGCCCCTGTACACCTGCTCCCTATGTTCGGGGTTGACCACCTGGTTGTGGTGGTAGTAACACCTCGAATAGTTACCCACCACCAACTGCACATCCAGCTCCTCTGCCATGTCCGCCCACTCTTAGCAGACCTCCTCGGTCAAAATTTTGTCTCTGCCTAGGCGGTCCTTTGACAATCTACTGATTATTTGTATGGAGGGTCAGGAAGGCATGAGTTAGGTGACCCTACCCACCACATGTGTGACACTACCAGCTCCTCGCATGACTGGCTCCGTCTCTAGTGCCCCGCACATCTGACCCTAAATCCCGAGGTCGTCCACCTGTTGGTTTGGTCCTCTAGGACCTCAGTGACATCTGTCTGCTACCAGCTGTAGAAGAATATCATACATGATTCTGGGTGGTGGGTCTCGTTGTTGGTGACTGCTCAGCATGAATGCTCTCCAATAAGAGGGCTCTCACAAACACCCCCACCTGTGTTGATAAACTAAGAGAAATCATTGAATCCCTGATCTCCTGCCTGATCCCCTGGTCGAAGATCCTAGCCTTGAAGAATGGGTAATTCATGGTATTAGTGGAGTAGAGTGAGAGGTCGGTGAACCTTACTGAGTACTAAGACACAGTCAAGCTTCCCTACTGCAGATGATGGAGATCCTCTATGCGCACTGGTTGAAGGGTCACGCTGACAAAATCTTCCCGAAACAGGCTCTCAAAGTCTACCCAGAGAAGTGTCACCTCATCATGATCCTAGAAAATAAAGATCCACCATCTGCCTACTACTGCTTGTAGAAGATTGGAAGTAAGGATCACCATGAGATCAGTTGGTGTCCCTATAAGTCAGAAGACTCTCAGCACATCCTCCAACAAATCCTCAGCCGTATATGGGTCTGTGTCCCCCCTGAGCTCGGGTG
The DNA here is from genome assembly GCA_963277665.1 of Viscum album. Classification (NCBI taxonomy): domain Eukaryota; kingdom Viridiplantae; phylum Streptophyta; class Magnoliopsida; order Santalales; family Viscaceae; genus Viscum; species Viscum album. Next base: position 929,042,480 of record OY728146.1, on the reverse strand, counting down.
GCCTCTAGCATAGGAACTCGTGCAATGTGCTCAAGCGGCGTGCACCCTCTACTGCTAAGGTTGGTGGCATAAGTGGCCCACAGGTAATGGAACCGCTGGTGCCTCTTCTAGAAGAGGGGCCTACACTAAGGCGTCATCGCTCAGGGGGCTATCATCACGTACTATACCCAGAACCCAAGATGGATTTCTGCATAGAGGCATCCTGAAAAAAAACCGGTGTGCCACGGTCAATAAGTTATACTTGGTGAGCTGAATCAAAGAGATCACAAAGAAAAATTTTCGAAACACACATGCAAATAGTGTTTTCATGCACTGAGTCAGAAATTAGAAGTCAGGTTCTTGGTGTATAGATACGTTGGCCACCGCACCAACACTAGATTCCCTATACAAATAACCAAACTCACTAAAATTAACACTATTTCCGTTAAATGATCATAGTCCAATGTTCTATGGTAGAACCAACACCTCTGTTACTAATTTTTCACGACTCATCTTCCAAGCCCCGTGCCATGACTTCCCAAATCCCACCTTCCATAGGCCAGGGGTTAGTGACTAGAACCAAAAGTTGTATTCCCTAAAACTGGGAATGCATTGCCTTTGTAGCCTGTAACTACACAAAACAAATCACATGGAAAGAAACGAACACAAGTAAAACTTTATAGTAAAAGAGTGTGTACTATAAAAAAATGGGGCCAGAATAAAATCGCAATTGTAAAGTAGAAGAAAACTAAAAATTAAATGTAAACTAAAAATCTTATGTAAACTCCCACCAAGGATCCTACTTGAAGAGTAGGTACATCTCTCAAACGGTCGTCTCTACGGTATGCCTCGTCTAATTTCCACCTCCAAGATACCTCTAGTCCTGATACTCTCATCCCTTGTCAACAATGTCCATCATTTTCACCAAAAACAACAAGGGACGGGCGTAGCCCATGCAGGGGTGAGTATAATGATACTCTATAAGGACCCCGAGACTCTGGAATGTCTCATAAAACCCAAAAAGAATAAATCACCAATCATGAAAACATATGAAAACCCTACTTAGGTATATTCCCATACATATACCTAAGTTATCAAGTATACCCATCTCATTCTTGAGGAGTCCCATTTCCCAAACCATAGGCCATAATCTCAACCATTCCACAAATGAAGAAATACCATGAATGAAACATCACAAAGGGAAGTAAAAAAAAGGTAACGCCACATAGAAAAATATCAAAAAGTTACCACCACAAATGTAAGTACCATAAAGGTAAAGACTTAGCTCAACCATGTATAACTTCAGTATGATAGTTAAGATGATTAGATGTAACTACTAAATCATCTTACTCTGTTAATAGGTAGACCCACATAGGTTCCTATATCATTATACCCACATAGGATCCTGAATCATTAGATCCACATAGTGTCCTAGTACATCATCAGACCCACAAATGATCCTAGTATAGCAGACCCATGAAGGATCCCATAGTAGTCCCACATGGATTCCTAGAGAGGATACATGTGGGAACCTCAATCACATACCCATGAAGGATCCTAAAGCATAGAACCACATAGGATCCCTTTCTCATGTTACATCTAGCTACAGGGTTCCCGCACTAAGATCGTTTGATTCTTGGAGGATATTCTCCTCATGCAACATGTTGATACTCCAATTGCAATGAAGTCCCACTAATAAGTATCTCAAATTATTTCCTCATAAAATGGGTCTCAACTTAATATAAGGTGCATCAATCGGATGCCTGGTCTGCAAGTTATTGTCCTTTTAGTCCCGAGTGCCCAGTTTGATTCATGTTCGATCCAACCCAGCTATACCCCAACATTATCCAAAAAAAATGTGGCGTATACCAAAAGGACTATCTCGATCCATGGTTTCCAACTTCGTAGATAGTTCATCAAATGGACGTCTGTAGATCATGGTATTTTCAAAAGTGCGAAAATGGGTTGAAGTTGGTACGGGTCCGATCCGTCCTGGTCTGACTGACCCGACCTACTAGGTCTGGCCCAGCGCATCGGGGAATCCTGTACCATCAGCGAAGCCCAGACCACTGGGCCTGTGGTGTGGTGGCCCGAAGTGCAGTGGCCTGTGGTGCAACGACCTCTGGCTCGCCGGCTAGCCAGTTGGCCAGCCTCTTCTGCGCGCGGTGCAATCGGGCGCCACGCCATCACTGGAAGCTAGCTCGACCGGCTACCCTCCCTTCATTTCCACATCACAAGGTCTTGGCTTCTGGATACTGGGTAGCACGGACGCGCACCGCCATCCCCTTTGTGCTGCCGTCCAGAGTTTCGGTCGCCTCCCTTACTCCGCCGCTGCCGACGGGCCGCGACCCTTCTCTTACAGCACGATCATGCTGTCGCCTTCATCATGGCCAGGCATGTTGTCGGACACCATTACCAATCCCCATCAGTGTCAGTCTCCATCCTCCTCCACTTCTAGGAACTCATAAATAAGAAAAAATATTTGCGGATAGGTCGGGTCATGTTCTTTTGTCCCGTACCCTTCGCGTTAGAGCGGTAGCAAGTGGCTCATGGGAGGAGCTTAAACGTGAAATAAAATAAATGATGATTAATTTAAATCACAACCCTACCTTTTCGTTCATTGGGGGCTGTCATGGGGAATAAGATGAAGTCATTGGAGAGTTTCGGCGGTCATTTCTCCTGCAAGGCACATCTGATCTGGGATCAGGTTTGTTCCACGTTCTTTGTTAGAGAGGCATTCATCGTTGGAGAGTAAGAGTTTCTCCACAACTTTCTCCCAATTCTCCCATTTTTCAGGACTTCACCCACAAATCCTATCAAAGGTGGGGGGAGTCAATATAAATTAAATTACGTTTAAAATTTTAATTTGTTGGCATAATTAATTGGATCGATTAAATGGGAGAAATTAATTAATATCGAGTTGAGAGGTTTTCCCACATTAAGGGGGGTTCAGGTGGTCCCCACCACCATGGATTTGAATAGGGGTGTTTCAAGATCAGGTGGTCCCAACCACCGATCATTCAAATGGGATGTTAAAAATAAAATAAAATATATTATTTATTTTATTTTTATTTCTACAAACAAATGAAATCTAACTTTCACCCTCGACCAACTACCATTGAGGTGAAAGTCTCCTGAAGCGAATATCGGCGCTGTGAGGTCAGCAGTGTCCTCAGGTTTTAATTCTGAGCACCAGTTCCAAAGTTAAAAAAATGCTCGTATGATCACTAAACACACCTAAAAAAGTTTAGAAAGTCATTATGGACACATCAGGCCTTGTAATCATGTGCCGTCAATTTTTGTGGACTCTTAATATCCCCATATAGTTTGAAAAATGAAATGGAATTTCTGGGTATTTACAGTTTCATTCCATTAAAAATTCACATCAAAACACCCCAGATGAAATTGGGGGAACCATAAACTTCTACAGGATAAACAGTCAAGATAGACTACTCATGGGAAAAATTTTGAGTTTAAATGAAGGATATAAATATCATTGACTTTTCCAAAAAATAAACCAAGGAATAAAAAGTGTGTGATGGTAACCACTTGTTGTGTGGTCAAATTTCACTACAATTCTATGTCCCTAGCCAACACATAGATCTGTCCCATGTAGTAGTACATTCCATGTAGCTGGAAAAAATGGTGTGTCCTGGATAACCGGAATTATGTCATGCCCTATTCGATGTGTTCGTGTGCCAGACCCTATGTCCACGTACTCTAGTATTGGACTGTGTTCCTGGATATGTAGTTCTACACAGTTTCTGGCCAGTATGATTCTTCTCATGGGTTTCCATTTGAGTAAGGGGTACATTGAATGTTGGAGGAAAACACTCCCCATAATAATTACCTTTTCCAAAACCCTAATTTTCTCCACTGAGGTGGATACACACCGTGTGCTCATAGTTCCTCATGATGTGTAGTTAGGTTTTTGTTAGATTCTCATATCTATTATTTTCACCTATAGTCGGTCCATCCCACATTCTATTTTTAATTATCTCTAACGGATGATGGATGATCTCTCTGTGGTCCATAGATTTCATTCCTCAGATACTGAAAAACAGATTCGTAAGTTTTTAGTATGTCCTTCACTCATCCCACCCGTCACCTCACATTCCGCATTAAATATTACAATCTCTAACCATCAAAAAATCTTATATTCCGACCATGTTTCCCAGATCTAGTCTTAGTTCACCAATATGTGCCTTTTTGGTCGATCCATCACTGTTACATGGGTCTTATCGGGATTAGTACCACCTAGAAAGGTTGAACTAGGGCCATGGTGTATTTCTGGTGAAAAACTCAATGGTAAATTAGATAAAAATGAACCAAAACAATTATTTGAATGTTGTGGGCCAAGAGTTATTAGAATATGATCATGTAAAAGGATTTAGGTTCATAATACAATTGAATAAAATAAATATTTCATTACTCATACATATGAAAAGGATTCCAAATAATTTAGATCAATGAACAATGATCAATCTAGTCAAACTTCCTAATATAAAAAGAATAAAAACACCAAAAAAGAGTCCTAAATCTTTTATGTATTGTTTTCTGGTGAAGATCACATCAATCAATGATAGAGAGGAGCCATTTCATTCAATTTTTCTTGATCTGATCCGATTTGACTTTCCATCATTGACCAAGGTGATTCTCCAATAGAGGAGGGAGAAGAGCCCTAGATTTATCTCAAGGTTTGTGTAGCTAAATCTAGAGAAATTATCCTCAAAGTGATCTTATATATCATTTATATATTTTAAAATAAATTAATAAATTAATTTAATAATTAATCAACTCATTGAAATTACTTGAAATATGAGAGGAGTTGGAATGACCCACACCGACCAATGTTATATCACACCTAGTATAAAAATGGATTTCTAGGCTCAACCATAGTCTCTAGGTTCTGATCTATGATCCCATTTATGATTTATCTAATTTTCATTAAGAAGTGTCTCATACGTAATATAAAATAAATTTTATATTTTTATAATATTTATTCTTGGAAGAACATGCCTCGAAATCGCACATCGTGTTAGCACCAAGCTCTATAAACATGTAATAAAATATTTGAAAGTCTTATAATGAAAGAGATCAATATATATATATATATATATATATATATATATAATTCCCAGAATTATTATTTTCATCCCTAAATTAAAAATATATGAAAAAACTCAGGTATGAATCCCGCACCTTGATCTCTTATTCCTAGAAACTATCCTGTGTGTTTCTGTGGTACCACAAAACACGAACTAGGAGGTGGTCTGACCACATAGGGCCTTCCCTTGTATATCCTCGATCTCCACTAGGTGCTCCAGAAAAGTTGATCCATGCTCGATGTACATCTCTCCACAATAGATAATGTGTGTAATTTCATTCACATCTCTACTCGTACATGACACGCAGAGGACATTGCACACCCTCCCTAGTTGTGGGGGTTGGTATAGGTAGTAATAACCTCACCAACCCTCTATATGATCTTGAATGACCTAATGAACCTTGAGGATAGGTTTCCTCTATGTCTAATCCATTAAATTCTATATTAAGGGGAAGATATCAAAAAAATGTGGTCTATTTTCTCAAACTCCAAGGGCCTACGATGATGATCTATATATGATTTCTATCTACTATAGGCCATCCTCATCCACTCACAGATTACATGGACTTTCTCGATCGTCACTTTCACCATCTATGGGCAAGAATATATGTCCTTATGATCACTATCTAGCATAAATTATGACTATCAGGGTTACCTTTATTAGACCTCAAAATATTCCATGCCTATTGTTGAGTACTATCTATTATTGTATGAAAAAACTGACAAGGGAAGTCGATCCTCCCTACACCGATCAATGTCTAACATGGAATACCCCATCATATTCTCCAACACCTAGATAGTGGGCTTGGTGTTCCCATATCTATGGTGTTGAAAGGTTGTTCTCATCCTTATCTAGGTCCCAAATGGTTTTTGGAAACCTCTCCATCATCATGATGTAAAATGTGCGTCATGATCAGATAAAATTTTCTGGGTTACCCCATAATGGTGAATGATCTCCCATGCATAAATCTACACCAAACTCTCCACCAAACTCTAATCCCCGACTGTAAGGAAGTATAATAACTTCAAGATGAAGTCAACTATCAAGAAGATGATATCATGGACCTTCACTATGCATTGAGTCCATGTCACAATTTCTAAAGATATATAGTTTCAATTACACTCTAGGATTTCAAGGGGGTAGAAGAAACATGTCGGAACATGGTGCCCAGCCATTACATGTTGATAAATAAGACACTAAGAGAAAATCTAAGCTATATATCATCTCACTAAGGACTAAAAAAATCTATAATTATGGTCTATGTGTATCTTCCCCATATTGGGATGTATAACGAGGGGAGAGGTGTGTAACTCTTAAATCACTTCATCCCACAGCATGATTAGAATAAGTGTCCACCCCTAGAACTAAAAGATGGTGTTACATCTTTTGTAATATACCTCTAGTACATCTCCAATGGATATCTAATCACATTTAACCTTATAGTTGATGTCTCCCAACAGGGACTCTCTCACATTCTCAGGAATCAAAATAACGAAGACCATTAATTGCAGAAAAGTTGTACCCTCCCACTCCACCAGGTCAGCTGCAAGGAGGAAAACACCTCAAAATCCTCTTTATCTAAGAGATACTATGATTTGAAACTAAGATAATCTATTAAAATATTTTCCATCCATATATTATATACTCTCTTGAAGTCATATTTTTGGTACGAACTTCTTATAGTACTGCTATCTTAGGCTTAGTTCTCTCACAAAAAATGTATAGTGATAAAGTAATGGTGGGATCTTGTGTTTAATAATATTAATAATAGAGTATAAAACACTATTATCACACCAATATTCCTCTTTTGTTTATTGGGATCATAATCCTTCAAAGCCTATAGTTATTTTCTATCTCGACTATCTGGTACATGAGCTTTAATTGGGCTGCCTAGTGGTAGTGGGGGGAGGTTCCCATAGAAGCATCCACCACCCAAAGCACCTCCTATGCCTATTCCCGATACACCTCACTAGGGACTATCCTGTCCTCACTTGGGAGATACCTTCTATCATGGGGTGTAGCAAAACAATATTTTATTTACCTAAGTATAATATAGTAGTTGATCCTAGGTAGTCTCTCGAAGAGGAGTTCATACAAAAAAAGGTTGTAACATTCCATTGGTTTTGGAAAAATATTGGTTTTAATTAATTTGAATGACTATGAGAGGGACAATCAACTGAAATTTATTGATTTTAACAAATGATAAATATGGTGATCAGATTGGGTTCGGCTAGACCTAGTATAAGGCCCCATCCTTAAATCTTAATTAATATTGAATTAAATGAATAATTCACATTGAGGATCTTTTCAGGATTAGAGTTTTAGAGAATTAGATCATAAATCATGAATTACATTCCACATTTAAACAAAGTGGTTACATAAAATATATAATTCGTTTTTTTCCATCAACGGAAACATATTTAAAATAAAACATGGATTCTTTCTTGACACTTCCTTGACACTATCATCATATCATGAACCATTCCCTTGACCTGTGAAAAAAATTTCAAAAACATGGGATGAGCATAAAAAGCTCAGTAAGGGATATAAAAATATGGAAAGTAAACATGATTACATGTATACCTAAGCATCAATGAAATCATACTTAACTCATAAAACATAAGCACTTTAATATACCTCTTCAAATCATGAATAAAACATAGAAATCATAAGGCATAAAGGTAACTTGAGGCATTCATAACATTCTTACGTAGGGAGTAACCCTCTTGGTTACGTTTGGAATACCCATTACAGTATATTCCCTAAATCTCTTTGGAGAAACATTAACGTTTAACCCCTTCGCATTACCCAATGCATTGGAGGGCTATATCGGGATCACCCGCCCATAGTTTATCACGGAACCACCCATCTTCATAAACAATGCCCAAGAACCATAACATAATCATATCACATAACTTAAGCATAAAGTAAAGATAACATTCCCACATTGCAATAACAATATAACATTTTAAGATATTTAAATAATGACTCCATTCTAAAAACCATTTTCAAAACCAACTAAAACATTTAGTAAAGAGGTTTTTGAATCAATGTGCCCCATAACACTTTGATGCTTTTATCAATTTAAACCAATAATATCCTTATAATTAAATCCTTGAAACCATTTTGAAAACAAGGATATTAATGAGAAATATTTATAAGAATAAATCATTAAAACATTTAAAACGATATTTTAGTAAATGGGTTTTTAACAAAATGAGAGACACTTGAATACAATAATTGGGGAATAAAATTTAATCAGAACTTTATAATATCATGAGAATAAGAGGATTCATGATATAATATTCCAAAGGCCAGTATATACACCATATAAGAGTGAATTGGTGCATAAAAACAATGAAGTCTCAATAGAAATGTAAAATGAGATAAAATCACTTATAAAGAAGGTATCCTTAAATTAAGGATAAATCAATCTCATAATTATGTGTGACAAATATAAATACACCCAATATAAGTGGATATTAAGTGAAAATCAATCAAGGATCATTAACACATATTCAAATGATGACATATTCAATAACTACATATTGAACCCAAAGAAATTTAAATTGGGATAAGAAGATCCCTTTGTAAAATTCGACAGCCTAACGACATCACATTAAAATTCAAAAAATTAGTTGATGAGAGAGAGAAATTAGTATCTCATCACTTGGACATAAAATTTACATCAATAAGGATATAGGAAACATATCCCAACATAAAAATATGTAAATTAAAAGACATAACTAAATAATTCTTTTAAAAAGAGAAGTGTGAATGCTTCCTTTACCGATTTGGGTAACTTTCAAAACGTACACCCCAAGGAAGAAGAGTCATACAATGAAGATGTAAATACCCATAAATGAGAGTATATTATACAAATAGTATAATAATGGGCATTAAATACACCACACAAAAGGAAATAGTGTCAAATGTAGCATGAATCTCACGGGAATAAAAAGTGAGATGAAATTCCCCTTATGAAAATTCGGCAGCCTAACAGCACCACATAAAACATCCAAAAAATGGATTGATGAGATCAAATTGGGTCTCTCATCACAAGAACATAAAAATTACAGAAAGAATAATATAAAAGAAAATCCTCCAACATAAGAACAAGGAGCATAAAAGAAATGACATAAAAGATAGTACTTGAAAAGAAAGAGAGAGGTATGATCCCTTACCTCATGTCCGACATGACTTGATAGTTCTTTAATATCCTGAATAAAAAAATTTGGACGATTTATAATTTCTTAAGGACCTACTTTAAAGACGATTATTCAGTTCATTTCACATATTATAATGTTATAATAATTTGTTAATAAAGTGAGTTCATATCAGACGTTTTTGTCGATGTTCGATACATGAGTAAAAATTGAACTTGTTGGAAAAGAATTTTCCATGTTGTTATAGGTACATCGTATCCAGAATAGTATTTATGTTTTAAATATCATATATATCAATTATATATTCATTTTATACTATTACAAAGCATTCTTAGATAAAAAATTAAAAGAACCGTTCATGGAGACGGTAAGTCGTACGTAAGCATGAACACTACTTTCATTTTTTGTCATATTAATAGAATTAAAACAAAATGATAGATATATGTATTATAATTCCAGAATGATATCCATCATTTAGATGTAATATATTACATATATATCCATTATATATGTGTACTTATAATAGTACCTAACATTTGGAGATAAGAAATGAAATGTACCGTTCATGGAGACGGTAAGCCGTACGTACGCATGAACGCTACTTTCATTTCATTCTTTTTTTTTGTATTAAATGGAATTAAATAATAATTTTATAAAGGAATATTATAATTCCAGTAGGATATAATAGGTAATACCATTAATTCCATCCTTTATACTTCCCACATATGGCATTAACGAATCAAATCAGATTGAGGGGCAGTAGTCCGCACTTCCTAAAATGAAGATATCGCGTTTACCCATAATGGAAACCCTAAAAGTATGCCATAAATGAAAAATAAAGAAGATTAAGGAAAAAATAAACATATTATATATCATATATAAATATATTTACATCTTAATGGCCACCTTTGAAGGTGTTAAAATAATATTGAACAATCGTTGTTTCGTGAGACAGTAATTCGCCATCCACAGAAACAGTATGTTCATTAATCATTAGACGGAGGTGTGTAAAGATGTAGCTCGAATACTTCTTATAAAAACATACTAGTATATTTATGATACTGGTTTTGTTACAAAAAAAAGTAATAAAAAGAGTTTAGGGGTTTGGAGAAGAAAAATAAAACAAAAGAACACAAGGGAAGACATTACCTTTAAATCGGGTAACTCTCTTTGATTTGAGCTCAAAGGATTCCTTGGAAAGTATTCTGACCAAAGTGAGGTTTAAATGATGAAGATATGGATTTGGAGAGATGAAATGGGCATGGGTTGGCCGAGCCAAAGGCTTTATAGGTGTGTGTAAGGTGGTATATGTGGGGGCCTTTTATAAGGGGAGAGGAGGGGCACTCTTGGAAAGTTATAAAATATTACTTTATTATAAAATGATTTTCGGATTGAAAAGGTCCCAAAAGAATATATTTAGAGGATAAGGTGATAAGGTTTCGAAATACACCCATAAAATAGGTTTTTGACAAGTTTATGTTATATTATTATCATTATCATTTAATTTTGTTTAAATCCCTTATTAATGAGGTAATCGTTGCATCATCATGATGTCATAAATAATTTAATTTATTTAATGTCTAAAAATTATAAACAAAATATCATGATGTATGAAATATTTTTATCTTTCTAATTAACATTTATAGTAAAAAATATGACTTATATAACCCCTTGTAAAAATTGTTTTAGTAAAACAACACATGTTTGTGACATTTTAATTTTAACTTTAAATAAAAAGTTATTTATGTCATTTTCCTACCAAAGTGGCTCCATGGGGTCCCCAAGTTGACCCATGGATTTTAATGGTCGGCCATGACACATAAAATGAGTTTAGGACATGTGTCTAGGTCATTTCATATTATTAAAACATTATTTTTACCTTAAATTACACTAATTACCATTAATCGCGATTAAAACTTAAAAGTTACTATTCACCACAAAAATTATTTTAATCCCATTGAACCACATTTTACTTCTTAATTTCAACCATGTATGTCGGATTTTGGATATTCAAAACACAGAGGTGGTAAAATTTCATTTAAACGAAAAATTAGTTTTTTTAAGTACCACTTAGTGGTTTCACTATTTATCAAAATTGAAGTTTTCCAGAAAATTACCAAAAATTCAAACAAAGCTATATTTGATATTCCGAATTCAAAAATGATGCTTATTTTAAAAAATTCAAATCATATAAGTTACATTAATTAATATAATAATTAATTCCCGTTGTCAGAGCAAATAGCGTGTTTTTAGGAAACAATAAGTATCAAAAGATTGACACTAGTTTAAGTCAAATTTCAAAATGAAATTAATTCCAATGACCACTATCGGATTAAATGGTAAAAATATATTCTAATTTCACTTTAAAACCAATTAAAAAGATAATCTAATAATATAAATATATTAGATTAAAAATAGGTTTTGAGTTAAAATACAACATTTTTTACTATTCATTAAAAAATGAACTTTATCGAAAAAATACCAAAAATTTACACAAAGTAAATTTTGATGTCCCGATTCTAAAGAAGAATTTTATTTTGTCAAATACAACACATAAAATTTTCAAAAAGTGGATTTAAAAGTGGTTCACCATTAAAAGGCGGTTAATCGACCTTTTAAAGAATATTAGAATGTTTACGCATACAATTGGATTTATTTGAATTTTTAATCCTCTAACATTTATTGTAAAAAGTAGAAATATTTGAAAAACATATATAATCATTTTTTTGTTAGGTCTGTTCATTCCCGCCATTACAACCGGTAGGCATTAACTACCATTTAAAATAATATTATTTTATTATTAGAGTGCAACGTCAGATTCCCAAGTAACATGTTGTTGCGTATTAGGTACACCATCGAGCATAGCGTCCCCTTTAAAGTAATATTAATATTTTATTCACAAATATGGATAAATGTGAAAATTTCATATTCTTTATTTACCTGGGGTGTTACATCCTTCCCCTCTTTTGGGAATTGTGTCCTCGCAATTTTTAAAATTGGGCTTCGAAACTTTATTGAAAATCCCACATCGGAACAACAGTCAGTAAAACTATCACTTTAAAATAAAGAAAGTGAATTACAAAGGTCACCTGAGTTAACCCATACTAGGATTCCATGTAGGAAAACATGGACATGGAAGAAAATACAAAGGGTCATTTTATGAGGGAGAGTGATAGTAAACATGTCTAGGAGAAAGTTAACCATAAAAAATCACAAACTTGTGATGGGTTAAACGATATTCGATTCCCCAGTAGGAAAAGTTAACAGACAAAATTTTTGTTTTAAGTTACTCTTCATTGAGGAATTTATTTTTGAGCTTAACTAAATCGTAATGAAACATACTTACTTGTCACTTAGACTTTCAACTTTTACTAGATTCATTAATCAAACTCATATTTTCTCCAAAAGACGAGTACTTAGGAAGACTTGTTCGCATTAAGAGTACTATAATCAACATCTTGAGAATCACCTAATCCAAAAAAGATTACCTTATATTTCCCATGTCTTTAGAAAAAATCCAATACCAAAATTTTTAGTATGAGATCAGATAATCCACAAAAGTATAATTCTTTATAAAAAGAAAATCTATTCATACTCTCCAAAATTTGTCAAAAAACCCAATGTTGAACGAAGACTATTCGATAAACAATTGTCCATAAAATTCTTCACAGTAAACCAAAGTAAGATTGAAACCCAAATATTTGGAGGATTTAATCACATATTCTTCCAAGGTACAAATTAACTTGTATCTCCAAATAACATCAGTTTCTCTTAAATTCTCATATTTAAAAGTAATTAACCTAATCACATATCATAGATGATAGGATAATAATTTCCATAGATAACCCAAAATAAACTTACTCTTGATTCCTAAAATAATCTAAATAAAAATAATTAGTCAAACTAACCAGGGACTTCAGGTAGTCTAGTGGTAGGCGATAAATACCAGTCGCACTTTGGTTGTGGGTTCGATTCCCGCAGCTTTGTCCGACGTGATGGGTTGTCACACGGTCTACGTGTTGTCCAATTTCCAAAACTATATAATTCACAAATCATTTCCCAAAATGAGATAAAATATTCAAAAATAATCATAACGTATTTTAACATCATGTTTATCTCATGCCTTTCTTTTTCAATCATAATATATAATAACCCATAATTACCTCAAAAGTAAGGATCATATAAACCCTAATTGTTACCTTTATAATTATTACCTGAACTTCCACATCGATTGGTCATCTCGTACATGATGCATTAAAGAACATACCAATGTAAAAGTAGTTGATCATGACTCCTTGATAGTTGGTTTAGAACAACCACAAGTTTCCTAATTGAATTCCTCATTTCATCTAGTCTCTTAATCAGAGAACAACCACAGTTTCCTTCAAACCTATTGTCACATTGGTGCCTGCTAGATCCATCCATTCACTAATAACAGAAATGTCAATATGAGTATATCAACAAAACCATCATGTACTAATGATGAAGATAAACACTAAGATATACTTATTCATTCACTTTATCTAAAAACTACGACTCTTTCTGAAATCCTAGACATTATGGTAATGTCACTTATGCTTAGAAATACAATAACCTCTAAAGTTAACTAAACCAACATCTGATACCAACTATAAGGCCCCAGCCTTAAACCGTACTTAATATTGAATTAAATTAATAATTCACATTGAGGATCTTTTCAGGTTTAGAGTTTTATAGAATGAGATCATAAATCATGAATTACATTCCACATTTAATCAAAGTGGTTACATAAAAGATAAAATTCTTTTTTTTCAATCAACGGAAACATATTTAAAATAAAACATAGATTCTTTCTTGACACTTCCTTGACACTATCATCAAATCAACCACCTTTCCCTTGAACGGTGAAAAAAAATTTCAAAAACATGGGATGAGCATAAAAAGATCAGTAAGGGATATAAAAATATGGAAAGGAAACATGACTTCAAGTATACATAAGAATCAATGAAATCATACTTTACTCATAAAACATAAGCACTTTAATATACCTCATAAAATCATGAATAAAACATAGAAATCATAAGGCATAAAGGTAACTTGAGGAATTCATAACATTATTACGTAGGGAGTAACCCTCTTGGTTACGTTTGGGATACCCATCACAGTATATTCCCTAAATCTCTTCGGAGAAACCTTAACGTTTAACCCCTTCGCGTTACCGAATGCATTGGAGAGCTATATCGGGCTCACCCGCCCTTAGTTTATCACGGAACCAACCGTCTTCATAAACAATGCCCAATAACGATAACATAATCATAGAACATAACTTAAGAATAAAGGAATGATAACATTCCCACATTGCAATAACAATATAACATTTTAATATATTTAAATAATGACTCCATTCTAGAAACCATTTTCAAAACCAACTAAAACATTTAATAAAGAGATTTTTGAATCAAAGTGTCCCATACCACATTGAATCATTTAACAATTTAAACCATTAATATCCATATAAATAAATACTTGAAACCATTTTGAAAACATTGATATTAATGTGAAATATTTATAAGAATAAATCATTAAAACATTTAAAACTATATTTTAGTAAAAGGGATTTTAACAAAATGAGAGACACTTGAATACAATAATTGAGGAATAACATTTAATCAGAAAATTATAATATCATGAGAATAAAAGGATTCATGATATAATATTCCAAAGGACAATATATAAACCATATAAAGGTGTGAATTGGTGCATAACAACAATGAAGTCTCAATAGAAATGTAAAATGAGATAAAATCTCTTATAAAGATGGTGTCCTAAAATTAAGGATAAATCAATCTCATAATTATGTGTGAAAAATATAAATACTTCCAACATAAGTGGATATTAAGTGTAAAACAATAAATGATCATTCACACATATTCAAATGATGACATATACAATAACTATATGTTGAACCCAAAGAAATTGAAATTGGGTTAAGAAGTTCCCTTGGTAAAATTCGACATCCTAACGACGTCACATTAAAATTCAAAAAATTAGTTGATAAGAGAGAGAAAATGGTATCTCACCACTTTGACATAAAATTTAAATCATTAAGGATATAAGAATCATATTCCAACATAAAAATATGAAAATTAAAATACATAATGAAATAAGTCTTTTAAAAAGAGGAGTGTGAAAGGTTCCCTTACCGATTTGGCTAACTTTCGAAACGTACACCCCATGAAATAAGGTTCATTAAATGAAGATGTAAATACCCATAAATGAGAGTATATTATACATATAGTATAATAATGGGAAGTAAATACACCATACAAAAGTAAATAGTGTCAAATGTAGCATGAATCTCACGAGAATAAAAAGTGAGATGAAATTACCCTTATGAAAATTCAGCATCCTAACGGTGCCACATAAAACATCCAAAAATGGATTGATGAGATTAAATAGGTTCTCTCATCACATGAACATAAGAATTACAGAAATAAGAATATAAAAGAAAATCCTCCAACATAAGAACATGGAGCATAAAGCAAATGACAAAAAGAGGGTACTTGAAAAGAAAGAGAGAGGTAGGATCCCTTACCTCGTGTCCGACATGACTTGATCATTCTTTAATCTCCTGAATAATAAAATTTGGTCAATATATAATTTCTTAAGGTCCTCCATTAAATATTATTATTCAGTTCATATCACATATTATAATGTTATAATAATTGTTTAATAAAGTGAGTTCATATCGGACATTTTTGTTGATGTTCGGTACATGAGAAAAAATTGAACTTGCTGGAAACAATTTTCCATGTAGTTATAGGTAAATCATATCCAGAATAGTATTGATGTTTTAAATATAATATATATCAAGTATATATTAATTTTATACTATTCCATAGCATTTAGAGATAAAAAATTAAAAGCATCGTTCATGGAGACGGTAGGCCGTACGTACGCATGAACGCTACTTTCATTTTTTGTCATATTAATGGAATTAAAACAAAATGAGAGATATATATATTATAATTCCAGAATTATATCCATCATTTATATGTAATATATTACATATATATCCATTATATATGTGTACTTATAATAGTACATAACATTTGGAGATAAGAAATGAAATGTACCGTTCATGGAGACGGTAAGCCGTACGTACACATGAACGCTACTTTCATTTCTTTTTTTTTTGTATTCAATGTAATTAAATAATAATGATATAAAGGTATATTATAATTCCAGTAGGATATCACATGTATTACCATTAAATCCATCCTTTATAAATCCCACATATGGCATTAACGAATCAAATCACATTGAGGGGGCGATAGTCCGCACTTTCTAAAATGAAGATATCGCGTTTACCCATAATGGAAACCATAAAGGTATGCCATAAATGAAAAATAAATAATATTAAGGATAAAATAAACATATTATATATCATATATAAATATAGTGACATATTAATGGCCACCTTTGAAGGTGTTAAAATAATATTGAACAATCATCGTTTCGTGAGGCTGTAATTCGCCATCCACAGAAATAGCATGTTCCTTAACCATTAGACGGAGGTGTGTGAATTTTTAGCTCGAATACTTCTTATAAAAACATCCTAGTATATTTAAGATACTGTTTTTGTTATTAAATAAAGTAATAAAAAGAGTTTTGGGGTTCAGAGAAGCAAAATAAACAAAAGAACACAAGGGAAGACATTACCATTAAATCAGGTAACTATCTTTGATTTGAGCTCAAAGGATTCCTTGGAAAGGATTATACCCAAAGTGAGGTTTCAATGATGAAGATAGGGATGTTTAGAGATGAAATGGGAAGGTGTTGGACAAGCCAAAGTCTTGAGAGGTGTGTGTAAGGTTGTAGAGGTGGGGCCTTTTATAAGAGGAGAGGAGGGGCACTCTTGGAAAGTTATAAAATATTACATTATTATAAAATGCTTTTCTGATTTAAAAGGTCCCAAAAGGATATATTTCTAGGATAAGGTGATAAGGTTTCGAAATCCACCCATACAATAGGTTTTTGACAAGTGTAAGTTATATTTTTAACATTATCTTTTCATTTTATTTAAATCCCTTATTAATGAGGTAGTCGCTGCATCATCATGATGTCATAAATAATTTAATTTATTTAATGTATAAAAATTATAAAAAAACTATCATGATGTAGGAAATATTTTTATCTTTTTAATTAATATTTATAGTCAAAAATATGACTTGTATAAACCCATGTAAAAATTGTTTTAGTAAAACAACACATGTTCGTGACATTTTAATTTTAACTTTAAATAAAAATTTATTTATGTAATTTTCCTACCAAAGTGGATCCATGGGGTCCCCAAGTTGACCCATGGATTGTCGTGGTCGGCCATGAAACATACAAGGAGGGTAGGACATGTTTATTTGTCATTTAATATTATTAAAACATTATTTTTACCTTAAATTACACTAATTACCTTTAATCGTGATTAAAACTTAAAAGTTACTATTCACCAAAAAAATTATTTTAATCCCATTAAACCAAATTTTAATTCTTAATTACAACCATTTATGTCATATTTTTGAAATTCAAAACACATAGGTTGTAAAATTTCATTTAAATGAAAAATCAGTTTTTTAAGTACCACATAGTGGTTACACTATTAATCAAAAATTGAAGTTTTTTCAGAAAAATACCAAAACTTCTACCTAAGATATATTTGATATTCCGGATTCAAAAATGATTTTTATTTTACAAAATTCAAAACATATAAGTTACATTAATTAATTTAATAATTAATTCCCACTGTCAGAGCAAATTGCGTGTTTTTATGAAATAATAAGTATCAAACGATTGACACTAGTTTAAGTCCTATTTCAAGATGAAATTAATTCCAACAACCACTATTGGATTAAATGGTAAAAAATATATATTCTAATTTCACTTTAAAAAAAATTCAAAAGATAATATAATCTTATAAATAAATTATATTAAAAAGAGGTTTGGAGTTAAAATACAACATTTTTCACTATTCAATAAAAAATGAAATTTATCGGAAAATTACCAAAAATTTACACAAAGTAAATTTTGATGTCCTGATTCTAAAGAAGAATTTAATTTTGTCAAATAAAACAAATAAAATTTTCAAAAAGTGGATTTAAAAGAGGTTCTTCATCAAAAGTCGGTTAATCGACCTTTTAAAGAATATTAGAATGTTTACGCTTAAAATTAGATTGATTCGAATTTTTAATCCTCGAACATTTATTGTAAAAATTAAAAATATTTGACAAACATATATAATCATTTTTTAGTTAGTTCTGTTCATTCCCTCCATTACAACTTATAGGCATTAACTACAATTTAAAATAATATTATTTTATTATTAGAGTGCAACGTAAGATTCCCAAGAAACTCGTTGTTGCGTATTGGGTACGCCATTGAGCATAGCATCCCCTTTAAAGTAATATTAATATTTTATTCACAAATATGGATAAATGTGAAAATGTCATATTCTTTATTTACTTGGGGTGTTACATCCTTCCCCCTTTTTGGAAATTGCGTCCTCACAATTTTTAAAATTAGGCTTGGAAACTTCATTGAAAATCCCACATCAGAACAAGAGTCAGTGAAACTATCACTTTATAATAAAGAAAGAGAATTACAAAGTTCACCTGAGTTAACCCATACTAAGTTTCCATTAAGAAAACATGGACATGGAAGAAAAAACAAAGGGTCATGTTTTGAGGGAGAGTGATAGTAAACATGTCTATGAGAAAGTTAACCATAAGAAAATCACAAACTTGTGATGGGTGAAACGGTATTCGATTCCCCAATAGGAAAAGTTAACAGACAAAATTTTTGTTTTAAGTTACTCTTCATTGAGGAATTTATTTTCGAGCTTAACTAAATAATAATGAATCATACTTACCTGTCATGTAGACTTTCAACTTTTACTAGATTCCTTATTCAAACTCATATTTTCTCCAAAAGACGAGTATTTAGGAAGACTTGTTTGCATTAAGAGTACTATAATCATCTTCTTGAGAATCAACGAATCCAAAAAAGAGAACTATATATTTATCATGTATTTAGACAAAATCCAAAAACCAATTGTTAGTATGAGATCAGATAATCCACAAAATTATAATCCTTTATAAAAAGAAAATATATTCTTAATCTCCAAAATTTGTCCAAAAAAACCCAAAGTTCAATGAAGACCATTCGATCAACAATTGTCCATAAAATTCATCAATGTAAACCAAACTAAGATTGAAACCCAAATATTTGAAGGATTTAATCACATAGTCTTCGAAGGTACAAAATAACTTTTATCTCCAAATAAAATCAGTTGCTCTTAAATTCTCATATTGAAAAGTAATTAACCTAATCACATATCCTCGATGATAGGTTAATCATTTCCATAGATAACCCAAAATAAACATACTCTTGATTCCTAAAATCATCTAACTAAAAATAATTAGTCAAAATAAACAGGGACTTCACGTAGTCTATTGGTAAGCGATAAATACCAGTCGCACTTTGGTTGTGGGTTCGATTCCCACAGCTTTGTCCGACACGACAGGTTGTCACACAGTCTGCGTGTTGTCATTTTTCCAAAACTATATAATTCTTAAAACATTTCCCAAAATGAGATAAAATCTTCAAAAATAATCTTAACATATTTTAACATAAATTTTATCTCATGCCTTTCATTTTCCATCATAATATATAATAACTAATAATTACCTCAAAAGTAAGGATCATATAAACCCTAATGGTTACCTTTATAATTATTACCTGAACATCCACATCGATTGGTCATCTCGTACATGATTCATTACAGAACATACCAAGGTACAAGTGGTTGATCATGACTCCTTGATAGTTGGTTTAGAACAACCACATGTTTCCTCATTGAATCCGTCATTTCATCCAGTCTCTTAATCAGAGAACCACCATAGTTTCCTTCAAACCTATTGTCACTTTGATGCCTGCTAGATCCATCCATTCACTAAAAATAGAAATGCCAGTGTGAGTATATCAACAAAACCATAATTTACTAATGAGGAAGATAAACACAAAGATATACTTAATCATTCACTTTATCTAAAAACTATGACTCTTTCTGAAATCCTAGCCATTATGGTAATGTCACTTATGCTTACAGAATACCCTAACCTCTAAAGTTATCTAAACCGACCTCTAATTCCAACTATAAGGCCCCAGCCTTAAACCTTACTTAATATTGAATTAATGGAATAATTAACATTGAGGATCTTTTCAGGTTTAGAGTTTTGGATAATTAGATCATAAATCATGAATTACATTCCACATTTAAACAAAGTGGTTACATAAAAGATAGAATTCATTTTTTTTCCATCAACGAAAATATATTTAAAATAAAACATGGATTCTTTCTTGAAACTTCCTTGACACTATCATCATATCATGCACCTTTCCCTTGACCTGTGAAAAAAATTTCAAAAACATGGGATGAGCATAAAAATCTCAGTAAGGGATATAAAAATATGAAAAGTAAACATGGGTACATTTATTCATAAGAATAAATGAAATCATACTTTACTCATAAAACATAATCACTTTAATATACCTCATCAAATCATGAATAAAACATAGAAATCATAAGGCATAAAGGTAACTTGAGGCATTAATAACATTCTTACGTAGGGAGTAACCCTCTTGGTTACGTTTGGAATACCCATCACCGTATATTCCCTAAATCTCTTTGGAGAAACCTTAACGTTTAACCCCTTCGTGTTACCCAATGCATTGGAGAGCTATATCGGGGTCACCCGCCCTTAGTTTATCACGGAACCACCTGTCTTCATAAACAGTGCCCAAGAACCATAAAATAATCATAGCATATAACTTAAGCATAAAGGAAATATAAAATTCCCACATTTCAATAACAATATAACATTTTAAGATATTTAAATAACTACTCCATTCTAAAAACCATTTTCAAAACCAACTAAAACATTTAATAAAGGGATTTTTGAATCAAAGTGTCCCATACCTCTTTGAAGCTTTTAATAATTTAAACCATTAATAAACATATAAATAAAACATTGAAACCATTTTGAAAACATGGATATTAATGAGAAATATTTATAAGAATAAATCATTAAAACATTTAAATAGAAATTTTAGTAAAAGTGTTTTTAACAAAATGAGAGACACATGAATACTATAATTGAAGAATAACATTTAATCATAACATTATAATATCATGAGAATAAAATGATTCATGATATAATATTCCAAAGGACAATATATACACCATATAAGAGTGAATTTGTGCATAAAAACAATGAAGTCTAAATAGAAATGAAAAATGAGATAAAATCTCTTATAAAGAAATTATCCTTAAATTAAGGATAAATCAATCTCATAATTATGTGTGAAAAATATAAATACACCCAATATAAGTGGATATTAAGTGTAAAACAATCAAATATCATTCACACATATCAAATGATGACATATTCAATAACTACATGTTGAACCCAAAGAAATTGAAATTGGGTTAAGAAGTTCCCTTGGTAAAATTCGACAGCCTAATGGAGTCACTTTAATATTCAAAAAATTACTTGATGAGAGAGATAAAATGGTATCTCATCACTTGGACATAAAATTTACATCAATAATGATATATTAAACATATCCCAACATAAAAATATGTAAATTAAAAGACATAAAGAAATAAGTCTTTTAAAAAGAGGAGTGTGGAAGGTTCCCTTACCGATTTGGGTAACTTTCGAAACGTACACCCCATGAAAGAAGGGTCACACAATGAAGATGTAAATACCCACAAATGAGATTATATTATATAAATTGTATAATAATGGGTAGTAAATACACCACACAAAAGGAAATAGTGTCAAATTTATCATGAATCTCACGAGAATAAAAAGTGAGATGAAATTCTCTTTATGAAAATTCGGCAGCCTAACAACGCCACATAAAACTTCCAAAAATGGATTGATGAGACAAAATAGGGTCTCTCATCAAATTAACATATAAATTAAATAATGAAAAATATAAAATAAAATCCTCAAACATAAGAACATGGAGCATAAATGAAATGGCATAAAAGAGAGTACTTGAAAAGAAAGAGAGAGGTAGGATCCCTTACCTCGTGTTCGACATGACTTGATCATTATTTAATCTCATGAATAATAAAATTTGGTCAATTTATATTTTCTTAATGAACTCATTTAAAGTTTATTATTTTGTTCACATCACATATTATAATGTTATAATAACTGGTTAATAAAGTGAGTTTATATCGGACGTTTTTGTCGATGTTCGGTACATGAGTAAAAATTGAACTTGGTGGAAAAGAATTTTCCATGTAGTTATAGGTACATCATATCAAGAATTGTATTTATGTTTTAAATATCATATATATCAATTATATATTCATTTTATACTATTACATAGCATTTGGAGATAAAAAAGTAAAAGCACCATTCATAGAGACAGTAGGCCTTATGTACGCATGAACGCTACTTTCATTTTTTTCATATTAATGGAATGAAAACAAAATGAGAGATATATATATTATAATTCCAGAATTATATCCATCATTTATATTTAATATATTACATATATATCCATTATATATGTGTACCTATAATAGTACATAAAATTTGGAGATAAGAAATGAAATGTATCGTTCATGGAGACGGTAAGCCGTACGCACGCATGAACGCTACTTTCATTTCTTTTTTTTTGTATTCAATGGAATTAAATAATAATGATATAAAGTTATTTTATAATTACAATAGGATATCATATATAATACCATTAATTCAACCCTTTATATTTCCCACATATGGCATTAACGAATCAAATCACTTTGAGGGGGCGGTAGTTCGCACTTCCTAAAATGATGATATCGCGTTTACCCATAATGGAAACCCTAAAGGTATGCCATAAATGAAAAATAAAGAAGATTAAGGAAAAAATAAACATATTGTATATAATTTATAAATATAGTGACATATTAATGGACACCTTTGAAGGTGTTAAAATAGTATTTAACAATCATCGTTTCGTGAGGTAGTAATTCGCCATCCACAGAAACAATATGTTCTTTAACAATAAGACGGAGGTGTGTGAAAGTGTAACTCAAATAATTCTTATAAAAACATCCTAGTATATTTCAGACACTGGTTTTGTTACAAAAAAAGTAATAAAAATAGTTTAGGGGTTTGGAGAAGCAAAATAAAACAAAAGAACACAAGGGAAAACATTGCCATTAAATCGGGTAACTCTATTTGATTTGAGCTCAAAGGCATCTGTGGAAGGGATTATGCCCAAAGTGAGGTTTCAATGATGAAGAGAGGGATGTGGAGAGATGAAATGGTCAGGGGTTGTCCGAACCAAAGGCTTGATAGGTGTGTGTAAGGTGGTAGAGGTGGGAGCCTTTTATAAGAGGAGAGGAGGGGCACTCTTGGAATGTTATAAAATATTACTTTATTATAAAATGATTTTCGGATTTAAAAGGTCCCAAAAGGATATATTTCGAGTATACGGTGATAAGGTTTCTAAATCCACCCATCCAATAGGTTTGTGACAAGTGTAAGTTATATTTTTAACATTATCTTTTCATTTTATTTAAATCCCTTATTAATGAGGTAATCGCTGCATCATCATGATTTCATAAATAATTTAATTTATTTAATGTATAAAAATTATAAAAAAATATCATGATGTAGGAAATATTTTTATATTTCTAATTAATATTTATAGTCAAAAATATGACTTGTATAAACCCATGTAAAATGTTTTTTAGTAAAACAACACATGTTTGTGACATTTTAATTTTAACTTTAAATAATAAGTTATTTATGTCATTTTCCTACCAAAGTGGATACATGGGTTCCATAAGTTGACCCATGGATTTTATTGGTCGGCCATGACACATCCAATGAGTGTAGGACATGTGTCTAGGTCATTTCATATTATTAAAACATTATTTTTACCTTAAATTACACTAATTACCTTTAGTCGCGATTAAAACTTAAAAGTTACTAATCACTAAAAAATTATTTTAATCCCATTGAACCACATTTTAATTCTTAATGACAACCATGTTTGTCGGATTTTGGAAATTCAAAACATAGAGGTGGTAAAATTTCATTTAAACGAAAAATCAGTTTTTTAAGTACAACTTAGTGGTTTCACTATTTATCAAAAATTGAAGTTTTCCAGGAAAATACCAAAAATTCACCCAAATCTATATTTGATATTCCGAATTCAAAAATGATGTCTATTTTAAAAAATTCAAAACATATAAGTTACATTAATTAATTTAATAATTAATTCTCGTTGTCAGAGCAAATATCGTGTTTTAATGAAATAATAAGTATCAAAAGATTGACACTAGTTTAAGTCCAATTTCAAGATGAAATTAGGTCCGACGACCACTATTTAATTAAATGGTAAA
This sequence comes from Viscum album, assembly GCA_963277665.1. Classification (NCBI taxonomy): domain Eukaryota; kingdom Viridiplantae; phylum Streptophyta; class Magnoliopsida; order Santalales; family Viscaceae; genus Viscum; species Viscum album. Next base: position 929,017,779 of record OY728146.1, on the reverse strand, counting down.
AATATATTCTAATTTCTCTTTAAAACCAATTCAAAATATAATCTAATCATATAAATAAATTAGATTAAAAAGAGGTTTTGAGTTAAAATACAACATTTTCACTATTCATTAAAAAATGAACTTTATCGGAAAATTACCAAAAATTTACATAAAGTAAATTTTGATGTCCCGATTCTGATAAAGTATTTTATTTTTTCAAATAAAACACATAAAATTGTCAAAAAGTGGATTTAAAAGAGGATCTCCATCAAAAGGCGGTTAATCGACTATTTAAAGAATATTAGAATGTTTACGCTTAAAATTTGATTCATTCGCATTTTTAATCATCTAACATTTATTGTAAAAAGTAAAAATATTTGACAAGCATATATAATCATTTTTTAGTTAGTTCTTTTCTTTCCCGCCATTACAACAGTTAGGTGTTAACTACCATTTAAAATAATATTATTTTATTATTAGAGTGCAACGTAAGATTCCCAAGAAACTCATTGTTGCGTATTGGGTACGCCATTGAGCATAGCATCCCCTTTAAAGTAATATTAATATTTTATTCACAAATATGGATAAATGTGAAAATGTCATATTATTTATTTACCTGGGTTGTTACACCTAGTGATGTTCCATCGTGGTTTCCAAATTTTATATCTCCATCATCCTTAATATGGTAAGAGAGATATTCATCTACCAACTCCAATCTATTATTTATTAAGATAGCTGTGATGATAATTTTCCTTTCTGAAACCTTATATTGGTCTATCCTCCTTCCAATGTGTTTAGGGTTTTATAATGTCTCTTGATTAATTAGAGAAATCCCAGACCTGGAATTGTTGTTCCCTAATAAACCAAGATTCCGAAATACAATCCTACACATGTGCTTGACAACCTCTGAGAAATCACCACCCAAAACTAATCATGTTCCACCATATATAGAATATAATTGGGTGGAGGGAGATGTGATCATCGACCAATGCAATTTATAATTTCAGAATCAAAACCTAACACTACCACATTTGGAATTTAATACTGAATTATGAATTGAAACCAGATTAACAAAGAAGAATAAATTTGATTCATTTCAAGCACAAGAACTCAAACAAAACACATAGGTCCAGCCTCCCCTATTTCAAATCACTGAAATGAAACTCCCTCTCCATGGATGGGGTATGCGAGATGATGCGGGAGAGGAGAGACATTTTAATGTAAAGAAAAATAAAAGAACGAAACAGAATTATGCTGAAGGATAATTTCCCCAAGTTTCCCTTTGCTTCCTCCCATCTCTGATTGTGGTTTCTAACTCCTTCCTCAGTATGGGTGAACTCCTCTTTATATAGGCCAAGGGGGTGCTATCCTCCGATCTTCAAATTTATGATCTTCATAATTCCTCTTTACGATTCCCAACAAATTTTTTTCACCAGAAGTTTGGCCATGTTTGGCTGAATTAATGGCCATAGTTTTAGATGTTATATTCTTGAAAGATCTTCCAAAAATAAATTTTACGTTTCATCACAAAATTTCAGATTTATCTTCCATGTGTGGTACGAGATATGGGAAATTTAATTGGAGCATTTATTCTGGATGAATGTATCCTTTTTTCCTTCCCCACAAGTTATGCATCCATGGGTCCATTTAATGATGGACAATCTTCACAAAATTCGACAAACGAACGCCCCATTTAATATTATTTGAAATTCAATTTGAATCACCCAAATTTACGGTGTGTATACCGAGTTATGATTTATTCATTGAGGTGGGGTCCATGCGGTCCTCTAGAATATTTTTCCACATTGATAGATTTTTTCTGACCCTTTAATGGCTGAATTATATCCTGGTCCAAAAATAAAAGATTAAGACAATAAATATATGAACCAAATAAATATGGAATCGCATTAATTAGATTTATATTTTAAAAAATATTAGTGAATTAAAAAAGTGATTAAAATCTGTCAATATTTCTAAATTAAGCAGTTTTCCAATTTTAGCCCAAAACACATCATAAATCCAAAATTTATGTAATTAACTCAACTTGTTCAATTTTTAGGGATTAAATAATTTAATTAAATAAAAAAAATTGGAAAATATTATATCTATCACCTGATCAAGGATATTCCAATTCCATGGAGGTCCATCAGCTATCTTTTAGTGTCACTCTATGTGTCTTGTCAGGCTGTTTCATGCTATGTAACCTTTCCCATAATAAAAAATCACCACCCCTCTCTAGGAATATCTAGTGCTATACCTTGTCCTCATACCACCCAAACCTCATGCATAATCTTGATAATCTAATGGATTCTAGTGCTGAAATCATTCCAATTGATGTCTTCATGATACTACAGATGAAATTGTTATTTGTCTCCCACTACTAGATCCAACTTCCAAAACATCCATTGGATAGAAATATCTCTATCTTCATTTCATAATCTAGCACCCTAGAATACGTGGGGTTCAAAAAGATCATTGTTCTAGAATATATGTCCCTATGTAATACCCACTCAATCTTTCTTAACCGTGTGTATCCATCATAGATCATTTCATTGGAAGATTTGAAATGGTATATGAACCACACTACATACTCATCTACTATCACCCCTCCCCATTATTGCTCCAGAAGCACCTGAATATGAACTGAGTACTTGCTAGATGGGTAGTACCCTTCATTTATGTAGGTACAAAAGAGTGTGAAATCATTGTGAATATGCACAATAAGGCTCCGCCAGTGCTGAGCTGCTCCATCAAAAAGGCTAACTTCTTGCACCACCAACAAATCTATCGAGTTCAGAAAAAACAAGATGATATAGACCAAAAAATCAAGAAAATCCACTATTTCAAGATGATCTATATTTCTAGGGATCATCATAGGTATTTGATTCTAAAACTCACGGAGTGCTATAAGCATTCATGCTTCCTTAGTATGATCTACTAAAATAACCTATTTCACAATAGGGGGCGGTACTACTACCAGTCCTACTAGAGTAAGGGGATTGTAGTATGTATACTAAATAAAGGCATCATCTCTAATCAGATCATCATCATGAATAAGAACTAGTATCCTGGTTAGATTAATTCATGGAGGCATCCAAGGATTTATAAATATGCACCACATTCAGATGAGCATATATATATATATATATATATTTATATATTTATATCATCAATGGGTAGATGAATCATGAAGGATAATTAAATATTCAATACTATATGATTCATGCCCCATTATTCCCTATAACAAATTTATCTCTATGTGAAGCCAATAATAATGTGGTTAGGGTCCTGGTGAATCGATATGTTAGTCATTCCACCATCATTGGATTTCCTAGCCTTAGTACTATTCTCATGACAAATCAAATGAATTTCCCCAAACACAACCCACACCTCTTAAGTGGAGTATTATTTACTTCCCATGGAACAAACATATACTATTACTATTAGTTAATGACCCGACCAAATACGTTGATTGATTTGAACTATCCCATTCTTGGATCCATAGGCTAGGTGGTGGTGACAAGTTCAAAAAGAATAACTCACTCTGGGATTCCTTTGCCTGAGTACCTATATGAGAACACATACCAATATCGATAAAAAAGAGTAGATAGAATAACTAAAAGATATAAAATGTCCATAAAGTAAACCAAGCATCCATAAACCTCTATAAAATACAAAATTGCGATAGTTTAAAATTAAATGTAAAGGGGAAAATGACATGCCCAACCTGAATGATTTCCTATCAGGACAAAATTCTGGAAAAGAAAACTACTGAGAGATCCCATATCATCAGTCCCAAGCTATGAACACCATTCAAAGTCTAAGAATGCAGTATCTCTAAGAACCTTTATATTCATGGTTGACCTATCCATCATTCTCATAAGACATGACACATGTCAGAAAATTCCATACATGGGTGAGTATATAAATATCCAATAAGACACCTTAGAAGGTAATGGCAGAGTAGAAAGAGATATAATTAGAATAAAATGATAATAGATACCGGATAATGTCAAAGAGAATAGCACATCACAATAATAGACTAAAATTAAACTCGTACATACAAATTTGTCTAAACATCATGAGTAGATGAACTACCCTTCATGTATTGACCACACTTTTTTAGAGAGTACACTAATCCAACAATGTGAAGCAAAACATGATAATAATGATTCATAACCAATATATCGTTTTTCTCCTGGAAGATGAGTAACCAATTACAATGTGTGGATATAAAAGAATATATATATATATATTAAAAAAAATAATCTCTAATGAGAGAGTAAGGGGATATCCATATTATATATCATCCCATGAAGAATTCTATTCATCAATTATAAAATTCCCTCAATTATTCCCAATATATAACACTTTTTTCCCAAAGTTACCAACTAACTCTAACCATGCTTTGTCAATCTGTCATATAGTCTTAGGTCCAAAAACATGAAAAAGTGGACCAACTCCCTAATATGTTAGGGGGTGTACTCTATATGATTTTGAGGATAAAACATCCATGATATGTTAGAAGTTCACCTTGGTATACATTAAGGATTCCATTTCCCAACCTTTTTATATGGTCAACTCAATATCTATAGAGGTTTCTACTACTTAGATATGATGAAGGGTCAAATCAGTACCCATCGAGGATTACACTACCCAAATATGCTAGAGGGTGAAATCCATATCTGTTAAGGATTCAATTTCCCAACTATAATGGAAGGTCAAATTGGTATTCTTCACGGACTCCATTTCCTAGATATTCTTGAGGGTCAACTAGGCATGTTCATAGTGACCATATGCGATCAATTATATCGTCAATATTTTCCTTATAAGGTTCCATTTCCATATCATTTCACATCGAATATCCAAAGTCATAACCATGGGTACCATCATCTTCATAGTGAAAAAACACTCAATAAAGGCTAATAGTAGGCCAAAATATGAGTTTAAATGAAGGGGATACAAAGACATAATGTTTCATAAAATGTAACCAGGGGATACACGCTGTGTTAGGTTAACATGAAATGTGGTCCCATTTCACCACCTGGTTGTGTCCTAGGCTGGAACTAGACTCCATATTATGTAATCATAAATACATTTTTGGGGGAATAAATGGTGTTTCCAAGATAAATAATATCAGGTCACATCCATGTACTAGACCCTATGTCTGTGTGCTGGAGTACATGATTGTGTAATTAGATATGTAATTCAACATGATTTCCAATCAGAGTGAACATTAAAATAAGTTCTAATCTAGGGAAGGGGTATATGACAAGTACGGGGACTACATTCTATGTCATAAACATCTTCATCAAAAAACCTAGCCCCCATTATGGTCACTACACACTATGTGTTCATCTTTTACATGGCATGTAGTAATGTTTTTTCTATATTCTCATATCCATTATTTTTTCCAAAAATCTATCAATTATGCCGTCTATTTTGGATTATATCAGGCTGAAAATGGTAGTCCAATTCTATATTCACGTAATTTGTTCATCACTCATTATAAATTAGATTAATAGGTTTTTCTGATATTCATCTTTCATACAGCATGACACCATTCCTTCAACCTTCAATTTTTAATGTCAAACCATCAAAGTGATTTTCCATGACTCACATGATTCTAAAATGTTGTATTAGTTCACTGATAAGTATTTAATTGGTTAACACTTTGTGGTTATGGGGGTCCAGTTGGGCTAAGAACCCCTGGTATGGTTAAACTGAGACCAAGGGGTCACATTTGTGAAAACACGAAGGGAAATTTTGGATAAAGGAACCAAAATAATTGTTTAAACATTATTAGACAATCATTTTTCACCAATGATCATGAACATTGGTTTATTGTTAGAAAAAAACTAAATTATGCAAGGATTTTGATACTCTAGAACATGCCAATGCTGTAAAAGGATGGAAATCAAAGAATAATGATTGACCTTCTCAATATATTTAGTAATAAGGTCATAAAACACCAACTGAAAAGTCCTAACACATTGATGGATCTTTTTTTGATGATGAAATCATTATCCAATGATCAAGAGAGGTTGTTGGTTTTGTTCCACCATGATAAAATCTCATTCAACATTTTATTATCTTCTGATGTGATTCTCTAATATAGAGGGAGGATGTTATATATATTTCTATAAGTTTTTACGAGGATAAACCTATATAAATCATCATAAAAGTGGTATTTTAGATGATTTTGTTTTGGGGGAAAAATATAAATAATTAATTTAACAAATTATTAAATACCTGAATGTAATAAAAATGGTCGAGGAGAATAAATGCCTCATGACAACCCATTTTATGTTGTGACTAGGGTAAAAATGTTCTCGACTCAACCATTGTCCTAGATTTATAATACATGTTCATATACAATATTTTGACTATTTTATTTAATAACATCTCAGAAAAATATATAAAATATATTTTATATTTTTATAAAATAATCATTGGGAAGACCGGGCCTCAGAATCACATGTCATCTCAGCATTTAGCTCTAGATATATGTATATAAATATTTGAAAGTCTTACAGGGAAACAACTTGGTCTCTTCAGTGATTTTGGATGAAGTTTTCCTAACTTTTTTATGGTCATGTTTTTTATACATAATAAATGATTTACTTGTTTAAGTTATATTATGTGGGGTTTATATCAAAAACTAAGTCTAACGTTGGATACATTCTTTAATATTAATCCATAAAAAATGCATGACATATAAGAGGGGGTTTAGAAAAATCTAGTCTTCCAAGATGGATGCTTAGAAAAATATTAAATGGGTTATTGGATTTATATTTCCTCTATTAGAATAATTATTAAAGTTAATTTATTCTATATTCTTCCTCACTGATCATATTTATACATTGTCTACAGCAATGAATTCTTGTATCGCTTGTGTAATTATTATAATAATTAAAATGTCACGGGAAGAAAGTATATCATAAATCATTTTTTTTCTTTTGATATTAATATAGTTCAAATGATTATATCATATTTATATTTATAACATATAATGTTTTCTTTTAATACATGGAATATTTCTTTGTCTCATTTATGCATGTATCCATTATTCTCAGGTAAACATAGAATAACTATAATTTTTGTAATGAGATAATAATTTTATTACCTTTTCTATAAAATTCACAATAACTTAATTGGATTGTATTACTATATTATATCATGGCTCTATAATTTCTAATTTGAGTGGGATATTTATTTTCATTTAATCATGTTATTGATGTGAAATTTTTTCATACCGTGAGCATTACTTTCTTTTACAATAGATGATGAGAATGTTAAAAGCGGTGAATAACTTATTCTAAAATTTATAGAATCTTAAATGTTTTATCATGGATAATATTCATTTCATAACATTAATAACATGTATGGGATTTTATATTTTTTCATTATTAACAATTAAATAATGTTCAAAATCTATATATATACAAGATTGAATGGGATGGGTGTTTATCCACATAATATTATACCCCTTTCTCCTAACCCCAAATGAGAATTATATCATGGTTGTCCAAAAAAATATTATACATGATTCCATTTTCCCATGATGATATGGTTGTATCGCACAAACATTAGTAAAACAGATGAGAGATTAAAAAACACTTCAATGTACAATATGTTTTAAATTCCTAGATATGGATTGTTTTTTGTAATACATGAATGAATCCATATGGTATATGAGGTTATCAGTTGTAAAAAAATAAGATTCTAATTTTTAAACTTTTTATATACTATTATTCCTTTTTATTTAGTACCAAACACTACTTATAGTATATTTTTTTAACAAGAAGAAAAGTTCATCTAGAACACCTTTTATTTCTGTTATATTGAGCCATCATTGACATTTAGATTTTGATCACTTTCTCACACAATTTATATACTCCTCGGGGTCATGCTTCTTCTATTTTAATTATTTATGTACATAAATGTACACATATTTTTTTGTTTTTAATGGGTATTTTTTTATAAATTTTGGATCAGTTATCACATTATATGTGTATTTATTCTACGTATTAAATGGGCTTGTTTAGATCTTATCAAATTATATTTTTATTTTTACCTTGGACTTAACCAATCTTGGGAATGATTTTAATTCTATAATGTATTTATGTTGTATGATTTATACTATTTAGCTATCTATGAATCAATTTAGAGATAGTTATACACTATTTATATTATTTTTTACTCTTATTATGACATATTTGGTTATAGTTTTATGATTTGAAAGTATGAATTATAAACAACCATTATCAAATTCATGGCAGTGACATACCATGACATGTCACCCACTATACCTAATTAGTTATATCATTCATTGACTATAGGTTTTTACATGTGATGATATTCAGTTGTCTTAGGAATCATGGTTCACTCATTGTGTCATAGAATTATAATTTTGGTTTCATATCCAAATATAATATAGTTTCATTTCTTGTATTGGGATTTATTGGTAGGAACTTTAGAAATATTTTTATAAATAAGTTGATCAAGAAACAAATATCTATATGTAATTTTAGTTTAAAATTTCTTTACGAAACTCATCCCTGAAATTTTCCACCTCCATAAGAAGTTGAGATATTGTGATTTTCTCTACCAATAAAATTATCAACCATGGTAGTTATGTTGATAATCACCATGATTGTTAGGAAAACTAATCACTTATATCTTAGGAGTATTCCACTCTCCAAAAAAAATGAACATCCCCTTTAGTTAAGGTAAATGAGACCCTATTACCAAAGTAATTAATATGAGTAGGAAATTTTTTTATCCAATCCAATCCAACTATATTGTTGTATATTCTTATCTTTGATATGAATAATCCCAACAATATTTGTACACCACAAATCTTAATTAAATAAATATGAAATCTAATTCACAACTTTTTCCTTACTCGAAGTGGGGTCTAAATCATATTAGTGTAATTAATCAATTTCACTAGCATATGTAATTTATCTAATACTAATATATATATAAATAATTGAGTTCCTCCCATATAAAACACAATAAAGATTATAGTACAGGAAATAAAAAGGTACCACTTAATGTCATAGTTTCCACTTAATATTATTATGGTATATTATATACTATGAATAACTATCCATACTTCTCTTTCACATCCCAATATTTAAGGATACCACCTACTATTACATAACACGCAACTACAACTTATTTTGTTATCCTAATAGGAAAATTTTATCTATATATCAATTTATAAGCTTCAGTACCAGGTTCCATGAAAATCCTATACTCGTGTCCCATACTTAAACAATTATGGAACCCTTTAGACTCATTAATGTAGTTTTTTATCAATGGTTCCATGATACTATACTAATTTCACACTAGTTTCCTCTTTATTTTGATAGGATTATATGATTTGTTTTCATTACATCCTTCATGGGAGTCAGTATACTTCCACATTTATTTATAGGTTAAATGTTTCATCCTTCCTGATCGATGATGATTTTTTTTTCACTTTTTTGTTTTATTATGTCTTATTTCACCCTTGATAATTTATTCACCACCACTAGATATGTGGGTTGATCTAACAAGAAATTGTTCAATCTAATATGATTTCAAATATACATATCAATAATTTCTTAATTGATAATTTTAGAACTAATTAACTCTTATTATATTCTTAATAGCACTAAAAATGAAATGTCAAATCTTCCATCTTTATGTTTTATTATTTAAAAATAAAAAACCTGAATCCATCCTCATCGTAATGGTTTCTACATAAAATTACAATCTACCAATTTTCTAAAATTAACCTCAAGTCAAATTCTCTAGTAACATCCCCAAAAAAAATAATCTCCCATTTCATTTGGGATATTTCCATGTACATATAAATGTAATAATAAACCTCTATCAGATCTATGGTTTGATAATACTAGAAGATTCAAATTATTCTTTATAATGACTATTTTGTCCCGGACACTACATAATCTATGTGAATCACAAGATTAGTTTTCATTAAAAATGTTGAAAAATAGCATAATTATTTTGGATTCATGTAATTTGTGTTATCATTGTGTACCCAAATTTCATCCAAAAATTGATAAAATTAATATAAATCCTATCTATATTCATATTAAGAGTTTCACTGCTGTACATATATAATTTTTCATACATATTTGTTGATCTATCCACATTCCCTTTATTTTTTTCCATCAAACTCTCTCAAATAAAATAATAAGTAATTTCACAAATATTATTTTCAAAAGCCCATTATATTTTAAAATCAGAATGAATTCATTAAAAGAGAACATCCATTTAATAAAATCATATAATAAACTAATATATATGAAATTTATCCTCTTACATGTTGACCATGTTATGTGAATAATTTTCTCACCACAGACCATAATGGATGATGACATATTTGGGGCTCAACATCTTATAGGGAAACATACAATAACATGTCAAATATGAACTCCTTGGAAACTAGTGTTTAACTGTATAGGTTTTAGCTATATATTTTTATAGATCAGTTTTGAAAATCCCAATATTAATGCCCATAATAATTATTTATAAATAATATTCAAATCAATATTTGATAACATTTTTTATCGACCCACCTCGAGGCCCTAAATCGTGATAAAAGAATTAGACTAAAACAGACTCAAGTACATCCCCTGAACTCTATAGGATAGAAACTAGTGCTGAGGAATTCCATAAAACCATTGGGGAATGATTTTTCTTAGTCAAAATGAAAAAATAATATTATTATATAAATGTATGTTTACAAGAAAACCAAATTTCAAAGACGACATTTAAATGAAATATTTACAGATTCATTACTGTAAAACAACTAAAAAATAATTAAATTATGTCTAAGAGAGTTTAAAAACACCAATTACATTAGGATATAATTTTTTTTTGTTGATTACTTGTCATATTGGACCACATCCCACAATTATCATAGTTCTTAGTATTTATTATTTATGTACATGGTATAAATTATTGTTTAATTTATCATGATAAAAAAAATATACAAACACAATGATGTGGGGTTAAAAACATAATCATTATGATTAACATAATCACATTCATCAATCCACTATATTTATATATTAAAAAAAATAAAAACTAATTACATTTTAATAATAAAAATATATTGTTGTTTAAAAATATAAAAACTAATAAACAAATAGTTATAAAATCTATAAATACATAATAAAGAAACCATTTGTCAAAAAAAACTTGTATTTAGGAGTTATAAAGTAATTTTTATTTTAATAAATAAAATTATAATAAAAAATATCAATATAATAAAAAATCATACAATTCTGACATTGATAATAGTTCACCTGATGTGAATCATCACAAGCACATGTTAGTTTCTAATGTATTATATCCTAGTAATAGTAATTACCAACCGTGAAACCTCCTTATTTAAATCCAAACCCCTTAAACATATCCATCTATTGTTTCTCAATGTTATTTTTTTCTTGTTTACCAAAACAATTCATCTACATTCCAAATTTTTTTCCCGGTAATAAAAAATAATTATAAAATATCTCATCTTAAATTAAAATCCCATTTTAGGTAGAAAATCATTTTCAATGAAACAACCCCATGATTTTAGAACCCATTTTCCAGTTTTTTAAGAAATTATATTGTATTTATTTATCATAAAACAATATAAATTATAATTTTATGAAATTAATTTTATATAAATTATTTGGTAAAAACCCACCATTAGAAGGTATATAAAAATCACAATATTTACAAAAATGGAATCATAATGAACTATGTAATATATTAAATACAATAAACCAGATTTTTTTCATTATAATTAATCTATAATTCTTGAATTGGCGACCTCAATTATAAAAGAAACCTATTCCTTGAAAAATTATTGATAATATTCATATTTTATTACCTTTTAATTTCCTCATTCTAATATTCCACCAGCACCGGAATAGAGATAGATATGAATCCTAAAGGGAGATTATTCCATGTAAATTTTATTTATTTAAAGAAAATTCCATCCATAAATTATGATGAATTATCCATGAGTGGCCTCATATATTTTTAGTGTAAACCCCACATTTCCCTTTATAAAACATGTCTATCCCATATCCATAATATTGAGGTCAATATATTTATCAATATATTTTAATATCTCTATAATAAACATGTTTTTTTTGAATTACTAATCATTCCCCATGGATTAATAAAATCACCCACTATTTAACCCAAGTAAAACATTTCATTTAAAAAAACCTTTTAATTGAATATGATAAATTCACATTCCTCTACCTCAATGAAAATTATAATATTTATCACTCCATTAATTTTCATATAATAACTCTTTAATAGATTAACTTAATAACTATGATGTGTCATAATTTCTATTTTGAATTTTCCATATCACATATATGACATTTATTATTTATTATAAAACCTATTTCTTGTAATACATAGTATATAAAATTCTTTTGAAGTCAATATATTTCATGATAGGTGTTATAGATAGTGTATTACCAATAAGAGTTGGTGGGGGTGAATTAGTTTATTAGAGAATAATAATTTTATAATTTCATTATTCATATCATTTTTTGGTTGAATAGATATTGATAGTGGTAATGAAAGATTAATTAAAAGGGAAAACCCTTGGAAACAAGTGTTTTTTAAAGGTTCTCCTACCATTATTATCTTGTGAGTAACCCTTTATTGTAGTAGTTGTGATCCCACTACAAATTTTTTAATTTATTAACAAATGAATAACAAAATGTGTAAGATAATATTACATATGTTTGATTAAAATTTTGAAAACATGTTTCATTAAGTTTAAAGTTCATAATTTTGCATTAATTATGAGAATAAAAAATTACCAATTAGTGTGCTCACCTATTCCTCTATCCAATACCCTTTTAAACATTCCAGGTAATTCTAGGTGATTATCTCATAGTATATACTTTCCATCAAACCAATATATCTATAGTTGGGTTACCTTATATTAATACATTTGACCTATATTGTATCATTGTTCTCATGAGTGAAGTGTGATCTGAGAATATGAAATAATTATAAGTTAAAATATAAAATTTCTCAAAATATTTCATTATAGTGTGTCATAACCTAATTTTTTTAAAACCATAAAATAATCAATACATTGTCACCTAATTTGTAGTTGTATGGTTTATCCTACCATGTTATTTTCTCCTTCAAATTAATTATCTTAGAGGTGTTACCCATTACATGGAGGCATAATAACTCTTGGTTCCCAAAATAGTATGACAAAACTCACCCAACCTACTATTCATAGAATAATTTAAACCACATAATTCCATAGATTAAACCTAGAATCCCAAAAAGTCAAAATATATTTTTGTTGTTCATAAATAAAATAAATTTCTTAATCATGTCATATTAACTTCATAAAACATTTCTTTCACATAAGACTAACTAATTCAACTCTTAGCTGCATCATGATATAATCATGATCAGTACAACATGATCCATAATAATTTAAAGTTGATTAATTTTTGTTAAGCACTAACTCAATCCTATGTATTCTCATATACAATAAATCTTAGATGATATTGTATCTAATTTACTATAGTTTTATCACACACATCACATCATGAATTTTTTTATCAATATTATAACATCAAAAAAATTATTCCTCTCAATGATCACTAAAATCATAAGACCTTAAAACTCATTAATATGATTTTAAAATAATGAACACAACAACAAAAATTCAAAACAAATGAATGAATTTATTGTGAAAACATTTCCAAGAATATATTAAATAAAAAGGTAATATAAATTCCACAACATAAGATAAAGTGATGATTATGTGAAAAATACAACCGTGATTGTATGATAAATTCAAAATCAACTATTTGAAAATTAATATGAACTCAGATTACCATTTTTAATTTATATCATGAGGTTATATTAATATAAAATATCTAAAAAGGATCTCCAATATCTCCATTTATATTTTTTATAAATATATAAATCATAACATAAGACCCTCTCAAAAATTAATCTTACATAACAATATTTTTGTCGTAATTTTGAAGGATTATTAACTCCTCTCCCACCTCATAATCACCTATAAATTAAAATGATGTCACTAGAATTTGATAAGAATATATCCTATAATATTCTACATATTCATGAACTAATATATAAATTAGAGATGGAAAATACACAAGAAAACTTATATAAATTTTTTGAAATAATTCCCACCCCACAATAATATAATGTACTAGAAGTAATGCCTCAAAATAGGATTTTCAAGATATCCTTGAAATAAAGATTATATTAAATCATATTCTGATGAAATAACACTACCAGCAACCCTCACCATGTAGAAATTTTAATTTATTTCAACATTTATTGAAAGTAAATGTTGTGTCAGATCCTTGAAAAATATTATTTAACTTTGATTATCACACCAAATCCCCAATGGGTTATCAGTATAAACCATAATTTCATATATACATGATTTTATCCGTATAATTTGAGTTATTTATTCTAATTACAGAATATAAAAAGAATCAAATCCTCTGAAATATAAATAATTATAATTTTTAAAGTGTCTTGCAACACATATTCCTTTAAAGAGATATCAACTCCATTAAATAAATTTTAAACCCCAAAATATCCTTTAAAACCTTTATCATTATATATTTAAAGCATTAGTGATGTATATTATTCATATACTGGGAAGTGTAAATGTGTGTTTAATTTAACACAATATCTATTTTTCTCCTACAATATGTGACTCATGTATTTCACTTTGGAATCGTTCACAAAGTGTATCTTTCGAAAAAAAATGCTTGATCATGGTTTGGTCAAACAAAGATGACTACTAATGAACCTTTGAAACTCAATTTGGTTCAAAATAATTCTAACATAATCTTTGGACTAATTAATCTCATGGAATATTATGTTAAAACGATATCTTGATTACTCTATTCTAAACATTGTATGTAACTCAATTATGTAATTTTTTAAGTTATAGGATGACTGTACCACATTATGGACAATAAAAAAATATTAGCATATCTAAAATAATTTAAATCTCAAAATGATTCATCATTTGGGTATATAATTCACCACATGTTACTTATTTTACTCTAGAAGAAGTTATTTCATCAATATATATAATTAAAATGAGTATGTTTTCAAAATTTCTATAAGAATATATATTTGGATCTACCATTCAAATCTTAAATTTTATTCCTTTTATGAAATTTTTTTCATTGATAACCATTATTGGGATGCCAAGTTTCTGATATATTTTTATTTATTTAACTCAAAAACATTAGAAACATAACTATCTAGTATAAAACCTTTTATTTATTCAATGTAAAATTCTTCCTCAAGTTCATTATTAACGTACACTAAATTACTATCCATTTTAAAAAACCAGTGGTTTTATTTAGAAAATATCACAAGACTGATTTAGATAAATTTAAAACTTATGAATGGAGAAAAATTTTCTTCAATATAAATACCCAAAATTTTACAGTATCCTTTAAAATAAGATGATATTTGTTTTATTCCACTTCAACTTTCTCCTTGAGATTAATACCTAAAATTTAGTTTCTTGCAATCACATTTTTGTCTTTTAGATTTGACACTAATCACCAAGATTATTTCATCTAAATATGGATAATATATTATTCCATTTCATAAAGCCAATTCCAATGTTTTATGTCATTTTATATGATCATTGGTTCAACCTAAAAGGGAAATAGTGTATAATTTGATACTATCAAGATCCATTATGTTTATACCCCGGTTTGTTTTTCAAAACTGGGTTTCATGTTCAATAATTTTTCAAAGTACTTCTAACATAGAAAAAACATAAAAATAACATTAATTATTATTATTTAATTAAAATTCAACAAATTTCTTATAAACTTTTTATCTTTAATCTAGAATACTCTCATGTGTGTAATTCTATAAGATGACTTAAAATCATTAATAGGTTGTGAGGTTATAAATTATGTTTGATTATATAACTTAGTTTCTTGCATCATATCAAAAATATTTTTCATCCTATAGTTTTAAAACAAAAATAAACTTCCACCATATGTATACCAAATAATTACACCTTCATAATCACTATAATTGAAAATTCAAAAATGGTATCTTTTTTCATGATAGACCATTGTATAGATAACTAAATTAAACTTTTCATGAATGGATTATTTTAAAATCATAAATCATATATTGTATTACCTAAATTGCATTTGAGTAGGACCTATTCAAAATATTGAATACATCAGTAGTGTATTCTTTTAAAAATAAATTTAAAGTTATATGCACTGGTAATACCATTCTTCCCCTATCAAATATTATATGATAGTAACTCTAAAAAAAATATTATGAGTGGTATATATAGTGTTATATACATATATTATTACATTATTATAAAGATATTTCTTGAGGACTTCATTAATGTATTCATGTCTACTAACATATTAGAAAAGTTTGTCAATAGACCCTATATGATTATCCAAAATGGTCTAAAAGAGTGTAAATTTCAAAAGATCTTATAATTTAAAGGACCAAGTATATAAATAAATATATTTTTAAAATATTATTTTTTTTAAATTATTATATTCATTATTTGAAATCAAGCTCATTGATCTCATCATGTTTGCGTGTACTAAATCAAATGGTTTCTTTGAATTCAATTTCTATATCATTACAAATCTTATTAATGATTTTTTGCATGTGGTATGTAACAAAAGTGTTGAGTATTTCAATTTATAGATTCTATTACATTATTATATCTTCATTATTGATAAAATTATCAATATTATGATAACCCAAATGGCTAAGTCATCTATTCCATATATACATTCTCTGTATTTTTTCCTGAAACATGGGTTTTGGTCACCTAAAATCCTGAAATAATATTTATACATTCATTGATATATAAATGTAATTATTCTAACCTTCTAAATTCATATTAAACCATCAGTTTTCTAAAATATCACCGTAGTCCCATTATCCAATTTCTAAGATACATGATGTGTTCAATTTTTTATTTAAAATTCTAAACATCTATTAATAATTCTAGTAGTATTTTAATGTATATTACCATATAATAATAACTTTATTAAAATGTGGTTATTCACATTTGATGAATTAATTTTACTTTTAATAGAATTAAAATTTTTTATTTAGATTTTAGTAATTTAATATTTAATTTATGATATTTTTTCATAATATCATTTTGTGTTTCAAATGCTTAATTGTTAAAATATTAGGCAACAAGGATTTACCTAATACAGTAAGATAGATATCCAGCTATCCATACTTAAAGGTACATCTAGGAACCCATAATAGTGGGATTACCTTCTCGATTGGATGAAAGAGGACTGACCCACAACCATGAGAACATGAATAGTGTTGGATAAAGCCAGCATGATCCTACTCTTGTTAGCATGAGTCAATGTGGTGTGTGGAGGTTTGGTGATGGAACTGATCACATATTTCTATAATGTACCTGTTAGATGTTGTGGATTTTTATTTATATAATTAATCACATATCACCTAAGTTCTAGGTGGGGTAATGAAGATTTCTGGCACAATTCATACATTCTCATGTGATTTTATTATGCATCTCTTCGACTCCCCCTACCTTATGAACTTTCACTATGAAACCAATATAGAAAAACATCACCAATTCAATGTGTAACTCTCTATAAATTCCTTGGATACAACTGAAAAAACTCATTCTCAAGTTGATGTTTTACTGTTGAAGCCTAGGAGCACCATTTATGACTTCCGAAGCATGATAATACTTCAACGAAGAAAATGAAAAGATTTAAAATCCAATCATGTTAACAGAAGCTCTGTTCAACCATTTTAATGGAATAATTGTTTTCATCAAGAGGTTTAAACGTGCCTAAAATATTTCATATAAATTAATATAAAGTTCCATGAATTATTTTTAATGTCCATTCCACAAGATATAACTCCACACTAAAAAATATTACAAGACTTTAAACTGAAATCACACAACATTTCATCACACACAAATGATAGAAATATAAATATGAAAATCTACCATTGAAAATGTATAGAAAATTTTATCAATGTAATAACTAATGATGTCTACCTCTATAAATATAATTGGTTTCACCATATCCAAGGATAGTTACCATAGAAGGGCTAGTTTAGGTTCTACTAGAATTATAGTATCACTATTTTTATGTTTTTTTATTTATTCTATAATTTTAATTTTGTTTTATATAGTAACCCATTAATTTTTATTAAAGTGATTCCACCCAAATTAATCTAATTGTTTTTCAATTTCCTATTATTATCTATTATATTATTCTCTTCATCACATTCTACATCCATAATGAACTGTGTATTCACATAATTAAAGAATGAGTAGAGTATTTTCTATAGGGGAGGATAGGTGTTTCTTGAATAATATATTGTCCAAATTTTTCCTCGGAATAATTATTAGAATTTCAATTAATATTTACAGATCCAGGAACTTATAATATGTGAGATTCTAAAACCTATTGTTCCTAGAATAAATTTTTAAAATATATATCACAAACTTTTATTTTTCCTGAAAAAGTGTAAAATATATTTAATAGAGGCCAATATAAGAAACCTAAAAAAAATTGAGTTTAGATATTGGTTTTCAGAATTTGTGTAAAATTATATTTTTCAATGCTGGATATTTGTGAAAATATCATCATGAGCATAAACAAATAAAATATATTAGTAAAGTATTTTATTTTTTTTATTATTGATTCAATGGCCATATTTATCAAAAAATATATGATTATGGAGTTTATATTAGGGTTGTATTTTAAAACATAGAGTAAATGGAGTTTTTTTAACATAGCTTTATTGGAGAATGGTGATATTTCGAGATCTAATCAATGATCATGTGTTAATAGAGTTCATGGATCTCACTAACAATGGAAACACATGACTTTATTTCAGTAAGGGTCGATCTGAAACACCAATTAGTACATTTTACTTATGTTGTTTTAGCCATGTTTTTTAATTTTATGATGAAAATGAATCAATAAAATAAAAAATTGAATCCTAGATTAGTTATTAAAAGGATTGTGATGTTTGTAAGGATGTTTTTTGGGGAAAATTGATTCATGTTTTCTTTTTTATCTATTTATTCAATGTTCTAACAGAAATAGATTGAAGCCAACATTAAAAATTAACAAGGATAATTTTTAGAGTTGTGAATATTATTTTCATACTTATTTCTCTATTCATAATTTTAAATTTCCTATGGCCCGTGGTTCAATATATAAAGGAAAATCTCATGTTTCATATCTTTTACTATGAGTAATAGTTCAGAATCATGGATATGGAATTTCTACAATGTGCTAATCATGCAATGATGAAAGGGATAACAGATCAGATAGTTTTGGATAACTAATTTCATTATCTTATATGTGCTATGTAAAATGGCTCATATAGATGAATTCTGAAAATTTTCAATGGAAATAATTCTGTGATTTATGAAAACTAGGTTCACATGGGGAAGATCCATGTTTCTGTTCTATATTGAGGCCGGAAGCTAAGAAAAAATAAATGAAAGGTTGCGAAAGAAGAATGAATAGTGTTTTGGGAAATATTTTACCTCAATGATGTGTACTACATAGATACACACAATATTGGGCCCCTAAACACTAGTTGGGGTCTAAGATGAAGTTAAGGATCATAGGTGTGTGCCCCTATCATGAGGTGTGTGACCCCTCCTCAGTGGTTTTGTGTCTATATAGTAGGGTACACAAAAACATTCTCGAGTACACATGTAGGAGATCACCGTGTACTCCCACATAGAAAAGGCATAACTAGATGTACATGGTCTTATCCATGTTCTTGGATGCATAATGTAAATGGGAATAAAACGACCTTTAATGGAAAGATGAAATGGAATGTTCGTGAATGACTCCCCAAAACTATGTACCCTTGGGAGATGTGTTGTATTAAGGAGTATTATGTTCCCTATGAGTGAGAGAAACATGAAACTAATTTCGTGGTGGGACACACTATTTACCCTTAGAGACACACATTGTAAAATTTGGAGAACATATTGGATTACTTATTATTCTAATATCAACTCCTTTGAGAGATTCTGTGATGATCCCTAGACCAGTATCATTTGATTGTGATCCTTTGGTCTATTCATGTGAGAGTTCATCATGGAATCACATTACCATCATAGAGGGTGATCCCATGGTATCTTCCTATTATCAATGTGGTGTCGGTGGTCTCTAATATTTGGGAGAGATTTCACTCAGATAGCTTTGACTATTGAATTAGTGTCTTAGAGCATGTATCCATCCATGGGGCCAAGAGTGATCCTCATTTCCCTTCAAGATACCATAGATAGTTTTTTTTGGAATTGATGTGAATAAAAATACACAACTATTGATCCAATATATATATATATATGAAAATGTTTATAGTAGGTTTTTCTTCCTCCAATGAGGCCTAGGTTTTAAAACCCTATCTGTTTATTGAGATATGAACTTTTTTATAAGTTGTATTATGATTGAGTTTGTATCTCAGATAAACCTTTTTAGTATACTTATATGTAGATATCTGATGAGGATGGACTCTATGTTGAGTGTTGTTAGTGGGATTATAGCTTATGGATTATGTTCTCTTGGGAGAGCATTATGTGGTACCTTTGATTAAAAAACCAATGCTTTATTTAAATTTACGATCATTTCCGTAAAAGTGATTTCAATTTTATATTATATATTAATATTTTTCTTCTATGTGATGTAGAAATATTCCTATGTAGAGCTGAATATTACTCTTAATGCATTGTGTTTTCTTATTTTGACGTTTCTTTCTAGTTATTGTTATACTTAGCACAGGATGAGCACTACTACACGTATCATTTCTTATGCATATGATATACCTTTTTGTGGATTCCTTGGTGGAATAAGAGTAGGTGGTGCTAGTTATGTATATAAATACTGAGGTGTTTACCAGTGTGGTATTTAACAGTTTTCCCCTCAATTTGTGAAGGTGTGAGCTTTTAGTTTTTGGTTTGGATTGTATTTGTAACTTTATACGCATTCAATTTATCTTTTTTGTATTCTGGTTGTGGGATTATAGATGTATTTAAGAATTTTTCATTTTTTTTACATTTCATTATTGTATAATCTCGGATATGTGTGCATTTGTACAATTACATAAGGATAATTCCTCTCATTTGGGTGATACTCCTTCCTAGTGTTGTTTGGAATTCTCTATCATATATAAGGTGGTTTTGGGGTAGTTTTTTCTTGGGCCTCATTAGGTCGGGTTGTGATATGATGGTATTAGAGAGGGTACCCAACATGAAGTGTTATTTACCTTTCTTGATTTGGATCATATTTTGTTGTTTCTTTAGTATATTTGTAAGGTTTTGTTTGGGAACTAAAGAAACCATGTTAAAGTGTTTTGAGGTTTATTATAGGGATAAGGTGTCATGTTTTGGTGTAGAAGATGAAATATCCATTAAATTAGACATGGTTAATATTCTTTAACACACTGTATGTGTAGAAAGTAGTTTTAGGGAAAAATAAATCCGATAGTGCATCATATATGAATGGGTGGTGTTTTTTATTTATTTCTTGAGTCAACACTATAGATATACCCATTGAACATGGTAGATATTTATTATCTTATTGATTACTCAATAGATACAACAGTGATGGATTCCAAGATAGTTTCATGACGACAACCACATTATTGGTGATGTTTTTGATCAGAGACCAACTCATGAGTTGTTTTCTGTAGGGGGCACCGAAATTTCATACCATTATTTTAGTAGAACATGGATACTTATGAGGATTAAACATAAGATCATTCGGGTGTTGAGAATTTAATAGATTTAGGATTACATGATAATAGTATGAGAAGGGTATGTGTGTTATATAATATATATATATAGTGATCACTGTGGTTCATCAATGAGATATACCCCCAGGCATAGAGGTTTGACACGAGGCAGTGGTTCGAGTTTTCGATTTTAATGGATTTTGACCAAACAAATGGTGGTTCTTGAGACTTGTTTTTTAGATTATAATTTGGATCCCGTGGTCACATAATATGATACACCAATGTTTTTTTTTCATTATGAGTTATGAATTTAGAGATCACTCGGGTTACACAGTGTGCTAGACCACCTTATTAGGTGTTGGAGTACGAGCGTGGACATGTGGATTAAATGTCTTACATGGATGAGACCCATATATGTGGGTGGTCTAGGTAGCTTGAATTATCAAGTGCTATATGGGGCATCATTAAATCCCTATGATGGTATTGTTTGATGAGGATTTGGGAATTAAAAGAAGAAGGAAAACCCCACACTGAGACATGTTCATGAGTTATGATCCAAAACTATACGAGATAGTCAGTTCCACCCAATGTGGATAGTGTCAAGGTGTGGTGGTTGAGTTTTTATTTTATTTAATTTGAGTTTCTTGGTTGTTCAAATGTGTCAAATCATGACCTGGTAGTGGTACGATGGTTGGAAAAAGAAACAATGCGTTCTAAGAAGTGGGAGCTTGTGGAGGCTTGTGTGTTCTTTGATGTACGACATGTGTCTCCACTGCCACTATTGCAGTTTTCACATATAGTAATGAGCCACATTCCCCTAATAATATCCCCTATTTGGGACCTATAGACACTAGTAGAGGCTGTTTTTCATAACACTTGTGTTGGAGGCTCTTGCAGAGAGGATAAGTGATTTCATGCTTCTAGTGATAGTGTAACCTAACTTTTAGAGGAGAGAAAGATAGAGACATGAATGGAAATATTTTTGTAGTTGATGTGGGAGCCAAAGATTTTTTTCTCAGTATGGATTATTTTCTTACCATCCACACTGATATGATTTCTACCAGGGTGTGTAGTAGTGCTTCCATCTTTATGGGATAATTTTTCCTCCTTGGATAAGAAGTGATCCCTGGTATGGAAAGAAAATACCTTATGTAGGAGATTAAAAAAATGTATTTTTTGATTGGATAATATTACCCTCAGAGTAGAATATGATATGATCTTGCAGTTCGTGTGATGGTTGAGTATGAGGGAATCCTTCTTAGGGATGTTCCAGGTTCACCTCCCCATTAAGAGTTTGTTATCTACAATAAATTTCATAAATAATGGGATGATTTCTACACAGGTATATTGGATGGCCCTTGGAATCTATAATAGAAGAAGGAGTAGTCAGTATTGTCTGGGGAAAGTGAATTTGTAAGGCACAATATGTTTTTCTTAGATAACATTGTAATGTTTGATTGAGGGGAAGATGACTGCTTGAGGTTGGATGTGGATTAGGGGCACGTAGACCAGGTGACATGATTGATAGTATCCACTACCAAGATTTGATGAATCCTTTTCCTATTGGATGAATGAAATTTGGATATCACATTTTTTCTTAATACAGATATTCACCATCCCTTATTGGGGATAAGTATATACTAGTAATAGCATTCAAAAGCAACTGTGTTTTTTGTATTAGTGGTGATACCCCTTTAGCGAGTTGAACAGCAAAGAAAAAATAAAAGGATTATAAACAAGATCCACATCTTTTAATTGATTATATTTTTGTATTATTCATAGGTGGAATCATTATTTCCTCAATTATAGAGTTGGTGAACGTGATATAGATGAGGATGATTCTAGACATGCTTTGGTAGTTTTAATCAAATCACAAGTCTTGTAAAGATAATTATAGATTCAAGGATCCACTTATAAGAAATATATTCTATGATATGGGGGTGACAGTGGTATCTATATATTTTTAGGAAGCATGCTCTTGGTGGACACCCAGGGAATGAATATTTCAGTTGATTCTCACAAAGATGTTTTCAATATTCTCTTATAAAGGAGGCATAATGAATAATTGACCACATTTAGATTGACACATTTTGTGCGAGGATTTTGAATTGTACCTCTAGTTGATTGTTGATACCCCTTAAATTATTCATAAAATATGGGATGAATTACTTGTGAATATTTACTGCGATATCTTGGAAGATCATTTATCCATTGGATACATTCCTGAAGGAAATTCCTTGAAGGGGGGGGGGAAGAATGACTTCATCCATTTGTTTTGAAGCTTTAACGATTATGGTCTTGATACGAGAAGAGATGATAAGGTGGTTGTTTTCCCTTAGTAGTAAATATAGTTTAATTTGGGATGTATAATGATCTATGGTATTTGGTTAGTCAAACAAGAGATTTTCAAGGAATTTCATATTTAAATTATTTATATTTTCAAATTGTTTCTAGAGATAACCATAAAATCGGTGTTGAGTGGTTAGGGAACCTATGAATGCAGGTGGTAATATGTATTTGTGTAATTACCTTCACGATAAACATTGAATATGAATATTAATTTATGTAATTATTAGGGATATAAAATAGGAATCAATTGGGGACTTAGTTTATATTCAGAATAGTGTTTTATCATGAACTACTGGCTAGGTAACGTAGATTTTTCATGTTCTTGTAAACATGTTTTGGGTTTGAATATCTATTTTGATCCACATATTGGAGGATCATATACCATCAATTATTTTTTTTATGATGATTATTTCCCCTCCACCACTAGTGTATAACCTTTTTGAGGCCATGTATGAGGGACCTTAAAGGAAACTATAACAGTAGTCTAATCTATTGGACAAAAGTTGTTACATCCTAGTTTGGGTGCAAGTGTTGGTTATATAAGGGTTCACTTAATCCAAGGGAGGAAGTTGACTTCCCGATAAATTATTGGAGTCCTTGTTGGACTGATGAAAAATGAATGTTGAGTTCAAGAATGTCTGATTCATAGACAGGGCATAGGGAAATCTCATTGAATCTTAGTCCCATTATTTTTATACTATTATATTGGGTTATTGTGGTGTTGTTCCACATCACAATAAGGATACATTATTTTTGGGTCTTCCTAGTGTTCCCCACATGTCACAGCTAGGGCTTATGTGTAAAACACATTTTACGATACATACCTAGGAGAGATAGACTGTGATAGTGGGGTTCCCTTTATTAAGTATCTGGTAATGTTAAGGACCAACATGATAAAAACACTTTGTTGGTGAGTTTTTTCCTCAGGTATGTGTTTCTTAACAACATAGGAATTCATTAGTAGAACTCAGGGGTGTAGAAGACCCAGTTGAGATCTTTTTATCCTTACCTTTTTCTTTTTTGTGATTTTTAAGGACGAAAATCCTTAAAGGGTGGAATATTTTAAGGTCCCAATTTTTTCCATGTAATACTTTTGAATATTTATTATATTATTTCCTAATCTAGAAACTAAGACAATGTGAGATTATGAGGACAATGACACCAATATTATTTTTTTAAATATATTAAATATCACACACATGTAGTTTTCCTAAAATAGGGTAAAAAATATTAAATGAATGATCATATCATAATCCCTAGGGAACCATTGAGTCCATAGAGTGGATTTTACCCCAGCATAAAGGTAATATTTGTTGACATGGGATGTTTTTGAAAAAAAATTCACAATCATAATATAATAATATTAAAAAGTAAATTCTTATTTTTTAATTTTTTGACCCAACGACCAAATTTCTCTTTATATATATGGATAGAGTGTTTTTCTTAGGGTTGAACACTAAACCAAAGAGGACTAGGAGGTGTTTTAGGAGAGTGTTCTAGGTGAATGATGATGGATCTAGATTAGATCAAGGATCAAGCTTCAATAGAGTTCAAAGATATCACCCATGATAGAAACACAATACCATTTTTCGTCAATAATTAGTCCAAAATTTGGGTTGGTTGTACGTTTTATTTTTATTTATCCATGCCTGTGTTTTTTGATGAAAGTGAATAAATTGAACTATTTATTGATTCTCATATCTATCATTTTGTGGGAAGGTATATTTATGGGGATCTATATGTGGGTAAGTTCATATTAATGTATTTATTAGTAATAAAAATGGAAATATATCGTGGGAAAAACAATTATTTTATGAGGTCAATACTTCTTGGATGTGATTGTGATTTTTATCCCAATTTCTCCATTCATCATTGGAAATTTTCATGGGATCATAGTTTAAATTATACCTATTAATAGAGCATTCCACACATGTTTCTTAGCAAAATGGACACAAATTTTAGATCCGGAATCGAAATGATAATGTGACAATGAAGAGACGAAAAAGGAAGCGTATAAAATTGTTTTGGACACTAGATATCATAATCATATATGAGTGATGGTGGGAAATGCAAGTGGATGATATCTATGTAGATTCAGTTATCGTAATATGATAATTGGAAGTGGAATGTTTTGGCTAGGATTGATCAGTGTTTCCTAGTGATATTGAGTTCCGAATATGAGGCAAATGTGGATTGAGAATACATGTTAGAAAAAAACTATGTTTTTTTAAATATTTTAGAAAATAGGATGTGTAATGTGGTGATACATGCCATGTGGGACCCCCTAAGTAGTGACTTAGGTTTTAGATGAAGTTAAGGATGACATGGCATATGAACCAGTCACAAAACATGTGACCCCTCTTCAATAGAAATACATTTATCTAAAATGGTACACATAAATGTATAAGAGTACATGTGTATTAGCATAAAATGTACTCTCACATGGTAACAGCCTGGCGGGATGTACACAATTATATTTGTGAATTTGGACACTGAAAGAAGTACACATGAATCATAACACCATCTAATTTTACACAAGAATGAGAAATAATACATGATGAGGGTTTGGAAATTTTTTCCAAGACACATACCCTTTAGAAATTCCATTTATTAAGTAAAAGTACATAATTTATGAATGAGATACATGAGCATTAATGGGCTTGGTGTTGGATTCCTCATTCATCTAGGCTTATCTTTGTTGAGATATTGTGTGACATTTCCTAGAAAAATATCATTTTAGTGTGTTTTCTTATGTTATTCCAATTAGGGATTAGTGTGTAATCATATTCCCTTCATAGAGGGTGATCCCACTAAAGATTCATGTGATTAGTATAGTTTGGGAGAGTTCCCTTATTCTTGTTTGAGTGGACTCAGAACATATTGACTACTAACATAATGGATTAGATAATGATCCCCTTTGAGGGCCCCATAGTAATCCAAATTTACCTTTATAATACCTTATATAGGGATTTTTTCTAATTTACCTTGCCAACAGTACATGGGGGTCAATCCCTAGTCTAGGGGGATGTTTCTAGTAAGGTTTAGTTCCCCCCAGGTGATCCCTGTGAGTTAACCCCTATCCATGTATCAATATATAATATTTCAAATGATATGTATTCAGATAGATTTTGAATCTTAGATGAACAGTCTCATATTTCTTCAATGTATAGACCGAATGAGAATAACCTCTAGGAAGAGTGTTTTTAGTGGTAGTATAGATTGGTGAGTTTATTCTCCTAGATGGGCGTTATGTGGAACCTTCATGCAGGAATCCTATGATGGAATCATAGTTGTGATCTTTAACATGAGATTATGTTTTGTTGTTGATTATATATGGATATTTGTTCTCTATGTGTTGTATAAATATACCTATGTAGATATTATTTTGATTTTTGATTATTTTTGTTAAGTTATTTATGTTTTCCTACTGGGTATTTCTATACACACCCCTTCATGGAATATACCCACCTGTTTCATGTCTTATGTAGATGATAGATCTTTTTTATAGTCTGTGGTAGACTAGCAGTATGTAAAGTCCCGAATTTTTTCATGTAATGTTTTTCTTAATTATAAGGTATTATTACGAGTCTGGGAAATTTGGCGGCGCGTGATTATGAGGACCAGTTTTCCCAGAATGAATTTATGAACATTTTTGGGTACTTTCAGTAAATTCCTGAGTGGCATTTTCTAACTTTTGAACCATTGCTCAGATTAAAAATATGAGGGCACCATTGAATCTGCCGTGCCAATATTCACTTCAAGAAGGCTTTATATTGACCGTAGTAGGTCCAGAGAAAAGTTATGTTTGGTGAATTTTTCAAATGAAATGAAATTAATTAATTTTTATATATTTTATTTCATAAACTTCAAATGGACCAATTAAATGGTAATGCTGGTAGAGTGTCAAGGCATTAAATGGCATGACCTTCCAACCTTAAGTAATGTTGACATTGGGAAAATTATGAATATTCCAAATTTATGAGCCCCATTAACTCCCTGCATCGTTACATACTCTCCCCCTATCCTATAAATATAGAGCTCTAAAGAGGGGTATCAAAAAATCTTCACCATGAAACAATGTTATATGGGTGTGCCATAATTCCTAGCCCTTAGAGGATTAAGTAGACCCCAGCAGGAGGTGACATGTGACACTGAAACCGGAACCAGAGTTTGACGTTCGAGTGGCGACGCGTATAACTTTTTGCGGGGACAATGAACAATGAGACTCCATAAAATGTGATCACTCTCCAACGTTACAAGGTAGGGGGGTTATTCGTTAAAATTTACTTAAAATATTCCCTCTTCCCCATTCATAAAAATTATAGGAAGAACGTGGGTCAACTGACTAACGGGATGATCCATGAATCATTCATTTATCGAGAGGTTTATATAGGGTATCCTTGTGGGGTTTTGTTTTTTGTTTAATAAATGATATTTTTAAACAAGTTTAATCCTTCCTTTGATCATGAGCTAACATGGAGGGTGTAGGCCTAACAAACACGACCCAAAACCTCCCCAACATTGTTACCCATGGGCCTTTCGTGGAAGACCACTGACGTGGTGACACTAACCAGCTATGAGGGAGATGACATGCCAATGCACACCGCTAAAGGGGGACACAACACAAAGCCACGGAGGACATCAGAGTGGCCAGAACTGGATGGTTGCGGAGGAGGTGTGGTGCACCGTCGCATGCTGCTGGTGTGCAAAGTGGCTAATGCTAATCAGATGTGACAGATGGAGAAGGAGACTGACTCATCGACCGGGCATTAAATGGAAGGGTGGAGCCCCATCACGCACTTCTAGTGACCAGGAGACCGTGGTCGAGGCAGCGGCGGAGGAGACAGAACCTAGGCCTCTGGTGGGTTTCAGACTAACTAGGCAGCGCCCACATGGCACCGCCACATTAAAGGTCGAACAGCCTTTGGCCGTTTGAGATCTTGGGGGAACGACTCCCTTGAGCCATCATGGAGAAGCACAGTGGGTTGTACCCTTCAAGGCCATATAGCCATTTAGTAGGCTGGGCTACCTAACTAGTGGGATGCCTCCAGTGGGCCTAGCTACATACCCCATGGTCCACTACCCATCAGGCTGGACTGTGCCCCGTTGTGGACTGGGTCGTGCCCCACTGCGGGCTGGTCCTCCCCTTTACAAGCCCCACCCAAAACGGGTTGATCCACCTCTTTTTTCAGGCCATGCCGGACCTTGGAACAGTGGTCCAAGTCCCCCATGGCCCATCTGAGAAAAGGTCTGCTGGGTTGGTCTGTCCGGGTCGGCCAGGTTGGTCCGACCGGGTCGGACCGAACCTGGGCCTAACAGGGCCCAGAAACACATATAGGTCATTATTTCAAAAACCGAATGTCCATTTGAATAAATGACTACGAATTTTTGGTCCTTGGAGTGATATCATCCTTTTGACTTACTCTATGAGGGTTTTGGAGAAACTTAGAGTACAGTAGGGTTAGATCTCACCCGAATCCAAATAGGCCCCCGACACTGAAATGCCCATAACGCACAGACTGGGAGTCCGACTAACGTGATATCTACTGTGTTGGAACCCTTAGGCCATGAAGTATCATCATGTTACTTCTATATGATACTTAATGGTGGTTGAGATAAGACTTATGTCTAGGTGAGTGGTTCACCCAAGCGCACTATGTATGGAATCCTAAGACTAGCTGAGAACTGACATCTAATGGATTTTTGACTTAGAGTGACTCGATAGCTAGGTTACATGATGTAGAGAAGTACCTAATCAGACCACGATGGGGTGTGGGTGGTTCTTTTTGATCTGGTAGGCCATGGTGTGGAGCAGCTGCGGTACGTGATGGTGAGGAGTACCTTAGCAGACTGTGTTGGGTGGGGGGCGACTCTATTTTACCTAGAAGACCCACAATATACAATGGGAAGCTGTACTTCAGAAGTTGAAGGTTAGTGGTAATCACCTTTGTGTGACACGACATGCCCACCATACTTGATAGAGGAGGATTTCTCCAATAGCCGAGGTGTTCGACGTTGTGACTGGGGATGTTACTTGTTACTACCTCTAGAATAAATCCTGGTTTAAGTTATTGTTACTTTGTGCTTGGGATTAAGGATTTACTATGTGGTACTTTACATGGGTGGAACTTTACCTTTTTGATGTTACCATGTGGCTTCTCTTTAGGGAATTCTAGGAGACCTTTGGGATATCGGGGTCCCTCCTGTGTATCTCTGTACCGACCCCTACACGAGCTTCACCCGCACCATGTTGTGTCTTACATAGATGAATCAAAAAATAGATCAAGGTTGGGGGAGCCAGGAATGGATGTTTCTAGGAAGTGTAAATTTGGTTTAATGTGACGAGGAAGAGATGGAAATATATGGAGTACCGTGGAGGTGATATTTACCTACACTTTAGGTAGGATCTGCGGAGGATGATCTGGGAGCTTCTTTTCACCTTTCAAATATTTTGTACTTTTCAGTTGTACTTTTACATTTCTAGTTAGGCTTGTATTATAGAACCTTCACTTTTTTACACTTTTAATAGAGTAGTTTACTTCATAGATGATTCATGTTGTGTTCTCAGACTGTGTGTTTGTACAGGTTTAAAGGCAATTCCTTCCCATTTTAGGGAATATGCCTTTCGGTGCAATTTTCCAGCACCTGGCCTATGGAAGGTGGGCATGGGGTAGTTACATCACGGGCCCAAGGGGATGGATTGTGATGAAGTTTTAGTAGAGTATGAACCCATCCTTAAGTGTGGTGAACTACCTAGGTTGAGTTATAGGGCCCACAATGAGGACATTGTGCTCTAAAGGGTGTGATTGTAACACCCTAGAATAATAAAAGGGTTAAATGAGTAAATGATATGACTAATGTCAACAAGGCGTGCCTTTATTTTCTAGAGCCTACCTGATTAGAACACGATAATTAAGTGTGTCTGGCCCAGAGTAGTGGTCAGGATGGGTGACCTTCTAGGATATTTCCTATGGTGTGTGTGTTCGAGGAAAATTGACACTCGAAAGGACATGTGTTGGCCTATGGGGACTATCATTAGTTAGATGACCCATTCTAGCATATGAGTGGGCCCCAGTCTGGGGACCACATGTCTAAGAGGCAACTGGTGGGTGGGGCCCAATTGTTACAAGTGGTATCATAGGGGTCAATTCTACCATAGAACAAAGACTCTAATATTTTCTATGTGGAAATATTTTTAAATTTTTTGCCTGTGGTTTTCAGTTTGGGGAGTCCATTGTTGGTGCGGAGGCCGACGTATCCATACATCATTACCCTGAATTCCGATTTCCGACTCATCACAAAAAAAACACTAATGACGTGTGTTTTGAAAGGACTTTATTGGGTTTTCTTGAGTCATCCCACCAGGTATAACTTTTAACCGTGGCACCCCTGTTTCTTTTTATAATTCCACCATGAAGGCAACCACCTAGGTTCCATGATAGAGTATAAAATGATGACCCACTGAGTGATGAGGCCTCAACCTAGGTCCCCCTTACGGATTTGGCACCTTCAGGTGGTATACCAGCAGCACCATTGCTCGTGGGACAATCGTTGCCACCAGCCCCACCAGAAGAAGATGCTCACTGACCGAGTTCATTTCACGAGTTCTAGTGGAAGAGGCCACTAAGGTTCTGAGGTGAGATGGACCTGCAGGCGGCTAAGGACTGGCTGGATGCTATGGTCAGAGTTTTTCTCTTAGTTCGGACACTAGTTGATTATATGTTGATCCTTACATCTATCCTTTTTCAAGAAGCAGGAGGGAGATAATAGAGCCTGATACTCTAGATGAACGATTAAGAGAACCTCATCTAGGTGGACTTAGAGGTCCTTTCCAGGGAAGTGTTCCTCCCATCGACGATATAATCTCTGTGTATATAGCTGTTGCGGCACTTATAGCAGGGCAGGATGACAGTGGCTTGGCACTCTGCGAGGATCACTGATCTCTCCCGCTACTCCTATAACATGGTACAAGACCCTTTCTTTAGGGCCCAAACCATTGAATAGGGTCTCTAAAGGGAGATCAGAGCCTCGATGGTATCCCTCAACATTTTAACGCAGGTTGGGGTGATTGAGTGAGCACTTTTGGTGGAGATATTCCTAGCTGAGCAGGAACCGACAGCGAGAGCTACCAACGAATGACAAGTAGCCGAGTTATCTAAAGGAGGAAGTAGGAAGATGGCATAGAGGTCCATGCAGACTAGACCATCTGGTGGATGACCCCAGGGCATAGGGTCAGAGGTGCGAGTCTCACAAGGCAAAGGGAGATAGGTGAGGGTCACTTAGTGTTACACATGTGGTGGGAAAGGTCATATGGTTCACCAATGCCTGACCCACCGTACAGATGACTGACAGACGGTCGAGGGACCACTGAGGTAGAGGTAGAGGTTTGATCAAGGTGGTTTGTATGGTGGTGGATGTGGGAAAGGAGCTAGATGTGAAGCAAGCGGTGGGAGATGGTTTGAGATTATACCACCACCACTGCAAGGTGGTCCACCCCGACCACAGGGAGGAGGTGTACATGGATGAGCTCAGCTCCAGGAAGCTAAGGCCAACAACCATGATGCTCTAGAGATGATTATAGGTATGATCTGTGTCTACACTTCCTTAGCTAGAGTAATTATTGACACAGGTTCTAGACACTCCTTTATTGCCACGACCCGTGTTCGGAGCACGAAGTTTCTGGTGGAGCCATTGGATCGATACTTATGGTTAGAGACACCTACTTGAGAAAATTATAAGATTAAGAACTATTGCCAATAGTGTGAGTTTACTCTAGGAGATGAGAGATTTAGTTGGGATCTCCTATTTTCGTCATCAAGGCCTTACAATTTCATCTTGGGTATGGAATGGTTATCAACAATCCATGCTCATATTGACTGTATTCGGCGCAAAGTGTGGTGTGTCCACACAGACGGGACCAGGTATTCCTTCACTGACAAGAAGGGAAACTTCACAGCATAGGATGGACTTACCCAGAGGAGGTTGCAGCCGATTACTAATTAGTTAGCTAGCCTCACCCTTGGAGCAGTAGAGGTTGAGTGTCCAATCTATCCTGTAGCGGTGGACCAATATGCCGATGACTTTCATGATGATGTTTCAAGACTACGTCTACGCAGAGAGGTAGAGTTTTACATTGATTTTCACCCTGGGATGGCATCAATATCTACACCAGCATATCGTATGGATACCATGGAGCATCGTGAGTTATGTGTACAGTTGGAGGACTTGTAGGGAAAGGGGTTCTTAAGACCCCGTGTTTGTCCATGGTCTTCCATGATTTCGTTCTCCATGAAGGTATATGGGATTTTGAGACTATGTGTTGATTATAGATGCCTAAAACATGTGACCATTATGAAAAAAGTATCCACTCCCAAGTATTGATGATATTTTCGATCATCTAAATAGATCTCTCTAGTTTTTGAAGACAGACCTCCTATCAGGCTATCATCAACTCATGATACAAGATGAGGATGTGCAGAGGATGTCCTTCAGATGTCAGTATGGCTATTATGCATTCTTGGTAATGCGTTTAGGAATGACCAATTACCTATAGTTGTTAATGAGTCTCAGGAACATGATCATTCAACCATACATTGATACCTTCTTGGTGGTGTTCATCAATGACATCTTGATTTACTCGGCGACAGAGGAGGAGCATCTCTATCATCTATAGATGGTTCGGAATACACTCTAAGAGAACCATCTTTATGGTAAAATCTCTATGTTCCAGTTCTAGATATGAGAGGTAAACTTTTTGGGAAACATTATTTCATAGTCTAGAGTTGTAGTGGATCCAACAATTATTGAGGCCAGGATAGCTTGGGAGCTGACCAGGTGCGTGATGGAGTTGTGGAGTTTCCTAGGGCTGGATGGATACTACCAGAGATTCAGGCATGACATTTCTAGAGTTGAAGAAACCTTTTTAGTATTGAAAAGGTAGTTTAAATCTTTCTTATGGACGGAGAGACTCCAACAGAGTTTCTAGGAGATGAGGTAGAGACTGATGAGTACCCCCATCATGTGTTTTCCAGAAGTCGGTGTTGTGTATTTAGTCTTCTAAGATGCATCAGGGACCGAGCATGGATTTTCCCCCATGCATGAGAGAGTAGTGACCACTTATGGTTCATGAAATTTGATACAACATGAGAATAACAATGATACCCATGACCTAAAGTTAGTAGTAATGGTCTTTTCCTAGAATATGTGGTCACATTACTTGATGGGCGATCATTTTACAGTCTACTATGATCACAGGTGTCTAAGGTATATCTTCTCTCATAAGGACCTAAACCCGAGACAATGAATATGGCTAGAGTTCCTCCAGTTCAATGACTTGGAGATAGTCTATACTCTTGGGGAGGGTAATGTGGTAGCAGATGTAGTCAGTAAGAGATCTGGTCTACAGTTGTTGAGTAAGGCGACAGAGCAGCTTATGACATTGAAAATATCCTTTATGGATAGAAATGGATCAGAATAACTCTAGTCTATGATAGTCACACCACCACTCCTTTAGCGATTCAGGGAGGCACAGCTTGGGGACACTGACTGCGAGGCTTGACGTGCCCAAATATCCTCGGGCCAGGAACCTAATGGTTTCTCTGAAGGTGGGGTGCATGTCATCCTCTTAAGAGGAATGACCATGGGACTAGTGGCACTTCAGGAGGAGGTGTTGATGGATTTCTATACATCCCCTATGGTGGTACATCATGGTTAGGAAAAGATGTACTAGGACCTCTGGTGTCAGCACTGCTGGCCAGGGATGAAGAAGGGAGTGGTGGAGTTTGTTTCACAGTGCTTCACTTGTTAGCAAGTGAAGGACAAGCACCTGGTCCCAGCAGGCTTAGCTTAGCCACTAGAGGTGCTGGAGTGGATTTGGTATGAGGTCTCCATGGACTTTGTGATAGATCTTCAATGTATGTCCAAGGGACATGATTCTATATGGATGGTCGTTGGATGAGTCACCTGTTCGGCCCACTTACTACCTGTTTGAGAGCATGGATCAGGAGAGGGATTGGGATGCCTTTACGTGCAAGAGATCACGAGACTTCATGCGGTTCCACCAATGATCGTCTCTAATTGTGATGCATATTTTACATCCCGGTTATGGATGGTATTGTAGGAGGCGTTCGAGACTCAACAGCATTTGAGCACTGCCTTTCATCCTCAGATGGATGGTCAGATGGAGCACACCATTAAGATGCTAGAGGACATGCTTCATGTTTGATTCCTAGATTTTTTCCATAGATAGGAAGATGAATTTTCATTGGTGGAGTTCGCTTCCAAAAACAGTTATCACTCCACCATCGGTATGGCACCATTCAAGTCCCATTACGACCGACCCTGCAGATCACCTCTATTTTCGAAAGACCATAGGGAGTTAGAACATATGGGTCCAGTGTTGGTACAGGATACCATTGAGAAGGTTCAGATCATCCAGGAGTGGATGAAGGCTCTAAAGAGCAGACAAAAGTCATATGCTGATAGAAGTCATAGACCTTATGATTTCCAGGATGGGGGCCACGTTTTCTTGTGAGTATCTCCTCGATAGGGACTAAAAGGATTTGGTCAAATCAGCAAGTAATCCTTGAGTTTTATCAGGCCATTTCAAATACTATGGAGGATAGGTGAGGTGGCACAATGCTTGTAACTTCCACCGCAGTTGTAGAAGGTGCACTATGTCTTCCACATATCACAGTTGAGTAGATACATGCACGACCCATCTCATGACATAGACCTTGATGAGCTAGACTTATACAATGGGGTGACATTTATGAAGGTTCCATTAGAGATTGAGGATCAATAGAAGCTAGTCCTTAGTGGGTGGTTGATTCCCCTGGTGCACGTTCGCTGGAAGCCCCGGAACCTCCAGGAAAGTACATGGGAGTGGGAGGCTCAATGCCATTCTCTATACACCCATTTTTATTCCTTTTTCAATATTGTGGCTTCCAAGGATGAAAATCCCTAAGGTTGAGAGAATTAAAAAACCATATTTCTCCTTGTATTTTTTTTCTAAATTAAATAGAATTATTACGAGTCTGCCAAATTTGAAGAAACATGATTCTGTGGACAAGTGTCCCTGGAATGAATTTACAAACATTTCTTTAGGTAAATTAATTAAACGCATGAGCAACAATTTATTACTTTTGAATCGTGCCTAGGAAGAAAAATATAAGGGAATCATTGAATCCACAGTGCTATGATTCTCTTAAGGGATTCTTTACTTTGACCGCGGTCGGTCTGGAGAAAAATTAACTGTTTTGAAAATTTTATAAATGAAATGAAATGAAATAAATTTTTTTTTATTTTATTTCATAATCCTGAAATAGACCAATTTAAGGGCAGGGCCAGTGGTGTGTCAAGAAATTAAACGGCTTGACCTACTATCCTTACGTAATGACAACGTTGAGGAAATTAGAAAGATTCCTAATTTATGAACCCATTAACTCCCCATGCCATTACTTACTCTCCCCCTCTCTTATAAATATCAAGCTTGGGCGAGGGGTATCTGACAAGTTTTGCCAAGAAACAATGTTCTGTCAGAGTTCCATAATGTTGAGACATAAGAGGATGGATCTGACCCTAATAGGAGGTGACGTGTGACACTGAAACCCTAAAATGGATTTTGATGTTCGAGTGACGTCAAGGACAACTTGTTGTGGGGATGAATAACAATGAGACTCACTCAACCGTGATCACTCTACAATGTTACATGGTTGGGGGTTTATTATTTTATGTTTCCTTAAAATATTCCCTCTTCCCCATTCATGAAAATAATACGATGAACGCGTGTCAACCGATAAATGGGTTGACCCTCAAATCATTCATTTTTCGGGAGGTTGTTATGGGGTATCCTTGTGGGTTTTTATTATTTTCTTTATACAAGAAATTGTTTTAACCCATTTTATCCTCCCTTTTATCATGAGATAACGGGGAGTGTAGTGACCAAATGAACCGAGCCCCAACACACCGCTACTTTGTTATCCTTGTGCCTTTCGTGGAAGACCACCAGTGTAGTGACACAAAACGGCTAACAAGGACGTGACATGACAATTCACACCGCTAGAGGAGGCCATGACAAAATGTTTCAATGGACATCAGAGTGGCCAGCACTGGCTCACAACGAAAGAGGTGTAGTGCACCGTCATGCACCATCGGTTTACAAAAGGACGGCAGTTCGTGAGCCACGGCTGAGGAAGAAGGCAACTGGCTAGTCAGCCGGTCATGGATGGGATGGTCGTCGTGTCGTCACGTTCCTTCGGTGAGCAGGAGACCATAACCGAAGCCATGACAGAGGTGTCCGAACACGTACCTCTGGCAGGTTACACGGAGACCGGGCCGCACCCACGTGGCGCCGCCGCTTAAAATGTCGAAAGGCCTTTGGCCGTTCGGGATATTGGGGGAGCAGCTCCCCTGAGCCATCTGGCATATACACCGTAGGTCGTGCCCTTCGCGGCCGAATAGCCCTTCTGCTGGTCGGGCCACTGCCAGCAGGCTGAGATGCTTGTCCAGTGGGTCGGGCCATGCCCCAATGCAGGTCGGGCCCTGCCACGGGCCGAGCCCCACCGCGGGCAAGGCCGTGCCCCACCTTGGGACGGGTCGTGACCCACCTTGTGTCGGGCCGCCCCTTTGAGGGACCCACCCTGCATGGGTCGGGCCACCCTTGTGGGAAGCCCATTTTTGTGGTATAGGCCAGACCTCGGCTCAGTAGGCTGAGTTTTTCGCCGCCCAGCACAGACCTGGTTTGTCCGGGTTGTTCCGACAAGGTCTGTTCGATGGGGTCGGACCAGACGAAGGCCCAGCCGGGCCCAGAAACACTTAAAGGGCCATATCTCGAGAACCAAATGTCTGTTTGACATACCCTCTTCGGTGATTGGATCCATGGTCCGAGATGGTTCTTTTGACTTACTCCATGAGTGTTTTGGAGAAACGTGGAGTACGACAGGATTGGACAGCATCTGAATCCAACCAGTCCCTTGGAACTTAAATGCCAATAATTCATAGACCGGGCATCCGACTGACGTGTCGTCTATTGAGTTGGAACCATAAAGGCATGGAAGAACATCAGGTTACTTCTTTGAGAAAATTCGTTGGGGATGACACTCGACTGATGGCTTGGGAAAAATTATCCCAAGAACACTATGTACGGAACCGTGTGACTAGCTTAGACCTGATGACTATGGAAGTTTCGACTCAGAGTGACTTGACGGTCACAGTACACAATGGGGTGGAGTACCTCAGCATATCACAATGGGGATGGTGGTTCTGTGTGACCCAGTGGTCCATGGTGAGGAGAAGCTGCGGTAGGCAATGGGGAGGAGTACCTTAGCAGACCATGTTGGGGGGGATAGCTTAGTGTGTCCCAAGAGACCCACAAAATGTGTTGGGGAGTAGTACATAAGTTTTTCATGGTTAGTGGGAAGCACCTATATGTGACGTGGCATGCCCACAGTACTCAATAGAGGAAGAGTTCTCCAGAATCCAAGGCATTCAATGGTGTGACTAGGGATGTTACTTGTTATTACCCCTATAATAAATCCTTGTGTGAGTTGTCTTTACATTATTATTGTGATTGATGTTATGTTATGTGGTACTTTACCTGTGTGGTACTTTACCTTCATGGTGTTACACCATGATTTTTCTTTGTGGAATTATAGGTGGCCTTTAGGGTGTCGCGGTCCCAACTGAGTATCATTATACTCACCCGTACACGGGCTTCACCTGCACCTTGTTGTGTCTTGTGAAAATGATGGGAAAAATTTATTGAGGCTAAAGGAGCTAGGAATGGATGGTTCTCAGAGGTAAAAATTCGGACTGATGTGACGCGGAGTAGATGGGATGACTTGGAGTACTATGGAGGTGATATATAACTAACCATTATGTAGGATCCATGATGGACGATTCAGGAGCTACGTTTCACCTTCCACCTATTTTGTACTTTTCATTTGTACCAGTACCTATACAATTGGCCTGGTATTCTGGCCCCATTAATTTTAGTACAATTTTATTACAGTAGTTTACTTCACAACTGCTTCTTTTTTGTGTTCTCAGAACGTGTTTTTGTATCAGTTTAATGGCGATGCCTTCCAGTTTATGGGAATATTACTTTTCAGTGCTAGTCTTCAGCCCCTGGCCTATTGAAGGTGGGATTGGGGTAGTCATGACACATGCCCCGGGGGAGAGGTCATAACATCGTAGGAATAACTATTCTTGAATAAAAATACATATAAATTTACTAGTGTTGTATTTGATAGATTCCCCCTCTACTTAAGATGTTATCAATTTACTTTCCAGTTTTGGTTAGTGTTGTATCTGACCGATTTTTTATGCTTTCATATACTTTTTTCATATTCATTCTATTGAATTATAGATGTATTCATGTATTTTTTTCAATTGGTTCACATTTCACAATTTCATTATCTTGGATATGTGTTCTTGGTCACGTACGAATTTTTCTAATGTATCTCATGTGTGTGATATGAATTCTTGGGGATAGTCACCCACCTCTAACAAATTAGAGAATGGGTTTGGGTAGTTTCATCTCAACCCCTATCGAGTTGGTTAGTGAAAAATATTGTACTTAAATTATTATTATTTAGAATTTTTTGGAGGTGAATGAATTTGAATTGTATGAGTGCGGTGATTTTCTACCAGCTCATGGAACATTTATTCATATTTATTTCTTTATTTAAATATATTATCTCTCATCTATTTAATGAAATACCTTCACAAAATGGAGTCGATATGATCACTGGAAGTATCTACATATGACGGAGTCATGTACTCAAGGATTACACAAATTCAATTCTGGTGTTTCATTATTATTGATTAAAAGTGGAGGTGGAATTTAGTTTTCCTTAGAATTATATATTTCAAAAACAATAAATAAAAAGATATCAATTCAAGAGTGATATTTCCCAATAATATAGTCATATTAATGTTAAACAACCAGCTTGAATATTGAAGGAACTCAAAAAAAAACATAAAGGCCATGTAATTTCTGTTCAAACCCCCATTTTATTGAATTTCATGTTATTTATATAGTCATCATCTATTCCATATATTATTTATTATTCAACTAAAATAATAAAAACACAAAATAAGTAGCTTTTGGTGAATTTTAATTTTTAAGTGAGAAAAAATTTAATCTTCTCAAGTAAGATGAACTTTGATAGAAATTGTGTTACAATAGGAAATTGTAAAAAGTACCACTTCCCAAACCTCATCATTGTTATAAGTTAAAACACAGTTTCATTTCTGGGGATCCAATCAGTTGTTCATTTTTCTTTTTCATTTCATATTTTGAATTATTTTCACCTTTTCAACCATAAAATATCTATTTATTTTTATAATTATCTTTGATGCATAAAAAACAATATTATCTGGGATGTAATAATTACTCCTAGATGCCGGACTAATAGAAAGGGGATTAGAATACTGAGAGAGTCCCATAATACAGGCCTAAAAATCTCACTTATTTGGATTTAATTTATTAATGTGAAACAGTTTTCCATTATTAGAAATTTCTTGTGTGATTTTCAAATTTCATATGTTATATTCCCATGATGATTTCTAGAACCTATAATTTCTATATTATCTTGAGCATTTTTCATGACCGATCTCATGGAATTTCACCCTCTAATATTTGCCTAAGAACTTTCGAAAAAGAATTACAATGAACAAACACGTTTAACATGCTAGAGGAATTTTTATTGAATAATCCATTATCCATGAAACAAGTTTGTACATAAATCATTTTTTTGAGCATAGAGATAATGAATGACCATATGATGGATAAAAAATATATCAAGGAATTTTTATCCATTCCTTCCATCCTTTTGTCTTTTGAATAATATTTTAAATTTAATGTATGAGGTGAGGGAAGGCATGGTGAAATGATGTAATATATTAAAGGGAAAAATGTGTTTTGGGGGTTGATACTTTTTGAATTAATAAAGGTTTGTGTTTCATCAATTGTAATTGTATTTTTTGTTTGTTGAAAAAAATTATAGAAAAACTAGGTTGTGACTTGGGAAAATAATAAATCTCCCTCACTAGACCTATTTTTTTTGTTCTATGTGTCTAGGTGGGTGAATTGAGATTTTTTCTACACATGGATTTCAAGAAAATAACAAATTCTCTAAAAAATATTTTTAAAAATAAAAAAATAAAAAATTAAATAATGTAGAAAATTTTAGAAGTTGAAATTAATTAATTATCCATTCATTGATCATGACCTTTTCTTTGAGATTAAGATGTGTGTGTTTGCATTTTTAAGGGAATAATTCTACTAATATATTACTTATAAAATCATTCACTATGCATTAAGAGATAAAACTCATCTTCTAAGAATTAATAATTTTCACATAAATTCCTACCATTCTTAAGTTTCAGAGTCATTAGAGAAAAAATTACAAATACCTATGGATTTCATGTGATGTGTTTCACTAAA
The DNA here is from genome assembly GCA_963277665.1 of Viscum album. Classification (NCBI taxonomy): domain Eukaryota; kingdom Viridiplantae; phylum Streptophyta; class Magnoliopsida; order Santalales; family Viscaceae; genus Viscum; species Viscum album. The sequence goes on along the minus strand of OY728146.1, from coordinate 928,976,171 downwards.
AATTAAAGAAATTTTTTACATTTAATGATTATGTAAATGTATAATGTACTAATGATATGAGCATAAAGATACCTGAATTTTTTCTTTGATTTTTAAGAAAAAATAATTCCAATGATGATTAAATAATTACATGAAATATTAATTAATATTGAATTCAAAAATTTAAATGAATGAAATTATAATAGCCATCAATTTCTAAAGGGACAAAGAAAAACAGACGGAATTTTTTTCAAAAAATGTGAAAATTAGTTGATTTTTTGTCTGTAACATGAAAAATTGATTTAATATTGATAATAAACTGTTTTATTACTTTATGATTGGAATATTTTTAACATGGTATTTATATTTAATTCAATGTTGAGATTTTATACTTTAAGAAAACTATAGTTCTTGTGGGAGTATTTGATTCAATCAATTTAGAATAAATTTTTTTTAAAAATTGATTTATAATTTTAAATTAAATTAAAAAATATTCCCATATTATTTGTAACAAAAAAATTTATTATGAAATTTTTATTTAAAATATATTTAACTTCTTTGATTATTTGTTTGTCATGGAACTCTGAGATTTAGAGAACATTGATACATTATTTAAATTACTATTATTTAATTTGATTACCTAGATATGAAATTGGAGTGTATGAATAGGAATAAATATATAATAAATAATATACAATTTCATTACTCTATATAAATACATTGTAACTAATCACTGAATTTTTAGTCATATCATTTTATTATACAAAAAATATGTTTTTGTGAAAAATTATTAATTTTTTTAGAAAATATTTTAATTTTTAATGAAACATTTAGAAACTATATTGTAAAAAATTAATATTATTTATTAAATGAACATATTAAATTATATTTGCGTGGAATTTGTTTTTCTTAAAATGATGGCTTTCTATTGAATTTTGATAAATAATGATTTTAATAAAACTAATTTTTTTATCATAATGTGTAATTATGAATTTTATTTGAACTCAGAGTAACATAAATATTATTTAATTCAATATAATATAATTAATTATATTCAAATCAAAATTATATGTGATTTTGGTGTATGTTTATTTTTTTTCACAACATGATTTTTTATAAGAACTATTATTTTTTAATTTAACGCATTTATATTAAAATTAATCATTTCCACTTTTAGAAAAAGAATGTTGAAAAATGTATTAAATATTTTAAATTAGTTGGTGAAAACTTGATAATTAATCCCTTTTTATTTTGAGTCAATATATATAGTAACCGTGGTTAAATTTAACACCTCAATAAGGTTAAATCAGTTTAATCATGGTTAATAACTATGATATAAGGCCATAATTTTTTATTTTAATTATTATTGAATAAATAATTTTATACTTATTGTAACTAATATTTTAAATTGATTTATTTAATAAGTATTTTTAAATTAAAATGACATATATTATTTAATCAATAAGAGGTGACAAAATGTCAGTCTCTTAGTCTTAAATATCATTTATGTGTTAAAAAATGGGAACAAATTAGTTTTGAAGTATTATTCATATTAATATTATTATAAATGAAATTATATTGATTATGTGAATTTATTTACAATTTTAATGACTTTAATAATTACCTTAATGACGTATATAATGTTGATGTTGTAATTATTCAATTAATGGTAAAATAAAATAAATGATATTAAAAACATTAAGTGATATATTTTGAAAAAATTAAGGTTATACAAAAATTTGATAGTTTACCAGAATATGTTGAGGATGTTTTAAAATAAATGGTTCAAATTATATGTCTTTTCTTAATGTTATTAAATTAAAAATTTCTAATGGTTTCAAAACTAACAATAACGACATTTTATGGAAAACAATATTTTATGAATGTAATTAAAAATTATAAAAATTTAAAATAAGAATTAATTGGGTAATATATAGTCAAAATCATCACCACTTATCCATTTAATATTCAATATGGAAAATTTATTTAAAATTATAACCTTTTAATAGTGAAAAATATTTTATCATTTTTAATTTTAAAATATGTTAATTATCTTGATAAAAAAATAACGTTCATAGTAGAACATTAATCCATACATATATTTTTAACAACATTTCAACCATATCCTACAAAATGTTATAATTAATGACCACTTGGAAGTATTTTACTCTGGAATAATATTTTAATATTTTGTTTTTTACTTGAAATTCAGTAAGTGCCCCTCACAACAATTATAAAAGGAATCCCCCTACCATAATTTGTTACACAACATTTATTCCTCGATATCGACCATACTCTACCATATTCACCATTAAACTTACTTATCAACATTTTAGATGTTGTGGTATTCCATAAATACCAACTCTAGTTCCCTTTAGTTTAGATTTAAAGGAATCATTTTGTAGAACAAGTATTCACTAAGACTGGTCAATTTATTCATGTATTCTTCTCGGAATAATCTAAATATAGGATATTTATCACGGAATAAATGTTATTATGATTATTATGACACCATTAGAAACACTCTATATCATTAAATAATATATAATATTAGATATCCTGTGTTTGTATGTCTTATCATCACCACATAGTGATACAAGTCATTTTTCATCACGGTATTTTATAGTAGGGAATTATGATGTTTTTAGAATTTATATTTGTTATTTATGACATATTTATTCTTTTTTAATGGTAATATAATGTTAACATTATTATTATACAATATTTTGGGGAATTATAATGTCTTTAGTGTCTATATAGACAATCATCTCTACGACGAAATGTGATTATTTTTTCATTTATAATTTATATTAATGGAAATAAGAAGTAATGTTTTGAATATATTTAAAATATATTATATTATAATGATTCTATAATGTAGAATTATTTTTAATCATTCTTTAATTTCATCAATAAAAAATGGAAACAATGTTCATGTGTATATACAACCTATTGTCATAATGAACAATATAATTAATTTTTCTATCTCGAATTTGTAATAATTATTATATATATATATATAATGAAAAAAAATTAATTTTTTACCAAGCCTAAAATTATTGAAATGATGGTGCCATGAGAAAATTTTATGTATTAGGACTACCAAACCAAAACATTATTTTTCAATGAATAATTTATCACCCAGATCAATAATATTTCTAAATAAAATTTTAATATAAATTTGATAATATGTTATCAATAAATAAAACATGTTATTATATATATAAGGAATAAATGTTTATTAAATAAATATTTATTATATATTCTATTTGAATGTGAATTAATAAATTCAATAATTTGGGTAATTGTTTATTTCATAATCTCATAATTATCCAAGATTTATTTTTGGTTAATTCTTTAATAGGAAATATTTCTCATCCCTATCCACATTATCTAAAAATGTTGTAAAATTTTTGTAATATTGTTATAAAAATTTTTACATTCATTTTTACTCATATTTCATTTTTTTACAAAGTTTTTTATAAGGATTTATTTTCATTTTTGAACTTTGTATTTTTCCTAAAAAAGTTAGAATGAATGTTCTCTTTACATATAAATAATGATTGTATTTTCATTAAAACATGAATATTAAATAATTCTAAGCATAATTTAAATATATACAAGGATCTTTTCATTTAAAACATTTTCTTGGGTAATTGCGTGACTTGAATTAAATGGAATTTCTTCAGAATTGAAAGTCTATTTTCCTCAAGAATTATTCCATGTGAAATTTCAAAATCATTTTTTATAATATAATATCATTTTATGATACTTAATATTTCTTTAGTATATGATATTAGGATACCATATTTATTATTTTTCCATATAGTTATAATGAAAAGTTGTTTTTCAATCCTGTTACATTTTCCACGGGTTACACTTGGATGAAATTATTCTATTTGAATTATTTTTTCATGATGATTTTTTTAAGATATTCTAGGAAACATATATGTGATTTTATTTATGTTATGAGTGAGACCCATATCTCCCTCTAATGCACTGTGTAAACATGCATAAGTCATGCAGTAAATATGTTACACATGAACATGGTTTCCTGGTCAGAATTTATGTATATACCTAGTTTTGTTGTCAATAAGATCATGTGAAGACCTTTTTCCTATACTTATGTTTAGGCATGGACCTAGATTTCATGTCAATAAGATTATGTGTTGACTTATTTTCATTTTGTATGTTAACGAGAGTTCCTGATTTCATGTCCATAACTTAATGAGTGAACCTTTTATTATTTATACAAAATAAAAAAGTTATAAGTTTGTCTTTATTCTAAAACTACTTGTCTTATTATAATATTATGCTCACATTGATTATGTTATTTTATAATTTTCTTATTTATGTCTTTTTAATAATAAATATTGATTCCATGACTTGAGATTTTGATCCAAGATATATAGGGTGCAGATATTTGATTTAAGGGTCATGTTCTCATACCCTTTTCCTCATGTTTTTCTTTTGTGATTATTGATATCTCCCATGTTTGACCTTTTTGAGATTCCAAGATCGATATTTTTTATGTTTAATCTCACATATATATGAATAAAGGTTACAAAAATTTTGTGTTGGAGAAGGGTTCAAGTTAAATTAAACATAGTGTGATACATATAGATCATTTATGAACCTGTTGTTTGTGCGTACAAGATTCCCAAAGCAACATACCTGAATGATTTGGGAATATATCTACATTTTATATAATTAATGTTAATAAAAATATATGTAATAACTATCTATAAAACTTTTGGGTCATTATATTAGATATCAAATAAGGGTTTAGTTAACCTTTTGAAACTAGAAAGAAAAATAGTTTGTAAGAGCCCTTGGCATAGGTATGAGAATTGGACAATATCACATAGGATAACATAAAAAATGTATTGCTAATGGATCAAATAAATTAAAACAAAGGATTAATATATTGAAAATAAGGTCTCATGATTTATACATCCTATAAAGTTTGTGATTTTTCATATTTATTATTGTTTTGGACACTTTTGTTTTTGTTTTAGAAAATGGAAAGAACTATGAGGATTCATGTTAAAGGTAAATGTGAGGGGTAATGGAATTACATTACTCTTGAGAAACAAAATTAAATGAGTGTTGGAAGGATAAATCTTATCAACATGCCTAATCATAAATCTCATAATATTATCAACAATGTCTATAAAGGAATGTTTCTGGATACACATAACTAGAGGAAAAATAGTTTCACGGTGATTATATAGGAAATAAAGATCAATATTCCTTGTATAATTAATAAGGGAAGAATCATAGAATTCATCAAATAAATTATAATGTGTTTTGTGTGGAAAATAAGGATACATATAATGTAACTAATAAGGAAATGTGAATGGTTCTGTTATCACATTGGATATGAAAAATGATTTCCATAATGTATCATCAATTATTGAATGTTATAAATGCGGAAAGTATGCTCATGGTATAAATTGATGTCCTAGGGGGATAGTTTGATAATAGGATCAAAATGGTTGTATGATGGGTTTTCTATTAATGGTTATGAGACATTCAATGATATATAAAAGGAAATAAGTGTTATGTAATATGATAACAAATCCTGATTGATGGATTATAAATTAAGTGGAATGATTGAAATTATTAGGTATTGGTATTTTGATAATAATGTTGTAAATGTGTTTTATGAATAATATTATGGATTATATAAATCATGAATCATTTATGGATTGTTCTTAATAAGTTTTAATTTAAGTAATTTAATGTATATATTTAATGGTACCAGTTACCATGAAAAGTTATTTAGTTGGAGGAATATCTTTTTTGAAAACACATGATTAAGGAAAATATAATCATTAATATGTGTCCAATGTTGAGATAATAATTTCATTTTGGATAATTATAGTCTTGAAACAGATGGGATAGTATTGGTAACCTTTAAATTAATTAGTGATTTGGTTCAAATGTGATTTTATTATTATTTTATAATGTTTACTGCATTTTTGATTTGAGGATTATATTTACTTGTCTATGTATTTGTTTTAGGAAAAAGTATAGTGTTAATTTTTGGAATCATGCATGTTGTAATTATTTTTTGTTGTAATTTAGGATATTGCTTTATTTATAAATAATATATGACCATGGTTCTCACGTATTTGTTACCTAATATTAAGAGATACTTCTGGAGATTAATGTTAATTTGATTTGGGAATAATAGTGAATTTATTTAAAAAAAATTACTTCAATTTGTTTTGACATATTTTAGGGGAGTTTTATGATAAACTAATTATGGGTATGATTATGTTTAACCGTGGAATTTTTTTTGATGTTTTATAAATTAATGTATTAATCCATATTGGATTACATATTCTAACCATTTCTATTTTGGTAAATATCTAAATACAAGAGGGGTATAATGTTATCCTTTTTTAAAATTTTTGATATGTAAGAAGTTTATCATTAAGAATATGGAACTAAAAATTCATCTTGAAGATTCATCATTTGAATAAATGGAAAAGGTTGGAATGGAAATTTATTAATGGACGAATCTAATGTTATCAAGAAATTATATTTCCTTATATTAATATTCTAAATTGTAATGGATTGCCTATACTCTTAGAAAATGATCTCAAGTTCAAATGTTTTTCCTCTAACCATCATATCTAATGAATTGATAGTATTTTCCACATCTGGGGTTTATGGTTTGGTGATTGTTAAATTTATCATGATAGATTAATTTCTTATTATTAATGATTGATGGACTTTAATTTTCATCCATTTCAATATCTCTACAAAACATTTATGTTATCCTATTTGGAAACCTAGTATGTTTAGTCCAAGACGACCATTATATTTTCCTTTCTTTCTTTTCAAGAAAAACATTTATTAATCCTAGTTACGATGTGGGATTCCAAAAAATAATTTTTAAATGGAAGACCATTAATTTATTAGAAAAAAACCTTGAGGATAAAATTTATTATGTGTGGGTGGATGTAACATTCCAAAATTATTTTTGAAATATTTAATACATATATATTTAACTTCTTAGATTGATTCTGTTTTATAAAAATGAATCTTTAAGAAAACCATGATATTATATTTTAAAATTTATTATTTAATTTTATTTCCAAGAAAATAAATTGGATATTATGGATAGTATTATCTACTTCATGAATTATTTATATGGTTTTCACTCAATGTAAATAATGATAAATTAACTGTTCAATTTTTTGAAATGTCATTATATTCCTTAAAAATATGGTTTCATCAAAAATAATTTTTTATCTCTATTTGTGAGAAAATATTACAATTATTTTTTGAGGTTATAGAAAATATATTAAATAAATTAAACCTCATTTTGAAATAAACATATCTAAATTTTATTTGGAGGAAATTTTGGTCTTTTTATGAAATGATATATTTCCATTGAATAGCGAAAAATACCAATTTTTAAGAAACTATCATTTTTATTTTGTTATAAAGTATAAATGGGTTTTTTTATTTTTTCTCACTATGAAATAAATATTAAATAATTATAAAAAATATAATTAACTTCTTTATAAACATAATTATATATGATTTTTGTATAACTACATTTTTCTTATTAAGTATCATTTTTTTAGAAATTGTTTCTGTTGCGTTTTACACATTTATAATTAATGTAATATTAAAATGTTATATATATTTAATATTGAAATATATATTTCATATTTTGAATACATAGTTACATATTTTGTAATTAATCAACATTTTAAATATTAATAGTATCCATGTTAAAATATATCACATCAATAATGGTAAAATCATGTTAATCAAGGATAAAACTAAGTGATACGGTCATGATTATTCATAATAGTAATTATTTGATAAATTACATTAGACCATTAACATGTAATTTTAGAAATGGATTTAATTTTTGGGGCTTGTTTCCATTAAAATTGCTTATATATTATTTAATTCAAATAAAGTGACACGATTTCAGTATGTTTGTTTTAAATAACTTTTATGTTTTCATGTCAGAAAAAATTAATTATGAATGGACATTAATATCAATTATTTCTTCAAAAAATTATATGTATGATGAAAAATTATTTAAACTTATCTAGACCTTAATAAATTCCTTAAATATTTCCACAATGATGATGTAGATATTGATAATTGATTGAAAAATCAAATAACTGATATTAAAAATATTAAAAGTATTATAATTTCCAATAATTAAGGTGAAAAAATAATTATATATATTTACATGAACTTTTGAGTGTGTTATAATATAATTTATCAAATTTAATGTGTTTTATTTATGTTATTAATGTCACTGTAAGGGATAGTTTCAAAATTTACAATAATTATATTTTATGAAAAATATTTTCTAAAACTATTTAGAAATAATTAAAATATTAAATAATGAAAAAATATATAATATATTTTTAAAATTTTAATCCTCTATCCATTTATTAATATATAATTAACTTATATATAAAATTAGACCTTTTTTCTGGGGAAAACATGTTACAATTATTAATGTTAGAATATGTTAATTAAGGGGTGAAGACAAAAGATAGGGTTTTCACTAGCACATGAATGTATCCAAATGTTATTGTTCATATGTATTTAAAACAAATACAGCTATATTTCATAATTTTTGATAATATGTAAATATTTTAAACTATAATGATCTTATTTTTTAATAAATTTAAAACTTTCCTCTCACCTCAATTAGAAAACAAGAAAAGAATCCCTTAATTAATTACAAAATAATGATTCTCCTAGATTAACCATAATATAAAAAATTATCTTATCTAATTACATAACAACATTATAGTGCTGTTTTTATTCCAAAAATACCAACCCACCACACCTTTATAGGGGATCTAAAGGAGCCATTTCGAAGAAGAGTTAACCTCTCTAACTTATCACTTTTTTATTATTTATCACCTAATATAAATATATCATATATATCATTAATTAATTAATTAATTAATATAAAAATGTTTAAATTTAATTATTATGAGAGGAAAAGAATATTATACACCCTCTTTCCCATCAAATAAGAAGTGAAACTTTTTCTTTTGTGTATGTATGACTTACCGTTTCCACATAGTGATACAATTCAATTCTCATCATCATCTGTTATGGATGTAACATTTAATGGGTTTATTATTCATATATGATATTTTATTATTTAATTATACATATTTAATGATATTATAATTTCAACCTTCATAACACCAAACATGTTCGAAAAAGATAACGCCGCTCGTGCGTGCATATAGACTACTATATCCATGATGTGATGCTATTTGTTTTCATTTACATTTCACATTCATGGTAATGAGGATATATTTGGTGAGTTTATATTATGTATATGATATAATAATAATTATATAAAGGTAAATAATTATTTACCACTCATTAATTACATTATCCGAATTAGTGAAATCAAATTCATGCGTATGTACGACCTACCATCTTCATGAATGGTGTATTTTTTTTATCGATAATTTTTATGAAATATATTCAATATATATATTTAATGTATATAATGATTATAAAATGTTTAAAGATATAGTAATAATGTAACAACAATAAAATTATAAGGTTCATGTCTATCGAACCATCATATGCTTGGAAATAGAAGCATTTACCAACAAGAATATTGATTTTAATAAAAACATATCAATAAATAGGTGATAATATGTATTAATTTAATCATACATGGTATGATATATATTTTTTATAGAATAATTTTATAATAAATATATATTTATTCTTACATGAGGTTTGAATGTGAATGAGGAATGAAGATACTAGTGTTAAGTGTTTATATCACAATCTCATAATTATTTGAGAACGATTATGTTTAAATCTCCATTGAGGAATATTTATCTTCCATTTACAGTTTTTCTAAAAATATTTTCAAAGTTGGATTTTATTTAATTAATATAATATTTTATGTTTATTGTTAGCCATGAATAAATTTTTACTAAACATACTAAAATGAATATTTTTTCATTTTCCAAAATGAGGTACTTTTTGTCTTTTCGAATAGAAAAACGAATGGATTTTTTATTAACTTATATTAAATGTGAATATTTTCCTACAATAATGAATCAATAGTAATTTAATTATCACATTAAATTACTATAAGGTTCTTTTCAAATAAAATATTTTCCCTTTGTAATGGGATTACTTTTTAAAAAAAAGAAATGATTTCAAACATGAAGGGGTTCTTTCCAAAAAAATAATTCAATTTGATCTTTCAAATTAATTTTTATATCTAATATAACATTATTTGTTTAAACTTATTACATAATAGGGATATAATCCATTTATAACATACTTTTTTATTTTTCAGCTATATTTTATGTTTATGGTGATATGATTTTGATGAATGTCATTCTCTTTTCCAAAGGTTATACATTGATGAAAATCATTTCATTTATTTAGTTCTGAGATGATGAATGTTTTATGATCTTTTAACACACACATATATGAATTTATTTATGTGATTAATGGGACACATATCTCCTTACTACGCATTGGGTAATGATAGATAACTCTTGATGTAAATACATTATGTGTGAACCTGATTTCATGTTCATAATTTTATGCCTGTAAATTGTTTTGAGGTCCATAAGATCTAGAGTGGACCACGTTTCATGCCCAAAAGTTTATGCATGGAAGTATATTTTATTCCCATGAAATTATGTGTGGACTTTGTTCATGACCATATCTTTATCTGAGGTCCTGTTTTCGTATCTTTAACATGATGAGTAGTCCTTTTACCATTTATAAATATTTAGACAGTAATATTATTATGTGTATTCCACAACTCCATGTATTATGTCAATGTTATTCTCTTATGGATTATGTTCTTTTATTATTTTAGGATTCATGCCTTATGAAATTAAAATATTTATTCCATGACTTAATATTTTAATATATGATATTTCTGGAATAGTAATCAAATGTAATGTTTAGGTTCACACACCATTATGTTAATGTTATTCTTATGGGATTATTAATAATTCTATCGTTTATCCATATTAATCATACGATCTCAACCTTTCATATGATTCCATTCCCTAGGTTATGAAAAATGGTTTTAGAAAAGATGTTTTAAGAAGTGTGATAGTTATTATGAACATAGTGGTAGAAGATATAGATTATTTGTAAATAAGTTAATTGTGTTTCCACATTTCCAAAAAGCACTACACCTATAGAATTATACCATGTATGAAAAATATATGTAATGAATGTTCATCTAATTAGATATTATAATTATTCAAGAAATGTCTGGGTTTTTTTTTATTATTTATATATTTTTTAAATTGTTTGATTTGTCATTTGATGATTTAACATTCTTTTAGATGAATAAATATGTTGAATCTATATATTTTGAATTTAATTAATAATATTTTTATATTTTGGTAGAATAAGATCAGGAATATTAAATTTTTTAATGGTTAAAAAGTTGTTCCAACTCGACTAGTCCTCAATGAGTATGCTATATAGAGATCTAGCTATCCAACATGGACCATACATCCAAGACATCCCAACAAGAGGTCATAATCAAGTAATTAGATGTGGAGTAGGGCACACAAAGAAATATATGATTAGTGTGAGCCAGGGCCCTCATTTTCTAATGCCCACATGGGACCATGCATGTTGGTACACACCCATGTGGTGTGTGGACGATGTGTATGGGTATTGATCCTCTGCTTCCATATCGTAACCACAATATGTTGTAGAGTATTATTTATACAATCTATAACCCCATATAGAAGAATTATGTCGAAAAAAAAAGATTTATAGAACTATTCATACTTATTTAAATGATTTTGTTTCACCTATGTTAAACTCTCCCATGTCTTAAAAAATTCAACTCCACCTCACCCCCACTGATTGTTCCTAGATTTTTGTGGAACTCACTAAAATATCAATAGTCACTAGTATAAAAACATGGGATTGAGTTGAAATGTTTCAAAAGAATACCAAGACCACCGTGGATAAATTCAATATCTTGATATGACTTAATTGAAGAGAGTCAAGCGATGAAAAATCCAATAATGATAATAGGAGTTTGATATGTCAACTATAAAGGAAGGATTATTCTAATGAGGAGGCACAAAAATGATCATGATTTTTAATTTCATTCCATGTGGAGTTCTATGAAAAAAATAAAATTCTACAGCACACAAAATAAATCTAAGACATCAAAGTGTTCAATGTTTTAAATTTGGAACACTTGATAATTTAGAAAATCAGAATTAAAAAGATCTAAAAAAGATATAATAAATCCATAAAAATATCTAGAAGGTTTTATTGAAGGAATAATAGAGTATTCATCACTATATAAATATATGGGGTCACACAGATTCAAAGGAGGATCGGAATATATTAGCTAGGATGGTGAAGTGGAATTTGTCTACATTGTTGGGTTTTTAATTTTTCTATGTAATTTTAATTTCATTTATAATTTAACTCATATATTATTTTATGAAATTGTTTACAATATAATTCTTCTAGTTTTATCTATTTTTTCATTTATCATTATCCTCTCTTTCATTATTATCTTCTTCTCATTATTCTTCCATTGTGACCTCTTAATTTTGAAAATTGAAGACAATCCTATGGCTTGGCCTCTTGAGAGGGAAGGTGTTTCCAGAATTATGTGAAGAAATTATTTTTTGTTTTGAATATTTCTATTTTGAATGAATGTGAAGGCCATGAGTACGGTGGTCGAAGAATAAGGTACAGAAATAAACATAATCTTTATTATTTTATTAAAATATTTTACACCTCATCCATTGAACATGATCTCTTCACCATATGAGGATGATCTTTTTAGTATTTCTAAAAACCTATGAATGAGTGGGGGTGATGATAATTCCACAATAATAAATGATGTTTTACATAAAAAATAAATATAGGTGGCTATGGAATTTATTTTCCATCAGAATTAATGATTTCACCACCAATAAATAAAAAGATAGAAATTCAAGAGTGATATCTCACAATTAGATTATCAAACTAAATTTAAACATCCAATATAAATAATGATGAAACCCAAAACAAAATATAAAGGCCAATTATATTCATTTATAACCCCATTTTTATTTAAATTTATTTGTTTCATAGATTTTAATTCTACCTTCCATGCCCTTTTCATTATGTTATGAAAATAACGAAAACATAAAAAAAATTAGGTAATTTATAAGTAGCCAATTATTAAACTTTGATGCTCCTCAAGTGAGATGACCATCGTAATAAATTATGGAAAACTAGAAAATTATGAATATTAGTTTTTTACAAACCCTTTGATAAGTTTGATTTTAGGACACTATAAATATTTTTACTTATCAAAATTATAAAATTACTATATCTGGATTCCTTCATATCAAACCTAGTTATTATAACACCCTACATATTGGATGATTCATCTCATATCAATGTGATAGCTCCACCATAATACCATGAAATATCCATAAAGACATTTTTATTGGTTATCATATGTCATGATCAACCAATATCATGTATTTATGGATTCTCACATTTTACTTATTTGTGTGTAACCATAACCACTATTGTATTCTATCAAATATTACTCAAAATAAGGGATTTGGAACCTTAAAATTACATTAGTTGAACTAGAATAATGGTAGGGAATTCATTTTTTATCATTTTAAGTTTGTTACACCTCAAAAAAATATACAAAATATAATTAAATGGATTATATAATTGTAGGATTAATTGTAGTTCTTATATTGGATAAAATTTATGGATTTCATATTTAACACACATTGATTTTAAAACACTCTTCCATTTAGTGATTTTGATAATATACTTTTTTATGTATTCTTTATGTCTATAGAATCATCATAACTAATATCATATTTCAAGGATAAATATAGTTAGATAAGAAATTGGATATCAAAAATATGATCACCACATTTTCTTACATTTTGAAATCCATTACATATTTTAAATATTCTTAAGCTTGGAACCCTGATTCAATACTCAGAATATTCCCTTATGATAGTCCATGGTATATTTTTAATTCCTTATATCCTTGAATTTATAATTTTTATCAGAAATATAAAAATTTCATATAGTTGTATCATCTTTTTTTGGTGATGTATTGTCCTTATTTTTATCCATTTTTATTTTTATCCCTACAATAATTATAGTTCCTAATATTCAATGAATTTTTTTTGGTATCATCAGAAAATCCATATGATTAATAGTCATATTACCATCCTTATATTTTATTTTTGATTGTTAACTAGATTCATTCATAAAATTTTATAACTTCACATCAATTTATTTTCACAACGATTTCACAGAATCAACAAGATTTTTATTGATAGATTTTACATCCTCATTTTATAAAATATGATTTACTATGAAAATATTATGTATTTTTTGTCTTGATTTAATATGTTTATTGAGATATAAAAACATTTCTTTAAACGAAATCTTTATATCATTTATTAATTTATATTTTGATTCATAATTAAATTTTCTTCATTAATTAATCTCTATGTTCAATTATTTATTTTCACATACTTGTCTTCTATTTTATTTTAAACACAACATGAGCTCCACCCTTAGTTGAAACTCTTTTTGAGTCTCCTCTTCATGAATTTCTTCATCATAGATACCTTCTTATTATTTTATACTAAATTAATATTTTTCCTCTTTTTTATTTCTCTAAATAGAATGTTTTCACTTCATTCTATAAGATTTACTTTTTATATTACACTGTTTAATAAAATATGTTAAATCAGCCTATAAGAAAAAAATTTCTTTTGTTGTTTTTGGTTCTCCTTTTCCAATGAATAATCTTCCCCTCATATGACTACAATCCTTAATGTTCATACAAGATGATATCTTAGGTTTACAATCATTCACATATTATTCTTAATTCTTTGGGTTTCCTACTAAAAAGTTTCTAATTCCTCTATAAATAAGGAATTTAAGTGGTATCATGCATATATATTAATTTTTTAATCACATCATTACTATTGAGAATAAAAAATGAATTCTTAAAAATTGAAGGAAACATCATCAATATCAATTTTTTCATCATTATAAATATTTTATTTGAAAATAATTAATACTTTTATTGAATTTTATTGCATGAGAAATATTTTTCCACTTACTCATTGTGGTTTAACCTCTTCTAATATCATAAATAATTAAGAAATTTTGGATTTTTCATATTCTCCACTAAAATAAGCCTTGGTACTCATAATATATTTTCCTAAAATTAATCTTTTCTAATAGAATACTCAATATTTCATTCACGATGGGAGAATGTTCCCTAATGTTTCTATATATTTGAATAAAGATTTCAATTTTTTTACTCAACTAAGAAATATGTACACTATTTCATCTTTTTATATTTAGATATCATTAATAATTGATTGAATGGTTATTTAATAAGTCTCTTTCACAATACATTCTTATTCATTAATGTCACGGGTATTTCTCCATATTAAATTATTTTATTCATTCCCATGATTCTTCTCAACTATTTATCCAATATTGAGGAATGAATTTTTTAAAAAACAATCTAATTGGTAGTGGTATTATTCTCTTCTTGAATAGTGAAGGTTCATGAAGCGCTTCAATGATTAAAATAATTCTTACTAATATCATGAACATATGAAATAAGTAATAAAATATAAAAAACCATATTAAACCTATATAGATGAAATGTAGTGCTATCAAAAAATGGGGATGCATTGTTGTTGATTGTATTCCTTGAATCCAAATATATCATGAATCAATGTTTTGTGTAGTTGAAAGAAAACTGAAATATACTGAAATATTACAAATAAACACATTAATAACTCTCTTATTCCTATTGATATTTTTTGAGGATTAAAAATGATAAAGAAATATATAATAAACATTTATTTCATACTAAGTGATAGTATCAGGAGATAGTATACAATTATTAAAGGTGGTAGGGGGTTAATAAATGGTTTTTAGAAACAAAATCTTTATTAATACGTGATTCCCAACACTAGATAGCATAAATATATGTATTTGATTATGATTTTATGAAAATATATATATAAAGAGAGAAAATGAATGAACATAAATTTTTTGTAATATTAACTCGCCCTAATTATTAGGGGGATAATTCCTTGGGAGAAACTATTCCAATATCAATACCAATGTTATAATTTATTATAAAATGAATAATAAACTTGTGAATTAGTATGTATTAAACTATGATTTCCGGAATAAAAATTACAATTAAATAGTACAATAATATTCTCTTCCCATACCCGATGTGCTCTAGATTTTGGAAATAGTTTTCGTCATTGTTCATTTCCTCAACATCTTGTCCAGTATTCACTGAAATGTGAGATGAATTTATTAGAGTATAATTTTTCATTACCCAAACATGTACCTTTTTTAGGTCACCAAATATTCATATATTCAACCATCATTTGAATGATTCACCCTTCTACAATGTGATCCTAAAATATGAGTGATTTGGAAGACCAAATCCCAATGATCAATGACTATCTCATTATATATTTTACTTATTTTGGGGTGTGATGTATATATTATGTATATGTATATTAAATATTTATGAAACAAAAATCCAAAAATATTATATATCTATAACTTTTTTCTAGAATCATTATATATAACATGTAAACCTTGAATATCTAAATATATTAAATCCCTAGGACATTATCTCCCTAGTTATAGTGTCATTGTTTCTCCTAATAGCTAATTATCATAAATTTTTTAACTACTTAGATTTTTTAAAATAAACCCTTTAATCCAAAATTTAATACATTTATGTCTCTATTATAACATAAAATTAATTCATTTATCACCTCATATGGAATCTATGGTATGTGAATATCATGTATGATTTACTGAATACTATAATAGCTTTATCAATTAAAGACCCATAAATCCATTATAGGATTCCATATCATGTCATAATAGCTCATTGGTAATAAATATTGACAATGTAAAATAATATCTCATGCAAGATTTATTTAACATTAATTTTATATTAACTCAATCATATTTCAACACGATCACATCCTTCACATCGTGTTTTTTCATTTTGTAGTAGAACATCAAAACTTTTATTACAGTGCATCTTTAATCTATTACAATGAGATTCTCGCCCACACATGAGCATGTTTAGAATGAAAAAAAAATAACAAAATCCAAAACTTTTGAATTAAATTCTTCACCAAGTCCTTGAAATACATAAACATAATGTTCATCTAAACATATTACTAATTTATATAAAAATTAATATGAGATAAAAATATCAAAAAAGTGTAATGCCAAATCCATATTGAATATTTATTAGTTTAGATAATATCGAAACCAATTTTTTGAAGTAATTTCATGTTGGTACATCAATATAAAATATCACAAAGGGATTATAGATTTCATTAAGTAGGCCATCAGCAAAAAATATATAATTATAATGTAAATTTTCATTTTTCATTAGTAGAAAATTTATTTTAATAATCTCAATATTATCTAAAACTTAATTAAATAATTCCTAAATATATGGTGTTATATATATTAAATATTTTAATTAAATAATAGACGCAAATATTTCTTATGTTGATGCATAATTAATGTCTCAAACTCTAAATTTATTTATTTTATAAATTCTTCGTTAATTTATTTTATTTTTATAAAAAAAATTATATTATCAATATATGTGAGTACAATGAATATATTTTCATTTAGTGAATCTATAAAGTGGTAGGGGTAAACACCACCTCAATTTTTCCCATACTATTAAAATATGATTCAATATGATTAAACTACTCTCATGGAACATATTTTAAGTCACATTCATATTATTTTTAAAAGTTATACCTTTCATTTATTTTCACCAATTTGAAATCCCACAATTTGATTCACTGTAAACATAATCCTAGTGATCTACATTATTAAATTTTGTATTTCCATTTATTTAATATGTTTTAAATCATATTTCATTTCATACTACTTAAAATATTCCTTTTTAATCCAGTGTAAACTCTAGTGAAAATATTGATTTGTTATTTAAGACTTTGTTTTGTGCATAATGATTTTATACTAATGAGGATTGGTTATAAACTTCCTTTTCATGATTATCCCATTTATACTTCAATTAAAATTATTAAAATTATATTGTGATCATTTTATCATTATTTATTTTCTCTTTTTTATTATCCTTTATTGGATCCATATCTTTATACGAGGACATTCCCCATGATTCCACACACATCGATTCCTTAAATATTTTTCTCCACATATAATAACAATTTATCATTTCTAACACTCCCCAATCATTATGTTTTTTATTGGTTTATCCAAAATCATATTATTATCGTCAATTTTATCACTCCCTTATCTATATTTAGTCAATTTTGACATCTTTTAGAACCTATTTATAACTTTAATTTATATTTAGATTCTTGATAATTTACTAGATTTGGAATCTATCTACAATTTATATCACAAAGAAATTAATCATTAATATGTTCACTAAATTATGTGTAACACCCCAGGTAAATAAAGAATATGACATTTCTATATTTATCCATATTTGTGAATAAAATATTAATATTACTTTAAAGGGGATTCTATGCTCGATGGCGTACCCAACACGCAACAACGAGTTTCTTGGAAATCTTACGTTGCACTCTAATAATAAAATAATATTATTTTAAATAGTAGTTAACGCCTAGCCGTTGTAATGATGGGAATGAACAGAACTAACTACAAAATGATTTTATATATTTTTCAAATATTTTTACTTTTTACAATAAATGTTAGAGGATTAAAAAATGAAAATGAATCCAATTCTAAGCGTAAACATTCTAATATTCTTTAAAAGGTTGATTAACCGCCTTTTGACGGCGAACCTCTTTTAAATCCACTTTTTGACAATTTTATGTGTTATATTTGAAAAAATAAAATTCTTCTATAGAATCAGGACATCAGAGTTTACTTTGCGTAAATTTTGGGTATTTTTCCAAAAAAGTTCAATTTTTAATGAATAGTGAAAAATGTTGTATTTTAATTAAAAACCTCTTTTAATCTAATTTATTTATATGATTATATTATATTTTTAATTGGGTTTAATGTGAAATTAGAATATATTTTTACCATTTAATCCAATAGTGGTCGTTGGAATTAATTTCACTTTGAAATCGGACTTAAACTCGTGTCAATCTTTTGATACATTTTGTTTCATAAAAAAATGCTATTTGTTTTGACAGCGGGAATTAATTATTAAATTAATTAATGCAACTTATATGTTCTGAATTTTGTAAAATAGACATCATTTTTGAATTCGGAATATCAAATATAGCTTAGGGTGAACTTTTGGTAATTTTCTGAAAAACATCAATTTTTGATGAATAGTGATACCACTAGTGTCAATCATTTGGTACATTTTGTTTCCAAATCATGAATATAATTATGGATATAATGAACCATTGACCACACGAACAACATGTAATTGTAAGAAGTTCACTTTTGACTTAAGAACCAAATATCGACAAAACAAACATTATTAACCTAAATGATTACATAATGTTTATAACATGTCAATAATTGATATAAAAGGAATAATGAACTTGAAAAAGGTTCTTAAGCAAGTAGAAATTAGCTCAAGTTTATTATTCAGGATGTTAAAGAATGATCGAGTCAAGTCAGACCCAAGGTAAGGGATCCTACTCCTCTCTTTCTTTTTATGTACGCTCTTTTATGTCATTCGTTTTAAAGCTTATCTTTCTTGTTATTGGGACGTTCTTTTATATTAATCTTACTGTAATTTTTATGTTCATATGAATAGATAACCTATCCTCTCTCATCAATCCATTTTGGACGTTTTGAGTGGCACTGTTAGGCTGCCGAATTTTCGTAAGAGATCTAACCTCTCTCTTTCGTTTTAAGTACTCTTCTTTATGTCACATCTTTTAAGCTCATCTTTGTTATGTTGGGGGATTTTTTTTATATTCCGCTTTCTATAAACATTATATTAATATGATGAGAGACCCTATTTGATCTCATCAATCCATTTTTGTATGTTTTATGTGGCGTTGTTAGGCTACCGAGTTTTCGTAAGGGATTTTTCATCTCACTTTTATTCCCGTGAGATTTATGCTACATTTCCCACAATTTTCTTTGAGTGTTGTATGTACATCCCATTATTCTACGATTTGTGTAATATAAGTTTGTTTATGAGTATTTACATCAATGATGTATTGACCTTCTTTCATGGGCTGTATGTTTCGAAAGATACCCAAGTCGGTAAGGGAACCTTTCACCCTCCACTTTTTAAGACTTCTTTTGTTGGGTATTTTAATTCACATATTGTTATATTTGGATATGTTCTAATATATCCTTATTGATTTAAATTTTATGTGATGAGATACCTTCTTTTATCTCTCATCAACTCCTTTTCTGAATTTTGAAGTGACCCCGTTAGGCTGTAAAATTTTTGCAAGGGATCTTTTTAACCCAAATTTGATTCTTTGGGATAAACTTGTACTCCTTGAATATGTCGTTCTATGAATATGTGTGAATAACCTCTGATTTTTTTACACTTAATATCCACTTATATTTGGTGTATTCGTTTGTCACACATAATTATGAAATTGATTTATCCTTAAACCAAGGATGTCGTCTTTGTAAGGGTCTTCGTCTCAATCTCCATTCATTGAGGCATATTTTGTTTTATACACAGCCTTCTTTTATACGGTGTATAAACCCCTTGGATGTTTACGTTTATTCAAAAGGAATCTTATTTCTACGAAGCGTATTACTAAACGACCAAAAAGGAATGTTTCTTTTTACGTACGCGGTGACAACGACCTTTTCCGCCGCCGCAAGTATTATTTGATCCTTGATTTCCTCAACAAGCCGTAATGTTTTTAAAATAAAATAAATACGATATATTTTTTTGTATTTTGGAATTGAAAATGGTTTCGATAAAGGATTCTATTATGTCAATATATTTAAATGATATATTGTGATTGAAATGTGGAAATGTTATCATTTCTTTATGTTAGTTTTATGTGTTATAATTTTATAATGGTACTTGGACATTTTACGGGTGGTTACGTGATAAACCATATGACGGGTGGTGTCGTGAATACCAGGACGGGTGGTTACATTATAACCTCTAATGCATTGGGTATAGAAGTCGGTCGTATGGCTATTCCATTAAGTATGTATGGAAGTTGGCCGAATGGATTTTCCATTATGTGATATGTGTGGAAGTCGACCTTATGGTTCTTCCACTTAAGTATTTTTATGTCCCAAGTTACCTTTATATGTTATGTGATCTTTATATGGGTTTTATGGTAATATTTTGGTTACAGAAAGGTAAGTAATGAACTTTTATTCAGCTAAGAGTTTTTACTACATCGAAAAGGTGAAAATTATTACTTGGATTAAATATAGATGGTTTACTTGTTGTTTTGAAAAAAAACTAACAGTTTTCATTCTTTGTGAATCCCTTACTGAGCTTTTTATGCTCATCCCATGTTTTTGAAATGTTTTTCACAGGACATAACGTGGAATAGGGTCAAGGATGGGATCAAGGTAAAGTCATGCAACCTAAAACATGGAATTGGACTTGTTTCTTTTTAAGAGTTTTTATTTTATGGAATCTTAGTAAAAGTTTATAATTTGTAATCTTTTGAGATGTAATAGTTATGTCCTAATTCTCTAAAACTCTAAACCTGAAAAGGTCCTCAATGTGAATTTTTCATTTAATTCAATATTAAGTAAGGTTTAAGGCCGGGTCCTTATAGTTGGTATCAAAGGAAGGTTTAGATAACTTTAGAGGTTAGGGTATTCTTTAAGCATAAGTGACATGACCATAATGGTTAGGATTTCAGAAAGAGTCATAGTTTTTAGATAAAGTGAATGAGTAAGTATATATTAGTGTTTATCTTCCTATTTAGTACATGATGGTTTTGTTGATATACTCACACTGACCTTCTTGGTTTTAGTAAATGGCTAGATCTACAGGCACCAAGGTAACGGTGGATGTGAAGGAAACTGTGATAGTTTTTTGAGCGAGAAACTGAATGATATGGGAGCTGTAATGAGAAATCTTGTGTTTATCCTCAACCAACTATCTGGAGTCATTATTGACCACCTAAACCTTGGTGATTTCTATAAGGCATCTTATATACGAGAAAAAAATCCCTACGGAACTATAGGTAATAATCCTAAAGGTAAGTGTGTTCAAAAACCTATGTGTCATATATGGGGAAAGAAACACCTAGGAAAATGTTTCAAAGGGACAGAAATATGCTATAGATGTGGAAATGAAGGTCATAAAGAAAGAACCTGCCATGGAAAAAGGAAGCATCCAGTTGACTCAAGGAAAGGGAAAGAAGTTCTTTCTGAGGGATCAATTGAATGTTTTAAATGTGGTGTGCATGGTAATTATGCAAACACATGTCCTATGAATAAGGTTCATGAATGGGATCACCAAGATCATACAAATACTCGTTTACGAATACCTAATTCCATTCCGATTGAGGATAAAGAAACTGACAATGAACAATCAAAGGTATGGATTATTTATTAACTTTTGTTTTCTATTTTGGAATCTTAGGATATGATTCATGATTTTGTTTGTAGGAAAGAAGTATTTCAGAATAAGTTGGAAATGAATGTTTAATGGATCATGAAGAATGTTGAATGAGTAAGAAGTCAACATATAAGGGCTTCAAGAGTTATGGTGAAATTCTTAAGAGTATTAAGTGTATTTTGATGATGGGATACATTAGAATAATTTATATAGTATGTGTAACACTGATTTTTGATATATGAAAACTTTATTCAAAGAATAGTAATCTGTTCTTTTGTGGACATAGTTATAAAGAACCATTTGGGTTTATATGATCCTTACTTTCGAGGTAATTATGGGTTACTATATGTAATGATAAAAAGTGAAAGTCATGAGATAAAATTAATGTTAAATTACATTATGGTTATTTTTGAAGATTTTATCTCGTTTTTGGTGAATGTTTTAAGAATTATGTAGTTTTGGAAAGGGACAACATGCAGACCGTGTGACATCCCGTCACGTTTGACAAAGCTGCGAGAATCGAACCCATAACCAAAGTGCAACTGGTATTTATCGCCTACCACTGGACTACGTGAAGTCCCTGGTTAGTTTGACTGATTCTTTTTAGTTATATGATTTTATGAATTATGAGTAAGTTGATTTTGGGTTATTTATGAAAATGATTCACCTATCATGGAGGGTATGTGATTAGGTTAATTAATTTTCAATATGAGACTTTAAGAGTAACTGATGTTATTTGGAGATAGGTGTTAATTTGTACCTTGGAAGACTATGCAACCAATTCCTTCAAATATTTGGGTTTCAATATTAGTTTTGTTTACTTTGAAGTATTTTATGGGCAATTTGTTTATCGAATAGTCCTCGTTGGACATTGGGTTTTCTTGGACAAATTTTGGAGATTAAGCATAGATTTTATTTTTAAAGGGTTATCCTTTTCTGGATTATCTGACCTTGTACTAACCTTTTTGGTTTTGGTTTTGGTTAAAGCCTAAAGACATGGGAAGTATATAGTTCTCTTTGGTGGATTTGGTGATTCTCTTAGAGTTTTTTATAGTACTCTTAATACGAAAAAGTATTCCTAAATACTTGTCTTTTGGAAAAAATATGAGTTTGATTAAGGAATCTAGTAAAAGTTGAAAGTCAACATGATAAGTGATTATGTTTACTAATGAATAAATTCCTCAATAAAAAGTAACTTAAAACAAAAATGTTTTCTATTAACTTTTCCTACTGGGGATTCGAATACCATTTAACCCATCACAAGTTTGTGATTTTCTTATGGTTAACATTCTCTTAGACATGTTTGCTATCACTCTCCCTCAAGAAAATGACCCTTTTCTTTTTCTTCCATGTCCATGTTTTCCTACACGAAATCCTATTATGGGTTAACTTGGGTGACCTCTGTACTTATCTTTCTTTATTTTAAAGTGATTGTTTTACTGACTCTTGTTCCAATGTGGGACTTTCACGGATGTTTCCAAGTTCAATTTTAAAATTGCGAGGACGCAATTCCCAAAAGGGGGGGAGGATGTAACACCCTAGGTAGATAAAGAATATGAAATTTTTATATTTATCCATATTTTTGAATAAAATATTAATATTACTTTAAAGGGGATTCTATGTTCGATGGCATACCCAACATGCAACAATGACTTTCTTGGCAATCTTACGTTGCACTCTAATAATAAAATAATATTATTTTATATAGTAGTTAACACCTAGCCATTGTAATGACAGGAATGAACAGAACTAACTACAAAATGATTATATATGTTTGTCAAATATTTTTACTTTTTACAATAAATGTTTGAGGATTAAAAAATGCAAATGAATCCAATTCTAAGCGTAAACAGTCTAATATTCTTTAAAAGGTCGATTAACCGCCTTTTGATGGCGAACCTCTTTTAAATCCAATTTTTGAAAATTTTATGTGTTATATTTGACAAAATAAAATTCTTCTTTAGAATCGAGACATCAAAGTTTACTTTGGGTAAATTTTTGGTATTTTTCCAAAAAAGATCAATTTTTAATGAATAGTGAAAAATGTTGTATTTTAATTTAAAACCGGTTTTACTCTAATTTATTTATTTGATTATATTATCTTTTGAATTGGTTTTAAAGTTAAATTAGAATATATTTTTACCATTTAATCCAATAGTGGTCGTTGGAATTAATTTCACTTTGAAATCGGACTTAAACTAGTGTCAATCTTTTGATACATTTTGTTTCATAAAAACACGCTATTTGTTTTGACAACAGGAATTAATTATTAAATTAATTAATGCAACTTATATGTTCTGAATTTTGTAAAAAATATATCATTTTTTAATTCGGAATATCAAATATATCTTAGGGTGAACTTTTGGTAATTTTCTGAAAAACTTCAATTTTTGATGAATAGTGAAACCACTAGGTGGTACTTATAAAAACTGATTTTCTGTTTAAATGAAATTTTTCCATCATTGTGTTTTGAATTTAAAAAATCCTACCTAAATGGTTGTCATTAAGAAGTAAAATGTGGTTCAATGGGATTAAAATAATTTTTTTGGTGAATAGTAACTTATTAAGTTTTTAATCGCGATTAGAGGTAATTAGTGTAGTTTATGGTAAGAATAATGTTTTAATAAACTGAAATGACCTAGAAACATGTCCTACCCTCATTGGATGTGTCATGGGAGACCAAGAAAATCCATGGGTCAACTTTGGGACCCCATGGAGCCACTTTGGTTGGAAAATGACATAAATATCTTTTTATTTAATGTTAATGTAAAAATGACAGAAACATGAAATGTTTTACTAAAACAAGTTTTACATGGGGTTATACAAGTCATATTTTTGACTATAAATATTAATTGGAATGCTAAAAATATTTCATACATCATTTTATTTTTTTTAATTTTTAGACATTAAATAAATTAAATTATTAATGACATCATAATGATGCAGCGATGACCTCATTATTTAACGATTTAAATAAAATGGAAATATAATGTAATATCTAAGACCTAAACATGTCCAAAACCTATTGTATGAGTGGATTTCGAACCCTTATCACCTAATACTAGAAATAAATCAATTTGTGACCTTTAAAATCCGAAAAGATTTTGAAACTAATGTATCATTTTGTAACTTTACAAGAGTGCCCCTCCTCTCTTCTTATAAAAGGCCCCCACCTCTACCTCCTTACCCACACTCCCAAAGCCTTTGGCTCGGCCAAAATCTGCCCATTTTGTCTCTAAAATTCCCTCTCTTACTCCTTGAATCCTCACTTTGGGCAGAAGTCTTCCCAAGGGTTCCTTTGAGCTCAAACAAAAGGGAGTTACCCGATTTTAAGGTAAATTTTTCACTTGAGTCCTTTTGTTTTATTTTGCCTCTCCAACCCTCTAAACTCTTTTTATTCATTTATTTTGAAACAAATACAGTATCTTAAATATAGTAGGATTTTTTTATAAGAATTATTCGAGCTACACTTACACACACCTACATATAATGGTTAAAGAACATATTGTTTCTGTGGATGGCGAATTTCTGCATTACGAAATGATGATTGTTCAACACTCATATAACACCTTCAAAGGTGGCCATTAATATATCAATATAATTATATATGATATATAATATGTTTATGTTTTACTTAAGCTTATGTATTATTAATTTTTGGTATAACTTTATGGTTTCCATTATGGGTAAACGCGATATCTTCATTTAAGGAAGTGCGGACTACCGCCCCCTCAAAGTGATGTGATTCGTTAATGCCATATGTGGGATGTATAAAGGATGGATTTAAAGTTATTATATATGATGTTATACTGGAATTATAATATACATCTATATCATTATTATTTATTTCCATTAATGTATGATATAGAAATGAAAGTAGTGTTCATGCATACGTACGGCTTACCGTCTCCATGAACGGTGCATATCATTTCTTATCCCCAAATGTAATGTACTATTATAAGTACATATTTATAATGGATATATATAATTTATGTTACATATAAATTATGAATATAATTATGGAATTAAAATATACATACGTCTCATTTAGTTTTAATTCCATTATTATGACCAAGAAATGAAAGTAGCGTTCATGTGTACGTACGGCTTACCATCTCCATGAACGATGCATTTCATTTCTTAACTTTAAATGATTATGTAATATTATAAATACATGTATATGCTGGATATATATGATATATATTATATCCAAATCATGAATATCATTCTGGATATAATGAACCATTGACCACACGAACAACATGTAATTGTAAGAAGTCCACTTTTGACTTAAGAACCAAATATCGACAAAACAAACATTATTAACTTAAAAGATTAGAAAATGTTTATAACATGTCAATAATTGATATAAAAGGAATAATGAACTTGAAAATGATCTTAATCAAGTAGAAATTAACTCAAGTTTATTATTCAGGACGTTAAAGAACGATCGTGTCAAGTCGGACCTGAGGTAAGGGATCCTACTCCTCTCTTTCTTTTTAAGTACGCTCTTTTATGTCATCCCTTTTAAAGCACATATTTCTTGTTATTGTGATGTTATTTTATATTAGTCTTACTGAAATTTTTATGTTCATATGATGAGAGAACCTATTCTCTCTCATCAATCCATTTTGGACGGTTTGAGTGGCACCGTTAGGCTACCGAATTTTCGTAAGAGATCTAACCTCTCTCTTTCTTTTTAAGTACTCTCCTTTATGTCACTTCTTTTAATCTCCTCTTTGTTATGTTAGGGGATGTTATATTATATTCCACTTTATTTAAACTTTATTTTATTATGATGAAAGAGCCTATTTGATCTCATCAATCCATTTTTGTAAGTTTTATGTGGCGCCGTTAAGCTGCCGATTTTTAGTAAGAGATTTTTCATCTCACTTTTATTCCCGTGATATTTATGCTTCATTTCCCACAATTTATTTTGAGTGGTGTATGTACTTCCCATTATTCTACTCTTTGTGTAATATACTTTTGTTTATGATTATTTACATCAATGATGTATTGACCTTATTTCATGGGGTATATGTTTCGAAAGATACCCAAGTCGGTAAGGGAACCTTTCACCCTCCTCTTTTTAAAAGACTTCTTTTGTTGGGTCTTTTAATTCACATATTGTTATATTGGGATATGTTCTCATATATCCTTATTGATGTAAATTTTCTGTGATGAGATACCTTTTTATCTCTCATCAACTCCTTCTTTGAATTTTGATGTGACGCCGTTAGGCTGTAAAATTTTTGCAAGGGAACTTTTTAACCCAAATTTGATTCTTTGGGATAAACTTGTACTCCTTGAATATGTCATTATATAAATATGTGTGAATAACATCTGATTGTTTTACACTTAATATCCACTTATATTTGGTGTATTCATTTGTGACACATAATTATGCAATTGAATTATCCTTAAACCAAGGATACCGTCTTTGTAAGGGTCTTCGTCTCAATCTCCATTTATTGAGGCATATTTTGTTTTATACACAACCTTCTTTTATATGGTGTATAAACCCCTTTAACATTTACGTTTATTCAAAAGGATTCTTTTTTCTACGAAGCATTTTACTAAACGACCAAAAAGGAATGTCTCTTTTTATGTACGTGGTGACAACAACCTTTTCCGCTGCCGCGAGTATTATTTGATCCTTGGCTTCCTCAACAAGCTGTAATGTTTTTAAAATAAAATAAATACCATATAGTTTTTTTTGTATTTTGGTATTGAAAATGGTTTTGATAATGGATTCTATTATGTCAATATATTTACATGATATATTGTAATTGAAATGTGGAAATGTTAGCATTTCTTTATGTTGGTTTTATGTGTTATAATTTTATAATGGTACTTGGACATTTTACAGGTGGTTACGTGATAAACCATATGACGGGTGGTGTCGTCAATACCAGGATGGGTGGTTACGTTATAACCTCCAATGCATTGGGTATGGAAGTCGGCCATATGTCTATTCCATTAAATATGTATGGAAGTTGGCTGAATGGCTATTCCATTAAGTGATATGTGTGGAAGTCGACCTCATGGTTATTCCACTTAAGTATGTTTATGTCCCATGTTACCTTTATTTTTTAGAGTTTTTATTTTTTGGAAACTTAGTAAAAGTTTATACTTTGTAATCTTTTAAGATGTAATAGTTATGTCCTAATTCTCTAAAACTCTAAACCTGAAAAGATCCTCAATGTGAATTATTCATTTAATTTAATATTAAGTAAGGTTTTAGGCCGGGGCCTTATATTATGAGTTTAAATATTTCTTTCAAAAATATTTTTTTGTATCATTGACATCATTTATTTTTATTATAATTCAATGAAACCCATTGTAATAATTTTTATACATTATATTGGTTGGATAAAATAGAATTTTTTTAATTAAATCTACATATTTTACTTCAATTATTTATTTATTGAAAAAATTCAATTTATCCAAAAAAATTAGCATTGGTTTTCATTTATGAAACATATCATATGATCTTCTTAATAACAATAAAATAGTAAAGACCATTTATTTTATAACATTACTTACTATACCAATTCCCCAAATGTCATTTTGATAAATCAATAAATTAGTTAGGTATTTTCCATCACGTTAACCATTTCATTACACCATTAAAAAACTCCATTGTTTTAAGGTGATATAATTTATGAAACTATATTTTTTATTCCATGTTTCTCAATATTTATTTAATATTAAAGATAATTTTCCTCTATAAAAAAATTATCAAAATACCATGATTGTTATCCTATATTATTTCATAATATTCAATTGATACTTGTTGAGGAACAACAGAGTCTCTTTCTCTATTTGAATGTACATTACGATCCCCATTTTCTAAATTCCCTATAAAATAGAGAAAACATATTCTCATGTTTTACTATATATAATGGGACCACACACATTATCATTTATCGTGCAAAACATGTGTGAGGATAAATTATTCTTTTCATCCTATAGATATTTTACACTATATTTCCTCTGAAAAAATTAAACAGGTAGTTTTCATTTATATTTTTTGATTAGGAATATCTTTTAAGGAAGATAGCAATTAAATGATTACCCTAATTTATCGACCTTTCAGTCTATTAATTTAATTGCACAGTATAGTAAATTCATCAACTGTGATAAAATAAATTTTATTATTACTATACACCTATTAAATAATAAGATTTTCCCTCTATCCTTGTATAAATTAATATCCATATATTACATTAATAATATATAACATACATTTTAATAAAATTTAAAGACATGAGTAACATGTTTTACATAAAATCATGAAATTATGCTAAATATTATCAACATTGAGTACCTATTTATTCATCAACTTACATCTATCAAGTTTTATTTTCAATATTCCCTTAATATTCGAAGATATAATATTTTAAATGAAAAAATTTCCACACACACAGTCCTTTAGATTCATAAAAATTATTATATATTACATCATGTGGGATAAACACCCCCTATGAAGAATTCATATATTGATATTATAAATCTATATAAATATGCTTTTTTACCAATGTAGCTTTATCGACCATTATATTTTCATTATGTGACAAATCGGGTTGAGTTAAGATAAAAGTTGTAATCTTCTCAATCATTTCAGCATAATTTGTGATGAAATACTCTTCTTCATGTAGAGAGAATTTATATTCCAAAGGGATATAATTTATTTATATTCCTTCCATTCCCCTCAAGCATCCAATGTGTTTAATACTATTCCACTATTTGATATAATAGATAGTTTTGTTACTATGATAGATTAATAAAAATATTTTCCAAAAAATTGAATTTTTTATTTGAAATATATGATGTTACCTTATCACACATGTTCAATTATAGGATAATTTCCCTCTAGATATCTTCTATACTCTTTATAATAGGACATAATGTATCTAATGTAACTATAAAAATGTCACTTCATTAAAGGAATGATTTTTATGTATCACTCTACATATTATTTAACTCCCAATATGTTTTTAGTTTTTAAATAACACAAATTAATAATGTTTTATATCCATCTATTCTATTTAATTTCACTGTTGACATAGTTTTCAATGTTTTTGCTAATTTAGGTTGAAAATAACACCCCTTTTACACATTTTATTTACCGTTTTCTCAACCAATCACATATAAAATATAGTTATACCACATTCAGCCATTTAATTGATTTTATCATTTGATATTTACATAAAATAGAGTTTTTATTGGATCCTCCAACAATAAATTAATATTCAAAAACATTCTTGTTAAAAAAAATTATTTATTTTGTGATTCAATATTCTTTTATAAAATAAAAACTTAATAATCAAATTGAATTTTTAATATTTATTTTTCTTAACAATTGAACTTTAAATAGATAAATAATATATTTTTTACTTCTAAAATGACTTCATTATCATCTTCATTCATTAATATTTTTATTTTGGCAATGATCTGGACTATGTTCTATATGAACTACATATTAGTACACTAATTTACCTATTTTTTATTATTGAATATCCATTTTCTCAAGCACAACTATATTTTCAATATTGAGATCAATAACACCTTTTATATGGTTCTCAACATCATTTTTAGATTAATTATCTTATTATAAAGGGATCACATAATCCCTTTAATTTCATTTTTACTTTTTTTCACTTTCTTCTAGAAAAATATAATCATTTTCTTACACATTGAAAAACCATTATTTCATTGAATGTTCTTTTGGGGATAAATATCATAAATGAATATATTTGTAGTGGTAAATATCCTTTATAAAAATAGTATTTATTCGACACCATCATCATCCTTTTATATCATCCTTTTACCACTTTCTACTATGTGTCTCCCTTTTCAAAATTTAAATACTCCATAATTGTCATGAAATAAAATATATGTTTAACTACAGGTAATTTATTCTAGTTTGATTCTTGTTTCACCATTAAATTTAATTCAATTTCAATATAATAATTATTCACAAAACCTTATAGGTTCATAAAAATCTTGGATGATACTAAAATCCCATTTTAATTTTTTATCTGAAACATGACTATATTTTCGTTTAACCTTCCCTAAAACCTTCAAATTGTATAATTTTAGTAATCTTAATTTGGACTTGTTTATAATATATAAATATTATCAGAAAAATAGTTCCATAAATGGATCCAATAACAAAAAATATCATTTTGAATAACCATAAATATCTATATAATGGATCTGTTTAAAAAGCTATATTTTTTAAAATTAATAAAAAATTATCCTTCATAACATTATTCTACCATATAAATATAATATTAAAATATTTACTATTTATATTTAAAGGTTTAAAACACATCACATTAATATATATTTCATTTTATTGATCAATAGATAATTCATTTTTTCGATTTTCATTAATATTGACAATATTCTTTCTAGTTTTATTTAAATAAATCATAGTGGGATCACTTACTAAAATTAGATACATTATAGAAGATAATACATATAATCTAAGATATAAGTCATTTTATCCGTTGATGTTATTAATTTTGTTTCAAATTACATACATCATTTTTTAGAACAATTTCTTCATTTATTTTTTTCTCCCTGTCAATGATCAAATATTTATGTATTCACAAAGAAATATAATTTTAGCTATAATACCACTAGTTAAAACCAAAATGAAAAAATAGAACTTATAAGGGATTATATATTTTATTCAATTACCCACAAATAATAGGTTATTATTATTATATTATAAATGATAAATGAACCTATACATTAAAAAATATCATCCAAAATATCCAAATATGGAATGAAAAATCTAGTATAAAATGATTTTTCCATGTTCACCGAAAATATACTATTTCTATGGTGAATGAAAATATGATTAGGTGATGTAGAAAATAATCACTAAAAACTGTTATAAATCAATTTATTTTTAATTATATCATTGTTTATTCCAAGTTTCAGTCCCTTTATATACCTCTCTACAGAATTATTAGAGATAAAAACACAAATAGAAACACATTACATGTCATTCACAAAGATAGTTTAAATGAGTAATTAACACACACATATAAACATGGATTCCACCTTTAATAAATCTTCAATATTAATATTTTATAAATAATCATGTTTCATGTGTTCATTGTTTTCTTAATGTAATTTATGATAATAATAAGTAAATTTTATGTTCTCAATTCTCTAGATCCACATCAATTAGTTAAACATTCTTATATCCTTTAACTTTTTCTCTAAATTATTTTCTTTTCATATACCAAATTATATAATAAAATTTGTATCAAATATATCAATAATGGTGGAATTAATCCTCTTATTAATCAATGTATCCTCATCATATTTGACAATCATCCATGTATTAAAAGTTATCTTTTATCTCCCAAATTATTGTTTAATATGTAGAATTATGTCATAATTTTCTATAGTAACAATATGTAACTAAAAAGAAAATATATATAAATTGTATATAATTCTAAAATAAATTGGTCAATAACATAAATATTCTTCAATGAAATCCATTATAGTGTAATGTACTTTGTTTTGGTGTGATACTTTGAAATTCCCTAAATCAGTTCCTTTAATTATATCCTTATTATAGATCTATAATAACTTACCATGGCTCGTACTTCTTAAAAATTATCACTCATTAAAATCAAAGGTTAATGTTTTGAAATGATTGCAACCTCAGAATTTTTTTTTCTACATCCATATTTAAATTGCAGTTTGAATTTCATATAATAAACATCTTCCCACATCTATATACACATGCCCAGAATCAAGAAATATTGTATATCCATTATGAAAAGATTGTTTTACTTCCTGAAAATTTTCCCTATTGTGAAATCAAATTATGGCCTAGGTTATATTTCATAAGAGATGGTAATTAACCTATACTTCTATATTTATCACTGTCATATCATAGGATAAATAATTCATATTTTAGAATTTATTCCATCATCTAAAGAAAATATACAATTATTATTTTTATGTATATATAATTATTGTTTTTTTAGTTTTCTGTTTAACCTACTTACAATATAAAAATTTTCTCATATTTACTAAACCTCTTTAAAACATCAAAAATGATATATTACATATAATATTAAATATTTTAATAAAAATTCCATTCCTTATCATGCACCAATAATAACCCTTGATCACATTTTATATCAATACTACCATAAAGAAACTACTACATAATTGTAATAACACAAAATTATAAAACAAAAACACAACAAACTACCATGTATGCGACATAGAATAGTAAAATTAAATAACCCACAAAATATATTTCATCAACCATAATCTCTTTCATAGATTTCAGAACACAAATCCCCGAGTCTAATTGAAAACTACTATTAAATACTATTATAAACATGACATTAAAATTTATGGAATTAATATTAATTAAAATATTATGGAATGTATAGTTATCTATTTATAATAAATAAAATAGGAAACATTAAAATGAGACAAATGTTTTCTAAATAACTGTATTTTTTCATAACGATAGCCTAATCACACATTACACACAAAATTTAAAATTATGTTTTACCAAATATGTATTTATATTTTATAGAATAAAATTAATTTTTGAAATTTGGATATCAAAATTAGGATAATATGTTGTTTTGTGATTTTCTCTGAAAAGTTTTATTTTTTGATGATTAGTGAAAATGTTGATTTTTTATTGTAAACTACACTTTAATTTTAATTATTTATAATGTTATATATTATTTGAAATTTAATTTAAAGTATGTTTATTTCAATTCTTTTAAAATTTTACTAATATTTATCATTGAAATCATTTAATTGATGAATTTTTATATATAATCATTATAATCTTTTGAAACATTCTCTACGAAGACTCGCTTTCTAGTCACGTATGTTGGATTAATTTTATAATATATTATTCCAACATTGTAAATGAAATTTTTAAAAATATATAACATATTTTTAATAATTATAAATTATATTAACTAAAATGTTAAAAAAAATATTTTACCAAAATTATTAGTGGAAACAGTAAAAATTATTTACTGCGGTTATAGTAAAAATAGATTTACCATGTTGTAAAACTAAAATAATAATGATTAAAATGAACTAAAAACATGTCAAATATATATTTCAAGTCTATACTGAGACCTTATATTGTAAAATGAATAATAATTATAAATTTTTATCATTTTACATGTGATAAATATGAGCACTCCTTTTTCTTTTCAAAAATTACTAGTGTACCGCTCACTTCACCTATAAATGTCCACTCCCTATCCTCTCTTATTAACATATTCATGCCATTTTGTTTATTACAAGACCTTACTAAATAACTTCCCAAATTCTATCCCATAATATTATAATCCTTGGTTTGATAATAAATCCATCCTACAAATACTTCGAGTATAATCCTAAACAGGTTGTCCAAGAAGACATAGAATTCATTACTAAGAATTTTTATATTATTTATTACTCAACATAATTCATTATAATTAAAAAATAGTTATATAATAATATAATAATATTAATTATATATATATATGTGTGTGTGTGTGTTTGTGTTAATTAAAATTACCCAGAACTATCAATATATCCATTAGACGGGTTATGAAATTATCAATCATGTGTACGGTAGACTACCGCCTCCCAAAACAATATCATTTGTTTTTCTATTACCATCTCTCACTGTTTGGTATAACGATGTATATAAATTTTTTATATTTTATTTATATCATAATTATACCTATTGATTCCTTATATAATGTATATAGCCTTTCAGTATTTATTTCATATAGGATATGATAATCTCATTTGTCTGTATGGTGGATCGCTGCCCTACGAAGCAATGTGATTCTTTTTTCACATACAGTTTACATAGAATATAATATGGAGAAAATAGATTAATATATGTTATATACATGAAGAAATTATTATACTAACTATATATTTATCTTTATAAATATATAATATTTTATTTCACAACTTTTCACTCACTGAAAGATGATAATGTTGTTTATATACATGTTCGCTACCGCATTCATGAAGCGACGTGAATCTATTTTCATCACCACACCACATGGATGATATATAAAATTATATTTAAATAAATAATATGTTATTAATGTTATTATGATCATTAAATAGGGATAAAATATTTTAAACCCCCATTCTATAAAGATCATTGAATAATGGAAACCATACTCATGTGTACATAGGACCTACTATCAACGTGATGATAATGTACTTGATTTATAAAAACCATATAAAATGATTAGTTTTGAAATTTAAATTTTTGTATAAATATGATACTTATTTAAAAAATTTATTCTTTATATTTCTAAATAATTTCTTTTTTAAGCATATTCAATCTAGTATTTTGATTTTTGAAACTAATCTTAATATCATCGAGACTTCTGATTGAAAGATAATTGATTAGGTAATCATATATAATTTAGTAATAAGTATAATAAATTAATTAATGATATTTAATTATAATTATAATTTCTTAGTTAATTTACCCAATTTTTTTATTTGGGAATAAAAATAACGTATCTGACGAGTTAGGCTCAAGGTAAGTGACTTTGTATAAATTTCTCTTCAATTATGTAGTATTGTAATGTTATGTACCAAATTTCTTTTATATAGTATATATAATTAACAAATAACATGTAATATCATGATTCATTATTAATTAATGGTATCTTATGTTTTAATTTCAATTATTTTATTTTAGTGGATTTGAATTTAAAATTTCCAAGTCGTAAATTATTTTATTACTCAATTTATATTCATTGGGTTATATTACTTCTTAATTGTTATTGATATTTTAATATTATGTGTTTAATTACGTAAGATAATATTATGTTATATTTATAATTATTTCATGCATATTTATATTCGATACCCATTATCAAATTATTGGTTTATTCTAACTTCAGAGACATGATCATTGTAATGGTTTCTTTCATAAACCCGTTTTAATGAGGAATGATTATATTTTAATTTCCATTGAAGTAAATTATTTAAATATTGTATAATGAAACCTTTAAATTTATTATTCTATGTTTATTCATGAAATATTTGACGTAATAATACCATTTTTAAACTCTCTAGTATTTAAAATGATTTAGAAAAGGTTAAAATAAAATATAACATCATTTATTTATATGGTCTGAGAGCATTTTTCTTCCAAAATAATTCTTTCTATATTTTTTAATGAATTTTTATAAACCATTTCCAAATGATTTATTAAATAATTTTTTACACATTTTATATTTTCAGATAATTTTTTTAATTTAAACATAGTGTTGTTTTCAAAAGAAGACATGGTTGTATTTTATCGAAAAATGAAAGGAATCATTGTTTTGACATACTAACCATGTACGGAATTTTATTCTGCATGACCAATCAAGGTTATAAAAATTGATTATAAGTTTTAAATATTATTTTAATATAAAATGTTTCCCAAATTCCTTATGAACATTTAGTTTTAAATGTGATTTTCTAAATGAAAATGATATTTACTTCAATAATATTTTTAATATTAATTTAATGGTATTTTATTCATAACTAAAAAACCTACTTATTTGAAATATATTTTTATGAACATGTGTTGTATTGATACCATACTTAATCTTCATATGGGGTTTTTATGATTATTTTTACCAAGGATATTATTGAAATTCACTTTATTGATTAATTTTTGTAGCCAATATTATTCCCTTGAATTATTCACCTTACTACGAGAAACGAACATTAAATTTACCCTATATATCGACATTAATTATCATGTATATGTTTTTTTATTAAAATATATATATATATATAATTTCGACATGAATTGTTTTAAATTTAATTTTATTATTTATCAAGGAAATATTGATAAATATGAATTCTTTACCCAATTTAGATGATTAATGATGAGGGAAATTGATTAAGAATTAAATTGATTACTCCATATATGATTAATTACATAGTCATGCACTAATGGGTGGTCCCTAAATTATATAGGTCCTATATGCATCGACATATCCCATGAAAAAACAGTTATCCAAATTAGTTAGATTTTCCCAAGTAATGTTTAACTATCATGAGATATATATTGATAATTTAGGTAACATAATTCTTCAGATATTGACATATAATAATTATTGATATCCTTCATTGGGATTTTTTTGTTGAATTATTTAATAACTATTATAATATCTTTGGAATAATTTCATTCTTAGATTATTGTTCAATTGGAATGTAAGTTAGTTTATTTACCTTTCCATACTGATTATGACTTACCTTATTAGGTAATTGATTAAATAGTATGTTTTCTCAGATATATTCATTACATATTATTTATGTTTTATATACTCATGATATATTATACTATATATAACACTTAATGATAATTTGGGATCACCAATATTTTTTCCTTGTTCCTTAGATAAGAAGAAGACTTATTCGAATAAATTTCAAGGATGTATATCATTTCATTATTTATGTATTTAGTTTCATTTACTAAAAAAATGTGTTTCATGTATGAATATAGTATACTAAGACTAATAAACTAATTAGTAATTCAGGATTATATTACATATAAGATTCTAATGTAATAAAGTGGATACTAACTTTACATTACTGTGGTTAGGGTTGTTACAATTGGTCTCTCAAAAGGATTAGCATACAAGATAGTAAAAAGATTAAGGAGGAAATAGATTATAAAACATAACCTTATGATATAATTTGACAATAATTATACAATAACACCCAAATTTTTTATTAAAGGAATACATTATGTTTTTTTCCTATGAATGCATCCCTATAAGGATTCTACAACAGGATTTGGTTCAGGAATAGAGGTACCAAGGGCTAATTAAAACAAAATTCCTTCATTTGGATTGAACTGATCATCACCTTGTGAATGAAAATAGACTTTACTACGCACCTTATTTTTTACACTTGAAGAAATTTTTAAGAAAAAATCTAATTGTCATTAAAAACTACAGTGAATGATTTGAAAATAATGATATACCAAAAAAACCCATATTTATTATTCTGATGTTGGATAAAAATAAGTTTTCCATTTATGTTAAGGGTTCCACTAGGTTTTCAATTATAAATTATGTTTCATAATGATATGATATAATCTATTTTTTTCATAATTTATAAATTGAACATATGATTATAAATGTTAAATACATCAATGAACATAATAAATTAGGTAGAAATATCATTTCTATAGTGGGACTGTGTGCATCTTTCGAAGGGAACTAGTTCTCCAAGAATCCTCCTCATATGAGAAAATTGAATCTTGTTCCAAAAATAAATATAAATAATTATATAATAATTATTTATTCAATGTTTAGTAACTATTCAAGTGGAGGAAAGAAAAAAATATAGAAAAATTGATGTAGGGAAATAAGGATTTCCCCACAAGATATAATTTTCCAAAGAAACACTATGTTACTTTCTTAAAAGGGATGATAGTTTACTAAAAGTGTTGATATTTCAAGTGAATGTAAATTTCTTCCCATGTTAAATGATTTAATCATAAGTTTATGGGGCACAATGTAAGTTAATTCACTATTAATTAAAGGAATATACCTCAAAAGTATCTAGTAGATCTTAGTCAAGGTTACTCTAATACAACAGAAGAAGTGGAATGATTAAGGATCTTATGTTTGTATTAATGACTTATATTATTTTATTATTTTATCAATGACACCATAGTTATATTAATTATTAAATGTATATGGATTGTATTACAATTATTTCTTACTTATGGATTATTTATTCTATGTTGAATAGTGCAAATGACCAAAATTGATTCAGTGGGACTTTCAATTTTTAAATTAACACATGAATGAGAGAAATAAAACCCTTAATATGTTCCTAATGTTGAGATAATGATATTAGTATAAAGATATTAATGATATAGATAATGTAAATTTGATAGCACTCACTACCTAGAAACTGATTAATGATTAGTTTAAAATGTAGGTTATGAAATCATTGATGCACTTTAAATTTTTTTTTTTGGATTTTTGTAATATATTTACTAATATAATTTTTATTTATGGAAAAATGAAGCATGAATTTAATGATAAGGTTTTATGTAAATGATGGTTATTACCAGTGGACCCAAGGCCGTGCACGTCCGGCTCTCCCGCTTGGGACGCGGTGACATGCCGCGTCCGTTTGAACCAACGCGGCCCCACACGGGGCCGCAACACCTCCAAGCCGCGGGGGCGGCGCCCCGCGGCGTCCAGCTGCTCGGCCGCTCGGCCGAGCCGAGCCAGGTGGGTCCGACCGGCCGGGCTGGTCCGACAGGCCGGGTCGTGCCCTGGCCGGGCCGTGCCGGGTCCGGCTGGGTCGGACCGGGTCGGGTCGACCCGGTTCGGGTCGGCTGACCCAGGGGGGGCGGGCCGGGTCTGCCCGGGCCCGGACCCCCTGTCTTTGGACTGTTTTCGGTCTTTTGCCCATTACATGAGCTACGGGCCTCCGAACAACGCGCAGTCAGTGGAAACGCGATCCTTGGATCGAGACGGTCGTTTCAGTATATCACACTCAAGGTTTCAGAATACTTTGAGTTCGGCAGGGTTCGTTCGTACACGAAACCAACCAGGCCCTTGGAGCGGAAACGCACATATCATGAGCTACGGACGTCTGATTGACATGCCGTCGACTTTGTTGAATTCCTCTAAGTGAGGAGGATCTTTTGGCTCACTTCGCCCAAGGTTTGGACGCAGTTGGAGTATGGTTGGGTTGGTTTTTCCTTAAAAACCAACCGGGCCCCTAGGACGAAAAAGCCAATAACTCTTAGACCGGGCGTCTGATTGACGCGCCGTCTGCGACGTTGAGTTCCTGTTGACGATACGG
This sequence comes from Viscum album, assembly GCA_963277665.1. Taxonomy (NCBI): domain Eukaryota; kingdom Viridiplantae; phylum Streptophyta; class Magnoliopsida; order Santalales; family Viscaceae; genus Viscum; species Viscum album. The sequence continues at coordinate 928,935,724 of OY728146.1, read as the reverse complement.
AACATTTGGATATATCAACCTCGGACTTTGTGTCAGTTGATGTATCAGCCTCTCTGCTCGTGGAGCGGACCCTCTGAATAAGCTTGTTGTGTGCATGAACCCTAGAGCTGGCTGCGACTGCTACTTCGACAGCGACGACTGTGCATAGATCCTCAGTGGACTTCAGCGACGACTATGCAGAGATCCTCAGTGGACTGCATCAACGACTGTGCAGAGATCCTCAGTGGACTGCGAGGACGACTGTGTAGAGATCCTCAGTGGACTGCGACGACTACAGCACACAGCGATCCCTTGCGGGTCAGTGCTACAGGTCCTGTGTGGACCTGATCCTATGTGGGTCTGATCCTGTGTGGGTCAGCGCTCAGCGGTTCTGTGTGAGCCAGCGACTACAGGTCATGTGTGGGCCCGATCCTATGTGGGTCTTTGCGGGGGTTAGTACCTATCGATCCTTTCTGGATCTGACGACTTAGATGGATCAGTGATCATCTTTATCGTCATCCGAAGAAGTATACCTGTGTGAGCTGAATTCTGTGTTACTCTCCTTTATGGATTGTGTTGAGCTATCCTGTGTGGATTTACTGTTTTACTCTCTTTTGTGGATTGTGTTGAGCTATCCTGTGTGGATTTACTGTTTTACTCTCCTTTTTGGATTGTGTTGAGCTATCCTGTGTGGGTATACGTTTTTCTTTCCTGTGTGGAATGGGTTGTGCTTGAGCTCGGACATTGGAGCCGATTGGGAATTGATGACTTAGGTATATGTATGGGAATATACCTAAGTAGTGTCGGTTATTACTTAGTGATTGTATATTTCCTTTGTGGTTTATCCTTTGTAGATTTCGGGAGACTTTCGGGGGTCTCGGGGTCCCTACTGAGTAGCTTATACTCACCCCTGCACGGGCTATGCCCGCACTACGTTGTGTTGGTTGTAGACGATGGACAACGCTGATTGTGGTGGAGGATTGCGGAGCAGGACGATACCTGGAGGAGGACCATTGGGCGGGACGTACTCGGAGCAGTCAGGTGGACCCGAGGAGCTGTGGAGGATATCTGTACCCACCCTTCAGGTGGGACCTTCAGAGGACGGCTCGACGCTGCGGCTTTTCTTTTCAGTTTCTGTTTTCCCCTTTCAGTTGTACTTTACAGTTGGGCTTGTATTTCCGGCCCCTTTTACTTTCAGCACATCTTGTTACAGTTTTTTACATAGTGTTTACTTTTCCGCTTGCTTACTATATGGTGCTTGTTTACTTTTCAAAGGCAATGCCTTCCCTTTTCTTGGGATTTACGCCTTGGTGCTAGTCGCCAGCCCCTGGCCTATAAAAGGCGGGCTTGGGGTAGTCACGACACGGGCCCCGAGGACGGGTTTTGACATATTTACCTATAAATAGGACATTTGGACTACATATTTGAATACATGAATATCCTTAAAACCTATAATTCACTTCTCACCCTATTCATTCATCAAGGAATTAATAATCCTTCTTTTTATCCCTCTATAGCATGAAAGATTATGAAATTATGGGGGGTAGTGGAATAAAATTCTAATCAGTGTTTGGAATACATAATACCTATTTGAGAAACCCTTTTCTCCATTGTTAAACAACACTAGTTAAATGTACCCTTCCCTAACCAAGGACATATGTGATATAATTTTGGGAACTCCTATAATGACCCTTTAATCCTTTATCAAAGCCTCTCTAAAGTGTTGTTTCCCATGTTGTCTATTTCCTAAAGTACATTCAACTCCTATAGGATTTCAATGTAAAGAAATATCAGGTCATGCATGCATACCTCATGTGGGACCTCTGAATTTCCTATCATATACCCTATACAAGCCACCAATCAATAACTTTTCAAGACACCAATGGATGGGATCCTCTTTATTTGATCCCTTGTGTGAGAGAGACCAAATTGAAACCTCTACCGATGCTTCCAAAACATCATGATCATAGTAGGAGTCACACCATCGTCTCTACCATTTAGGTATGCATTCCTTCGGTGGGAGGGGTACCTATCTTGTCCTACTTGACGGGTAGGGTCCTCGGGGTTCATGTGGGTATTCATCCCCTTGATCATAATGACCCCCACCAAGGGGCAGTGTTTGGGAACTCCCGGTCTTGAATATAAGAGTTATGAAAATTTTCATCCCCATTTGTCTCTCTGACCCGAGGCCTCTGATTCAACATGTGGAGGGTGAAGATCACACTTCCATTTCCCTTTAATATGTAATGAAATCCTATTTTCTTCCCTAGAAATCAATTTTAGGGAATCCTTCCTAATGTAAGACCTTATACATTCTATTATGACCTCTCATGTTTTAATTATTCTTCCTTATATATGACCATGGGCTGTAGCTTGATAGATCACCAAATATAACTATCCCAGTTTGGAAAATAATATCAGTGATGAGAATTTAAATTTCCTTTCTCTATCACTTTAGATCCATGGAACAATGATACAAAGGAAGTGTCATTTCCTTGGCCTCTTCCCCCAATGAAAGATAAGATCATGTGGTTTTCTAGTTCTTCTGCATCATCTTCATCCCATTAAGTCATGAATCATGTGTACTTACAGGTTTTCAAAAATCATGATATCAATATAGTTTGACAGATTTTATTCGCTAAGTATTTTTTTAGATATTTCTCTCACCCTCCATTATAAATCCTCCATAGGCGAGGGTCCTCAAGGCCATGTATCCTACCTTAAGTAATTGTATATTGTTTGGTTTATCAAATATACCACTACATCTTATTTCTCACATTGAGCATGAATAATGTGGGATTAGATTTTAGTGTTGATCATTATATCTACACTATCCCATAAAAACTAGACCTCCAACTTGGTATAATATACAAAAACCCAACATCTTGGGAAGCATTTCAAGTGTAAGCCCCGACCAAACTAATGGGGTTTCTATTTGGTATAATACCCGATAATAATTAAAAAATGGGAATCATTCCATTTGTAATACCCATATAAACTAGAGAATAATACTTAAGAATATGCCCCAAATTAATTCTATCAAGGGGTAACACTCCCCCCATGATAAAAACCATCATATGGCCTCTATAGGCATGGGTCCTCACCATGATACTATATGGGATTTGATTTCTATCTAAATTTGATACATAAGAAGCCTCCCTAAGGTCCAAACCTCACACCCCAAATCAACTAGAATTCTATGTGGGCCACATTACCAGTAGAGTCTTACCTGAAATGGTATCCCATATACATGTATGGTTCCCTATTCCACTTCAGAACAATTATGACACCAAAATTTTACTATGATCTTTTCCCCTAAACAATCATTCAAAATAATGTTAAACTAAAAGTTTTATCCCTTGTTGTATGAACATAAATGTATTGAAGTGTACCATTAAGATGCACAAAATTTAATGGGTTCTGATTCCTTCTACAAGGATACATAGGAGTCCCCCATTATGGTCCCATTCCAAACATCAAAACAACTCTCATCTCCCGGGATGATGAATCAATCCAAGATTCCCCATTATGTTTCTCAAAGATAGCATCATAATTTGATAACAACATAATATATGATCAGTATATTATAGGTTTCCAATGATGGATAACCTCATATAGATATAAACATCTACATTGAAAAATAATATCACATATAATCAAATAATTCTAAATTCTATACATAAGAATCAATTTTTAATTAAAGGGACACATACATTATACTTGGAAATTAATGAAGGATTAATCAACATATCATAAATTTATAAGATTCCCAGAGTTGGCATCAATCGCTACTAAAATAGTTTGATGAGATTGAATTTCCATCATACTGACCAATGTGATTTCTTGAGTAACATCGAATAAGTTTCCCTATGAAAATAGGCATTTGGAACGAATTTTTGGGAGTCATCATAGATATAGAATGTTTGGGTGTTTATGGACCCATGATCAACTATTTCTAGAATAATTATGAGAATAATGTATGCAATATGAAAGCTTCTATGAAACACCATCCTCTGTAATCAATCATCATAAGAAACATTTTCATTGTAAATAAAAATGGTGAACCGTACCTGAATCGTTAACCAATATGACGGAGTCACGCACTAATAAAAACCATTAATCTCTCAAAATGAAAGAGTTTATAACAATATATTTATTCCTGAATGTTTATATTTAATTATATTCCTATTTTTTTATATTTCTTGTTTTTATTTGTCATGAATAAAAAACATTCAACAATATCTCCCTACAATCCAAATATCATCTTACCGTATCTAATATATGTACTCCATAGCTACCATTAAAGATGGATCTTCATCCAAGGATAAGATTCCATCACCTACCATGATTATTTAATGATAGGTCCTGAATACATTGCGTCATTAGTATTTATAAAGTGATACCATCCCAACCATAGGGGTTGCCCAAAATGACCTCTTACTCACAATTCCCCACTGATCATTTAATTATTATTGGTCAGTGGTCTATAAATTGGCATAACCAACCAACTTATTCAAACATTTTAGAATCTTATCCATAAAACATAACAATAATACCCTCACTTATATTTGGTTTTTGAATTGAGAGTCCATATATGGCCTCATAGAAAAGAAACATCAGTCCTTCCAAATGGATACATACAGTAGTTTCTTCGACCCATGTTTTAGGGAAGTATACCCTCAACGTGATGTTAGTGTAATCCTCATGTTTCTGGCCTAGGTTTTCCAAACTTGAACACACAAGATAACACTATAGAGGTAGAAACCATTAAAAAGGTAGTAGGGCCACACCTTTTCCCCCTTTGGTGAAGCCCGCTAATAATTGTTTTCTGGAAAACTATGAGCGGGAACATATACCCACCCTCTCTAATTTATCTAGAAAACAGAATCATCTAGTTGCATAAAAGGAATCCCTCCATTCAAATTCGTAGTTACATAAAAAATAAGAACATAAATATGATTGTAATAACAAATCCTTCCCGTAGATTTGTATAGAAGCAACTGAATAATCATGCCTATAAAATCTAACAATAAACCATGAGAAGGTGGATGCACATGCATGATTTTTACATGGATGCTAGTAGTCTTATCTAGAAGCACATGATAGAGTCAGTTTAAAGTCTCAAAGAACAATAGGTGGAAAACCCCACTCTATAACCTCTCACTAGAGTACTTTTAGTATCCACTGGTGGGGAATAAAGGATATGAGTGTGCACAAACCCCCTTCTCTAGATGTGGACTAAAAATAAATCCCTATTCTAGTCACTAATGTCACTAGGAATATATTAACCATGGTTAATGGTATAAAATCCCATTCCCTCATATTTGAGACCTTTTAGGACATCATAATGGAAAAAAATTTGATAAAGGGACAAATAAATAGCTCCATCCTAGAAAAATGGGAAGGCTCATCCGCATGCCACCCTAGAGTAGACATATACTTCTTTTCTCATATATGAGGGTAATGTACCCCCCTGGAATATATAGAAAAATGAATCAAAGACATACACATGTTCTAAAAAGTAGTAATCATGCTATTATATGGACCACTCCATAACATGCACAATACTCTACTAAATTCATAAGTGCCTATTAGAAAATCACGACAGTACCATGAGAGCTAGTCAAGAAAGATTTTATGATTGAAACAAAATTTCCCAATAAAAGTTTTTCACATCTCTTAAAATAAGGCATCCTAAAAAAGCCTCAAATGATTCAAATGGAAAATTACATGTTGATCAATGATCCCTCTCAACATAATCGTATGGTTCTTAAATCCATTAGATGTTTATCAATGGTATCTCATGATCTCTCTCTCATGTTACCAACATATAGGATATTTGGTATTAATTTAAAAGGTCCACCCTAGAAATATCAATATTAATGATTACATTATGTCCATAATATAATCAGTCTTGAGATACCATATCCTATTCAGATTCCTAGAATCCCTCCACCAGGATAAAATATCAAAGGGAAATAGATTCTTACCTATGTTGTAATATTCAATGGTAGTCCTTCCCATGATGCTTTTGACTGCAAAATATATTTCCAGAATATTGTTTTAATTTATTTGAAGAGTCATCCCCGTAGGTATATAGTTATGAGAAATCCTTATCAACATGAGGCACTTGGGAAAAAATGGTAGTCATCTTTGATTCATGTTCATTGAGAAGTGAAATTATTTCTAAGCCAGAGGGCGTCCCATGAATCCTACCAATCTCTAAATTTCCTATAGAACTCTTTCTTTACAACATAATTGAGTATTTCCATACTAATAACATTACTTTTTATAATGGGACAGGAAGGAATATACTCTGGTAAGACCAAGTTGTGGAGACTCTAGAAAACAATTAATATAACAAGCTGAACATGAAAATACAATAGGCTAAAAAAGATATACTAGTCATGTTATAGCCTTTATCCATGCCTCAATACAATATTATATAGTTACTATTGGATTATTCTATGCACAACATCCACCTAAACATAGGGAACACTCTTCATCATTTGAGAATGAATGTATTACGCTAAGATGAATATTATAGTCACATCACAGAAATGGAAGGGATGAGGAACCCAATTAACATGGTGATACTCCTATACTCACATCTTTATAGGTTTAATAAATAATAAGGATACCATAAACACGCTTTACTCATCACAATAATAATATTGTGATATATTATCATAGATTCACTATGTGGTGTTCATATTAGAGGGTGGAGTTAACAGATAGTGTTAAATTTCATCTGTATCCCCAACCAAAAAATCCAGAAAAAGGTGGTATCATGAAATTTCATAACCTCTTTTCATCTTTAATAATCATACTCTATTCACAACTGATGATATGCATAAAAAAAACTGTCTCTAACAAACACTAATCAACATTGTGCGAGAAGAGAGTATGCTATTAGAATACTTCTACAATAGGAATCCGAATATACTAAGGAAGCCTCCCATTAAGGGGAAGTAGATAATCATATAGTGAAAATTTCATAAATATCATAGTGAGATTTGGAAGTGGGATATTCAGGTGCATATCAAATGAAATAGCTAACACATGTTTGAAAAAACTCAGTAAAATTAGAATGGAATCTGTGGATGTTATAGCCATGATAACTAGTATGATTGAAGGATTTTTTATCACAAATTTTGAGTTTATAAAACCATTCCTGAATATTTGTTAAATATGAATGGGAACAACTAGAGGCCTTAGGGATGGGAAATTATTAACCTCAATAACCTCACCATTAATGGGAGTTGGTCTTCTCTATATTAAGAGAAATTACACAGAATGGATCCTCCATGTTTTTTCCATCCTAAAATTCAATACCCTTAATAGGAATGTCCATGATTGAACAATATGAAGATTGCATTTAGATTAAAATCCTTCAGAAGGCTCCTAGAGAATCATGGTTGACAGTATAAGGCCTCTGAGGGTTTTGAAAAATTAATTATTGCAATTAAAATAATAAAATTTCTAAAATTAATTATGAATTAGTGAGTGATATTAACTCCACCCACATAGATCCTTCATAAAACAATACTAATCTAGAGTAGGAGTGGTAGGATGAATTTTGATGACATAATGTTGTAAAAAAAATTTTAAGGTGTCTTCTATGCCTGGAACAAGAGAATCCCCCAGAATCTGGGAATTAACTAAACCACTCTAGCTCTACATCCTTAGAGAAACACCAAATAATAAAATAGAAAAGGATAGTTTTGGCCTCACCTACTCCCTAAAAATGTTGGACCCATCACACATGAGTAAATATTTTATAATAAAGAGGATATGACAAATGAATTATGAAAACTCAATGTATAACCATTCATATGTAGTCTTTCTATTGGATATATTCTACAAGTGGAGCCTCAACTTATAACCCCAATCAGTATACCTGTACAAATAGGGTTTTCCACAGCAATTGAAATGGGTTTGGAATATCCACTCATTGTGGGATACCAACATCCAATATACACATATCACATAGTAGTAGATGAAAAGTTCCATCCATTATGTGTACAAGTAGAATAGGTTCAGTTGTATCCTTACATGCTTTCCCATATAGGATACCCCTAATTGATACAAGAAGTGCCGCCATTGATGGCCCTACAAGGTGCTCCCCTTTTTCAAGATCTAGCTCGGCCATACATTTCTCAATGGATCATGAATAGTATTGATTCACTAATGAATTTATTGGAAGACATGGAATAATGGTTTGAGTCGGTAGAATTTGAATATAAGAATTACCCCAAACTGGTATTTTGGATGCTTCCCCCAACAGACTTTTGGAACCCTACATTTCTATTTTTTATTGATCATGAAAGCCAAAGCTGTATTTAATACACATTTCTAAAAATTTATTCCCCTGATGGGGCATGTAAACAATTGGATGTAGTGAAAATCATGTGTTTCATGCAATAATTGCAAGGAAAAGCCTTTATATGGTACACCAACTTGCAATATTGGACAATTATCGGGTGGTAAGACCTCCATCAAATGTTTCTCTTCCAGTTCATCTCAACATTAATGAATAAAATATTCCATGATATCACAAACATAAAATAATGAGAGAATGAATGTTGCACAGATGTTATTTCTTAGTGGAATGGACTAACATTCTCTTTATACTAACACTTAATCAGGTATTATTATTTCCACTATGTAGACTAAATCATCATGATGAGTTGTTCACACCACACATCCTCATGAAATACACATGAGTGTTTCAGGACCTTGCTGTAATTTCTAAATGCGTGAAATAATCCATCACACATACAAAATCTATTCCCCATGTTATTCTATCAGCTCATGGAATGAAAATGGGGAATGAGGAGGCTTCCACTATTACACTTATGTTGGCTCCAATACCTACACTAACTCCATGTAAAGGAAAAAAATCATGTGGTATAGCCTCATCCGAATCAGAATCAACACCTACCTCATCAGGATGATCAAACATAGAATAGGTGAAAATATTTATAGGAGAGGAAAAATAATGTCTATTATTTCCAAAATAACATAGTATCTGGATCATTTATATTGGAAATGGAAAATAACTTGATCATGTTTCCAAGGCCCAAGAAACTCCCACTAGAAGGATGATGAAGATATCCCAAACTATTTCCACTTCTATCATGAATTGGGGAACAACATCATATAATGTTTCATTTTCAATGAAATTAGATAAAATATAGTGAACTCTATGAATGTGAAGATGGTAATTCCACATGAACATTTGAAATGCACTTCTTCCTATAATTTATAGCATGAGAATGAATAGATGGAATTTAACATAAATTCTATATATATTTTTAGAGACTGGATGTTTAGAAAAATGATTAAAAAAACCCATAATATCCTCTGAGCACAGTTACAATAGCCTACTATGACAACACAAACTTATGATACAACACAGATGACTCCATCGACGGCTCATCCCTCTGAAAGGGATTCTTTAAAAAATAACATGTAAGAAAGATAAGGAAGGAAACAACGGAATTTGAACCTATGTTAAGGCCAAATATATGTTTGAATTTAGAAGACATCATTCCTAAAAACTATGATGCATGGATACCACCATGAAATTTTTTGTAGAATGATTCGAACTTCAAGAAAAAATCTCCATTAGATGAGGGGTTAATCATTAGATCCATTAATGTTACTAATTTTGTTGCTTATTTCTTATTTTATGTGTGTGATTATGAACCCAAATTACGTTCACATTATTAGAGAGATAGAGGAAGAGGCTACCAAAGTTGAGGATACAGGGGAAGACCGATCATTCCAAGAGTCACTACTCTAGTCACATTCCAAACTCAAACTATCTAGGCAGCCTGAAATCATGGGGGAGATATACCATAATATTAGAGGAATCAAGGATGTAACCATACATATGTATGGTCTTCCCTAACATGATTATCCTATAAGATAAACTTAAGAATCTTTCATCACCATATCTCCCTCAACAAACATGTAATCCCATTTGAACTAATCCACCGAGAGCTGAAGTACATTCAGCTCCAGTTATAAGGGACGATCCATACACATCAAGTACATTAGTTCCTAATGAACATGAAAAAGAGAATCCCCATTATAGTATGAATATATATTTGAACCAAAATTATGAAATTTTGAAGAAATTATTCATCTTACAAGGAAAGTCTTCAATATTGGATGCCTTGATCCTATCCAAAGACATTCGGGGAGAAATCGTAGAGGGATTTTCAAGCCCTCAAAAATTTAATGACGTGGTTTCTACTACCGATGTAGACCATGAAAAGAATAAATTTGTGAAATTTCACATGATAATATCATTAAAAAACTAGGACAGGGAAGCTAATATATATATATATGGAAATATCATACACTAGTAAATATCTGACATGATAAATGAAATTGACATTCGACAATCCTTTATTGAAAATGGATCAGGTGTCAACCACATTTTGATCCCACAACTACATCAACAAGGTTTTCATGAATCTCACTCATCCCCATCCAATATAATGTTAAAAGGGTTATAAATAGAATATTATAGATAATATTTATACAAACAAACTCAAGAATTGGTTAGGGGATCTCATGTATGAGACAAAACTCATGGTTTTTCAGCAACATATGGCCTTCAACATTCTTCTTGGAATACCTTGTCTACATCAAAATGTGGTTGTCCCCTCTTTATAACACCAATGAATCAAATATTATATCAGAAATATAATTGGATCATTTCAAGGTGAAAAAATCACATTTAAATCCATTGAATCCCAATACATTAATGCATGATTTCTGAAGAGAATAAGGAAACAATACAAAACTGATAATGTCATCCAAATAAATGCACCAAATAGTCTTGAGATTATCTCAGCTAATCCTTTCATGCATATTAGTTCATATTATATGATTCCCATCAATCAAATTTATGGGGTAGGTCATAATTATTGCATTCATTCAGGAACATCCTTAAAGTTAGTTGGGACAACTAAACCTGACAGCACTGAAGAATATTTATACTCTTTGAGGGGTAATGATATCTCAAATGAAAACATATTCATTCCATACCATTATATTCAAAAAATAATTTTTCTATCCACTAGGATAAAATATGTTTTCATGAAAATGGGAGAAAACAAATATTCTCATTCTCCATACATTTTAACTAATTCGGAGCTCCAAAAGGAACATTTTACTTCAATATAGCTTGAAGTTGTTTCTTAATCTTATAATGACAAAATGTAAACAACTCCTCTAACTCTAAGAAACATTCTTCATTAACTAATTTTAAGGAAGAGGTGGATGAGGTAAAAAAGAGGGATGTGTAATGTATGAAGACCCTTGGGACACCAATCCAGTATGCATAGAAGGTATCTACACCACTATAGATGATCTCTAGGAGATACATTTTGGTATAACAGAATATCCACAAACCCCTTTGATCTTTATGGATAGACTTCTAATGAAAAATAGTTATAAAACACCTTCCATAAGCCGCACCAAGAGGTGTTAACCTAAAATAACATAGAGATGTCGAGCCTTGATCCTATGGTGCTACACACAACATGAGATTTTTATAAGACCACCATGGATACTAAAAGAACTCTAGAAAGAAACAACTAACTCATGCCTCCATAATTATTGTTTATGTGGAAAAAATAATCAAGTTTGAATTCATTCAGTAAGTTTGTTTCCAAAATTTCTTCCCAATATCAACCTAGTAATGAAGAAAAATTGAAAAATTAGGGTCTACATCGATTTCAAATAACATAAATGGAATTTTATAAAATATAACATCCCATTTTCAATGACATAAATACTAACTGATGTTACAACAATTTATCAAGTCCTCTACTTTAGTGATTTCAATTCGGGGTATAATCAAATTTTTATTGACCCATAGGATGAAGAAGACTCTACCTTCAAGCCCTCAGAGAGAATTATTCTAACAAATAATTTTTTTTGGAATGAAGAATGATGGTTACATTTATCAACATTCCAAGGATGAAATCTTCATAACCTTTCTTGGGATGTTTTTAGAATGCTATGATTAAGATGTATTTGTTATTTCTTAACAATGTTCCAATCACATGGCTGATCTTGAGATCGTCTTTCAAAATATTCGATTATATAGCCTAAAAATGAACACCATAAAATTTTCTTTTTGGACCAATTTTGGAATGTTTCAGGAATTTTTTGTATTCCATCATGACATTAAAGTAATCCTTGAGATGGAAAATCATGTACGTAGCATGTATCCTCATAGGAATCATAAAGGTTTGAGAGGAATTAAATGACACATGGCATGCATTAGGTTCATTAAATCCAACCTCAGAGGATTTTTTTGCTTCACCAAATTGATGAGGAAAGGGGTTATGTATCAATAGATTCAAAATGTTTAGGAATCATTCAACAGTCTCAAAAAATATCTTTTGATATTACTAGTATCAATGCAACCAATTAAAGGAAAACCACTAATTCATTGTGTTACATCCCTAGAGCGATCACTATAACCTTATTCATGGAAAGAAATGATGTTAGGAATGAAAAAAATACTCTATTATCTCATTAAAATCATAATAGACATAAAAATCATTATAACAATACCAAGAATATATTTCTCACCTTGATCATTATTATTCAGAAACATAGCCACTTATTTTAACACCATTAATCCTATTTGGTGTCATGTAATAACCTTCTCGAAAATATCCCCACATTTCCTATGTTGATAGTATGATTATAACATTGGGAAGTTATCCTATAATATTTATATGTATAGTTTGTATCTCATAAGACAATTATAGGACTAGCTTTGGTAGATTTTTATGCAGAAAACCTGTCTATAGAAACAACGTCGTTGAATACTGAAATTCCAAATGAAGTGATATTCTATAATCATGATGGAATCAAAATATGGGAGATGTATTTTGATGGTGAATATAGGATCCCAAGAGTGTAGAAAATGGAATACCCTAAGATCAAAAAATTTAGGTTATGTACCATTCTAATTTCCCAAGTGAAGGTAGTTTTACTTTACTCCTTATTATAATCAAAATGTTCTACAAATAAGGGGGAATAATATATATCCCTTAGTAAAACCTTGAAACAAGAACTCTAAATACAGGTGGGCCACTGGGAGGTGAGATACGACATATAATTATTATTCAAATAGATTAATGAATATTATTCCATAAGAAAATAAGATCTAATCTACCTCCATGACTATGTAATAGTCTTAATGGTATAATTTCCCTCTGATCCAATATAGAATCACTTACAGAGATCACATAATGCCTAGGAATATGCATTGGAGAATACACCTACATCTCTAGCATAACCCATTTAGGACGAAATGATCACAAGCATTACCCATTGGTGAATTGTCTCAACTTTTATTCAAGTCATAACAGAAGAGATCAACTAATGTATCCCTATCCCATAACTATATGGTCATAACATTGGGTTGATGATTAACAACATGTAATATATATAAAGTTGAGTAATTTAGTTGGGCATATATGGGAAAGATCAAATCTAGCCGTGAGTATCCAAAGTTACTCTTTAAAATGGATCAATTCGCCAAAAATTATTCTATAAATGTGGATTTAATGGAGTAAATGTCATTTTTATCGAAAAAAATGAAAATAAAACTATTATGAAATTAGCCTTTCTGGGAGCCTATGGTTACTACTATTTACGGTACAATATTTCCATCTATGAATGAAGGAATGGATACTTCTGTACATCAATGAAAGAGGGTTGGAAAAAATTCATCAAGAAATTTCATTCCTTCCATGTGTATAATAAATTCATCCAGCAACCCATAGAGTTGATACATATATCCCAATAATACTAGACATTTTCTATATGTAGAATGGATGTTGTGGTAAAACAAACTGTATTTATGACCAAGGATTTAAAATAAATCTTATCTACTACCAACTTCTTCTCCAAATGGGATGATGAAATACCACTCAAGGAATTCATGGGAAAATGCATGATCAGCTTGATGGAAACAAACATCATTATTATATTTTTTCTATCTGACACAAAAAAGATAGAAAATTCCACCAATTTATATTTTTTTGAGGTGGAAAATATATATCTAAAGTAAAATATCAAATTAAACCAGTCATCATTATAAGATGCAATGTCTAATGGATAGATATAGGATTTAAGTAGAACATGTCAAACATATTTTAAAATATATTGGATAAAGATAATAATTGTTATCTGGAAAATATCTTTCATGTGTTTTAGTAATACAAGACTATTGAAAAAATGACACAATGGGAACCCTCTGTGAAATAGTATAAAGAACAAAAGTAGTCCTACCCACTGAAGTTCAATTCCCATCGCTTCATATTTCCATTTGTGACTAGATATGCATATACGAGAAATCCCAGAAATGACTGGTTGAATTGAAGTGATTGTAAGAGAAAATATTGTATACCATACATTACGTATAGGTCCATCAAAATAAGATAAAGTGACCATTTAAGAAAAAGATCTTAATTCATTTATTCCATCATTGATAATTGGTACTACTCCTCAAGACTTTCATGATACCAGGAATGAATCCTCTAAAACATGATACAAAGAGGATGGACTTTAACCCCAACATAAGGTCCACAGTAACCAAGCATATTTCTTGATCTCAATTGATGGATATATCATAAAGACTCCACAAAATTCAAATTTCAAGAAAGAATAATTCATGTAATCACAACACAGTCGTCTTAGATGCAATACATTAAACTATGTACTTGGTATTTGTCGTATGAAATTAAAAGGCATTACATACTTCCTAGTAGTAGGGAGTTAAACTATACAATGTCATATAGTCAATGATTTAATAATTTAATATAAATATCCTAATTTACATATCTCATGACATTAAACTATAAAATAATGTCTTTTCGGCATTATGTGAAATGACATGATTCATGACTGTAGTTTATGACATAAAACTGCATAACATTTTTTTGCCTTAGAAAGTCACTTTTATTAGTATTAGAATCCTGAAATTAAATCATTAAAGTACTATTTTTTTCTTGATTCTATTATAAAACTTATACATAGTAATTCATGGACCCCATTACATAGGCCTATCCATCATTTTTGAAAATATCAAACCCCCCATTTTCCTTCTTCAAAACGTTATAAATTTGGGGAAATATTTTTAAGAACTACTTGTGGATTGATTATAATTCCAATTATATACATAGTAACGACTAGACCTCGCATACTAGGTTCGACCACATGAAAAAATCATCCCTTTTCTTGGTTATTATTGAAACATTCACAAGGAACTTTTGATGAACTATATGTGGCTTGATTCATTCCATCATAGGATACATAGTGACACCCAGATCCTTAATCTCGATCCCAACTACAATTATGTATTCCTTGTCAGGTAAACTATGCCATTTCCAAAAAAAAGTTAAACTATGTGGCTAACATTGCATCACAAAATAAATTATTATATGGTATCCATAATAAAGACATGTTGCTTGATTCTAAATCAAATAAGATATATAGTGACACGCCACATGTCCAATCATTGGACTATAAGAGACAAAATATTGAAAATATCCTCTATCTATGTATGGGTTAGACATGAACATAGTATATTTTAAGAACTATAAATGGATTGATTCTCGTGTTAATGTGATATGTATAGATTCCAGGATCGTACCTCTTAAACCACAAACTAAAAAACCTAGATTCCCCATTCTTTACATGAATTTACTTCACATGGTTGAAAAAATCACTTCCATTACTTCTTTCTCACATATAGAATATCTCATGTGGGATTATGTGTTTTTAATTAAATTCCTATCATATGTAATTAATATCAACTTATATTGGGGTTATCATGGTCCTTACTTCAAGACCTAAAAAATCACACCAAATGTGTTTTCATGATGACTTTAAACTACATGGATACCTCAAAAACTATATGTGGATTGATTATAAATTTAATTAGATACATAATGACGTCAATTTATTAAATCATGGACCATGATAGAACAAAATATGGGAAATCCCCCCACATTCTTTTGTATGAGCCATATTTACATAATAATATCCAATATAGGTTCTCAACCCATGCATGAAACCTCATTCAGAAAAAACCTTTCTCCACACACAAATTCAACTAGTGTGGATATTTTTTTATTACTATGTGTGTATTTATTCTTACTCGAATAGGGTACACAATGAAACCCATGTCTTATACCCTGGTCTAGCCACAATTATATGAAGTCTCCTTTGTCCTTACCACATGAAATAAAACTACATGGATAATGTCTTAGACGCATAACATTAACTTTCATGGCACCTCAATAACTATGTGCATCTTGATTCTTATTCCAATGATATACATAGTCATTCATACTCTTCCGGACCTTTTCCTAGACATGGTATATGGAAAAATTCCCACACATCCTCATAAAAATATCTATGAAGAAGATCATAATTTGGGTTCCCTCATTCAAGTGTCAATCAAGGAAATTGATATTTCCCCTCCTTTATGAAAGGGACTATATAGTCTATGGCCAATATCAGTACAAATTCTTCATTTTTTCTTATACATATCACATACACACTCGATACTCTTAATCATGTGACGTTTCAGAATATAATGACATTTCTCCAATAACCAGTAATAGAATATATGATACTTGAGGACTCCTTTGTCGGACTACACTATAACATGCTCCAGTTACATTCTCAAATGTCTCTTACATAAAGTGTATTTCTGCTAGATGATTCCACTATATTACTATGGATTAACAATCCCTAGTTTTATTTTCATAATGTGGCCCAAAATCTAGGTTTTCCAACCAATTGTAATTTCTCTTTTAAGAGAAGCCTATTATGTTTCTTCAAACATTGATGCCACTATTTTGGAACCTTCTATTCCAATTTGATCAGTGATCATCCCCCAAATTCATGCCCCATAAAATTTCTACTATGTATGGAACTCCCAAGAAAATGGTTTATAATCTTTTCTCTCATGTATATTGTTTGAGAGAACAACCATGGTCCAGTAGGCTAAATATTTCCTATCATTTACATAATAATTTGATCATAGTCATATGACCTAATACCAGATGTACTATATTTCTTTCATATTTGAGAAACCTACAATGGAAACCTATTCCCCCATTCATGGGTATTCTTAAATTAAAAATATCCTACCATATCAACCTAATTTTCTTCCACCAAGAAATCATTATGTAAAGAGAAATAAGAATATCCAAAATCATCTTTCATCCATCATAAATAAAATCTAGGAATTCATGGTAACTAATATTCTAGACTATGTTGTAACATTGCCCTATTATCTTTTTATAAGGCACCCACCAATATGTGCTTTTATCCTAGTGATTTCACCATTTGACTATACAGTAACATTCCCAATTTGGATTTGCATAAATTTTCCCATGATTCGGGATTTTTAACAAGTGATAACTTCGTCGTCAAGATATAACTCTTCTATCTCCATAATCTCTTTTCCCACACCAATCCACAAATATGAATACCCACATATTTTATATTACAACATTTCCCTCCTTATAAATGAAAGTGATAACAAATTCCTAAGGAGATTACTATAAATGGGGAGAATTAACAACCTTTCTATAAAATATAATGACCTTCAATTATATCCCACCATAATTTCCACACTATAAAACATTTAACTACATTGCATATCTTCCATGTATTAAGAAGTTAAACTACACAACAATTTCCTCATCATAAGAATATAAACTACATGTTTAATGTCTATGTCAAAATACATTAAACTGCACAATTATTTAAACCCTATCATAAAGGGGTCTTCCCCAAGACATTGGTCATTTAACAAAATCTCCCCTCTTTAACACAAGAAAAATCGGTATATGATTTTTCTCCCATTAAAATACTATTCAAATATAGATATTCCCATTATTCTCATAAATATTATCTGGTAAAATCACCAATCATGGTTTCTAAAATCCAAATATCTATAACCATTATTCAGTTATGAGCAATATAATTCTTTAATATTGGAGAACTCAATTTCCTAACTATTTTATAAAGAGACCCATTTGGTAATACATAAGTCACGCACAAATTTTCAGGGACTCTCTGACAAATGATTACACTCTTTGTCTATGTTATAACATGTCCTAGTTGGAAATTAAAAATTTCACCCTCAAAATGGGGTTTTCAACTAGTGGTAACTTCATCATTAGATGATACCTCTTTTATCTAGAATACCATGTTTTCTATTTTAAAATCCCAAAATCGTGACTCAAAATTTCCCATATGATATATGAATAATGTTAGAAAATTTTCTGCCCACAAGCTGTGTTTGTTTCATCATTTTGAGACACATGGTCAATGCTGTTAATAATTAAATATCAGTCTATTTAGGCCATATGGATGTATTTTAAACCATAGGAAAAAGAAAATCACTCCCTATATTGAAATCCATCAAAGAGAAATCGGGGTAAATGATGAGTCTCATCTCACTAGACCTCCACTCCATGTACATTAGAAAAAATAGTGAAATAAAAAAATAAAATTAATGAAACAGGTTCTGTTGAAAACTTATAAAGGGAGGCCTATAAAAAATCCATGTCTCACCCTCTATGTTATCCTTATATTGGACATAAAAAATAGGGAAATGAAAAAAATACATAATGTTTGTTTTATTTCTCATATGAACCTAGAAATTTACAAACTACACTTTCTAGGCCCCATGTATTATAATAAAATTAGAGAATATCCACATCCCTATAAATGTATTTACGAATATCTAACATAATGATTCCTTACTATAAAAATAATTTCCAATGATATTTTATGATTACATAAATAAAATAGGGATTAGGACATTTATTATTTGAGAAATAATGTTTTCTTTTATGAGGTGAATGAAAATTTTGTGGAATCCACAAGATAGAGTTTCTCGATCACACATTTTTAATCCCCATCGATATAACTCATCAATTTTTGGAAGATATCCTAAGCTACATTAATATCCCATAAATGCTTAGCCAATTGAGTAGCATGGTCTCTTCATCAAGATGAGGTTCCACTACTAAAATCTTAATGATAGTTTACTCCTCGTTTTTTCTCCTTATAGTATTTAATGATGTTATAAGAGCGCCCCCTATGTTCCATCCATTTTATGTAAATAGTGTGATGTCTAAATATTCCTCCCATTAACCTGCTTCCTATATTATTCCTATTTCTTGGAATGGTTGGACTCTTTCTGAGATAATACAGTCTTTATGCCACCATAGTTAATGAAAATATTTTCTACTATGTGGTGTTGTTGTAGTTATTGAGCATTCTTCCTTTTTTGAATGACATCCTTCATGTATACATTTATCATATGGCAACAAAGTTTTCTTGTCCAATCATACCATATAAAAATGGAAGTTGGATGAATCATGAAGGAATTTCATCAAATTTTTTCTCAGAATTTTTTTTCTATAGGTATCGCCAAGCATCATAAATGTGATATGAAGTGAATTTTGTATCTCCAAATCTGACTCAAAAATACTATCACCACGATGAATGTATTTTAGGACTAGTGAAATCAATGAGGCACCCTACACCACTCCCTCTGGGAAAATAATGAGTTCACTTTTCAGCATTCAATGCATTGGACTGATGTATCCACCCTTAGTCCCGGATTTAGAAGTTAATGGCACTGGATAGTGGACTAGAATCATTTTTAGCCTCAAAAGGATAAAAAATAGATGAAATTGGTGCTGATTACAGAAGATGGTTACACTTTCTCAATAATATGTTAGTGGATTGGGTGGATTCCTCCTAGATGTCCCTGATCTATATATTTTGAGGCAGAACCTATTGATAAGAGACACTCACCTAGTTATTAACAGACCTCACTAAGATATGCTCATGAAAATCCCCCAAATTGTGATCCCCTTGAATCAATTATCCCTCACTAATGGGAGTGGGCTGGACTTTGACATCCTATTCACACCTCAACATTGTGAATTTCTCCATATGAAAAGCTAGACAATTCAGTCATTAATGGTCATGAAACTATGGATAAAAATTGTTTTAGTGAAAATTAGGAACCACATCCATTTATTATCTTTTTAAATTACAGAAAATTCTCTATGGAAAAAGGAAGATTAATCTATTCAGTCACATTTTTATATTTCTTGTCATGATATTTAATAGATAATATTTACTTCCCAAGATTCATGGTAATATCACCCATGGGGAATCCCAAAACATTAGGGAAATGACTATCTATGAATCCTCATTTGACAACCTAATAACACAATCTTATTCCTCATAGACAACCACTGGGTCAACATCACTCATCAAAGGGTCCCCCACTATATGGGATGAATCTGAAATATTAAAAAGTAATAAAAGTCAATAGTTAACATACAACACCTTGTGATATAAATTTGACAGTACTATAATCCCCCTCCCTCTTAACAGTGGTAGGTTCAGTGATAGAATTAGAGAATTTGGTCCCAACCCTTAACACTTCTTATAACGCCCCAACCCCAAAAGCCCAGAGTTAGTGCATTATTACGTATCATTGGAATGATCACAAAAGACCATGTCTCGAAAGACAGATTATCTTAGTATCCTTGGAAGTACTAGATACATTCATAATGTTTACATTACATCATAACATGTAAAACTACAAAAAAATTGTTTCCATATACAACACTGATATCCCATAGACTATACCTACAATTAAGTCATAACATACTTCTTCGCATCCTGGGAAAAATAAAACATATAAAGGGGTGAGCTCAGATGCTCAATAAAGATAACAATATAGAAGAAACTTTCATAAATAAGAATAAACATTTAAGAGAATTTATAAAACTAAATAAACATTCTTTTGAACATAAACCTCATCATAATATAGAAAAAATAAATCAAAATAATGTCATTTACTTACTCACATGGATATTCTACTAGTCGAATAATCACATGTAATATCAACAGACACATTGATAATGATGGAATGCATAATGTCAGACTTCATAACCACATAGTCAAGGCCTTGTGCCAAGACTACCAATAATTTTTTTCAAGGCCTTTTCCTAAGACAATATTTTTTCTCATGGGACCTACCGATGCATCGAGGAGCTTTAGCGGGCTCCACCCATCACTTACTAAGTCCAATGAATTTCTCATAAAAAAGTTTTAAACATAACATAAACATTCGTATTAAAACTATCATAAAAAATTTCAATAATTTATCCATATTCCATGAATGGTAGAAAGATAACACATACACAGTCAAACATATCACAAAACCTTCAATGTAAAATGGAATATTTGTATCATATTTAATCAACTTCAAACAAGATTAAAATATTTTAAGGGATTTTGACATAGATGAAATCAAATCTATTTGAGAGAGATATCTATTTATATTTTGAAATCATTTAGAAGTCATATAATTATAAAAAACATTTATTTTGAAAATATTATTTTAAGCTTTTAAGGGAAGCTTCGATGATGTTATAACGGAAGAAAATAGCCTCACCCACTGTATAAGTTAAAAAAACATTTTTACCATAATTTTGTCAAAAAGGTCACAAGGTACCTTGTTTGGAAATCAACATAAAGATTCCATTCAAAACATTTTATAAAAATTCAAACAAGGGTATAAATGATTTTAACCAATAGTATAGTAAATTCTAAAAATGTTTTGGAATACATTTTTAAGAAACAAGGATGTGGATGATAAAGAGGTCCCATTAGATACTTATATAGAAACAACCTCAGATAATAAATTGATAGTGAAATTAACCCTTAAATTTTATTTTTACTTGGTCGAGGGTAGGTTAAATTATTGTATAATGGTGAAATAATTGTTATTAAATTATACAATATTCAAATACATCAATATGATATCATATATAATCTTTAAATATGCTTTGTTAATAATATTTTAGTATTATTGTCATTTCGGGTGTTAACTGATTCATTTTCCTTTATATGCTTTGTTACGTAAGTAATGTTTGTCATGGATAGGATGTATCTTATTAATATTCAAGACGATATTAAGACTTTAAACATTATTTTTCATCATCTAATGAAAATTAGTCTGAAATGGATACGATGGGGTATGAATCGCATCGTGTTCGTGGAGACGGTAATCTGTATGTACGCACGAGCGACAATATCATTCTTTTGATATTAAAATCATATATAATTGGATGTTATATCATATATAAATAATAATTATCATGTTATATTTAGTTTTTACATAATTTATACATCATTATTATAACCATCCAAATAATAATGTATTGAATAACAACTACAGCACGACATGGAGATGGTAAGACGTACGTACACACGTATGGTGACATGTAATTCAAAGGATGGATAAAATAATGAATATGGTTATACCATATTTATAATAACATCAATGTATATTGAAGATAATGGATTTATTATTTTAAACATAAATAACAGGCAAAGAAGAAGTGGAAGAAGAAAAATCATGAAAGAGGTGGTGACATATTTACCTCTTCTTCGGGTTCTTATTTTTTGATTTGTTCAAAAGGTCTCCTTGCGTTGGATTTCTGACTAACAGAAGTCCTCTAGGATGTAGGTAGGACATTTTAGAGGGTATTTGGGAAGGGGATGGCCGATCCAAATGTCTTTGAAGGTGTGAATTAGTGTGAAGGGGAAGATCCCTTTTATAAGAGGGGTGAGGGGTACCTTAGGAAAAGCAATTAAAATTATTTTATAATAAAACCATTTTCGGTTTATAATGTCTCCAAAATTAATTATTTAAATTATAAGGTGGTTATGGGTCGAGAAAATATCAAAAAGTTATTTTTAGAAATATTTGGGTCACTATATTAACCTTATCTTTTAGATTTAACTCTTAGTTAAATAGTTTGGCATTTACCATTCTCTTTGTATTTTTGTATTATATGCTTAATAAACATACTATAAATATCTAATAGAAACCCAAGTGGTTCATTAATTATACACCTATCATTATATAAGTCTTTTGGAATATCATTATATTATTAGTATTATTATATCAACCAATAATATTGTATTTGTTCTAAAAACTCATTAATGTCAATTTTGACATTATTTAAAAATCGAATTTTGTTAAAGTCTTAACAACTTTATTACTTCAAACTATATAAATTAAATCGACCCTAACATGTCATGTTAACCTAGAAAATTATGGAATTCATTAAAAGTCTCAAATTAGATTTATTTGGGTATTTATAATATTAATTAGTTTAATATTTCATTAATAATGTAATTTCTCCATCATCATTGTGTCATAAATAAAATAAATTATTTAATGTATAAAAATTATAAATAGAATACCATTATTTATAAAATAATTTTATCTTTCTAATTAATATTTATAGTCGAATTTATCTTATGTGTAACCCTATATTAAAAATGGTTTAGTTATTAAACATTGAATTTAACCCTTTTAACTCTTCTTTGAATTAAATAATAATAATTTTCCTAATCTAATGAAAGTGGACCTAAATTATCATATTTTATTCATAAGGTTATTTTTGGTCTAATTACACTTTTCCAATAGAAGTTGAACTTGTGTTAGGCTAATAATAATATCATTTTTACCCTTAATTACCTTATTTTCTTTTAATTGTTGTAAATAAAATTAAAATGTTAATATACCCCAAAATTAATTTTCATCTGGTTGAACCAAATTTTACATAATGATATCAACAATTTCTCTAGGATTTTTTAAATTCAACTCACAAAAGTGGTGAAATTATGTTTTATGTAAATTTGCAAATGCTCCTAGGATGTGGGTAAAAGACGGTAAAAAGTTCAATAAAATTTTTATATATCTAAAATTATTATAAACTGACACCAATGAATTAAATTAAACTTATATAGGTATTATGTATCTATTATGACCTAAAATATATTTAAATAAATTAAATAATTATTTAAATGAAAAGTGGGTTTTAAACAATAACGTAGTGTTTTCACTATTCATAAAAAATTGAATGTTTTAACAAAAATATCAAAACATTACCCGAAGCTAATTTCGATATTCCGAATTCAAAAATAAATTTTATTTTACCAACTTAAAAACATTTAAGTTATGTTAATTACTTTAAAATTAATTCATGTTGTCAAAACCAAAAAGCGTATTTTTAAGAAATAATAACTATCAAAAGATTTCCACTTGTTTATATCAAATTTCAAAGTGAAATTACATACAATGACCATAATTGGATTAAATGTTAAAAATATAATCTATTTAAACTTCCAAACCACTAACATGTATAATTTAACACTAAAAATTATTTTTATTAAAAAAGTTTTTTTCAGTTAAAATATTGTATTTTTCAATATTAACCCAAATATGAAAGTTATGGGAAAAAAATTATTGAAACTAAATTATTATGTCCCAATTCTAATGAAGAAGTTTTTTTGTCATATTTGACATATAAAAGTTCCAAATATTGGATTTAAAAAGTGTTTGCCACTAAAAGGCGTTAAAATTTCACTTTTTTGTTAAATACTTCTTTTATCTGAAAAAATGAATCTGTTCTTGCATTATGTATAAGAAACTCATAATATGGATTCTAAAATTATAAGGATTATATAATGTTAAAAATTTAGTTAATATTATTCATAACCACTTTTGAACGGCTAGTTTGGTAAGTTATGATGCGTTTGAACTCGGTGTTGCGTGTATCGCAATTTATTGAATTACATTGAAAAAATAATGTACTATGAAATCATGGGGTGTTACATTCTCCCATCCTTAAATAAATTTCTCCCTCAAAATTTGAAATTTTTCTTCAAAAATAAATGTTTGAAAATAGAAAATACCTTTAAGGGAAAACCCACAATGTAAATTGGGTTAATAAAATTTAGTCCAAATTAGAGGAAAGGGGAAATGAAAGGGTCACCACAAATTTATGATCTCGTTTAGGAGAAAATTGGTGGAAATTAGAGACACATAATTGCGGGAAAATGAAAATATTTATTGGGAGTGATTGAGATCATCAATCACAAAAAAAATTATAATTTGGGGCCTCAAATCCATCAATCTATGATGATTTAAAATACCATCGGTTCAATAAACTATAAAGTATTAGGATTACACATTTCTGGTTTTAAGATCCCTTCCGTAGAGTATAATAATTAATCTAACCATAGAATAAGAGGGAAAATTATATATATATATATATATACACTTGACAAGTATAGATTCATCATTCAACTAATTCCTACCACAAACTCATCTTTCACTCCAAAATATTTCAGAAACAAATATTCTATTTATCATAATCGTATAGGGTTCAAATAATTCACCTATCAGACCCATTAAAAATTGATACTAAATTATACAATCCATGGACGTCACACCATCTATTGGTAGGCAATAAATCCCAATAGCTCTATGGTTGTGGGTTCGACTCCCATAGCTTTGACCGACTCGATGGGTTGTCATAGGGTCAACATGTTGTCCTTTTTATAAAAATCCAAAAATAACCTTAACAATAGTATCAAATTTCAATATTTATCTATTCCAACCATGAGACTTATCCCAAATACTTCTATACAAACTCACAGTCCATATTTTACAAGAAATTTAAACACAATGATGATCCTTTTTTCCAAGTAATAACATGTGAACACCTTCATCATGTATTATTTTAAAACATGGTAACACCCTAAATTACCATAAAAACATATTGATTAGTGCATGCTCCCTTATTCATTATATAATACTATATATATTACTTATATCAATTTTTTTAATATTCCAACAATGATGAAATAAAGAAACTACTCATCAATTCCATGGAAGTGAGTTTTATCCAATATAAATTATCCAATTCAACCACCTATTATTCCAAAATCACTACCTCATTATCAGGACCATATTAAGGATTACATTTACTTCATCCATGTATTTTCTGAAAATTGTAGCTTACTATTATGTCACTTTTCATAGAACCATATAATCTCAAATCCTCAATAAAATAATAATGCAGTACAATCCTTATTAGTCTCTATTATTCATATAACCAATATATTGTTGATATAACACTCAAATTAAATAATTATACAATAACAACATTTGAAGACTAGTCATTCTTCTACATCTGAGGTAATATCATAGTTATTTTTTTTGAGAAAAATAGATATCATTAATGACGAATATCATCAGACGTCCAAATGAAAAGCCACGAAGGAAAATTATCCAGCCAGAGCTGGTTGGCCTCGAAGGGGCCTGATGTTGCTAACTGGTGGGCTGCATTGCTGCCTTCTATTTTTGTAAAAGGATCAGGTGCAGAATGAAAAGAATTGGCATAACAATAGAATTCTCCTGATAATAAGGTCAAAAGACTGGTGTCCTCCGTTGTTGTGGTTAATGACATCGATCACGGTGAGGCAGTCATATTCAATGCAAATATCAACCCACCCACGTTCCAAAGCCAGCATCAAAGCTCCCAGGATGGCATTAGCCTCAGCCACAGCAGGTTCCCAAATGGCATGATGTGATTCAAACTTTTCGCCGATGATTTTTCCTAGATGATATCGGAACAGGATATCGAGGGAGACAAGTCCATCCTTTGGGAGAGACGCGTCCACATTGATCTTAAGAACACCTTCCATTGGGGGGTTCCAATAAGGGGGACAGGAGGGGGGAGTATCAGGCATTTGATGTCCATTGTGGTGATTCCATCCCTCGATCCATGAGTTGGCCCATTCATGTAGTGTCCCAACACCTTACAGATGAAGCATTTTATATTTGAAAATGTTTTCATAGCCTTGAAATCACGTACATGGTGTCATTTTTCTTCACACGCTTAACAAACTCTCATTACCTTAAAGCATTTACCAAGGTGATTCTTTCCACATTTATCACATATGGGAAAATATTTTTTTCCACTCTTCCCTTTATCCATCTTTCTCTTTACCATCCTTTTCTTCTCTTGCTTCCATTCAAATCCATAGGACTCAGAGAATTCATTACTTATCTTATTAACATATGATTTTATTTCTTCATATGTTTAGAATACATGGGAGACTATTTCCCTTCTAAATGTTGGCTTAATTCCATGAATGATACGATCCTTCTTACTCTATGGATCATACATATTTCTGGAGTTCTCATTCCTTATACTGGGCACCATTTCTATATAATGGCATACACTAAGTCAGTATTTGAATCACAATGAATAATTCCAAACTTGTAAAATACCTAACGTAAATTGAACAGTTTCAGAATATAATCCGTAATAATAAAAATATTTTCTTTCAGGAGGTATATAATCAAAAATATTTAATAATTATTTGTAAATAAAATGAGAATTATCGTAATCATATCCCCTGGGAGTGTCGTAACCAAATGTGCAGCAAGGCCCATTGTCGTGCACCATTTCTCGTTCGAGTATAGATCGAAGCGATGTTTCTGGGTTTTAACCCTAAGTAAATCTTCTCCAGATCCGCCTCTACCTGCTCGTATCCAGACAGGGATGCATTCCTTGTAAAACTCACAAAATCTCTACAATACCAAGATTCTAGGAATTTATTCTATACTAATCCTCAAAATCCATTTTAGGGTAATGTTCTCTAATCATAGTTTTTCTAAATATCATTTCCAAGAGTTGTACTAAACTTTCTCTGATACCAACTATAACACCCTGACCCCAGAAGTCCAAAGTCGATGCATTATTACGTATCATTGGCATGATCACAAAAGATCATGTCTCAAAAGACTGATTAGTTTGGTAGCTTTAGAAGTACGAGATAAATTCTTAAGGGTTACATTACATCATAAAATGGAAAACAACCACAACATTGTTTCCATAAACAATCCTGAGAACCCATAGACTATCCCTACAGGTCAATCATAATAAACTTCCTCGTATCCTGGAAAAAATAAAACATATAAAGCGACGAGATCATATTCTCAATAAGGATAACAATATAGCGGAAACATTCATAAATAAGCATAAAATTTTAGGCGATTTATAAAACTAAAACAAAATCCTTTTCAACATGAACTTCAATATTATATGAAAAATATAAATCAAAATAATTCCATTTACTTACTCACATTGATATTATACTAGTCGAATTATCACATTCAATATCAATAGACACTTTCATAATGATGGAATGCATAATGCCAGACTTCATAACCACAGAGTCATGGCCTTGTGCGAAGACTACAAATATGATTTTGTCAAGTACATGTACCAAGACACTAGTTTGTCTCATGAGATCTACCGAAGCATCGAGAAGCTATAACGGGCTCCACCCATCACATACTAAGTCCAATGAATTCTTTATACGAAAATTTTAACATAACATAATCATTTATATTAAAACTAACATATGAAATGTAAATAATTTTTTACATAAACCATTAACGGTAGAAAAATAACACATACATAGTAAAACATATCACAAAACCTTCCACACAAAATGGAATATTTCTATCATAATAATCCGACTTTAACCAATAATAAAATTTATAAAAGAATTTTGACATAGATTAAATCAAAACTGTTTGAGAGAAATATCAATTTATATTTTGAAATAATTTAAAAGAAATATAATTATAAAAGAAAATAGTTATTTTTAAATTAATATTATAATATTTTAAGTGATGCTTTGATGATATTATAATGGTGGAAAATAGATGCACCCACCATATAAGTTAAAAAAACATTCGTACCTTAATTTTGTCAAAATGGTCATAAGGTACCTTATTTGGGAAATGAATGAAATATACTTTAAATAAATTTTATAAAAAATTAAAACAAGAGTATAAATGAAATTATCCCATATTATAATAAATAGTAAAAATGTTCTGGAATACATTTTTAAGAAACATGGATGTGGATGACAAAGAGGTCCAAGTAGATACTTCGTAAAAACAACCTCGGATAGTAAAGAGACTGTGAAATTAACCCTTACCTTGTACTTTTCTTTGGTCGGGGGTAGTTTAACCTCATATATAATGAAGATATAATTGTTATTAAATTATGAAATAATCATATACATTAATATGATATCATGTATTATCATCTAATATTTCTTTGTTAATAATATTTTAGTATTATCGTCGTTTCGGGTGTCAACTGATTCATTTTCCTTTATATGATTTGTTATGTAAGTATTGTTTGTTATAGATAGGATTTAACTTATTCATATTCATAATTATATTAAGTAATTAAAATCTATTTTTAATAATATAATAAAAATTAGTCTTGAATGGATACAGTGGGGAATGAATCTTATCGTGTTCGTGGAGATGGTAATCCGTACGTACACACGAACGACAATATCATTTTTTGATATTAAAATCATATATAATTGGATGTTATATAATATACAAATAATCATTATCATGTTATATTTATTATTTAAATCATTTATAAATCATTATTATGCACATCGTAATAATAATGTATTGAATAAGAAATACAGTACGACGTGGAGATGGTAAGCAGTACGTACACACGTATGGTGACATGTCATTTAAAGGATGGACAGAATAATGAATATGGTTGTAACATATTTATAATAGAATCCTAGTATATAGAAGATACTGGTGTTATTATTTTATAACATAAATAACAAGGAACGAAGAAGTGGAAGAAGAAAAATCAAGAAAGTGGTGATGAAATATTTACCTGTTCTTTGGGTTCTTCCATTTGATTTGATCAAAAGCGCACCTTAGGTTGTATTTATGACTAATAGAAGGCCTATAGTATATAGAGAGATCATTTGAGAGGGTATTTGGGCATGGTATGTCTGACACAAATGGATTTGAAGGTGTGAATTAAATATAAGGGGATGTTCCCTTTTATAAGATTGGTGAGCGGAACCTTAGGAAAAGCTAGAAATATTATTTTATAATAAAATAATTTTCCTTTTCTAATGACTCCAAAATGAATTTTTTAATGGATAAGGTGTGGATGTGTTGAGAACCTCCCAACCAATAGGTTTTAGATAGGTTTGGTCACTATATTAACCTTATCTTTTAGATTTAACTCTTAGTTAAATAGTTTGACATTTACCATGTCTCTTTGTATTTTTATATTATATGGTTAATAAAAATAAAATAAACTTCCAAACGAACCCCAAGTCGTTAATTTATGATATAAATATAATTATATAAGTCTTTTGGCGGAACCATAGATTTTTAGGATTATTATATCATCCAAAAATATTGTATTTGTTTTAAAAACCCATTTATGTCAATTTTGACATAACTTAAAAATTGAGTTTTGTTAAAGTCTTAACAACTTTATTACTTAGAAATAAATACATTTAATTAACCATAAAATGTCATATTAACCTAAAATATTAGTGGAACTTATTAAAATTATCAGATTTGATTTATTTGGATATTTATAATATTAATTATTTTAATATTTCATTAATAAGGTAATTACGACATCATCATTGTGTGATAAATAAATTAAAATATTTAATGTCTAAAAATTATAAATAAAATACCATTATGTATTAAATCCTTTTATTTTAATAATTAATATTTACAGTTGAATTTTTATTATCTGGAAACCAATATTAAATTTTTTTTAGTTATTAAACATCAAATTTAACAATTTTAACTCTTCTTTGAATTAAATAATATTAAATGTCCTAATATAATCCAAGTGGATATAAAGGATAATATTTTATTCCTAAGGTTGTTTTTGGTATAATTACACTTATTAAATTGAATTATGACATGTGTTAGGGTAATAATAATATCATTTTTAACTTTAATTACGCTATTTACTTTTAACTGTGGTAAATAATAGTAAAAAGTTACTATTCACCAAAAATTATTTTCATCTTATTAAACCATATTTTACTTACTGATATCATTCGGGTCTCTTGGATTTTTTAAATTCAACTCACAGAAGAAGTAGAATTATGTTTTATTTAAAATTGCAAATGCTCCTCGTAGGTGAGTAAAAGACGGTAAAAAGTTCAATAAAATTTTTATAAATCTAAAATTATTATAAACTAACTCCAATTAATTACATGGAAAATATATAGGTATTATGTATCTATTTTCTCCTAAAAAAATTTAAATAAAACAAATAATTATTTAAATAAAAAGTATGTTTTAAACAATAACGCAGTGTTTTTAACTATTCATCAAAAATTGAATGTTTTCAGAAAAATACCAAAAATTCACCCAATGGTAATTTTGATATTCCAAATTCAAAAATGAATTCTATTTTACCAATTTAATAACATATGAGATGCATTAATTAATTTAAAATTATTTTTTGTTGTCCAAACCAAAAAGTGTATTTTTAAGAAATAGTAACTATCAAAATATTGACACTTGTTTATGTTCAATTTCAAATTGAAATTACTTATAATGACTAGTATTTGATTAAATGGTTATAATATAATCTAATTATACTTCCAAAACATTAAAATTTATAATTTAACAGTATAAATTTTTTTGATTAAAAAAGTTGGTTTCAGTTAAAATATTTTATTTTTCACTATTTACCCAAAATATGAAAGTAATCGGAAAAACCCAAAAAAAATTATTGAAACTAAATTCTTATGTACAGATTCGGAAGAAGAAGTTTTTTTCTTGTCAAATTGAACATATATAAGTTTCAAATATTGGATTTAAAAAGGGTTTTCCATTAAAACATGGAAAATCTCATTTTTGTAAAATACATCTTTTATCTGAAAAAATTAATATTTTCTTACATCATGTCTAAGAAACTAATAATATGGATTCCCAAATTAAAAGTATTAGATAATGTTCAAAATTCAGCTAATACTATTCGTAACCTCTTTTTAACAGGTATTTTGATAAGTCGAGGTGCGTTGGAACTCAGTGTTGCGTGTTGTGCAATTTGTTGAATTACATTGAAGAAATAACGTACTATGAAATATTGGGGTGTTACATTTCTCCCACAAAAGGCATAGAGTCACCACTACAAGTCTACATATCATCTGGAACATCCTCTTCAGTTATCATAGAATTGTCTCCAAGCCCCATAAGAATGAAGAGAGATAGAGATATTGTAATCACATACATGATCAAGAAATTATTATAGATAATGTAGAAATAAATAGTTCTCTGTTGTCATGCCATAACAAATGTGATGTTTAATAGAATACTTTAATCTCCATCAATATTTCTTTTTAGATGAATGGAGACTAGTTCAAACCTCATCAAATATGGGTATGGGAGGCAGATGTGTATATTATATAACCATATCATCCTCCAATGTTTTTTATCATAGGGATATCTCTATAGGATGATTCATCAGTTCTTTGTGGGCTACCAGTTTGGCCATATTTTAGTGAAAGAATCTTGGCTAATGTTCCCTTTTACTGTTGCAAACTAGGTCCACATTTCCTTCTGAAACAAATATTTTTCAAAAAATAATTGAATGTAATAACAAAAAGGAAACTTTTTGGGAGATTATACCCCCAGGACCGACAAAATAATTCAATTCCACTAAAGAAGGACGGTCAAACCCTCCATCAGCACCCCATTTCGACATCTCGCCAACTCATCTTGTGAAAGGGATTAGATTTTTAGTTTCCTAAATTAGAATCTCTAGTTCATAGATATAAATAACCACCTTAGTGAAATCATCCTCAACGCAATGATTTTTTTGGTTCTCAAGCATCTCCAATTTTTTGAATTTGTCACCCAACATGAAGAAATTACCACACAATTTAAATATGAGACAGAATGTTCATACAAAATTGGATTGCCTCTAGTCTTACATATTCAAAGGCTTCCAATTTTACATTGTTATTATTTCACTTCATTTTATTTCATAGGCTTCCCTAACCTCTCCTCTATAGATGTAGGGTGAGAAAAATGAACACATGCTTATTTCTCATGATGATATATAGGAAACATTAGCCAACCTCATATTTAATATCCCTTTTTATCCTAAGTTATAGAATAAACCATGTATGGGACATTTTTTAGAGTTTGGGTACACTACATATATTTTTAAGAGGAGGAAAAGCAACCTTTGAAGAAGTCCGGTCAATTCTACCTCACTTTCCATGCCTGGTTTATCATATATTCACAACTCGAGGACATTTTATGGTGACATTATCATATGATATGATAAAATATATGCTCTGGGATAATAAGATGTCAATATAATGGATGCACTCACAAGTGGAAAGTTTCGTACTGGTGGAGTTAGATCAATATATATAAGAATTCACAATTTCAAGGCTACCATTGGGTGGACTTCTTATTGGACATGCGCAAGATGACATACATTTTTTTGTTTTAGGAACATTAATTTTCATGTGAAGCTATATAGAGAATAAGCCTCACATATAACCTCTCAATAAATTTGGGTCTCTAACAATCCATCCATAGAGGAAATCATGTATAGTATTAGATAATCTCCAACCTTTAAATCATCAGTAAATCTCCCATTAGTTGGGTCTACATATGGGATAAAATTTAACTCCTTGAATGGGTTCAACCGCATCATGGTCTCGTAGGGATTCAGAGACCAGTTATGAATAGAAACACATCCTTCATATATGTTCACAACTGGAACCCTGGAATCTCAACACCAAAAGTTATATAATAGGATATAAAGTGGATTGAAACCCATTACCATAGTACTGGGATTACCTCTGAAATAATGAAAGGGGACTTCACTATGTGAATATGCACCATGCATCAATGAATCTTTTTGAGGATATGGATTACCAACCCAATTTGTTTATTCTCTTCCTACATTTCTACAATAAATAATTTTCCTAGACTCACACCACAATTAAAATCATGAATAGGAAGCTAGTAGAAACTGAGACAAATGGATAAAAATCCCAAAAGTTGTGTCTTCGCAGGTATTCTAGAATTGGGTTTGTACCCACAATGGTTGTACTCTACATTTTATAAAGAGGGATATAATTTACCAGGATCACATTGATTCGCCATATTGGGACTCTCTGTAAGAGATTTTCAAGTGAAGAATGTCCCCTTTTGATCTAGGAAAGCACTCATCCATTCTTTAGTATGAATACCCACAATGAGGCCAGGTCTTCCTTATCAATGTCCTGAGCTACCTTCAACAGCACATGGCCCAGAATTGGTGTCCTTCTAGCATCATCCAAAGTTGTTATCAGTGGGTTTAACTCATCATAAATCTCTCCAAGGACTGGATCCTCATAGATATTATGGACATCCCATAGGATGATACAAATATCTCCATGAATCATGTGAAAATAGTTTATTTTTAGGATCCATTGGCATAGAATCTCATGGATGAATTTGATGTTCTTCTATATGTATGTCTAGTCCACCCAGATAGCTTCATAGATTCATATTAATTTCTAATTAGCTGCAATATCATCAATATTTTGTCACACTAAGTATTGCCTCATCCACTCGGGCCTAACATCCCATCATGGGAGGATATCGTAGTCTTCCATCTAACCTTTCAACTGGGATGACTTGAAATAATGTAAGAGGGATGCATAATTGTTTGGATTTAATTTAGGTGTGTTCAGATTCAAATCTTGAGCACATCGGCTATGATGCATGACATATGCCATGGATGATTTCCTGAAATTGATATATGTACCAATTATTAAAATGTTGGAAGTAGTTTGGGTTAAGTATTCTTGAAACCAAGAAATGAGAGAGTAATTATTCAACTATACTATGAATACCTCTTTTGGATGATTGTGGTCATAAAGTGATATATTGTTACCCCCAAGGTACACATGATGATACTTCTTCAGTTTCCCCCCAAATTTGGCACAATAGTGTCACATACTTCATAGTATTCATGACCTAAAGATTTTACCATCTCTTCAACGTGGTTGACATCTTATTCACCAGAAACTACATCCTTTAGAGTATCCATTAAAACCATAGTGAAAAAAAAATATTTTCACTTAAAAAGTCTTTGTCTTAGGAGAAATCTTAATAAAATGATTTTTTTTTGAAAAATAATAGGATCGCATAGGATATACACCGAAGTGACCATCTAATGGTCCCTTTCCCAAAAGGTCTTGTACATGTAAATTTCCCAAGAATTTTCATCACATAGGTCGGTGAATAACTTTAATGAAGGATTTGTTCTTTAGAAATGGATTATTATATATAAATTCTCCACAAAATACTATAACGAGGAGAACATAGGTACAAAAGTGATAGGATTTTCCACCGAGACTAGAAAATATAATTATATATTTGCAAGCCCTTAAGAACTTCCCATGTGGAATCCCTTCCAATGTGATTGATTTTTTATGATGAAATGCATATATGACCAGTGTAGATGACATCTTTGATATGAAATCTAATATTTTTTCCTTTACCTTAGGATGTATCATGTTCTTTTGATCTGATCTAGTGCCGATGGGGTGATTTTGTTGACAATGCATTTTTTTCCTGGACGTAAAAGTATTAAATGAAAAATGATTAAGGTGAATAATGTAAGAAGAGAGAATGATAATAAAGGATGGATCCTTCACCAATACCACATTCGTGTTGGAATCCCTTTGAAGTGTTGGTACAGATGGTACCAACCCATCCAGGGGGGCTATGAATGCCCCGATAGCCAGGTCCCCAAGTGGAACCACACATGGTACATGTGTGTTAGACTATGAACCACACCTACATGAGCCATCACCTTCAGAAATGTCCCATATTTTTCTACAAATAGGACATTGGGGATTTGAATCTGAACGATGGAAAATCTTGAAGAACCCCCAACACACTTCTCACCCAATTCCATCTCA
The DNA here is from genome assembly GCA_963277665.1 of Viscum album. Taxonomy (NCBI): domain Eukaryota; kingdom Viridiplantae; phylum Streptophyta; class Magnoliopsida; order Santalales; family Viscaceae; genus Viscum; species Viscum album. The sequence goes on along the minus strand of OY728146.1, from coordinate 928,899,955 downwards.
TAGGCCCTCATAAACAATACTAGTATCCATGTTAAACACGAGATATAAGAGAATAAATTAGGTTAGTGGAACCAAATCCATCCCAATGTCTAAAATAAATAACACTGATGCAAGAAACTATTTCCCCATGGTTAATGAACACAGGCTTGAGGTCCCCTTCTTTAACTAGGGGCATGTGCTGGAAATTTATGCGGACACATATTGAGACCCTGAAATCCTTGAAAAAATCCTCAAAAATATGTTATTTCCTAGGTGTTCTGTCTCTGAAAGTACCTTCATCTCATTTGGACTACCTATTTGAATCACTCTCATGCCATACATGCATATCCTCCATATGACCCCCTTATCCCACCTATCTTCTACACCTTGAGAGAAACCTCTCAATCCATCTTTGAATCCACTAATGTAACAACTAATATTTATTTAGATACCTCTTCTGAGAGATACCAAATAAAAACCTCCACCGAAGCCTCTAGATTTTAAATACCATGCTAGGAGGTACACCAACATATATACCATTTGGGTATGAATCCCTTAGTTCATAGGTGACATGTTCTTGTCCTTCTTAGTGTGTAGGGTCCTCAGGGGGAATTTGAATATTAATCCCCTCAGTCACAAGGAAAGTGATCCATAGAAATGTGTTGGGGAACTATCATTGTCATATAAAATGGTTATGACCATGTACATCCCTAGTTATCTCTATGACCTCGAACATTTATTCTAGGTGGGGTGGGTGAGGATCAAACTTTCTCTATTACTATGGTAGGTAATGAGATCCTTCTATCGTCCCCAAAAACTGATTTTAGGGAATACCTCCAAGAAGAAACCCCTAAACATTCTTGGAGGACTTTTCCTACTTCACTCCTTCCTCCTTCTTTATAACCATGGTCCATATCCAAATAGATCATCAAATGGGACTATCCCTTTTACAAAAATAAGAAAAGAGATAGGCATGTCAAATCACATTCCCTCTTCCTTTAGGTTCGGGGTTCAATAATGAGAGGGAAGTGTCATCACCCCAACCACTTTAACAAGTGGAATGAAATACCATGTTTTTTTAGATATTTTTCTTCATCTGTCTCACATTCAAACATTAAACACTTTAGATCAGAGGATAGACATGATCAATAAATCCAAATAGTACGATTACAATTTTGGAAGGGAGTATTTTTATAGATCCTCCTCTCTTTTTCCATTAGTGGGACTCTGTAGGCATGGGTCACAAAGGCCATGTATCCTAACATAGGGTATGTCGGATTTTATGGTTTATCAGATCTAACGACTCCTCTAGATTTTCACAGTAAGGATGAATCACATGGTCTTGAGTTTGGTGGTTATCATGATATCAAAACTATACCAATCCAAATAGTCCTCTTACTTGGTATAGTCCTCAAAACAAAACCTCTTAGGAATCAATTCAAGTGTAATACCAAAAAAAAATGTCACCCTCCTATTCGATATAATCCCAATCATTATTATGAAATGGAAATTATACCAAGTTCAATCCCCAACTAAACCCACAAATACTCTATAAGAATATCTCTCAATATAATCCTCTCAAAGGTTCATACCCTCCCCCATGATACAAACCTGGAGAGTGCCTCCCTAGGTGAGAGTCCTCACAACCAAACTATGTGGGATATTATTCGTGTCGACGTCAGATATGTTGGAATCCACCCTGAGTTCCAAACCCAACTCTCAAATAAACCATTATTATCTTTGGGATACAGTCTCAGAAGAGTGTTATCTATCCTAGAATCTCATATCCCTTTCAAGCTCCCGGTGTTACTTGATCACAGGTCCCACAGAAAACTATGATTAGGTACCTTTTTACTATATGTCCCTCAAATATGACTTTAATCTACAATGATTGGTCCTTATCACATTAACATAAATGTGATAATGTGTCCCATAATAATTCATTGAAATACATGGGTTTTGATTCCTTTCACAAGGATACATAGTAATCCCATCGTATTGGTATAATAAAAACATAAATAAACTCCCATATTCATGGATAATGATTCACCCTAGAGCACCCCACTATGGGGATAAAAACCAGTGTCATGGTAGGATTAAAAAAGAATATCTAATTAATAAACAAGAGAATAAAAATATTGTAGAACCTCATATAAATATAGATGTCTCCATTGATGAAGATACTCATATATATACAAATTATTCTCAACTCCATACATTATAATAATTGATTGCTAATTCATGTAGGGAATACCTATACTTGGGAATTAATAAAGGATTAATGAAAATATTTTAAATCAATAAGAGTGTCTCAGAGTAGGAAAAAATACCCCCCAATAGTGTATGAGTATCTCAACCTTCTATTCACTTGAACAATGTTATTTCTTAAGTACCATTGTTCATGTTTCTGAATGAGCAGCTACCTTTAGAAAAAATGTATCTGATTCATCATAGATATAGAAAAATTGGGTGTTTCTGGCTCCACAAAAAATCACATTATAATCCATTTGAGAATAGTGATACCCACATAAATGTTTGTATAAAACTCAACCCCCTACAATCAATCTTCATGAGATTAATTTTCTTTAGAAATAATTATCTATGTGGATTTGATGTAAAAATTTCCATTTTGTAAGGAATTTCCTAAAAAAAAATTAGATTCATTGGGTTATATTACATATTTATTATTAATGATATTATTAGATTATGTGTTTCATGAATTATAATTATCATATGTAGTATTTCTAGTTGTTTCATGTGTATTTACATTTGATACACATAGTTAACTCATTGATTAATTCTCACTTCAATGTTGTGATCATTACAAGGGTTTATTTAAGAAAATAATTTTAATGCGTATTTTTTTTAATTGAATATTACATTAAGATTATTTTTGATATTTTTTTAATAATTTAAAGAACATTTTCTCCCCTTGTAATATTTGGAAATTTATCTAGAAATATTTTCAGATCTAGACACTGGGACCGCCCACAATTTTGAGGCCCAATGTGCCTAGAATTATTTTTACAAGAATATTAAATATGTATTTATATTAATCAAGAGTGGTTTCATGAATAAAACTATAAATATAATAAAAAGAAACTAGGATCAGAAATATGTGGTCATGGTTGATTCTAGATCATGAGGTTTATAATAGGGTCCACCTAAAATGTTCTGGCTCCGGGAATTTAGATGAAACGACCTTTGGCAGTATGATTAGTGTATTAATTAAAGGATTAAGTTAATTAATTTAATAAATGATATAATTTTATTCCCATAATAAATATTCTATTATGGTATTATCTCCAGGGTTAATCCCATAACCCTGGGATCATTGACAAGATTTCCTTCCACCTCTCATTTGTGGATCAGAATCAAACGGTGATGAAATAATGGATCTAGGTTGATCAAGGTGAATTGAATGAAATGAAATATCTCATTCATTATAACTCGCATCATTCAATTTAAAATGATCCAATATCAAGGAATGGTTTTCCATTTTTTATTCTTCTCTAATTGATTAAATTTTATGAGCATTATCAACCATATCCTTTGATCCACATTAATTGAAATCCTTTGCATGTATGCAGGTTTTGATTTACAATTATTTATTAAATTTGTGTCTATTACATCATTTTATCTAACCCAAATATTTCCAATATGTAATATTTGGTCATGAAATATTGGAAAAAATTAATTCATTGTAGTTTCTTGTTCATGTCCCCCTCTGTTCATCACATTATTATCTGATAGGGCTACGGTTTCATTGTTCTATATTACAATGCATGACCGATATTGATTAGACACCTAGATACATGGTAAATTCATGTATGAAAAAAATGAACATTAAAGGATTGATTAAGATGATATTTTTGATATGGGTGATTCTACAATGGTTTTTTTGTTCCGACGAGGTCGTAGGACCACCAGAGGTGACACAATGTGTTTAAATTCATATGAGTGATTTGGGAATTCAACTTCTGGAAATAATATGCATGGAATCAAATAATGTAGCCCTTTTTCAAATATTTCAAGAGGCCTAAAGGTGAGTTCCAATGAATAGGGTTCTGTATTTGATATGTGGGACACATATGAATGTTTTTGTGAAATCCCTGACTTGATGCAATGTAGTTCAAAGAATAAACCTCATAGAGTCTACTTTTTGTAGTGGTTAGGGATTTTATAGGAGTTTAATATGACACATAATTTGGAGTTACATAGGCCATGTAACCCTATATAACCATCACATTGTGTTAATTGAGTACACACCTAGGGGAAAATGTGTCCTTACTAACCATGGATTCCAAGATATATGCCATGTACTTCGATGTGTACATGAAATAGAGTTGGTGTCACATGAAAAATGATGAAATAGCTCTACATATTGTGGAACAAAATACATTTTCATTGGAAAATGTAAATACACATGGTCAGGTTCATGGGAAGAACCCCATGTGGCTGAGGGATTCGATATAAAACACTTACACATGGTGTAGTTCTACATGATCAATGATCAATATACTAGAAGGGACATAGGGAGACCCCAGTGTGGGATTACATGTATTGTAGGTTCCTTACATGTCATGCTCCCTTTATTCATTTTTAGGATCCTCAGACCTCCTAAATATCCTTAATTTAGACTTGGATTTTGGACAATGAGTAGTATATCCTGAGTTCTTTTCTCATGCTGAACATGATTGTTCCCTCAATAGATTCTTTTGAGATATGACATAAGGTTTCATGGGTGTGATGCTTTTTTTGGAAGATAATAATGACTATAGTGACTAGGAATGATCCTTAGAGTGGTACCACCTTTGGAATTTTTATGCATGTCCTTTATCAGCTAAGAGGTACTCCCTATAGAATTAGGGAAAGTTTCCTCAATATACTAATTGGCACCCCCTATTGGATAGGGTGTGGTAATCTATCGACTAGGTGGAACACCCCTACAGAATTAAGAAACAAGTCCTCTATCTATGGAGTAGTACCCCTCTATGGAATTGGAGCTCGATTCCTTATTATGTGGAGTAGTTCCCCCTATTGTATAGGTTTAATCCCCTCTATCTACTAAGTGGTACCCCCACCAATTGGAATTAGGTCATGGGAACTATATATATTGAGTGGTACCCCCTATGACATTAAGGTGTGAGTCCTACACCTATCGACTTGTACCACCAAGTAGATAGGGTGCATGCCCTCTATACTCCGAGTGTCACCCCCTGAGGTAGTAGGTCATAGTTCATATTCATGGAGATTTTTCCACCTGACTGTGTGGAACAATAGAGAAGTGTTGTACCTCTACACGGTTACTTTAATAGAAAGACACATGACTTTTTGGGAATCTACAGTAGACCTTATAGAACTGGTGGAATTATTTTCCTAGGAAATGAAGTGATATAGGGAACACATTTCTCTCTCATATGGGATTATTTTTATGAATATATATATATATATATATATATATATCTGTGTGTGTGTGTGTGTGTATATAACCATGTTGTTTGATGTTGTTAATATCTTTTGTGGGGTGATATTTCTACTTATTTTTCATATTTTATCTCTTAATTCTCCCCCTACCTCTTTTACGGTGTCCTAATATATATGTATATACTCTCTACTACATGGTAATTGACCACACTTGTCATTTATAATGAATATCATAGCCAAGTCATTAGTTATTACAATATATTATAGGGATACCTAGTGAATTTTTCCATGTACATTGATCAGAGCATGTAAATATTGATATAGACTCTTAGATCATTTACTTTTCCATTTGTAGGTTGTGAAATGTTTATAGTTGGTCTTCTATTGTCCCCTAAAATATTTAGTTTACATTGGTGTACTATTATACACACTATATGTTTTACATGAATTTTCTTTCTCTATTTTATGGGTTTTTTATTATTATTGCTCAAAAATTATTCATTGAGATCTCTAGGTGTGATAATATCGGTACATTTTGAAAAATAATATCATACTAGATATGAATTTTTGTGCTTGTTTATAGCCCCAATCCTATATAGGGGGGATTGTGGTAGATGTGGTTTAAACAATATTCATTTAGGTTGTCAAATTTTTTTATAACAACAGTTCATTACATGGGATTGTGTTTGGTGTTATCCTATTATAATGATTTTTTTGGGACATATTGAAATAATTTTTGAGAGGACCAGTTTGGGATATACCTAACACTGAGAGGGGGGTGAATCAGTGTTGGGGACTTTTGAAACCAATTCCAACTTATTATCCATGTAACTCTTGACCTGTTAAGATCTTGATTACATTATTCCATTTCCCTCGTCCCATTCAATAATATAAAGTAGTAATAATATTCACATAATAATTTTACAGGGTTCACCACTCAATAAGAGAATCTACATCTTTTCCATTTATGGGGATGACCAGTTCAGGGATTCACCACTATAATGTGATATGCTGTTATAATGGGTTAACTATGAAAAACAATCCTCTAGTCAATGAGGATCCCTACACATGGAGGGTGGAAGGAGAAAATTTCTTTCTAGTGTTTCTACCTACACTTGGAGTGGGGAATGGAAAAAAACCTCTTCCAACATGAGACAGGTATGATATTCCCATACACTAGCTGGTTCATTGTACTACCAGTATTGACAGTCTCATCCATCCTCTATCTGGTTCATTATTCTTTCTCTAAACAAAGTCATAACTCTATTGATATGGGTTTGAAACACCAATAGATTATTAAAAATATTGAGACCTATTTTATATCACAGTCCCATTTTTTTCTTCCTCTAATAACTTGTTACTTTCCTAGAAGCATGCTAGTAAACACCCACTTCTTTCTCTATAGCAAACCTTAAAGCTGCACACTGTTCTTCCCCTTATTCTTTAGTATAAAAGTAGCTGCACTAAGACAACTACATCTACCTACTAGAATAAAAAACTCCCTTTGTGATTATTATAACAATAAATATTAGATCATATTATTGTCATCATAGTTTTTATTTACTGGACAACTGAATATAGATTGCTCAGTTTCTTAATATTCTTCTCTTACATCTAATTGACACTTTGTGCATGAAGAGTTCTCCACGGGTCTTCTTCTTCATGCATAGGACATGTGATTCTTATTCAAATAACCAAGTATGATTTGTGTATTTGTCTTTGTAAATAACTAAAAGTGTTGGTATTCCCTGGTTGCATACTCATGTGATCTCCTTCATGAAACACAATGAGGGTTTGAGAAAATTGGTCTCTTGTTTGTGGATTCTTCATTGCATGGAGGGTGTGGCTCTTCATATTTTCAAGACACATGAAGAGTGTAGAACACTTGTTAAAGGAAATTGGTACCCACAAATTTCCCCCCCACCATTATAGGTGGCTTGCGCATAATATTCAATCCTTGCGCATAAAAACACCTTTTGGCATGAAAAAGGATTTTCGCGCATCTCTTATTTTTCTGGTAGAACATCCCTTTTTTGATCAACACTTATTTTTTTCATGCAACACTTATTATTTCTTCTGCACTAATATATATATCATTTTTCCACACATCAAATCTCGAGATTTTTCTATGTGTTGAGCCTTCACAAATGAGAGGGGTTCAACACATATTTATAGGAATTTTTGACCCTGCGCGTAAAATCTCTTCCTGTGTGTAAAACAATCCCTCACATTATTATATTAAGCACACCTTCCTTTATTTTCACTCCCCACCAGGATTTTTCACCCACCTCATGAAATTTCCTTTTTTCATTATTCTGAACATGAATACTCTCTTTCGTATAGAATATCAATCTCAAATTTTTCACACAACCAATTTTTATGCGCACAAGTATGATGTTCCATGCACATTTCATGAACATATCTTATTTTTCGTGCTCTTCTTCACTTTGTAATTTTATTACTTTCTAATAAAAATACACAAATTGTATGCAAAATTTCACACCGCGTTCCATATGGAGTACAACACCAATATTTCACGTAACCTATTTTTTGCATGCTCTATCCAATTTTTCAAGTAGTCAATACCTTTCCCATATTTTCCTGTACCGTTCTTGGAGCCCTTCATGTTCACAAAATTCTAAACATAATTATATATTGCATGAAAAAACAAATCTATCAAACATCATCATTTTTACACACTTTTCCCAATTTTTCGCACTGTCCCTACCTTTTCCATATTTTCCCGTTCCGGTATTGGTACTATACTTGTGCCCAAAAATCCAAGCCAATAATGCATGCATGAATATTGTTTTTTTTTCAGAAAAATAATTTTTTGTGCACAACCCTGATCATTCGTGCTCCATCCTTTACCAAAAACTGATGTCTCCATCTCCCATTTTTCACGCATAAAATTTTGGAAAACAACGGAAAAAAGAACCTCCATGAAACATTATTTTGTGCCCCCCTATAGATCATCCATTACTTTGTGATGATTATTTTATTTGGATTCCAAAACCATTCTTCATCTTTTGTCACAAACTCTACCATGGTGATATGGATCCTTTGATCAAACAACTTTAGCATCATCAAATTTTCTATTGAATGTATTATAACTTTCATATATTCCACCAACATCTTTCCTTCCGATAAAAACTGTATGTGAATAGAACCACCATTAATCCACCTATTTTCATAAGGATTTCATCATATGTTCTTCTAAAACATGATATTTTTGGAAAACAAATTAGTAAATCCTCATCTGATTTTCCATGGAATGTATTATAACTTCCTTCTCTTCCACCAGCATCTTTCATTCCAATCAAAATTTTATAGGACTGGTTGCATCATTAATCCCCCTTTCCTTCATAAGGATTGAATTATAAGTTCTTTCAAAATATGATATTTATGAAATAAAAATCATCAAATCACCATCTGACGTATCACCATCCTTCATTGTTGTAGACAATGTATCACCATTAATACATGTGCTTTGAAATTGGGATCTTCTCAACAATCATCTAAATTTACTTCAAGGAGAATTGTCGAAGCATGAAATTCAACTCCATGATTTCATAATGATTTTACAAGAATCATCACTTTATATGGTCTCCATTATCATTGTCATCCTTCTTCATCTCCTTCATATTGACCAGTAATGACAATTGTTGACAAAAATACAATATTTATACAAAAAGTGGTCCCAATGGTTGTAATGTGTCCCAGGTGTGAATTTCAGGCCATGGTTCCTAGTAATGGTGCTAGAGGCTAATGTATCAATTCACCAGGGCCTTGAGTACCTTCTTTTTGACATGGTATACTAATATATTACATGTATTGATAATTGGTACATGAATTATATAGGATTGAGTATTTTCACTAACCCTATTGAGTCATCACCCATTATATATATATATATATATAATCTCATCTCCCTTATTTTCTTAATTAAATTTATAGTTTGACTCTGTGGTGACAAGAAAATAGGTTATAGATTCTTGATTGTGATGAAAATCGAATAAGTAATGAGTGTTCAGTGGATGAACCATCATTCCAGAATCCTCCTCCAAAGAGATAGGTAGTAGGATCCCAACCTAACGAGTGGAATATCATACCAATAGAGAAGGTGGATGATTTTCATAGGACAACTACACTCTATGATTTCTAGTTCTAGAGGCCACTGAGGTTCCACGATGTGATAAATATAGAGGAGGATTTCCTTGTTTCGTTGATCCATGTCATCAAGCTTATCTAGAAATGGAACGATCAGGGGTTGTTCTTGAAGTTATCCTTTTCCACATAGTGACTAGACACTGGTGATGTGTTTTTACACAAATTCATTATTATTCATATGACCCATATAACAACTTCTTTCAGTTTTTCTGTGAGGATTACTACCGCTATTTCATGCATTTAATTCAGATTCAAGAGCATGTTTAGCTATCACGGGTAGGGATGTCAATTTTATAGAAATTCTCAAGGATCACTAAAATTACAGAGTACTCCCTCAATATGAGCTCGGAGTGATAATTCTATGTAAACAAGTTGGAACTTGGTCTCTATAATGATATCTATTATGGTGTATTACCTTTATGAATTATAATCTATTTAGGGGAATTGGAGACATCATGCATGATATAAAGATTCTAATTGGTGGGTCAATAAGAATCTTATGTTAATAGTGAACTTTTTAGGGTTGAGTAATATGTAAAATCTAGATAAATCTAAAAAACATGATCATGGAACAGAAGAACTCCTCAAGACCAACACCATTAATTTGGTCATGTTCCACATGGACCACCCAGAGGAAAATTGAAGCCTGGAGTGGGGTTGTGCTATGCATGTTATCGGTGAGGTAACATGGCTTATGATTTCTTGACTCGACTTGCTATGGGACACAAGAAGATATCATATAGACCACCACAATAGATTTTTTCCATGATCAGGGATATCTGAGGTGATGGTAGGGTGGCCCCTAGGGAGGTGGATCCAGTAAAGTAGAGGGTGGTTCTCTAGGATGAAGATATTTATCAATGGATGATTTTATGAGATATATCTACCATCCCCAGCATGAAACCAACATTAGGCTTAGAGAGCTGGAGGTCAAGGATGAAAAGGTCTATAGGCCATGGAAATGTATCATCTAGTGGCAGAAGATATGACTATTGGTACAATATTGGTCTATTTTAATTTTTCTTAATTATCAGTAGACCTGGTTTAGAGTCATTTTACCTTTTCGTTACTCCCCATTTGAGAAATGGAGATGCCCATTTAGTCGTTACCCTAAACCCTTGTACTTGTGTTTTCTATAAATAACGTTTCTTCTTTTTGTTTTATCTATTGTAAGTGTGATATATCACTTAGTGGAGAGATGTTATCATGGGAAATTTTTTTCATTAGGAAGGTAAACAATAATGACTTCTTTGGTATGGATTTTTTTTCCATAGTCTGATCCTAAATTGATTGTCACCACAGCTGATTCAAAATTCATCTCACTAATATGGAATGATTTTCCTTAATTGGAGAGTAATCGATTATGGAAGGATGAGTGGGTTTTAAAAGTATGAAGTTGTAAAACATTACCCATCACTTGGAGTGTGAATCGCTTCGGTAAGTATGCTCTTTAGTCAACTAGATTCCTTCAGTCATGGATGATTTTATAGATGTATTACATGATACCTTTTTAAGACTACCTCTAAAGAGGGATATGGAGTTTTGTATTAACATGATTCATGTGACCGCCCTGATTTATTCTCCCGCATATCATACTGCTAATAGGGAGCTCCATGATATATGGTTTCATTTGGAGGTCCATTGAGAGAAGATTTTTATCAAACCTATTGTTTCCCTCTGGGAAACTCTAGTGTTATTTATGAGAAATTTATATGTGAGATTACTAATTTGTGTAGATTATTGTCATGTGAACTAAGACATGATAAATAAAAAGTATACCTTTATATTGATTGAAGACCTCTATAATCTGTAGAGAGGATTGAGATGGGTTTTTAAGCTAGATCGTTGATATGGATACAATTAGTTTGGAGTTCATGAGGAAAATATTTATATTTTGGCATTCTGATGTCACTATAGACACAATTAGCTCTTGGTGATTTCCTTCATTTGATGAATTCCCCCCTTTGATTATAGTTATGATTAACTGTATCTTCCAACCATTATTGGACTGGTTTCTGGATGTCTTTATTGATGAAATACAAATATACATTGTATTAAAGGATGAGTGTGCAGATAACTTGTGGTTTATCCAATATTTTCATTGAGAGAATAATTTTTAATGAAAAAACTAATAGTTTTATTTCTAGATCTATGACATTCACATTTTAGGGCATGAATATTTTGATAATAGTTTAGTCATGGAATCATTGAAGATAAAATTAGTTCTTTATTGTGAGCCACCCAATATCATGTCTGAGGGGTAGTGTTTTCTTCGCATGGGGGTGTAATATCAGAGGTTTATGGTAGACTTATCTATGATTGCAGACCTTTTGACCTCTCTAATTAGGAAACGGAATCCATTCACATTTATGGATTTGATACAAGGAGACTTCAAGAACATGGTACTGAGGATGATGAGTGTTCCTCTTTACAGACTAACATAGGAGGTCCTAGAGAACATATTGTATTTGGATGCTCCAAGAGAAGGGCTCAGATTCATGTTGACATAAGGATAGATAATTGTTGCATATGGGTCGACGTAGTTGATGACACATTATAATAACCACATGAATTATGAACTAGATCTGTTAGTGTTAGACTTAGCTTTCAGTATGTGGAGACACTATATTCAATAAGGGTTCATTGTGGTTTACTCATACCACTATATATTCAGGTAGGTCTTCGCACAAAGAAACCAGATCCTCATACAGATTCCCTAATTGGAGTTCCTCTATGACTATGACATTGAGACAGTATATACTCATCGAAAGGTAAAAGTGGTTTTATATTCCCTTTCTATGGTATCACATGATTGTTTAACATAAGTGGAATATGATCATTTAGGTTCATTATAGCGTTCCTTTCTGGAGCAGGACGGTGAATATTTTCATTTGTAGATCGTGAATAATCCTCATCTCCTTCAGCATTTTAGATAATCCCAGTTTTGGGAAATCAAAAATGTGATCTAATGTGAATAGATATGCTCAGCATATTCCCTTATTATATTTCCTAAATGAGAAAATTATTTTATCCTTTTATAGGGAAGGATGGTTGTCCCAGTCATGATACAAGAGTAGGTGATGATGGAGTTACAGAAATTTCAAATGGTTGTATATCCCGGTCTGAGGAAGATGTAAATATACCTTCAATGTAATTTTTAGTGGGATTTTATGAGTTTTAGGATCACTTATGTTTTCTCTCTATGCCTCGCATCTTAACATGTGATAGTTGAGCCCTAGGTTGCTATAGGTTTGTTGCAGCCCCTTGAGACCCCAGAGTTGAAATTGGATAACATATCCATGGATATTGTGACAATTATTTCATAAATAGAGATATTCCATGATTCTTTTTGGGTTATAGTTTACCAACTCATGATTTCATTTCAATTAATTTCAAATAGAGAATAGAGTTCACTTTTATTTTTTGGGTAGTTGTACATATTTTATATTGTTCACCTTTATGGTGTTTCATTGATGATTATATATGACTATGATGTGTGGTTAACATAAAGACTGTGGAGTGGAATGTAGGAATAATTTTTTACATATACAAGGATGAGTACATCCTTCCAGCGCCATATAGTTGGGAGAACTGAGCACACTATCCTGATGTTGGAGGATTTACTGATTGAATGCATGGAAAAATTCAGTTGGAGCTGTGAGGATAACTTTTCACATTTAGATTTTTTGTAAAATAATAGATACCACTCTACCATCATTATAAAACAAATTGAGGTCATGTATGGGAGACCCGTTAGGTAACCCTTGTGTTAGATAGAGAGTGGTGAAGCATATTTTTGTTGGAAGTTGATGGTACATGCGATGATAGATAAGGTCTAGGTCATCGGTGAGTGGATTCCTATAGTAACATGGATAAGGTCTAGGTCATTTCAAATTGATTGAAAAATGGTGTATTAGTATGGAGACAACATATTTCATAGAGTCTCCCCATGATGAGGATTTTGGACATTTGTTCATGGAGGAAAGATGTCCCCTAGGTTCATCGAGTCATTCATGATCTTACTTGGGATTGGGGAGGTTGGTTATACCTCATCCTATCCCCACAGTAGGAGTGGGTAAACAATGGATTCCATGTATCTTTGATAAAGAGATATGTTCATTAACCCACACACATTTTGAATGGGGTGATATGAGATTCAAGGATTGATCCACTTTTTTGGAGCACTTAGTGGCGATCGAAGATCAATAAGATAAGATCCTATGATGATTGAAAATCCCCTCAGTTAATGTGTTCTAGTAATTCAAGGAATTTTAGATGATATCATATGAGCAGGGGAGCTATACACAAGATCAATATCCCCATCACATTATTTAAATTTTTTTCGGTGATGAAAATCACGAAGAAGGGAATAATTTTGAGGTCACTTTTTTCCTTATATGACTCCATAATATATCTGGAAATATTTTTGATTCCACACACTAAGATGATGCATAATTCAAATACTTGGTGTTACCAAAATTAATTTTATTATAACATTAAATATATATTATATTACACAAACTAAATTTCTTTAATAAAACGGGAAATATCATAAAAATAATCTCAGATCATAAATATGAGACCATAGACGAGCTATGAATGTGAGGATTACCATATATGGGACCAAAAATGGATATGTTTGGGGTGTTCACATGAAACAACTATTAATGACACGTTTAGTCGCTTAACTAAAATATTTATTTAATTAGTTAATTATATAAAATAATCTAATTCCCTCTATAATTATGTAGTTATGAAAGGATTTATAGGGTTATATACATAACCATAGTATCTTTGAGAATATTTCCTTACACTTCTCATTGGAAGATCAGAATCATATGATGATAAAACTCTGAATCAGGGTAGATCGATGCACAGAGAACACAATGAAGTATCTCATTTGTTGGTGAGTAAGTTATTCATCATCAACCAATCCAATATCTATACATGACATTTTATTTTTTGACTATTCCACTATTGATTAAATATTTTTAGCAGGACTAATAGTTTTATTTGATCTGCATAAATTTCAATCCTTTTCATTCACCCATGTACCAATTTTCAAATTTTTTATTAAATATGTGTCCATTGTGTGATGGTTTCTCACCACAATCTATACAATAAATATTTTCTGTCCAAAAATATTGGTCAAATATTGTTTCACAATTTTTTCCTATTCTTTACTCCCTCATTTTTCACTTTCTTCACCGATTGTCCAATGAGGACTTAGTTCAACATTTTTGAGAAGAACATAGATCGATTAGTCCCCTATATTCTATGTTAATTCACATGAAATGAATGGGATCATGAAAAAGTGATGGAATAAGATGATTTTAAATATATTTATGATTCCAATATGGTTTGGTTAATGCAGTGAGTCTGAGGGAGAAATATGAGTGACGGTGTGAATAAGACATCATACGAGTGATTCTGGAATTCAATTTCCAAAAATCTGATGGATTGAAATGAAAATAAAGTTGTTTTTCAACTATTATGGGAGACCTATATGTTAGATATAAAACATCAAGATATGGATCAAAAATACACAACTAGTATCTAATTTTATATGATATTCCTACCTACAATCTGTGTACTTTGAGTATCACACATCATTTTGTTTGGTTTTTATAGCATCTAGTATTTCACTTCTAACTAAACATGATGCCTGGTGTGGATGGATCACACATTTTTTAACCCTATATTACAATCTATATCTGTAAAGAGGGTGAATTTATATGATCCCATGTGTCCTTCTACACCATGTATGGTCTGAGGCATGTTGTGCACATTGATGTGTACATAATATTGAGTAGGCATTAAATGATGAGTACTAGCTAGGATATTACATGTTGTGTAGTGAAATACATTTAAAATGTCAAGAGTACATGGAGAAAACCACATGCATTGGTAGGACCCTTGGTGGATGAGACAAGCCTTGTTGTATACCTACTTTCTATTTATTTCTAAACAATTAGTGATCCATGTACTGGTAGGGACACGACCAGGAAGCAGAGTGGGACCACACACCTTCTGGGTCCCTTTCACACCATTCACTCCATCCTTTTGGAAGAACCTTATACCTCTAGTATCTCCATCACATGGGTTCATATATATTTTCCACGAGTATCATATCATGATTGTTTTTTCTAGTAAAACGTAATGGTGTCCACTATAGGGTCTTTTGAGATACATTGTGAGTTGTCATAGGTGAGGCATTTCTTTAGGATGCACTTGATCATTGAAGTGATCAGGAAGGATCATTTGAGAAGTGAACCCTATGGAATTAAGGCCTAGGTCCTCTACCTACTTAGTGGTACCCCTTATGGAATTTTGGTTCTAGTAGTCAATATACTAATTGGTGCCCCTATTATATAGGGAACATGTCCTCTAACCACTGATTGGTACCCACTATTTAATTACAGAATGGATCCTATATCTAATGAGCGATCAACCCTATCGAATTAGACCATGAGTCCTCAATCTACTAAGTGGTACCATATATTGGACATAATACATGTCCATTATCTACTGAGTGGTATGCCCTATAAAATTAGGACCTGAGTCCTCTATTCAATGAGTGGTACCTCCCATGGAATTAGATTGGGTCCCCTTACTAATAGATTGGTACCCCTATTAGATATGATTCATGTCATCCATAAAATAGGTTTCACCCACTAACTCACTAGGGTGAAAGTCCTATACATGAATATTATTCCCCCTTGAATGTGAGGGAGAATGGTGAGGTTTTTTACTCAAAATGATTACTTCTATTGGAAAACATATTATATACGGGTAATCATTGATGGAAATTATAGAACTAATGACACACTTTTTTGAGGATGGGAAGAGAGATAGGGATAGCCTGTATCTCCCATTTGGGATTCTTTTGTTGAGTATATATATATACACATCAATGTCATTGGATGTGGTTTCTCTCATTACTTTGGTTGATCTTTATATAATATTTTCTTATTATATCCCTTGATTCCCCCCTTTAGATATTGATTCATACTAATAGGTATGCATATACTCAGGCCTTAATTGGATTTCCTCATATGTGGAATATCTTAGGCTAGGACATCTTTCTGGTATGGTGTGTATTTTTCCTCTTTACATTTCTCTTTACACTAGCATACTCTTGTAAAACCTAGAGGTTTCAAATTCATAGGTTATTTTCTAATTTTTGCACCATTTATGTATTATTCATCTTAACATTTTCATTGGTATGGCCCAGTGTGTGTAGGTACATTATGATGAGGCCTCCTATAGTAGTTATTCCTTTTTGCACTTATCTCCTACCACATGGCCTATAGAGGGGGTAATGGGGTATTTGTTTCTTGAGCCCTATTAGGAATGTTTATGACAAATAAACCCTTTACTTTTCTTCTTTTCTATATAATAATGAAATTTTTTTGATAAATAGTTTTATTTTTCAAATCTTTGGAAATTAAAATGATTAAGAAAGTTTTTAATAAAGTATAACTTCAGTTATAACTTTGATTGGAAATCCCTTTTCTTGCAAAAACATGTTCTCTAAAAATACTTTCAAAAATTTATTTAACCCTTTTCCAAATTATTTATAAAATATATTTTGATCCATTTTAAATTTTTATATTTTTTTACGAATCATTTTTAACGAAATCATCATGTATGAAATTTCCTTCCATCATGACCACTATAGGTGTTAAAACGTCTATTATATGTTTAAAATGTTATTTTCAGAGAAACATGTTTTTGAAATGTTTTTTGATCTTTCAGTTTTAAAAGTTTATTTTAAAAATGAAAATTCAATCTTCTTCAACAATTTTTTTTAAATATTTTTATGGTATTTCTATTCATTAACAACAAAATCCCATTATATTACACATAATTTGATAAGTATAAATTGTATTTATACAATCCTTATTATTTCTCTCAATGTTTTATTTTTATTATGATATGTAAAAATATTTACATTCACTTCATTGATTCATTTTTATTTTATTAAGTTTCCCATAAATAATTCACATTCTTATGATCTATTCACATTAAATTTCCTTTAAATATCCATATTATTTATCTTTGATATTTTTATTAGTCAAAAAATATATTGTTTCTATATAATGTTTTCGATATTGAAATTTATTTTTTATCTATTGAATATTCAAATATTTAAATTTATTACGCAATACATATATTTAATGATATAGAAAAATGTTCACGAATTAAATTTATTATTCGATATATGAGGTATACATTGGAAAAACGTAATAGATGGGGCCCATAATTATATATCTTATTGCGACATTGATATGTCTCATGAGACAAACCATTTCTCCAAATCATATGGGTTTTTACCCATTCAATTTTAAATATCAAGAATAATTATCTTGATACTAGAGGAATCATGATGCATGGGATCATGCAATCAAATAATTAAACATTTTATTCATTTGGAATTCATTTATTTTTCTTATACATTTTATTTTTATAATAACATTATCTATAGAATCATTTTATTCTCATATTACTGATTAAATGGAATGTGTGTTCATTAATTCACCATTCTATATTGAATATGACATATTTTCCGATGTTATTGGTTAAATAACTTGTGTGTATAGTTATTTAACTTTACATATTGCTTATGTTTTATCTACTCATTATATATTATACTTTTTGTAACCATTATTGAGGATTTGATTTCACCCTAATTTTTTCACATTCCCAAAGAGATGAAAAATATTTATTTGATTTAATTTCTTGGATATATATCATTTCAATTTCATATGTATTTAGTTTTATTTCCCAATATTAAATTGGTATCATGAATGTATCTAGTTTACCTAGACTAATAATCTATGTAGTTATCAAGGTTTTGATTCCTTGTATCTTATACCAATTTATCAAATATGAAACCATCTCTAAGCTATTAGGCTAGGTGTTGATACACTAATATATATGAATTAAATTTTTTGAAGTATCATCCCAATGGAATGAAAAAAAAAATTAGTGATTTAATTGGAACATAAATATATAATACATAAATTTTCATGTTGATTAAGTATGTATCAGAGGGTTTTATGGTTGGAAATATAACATTATTATTGTACATAATATAAATAATATAATATTATTCAATGGACTAAATTTTTATTATTTACATAATGGAATGAGAGTGTCTTTATTATGAATATTTGTTATTATTATATGATCACAATCTAATGATACCATTTAAGTAATGGTAGTGTCATTGAACAATGATAAGTAAATAAATGAAACTTAGGACTATATACCACTTTTAATATAAAAAAATATACCAAAAAAGATATTTGGAAATAAAAGGTTATTAAAAGATCTTCTCTACACAAATGTCTTGTAAATTTGGATTAATCCCTATGTTTATGAAATTCAAATTACTAATAACTTGTAACAATGCAGGTTACTATTATGTTATTTTTCCACAATTTTCAAATAACATGGTAATAGGATTCTTATTTCTATTTTCATGAAACATGATAATAAGATTCAACTAATTCCTATATCACCCCTTCTTTAGAGAACCATGGAATTATATTTCACTTGGTGGACCTTATTTATAGGGACTTGTTGAATCATGGAAACAAGGGTATGTGTTTCCATGGTTATATGGTCCATAGAAATTGGTTTCTCCCATTACTTGAAATTACAAAAAATATGGATCTTATACCCATGGTTGAAAGACCCATTAGAATATGAATCCGTAATTTTTGTCATATTTACAATGTATAATTGTAATAGCTAATCGTCAATAATATATAATAGAAATTTTTTTAATTACAAATTAAACTAGGAATTTTTAATTATAAATTAATTTTATCATTACACAATAAATGATTAAACATCTAACCAATAATAATATGAACAAAAATATAGTTGTTTGTGTTTTAATGCTACTTTCAAAAGATATGTGGTTCAAAATCCAGTAAACAGTGCTTCTAACAAAATTATCTAAATTAATGTTTTTTCCAACACCTATGATTATTTGAAAATAAGTTAATAAATACTAACTAAAGAATGGTGAAATAAAAAAACAATCATATAGGGTTATTAATAGTGTTATAATAAATATTGAATAATATATAAATATAAATAATATGAATATAAATTAAAATTATTTGGCCTTAGATTCGCCAAAAATGATGATTAAAACATTATAATATAATGATAAACCAGACAACCCATATAAGAGACATTATTACAACGAGCCCATACCTGAATGGTAAGGGCTCCTGCTTGGCATCCAAGAGACCGAGGTTCAATGCCAGGTGGAGGTGAATTTCTGGGGGTAGTGTAGTAGTACTATAGTAGGCACTACTTGAAACAGTAGTAGCAAAAACTATTCAACTGATTTGGGCCTTTGGGCCACCTGTTTGGGCCTACGGGTCTCAAGGGCCTTCGGGTCATCAAAAGGCCTTCGAGCCTCAGGGACTTCGGGCCACATAGACCATAGAGTATATCAATTCACACAAAACAAGCCCCATAAGATGATCAGAGAAACAAGATTAGTAGTCATCAAATGTAGAGCTAACTGGATTGGAAGATAGAGAGGGTAAGGCAACTACCATCGGGACCAGGCAACGTGTAGCATTTTACGGGGTAATGTTAGTTGATCAACAATGCAAGGTGGGGAACTAGGAAATCAATGATGCAGAAGATGGGGAGGGGTAGTTCATGTGGTTTTGGGCTATGGGTCTTGTATAGGGAATGGTACGCCTTTGGGTCTTCAGGTCATGTATTGCAGGTCATGTTGGGCCTTGTCCCTTGGGCGTACGGGTCATGTATGGGTTCCCATTCATCCCTTAAAAAAGGGTTATTATCCAAAATAAAATAAAAAGAAGGCATTCGGTCCATTCAGGCATATAAGAGACATTATAGTAAAACTTGTAATGACAATAACAAGTGTGATGTGATAGAATGAATTTAAAAAGAGTAGTTTGATAAAAAATGTCTGTTATGATAATTGGGTACTATGACCATTGGAAATATATTATCTATAACATGTTCATTATAAATAGTTTACATTGAGGAGGGTAACATAATAATTTCGTTTCATCAAAAGGCATAAAAAATAATTTAAATTTATATAGAAATTGTATATAATTTATTTTTATTTATCCTTGGGATGGAGGTAGAACCACATGGTTTCTAACAACAATAATTTCATAGTGAACATCAATAAATATGGATTAACATTAATAATCTATAATATGTATTAGATATATCATCACCATCGAGATATTAATTCTAGATACAACACAACATGAATGTACAAGAATTACACACCGTTCCCCTGTGTGTTGTATTAGTTTATGAATGGGTAATGTATCAAAATAATTTGTTTTAATTTTTGTTTATGTAATTTTTATAATAAAAAATCCTTTAACATAATACAATATTTTTGTATTAAACATATCATCATTAGTTTAATATAAAACTATTTATACATAAATACATATTTTAATAAAAATAATACATAATGGAAATTATAAAATCAAAATTAGTTAATAGTTATTTATTATTATCATTAAAACATGTATTTAATTATAAATTATAAAAAACTAAGATATTATGAAATATTTCACTTCAAATAAATTTAATTTCGTTTCAATTTTTCGATATATGAAACTCTAAGATTAAATGAACTATAATATAGTTTACTATTATCACCAAATCATTATAATAGGATGTATTAATAGTAAGAAACACTTTATGAAAAAACTATAATGTATGGTTTTATATAAGGAAAATTCTTTTAATAATGTATAACAAATAAGTACACGATTTTTAGAAAAAACATTATATGCTTCCAAAAAAATTATTCAGAAATAGTTTTTAAATATTTTTTAGAGAAAAAATTATAATTAATATCATTTAAATTTATAAATTTTACTTTATAGAGGATATAATTTTTTAAATAAACATATAAAAATTATAATATAATTTATTTTTGATAAATTTTTGAAAATCGTGATTTTTTTATGAATAGTTAAAAATATAGGTTTTCGTTGAAAACTGTCTTTTCATTTGAACCATTTAAAAAGTTATATGTAATTTTAAAATTGTCTCAAATTAAAATTCTATAATCAATATTACTTAAAATCAAATTATTGTCGTTGTAATAATAAATAATCTTTATTTTAGAATAAAATCTGTTTATACTTAAGAATTGATTTTTCGTAAACACCCATTTTTCATCGCATTTTCATGTTCATTTTCAAATTAAATTCCACCAATTATATAAATTTAATCCAATAAAATGAAATCAATATTTTCAATAATAATAATAAAATCAATTTATTATGGTCAACTTAATTTATGGTCATTATGAATAGTAACCATAATAAATATTTTTCACTTCAATAAAAGAGGTAAAATTTTGTTAGACCATAGGTTAAATATTTAAAATACCTATAAAGGGAATTAATCTAATTTTATTGGTGTTTTGTAGCCGAGGATATTACTGAAGAGGCTAATATTGTATTTTACAACATTATTTTCTATTTAGGAATCCAACATTGACTTTTTTAAATTTATGTTATAATTTCTAAAAATTTAAAACTATATTTTGATTATTTAAATTAATATCATGGTTAGATGTTTCCATTTTGATTTTCTATTTATTAAAAAATGTAAAATGTTAATTTTTGAATTATTTAACAAAAAGTTTTCATGTAAACATACTTGTTACTTTATATCCATGTAAAATTATTTTTGCACTTAAATCAGGTATTTTGTTAGAACTGTTTTAAATCCATCTTCCATTATTATATGAAATTAAATATTTTCCACCAATGTATATTAAATCTAATAAAATGGATTCCATATTTTTAATTAGTATGTCCCATTTTTTTATCAATCCACTTTAGTATTGGCTCATATAATTATGTTATCATGGTAAAAATTATGTTATCATGGGAAATGTTATATTGAGTTTAATGTGGCTTTACATGGAAATAATGATTAAAATTTAACCAAAAACGTCCCAAATGTGATTTATTGAGTTTATTAAGACCCTATAACCTATTATATTATAATAATGGGTTTCTTTATTTAAATTTAAATGAACATTATTCTATTATTATTATTTTTTGAAGAAATCCCAACTGTGTCCTTACCCTCCATTATGAAAGGATACCACCACCCCTACCTTCTCCATACATCATTATGACTCAATATTATCCAATCCGTAACAAAATATATTTTTATCATCCATTCATATGTCCTATAGGTTCTCATATTTTCAGAATACCATGCATTCCAGGCATAAGGATTAATCCAAATGAGGTTTTCCATGACCCGTCCCCTAGGGAACGTGTCGTGACTACCCTAAGCCCGCCTTCCATAGGACAAGGGTTGGCAACTAGCACCAGAAATGAATTTTCCTAAGACTGTAAGGTAGTACCATTGAACCTATAAACACACAGACCTAGAACATGTTAATATGAAAACCACATAGTAAAAATGTAGTATTAAATTGTCTACTGAAAGTAAAGGTGTCAGAATACAAGCCCAATTGAAAGTTGCAACTACAACAGAAAAAAACTCCATAGATCATCCCCTAGTGATCCTACCTTAAGGGTAGGTATAGCGTGTCTTCATAACTCTCCACGTTGACCAGTCACCCCCTTGTAGCCCCTGGTCCCGGATCCCTAAATCCATATCCAAACTGTGTGTCATATGCACAAGACACAAAACGGTGCGGGCGAAGCCTGTGCTGGGGTGAGTATTCCAAAACCTATTAAGGACCCTGAGACACCCTGAATATAACTCATAATTCCAAAAAATAAAACCACAAGCATGATATCCATCATGAAACACAAAGAAAAATAATCAGCTCAAACAAGATATATAACTTAGAGTATCAGAATAAAGATGACTAGTCTTATGAAATATCATTTTATTCTATTAGGATGCTTCCACCACTGATCCATGATGGAGTTTTTCCATTTCCGATCCACATGGGGTTGTAGGTCACTAGTCCACGACTGGACACTCTAAGGATGGTCCACGTCAGGTCACACACTGATAATCCACACAGGGTCACTAGAATGCTGATCCACACATGGTTGTTATGATACTGATCCATAGCAGGTCGCTATGATGTTGATCCACACAGGGTCTCTATGATCTGGAACCACACATGGTTGCTATGATGCTGATCCAGAAAGGGTCACAATGATGCTGATCCACAAAGGTTCTCTATGATGCCAATTCACATAGGGTCTTAATGATGCGGATTCACAAATGGTCGTTATGATGCTGATCCGCACATGGTTGCTCTTCTATTGAGAGTGAGCCATAGGATTCCCCGTACCCGGTGTTCCTAAGTTCCGTAGTATCTTCTCCTCAAGATATTGGTCAGGCCACAAGTTCCACAATATTCCAAAATGGAGTAACCAAAAGGACTTCCATGTCAAAAAGGTCCCAACGTGACACACAATGCATCTATCAGAATCATAATCTGTGAGTTATAGGCATTTTTGGGCTGAGGGCCTAATTGGATTCGGGTTCAATCCAACCCAGCTGTACTCTAACATTTTTTTCAAATCATAGTTGTATTATCTTAAATGAACTGTCACATTCCATGGATTCTAGATTATTAGAAGGTTCATCAAATGGATTCCTGGTTTGTGAGTGTTTCGAATCAGTTCGAAACACCCATCGGTTTTGTATCCAACGATATGTGGACCTGCTTTGAAAAGGCAGGCGTTCGCTTGGCCATTTGGCCAGTGACACTTAAGAACTCACATTGGTCGAGAGGATGGGAAGTTGGCCTCATCACACCATTTATGGGGGAACTATTTCATGTTCCAGGACTCTCTTATTGATTTAAGATGTATTCATATGCTGCAGAATCATTGGTTTATACCGAAGCATAGTATCCATGGATTACTCCTTGTTGGGAATGGTCAGCTGAACGTAGGGATTCAGAATCGTTATGCCTGAGGTTTACCATCCCTCATTGGATTAATGTCTCCATGTAGTTTGGACTCATTGAGATGACACTAGTTTTAAGCCTCATAACTAGTCACTCTGGAGTTTGTTATAATCTACGGGGGACAGATAATGACTTGAGCGTTTGGATCGAACCCATGATACGAGCTTCCTACATATCCCTATGAGAGGAATCATAATCCACGTAGTTCGGTAGATTTTCGGAGAATGGAAATGAATGTTGACCCGGGGGTCCTATGGTAAGTGGGATTGAACCTCATGCAGGCTTCCTACGTACCTTGCCTTGACATGGATCAAATTCCCCGTAGTCCAAAAGGTGGTCCCATTGGGCCTTACACTCTGGGAGGCCAAAGAGAAGATGTTATGGTGGCTGATTTCTCTATGCCCATGCGAGTCATGCTCGGTGTGAGAAACAAGAGGCAGTAGGAATCAAACAATCATGTCGTGAAAGGTGCGTCCACGGGAAGTGTAGTGGGGCTTATGTGTGGGGTGTCCTTGAAAGTCAGGGCTTACTCTGAGTTGAATTCACGTGGTGATAAAGCCTAGCGGGAGGGGATCTAGCATGGAATGGAGGAGGAGAAGCACAATTTACCACCATTCCATTCCTGGGCTTTGGCTCTGGGGGAGTACAGAGGTGCATGGGTGCTCCCTCCCGATGGATGCCCAGCCACTTACAAGAGAGGGGAGAAGTGCTTCTTACTGGCGCTTGTCAAAAGGCAAAGCAAGCAGGGTCCCTCAATCCTATAAAGTGGAGAGGCAGAAAGGGGATTCCCGGGCTCAAAACCTATACTACTGTGGGTATGTGATCCCATGAATGCCTCGAAAATCCGCTCAAGGGCCATGGAAACCCCTTCATCCTCGCCTACTATGGGTATATGAACTCAAAGTTGCGTGCTGATGCGCCTGAAGGTTTCATCATACGGGTCTGGTGGCTTTGGTAGAGGCCTTTGGCATGAGGCCGATGAATAGACAACTGAAGGGATTTGGAACGAGCAGACCGGATTGGAAGTATTTTATCTAATTCGAGTAATGGGAACACCGAAGGAGTTGGTGAGCCACATGGGTGTATGGGGAGTGGCGCCCTTCACGTAGGGGTGTTACATGGCTGGAGTGGTCGTACGCGCACTAGGGTGGTATGCATACTGATAGGCATCCCGCGTACCAGGGAAGTATGCGGCTTCAGGTTCAGCCCACGTACCAGGTTGGTACATGGGGGAGTCCACGCGAGCATTGGTAGCCAGGGGCGACACTGGTCGGGGGTTCATTGGTAAGGGATTCGCCCACGTAGGAGGGTGCTACGCTGTGTGTCGGATCGAAAAAGGGTCATATACTCCCTGGTCTGTGGGTAGTACATCTTCAGAGGGGCCATGGCTCGCGGCCGTCTTCTATTTTATTTTTTTGTTCGTGGTTCACCAATTTGTTATGTGTATTCAATTCCTTCTTAATTCATTTCTAGTTTCAAACCAGTTCTGGATTGCAAATTAGAACTTCACTGTTTGCAAAATCCTAAGCTCCTTCCTCTGAAATCCTTCCACCCAAATTTGATCGATCCCCCTTTCTTCTCTCCATAGATGTCCTTTTAAAGAGGGGGGAAAGAGATGTATCTATGCTCGTGAGGCACCTTTTGAGGAGTCCCATGACCAAAAACCCATTTCACGGATGACTTGGTCAATCTGGAACTCATCGGGGGGGCATTGAATGAATCTCGTCTACGAACCAAGTTTATTTTTTGCGGCCGTGCAAGGCTCAGCCTCTATTCTGTGAATGAAAACATATGTGGTGTGGGCCAGTTGGCGCGCTTCGCGGCTAGGGTGGTTCGTGTTGGTGGACCGGCCTGGCTCCTGCGCCCGCAAAGGGGTTCCTGCCTCCATTTCGCGAACGTTGTTGGTCCGCGGAGGGGGTGGCTTGCTGAACCGGCCACGTACCATCACTATTGGACCGATATGCGGACCGATGGGTCTTTTCCAATCGTGAGTATTGGCCACCTTTTGGTCAAATTCCTTGAGGTAAATTGGGTTGAATCCATTCTCAAGTAAGGGGGATTCCCATTCTCTTTTTCAGAATTTTCAGGACCCTACAAATGCCCTCCATCAGAATGGGTCCGATCAGAACGAAGAGGAGACTATTCCGATGTAGAGTGGTCCTGAAACATGGATAGTTTGTTGTAGGGGAGTGGACCTGGTAGGGGACCACACCTATAAATAAAGAGGCATCTACCCTTTCCATTTACCAGATTCCTCGCGAACACGGAGATATTTCCATTCATCTCTGCATGCTTGCTCCTTCACCACTTTCGCGAGCCAGCTTCCATTTCCGCGAACCATTCCTCGTTCGTTCCTGACATCACCCACATATCAATCTCTCAGCCAAGAAATAACAAATTTTAATTAATTAAAAAGTATGTTACGATGGGCCATGTAGGAACTTGCTACGTGGTTTTGATGTCTACAGACCATAAATCTTCCAGACATTGAAATTTTCTTAAGTCTTCCGAGCATAAATATTTAAATCCGGGATTGAGATTCCGCGGAGCAGCTAGGCTTGCAATTTTCTAGAAAACACTCTGTGGAACAAAGAACCTCAGAATTATTTCGGTTAGGGTTGGTTCGCATGATGCAGCCATCGTGAACCACCTTTTGAGGATGGCTCGCAGACCTCTTTGTGAAGGCTCATTGACGGAGTCGTTTTCCAAATACTTTGTATTTTCTTCCAGATTTTATTATTCCACACAAAACATTTTCATGGTTTTTGTAATGCAGGGTGAAAATATGGTTCCTCCTCGACTTGCACCCAGGCATGCTGCCAAGCCTTTCCTGATTGGTCCAAGGAGACATTTAGCTATGATCTATAGAGCAGAGAGCATCAAAGAGGAACCTAGCTGACCTATCATTCCCAAAGATGGTGTTTTGAAGGATTTTTTTTATCCTAAACTTTTGGGCGATCCATCATCATATCATCTTCCTCTTGATGGTTTCAGCCTTCAGGATGGCGCCACTATCCCCCTTGTCTTCATAGGCCTTCTTTCCCCTTGTTTGGAAGCGTTGTCGAACTACGCTCTAGCGAACCTCACCCAGTCAGGAGAGATGACCTCTGATTCTGATCCAAAAAACACTTTTATTTTGAGAGGCTCTGTTTGGACTCAATGTGATCAGTACAATTAGGAATTCTCTCGAGATGCCATCCTCAAGAGTTATCCCTCCTTGATCAACCTTTCCCAAGTGGATCCTGACGTGGGATGGATTCCCAAGTGGGATCTTCGGTCTTGTGGGATTTTGTCAAATTACTGGGCCTGGGCCTTCTGGGTCTATTACCATTACTAAGAATTTCATGTTTCACTAGAAGCGGTAAATTTGTACTCCATAGTGTGGGCTGCCATATTTTTTGTTTACCCGCCATCTCCGATCCTGCCTAACTTGCTCAGTGACTGGTGTTCGAGCACTGACATTTTCCACCTTTCCCATGGTGATGTTGGTATTACTTTATGGGAAATATACCTCATGGGATGACTTCTGATCATTGTTGAGATGTATGATGAGTTTCTTCCCACTCCTGACGCATCGAACGATGTCGAACAGGTGCCTTCGTTGGCGAGGGATCTACTAGTTATGGTGGAGCGGTCACTAGGTCATCCCTTGCGCACCCGCTTTCTTATTCCCTATAGCACCTGGATTGGGTTATTTCTGAAGACCACCAGTCCTGTGCTAACGATCAAGCATCCCAGGACTCATCCTTCTCAACAATCACAAACTATCCCAAGATCATATAGGGAGGTTCTAGAGGCGGGCGACTACCTTTCATAGGGTTATGAGGTGCGCCCTAGTGTGCCACCTATGATCAGGCTGGCCGATCTGTTTGCCATGTTTTTGAGCGGGTGGCTATTCCCATCTCAGGATATCAACTTAGGTGTCATTGCTTGCACCCTGATGATGGCAGCTGAGCTGGCGGGAGGCTACCCGGTGAATCTGGTCTTGCCCATATTGGCCCGTATTTACGAATTGTTGAGCCACATGCACGAGGGGGGATCACCCTATCGTCTGAGTGAGCCATTTCAATTAATATATGGCAGGGTAGTGGATTATTTCCATTTATATGAGTATCATCATAATAAGGTCATTCCGCTTCCTACTTTCTTGCCTACCCTGCATGATATAGCCAGAGTTCTTCTGAATTCCCTTATCTCTGATGAATTTTTGGAGCTTCTGAATGACTTTTCCTAGTTCACTTTCACTCCCATCCCCAGTCATTCCGGCGTCGTGGTTGAAAACCGCAGGGGGAGCTTAGACGAGAATTCTTACATGATCTCACTACGGGATGGGTTTTTATCCGTGTGGATTAATGGGGTGTCACTGTGTGAGTTGTACGCCCCATATCATTTTTCTCGCCAATTTAGATGCATGAAACTCCATGTTTCCCATCCCCATCCTTGGTTCCAAGGACGGAATCTGGCCATTCTCCGTCAACGGTAGTTAATTTTGGTGGAGGAGTGATCTGGAATAAGGATTCCCTTGACTGACATAGGAGCGACTGCCAGCCTATACATGGAGTATGCGAGAATGTGGAAAAAGCATTATCCAGATGGGATCTTCGAGAAGGCTATCCAGAATTTTCCAAAATCGGGGGTTACTGCAGCTGCTATGCTTACCGCACCTTCCTCATCGACTTTGAGGGGGGACTGATTGATGGCTCACCAGTAGAAGCGACTCAGGGGATCTTCCTCCTTCAACCCCTCTACATCAGATGTTTAGATAGATCCCACCATTTTTAATATAAATGAGGATGATCTAGTTACTTCAGGACCCCATGATGTAATTCTTGAAGCTTCACCAGTTGATGCTGGACTTACCAGCTCAACTCCCAAGCTCAAACCAGGGCTAGAAGCTTCTAACCCTCCAATCATGGAACCATATTCTATTGCGCATATGTTTGCACTGTAAGAAATTCCAGACTTCATTCTTGTGTTGTACAACAAGGATACCAAAGATCCTCATGTCATGGTGGACCACCGAGTAGTGCGAAGGTGGGACTGGCCTTAGATTTGTGAGATTATTGTTGAAACTCCTTTGGCAGGGATGGAGACTAAAACTGAAGCCCTTCGCAACTCTTCCTAGGCTTGGGGTCAGGTGAGAATTGACTATCGACATCTTCATTCCCTCGCCTATCAGGTTGTCATTTTCCTTGGGGATATTACCACTAGTGAACACAAACTTTCTCACATCACTGCCTCTCATTGCGGAACTCGATCCTTTGAGGATGCTATGTTGGAGCTCTATCAGTTGATAGCACAAGGGGCAAGCTCTCAAGACCAGGTGACCGCCCTATCTACCGAGCTACATGATTGAAATGCTCGAGCAGTGATGCTGAGGGATCAGTTTTCATCTCTGACTGGTGACCTTGATGCTACCAGGAAAGGGATCAATGATCTTCAAACAACGGTGAGGCATACTCATTCGGTGGCCGATGTTGAGGCTAGGGAGAACGTCGTTATAGAGAAAACATGCAACCACCTTCACCGCACAGTTGCTGAACTTATGGATAGAGCGAACCAGGATCCTTTGTGATTTCCAGAGCTATTTCTGTACATTTTGTATTACCTCAGTTGTTGCTGAAAAGGAGAGAATCTGGCTTGTGGACGTCGTCCCTTTTTGTCCAAATGGAATAACATTTTTCGATATTTCTCTACTATGAAATTTTCTTATTACCAGAGCGACCTTTTTATAAATAACAACACACTGAATTAAAATGAATCATAATTCAGGAAGATGATAAAATAGAAATGATCTCTAATTTTTTCCTGGACCATGGGATCCAGCTTGCATAGTTTGACTATTGTTATGGTTTTATAGAAAGACCCCCCAAATTTTTTTCCTTTTCCTTCAGTAACCTAATTTTTCCTGGGCCCATTTGGTGTGGAACCTATAGGTATTTCCTAGCTTTTTTTATGTGGACATTTTTAGGTTTTCAGCCTAGCGGGATTCGCGCCTCTTTTTGTGAGCGGTTTAAATTCTTGCTGACATGACTATCATTACTGATGTTTTAGGACAAACAGCTTTGAACAGATGTGGTGAGGCGAGGGCCTTGACAAGGTTTGTTCAATTAAAAGATGCCCCAATACCTTTTAGACGCATGTGGGGGAAACATGTTTAGATTTGAACTACATGCATGACATGTCACAAGGCATGGGAGCCGTATCGACATACAAAGGTAAGAAAATAATTGCTTAAGCAAGGCTTGCCTTTGTTATACAGACCATGGGAGATCAATATGCAGAGAAACTGAGAGGATAGATACCATTCATAAGATATATGTTAATATTCATAAGGGTTTGTTACTATTCAAAAGGGTTTGTTACTTTTTATAAGGGTAAGTTACTATTTACCTAAAATTATGTTAATTCTATCAGAATCTAATTATCATCTTGATCACAGCCATGTATATTGGATTTTTAATATTAAAATCACAGAGATGACAAATAAAAGTTTTATGGCTAGGACATGGTTATCTCCTATATGTAACCATGTTTTGTTCCATATAGGCTTAGTGATTCATGAAATGTAGGCTATAACTATAACATATTTAAGAGAAACATTCCATAAAATGTTTGGGGTGAAACAAATAGGGTTATCCTTGCCATGTTGTTGTGGTTTTGCCCATGTTTTCTTTTTTTGATAGTTTGGTTTACCTTTCCTATTAGGCTGGATTGATTCCCATTCTTAGTATTGTTAGGATGGAGTGATTATTATCTTTCATGCTATGATAAGTGCTTTCTTTTTTAGACAAGTTGTTCTTAGGATTACTTTGGATTCCATGTATCGATGTGCATAATTGACATACAAAGGGCTGTGAGAACCTGGTGTAGTAGACCATAGGGAGAATGGATGTTGATGGCTTCCCAAGAGTGTCTGTTTACTATTAAATTGTGAGACCATAGGGTGGATGGACTTTTTTCTCCCATAGATTTAATGTAGTTTCCTAAATATGGGCCACATGGGGAACTGGACATTGAGTGATTTCTCAGAGTTCCTATTAGTTACCGATACGAGACCATAGGGTGAATTGACAGTGAGTGCTTCCTCAGAGAGACTTTGTTAAGGCTAAACCAGAGGGGTTTGACTGTGTGTACATCCCATAGGGTTGTTTGTGGTTGTTTAGTTGAACCATAGGGGTTTGGATGTGAGTACTTCCTAGAGGGTTACCTTCTTTTGATTGGTTTCCCTTGATATATAAAAATGAAAGAAATTGAAATTGTTGGACAATTACATTTTGTACTTCCTTGTTTACTACTTTATTTTTTTATTTCCTTCCATATATATTCACTCACTATTAGGGACATATATTTCGGTGGTTTCCTATTGGGATTCGTCTCATACCCCATTTGGGCTATTCTTTTAGGAAAAAACATATTATGTTGTTGTAGTTATATGTAAGGGAAAGCACCCTTCTACTTTAGGTACTTGATTGTTATAGATATTGAGAGCATGAGACCAAGCTAAGGCTTGATATGCTGCTGAAGTATGTCCTTTTTCTCTTGAACGTTGGTTTACTACTGTATTCCAAAATTGTGACTTGTTTGGATGCTTTCCTAGACATATGTATCATGCATCATTATATATATGAGAACTAGTTGTTTATTTCTTCTATCTTCCACTGTTTACTTATTTTAGGATTTTAATGATTCCGCTATTGTATATCTGTTATTTACATTATGTTGCTCTTAAAATGTGGGAATAGTTTCTCCACTATCACACCCATGGCCCTCAATGCTAGTCAACAACCTTTGGCATTCGAGGAAATGCTCTTGAGGCCATCTGACCAACCGGGTACGGGGCACCTCTGCGTGACTTCCGAAACCAGGAAATTACACTCCGCTTCCCAAAATGCAAAGTCATTAGGGTTCTTCAACAGAAGGTGCCATGTGGCACCACCCCTATTAGCAGGACCGATAGGGAACACGTTCCCTTTTCTATGGCTTTGAAGCCCGAAACGCCCTCTATGAAGCGTGATGGCGCACAACCCTACTGCCACCATGACCGACTGACATCAGTCACCCCATCTATCCACCATCACCCGCCAAACTGGTGCCTCACCGGCAGGGCTTCCGCAGGCCACCGGTAGAGCTCTGGTGGCCCGTTTTCCCTTCCGAACGTTCCTATAGGCCTCCTGGGATGCTCCCATCGTTGCATGCCTCCCAGATTCAAGATTCGGTCGAATTAGAATTCCACCACGAAGAACGTGTCAAAAAACGAATAGGAGGAGGTTCCAAGCTCCAATACCCTTTGAGTTTGCATAATAACAAGTGGGTATTAATTAAATATGTCACATAGATAATTATTAAACCCCATTCAGAACTCCCACAACAACCAACTGTAATTTAAAAGGAATCCTGGATCAACTCGTTTTGGTTGATCCTCATTAATTTTTATTTTAAATAATGATGAAGTTGAATTAAGAAATTACATGAATTTAATAACAACCCCTACCTCAAATTCATAGAAAACTTCATGGTTGTAGAATAATAAACTACAATTGATGAATCCATCAGATTTTTTCCTTTTTGGATTGAATCCTCCAACGTTTCTATCCAAGACTCCATTCTTTATTGGTGGAAGACGTCGTGGCACTTCGTTAGAGGTTTATAATTTTCGTAACAAAACCCTGAGCCCGAACATCATTTAAATAGAGGGAATGGAAATTAACGCATCATAAGAATTAATGAAGTTCATTAATGATTTTTAATTAATGAATTACTTAACTCTCAACAGTGTTGTTAAAAAACAGAAGAAAAAAACATTAAATAGTATGAAAACCCAGGGGTCCCTCCATCTCTGCTCAATTTTTTGGTAGAAAAATAAAATAACATTCTTATGTTATTTAATTATTCTTCAAAATGTTTGTAAAACATTATTTTTCTCCCAACCTACTATGGTAATGGTTAAGTCTCCCATAAGTGAATCTTGTCCATGTGGATTCAATGGTGCCCTCATATTTTTAATCTGAGGATTGATTAAAAAGATATAAAATGCATCCCACATGTTTACTAAACGTACCTTAAAAAAGGCCAAAATTACATTATGGTAACACTGGTCCTCCGAATCAAGCACCATCATTTTTTTGCAGACTATTAATAATCCCAAATAATTTAAAATATATATATATGAAATTTTTGGGACATTATAAGGTTTTTCAAATAAGAGGTTTATCTATTAACTAAGTACATTAGATTTTAATTATTCTTATAAAACTTCTAAATATATTTTAAATATACTAAAACAATGAATTTGATATAATGAAAAAACATAGAAATTATTATTAGTATGGTGCAACCATTTTACACCTATTTTCCATCCAACCGAAATCGATAACATTGCTCGTACATACGTATATATTACTATCACCATGTGATAGTGTAACTTTTTTATAACCATTTTACATGGATTTATATAGAGATATAAATAATTTATTTATATTATATACAAGAAATAATTATGTTCCACAAAATATAAAATATCATTTAACATTTTGTTATTAAACTCTTAAGAAATGATTATGATGACAGTGGGAACGGGAGGACTACTACCTCCACAAAGCTATGCAAACCATTTTGGGGCACAAAATTCATTAATTATTTAAATAATATT
Organism: Viscum album; assembly: GCA_963277665.1. NCBI lineage: Eukaryota > Viridiplantae > Streptophyta > Magnoliopsida > Santalales > Viscaceae > Viscum > Viscum album. The sequence continues at coordinate 928,865,768 of OY728146.1, read as the reverse complement.
TTTCATATTTAAATATGGATTAATATTTTGAAAATAATTAAATCTTGAGAAATATTAAAGGATTGAAACCACCACACAAAAATGTATATAAACAATTATAACAGTTAATACATGTAAATGATGATTTGGATAAAAATTTATTAATTACAAATTATTGAATATTATAATTGGTTCGTATAAACATTAATTATTATTTATATGTATCTATTTTATACTTAAACGAAATAATAAATTATTATACATGAGGATAAATTCACTTATTAGGTATGTCTTACTTATGGTAAGGGGTTTCATAACTCAATTTCCATTTACTGTTTTATAATTATACTTCATAAACTATGGTATGCCATGATTATGTGTAAAACAACTAATGATTTTATAATGTTTTATTTTAACTATTTTTGGATTTAAAATTTTTTATATAATCAATTCATTTATTAATTATCTCTTCAATGATATTATCTTTATAAGATATTTCATCATAATTCTCACTCTGTTGAGACATATTTGGTATTATAAATATATTTAATTTTATATTGTTTATATAATTCTTATTTGAAGTTTTTAACATTGATATATATTTTTTCAGAATTATTAATATTTAAATTTAATTTTACCCTTTAATTGTTTTACAATTTAAGAGTTACTAATAATGTATGCATTTGTTTTATAATATCATTTATTAAGATGTCATATATTTTGAATGAGTGAATATTATAATATATACTTAATAAACTCAACCCTTTTATTACCCTATTTATGTTTTTGTAGATTTCATATGTTAATGAATATTTTCATTTCTATATCTCTTGAATCAAGAAAATAATTTTTTAAAATAAAAACTGATATTATTTCTCTTTTTGATAGGTTATATTTTTCTCCCATTATAATATGTTTGAGAATGGTATTAAGAAATTAATATATAAATACTCAAATTATTTGTTTTGAAAATTTTATGTTATTATTTAGTTATTACATGGTTTGAATGGAATCTGCCTACTATTTTCCATATAAAAAAAATCTAATCATTCTTTTAAAAAAATTCATAAAGGAGTTCGATATTTTAACATATACGGCGTTAAGGGATTATCCCACCACATTAATAATTTTACACTATTTTTATTCTTATTTATACTTACAATGGTTTTTGAAAGGAAAATATTTAATTAAAATTAATTAATATTTTATTTTTGTTTCTACATCTTTCTAAAAATGAGATGATTTTATTAAAAAAACATATATTTCTTTTGAACTAATGGTTTTCTTCTATCACTAAATAATCATTTGGTTATTACATATCTATTAAAAAATTAACTTTCTTATGGTCATTTTCCATTTAAAATCACATTTCTTTTAAATATACATTTTTTTATCATAGATATGACTATTTCCTAAACAGTATGCCATTTATACATATAATTTTTTATAATTAATCCTCATTTATTTATTTGGGAAAAATTAATATTTTATAATTTCAATTAATTTATATATTTTTTGAAAAGTTCTATTGATTATGAATTAAATTGAACATTAAATATACGAGGAATGTATTGGACATATAGTGAAGGATGGGTCTTTCTTATTTATATCTAGTCATTTCAACTACATTATTTTTATACAAACCAATTAACTAAACTTATTAAATGGGTTTTTGGTGTATATTTACCCTTTGATTAAACTATTTTAGCACAAGGATAGGATGATAACTATATAATGACATGGGAGATCCTAATGTTTGTATTAAGAATTTCATTTATCGTTATTTTAGTAAATATTATCCATTATATTGTTGCATTGATATTATCCAGGGATGCATTTTGTGATCAAATTATTTATTAAATGGATTTTTTTCAATTATTTAACTTTTAATGAAAATTATCTATTATTTACTCATTAATAATTCAATTTTACATAACCCATAATGAGTTTTAGGGGTTACGCTATATTTTTTTATTCTTTCTAAAACATATGAATATATATATATATATATTATTAGTTGTATCTAGGAAATTAGAACCTATATTATGACATGTTATTTTTATATTTTCAATTTAATATGGGAATCATGTACGTGTCAATTTTTCCAAGACTAATAAAGTAATTGATCTTGAATGTTAAGATATATTATATCTTATAAAAAAGTAAAAAAAAGTATACACCAGATCTACGTTACAGAAGTTAGAGTTGTTATAGTTCGTATTAGAGGATGTTGAGCAGAAACCATAGGAACAATATTTTTTTTGATCATAGCTAATAAGTAATTTTCTACATTCAAATAAAGTTTTTGAGAAATTTTACCATTAGTGGTTTTTTTATTTTATTGATCAATATTCATGATTATTATTATCTCAATCAGTGTGCTATATTATTTAGTAATTCATACAAATGGATGATAGGGAATCATTAAACCTAGTTAATATATGTGTTTTCCTACTAATTATACTAATATAGATGGTGTAGGAACAATTCATATCATGGACATATTAGGGTAGCTAACATTGATTATAATGAAATATCTTTTCCATATGAAGGATCATATTTTTCCATATCATTATTCACCTATGTTTTATTACTTCATATGATATATTCCTACATATTTTAATATAACTATTAATCCCATGGTTGTCAAATTGTAGATTATGTCCAATGAAAAGATGTTTTTTGGTTTTGAAATGTTACATTAGATATTACGAATCAACCTATGATAGTATATCAGTGTGAGGATGAACTATAATTCTCAATGGAAATTACTTCCATAAAATGGGGTTTACTACCTATTTACGAGGGATATTTGTATCGATTTGTTAGGTATAAACAAACCATTTAGGATATTATTATTATATAAGAATTTTCTAATGTATTTCTAGAATATTTTACTTGTTTTCCCTAAAATAATGATGTTGTGAATTCAATATAAATCACACAATGTGATATACCTATTTGAGTGAATCATTATAAAATGTCCTTGATCAGGTTATATGAATTGAAAAAGAAATTCCATGAGAATCCTGATAAAGTATTCATTCAACCTAGTTCTTCGACATGGGGTGGATCATTAATTTTGTTCAGAATAAATATAGTTTAATCCTTATTTCCATTTATGATTATGAACATAATAAAATAACTATTAATAACATATATCCTATACCCAATATTAATGATCTCTTTGATCAATTATGAGGATTTGAATATATTTCCATGATTGATCTTCAATTTATATATCATAAACTAAGGGTAAATAAGTATGATATATCTATGAATAATTCATTTTGAGGTATGGTAATTAGAATTTTATAGAAATTACATTTTCAAACACCAATCCTCTTAGTACCTTCTTGAATTAATTGAATTGATTCTTTAGAGATTATAGTTATTAGATTTTTGGTAGCCCATATAGATGGTATTCTTACAAATTCAAAGTGGATGGAAGAACGTGAAGTACATTTGAGGATTGTGTTAATGAATCTATAGAAGGAGGATTTTTATAGATAATTTTCCAAGTACGAGTATTTCCTACAAAGATTCTCATTCATGGGTCATATAATTTCAAGTGAGGGTATATAGATGGACCCTTCATAGAAGGAATTTATTAAGAAACAGTATATAAAAAAAAAATATTGGAATCCATGGTTTTCATGAATTTGATGGATTCTACTAACCCATCATGAGATATTTCCTAAGAGTGTCTAACCCACACAAAAGTAAACTCATAAAAGTTTTATTTTCTTATAGACCAATGAATGTGAGGGTAATTTCAATGAACTGACACTATTGATAGTCAGTGACCCTGCACTTACACTACCATACTATGGGAAAGGGATTGTAATATACAATGATGAATTAAAGGAGGTACTAGGATGCATCTTTATGAATAATGATATTGTGATTTAATATGAGTATTTACAATTTAATATTCATGATTAGAAATACGTAACTAGTAATTTGGAATTGGATTATTTATTTTTTTCAAAAAAGTTTTATATGAATTCACATTATGGTGAAATTTTTTGTATACATATGGATAATTAAATCTTTAAGTATGTATTTTCTCATAAGGGGTTGAATATACACCAGAGAAGGTGGTTTTAGTTGATCAAATATTATGAATACACTATATATTTCCACCATGTGAATGTGAATAGGGTATATTATTCTTTTAGTTGGAATGAAAACTATCATTTATATATGATGAGAATTAAAATATATCTGATATTTATAGATATGTAGAATATGGATTATGAAATCATAAGAAATTGGAAAAAATTATATCCTTCCTAAATTAATAATCAATCATCAATTAAATAAAGGATTAAGAATATACAGAGGGATGATTTATAAATATTGAATAATATTTGGAATTTATTTTTTTCAATTATGATCTTGTTAAAATGATAAGAGTCATTCACTATGTATGTGTTCCATCAAAACATGATTTGAAGAAAGATATATTGGATGAATCTCATAGATTATTATTCTATATTCATCATAGATGTAAGAAGATGTATCAAGATATGAAAGAGTATTTATTTTTAGAAAACTGAAAATAACTATTGAAGAGTATGCACCTAGATACATATTGTGTTAACAAGTTATTCATGGGAGACAAATTTTTAAGTGGATGGAACAAAAAAAAATACCCCAACTATAATTGAAATGCGAAAACATTACTAGGTATTTCAAAATCAGACATCAAAAGAAATATAAATACTATAATTCAATTTGGGTAGTAGTAAATATACATATGGTGTCCCTAATATTAATTTCTATTATATAATATTACTCAATTTATCAACATACTCATTCATACATTTTGGAGTTGTGATATTGCATGGAGTGCCACTTTAATCATATCTGATCATGATCGGATGTTTAATTAGATATTATGGAGATGTTTTTCATATTATATATATAAAAATATAATTTTATTAATTACATATCATCCTAAAATAAATAGTTTTTTAGATAGGGCCCTCAAAATCATGGTGATATTTTGATATATTTTTCAATGGATTTAAATGGTGGTTTGGATTAACACCTACCTTTTATGTAATGTTCTTACTACAATATCGTTAAATCAAGTACTCATATGGATCATTATGAATTCATCCATTAAAGGAGGAAATAAAATACAAGTTGTTTGGATGAATTTGAAGAAATAATGTTATTAGTACATGATGTACCAGAATAAATGGAATATATGTTCAGATCTATTCAAAAACACATAAAGGAACCTCAAAGTAAACAAAAAAATTTAATTAGAAAATCATCGATGAGATATTTTGTTTGAAGTTAGTGACATGGTGTTATAGTGATATGTCTATATAATTTGGTTATGATATGTTATAAAAAGGTATATCTTTGCACAAAATATATTGGTCCCCTAAAAAATTATATATTAAATCAATACAACAACATATCTCTTGGTTATTCAACTGATTCTCTCTCGTGTTTACAATGCATTCCATGTATATATTCTGGGGAAAAATATTTCTGTTCTATCACATGTACCTAACTCATATGTAATACTACTATAGAAACAATCACTTAGTAGGAATAACAAAAAAATATTCCATATTATATAGATAAAGTGCTACAAAAAATACCTTCGACCGAGTTGATGTTTTATGGAAAACCAATAAAATAAAAGAAGCAACATGGAAAACTGAAGATGTGTTGAGAAATAAGTATCCATTGTTTTTTATTATAGTGATGGTATTTTTATGGATAAATCTTTATAAGAGGATTATAATGTAACTCCAAACTAATTTATGATATATTTATCTTCAAATAAATTTAATTCATTCAATATAGTTTAATACACGCAACCATGAGTCTAAATAAACCAAAATATTATATACCGTTATAATCTAATAAATAAAATTTATGATATGAATATGAATAACCAAATTATGAAAAATTAATCATATATATTTTATATATTTCAAATTATTTTATTAATTTATAATAAATAAGCTCTCAATTTTTATTATAGTCATTTTATGTTTCAAAATTACATTTTTTCAACAAATGGATTTAATTTCAAGGTGTCAAAAAATAATTTAATTTATTTATTAAAAAATTATTAACTTTTTATAAAAAGGTTATAATTTTTTATCATTATATGAAAATTATCTTATAGTGATTTGATAGTATTTTTAAGAATTTTTTATTTTCCTATGATTAGTAAAAAAGACTAATTTTCTTTGAAAGCAATATTGTCGTTTAAAACAATTTACAAAGTTATATTTTGATTTAAAATGGTTTAATGTAAAATAAATTTAAAAATATTATTAATAAAACAATTAAGGTCATTTTAATCAATATTATGTTTTATTTTGGTATAAAAACATTATGTACAAATGAAAAAATAGTTTTTGGAAAACAGGTTTTCAACATATTTTTTGGTTTAATTTTAAATTATATTATACCACTTCAGTAAATTGAATTCAATAAAAATTATAAAATATTAATAATTATAAATTTTATTATATGTTAATAATCTCAAATTATATTTTAGTCATTATGAAAAATATCTATTTTAAATTCTTTTCACCTCGGTAAACAATGTAAAATTGGGTTTAACCTTGGGGTAATACTTTAAAATATCTAGAAAACATGAATTTATCATATTTTATGTTTTTAAATTATATTTTTAATTATTCAATTAATTAAAATTAAAAAATTAATCTTCCTTTTTTTGAATCAAATATTGAATTACGTGACGATAGGTTATATTTTATATGTATTTTGAAAAAATTGTGTGACATTGAATTTAATGGAATTTTTTAAATATTAAAATTGTTTTTGAATGGGTATAAAAGAATAAAATCCTTTGTTATTTTATTAATTAACCAAAAAATATATTGGAAACTAATGTATTACATTATTTCAAGGTAGAATTATATTTATTCTTAAATTTATTATTTCCTAGAAATTTTTTATCCAACATTTTACATCCGTATATTAAAAGTAAGATTTTCCACACACAAAAACTGAATCTGATAAAATGGATTCCAAATTATGAATCAAAATTTTTAATTTTTTATAGAATAATTTATTTTTGGTCATATAGTTATGTTACCATGGTAAAAGTTATCTTATCACGGTTAAATTCAAAATAATTTTTATGTTGTTTTAATAGAAGATTAGGTTTAAAAAAAGAAAGAAACATTTACCCACTATGATTGGTTGATAATATTTCTACCCTATAACCTATTTTGTTTACTTTATGTGGTCCCGGGTTCCACTTTACAATATTATGATGATTATATGTTTTTATATTTTTAGAAATTCCATGTTTTTGTTTTTCCTGCATTATAAAAGGATACCACCATTAATATATTCTTCATATATCACGATCAATCTAGATCATCCAATTCCTTTATTAAGTTTTTAAAATACTTTCCCCACTTATTATAGATTTTTTTCTGTCCGAAATTTCAACCTTTAAAGAGTTAGGGTCTAGTCCTTAACAGAATTTTCAATGAATAGGTATAACTCTTGACTGAGCACTTTTGATGTTAATTATTTTTATGCTTTATCAAAATGTATTTTACCCTAAAAATTAATTATTATAGAATAAAAAATAAAATAATTTTTTTTCATGATTATTGGACCACAACATTCATCTATTTTTCTATCCTACAAAAATTCATAACACTCCTCAAGCATATGTACGACTTACCTTTTCAACATAGTGGTGTAATTCTATTTTATGACAATTTTTATTTACATGTTTATAAAGATGTTGTTGATTCATATATATGGTGTTTATGAAATAATTATGGTCCTATAAATATAATATATCATTTATGATTTTATTCTTCCAGTCATTATAAAAATCATAATTTACCTCTTGTGCATTTATAGACTACCACCTCCACAAAACTATGTGATCATTTACCTTCAATACTTTTCTGGGATATATATATATATATATATAATGAATATATATGACCTTTATATCAAAATAGAAATAATGGAGGCTATAGAATCAATACAAAGATATAATGACTAATACTAGAAAAAAGATACATAAAAAACAATATAATTAATATCCGTAAATAATGACTTTAATAAATAATTATTATCAAGTCAGTATTGAATGGTTATATAAGACAATATATGATATTATAAATTTTCATATGGTTTTTATATGGACACATAATAAATCTAAATCTACTATTTATATTTATAAAAGATCTTATGTGCAATTTAAATCTTGATAAGAATCTTTTTAATTCAATTTAAATTTATTGGGTAATACTTATACATCATTGATTTTATAAATCAATGATTTTTTTGTGAAATGAATCTATATTTTATTTTATTGTATTTAAACTTTTTTAGTAAATATTTAAAACTATTATAGATAATAACTTCATTTATTAATTATAACATCAATCATATGATTTTTTTATTTGATTTCATCTCAATTTCAACTCTATTGAGACAAATTTGTCATTATCTATGGAATCTGAAATTTTAATTACATAACTTTTCATTTACGTTTTATAAATATAATTTAATTTAATATTTAGTTTCCTATAAAAAATGTACATAATACATGAAAAATTAAACCATTATTCTAAAATACATTAAATTATTATTCATGGTCCATCCTATATACTTTTAATAAATCTCATAAACTAGGGACATGCATCAAAAAAAGGAGAGACCATAAGTCCCAGTATGGGATAACAAAATAAAAAATTTACAAGAGACCTTGAGAAAAAATAAATAAGAACTTGAAGATTATCTTAAAGGCATCATGAAATGAATATGGGGAATATAATAATAAAAATAACATGAATAATAGCATTAAAATGTGGATAAAACATTTAAATTAGTTATTCATTAGTCTATCAACAACATTATTCACCGAGGTGTCATGAAAATTACCAAGGTTGGTCACCAGGGTGTCGTAAAACATGTCATCTATAGAGATTATTTTCATTACCCAATAAATTAGAGCACTATCATGGTTCCCCCTTCATATGTTTTAATTAATATGAGCCATATATATATATCATAAAAAATTTCAAAAATAACCTGTTTATAATAGACGAAATGAGTTTCATATAAAAATTATTTTGTTTTAAATAGTTGCTAATGACAAGATCTTCAAGTCAATTATATCATGAGAAAAGTAAATAAAGGTTTTATTTATATAATTAAAGAATAAAATAACTCATTTTTATATATTTTTGAATACCCTTTGAAAAAATTGGTATGGGTATGCAGTTAATGGAAATAAAAGGGAATTTTTTCAGGAGGAGAGATATATATATTGATAAGTAAAATCAGCTGCATAATGGGTATAAAACATGGTTTTAGAAAAGGTTAAAAAGGGATGGTACAAGGGTCTCCCATTCATTAAATACTATTAATAATGTAAATGTATCATATCATTTTTATAGAAAAATTTATTTTTTTAAATTTAAAGTCATATCTCACAAAAGAAATCTTAAATTGAAAATAGAATTGGAGATTTCCCTTACCATGAAGTGTTGTTCCTAAAACATGATGATGAGGAACTTGGGGCTTGAGAAAACCTTAAACAGACTATGTGGGAGGTAAAACTGCCAGATATTCAACGATTAAAATATATTATTTAATGGAAATGAATAAATGGGTATGTATTTTTAACAAAAGTGGGAGATTTGTTTGTAAATTTCATAATAAAGGCCTTAGACACCAATGTAGTGGTAAATGAAAAACACTGGTCTTCCCAAGGTATTAGAAGCATTACAAAACCAATATGTTATTGTAATAAAAAATATTCTACCATTATTTTATATTAAATTTTTGGTTATAAAAGATATATTTATAACAAATAATATTTTTAATGTAAATGTTTCCATTTTAGAGTTTGGAATGGAAATTATAAATCTGGAAATTGATTAAAATGTATTAAAATATATTATACTAATAAAAAAAATTCTAAGTGGTGTATTGTGTTTAATTATTTATCATGTAATTATTACATAATTATGATTTCATTAACATATGGAAAAACTAAAAAATTGTTTTTATTATTCATGAAACAATAATGTATTTTAGAAAATTACCAAAAATTTCCTATTAAATAATATTGATGTTTTGATTTCAAAAATTATATTTAATTTTATCATAATATTTCTATAAATATGATCATTTCAAATTTTTAATATAAAAATCCTTATTTTTAAAAAATAATAGGGGATGGAAAATGCATAGTAAAATTTATTACACTAGAAAAAAACCATTTATATTTGTATAGGAGTGTTTTTATCAAACAATTTTATTAAAACATTTATTATTCATAATATCTCAGTTTACAAATATTATTTTTATCTTTGTTTGTAAAATAAAATTTTTGTATGAAAAATAAATTAATAAAATTCAATATCAATTTTATTATGAAAAAATATTCTTATAACTGAAATGAATAAATAACAGTTTTATTTAAACAAAAGCATTACACACTATGGTCAGGACATGTATCCCATTTTTTCACCCATATACTCCCAAGGAGTAAGGTGTTTTATGGTGGTAGTTTCAGGGGATACATTGGTTAACATTCACTGAGGGTAATCATCACTAATAATAACTTCTCTCGTGTGATATTTCAATAAAGATTCACATGTTGAAGTTGGTCTAGGGCATTGTTAAGGGAGAACCCCTGTAATAAAACACCCATCCCATGTTCTGAAAAATGGGATTCAAACCGAATGAATCCACTATTTGATTTCATCATTAATCTTTTTTTGAAATAATTCTTTTCAACAAAAATCCCTAATTAAAACATTAATTTTTTAACAAGTGTATAGTTTCTAATTGTATTGTTGATCGACTATCATAATTGAAAAAATTTCATAGAATATTCAATACCCAATGGTCACATTTCAATTTATACATACTTCATTATTAACAAGATATATTTTTTTGTGTATAATATATAACACGTTTTCATTAAAACTTTATCATCAAAAAATTTTTGGTCCTTAAATTCTTCCCCACATAAAAAAATTCCTCGTCAAAATTTTAAACCCATTACCTTAGTAAACAATGGTGTGGGTATTTCTAATTTATTGTTTCTTCTGGATCTGATGTCTCTTTTTCTTATCCATGGTTCTTCCAAAATACTTTAAGGATTTTGGTAGCCTTGTTGTAATGAACCTTGTTTTTATGGTCCAAGATCTCCACTAGATACCCCTTACAAGAGAGGTGATGTCCACGTGGTACCACCTCAAGATTTACTACATGTGAAGGGTTATGTATGTACTTACTCACGAGAAATATAAAGAAAACATCATGAAAATGATCTAGATTTTGAGTATGTGAAAGAAAATACCCCACTTAACTTATGAGATCAAAGATTTAATGGGGGAAAATATACCTAGGGATAATATTCTATTTTTCCCAAACCACATGGAATTTTCCAAGGTGACGTTTGATGAAATAATTTTTCAACAACATCAAACCCCTTGTCCATTAAATAGTTTTCATCATAGATCTTCTACTAACTCCCAACACCCTTTATGTGTGGATGGATGACTTGAACCTTTTCTGTTATCCTCTTCACGAGATCATTCCCAAGAATCTTTCATTCACCATCTTCATTACAAAAAGATGTATTTCTACATCACTTCCCATATATAGCTTCACAAGATTCCATTTTAATACTTAAATGAATGTTTTTGTTGTTTGAGAACCCATAAAGTTGGATATATTGATCCCATCAACCTTTAAATTATATTGAGAATGTTCTCAACATGTCCTCAAGTGTTTCAACAGACCTTTATGATTGGAAATTAGTTTCGGATTGATTGGCCATACTGAAATTCAATTCAATACTGAGAGAGTTTTTAATACTTCCCGTGAATTTGTATGTGAACCTTTTATCATGATTAGATATAATAGAATGTGGTATTCTATACAACCTTACCACTTCCTTCACGTATATCATGTAATGTTGTTCAAGATATAAGTATTCATATATATATATATATATATATATATATATTGGGTAGTCTCGGTGAGATGGTCCACTAAAACCCAGATCACCTTAATTCCCATTAATGTTTTTTGGAGACTAGTGACAAATAATATTGTGATATTTTCCCACTTCCATGCTGTTATTAGTGGGGGTTTTAATACCCCATTCATATTTTGTTTCCCTTCCTTCACTTTTTGACATCCCAAGACCCTTGTAGTTTATTCATAAATCTCCCTTTCTATATAATCCCACCAATAATATCATGAGATCCTTATACATTTTTAGTTCCTATAATATGTACATAGAATGTATATGTATGAGCTTCATCCACCCGACCCTTATTTATTTCTATAATATATTGACCACATGGCCTTGTGAAAAATAACAACATAGCTCATTGATCAATATTTAACTCAAGAAATCCATTATTTATATCCTATGTTTTCTTCCAAAAAAAGTATATTCTCTAGTAATGAAGCTTGAAAAATTATTTGGTATAAGGATGATGATTTCCCTTCCATTAAAATTCCCATGTCTAGTTTCACTTGTTCTTAGATCAAAGGATATCCTTGAATCATCATCATTTCTAGCACAACATGATATTTACCACATAATGCATCATTTATTTGTTTTCTCTTCTGGGAATACAATGAATAGAATATTCATAGTACTTAGTGTTGAGTCAATAAGGTTTCCTTATAAATTTTTCATTCCTTCATGTCTAGGGAGATTGGTGAGTCAATAAAGATTCCTTATTACTTTACCATTTCTTTATGTTATGAAAATCACAAACACCTTATCTTAAGACAAATTTCATTTACACTATGGTTTACTTTCATAAGGAAAATTTTCCTTCCCTAAGGAAATTTATCCTTACCATGTTTTTCATTGTTCATTTTTTCAAAGTATAGAATCTGATTTCATATCCAAAATATAATAATCATATATATACTTAGATATAAAGAATTATGTTTTCAGGATACAAATATAGGATCTGGAATCATTAAATTCAGACTCCGAACTATTATGAGTTCTGAATCTAAGTTCTCTCAATTCCGACTCCGAACACTTCTCAGTTCTAGCTCTGAGTTCTCTGAATTCAGAATCCCAAATCTTCGGAGTTCTGACTCTGTGTTCTCTGAATTCATACTCTGAACTCTTCGGAGTTCTAACTCTAATCTCTCTTAATTCAGAAACCAAACATTTATTATTTCAGGTTTTGAGTTCTTAGAATTCAGACCACAAACTCTTATGAGTTTAGGTTTCGAATTATTATAAATTCAGACTCTGAATTTCATTAAAATTCAGTCTTCATATTCTTTATAATTCTAACACATAATTCTTCTGATAAACAAATTCTGAAAATCCTTGTATTATAGACTCTGAATAGTTTTTGGGTGGACTCTGAAAGTTCTTTTTTGCATACATTCTAAAAAATTAATTGGGTTATGTAACCCATTTTTTTACTCTTGTTTACGGTTATAAAACGATGTTGTGTATTTAGTTACTAACCAACTGTTATTTGAGTGACATGTGTACAAGTCCCTTCAAAATTCCAGGAAAAATAAGACTCTTGGAGGAGGGAGATAACCATTGATAAAGTGACTATAAATAGAATCTCATTTGAAAGAGCTCATAATATTACAACATTGATGGAATGTTCTATAACTCTAGAGATTACATGCTGCTGAAGTGATTTCTAGGGATATACGTTCATGTCTTGTGCATACTAGGCATATTTTTCAGAATTGCTTCGTCCAACTCTAAATGTTGCTGAGTACATTCGAGGGCTTCTGTGGATAGGAAGACAGAGGTTCCGACTACCTTGAAGTTTGAGGTCTTGTGGGTATAGCAAGACAGACTCTGATATTTGTATCAAGGGCTTACCCTGGTGTGGGTAAGATAGACTTTCTTGAATGTATAAATCAAGGGACCTTTATCCAAGGTTATTTTATACCCAACTCTTTGGATTAAAATAATTACTACTTGTATTTATTAATGTTTTCCACTACATTTTGATTGTTGAGAAAAGTATAAATATCTTATACTTCATTATACTTGTAATCTAATTTCGTAAGATTCTATATGCTTTAAAGTAAAATATTTATCTTTGTAAACTTTTGTTCAGTTTTATTTCTGTAATAACATTTCTGGAATTACAATATCAGAATCATATTTTTGGATCAAGAAAGATTGTAGAACTTAGAGTATTTGTTAATTTAATTTGTTTAACCTTGTTAGACAATATAAAGGTTTCTTATCAACATTAATAGTTCTCAAAGAATTTTTAATGTATACAATTCACCCCCTGTTGTATATTAAGAACCATTATTATGATACTACAATCAGTATCATCTATCATTTCAATGCAACAATTGGTATCAGTGCAGGTCTCTAAAATACTTATATTCATATATATGATTTCTTCCTCATGTTTTTTATTGTTCTATATTTTTCTTTGTTAGGATATTCTTATCCTTGTTTACAAACATTATTACAAACATGTTTGCATGAAGGGGTTTTTTCATAAGATGATTGGAATCAATGTTGGTTCCTTAGACAACCTAAATCCAACTAGACCACCTATTTATGATGGGAATGATTATGAATATTGGAGATACCTCATGAAGACATTTATTATTAATATAGGAGTAAAATTTTTTGTTATGCTTACTGCAGGATATAAAATCCCTAACAAAGAAGTTAGTACTTTTACTAAGGAAGAAAATCATGAATATCAACTGAATTATAAGGTGCGCAATACATTTCTTTGTTCCATGACTAGAAATATATATAGCCAAATTTCATCATCTGAAGCATCAAATTGTATATGAAAGAATCTTGAAGTTAAAAACTTTAGAACTTCCAAAGTTATTGAAACTAGTAGAGCCATTCTTAGAGCTGAATATCATGGTTTCTTCTTTCCTCATGGAGAACCCATATGTATGGTTCAACATAGATTCATGACTATTGTTAATAGTTTACAATCCATGGGTTAGAAAGGATTAGATGATGATGCTCTTATGTATAAGATCATAGACATCATGCCCAATTAGTGGGAATCCAAGAGAACAGTTATTGATGAGAAAAGAAAGGTTACTCAGATTTCTCTTGATGAACTTTTTTGAAGTCTTCTTCTACATGATACTAGAATGAAAAGAGATGCTGATAATGTTAAAAAGAAGAATGGGAATGGAAGGGTTGCTTTTACAACTACTTAAAATCATATGAAATCCATGATTCCTGAGATAGTTACAAGATCTATATCTTAGAAGGTCGTTATACAATATGAATATAGTGGAAGTGACTATTTAGAAAATGAATTAGCCAATCTTTCTCGAAGAATGAATAAGATTATTGGATAGAAGAACTTTCAATCCTGACCCAAGAAGAATGAATGGAAAGACAAGAAAGATTCAGAAGTCACATATTATGAATGAAAAATAGTTGTACATATAAGGCCTTATTTTCCTATGCTTAAGTGAAAATAATGAAAAGAGAAGCATTATGAGAGAAATAGAATGAAGTACTACAAATATAAAACTAAGAGTGATTTTAAATCCAATGACACCCAGGGTGCCAATGGTGGAGTAAATACTAAAGAATCATTAGATTATGAATCTTCTGGACAGAAGAATATTGGTTTAAATTCCATACTGCCTATTGAAAATCATTTCTTAATGGATAATGTACACAATGCTGAATCTATGACTGACGTATCCCTAAATGATAATTATAGTAACAGTAAATATTATGAATCTTCAGATGAAGAATCTTCTTCAGATGAGGATAATACTTTACCTACCTATGAAGAAGTTTCTAGGTTTGCTAAGATTTTTGATAATTAAAATTCTAAAGTCAACAAAAAGAATGATAAGGAAGATTATAGGATTTATATACTTACTAAATAAATATCAGTTCTTTCTAAAGATCATGATATGAAAAACATTTATTTTGAATGTATTTCAAAAAACCTTGAGGAAGTAAATTCTGAGAAGGATAAGCTTTCTAAGGATCTAGAAAAAATATTTTCTAAGAAAAATGTTTTCAAGCCTAACTCTAGATTGTATGATAATGTTTTGGAAGATAAGAATTTAGTAACTAGACTGAAGTCCGAAATTTTTTCCCTTGAGGAAGTGTTTGAAAAAATTTACCTTAGATAAGGAAAATTTTGATAAGATGTATTCTCAAATTAGAGCTCTAAAGAATAATTCTATTTTTGGTTATACTAGTTCAAAACCAATTTTTAGTAACCATTATTTTGTTCCTCAAATTGATCCTTTCTACACTAAGTGTCAATGTGGTGCGAATTGGGGAAAAAATTGTTCCCTAAACAAAAACCAAGTCTTTAGGATTTGATAAAGCCAATTTTTATATGAAAATGTGGATACTGAAAATTTTTCTTTCTGAAATTTATGGGTCCAAGAATGTTTGGGTTTTGAAAGTATAACATTCTTATTTTCAAGAAAATAAAGAAAGTACCAACAATAATACATAGTACATGGATAGTGGATGTTCCTGACATATCACTAGTAATAAAAACAATTTTGAAAAGATGATCAAGACGAAAGGAGGAAAAGTAACTTTCAGAGATAATGCTATGGGAGATGTTATTGGTATAGGTAACGTCATTCTTATTGGAAACCATTGATTTCAAATGTTCTATTTTTTAAAGATATTGAGCACAACATCATTAGAATAAGGCAATTACGTGAATAAGGTTACCTTGTGAAATTTAGGAATGTTATGTGCTTTGTGCACAATTCCAAGGAAGAGTCCATTCTTTCTGCCAATAGGAAAGATAATGTTTATACACTAAACATAGATGATCTTAGGAGCCAAGAACTACCTTTCCTTATTGGAATAGAAGATCATTTTTAGTTGTGGAATAGAAGTATAGAACATTGCAACCTTAGGAAGGTATGCTAACTTTCTAAGGAAAGACTAGTTCCAGATCCACCAAAGCTAAGATTTGATTCTTCAAAAGTGTGATATCCTTATAAATATGGTATGCGACATAAATCATGTTTTAAATTAGTAAGTAAATTCTCAACCACTGATGCATTACAGTTAGTGCATATGGATATTTTTGGTCCAACACAAACTGGAAGCATTGGAGGCAAATATTATGTATTTGTCTTAGTTGATGATTACACTAGATTTATGTGGTTCTATTTATAGAAAATAAATCTGATGATTTTTCTTATTTCAAATGTTTTAGATCCCAAGATAAAAATGAGAAAAATCATACATTGATAACTATTCATAATGACCATGGAGGAGAATTTCAATATTATTATTTTGAAACTTTTTGTAGTAGAAAAGCAATTACTCATAACTTCTTAACACCAAGAAAACAAAAAAAATGGTTTTGTTGAATGATATAATAGAATTCTTTAAGAGATAACAAGAACCATGTGGAGTGAATATTTAGTATCCAAACATTTTTGGGCTAATGTAGTATGTACTGCTTTTTATACTATAAATCGAGTTTTTATTAGAACTTTTCTTAATAAAACTCATTATGAGTTATGGAATGGTAGAAAAAGTAGACTTTCCTTCATTATGTTTTTTGGTTGCAAGGTATTGATTCTAACTACTAAAGATAATCTTCATAAATTTGAACCAATATCTAATGAATGAATTATCGTATGATACTCCACAACTTATAAGGATTATCGAGTTTTCAATAAAAAAAACTTTTACTATTTAAGTGACAGTACGTGTCAAATTTGATGAAACCAATCCTTTTTTTAATCAACCTCAACCTACGTCTTCAGATGTGTTTTAAAATAATTTTATCAACCATTGTTAGAAGATCCTTCTAATAAGGAAAATTTCCAAGAAGATGTTTCTGAATCATTTAACCATGAATATTTCCTACCCTATGTTGATGATCAGGTTTTACAAAACCCAAATCAGTTTTTTTAAGAATCATCCCAGTGACAGTATCATTGGATATGTAAATCAACCTGTAAGGATTATAAGTTACATAAGAAATGAAGTAGAAAATCTACAACTCCATTCCAAATTAGAACCAAAAAACACTAATGAATCGTTAGGTGATGAGTATTGGATAAAATTTATGCAAGATGAGATAAATTAATTAAAATGGAATAATTTATGGAACTTCATTGAAAGACCTTAGGAAACTTTTGTTGTTGGAGTCAAATGGGTGTTCAGAAATAAATGTGATGAAAATGGAATCATTTTTAGAAATAAAGATAGATTGGTTGATAAAGGCTATAATCAACAAGAAGGAATAAACTATGAAGAAACCAATGCTCCTATTGCAAGACTTCAATCTCATTGTATTCTACATGCCTTTGAAGAATTCTTCATTTTCAAACTTTTTCATATGGATGTGAAATGTTCTTTCCTTAATGGTTTTGTTCAAGAGGATGTTTTCATTGAACAAAATCCTGGTTCTGAAGATACAAAACATCCTAATCACGTTTATAAATATAGAAAAGCATTGTATGGACTTATAGAAGCCCCTCGAGCATGGTATGATAGACTTATATGATTTTTTCTTCTAAATAATTATGTTAAGGGAAATTTAGATCCAACCCTTTTTATAAAGAAAGATAAGAAAAATGTTTACATTGTTTAAATTTATGTTGATGACATTGTATTCAGTTCAACTCAGCAATCATTAACTGATTACTTTGTGGATCTAATGAAATCTGAGTATAAAATGAGTATGATGGGTGAGTTAACATTTTCCCTTGTTTTTCAAATTTCACAAAAACCAGAATAAATCTATATTTCCCAGCATAATTATATTAATGATCTTCTTAAAAATTAGGGACATGAAAACACTAAGAGTATATGTACTACCATTGGTACCTTAAATTCACTTGATCTAAATGAAGCTGGGAAACCAGAAGATCAAGCATCTTTTAGAGGTATGATAAGATGTCTACATTACTTAACAGCTAGTCATCTAGACATAATGTTTTTTGTATGCTTATGTGTAAGATATCAATCCAATACTAAGGAATCTCATTTAAAGGCAGTGAAAATCATTTTTCGTTACTTAAAGGGAACCATGGATCTTGTACTCTTTTATACTTTTGGAAATGATTTTATTTTAAAGAGTTTTTTAGATACTGACTTTTGTGGATGTAGAATAGATAGAAAATGTACATCCTGAACTAGTCATTTCATAAGAGATTCATTAGTGTCTTGGTAATGCAAAAAAGAAACACTCAGTAGCATATTCAACTACTAAACCAGTATATGAAGCACCTGGATGTTGTTGTGCTCAGGTTTTGTGGATGCAACACACACTCTGACACTATGGTCTGATTTTTACCAAAACACAAATTTTGTGTGATAGCACTAATTTCATTGCTTTAAGAAAAAACCCTGCACATCACACTCGTGCAAAACACATAGATATTAGAAATCACTTTCTTAGGATTTACACACAAAAGGGGATATCATTCATAAATTTATCAGAACAGAAGATCAACTTGATGATATTTTCATAAAATCTTTACCCTTTAATAGATTTTAAAACATTAAACAGAAGTGAGGAATGATAAACATAAGGTAATAGTCCTTGTTAACATTCCATTGAAACCAATCTCTTTACAGTAATAAACTCATTTTCATAGGGGGAGTACATTTTCATGTTAGATAGATAAAAATCATTCATTATGGAAATTTTCATCGTATGATTTTTTATATATTTCATAATGTAAATTTTCATTGTTAGATTTTCCAAATCTTTTGTAATAGAAATTTTCGTAGTCATATTTTCCAAATCTTTCATAATAGAAATTTTTGTAGTCAGATTTTCCAAATATTTTGTAATGGAAATTTTCATAGTCATATTTTCCAAATCATTCTTAATGGAAATTTTCATAGTTAGATTTTTCAAATCATTCATAATGGAAATTTTTGTAGTAACATTTTCTAAATTTTTCGTAATAAATATTTTTGTAATGAAGATTTTCTAAATTTTCGCAATGAAGATTTTCTAAATTTTCATAATGAAGATTTTCTAAATTTCTGTTATGATGATTCTCTAAATTTTCATAATGTTGATTTAATAACTTTTCGTAATGATGATTTTCTAAATTTTTGTAATGAATATTTTCTAAATTTTGATAACAATAAATCTCTGAATTTTCGTAATGATTATTTTTTAAATTTTCATAATGATGTTTTTCAGAATTTCTCATAATAAAATTTTTATAGTTAAATCTTTTTTTCATAAGAAAAATTTTTTAAATCTAAATTTATTCAAAAATAATTATCCTCACTACGAATAATCTTCCTAGTAATCCAAAAGGTATGTTTCTTTTCTTATATTTTCATAATCTTCTTTTCCCATGATAGGTATTTTAAATTTTTTAAAATATATTCAGATTCTATTTTCATTAAATCTGAATGATTTTTCATTAAAACCTCAAAAGATCATATTCTACCATGTTTTCCTTGTGGCTATCATATCAACCGTCAGATCTAATCAGGAGGATTTTGAACCACTGGATTGAGTTTGGAAGATGAACTGTCGCATCAAACGCCTATATAATGGTCCCCTGATGGTTATCCCACATCAAAACTCAATCTCTCGCATGCTGAAGTTCTTCCCTTCTACTTAAGATCATTCAGAACATCTCAAATATTGTTTAAATCCGAATTTCTATCAATGATTCTTCTCTGAAACACATTTCAACTGTCAAGAAAATCTCAGAGTGGCAAGTTTAGAGAGAAAGGTTGGTGCATCCAAACATCATCACCAAGTTTGAATCCATCATCTCAAAGAGAATAAAACTGAATGGATGGGAAATTATTTTCGTATCGAAGCTAGGTGTTCAAGATTTAGGTTATCTAGATTTTCTAGTATAATTTTATGAAATAGAATGTTTTTTCAATGATGAAGGTGGAGATATGTTCTCTTTCAAGAGCTATGGAAAGACTTATGCACTTTCATACACTAAGGATGCTAGCTTGGTTGGTATTCTGTATGAATGAGAAGTTGAGTTATATTCCCATGAGTTACCTGATAATCATGGAAGTTTCAATAAGGTTAATGCTCTGGCTTGTCTTGGACATTCTGAAATAAGGACTCTGAAGATAGCTCATCTATCTAAAAATTATCAGATTCTCGAATTATGGGTTCAAGGTTTCATAATTCTGAGAAAGGGGGACAAGGAAACTTTGAAGAAGAGTGACATATATATCTTGGATTTCTTGGTTAACCATAGGAAAGTTAATTTGGTTAAACATATACTGATTATGATCCAAAATATAAGGAATAGAAATATTAAGGCTCAGATCATTATGTTTCCAACCATTATTTCAAAGAAAATTGTTTAGTGCTTAGAGTCTTTCAAAATTCCTTGTCGTTCAAAACCAAGGAATTGAAAAGTCTTATTGGTTAGGGATGATACCTTGAGAATGATTAATGTTGGATTTTCCAAAGAATCAGAATAATTTTATTACTTTCTAGAAGAAGAAGATGAATCCATACTGATGAAATAGGAAGTGTCTGAGACTTCCAAAAAAGGTACAAGGAAGATAAATGTTTAGGAAGTGGAAGAAAAGGAAAAAACTCCATTGACCAAGAAAGTTCAGTCATCATCCCCGAATCCAAAAAAACAAAAAGCCTATCCGGATGAGTTAGTAGATAAGTGGTGGGAAGATAAGAAGAACCAGAAAGAAGGGGAGCCCATGTTTGGACTTGATCCTTCTGAATAAAAATCTCTAAAAGAGAAGACATCTAAGTATCTACAAGGGGAAAAGAAAGAAAATAAACAAAAGAAGAAAATGGATAAAGCGGAGATTGTGCAATCCCTTATGAGGGATTCTGAGAAAGCTTTCGAAAATATTCCAGTACCAGAATCCTTCCTGGTAAAAGTATTACTTGAAACTCCAAGGATGAAATTTGTGAATCTGAAAAAAGTCAAATATTTAAACGATGTAGAAGAAGATTAAGAAGGATAAAAAATTAGTGTTGACACCGTAGAGTTGATTAAGCAAATAGAATATTTCCATAAGAAAGAAATCCTATTCGAGAAGCTCTCAATCCGAAATCCTAAAGTAGAATCTTCCAAGATGGCTACACCTGGGAAAGACGAGAAAGGATAAGATGAAAAGATTGATGAAGAAGTGAATAAGTTGTCTGAAGAGGAAGTATTAATCATCATTTCATACACCCTAAGGATGATTGGGCAAGAGTTTAGAAAGAGGAGATAAAAGAAGATAAAATTGTTCAGATATCTTACAATGAACATGAATCTCGGGATGAGGAATCCATTCCAAAAACTGATAAGGGAAAATAGGTGGTTATTGATACACCTAGTAAATCCATTCTAAATAAGAAGGAAGCTGTTGGATAATCAATGAAGAAACATGCTGAGCTAGAAAAAGAAACCTCAACAAGTAAAATTTCAGATTTGGAATCATTATCCCTTGGACCTGATTTCATTGTCAAGTAATTGAAGAAGCATGTTGGGACCATAAATATTTTTCCAAGCATTGAATTGAGATGGAAGATGCTTCAACACACATTGAACAAGAAATTGGATTCAGTGTCCATGGTGATGGATAAGTGTGTCATGCTTGAGGCTGATTTGATGAATTTTTTCATCAAATACAAATCCCTAAAAGTTCATACAGGAAGATGACCGATTGGTCAAGGAAAACCATAGAGGACATGACAAATATTGATGAGTTACAAGATAGTGTTAAGGAGGAATTTTATATTGAAGATGGTAAGATCAAGGATCTCAAAAGAAGTTTTGAAGAAAAGCTTACACTGGAAAAGAATTCATGGATTCAATAAGTGAAGGATTTGAATGGGAAACTGTATTCAGTTGCTCAGAGTTAGAAGAGAGAAATAGATCATCGGATTGAGAGAGAAGAAAATATTTTCAACGAAGAGGAAGTCTTAAAGGCTCAGTTAGAGGATCTTAAGTCTCAGGAAGAAATAATCAAGGATCTTGAGAAGAAAGCTGAAGATCAGGATCAGATTCTCAAATGAGTAGAGGAAGAACACAAAGATCTTAAGAAGCTTAAAATAACAGTATGTAAGTCGATGCCCTAGGAAAAGAAATGATTACTTTGTTTAAATCTGATCTTTGGTTGTATTTTCCTTATTGTATAATTTTTTCCAATCTTGATGAATTTTAGGTTTCTCATTTTAGTTTGGATGTTTTGTAATAATATTTTAACTACCATATTTACTTTTCCATTCCCTGTATTTCTTTTTGAAAATCACAAATGGGGAGAAAGAAAAAAGAATTATAACTAAAAATAAATTTCCCTAAGTAAAGGAGAGTGTTAATCTAAGGGGGAGTTCTTATAGAAGAAGATTTTTGTATGCAATAATATGCTAAGTATCATTCCAAAAATCTAGAATATGGTTCTTACTCTTCCAAAGCCTATGGAGAATTTGATCGTATTAATCATTTCTCATGGGATAATAGGGATTAGTTTTGTATTCAAAGTCTAGGAAAATATGTTTTAAGTCCTTATATTTTTTTTGACAGGATATTTGTGATTTCAAATAATGGGGAGATTAGTGAGTCAATAAGGTTTCCTTATGAATTTTCCATTCCTTCATGTTTGGGGATATTGGTGATTCAATACGTTTTCCTTATGAATTTACCATTTATTCATGTTTCGAAAATCACAAAAACCTTATCTTAAGGCAATTTTCATTTACCCTATGTTTTAAAATAATAAGAAAATTTACCTTCCCCAAATAAATTTTTCCTTACCATGTTTTTCATAGTTCATTTTGTCTAAGTATAAAATTGTGTGTCATATCCAAAACCTCAGAATCAAATATATACATATTTATAAAGAATTCTGTTTTCAAGATTCGAATTTTGTTTCTGAACTCTCTGAATTCAGAATCTGAACTCTTCTAAGTTTTGACTCCGAGTTCTCTGAATTTAGACTCCCAACTGTTCGGATTTTTGACTCTGAGTTCTCAGAATTCAGACTCCGAACACATCTGAATTTTGACTTTGAGTTCCTTAAATTCAGACTCCAAACTCTTCTAAGTTCTGACACCTAATTCCCTGAATTTAGACTTCAAACTCTTCTGAGTTTAGACTCTGAGTTCTTTAAATTTAGACACTGATCTGTTATGATTTCAGGTTCCGAGTTCTCTAAATTCAGACTCTGAACTCTTATGAGTTCAGGTTTATAATTCTTATGAATTCAGAATCCAAATTTCCTTAAAATTCAGACTCCAAATTCTATATAGTTCTAACTGTGAATTCTTATGATAAACAGAATCTTAATATCAATGTATTATAGACTCTGAATAGTTTTTGGGTAGACTCTGATCTTTCATTTTTTTCTTATATTCTTAAAAATGAATTTGGTTTGGTAACCCTATTTTTTCTAACTCATGTTTTTGGTCATAAAACGATGTAATTCATTCTATTACAAACCAACTGTTGTTTGAGTGAAATGTATATAGGTACCTCTGAAATTCAAGGAAAAATATGACCATTGGATGAGGGAGTCATCCTTTGAGAATGTGCCTATAAATAGGAGCTCATTTGAAAGAGCTCACAACGTTACAACTTTGATGAAGTATTCTATGACTCTAGAGATTACATGCTGCTAAAGTGATTTGTAGAGGGATTCTTTTATGATTTATGCATACTGAATATCTAGTTCAGAATTACTTTGTGTGACTCTGAATGTTTCTGAGTACATTCAAAGGAATCTAGGGATAGAAAGGCAGAGGTTCCGACTACCTTGAAGTTTGAGGGCTTGCGGGGATAACAATACAGACTCTTATCTTCATATATAGGGATTACCTTTGTGTGGGTAAGACAGACTTCCTTGAATATAAAAATCAAGGGACCTTTATCCAAGGTAGTTGGATACCCTACTCTTTGGGTTAAAAGAATTACTACATGTATTATTTCAAGATTTCCAGTACATTTCGATTATTGAAGAAAGTATAACTATCTTATACATCCTTATACTTGCACTCGGATTTAGTAAGTTTCCTTATACATTATGGTTGAATATTTATCTTTCTAAACTTTTTTTATTTTTCATTTCATGAACCACATTTCCTGAATTTCATTCTCGGAATCATATTTACAGAATCAAGAATGTTTGTAGAACTTAGAGGTTTTGTGAATTTACCTTGTTTAACCTTGTCAAATAAAAGAAAGGTTTCTTATGGACATTATAAGTTCCCTAAAAAGTTTTAAAGTATACCATTCACCCCTATCTTGTATATTGAGAATCATTATTATGATACTACAATCGGTATCATATATCATTTCGATCCAACATTTAGGAATTTACAATCATCTCCTCTGTCTCATTTTGAATTCCCTTTTCATGAAAATATATATCAAAATTTGATGGTCTGTGTATATATCAAATTTTACCCCATTATGATTGTTATTCTACATATTCAGATAAAACACAACCATATCCATCTCTGGGTCATGTGTAGGATAATTATACTCATGGGGCTTCAACTGTCGAGATGAAAAATCAACCACCTTTTCATTTTTCTTGAGGATGCACCCAATACCTTTTTATAAGTTCATCATGGAAAATAACGAATCCTTCTACAAAAGAGGGTAGGGTTATCATGAGTGCAGTAACCAATACCCTCTTCACCTATTGAAAACATTCTTCACAATCCATTGTCTAGGTGAACAAGGACCCTTTTTGAGTAAACATGATTAGTGGATTAGAATTTCAGGGATTTTTTTCACAACCCTCCTATAATATTCTAATAAATAAAGGAAAATATGAATATCAGTTATTGTTATATTACGAGGAAACTCATACACAACATTTTTCTTCACAGGTTAAATTTGAATTCCTCAATTGGTTACAATTTTCCCCTAGAAATAATCTTTTTTCTATCAAAATTACCATTTGGTGAACATTAAAAATAGCCATTCCTTCCTAAAAAAATTCAATAATACCCTTATATAATCCCCACCCTCCTTGTGATTTATAGAATATATCAAAATACAATTAATAAAAACATCCATTAATTTATCAATTTAGTCCTTAAAACACTATTAATTAAATCCATAAATATATAATGAGCATTCATAAGGTTCAAGTTAATAAATGAAAACTCATAATTATTATATCTTGACTGAAAATAAATCATTGGAATAATTTCATTATTCTCCCTTGATTGATGATAACTAGTTCAGAGATCAATATTGAATAAGAATAAAGCCCCAAGAATCAATTCAAATAGATCATCAATCTTTGGAAGAGTGTACTTTTTATTCACAGTGATCCCATTATATTCCCTTTAATGAATTCATACATGCATTGATTTATACTTCATATTCACAAATATTACATGTGATCATCAAGGAGACACATTTGGTCAGATAAAACCATTCTCCAAATGTTATTGGAGTTGTTTCTTTAATTACACTAGCTCCACATTTGTAAATCTACATGGGGTCTTTGATATCGTATTGGATCATAGAATGAGTTCAATGGGGAACACTACCTCTCTTTTTAGAGGAGGTCAATTTAATTCCACAAGAAATACAGCAATGTATCCATGAACAATGGGGACATTATCTATTTTTATCCTTTCATTTAAATCTTCATCTTCACTGATAATTTTTATAATGAAGGTTGTGGGAGGTTATTATAAACAAATCTATGTTTGATAGATCTTTAATTTGAAAAAATAGAATGTTCATTCAAGAATAAGTTAATTTAATTCATTAAAAACTAGATCATATAATTATACTTTGATAGGCATCCCATTTATTATATAATGTTGAATTCAATCATGGGGGTGTCTATTATATTTTTGATGAGATTGTTCTATCTAAAGTGAATACTAAAGTTTTTTCTACACTATTGATGCATGAATAATACCTCCAGATGTTTGGATTGATAACTCTACTTCTAGAAATTGTTGAATTGATTATAAATTCATTGAAAACATTGATAAAATAGTAGAATATTTAGAACTAGAATCAAATAATGTAATTTATATCATAGATAGAACAATGATATTACCCACCACCACATCATTTTGAGCTTCAACTATAACTATCACGATAGAAAATTTCCAAAATATCTCCAATGGCCTATGTTACAATTCATGGTGATTCCCCTCTACTAAAAAACTATTTGGATAGTGATTGAAAAATTTCCCAAGCTATCCACACATCAAACACTGGACATTAGTTTGATCATGCACTATATTTCCTTTTTCATTAGTGTTGAAAAGTTGTGGATTCACCTCACTCTAATAGTTATAAGAAATATGACCATCTCTTCCACACATGTATCATTTCCCACCCTCGAGAAAAAATTTCATATAATTATCTGTTCCACATTTGTTGTATGTGTAAAAGTTTTATTTGTTTTCCTCCTCTTCTATTATAAATGTTCATCCCCTTATTTGGCTCTAAAATATCTTCCTCTCATTTTATCTATGGGACGATAGTATCACTCCAAACTCAAGTTCAACATTTATAGTAATTCTCACTATATTATCATAGCTATAATAATATTATCATTTGATATTATTCGGTATATGTGGTCTTATTCCATTTAACAATATATCAAACATCCCATTACGTTCCATGAAAATTATATAGGTGCATTAGGAAATTATTGTAATGTTCATTTCAAATATTCCCAAAAATTAATTCTTATTCATTATTAGTTGTATGAATTATTTCATCATTTTCATTCTCATCAAACAAGGGAAATATTTTATGAAAAATATTCCCTCGAACTCGTGTCACTCCATATACTAAATTTCTATTATTTGTATCATTTTTAGAATATTTCCACCACTGATCAACCTCTCCCTCTAAGAGGTAAAACACTAGGGTGACAATATCTTAATCCTATAAATGGAGTACAAAAATGACCATTTCAATAGATATTATCCATTCTTATATAATGAATAGGTCTGTAGATCCATCGAAACAATTTGATCGTTTACTTATAATAGACTCAAAGGGAGATTTTCCATTTTTGGTGAATCTGGTCTGTCTGATTGATTCATATTATTGATCATAAATTGAGTGAGTTGACTCATCAGTTTCATGAATTTTTCTATTTTGACTTTCATCAGATGGCAGCCATCTCTTGGTTTGTGGCACACACCATTTACACGGTTCTTCCTTTTACCACTATTTTATAAAATAAGAAATCGTTATTAATAAATTTGTTTCCATTAAAAAAATTAGAACTCTAAAGTAATTTTTATGCCATGAAACATCATTCTAACATATTTAATTCTTTTGAAAAAATTAAAATTTCTATAAGTTATTCAGAATGGATTATAAAAATATTATGACTAATCAAACATATCCCCCATTAGAGAGAAACCACGTGTTCAGTAAGTATCATTATATTATACTAGGTTACACAAATTTAGGCCCAATTGACCTTGTTGTGATTTTTATCCCTAGGAACATTTGTGCTAGAACCACATCCACTTCTTCACATCCAGACTTTTTTGCATACTAGGGTGTTTTCCTATATATTAAATTTTCTATAAGGTTATTCCAAAATATTTCAAATAATAATTTAAAAAAATTAATAAAGAACAATTTAATACAATTTATATAATCATTCCTTATTATTACAAAACATTTCATTTATATGGTAATAATAGAGGATCATTTAATGTTTATAGTCTTTTAAAAAAGGTAAATAGTAAATAAAAACCTAAAAAACTATTCCAAAAAACATAAATTTCATTGTAATAGGTAATGAAACTTACTTTTACTATATCTCATAACCATGGGACATACACTAATAGAAAGGGTGATCATAGGGCTAGGTAAGGGAAAACATGAGAAACAATTTACATGAATTTGATGAAAAATCAGTAAGAACACATGGAATATCATAAAAGCATGAGTATTGAAAAAAGGGATATATCATAATAATAAAAAATTAATAATAACATGGAAATGTGGATACAACATTTAAATGAAACATTAATAATAATTTCCTCGCATATTTTCACCGATGTGTCAAAAATATTATGATTTTTATTCACCAAGTTATCGTAAAACATGTAATCTTTAGAGATTAATTTATTTTCCCAAAACATTGGACTGATATCAGGGAACAACATTATATTTATTAATTAATTTGATCTACATAGATCCTAATAAAACATTTTATAAAGAACCCATATATAATAAAAGAAACGGGCTGACATAAAAATCATGTCGTTTTAGAATATGCTTAATGACACGATATTTAGGTCAATTATGACTCCAAAAAAGGGAATGAGGATTTTTTGTATGAAAATTATAGAATAAAATAAATAATTTTTTTTAATATTGGTGAATACACCTGGAAAATAAATCGTTTCTCCTTTTGTTATAATTAAAATAAAAGGTAATATGAGAAGACATAAATTTTAGTTAGTAAAATCAGAAGCATAACGGGTATAAAACGTGGTTTTATAAAAGGGGTAAAAGGGAAGGGAACATATTGTCCTATTCATAAATTAATCTCACTAAATTAAATAGATAATATAAAATAATAATTATAAATAATTAGGGAATTTTTATAGACATACATCAAAAATAGGAAACATGAATGGAAAAGAGAAGTGGAGATTTCCCATACATTGAAGAGTATTTCCTAAAACATGAGGATTGATAGTATTCCTTTTGACGAATCCATGGGAGGAATCCGTGGGAGAAAGAAATATCATTGATTCATGGAGAATGAAATGTGAGTGAAAGGAGATGAAGACATGGGTTGTAATTTATAGGAAACGAGGGGGGTTGTTTATTAATTTATAAATAAAGGACTTCGAGACCCCAATTGTGGTAAATGAAAAACAATGGAATTAACCATAGTATATCCCATTGGTAATAGACATATGATACAAATATTGTGTTATTTTAATCCAAATTACACATCTATAACTTTATATTACTTATTTTGTTAAGGAATTCTATTGTTTTCCCAAAATAATAGTTTTAAAGTAAAAGTGTACATTTTTAAAAATTGGAAAGTAGATTATATTTTTAAAAATTTATTAAAATATATTAAAATATTTCATATTAATAAAATAAAATATTTTATGTCATGGATTGTGTCTTATTATATATTACTTAATTATTAAATAATCATGATGTCATTAATATTCTAAAAAATTGAAATTGTATTTGTACTATTCACAAAAAAATTAAAACATTATAGAACATTATCAAAATTTCAAAATAACATAATTTTGACTCTTTGATTTAAATAATGAAATTTATTTTATCATAATAATTATATAAATATGATAATTTCATCTTTTAATCATAAAAGACATTTTTATTAAAAATAATAACGGATTGAAAATGCATAATACAATTTCTAACACTAAAAAAAATATTTAAATAAATATTTTTTATCAAAATATTTTTAAAAAATATGTATAATTAATAATATTTTAATTTATTAAAAATTTTGGTATCTTTTTTTGATGTAAAATTCATGTACAAAAAAATAAATTTATCAAATTCTTCATTAATTATATTAAGAAAAAATATTCTTAAAATATAAATTATGGAATACAAATTTTATTTAAAATAATAATTACACACTATGGTTATGAAATTTAACCGTTTTTTACACCTACATAAACACTAAGAGTTGTGTGTGCAATGGTGGTTGTTTCATGGGGTGCCTCAGCTAACAACCACCGAGTCGTAATCTCTACCTACTTGAAATTTTCTTAGGGGATATTTTTTTCAAGTTAAAAATAATGATTATCAGATTGGGATTGGTCAAGGGAAAACCATAGTGATTAAACCTACCTCCCATGATCTCATAAATGGGCTTTAGATGGCCTGACTATACAGTTTGAGGCCATCATTCATCCTTTCAACATTCGTTAATTTCTACTTATAATCAGTAATTATAATATTAAAATTATTTTCTATAGTATTGTTTCTAATGTTCATATGAAAAAATAGTCATAATTTACCAATGTCCATATAATGGTCAATCCTGATGGTCACATTTCTATTTATACTTACATAATCATTTAGGAGATATAGTTTTTTTTGTTTTATATAACACACTTTTTTAGGAAATAGTTATCATTCCAAAAGACTATTTTGTTACATTGTAAACATATTATTGTGGAACATTCAATTTCGTGTGATCATACATCATTGGTTGTCAAATTTATCTAAAATTTAAATATTATTCATATCATAGATATGTTTATTTTTGTAAATCATATATAATTTCTAAATAAAAAGTTTTACTATGGATGTTATTTGATTGACATCAGAAATATTTATAGTAATATTGTTTACAAAAAATATATTTTTTTTGACGAGACATATTATTTATGAACTAATGTAATTTTAAATATATTAGTAATACATTGGTCATGTAGCGATGGGTGAGGAAAATTTATAGATAACCCCTTGACGCATAGATATGTGTATTGAGATATGTCATTTAGATGAACTTATTGAATTGGTTTTTGGTGTATAACTACTCATCGATTAAAATGTCTCTGAATAAGGCCTTAATGGTAAAGATATCATGATATATGAGATCATGACCGGAAATATTATTCATTTAATTCATTGAGAATTCAGTCATTTAATCCATGATATTACTATATTGATATTACACATGGATGAATTTGGATACCAAATTATTGATTTAATTGAATGAGTTTTTCCTTATCTACATTTCTATATTGATTTTAATTTTTTTTCTCATGAAAAATTATAATCTATGCAACCCTTTAAAATATTATGAGAAAAAACTTCATTTTTATTCTTCCCCCCTGATATAAAGAAATTTATTGTGAGTAATACTAAGAATGTGAGAATGTTTCTTATGATATGTTTTATATATGTACATTTTAATATGGGAATAATAAATGTATCCAAATTTCAAATATTATTAAATTTATCGATTCTATTAGGCGATATCTATAGTATCTTGGACTAATGTAATATGGTAAACACTAACTCTGGGTTTCTAGAGTTGTGTTTCTTCATAAATAGTAAAATATTTTTTAACGAAAATCAAACGTTTTATTCCAACATTGATGTAATAATGACTTATTTACAAATTCATTGTATTTTAAAATATAAATTAAAATTAATGTGTTACATAATACATTTAAAAAATTGAATTAAATATTTCTACCTTAAAATAATTTCAAATTTTCCAAACACTTTTTACTATTTTAAAATTATTTTCTTTTTGTCCTAAAATATTTTCCATGTCTAATGTGAAAATGATATTTTATTTATTACATTAATGTTTTAAAATATATAAAAAATTATTTAAATTTGAAATATTTTTAGTCAAACCAATTTTAATCAATTTTAAATTAATTTTTCGTTTGAATGTTTTCCAATAACTTTGGTTATAAAATATTAAACAATTCACAATATTTGATAATAAATAATAATTTATTTAAGCCATTATTATGACTTGGAATAAATAATTAATATGAAATTATTCCTCAAATAATATATTTTATTTTTATATCTCGAATTAATAGTAAATTTGATATCCCAAGGGGATAGATCCAATGAAATGAATGTTATTTGGAAGGTAAATTTTCATATTCTTCTCTATTAATTGTCTATTTGTAAATAATTTCCATATTATTTTATAATATTATATGTAGTACATGTATATGATTATATTATAAGTTAATTATAAATAGTTTGATAAATTATTGGTGGTATATTACGAATTAACACTCGTTATACTCTTTTTATTAACCTTTATAGTATCAAAATTATCCCAAGATTCATGATCCAGTAAAAAAATTCCTATATATTGATGGTAGAGTGGAAATGAAATCTCTATGAGAGGATTGACCCATCACTTCAAACATCATACATTATTTTCAAATATTAATGATGAAAACATTTTTACTACAACATTTTATATATTACATTAATAAGAAGGATATTTGTATATTCAACATTATATCTATTTGGGGTGAGATGGTGAGGACATGCGATTTTAATGTGTGATACCAAATTTTTATTGGTCACCTGGCCTCTCTATATTTTTTAGAAAAATATCACTTATCCTTTTTATTATTAACTGAAACCCCCATAAAATAATATCATTGACGTCCACCTTGTAAGATATTTTCGATTTATATTAAATAATCATTTATATGACCATAATGAAAAGAATTATTATAGTGTTTCAATTTATTTTATATAGTTTTAGAAAGGACCATGTGTAAATTATTCAATTTTTTTATTGAGAAAATATGGTTTATATCTACCAAAAGTTTCATATGATCATTGTTAGTTGGATTTCTAAATTATCATTGATTTTTGAATAATATTAATTGGGTTTCCAATATAGATAGAATGTGATACCATAACATAGTATAAATGATATCTCAATATTATTTATAAAATATAATTTATTTTGGTTTTAATATTTTTTCACTTTTGTTATGTGAAATTCATAAATTTAAAGGTTGAATTTTAGTTTGTTGGAAAATAATAAATTATGTCACAGTAAGAAAATACAATTACTTGATTTGGTGAACCTCAGTAAAACATAATGACTAGTGTTAACTCTATGGATTTTTATTAAATATTCATATTATAACATAACCCCATTGATTTTAGAAAATTACTTTTCATATCAAAGGAGTGATGAAAGGGGCATTATAACTTTTTAATTAAATAAAATTTAAATGGTATACAATATAAATTTTTCTACGATAATTATGGTTACACAATAGTATGATTATTAGATATATTTTTAGATCTTTTTCCATGCAATTATTTTTAGAGGATGAATGGGGATTGGGTTGTGATTTTTCATGTAGTTAAAATTCTGAATGAGTTATTTATTAATATATTTAACTCTTAAAATGGGGGAAAATGAATTTTTTATCATATTAATATTATTCCAACATGGAATTAATGACATAATAAAACGTTATTAATAATAATCATGTTATATGACTATAATAATCTAATAAAGGTAAATAATATTTTATACAAGGGTATAGTTCATGATAAAGATGAATATATCTTAACTATTGAAAAAAATTTCACAAATTTAGGAAAATATTATATTATTTACTATTAAAAGGGATGTGTGATATGAGAGATTTATAATAGGATATTATTAGAAAACTAGAGTAAATTTTGTATCACATAGACAAATCAACCCAATTCATAGGATGATAATGTGACAAATCATCTTTTAGATGCATATAATGTGAATTATATTAATAATGTAGTTATAAAATTTTTGATTAAAATTTTACTGAAAAATCATTAAATAATTAGGTGTAGTGAGTTCTTACTGAGTAAGAGGGAGGAGATATTCTTGTGAATGAATGTAAATCATAAGGAAAATTTTTTAACCCACTGTAAAAAATATATCAGTTGTTCTTATTAATAATTTTTACTACATTGAACAATTTCCATTTGTATTCACATAACACATAGCCCTAGGTGAGTGAACCATTAAAAATAACTTATATACTCACTCTTTCTTGAAATCAAATAAAATTATTTAGTGATATATTTTTGGAATAATTGTAATGAATTATTACTGAAAGGTTTGATAATAATTTAGATAGACTAATTTACCCCCTCACTCAGTGTATTAACACTTTATGGGCCAATTGGGGGCATCATATTACAATAATAATGGTTGAAATTAGTACCATATCTTAATGTATTATTTTAAAAAATAAATTATATTTTTTGGAAACACATTGACTAAATTATAAATTTCATATATTTGATATTTATAATTTTAAATTATAGAATAATATTATAAAATAGTACTTATGAACATAAGGAGTGGATTTTTACATTGATTTCAATCATGTAATGTCCATAAAAGTGGATAATTGAGTACTCGGGGAAGGGGATAAAAAGTGTTTAGATACTAATTAAAATGTGATCAAATAATTAATGGATATTTATATAACAAAATATATATATGAGGGTGATGTCTTGTAAAACCTCCAAAACTATATTAGAAAAGTTTTTTATATTTTTAAATGAAACTCAAAAGAGAGAGAATCAAAATAATTAGTGTTGTTGAATATGTATAATTACATATTTATTTTGATAGAACATGTTCTATATATAATTATTTTGGGTATATTTTGGATGATTTAAGTCTATGCTAATATAAAGTTAGGATTTAAGGTTGTGGGATCACATTTCCTTCAATGATTTGGATTTGATTTAATGAATTTATGGATGACCTTATTATAAGTTTTGAATAAGGATAGGTCTAGGTCATGTTTTCTTTATTTTAGTGTTCACACATGATGTTACACTTATAGGTTAGACCTATAGGTGATACTAGAAAATTTCTTGGTTTCCACCAGGTACTTGGTGGCCTTAGATCGGGAACCCTGTGGTTTCAAAAACATGTTTTTTTGAATGAAAAAATGGTATTTATCCATCCATATTATTGTTTATCCTCTGTACTCAATTAATCTCACTATCATCTATTAGCACATGAATACCTCACATGCATTATTTTGTTATGTTCCTTACCCTCTATTATATCCCTTATTTTTGGAATGATTCGTAGACTTATCCCAAACCCAAATCTACGGTTAATATTCCCTATATCACCCTCTTAAAATTTCCATAATTTTATTTTAATATATTTGGATAAATTAGGTATATTGGAATGAACAAGGATGGAGCTTGAATGAATTCACCTAAAATCATAGATATTTATACTTTTGTAAAAAGAAGGCTCATTGGGTTCTTTTATTTCCATTCAATGATTTTTTTGGGGGAACGTAATGATGGTATATTTTTTCAAATGGATTTTAATATTTTATATTATATTATCACTTCGGTAAAACAACACTTTACTAATAGTTTTAAAAATTATTATAGTCTATAGAACTGTTGGTACAAAATATACCAACAGTTCTAAAAAACATATGTTATTTATCTATTACATTACTGATATAAAAATGGTCATCGTATAAATTTTTGGTTTAGACCATGGAAAATGCTGTGTATAAATGGTTTGGAAAATAATTTTAGTATAGTTGTATACAAAAAAATCAGGTAAATTATCATTATAGGATTATCACCCCACCTAGCACCACAGGTCCATCTAGTATATCATTAAAGTTAATAACACAGCCTATAAACCGAATACCTTCCAATGTATATATTACATGAAGTAAATGCATTGTATAATTATTATTTAAATAATTAATTACTATATAAATATTTTTCAAACTATTAAAAAAACTCTAGCATACACATAAAATAAACAAAAATGATGATTTTTAGTCATTAAAAACTATCCACACATTTTTTTCTCTTTATTTTCAACTCATCAATAGAGTTGATCCGAATATACCTCATCCCCACTACATCCATTGTAATCATCCACCATATAACAAAACTCCTCATCATTAGCATCACCTTCAACCTCATTATCATCACCATTACTAAGAGTGGAAACCATTGAACTCCATTTGGACAATAATTTCTATAAAATAATGTTTCAAATAAGGAAAACATTTTTAAAACACAAGAATAAAAAATTATATTATACATATAATAGATGTGATAAAAATAATGTTTTCATAAGATCTAGGAATATCTATGTGGAAATTTAATAACAGTCATAATCCTTTATTGCTGGTATTTGGCATCAAGAAATTTTTCAAGTTTTTTGTAGCTTAGAGATTCCTTTGAATTGAGAACCAACTTTTGAGGTACAATACCTATTGGGGAAATTCTCTTCATATGTCAACATCCAAATCTCCCTTGGATAACTTCACATAATACCTTTCAAAAATTATTATTAGGGTTGATGTTGTCATATTCTTTCATATAAACTTCCTCCATGTCAAACAATTGAAAATAAAAATATTATATTTAATTTGGATTATATATCAATATATTATATAAAAATGAAAATACCAAAAATATTTATTCTGTTTTTTCATTTAAAATAGATACATATTTTTATCATAATACCTAGGAAAAATTATATTAATCAAGGAACACCATCTTCGCTGCATAGTGTTTCTTGATAAAATTAAATTGATTTCAACAAGACTACCTTATTGAATAATAGAAAATTTATAAGCAAATATAAAACATTATAACTAATATAGTATTGATATAAAATTTTATAACAGTTCAATGATCATTTATTACATTGTTCTAGGTATATTCATATTAGTTATATTATATTTTGTATTATGTTGGGTTAGATTATAGTTTTAATTAATTATTAATAATTTTAATCAATTTTGTATTATTGTGACTAGGTTTGAATTAGATCATTTTATAGAAAAGAATTTGGTTGATTTTAAACATTTATATTTATATGACTTATATATGTTTCCACTCATTTCATTTTTGTTTAGTATAAAAAAGATCATGTTGTTTTATTTCGTCTCAACTTAATTAAATTCAATTTTACTCATTTTAATTCCTTGGTATATTTTTTATATTTTTGGTGGTTAAATTTCATTAAATTCAATTAAATATTATATAAATAAATAAAATTTACTTTTATCAACATTGAGTAGTATTTGTACAATTTTTTGGGGTTTGAGTGTGTTCTTCTCCATTTTGTTTCCTCTTTTTTTGGTATTTTTTAGATATATTTAATGTTTTTTTTGTGCCTTTATCTCAGTATGATTCAGTTAATTTTCTTTTTATAGTGATTATTCTAGTTCTAATTGATATACATTAGAATATTTATAATTTATTCAATTAAAAATATATAAGTTTATTCTGTTTGATTCCATTTGTGTTAGGATAGTATGTGTTGGACATGGTCGACATATTTTAGTTATTTTTGGTTCTTGTAAATTCATTATATTTGGTTTATGTGGTATCATCTATTAAATAAATAATCATAGAGTTTTTTAGCACCATTATTTTTATTCAATTTAAATTGATTAATATCTATTTAGTTTGGTTGAATATTGGTTTGGTCTATTAGGTTTGGTTTGGTCCATCTTAATTTAGGGTGGGTTTCATTAGAAATTATTTGTCAAATTTTTATTATATAAGAGGTATTTGGTTTTATTATGATTGATTCTATTTTTTTAAGTATATATTATTCTATTACGAATTAGATTTTTTATTTGATTATGTATCTTTTAATTGTACTACATTTTAATATGATTAACATCTATTTTTTATGTTCAATAAATACAAGGTTTTGATCAATTGTGTTAGTTACCTATAAATCTCAATTGGTCATAAACATTTCCTAGAGACCCACATACTCATGTATTGTAGTTCACCCCAATGTTTTTCTATATATCATATAATTATTGTTCCTTTGGTTTATTTCTATTTACTACAGATATAAAATTCAACACAATGAATAAGAACTAAAATTTTAATTTAAATCATGAATATTTAGAAATACATTAAATTCATTAATTTTCCAATAAAGTATTATTTCATGGTATTGTGTAGTTGGAAAATTGTTGAATATTTATACAAAATATAATTTACTAATGACTCTACTCGAAAAAATAACATATAACTCATGTTTATATGATCACTAAAATTTCACATGTTCCATTCACTATGCCATCCACACATCTTGATCTTCCATAAAAATAAATAAATAATTTTATTAAAATGATTAATATTATAAATTTAATAACCATTTAGATTAAATTTTTACATATTTTATTACCCATATATCATCCAATTAATTTGCATTGATTTGATTAATCATATAACTCTATAAGACTAGTTAAACTAGAATTATATTAATATACATTGATAATGTCATCAGGATGATTCTACAATTTCCAGCATTTTTACATATCATTTCATTATCTTCAAATTATTCTACTATGATTTTTTATGACTCCATTCATTAAGCATATATGTTTTCCCACATTTCATATTAAGACATTCCACTTAATAATATAAAATTGGAATGTATAAGAAATTCATAGAACCACTCAAAAAATATTTATGAGAGATAATTTAACACAATTATTAACATAAGACTAATCTACAATTTTCATTAAGATCTAATGGATTCATGGGATATTCAGGATCAGTATCCAATATATGACGTGCCTATTCTAATACATTCCCTTAGTCATTTACATGTTATTTAGTAGAATATAGATGAGTCAAATAACAAAATCCTACAAGGATAGGAAAATGAAATTCAAGTGACATATCCATGGTATTATAAGGATATAAGGGCTTACTATTCATCATATCCTATGTAAGTTTAATATATAATGTTTTTCCAAAATGAAATGATGAAAGATGAAAATGTTGGAATATAATTAGAAAAATATCACATTTAAATGTGTTTTTAGATATCCATTTATTATCATTATTATTCCCATATAATGGTAGACCACCTTTCACACTAATTAAACTCTTCCATGATCCATTATGTAGAAAGATTATTCTATCGAAATTATACAATTATTTCTCATGCAAAGACTATTTTACTATGAATGATCATCACCATTTTCACTCATGTTTATTATCATAAATTTACATATCCTTAATTTATTAGGGTAATGAATTTATATAACACATTATCCATAATCATGGGATTAAAATTGAGGAAATATTTTCTTATGTTGTATGGTATATGTGGATCAAAATCACATGTATGTAATATGAATGTGGTGGGTGGGCCAAAAAATTTATATCTATATAATGCATTGTGTATTGTTTTTATATCATATGATTTCATGTATAATGAATGGTAAGTTAACATATCCACATTATGTTATTATTTATCCACATTTATCCTTGACTTTTGTTTATGATATCATGTTTTATGTCATTTCCACATTATTATATTTTTTAATATCATCAAATTATATCTTTATTTATTCTTCTTGTTTTTTATTATCCCAATTTTATATCACATTGATATTATTCTAGACTCAATCATATTACTTGAATAATATTATTCGTTCATTAGTCTACAAATAGGCGTTATAGACCACCTATTTCTTATATATATTCTTGGGTTATCCCATACAGTTTAGCTAATTAATGTAATTTAAAGAAACATTGTGTAGTTTTTATGTAATATTATTGTATTTATTTTTCAATGTAATTTTATATGTAAAAATTTTCCCAATTAAACTATGCCTCATGATCATTTTTATTTTATTGTTTGTATATTTGAAGATAATACGTGAAATAACATGTAATAAGAATATTGGTTAAAATAGTTTGTATCATATTATGGTCTGGTAATTCTGTTTAATTATGATTAGAGAAACATATTAACAACCGTGGATATAAAAATAAACAATATAAAACATCCATGTGTTTTGTTAATTTATAAGGACAATGGTTTCTAATAAAAAAATCCATATATTTATATAATATGTAGGTGCATCCTTATAAGTAATGTACCAAAGGGTAACAACCATTAATGTTTATTTTGGGTCTTAACTTGATCTACACGTAATTCACAACCATTTATCCTTATTTCACACTTTTTATGACCCTCCTTTGGGGTGTCATTAGGTAAATTCAAAATCTCTCTATGAACCATTATGAAGGGAAGAAAATTCATATTCTATTTTATGTTAGGAAATTTTTCATGGATAACATAGAATGAGACCTAGACACTCATAGGTCGAGGAATAAATTTTTATTTTTAACCAGTCCAATATTCGTTGTTTCACATTTATTTATTCTGTAGTTTCAAATTTCACATCTATAATTGTATTTTGGGTAAAGTAAATTCATTGTACCAGAATAAAATAGTGAAAGTCTATCATATCAGATATTCATGATCTTCAAACATCATATGTTTCTATATTGGTATGAATTATATTAAATCATGGATGTTTTGTGTAAATATTCAAAAACCATCTGAAAACAAGGATGTCGAGCAATTAATTAAAACCAGATATTTGGAAATAACTCCATTTCAATTATATAAATACACTCATAACAATATTTTTCATCTAAAAATCCCTGATAAAAATTTCATACACCCTTTAAAATAATTCAGTCCTTTTCAAGGTATTAATTTTCATTCATTGAATGAGGACAACCTAAAATGTGGGGGGTAATTAAATTACCTTGTTTATCATGAATCATTATTTGATTTTTTGAAAATTTGAGGAGGATAATGAATCTCCTTTTGAATCTGCATATCAATAATGGATATTATTTTCATATATGTAAACATATCTAGATCAAATAGTCTAGAATACAATGAAGCAAAAACATGATTGCGCTCCCATTATAAAATAATATATTGATAAGTTTTCCATATAATTTTCCTTCCTTCTTACTAACTGATAGGTTATTTTTTCGATTGAACAAACACTATGAACATTTCCAATAACCAAGAATCTATATGTATGAATATTTTTGAATGTTATGATATAATGAAACAACTAAAAGGGAATATGGGTAAATGGTTTATAAGTCAAATTACCTCATTGTGGATTGTATTAGTCATATTTTTCAATAAGGATGGATCAATATGACAATAAATTTGTTTTCATGAGCACAACATGATCATTATATTGAAAAGGTATAATCATCCATGCATTGATTACTTTCTAGACTAGCTATACAGAACCCATTACTTCTCTATGGTTGATCATTGGACATGATATTATCATGTAATGTAGAAAAATAAGGATAACCCAATGTATACTTTTCATAAAAGGTATTGTAATTATATGATCTTATTAGTTCCATATGGACTACCTAATTTTACAACTATCTTCATGGAGTGATTGAATAGCATTTTTATGGATTACATTGATAATTTTTTAATTATATATAAATAGTATTCTTATCTACTCCAAAATATTGGGTGAATATGTGGAGAATATTAATGTTGTATTAAAGACATTTTATATAGAAAAGTTATATGTTATGTAAAAAATGTCATTTTTTGTTAGAGAAAGTGAAATTGTTTAGGTATATTATTACTAGAAAACTGATATCGTTATATCCATAAAAAATATATGTAGTTGAAATATATCACCGGAAAAAATATATGATAGAGATCTATAGTTTCATTGGATTATTCGGGTACTATAAATGATTTTTAAGTACATTTCCACAATTTACTGTCCCAAAAACCAAGTGATAATAAAAATGATTGATATTTATTTAGAATGAAGAATTACATGAGAGATTTAAAGAGTTAATTATTAGGTTAATAACTTAATGTCTTATCACATTACCAACTAGTTTGGAACGGATTGTAATATGTAGTTATGTATCAAAAAACTGATTGGGTTGTGTAATCATGAATGATCATAAAGTGATAATCAATTCCTCTATATAATTAAAGACACGAGATAGAAACTACTCAATCCATGATCTATAATTTATTTCAACGATATTCACATTCATAATTTTGAGATATTATCTCTATAGAGAGTAGTGTTACATATATAAAATTAATATAATCATAAAGTATATATTCACACAAATGGATCTCAATATATTTTAATGAATGTAGTTTGAGATGATCAAGGATTATTATTGTTGATCATATTACCATTATGGTAAGGCGGACAAGAAGGAAGATACTCTGAGTAGAAAGGATCCAGAAACCCAATAAAATGTGTGGATCGAGTAGGATATAATATTTTTGTGAATAAAAAATATGTTCATGGGAATCATAAATAGAAATTTATCCAACCGTTATCAAATAACTGATAAAAAATTTGTTTTTTAAATTCTAAAGAGGCCCAAAAATACAATGAGGATCCATATATAATAGTAGAAAATATTATAAAGTTCAATATTGGAAAATATGGAACAATATAGTTTTGATCCTAGATCTATTTCCCATAAAAAAAGAACAAAATATGAAATATCTTGATAATATTCAAAATTTTAACATAACAATTCATCTTTGAATAACTTTGATGTATATAAATATAAAGAAAAGAATTTGGTTTCATAAATTTTAGAGGGAGATTAATGAATTTTTATATAAAATGTTAGTATTCCAAAAAGTAAAGGATAAGTGGAATATGTCAAAGGGAATGATTACATCAATTTTCATTCAAGTGTATAAATGGGAAAAATAGCCATGGAATTCATTTTTGACACCATTGGAGATATAAAAGAAGTAACACCATTTATTTTATACTCGATCACAATAAAAATTTAGCACACACAATTTATATCAAGGATGATATATAACATGAAAAAATCACTATGATATATATAATATAAGTTATAGGAAAACATTTTGTACCACCCACTTTTGAATTTTTATGACATCTAAGGTTTACCTAGGGGTTTTGTAGAAGCCTTAAACATTCATTTGATACAATGATGAATTTATTATTTCATATCATAACCATATGGATGGTAATAATCAGGAAACATTATAGGATTTATAGGATATAATGATATCTTGTTCAATGGATTTTCTATTTTGTTGGAATCATCACCTTACCCTAGTCGATTTTCATAAAACAATAGATTAAATTATAGAAAAAATAGAACCTTGTAAAAAATGTATGGTAATAGATCTCAGAATCCAACTTGTTGAGAGGATGTTTGAGATACAAATATGATGGGACCTAATATTATCAATGAAATGACTTGGATGGTTAAAATCACTTAGTATCATATAAAACACATGCAAAATCGATATAATATTTATTCTGATAATAATAAGGAATATCTGTATTTGAGGTCATAGATATGTTGTTCTATCATATTTCTCAATGATATAATTTCACGAGGCTTTGGAATAAGTGAAATCATTATCCAAGATACATCATTCCATTTTAGATCCTTGATCGTGTCATAGTTATGGCCTATTGAACAATACTACAAGATAACCTCTCACAATTATATAATTTGTTCAATGTATCTCTCCAAGGAATGTAATTTTATATGCCTCATATACACTAATATGTAGGTGGTAAACATAAATAATGATCATTTTTATGAGTACCATAAAATGAGGATATTAGAGCATAGATAGTTGTTTTTTATGAAATAAGAAAGCTCAACTAGATAATGCATTGTGTAATAACAATATATTTGAGAAAGAAACATGGAAACCAAAAGAGGAAATGAAATAAAAGTACCCTCATCTATTTTTGTGCATCAAATTAAATTTAAAGGGTTCAATTTATAAATGTTTAACGAATGTAATGTTCCAAAATTTTAATGTGAAACTACCTTTTGAATGAATAAATACCTTATCATGAAATTAAGTAATAGAAAACATATACAATATGTTTAATTTGGTTATTTTGGACCATTATCACATATGGAC
The DNA here is from genome assembly GCA_963277665.1 of Viscum album. Classification (NCBI taxonomy): domain Eukaryota; kingdom Viridiplantae; phylum Streptophyta; class Magnoliopsida; order Santalales; family Viscaceae; genus Viscum; species Viscum album. Next base: position 928,821,544 of record OY728146.1, on the reverse strand, counting down.
ATAATTTTCTGATAGGGCTTTACAGACCATTAAAAATCATACAAATTGATAAGGTATTCATTTTATAGTGACCATTAATAATATGATATATTATGTGTTTTCATAATTTATAGTTGAAATAGATGAAAAAAGTGATGGACTAAAATAGTATTTTCAGGCCTTAAAGGATCATTAATTGGAGGTTCCATGTGAGATGGAATTAGTGGGCTCTATACATGAAAATTTCATAACAGCACTCAAAAATTAAAACATGAGTTAAAATGTTTATTATAAATGATAATGCTTATTGAGATCGTTTACCAAACCCTGTTCATCGAGACACCCCTTGAATATACCAACATAGCATACCAAACCCTTAGGGTGTATACTAGTGCAATGTGAGGTTATTTATCAATACCCTAGTAAAATGAATTTTTATATTTTATTTTTAATAAAACAAAGAGTTTTATAAAAATGATATTTTGATACGATTAAATTAAACATTATTAATTTTTAAATATATATATTCAAATAAACAATTATTTTTCATAAATTAATGAATTTTTATTTAACAATAAATTTTATAAAATTTCACCATTAAGTAATATTTTTTTAAATATGAATGATAATATAATTTCGTGAATTCCAATGTGATTTTTATAGGGGTGTGTGTAGAGACCCGTATCCTGATGTACATGGACATTACATTACTTTTGCGGAATACTTAATACATAACAAAAATACACACACAAGGATCGTAATAGTTTAGTGTCTTTGGAAACTCGGAACGTAATCTTCTAATCCTGGTGAAATATCTTCAAAATCTCCCACAAAGATCTTTTTTTTTTACCTAGAACCTTTCTTTATATCCTAAGGAAAATAAAACATAAAAGGGTGAGCTCAAATTCTCAGTAAGGGTAAACAAAAGAAATATCAATCACATAATTTTCATAAGAACATAACATTTTTGGAAATCTTAACCTGCAAAAGAGAGCATAATTTCATAACATGGGATAAATCATAGTAGTGAAAATGAAACCATAACTTAAAACATTACTCATTGTGGCATACACACATAATCATAGAGAATCATTTCTTGTTAGTCAAGACTCATTGCCAAGACTATCTTAGTGGACAAAGTCCCTTTCTGAATCGAGTAATCCTCGTTTCAGTCCTGTTTCACTGAACCGGTATAACCTACCATTCCAGCCATGTCTATCTCATGAGATATAAAATCTTTACCCAATGCATTGGAGGGAGATATAGGTCCCACCCATCTCATAATGAATCCTTTCTTATGTGTGCCACATAATCATAAACCATACATCATAGCGTAACCCATGTAATAAAAATGGGATTCTTAAACAACATGACATCATAAAACCATTCATATAAGATAAAGGAATTCATAAACATAATTCCATCACAACATAGTCAAATCAATGTAAAAATATGGATAGAAACAGAACCCTTTATTACCTTAGATGGAAAATAATTTTGATAAAACACTTGAAATGAATTCTTGAGGAAAATATCCTTTCTTCTTCGAAATCAATTTCTTTTCACAAAACATCATGCAATTTTAAAAGAAAGTGATTTAATTGAAAATAGTCATGAAATCTTTTAGAGGAAGCTTCATGAAAATAAGGCTTTATAAAACAGTATAAATCTGTTCGTGCCGTATAAGTTAAAAAAAACATTCTTTGTACTTTTGTTGAAAAAGTCAAAATGTACCTCGTACGAAAAACGACAAAATATTCCTTTCATATCTTTTACTAAAAACTCACCAAAGGGTAAAATTTGATTTAAAAAATTGTAGGTGGATGGAAATAACATTACATATTGAGGAAACATAGATGTGGATGATAAAATACACCCCAGTAAATACCAACGTATAAACAATCTCGGATAAAAATGAGATTGTGATATTTCCCTTACCTTAGGTCCGACTTGCTTTGTAAGTGTCTGAACCTCCTGTATAATGATTTAAATCATGTTATTGACTTATTACAGAATCATATTCATTTTTATTATATCATATATGGTCCACTTATGACTTTATATTACCCGTTCTTTTGTAAATTCCATGTTAAAGAAGCGTTTTGGGTAAAATCGTTTCATTTATCGTAGGTGTTTTGACTTGTTGTTCTTGACATCATTATTACTTATATCATGATTTACTTACTTCCAGAATATAAAATATGATTTATATATCATATATATTCAGTATATATATATATATAATAGGTAGATAAATAAAATGAAAAACACCGTTCATGGAGACGGTAGTCCGTACGTACGCATGAACGTTGTTTTCCTTTCCTTATTGTCTTGAAATTGAAGTAAGTAGATGACATACATATGTATATATATATACATAAATCCAGTATCTTTATAATGTCATATATTTCATTATTATTTCTTATATATACTTTATAATCATTCTTAAATGGTTAACATGGAAAATGAATCTCATCGCATCGTGGAGACGGTAGTCCGTACGTACGCACGAGCGATGATATGATTTCTATAAATATTGAATTGAATTGGAGTGGATTATACAATATATCAGAATCAATATGATGTTGTAATAACTATGTATAGTTATTCTTTACACCATTATACCCATCCATGTAAGGTGGTGGTGGAAAATAGATTACACCACGGCGTGGAGACGGTATTCCGTACGTACGCACGCGCGGTGATTTCTTTTTCCGTAGGATGGATAGATGGTGAAATAGGGTTGTTTCATACTTATAATAACATATCAGTATATGAGTGATACTTATGTTATTACTTCATAATGAAACAACCTAAGAAGAAGAAGTGGAAGAAGAAATAAAGATGAAAGAATTGGTAACGGTAATTACCTCTTCTTTGAAGCGCCTTTTGGAGACCTCCTCTTAGGGAACTAAAATTGGTCTTTGAGTAAGACCAGAACCTCTAGGATGTTTCTAGGGAAGTGGAGAAGAGATTTTGGCAGGGGTTGGCCGAGCTTGAGTGCTGAAATTGGTGTGAGGAGGAGGGGGAGGAGGTGTCCTTTTATAAGGGAGGAGAGGGGCACCTTAGGAATTCTTAAAAATATTAATTTATAATAAATCTAACCCCACTTAAAAACCTCCAAAAATGAATCATATTCGAAGCTTAGATGAGATAGGGTTGTAATCTCATCAACCAATCAAATTTAGACATGTTTGGATCTTATTTTAAACCTTATCAACTAGATTTAACTCTATGTTAAATAATTTAACTTTTACCGTGTCTTTTTGTTTTCTTTCACTATATGGGTAATACACTTACTATAACATGCCAAAAGAACCCCAAATTGTTTATTATTAATATATATATCCTTATCTAAGTCATTTGGCCGAACCTTAGATTTTTAGGAATACAATAACAATTAATAATATAATATTTGATTTAAAAACTATTTTGTGTCAATTTTTGACACTATTTGATATATGATTTTTGTGAAAGTCATAACAGAATTAAATGTTCGAACCAAGTTGATTAAATCAACATTAATATATCATAGTAACCTAGAAAATTAGTGGAATTCATAAAAAATCTCAAATTACATTTATTTTGGTGTTTATAACATCAATTATGTCAATATTTCATTAATAAGATAATTACTGCATCATCGTTGTGTCATACATAAATTAAATTATTTGATGTCTAAAAATTACAAATAAAATACCATCATGTAGGAAATATTTTTAGCTTTCTAATGAATATTTACAATCGAATTTATCTTATGTATAACCCCATATTAAAAATGATTTACTTATTAAACTTTGATTTTAACTATTTTAACCCTTCTTTAAATAAATTAATAATAAATGTCCTAATCTAATCCAAGTGGGCCTAAATGGTCATATTTTATTCCTAAGTTTTTTTTTGGTCGAATTACACTTGTCCAATAGAATTAGGACATGTGTTAGGGTAATATTAATATCATATTTACCCTTAGTTACCTTATTTACTATTAACCGTGGTAAAAAAAGTAAAAAGTTACTATTCACCAAAAAATTATTTTCATCTCATTGAACCACATTTTAGTCCTTGATATTAACCGTGTCTCTCGGATTTTCGAAATTCCATTCACAGAAGCGGTAAAATTAAGTTTTATGCAAAATTCAGTTTTTAACCTACCACTTAGTAGTTTCACTATTCATCAAAAATTGATGTTTTTCAGAACAATGCCAAAATTTCATCCCAAGCTATATTTCATATTCCGAATTCAAAAATGAAGTCTATTTTACCAAATTCATAACATAAAAGTTGCATTAATTAATTTTATAATTAAATCCCGCTGTTAAAACAAATAGCGTGTTTTTAAGAAACAATATCTATCAAAAGATTGACACTTGTTTATGTCTAGTTTAATTGTGAAATTACATCCAATGACCAACATTGTATTAAATTGTAAAAATATATTCTAAATATACTTTAAAACCACTCAAATTAATGATTTATCACTATTAATTATTTCGATTAAAAAAAGTTGTTTTTAATTATAATTTAGTAATTTTCACTATTCATCAGAATATGAAAGTTATCCGAAAAGTACCAAAATTTCACCTTAGGCTAAATTCGATACTCCGAATCCAAAAATAAAGTTCATTTTGAAAAATAAGATTTACTGGATTTCAAAAAGTGGTTATTACTATTCATAACGGCTAGTTTTAATAATATTTTTATAGCATATCGTTGTTTAGTGAAACTCGGTATTGCGTACTACACACGCTATCGAGGAAGGTCGCGATTGCGTGTAATGCAAGTCAAGTCAAGGATGTGTGTTGTGCAAGCTCCTTTTGGTGTAGCGTACAACACAAGACATTAATAAAATTAAAAAGAATATATTTTTTTATAAAATCTTGGGCTGTTACATTCTACCCCCCTTAAAATGAATTTCGCCCTCGAAATTCGTCGGAGTTATAAATGGTTTACTATTCGAAAGTTTCTTTAATAGAAAACCACATCGTAAAAGGGAATACCAAAACTTGGCTTTAAAAACTAAAGTATGAAATGTAACGATTACCCAAATAAACTAATCACTGGGTTTCCACATAGGTAAAAATATGGATATGGAAGAGAAATCTAACCATCATGTTCTGATGGAGAGTGGTAGAGAACATGGCTATGGAAAAGCCAATAATCACAAATCCATAAATTTGTGATGATCTAAGGTACCATCTGATTCATCAGGTATAAGATCACTAGGACAACATTTTTGGTTTTCAAGATCATTTCCCTAAAGTTAAAGAATTTGAATTAGAATACTTACATTATTTTGGTACAATCTCACTATTGTTCGTGCCTTTAACAATTTCCACTTCATCTCTTAAATAAATGAAGTTGAATTTGTTATTCGTGAAGTGTTAGCAGATCATGTGATAGAATGACGGGTCATTCCATCTGTCTCAAACAAAAGGTTAGCAAAAATTATATACATAAATCGATCTATAGTGAGATTAATCACATATGGTTCCTAAAATGGACTTATACTTCATATATCATACTTTTTAATATAATAAAACTAGTTTCTACTAAACAGGGACTTCCTGTAGGTCAGTGGTAGGCAATAAAGGCCAGTCGCACTTCGGTTGTGGGTTCGATTCCTACAGCCTTGTCCGAAGCGATGGGCTGTCGCCCGTCCTGCAGGTTGTCCCTTTTTCTAAAACTACGTTACTATAACATCCCATCAATAATATCGAAAATCTTCTATCCTTAAACAATACTGACTTATGTCCAACATAATCCAGTCTAATCTTTAGGCTTATACATAATACTGCAGTCCACTCTCATCGATTACCAGAGATTTAATACTGTCGTTGATCCCCACATATCATAAGATATGTCTTGTTGGTCACATTCCAAACATTCAAAGTCCTTAATCGTGTATTCTCTTGAATACCTTAGTGAAAACATGAGTGTATACCAAAATCCTCAAAATTCTATATACTCAAACCATGATATCACTTAGTCCTTATATCAATCATGAGCTCATGAATACTATCAAACATTTAATTTTCTCCTCATCCCTTCATTATGCGCATATCATCTACATTCCAAAAATATCTGAATAACCTTTCATGGATACTGGTAACATTAATCAGACAACAATGTTACAATCCTTACATGTCTCTTTATTCCATAGTACCATGAGATTACTTATACAACATTACACATGATAAACATGTAATCATTCCACTACATTCTTAAACCATTGACCGAGCTTCAACAATTCTTTCATCTCACATACCATTGGTAGTCTCTTCATCATCATCCACATAAATACTTCCCATATGACCATACTGATTCTCTTCATGAGTCTTTCCCTTAGGGCATTTGTTTGCATAATGCCCATACATTCCACATTTAAAACACTTAACCATTTTTGATGTCGTAGCAATACCATTATCCTCATCCCTGGTATTAACTGAACCTTTTCCTTTGCACTTACTGGCTTTGTGTCCTTCTTTTCCACACCCAAAGCATCTTCCAGTTCCTTTGAAACATTCTCCTTGATGCCTCTTCCCACATGATTTACATAGGGGAAATTGAACTTTCTTTCCTCTATGATCATCATGAAACTCCATCTTTCTCTTATTAGCCGAGTCAGGAAACTTACCAAATTTTACTTTATTGATCATATTATGAGATTTCTGATTCGGCATAATAATGATTTTTGGACTTCCAAATCCCATTTCATTTGGTTGCTCATAAAGAATATCATTCCATTGTCCATCACTTCCTCCATTATCGTGAATCACCTTGTTTCCAGCCATTTTCTAAAACCCAAAAAGAATAGCGTGAGAGGCAAAAATCATGCTAGGGAAAACAACATAATAAAGGGTTAGTACCCTCAATATCTAACATCTTAGGTTTAATTCTATGATCGTTAGCGTAATTCTATTACTATAACCTATACGTATACTTAACCTTAGAGACATCCCTAGACATACCTTAGAAATATCTCTAGGGATCTCACTAACGTTCTCACATCCTAGTTTCCAAAGGTTGACTAAACCTTTCCTCTGATACCAACTGTAGAGACCCGTATCCTGATGTACATGGACATTACATTACTTTTGCGGAATACTTAATACATAACAAAAATACACACACAAGGATCGTAATAGTTTAGTGTCTTTGGAAACTCGGAACGTAATCTTCTAATACTGGTGAAAGATCTTCAAAATCTCCCACAAAGATCTTCTTTTTTTTACCTAAAACCTTTCTTTATATCCTGGGGAAAATAAAACATAAAAGGGTGAGCTCAAATGCTCAGTAAGGGTAAACAAAAGAAATATCAATCAAATAATTTTCATAAGAACATAACATTTTTGGAAATCTTAACCTGCAAAAGAGAGCATAATTTCATAACATGGGATAAATCATAGTAGTGAAAATGAAACCATAACTTAAAACATTACTCATTGTGGCATACACACATAATCATAGAGAATCATTTCTTGTTAGTCAAGACTCATTGCCAAGACTATCTTAGTGGACAAAGTCCCTTTCTGAATCGAGTAATCCTCGTTTCAGTCCTGTTTCACTGAACCGGTATAACCTACCATTCCAGCCATGTCTATCTCATGAGATATAAAATCTTTACCCAATGAATTGGAGGGAGATATAGGTCCCACCCATCTCATAATGAATCCTTTCTTATGTGTGCCACATAATCATAAACCATACATCATAGCGTAACCCATGTAATAAAAATGGGATTCTTAAACAACATGACATCATAAAACCATTCATATAAGATAAAGGAATTCATAAACATAATTCCATCACAACATAGTCAAATCAATGTAAAAATATGGATAGAAACAGAACCCTTTATTACCTTAGATGGAAAATAATTTTGATAAAACACTTGAAATGAATTCTTGAGGAAAATATCCTTTCTTCTTCAAAATCAATTTCTTTTCACAAAACATCATGCAATTTTAAAAGAAAGTGATTTAATTGAAAATAGTCATGAAATCTTTTAGAGGAAGCTTCATGAAAATAAGGCTTTATAAAACAGTATAAATCCGTTCGTGCCGTATAAGTTAAAATAAAACATTCTTTGTACTTTTGTTGAAAAAGTCAAAATGTACCTCGTACGAAAAACGACAAAATATTCCTTTCATATCTTTTACTAAAAACTCACCAAAGGGTAAAATTGGATTTAAAAAATTGTAGGTGGATGTAAATAACATTACATATTGAGGAAACATAGATGTGGATGATAAAATACACCCCAGTAAATACCAACGTATAAACAATCTCGGATAAAAATGAGATTGTGATATTTCCCTTACCTTAGGTCCGACTTGCTTTGTAAGTGTCCAAAACTCCTGTATAATGATTTAAATCATGTTATTGACTTATTACAGAATCATATTCATTGTTATTATATCATATATGGTCCACTTATGACTTTATATTACCCGTTCTTTTGTAAATTCCATGTTAAAGAAGCGTTTTGGGTAAAATCGTTTCATTTATCGTAGGTGTTTTGACTTGTTGTTCTTGACATCATTATTACTTATATCATGATTTACTTACTTCCAGAATATAAAATATGATTTATATATCATATATATTCAGTATATATATATATATAATAGGTAGATAAATAAAATGAAAAACACCGTTCATGGAGACGGTAGTCCGTACGTACGCATGAACGCTGTTTTCCTTTCCTTATTGTCTTGAAATGGAAGTAAGTAGATGACATACATATGTATATATATATACATAAATCCAGTAGCTTTATAATGTCATATATTTCATTATTATTTCTTATATATACTTTATAATCATTCTTAAATGGTTAACATGGAAAATGAATCTCATCGCATCGTGGAGACGGTAGTCCGTACGTACGCACGAGCGATGATATCATTTCTATAAATATTGAATTGAATTGGAGTGGATTATACAATATATCAGAATCAATATGATGTTTTAATAACTATGTATAGTTATTCTTTACACCATTATACCCATCCATGTAAGGTGGTGGTGGAAAATAGATTACACCACGGCGTGGAGACGGTATTCCGTACGTACGCACGCGCGGTGATTTCTTTTTCCGTAGGATGGATAGATGGTGAAATAGGGTTGTTTCATACTTATAATAACATATCAGTATATGAGTGATACTGATGTTATTACTTCATAATGAAACAACCTAAGAAGAAGAAGTGGAAGAAGAAATAAAGATGAAAGAATTGGTAACGGTAATTACCTCTTCTTTGAAGCGCCTTTTGGAGACCTCCTCTTAGGGAACTAAAATTGGTCTTTGAGTAAGACCAGAACCTCTAGGATGTTTCTAGGGAAGTGGAGAAGAGATTTTGGCAGGGGTTGGCCGAGCTTGAGTGCTCAAATTGGTGTGAGGAGGAGGGGGAGGAGGTGTCCTTTTATAAGGGAGGAGATGGGCACCTTAGGAATTCTTAAAAATATTAATTTATAATAAATCTAACCCCACTTAAAAACCTCCAAAAATGACTCATATTCTAAGCTTAGATGATATAGGGTTGTAATATCATCAACCAATCAAATTTAGACATGTTTGGATCTTATTTTAAACCTTATCAACTAGATTTAACTCTAAGTTAAATAATTTAACTTTTACCGTGTCTTTTTGTTTTCTTTCACTATATGGTTAATAAACTTACTATAACATGCCAAACGAACCCCAAATTGTTTATTATTAATATATATATCCTTATCTAAGTCATTTGGCCGAACCTTATATTTTTAGGAATACAATAACAATTAATAATATAATATTTGATTTAAAAACTATTTTGTGTCAATTTTTGACACTATTTGATATATGATTTTTGTGAAAGTCATAACAGAATTAAATGTTCAAACCAAGTAGATTAAATCAACATTAATATATCATAGTAACCTAGAAAATTAGTGGAATTCATAAAAAATCTCAAATTACATTTATTTTGGTGTTTATAACATCAATTATGTCAATATTTCATTAATAAGATAATTACTGCATCATCGTTGTGTCATACATAAATTAAATTATTTGATGTCTAAAAATTACAAATAAAATACCATAATGTAGGAAAGCGTTTTAGCTTTCTAATGAATATTTACAATCGAATTTATATTATGTATAACACCATATTAAAAATGATTTACTTATTAAACTTTGATTTTAACTATTTTAACCCTTCTTTAAATAAATTAATAATAAATGTCCTAATCTAATCCAAGTGGGCCTAAATGGTCATATTTTATTGCTAAGTTTGTTTTTGGTCGAATTACACTTGTCCAATAGAATTAGGACATGTGTTAGGGTAATATTAATATCATATTTACCCTTAGTTACCTTATTTACTATTAACCGTGGTAAAAAAAGTAAAAAGTTACTATTCACCAAAAAATTATTTTCATCTCATTGAACCACATTTTAGTCCTTGATATTAACCGTGTCTCTCGGATTTTCGAAATTCCATTCACAGAAGCGGTAAAATTAAGTTTTATGCAAAATTCAGTTTTTAACCTACCACTTAGTAGTTTCACTATTCATCAAAAATTGATGTTTTTCAGAACAATGCCAAAATTTCATCCCAAGCTATATTTCATATTCCGAATTCAAAAATGAAGTCTATTTTACCAAATTCATAACATAAAAGTTGCATTAATTAATTTTATAATTAAATCCCGCTGTTAAAACAAATAGCGTGTTTTTAAGAAACAATATCTATCAAAAGATTGACACTTGTTTATGTCTAGTTTAATTGTGAAATTACATCCAATGACCAACATTGTATTAAATTGTAAAAATATATTCTAAATATACTTTAAAACCACTCAAATTAATGATTTATCACTATTAATTATTTCGATTAAAAAAGTTGTTTTTAATTATAATTTAGTAATTTTCACTATTCATCAGAATATGAAAGTTATCCGAAAAGTACCAAAATTTCACCTTAGGCTAAATTCGATACTCCGAATCCAAAAATAAAGTTCATTTTGAAAAATAAGATTTACTGGATTTCAAAAAGTGGTTATTACTATTCATAACGGCTAGTTTTAATAATATTTTTATAGCATATCGTTGTTTAGTGAAACTCGGTATTGCGTACTACACACGCTATCGAGGAAGGTCGCGATTGCGTGTAATGCAAGTCAAGTCAAGGATGTGTGTTGTGCAAGCTCCTTTTGGTGTAGCGTACAACACAAGACATTAATAAAATTAAAAAGAATATATTTTTTTATAAAATCTTGGGCTGTTACAGTGTGAATGTTAGTAGTGCCTTGAAAACTAGTATTTACTAATAAATAAGTGTTATTATTTAATATTATAAATTATTATATTTTCAAAATTATTTATGTGGAAAAATATTATAATTGAAATTACCATGCTGAAACTATCCATGTGTTATTTCATAGCTTTTTGAGATAGTGAAGTTTTTGGGAAAAAATGAAATATGTTATATATATAATGTATTAATAATAAAATATTAATAAAAAATATTGATGTAATGAATTATAAAAAAGGAATAAATGACAAAAAAATAAGATTCCATTTTATAATAATGTGTTTTTATGCTATAGGATTAATTTTACAAACCTGAAATGAATCCTCCAAAAAATATTTTATATTTTAAGGTTTTAAAATTAATTCATTTTGAATAGAACATACATCCATGACAGGAATCATTTAAATTATTTTGGTTTGTAACATAATAAAATATTAAAAAACTCCACTTTAATAGAATCCATTGGAGAAAACTCTAGTAATGTTTCTATTTTTGATTATTTATTCTTTTAGATATCATAACCTATGTTTCGAAATTAAAAATCAATTATATTATCTTTTTTAGTATAGACCAACCCAATCTACTATTCCACTTCACAAAAACCCCATTTTAAAATAACATCATCTCTATATTCCTCTATAAATCCTACCAATTCTGTTCCAATTCTCTAATGAAACTCCTCCCAATCTTTTAATATATCCCCTCTCAATGTATGGTTTTTTATCCTCTACCATTTTATTCATGTTATTTATTTATAATAATCCATTTAATTTAAACTTATACATGTTTTAATGTATTTTCACACATCCCTTTACTGTTTTAATTATTCTCAAGTAATTATATTCGTCCTTTTACTCACATTAAACCCTTCAACGGACCTCAACATACATATTTTATACAAACAAGATTATACCAATATTATACATGAATATATTTTATGCGGTGAATAACCATCCCCATTTACACTTAATGGTAATCAACTAGATTTATCTATAATTATTTTATTGGTAATTCCATTGATGGAAACTACAATCCTTTTTAATTGTATTAAAACTAATGAATAGTGTTCTTATATAGTATGGTCTATGTCATAACCAACTGCATGTAAAATATTTGATTGTGTTAGGAGGCCCATAGATTATATAGCACTATAATGCATTTGGTAATGTTTTTTTTCTAAATAGTTACCATGAATGTTACATGTTATATTATCCTATGTATTCTATATTATTATGTCTCAGGGGTTATCCCAGGCATATTCATATGGTTTCATGATTTATGTCTCTTCCCCATTCATATTCTTCATTGATGTTATCATCTTATATCTTCCTTCGATGTTCATTCGTTTATTCACACCCATTAATATTACCCTGATATGCCTATTGACTAAAATATATTGCTTTCATCAAGTAATTCTTTAATTTTTCCATTACTAGGATTTTTAGTTCACATCTATATTATGTTCATCACCAAGTTATCTCATTCAGTATTAGAATATCAATGGATTTTATGGTATTTTTATTTTTATTTTAAATAATTCTATTTGAATTCTATTTAATGTTAATAATATATGTATCTAATTACCCTAATACACTAGGTCTCCCATTTTTTTTTATTTTATTATTTGTATTTTCATAGAATCAATCTTGAATGAAAGAGTAATTAGAGTATGGGTTATCATAATTAATGGTACTTTAGGGGATTTTGGAATAAAGAACATATGTTTTGGTTTAATCCCCAACAACAAAGTCATTGTAGAAGTTATGAAAGGTATGTATTGATGAAAATTCAGTCTCCTGAATATAATTAATATGAAACCCCTGCTTTTTCTCACAAAATTAAACATAATTTATTGCATAAAATTCACTTGATACAACATAGAAGATCGAGAGTTATATTGTATTTTTGGCTTAGGATCATTACATAACAACTTAAAACATAAAAAAACATCTTTATTGAAAACTTCCATTACATGACCCCTACATTCCCTCATACTTAGAATTACATGGGATAACCTGAGGACATGCATAAAAAAAGGGTGAGCTGTAAATCCCAGTAAGGGAATAATCATGGAATAAAATGAAGAATACAGTACATGTTAGACTATAGGCATATCAATAGAGCACAAGAGAATAATAAACATAAAGGCGTGATAAATCATTATAATCATAATCTGGAAATGTGGCAACAACACTTAACATGGAATTAGCATGAGCCAAGGCTCTTGAACATAGAGCATGAGTAAATTCTCATTGCACATAAAGCACAAGTGAACCCTCTTTTCACATTAATTAGAATTATTAAACACCTATTGAACATGAAATATCATGATACTATACTTTACGCAATACCGTGAAGAGCTAGAAGGGTGCACCTTTCTTAAACATTTTTTTTCATGCATATGTGTGCCACATTGATTATATAACAAGGATTCATAAAAAATCATCATTTAGTCCATCATAAAGGAATTTGGAATTCATAAATAATACTTTATAATCAATTCATAAATGTTCATAAAAGTGAATACCCTTGATAGCGAAATGAGCATGGTATTAACTACACAATGACATTGGCTTGGAAAATTGGTGCAATTTCGGCAGCGTAACGACGTGACGTAAGAATTAAGAAAAATGGTTGATGAGAGAGAAAGGGATGTCTCATCATATTTACATGAAATGGAAATTAAGGGGGTCATATAGATACCTGTCCCAACAATTTTAATCGAATTTAGATTCATGATACAAAAGAATTGCTTGAAGGTAAATGAGGAGAGAGAAATTCCTTTAGGAATTTCTACATAGTAACGGGTGTACATGGGAGCCATTTACTGAGATAGAAAGGGGTCTCCCATAATTCAAACATAAATAGGTAAGTATGGGGGAGGATCTAAACCATAACCCAACATTTATAATTGAAATTAAAAGGGAAGATCAATTTGATTAATATTGGACAAAAATGAGAAAGGAAGAAAAACCCTTACATGGAAGTGTGCTTCCCAAGGCTTGAAAAGGCTTCAGAGAGGCTTCCTGGAAGCTTGGGGAACCTTGAGAGGATTATATAGAGAGGAGTTCAGAGTTGGGACGAAGTCCAATGGCTTTGAGTGAGGATTAAGTGAGAACGTGGATGGTTTTATGTAGGAAATGAGAGGGAATTTTTATTATTTAGGTTTGGGACACCTCACATTAAACTAATCCAAACCGCAAACCAGACCATGGTTTTTACCATGGATTTTGGGAAAGGGATGTCTAAAACAATATTTTATAAATACAAAGTCCGATATTCTTAAAATAATGGAATTTCTTATGTGGAGGTGAGTCTCACTCCCTAGCAAAATAATTTAAAAAGGAAAAATGATTAATATGTTTTGAAGGGTCCACTAAGCCTTTGTAAAATAAATAAAAAAACAAAATCACATTATTTTAATGGTAAAACATATATTGGCCAATAATAAAGTTTATAGTATTTTATTAAATCACTATTGGGTCATTATGATGTAATAAAACACATTATATATTTAAACGATATTTATTTTTTACCCAAAAATATGACTGTCTCAGAAAATTATGAAATGTTCACCATTGGATAATTTCGACATCCTGATTCCATTGTTAATATAAATTTTATCTAAATAATTTTCTAAATATTCTAATTTTCACTTTTATAATAAAAAATGACATTTATCAAAAATTCATGGCTTTTGACAAAAAATGGCTTTCAAACCTTGATAAATGTTATAATTGCATTCAAAAAATGATACAATCATTTATATTTAATAAAAATAATTTAATAATAATATTTTATCAAAATATTATTTAATCAAAAAAACTTTTAATTCATAAAAATAGATTTTATAGTTGAACATTACATAAAAATACTATTTCTGCTTTAAAAACTATTTACAAGGTAACAATAATAAAATGAAAGTATATTCATTATTGTATACAAAAATAATGTACATAACCATAGGGATATGGACTTATTACATAACCCCTTTTATCACCTACATATGATAGAAGAGTAAGGTGTGCGATGGTGACCGACTCTTGGGGTGGCTTGGATAACATTGCTCGGGTGGTAATTTTGATCAACTTATACTTCTCTCGTAGGTGGTTCCACTCGAGAATAACATATTCAAGATAAGTTTGGGATTGGTCAAGAGGAAAGCCCAAATATGCAACCTCATTTCCAAGATCTGACAAATGGGATTCATATGGGGCACGTCTACTGGATGAGGTCATCTCTTCCTTGGTCTGAGTAAATTGGATTTGTTAAAACCATATATTTATACTAATCATTTGATCAATTTTCAATGCCTATACTAGCAATGGTCACAAATCGTAACATAAAAACAAATAAGTTGACATTTTATATATAAATTTTACATAAAGAGACATTTAAATATATCAAGATGGGTTTCCATTAATAATTTTTTGGGTCGTTACAATCTCCCCCGTTTATGAAATTTCGGCCTCGAAATTTCCTTTTCCCACACTAAAACAGATGTGGGTAACTATGATTTATCGTTTCTTCTGATTACCACATCGCTTCTTAAAACATGTGGTTTTTACACAACACCTTGACTAGATGAATTTTCTTATTTCATAGATCATTTTCTCTACGATCTAATATCTCCACTGGTTCCTCCTCATAAGAAAGATAATCCTCTAACTGTACCACCTTTGAAGAGATTACATGTAAATTATCTGGTATGTACTTCCTTAAGAGGGATACATGAAAGGAATCATGTAATTTGGCCATGGTAGGTGGAAGTTCTAGTCAATATTCCACAACCCCGACACGATAATGAAACTAGAAGGGGATGATGTACCTTGGACTTAACTTCACTTTCATTCCAAACATCATGACCTTCTTCCACGGAGATATGCGTAGAAATGGAATGTGTCAAAATTTAATCTCAAAGACTCATAGATGATTATCTGCATAAATATTATGTTGAATCTAGTCTACCCTCATGTAGTGCTTAATGGTTTTCACCTTCTCCACTATTTCTTCGAACATTTCTGGTCCATGTAGCTTACGCTCATCGACCTCATCCCAACACACCGGTGTTTTTCACCTTTTCCCATAAAGGGATTCATATGGGTACATTTGGATGCATGAGTGGAAACTATTATTATAAAAGAACTCAACTAGAGGAAGATGTTGATCCCATCCTCCTTTAATTTCCAATGAGCACGCTCTCAACATGTCCTCATATTTCTGGATAGTATGCTCGTATTAGCCATCAGTTTGTGGATAATAGGATGCACTAAAGTTCAGTACAATATTTAAAGAACCTTAAAGAGTATTTAAAAAAAATAGAGGTGAATCTTGGATCTTGATCAGACATAATAGATAGTGGTACTCCATGCATCCTTACCACTTCCCTGATATATATCTATGATAGTAGATCCAATGATAAATCCTCATAAATTGTAATGAAGTATACATACTTTGTATGAAGATACACTACAACCCATATTGCATTGTTTCTCTTTGGATGTCTTTTGATGTCCGGTGAAAATTTCCATGGTGATGTTATCCCATTTCAATTCTGGTATGGGAAATGGTTTCATCATCCCCTTAGACTTCTGTCTCTCTACCTTCACTTGTTGACTCACCAGGCACTTTGATGTATATTCAGTGATCTTATTCATCATATTTTTCGACCAATAATTCTCTCGAAGATCTCGATACATCTTTGTGTTTCCTGGTTGAATAGAGAAATTAGATGTATGTGCATTATCCAAAAGTTTTTTCTTTAGCTCTAGACTTTATGGAAGACATAGTCTTTTACCAAATCTCACAATTACTTCTTCATTAACTTTAAACTCCGAGGATTTCCCTTTTCCGATAGCTTCCACTTTTTCGTAAATTCCCACATAATCTTTTCGAGTATATTCTAACCCTTCCAAAATTGATGGTTGAGAAATCATTTGTGAAAGGATTATTGATGTTCCATTATTTTTGATTCTCATGCCCATATTCATCAAATCTAAGAAGATTTGATCCTTTTTCGTTATCATCAATGACAGAATCATTAGGTCCTTTATACTTAGGAGATTCTCCACCTTGTTCACTTTCCCAGGGCGGTAATGGATTGAGTAGTCATAGTGTTTGATCAGCTCTAACCATATTCGTTGTCACATGTTCAACTCTTTATGTGTGAATATATATTTGAGGATTTTGTGGTTGGTATATATTTCACACTTCTTTCCA
Source organism: Viscum album (assembly GCA_963277665.1). Lineage (NCBI taxonomy): Eukaryota > Viridiplantae > Streptophyta > Magnoliopsida > Santalales > Viscaceae > Viscum > Viscum album. Next base: position 928,804,043 of record OY728146.1, on the reverse strand, counting down.
ATGAGATAGTGCCACAAAATTTCAACGTAAATATCACTGCATCCCACTCGAGGTCATATGTTTGATAGTTCTGTTCATGAACATTCAATTACCTTGATGCATAGAAAATGAATTTGTCATTTTTCATCAATGAAAATCCCATGCCATTCTTCAAAGCATCACTGAATAGCACAAAAAGTTCTCCACTTGTGGATAAAGTGAGAATAGGTGCAATGATAATCGTTCTTTTAAACTCCTGGAATCTTTCTTTGCATTCATCAATCCATGAAAACATCACACCCTTCTTATTTAGCTTGGTGAAAGGATTGAAAAACAAGATATATTTCTCAAAAATCGTCGATAATATCCAGGTAACCTGAAGAAGCTACGGATATCCATTTCTGATGATGGACTTGACCATCCCATAACTGCATCTGTTTTGCATGGATCCACATATATCCCATGCATGTGATGATATGACCCAAGAATGAGACCTCCTTCTACTTTAACTCACACTTGTTGTTCTTTTCATAGATCTTATCCTTCTGCCAAGACTCTAGTATAGTTCTTAGATGCTCCTCATGAACCTCCTTTGTTTTTTAGTAGATCCAAATATCATATATAAATACCACCAAAAATATGTTGAGGTAATTTTTAAAGACTCTATTCATCAAGTCCATGAAGATTGCTGGATCATTAGTGAGTACAAAAGGAATTACTATGAGTTCATAGTGCCCGTATCTTGTATGAAAACTATTCTTGGGGATATCTTCCTTATTTTCCCTTAATGTTAATATCCCAACTGCAAATCCACCTTGGAGAAGTATTGTCCTCCATGTAGCTAATCGAATAAGTCATCAATTCATGGGAGAGGATACTTGTTATTTATCATGATTTTGTTATGCTCATGATAATCGATTAAATGGCTTATTGACCCATCATTCTTCTTGACAAAGTGGACTGGTGCACCCCATGGTGATGCACTTGGGCATATAGAGCATTTAACTAGATTCTATTATAGTTGTTTCTTCAGCTCCTCAATCTCCACAACATCTATTCTATATGGATTCTTGGATATAAGAAACACCATGGGTATAAGATCAATTGAGAATTAAAAATCTCCTCTTGGAGGAAGACCAAGAAATTCCTCATGAAACACTTCAGCTAATTCCCTCACAATAGGCATGTCTTCTAGGATGGTTTCCTTCTTAGACTCAATCATCTAAGACAAATACATATGCTTATAGGGCAGTAATATCCATGATTTAGGTGATGTAGCTAAAGAAGATTCATCTTCTTCCTTGAACATGTAAAGAATCGGGGGTCGATTCTCTAAATGTAGAGTGATTTCCCTCTCACGGAAATTTATGTTGGCTCTATATAAAGAAAGCCAATCCATCCCAAATATTGCATAAAATTCCACCAGAGAGAGTATGATGAGGTTCGATGAGAAGTTTAATCCACATATTATGATAGGGGGGGAGTTATATTAATGGGATTCAATAATTTCCCCATTTTTTGTACTCATTGAAATCTTCATTTCCATGATTTTTGGTGGTGCTAGGATTGTTCTACTAAACTTTCGAGATATAAAAGAATTCGTAGATATTGAATAAAAAAGAATGTTCGCTATTCATGAATGAATAACTAGTGTACTTGTCACCACTTAATTATCAGTGTTCACTTCTACAGCAATGATGGAAAAAGCTCACCCTTGCTACCTTGGGGGGTGTTGGTTGCCTCCGCAAAACCATGTATTAGGGCACTAATTTTCAAGATGACATGGTTATTTACAATTGTAGCAATGAAACCAGTGTTGAGGTTCAAACAGAACATTCCTCTCCTCTATCACATACATTGGTCTTTTTTGATGGCAGTTAATATCCATCATCCCTTCTCTTCCACACCAAAAGAATAATCTCGTACCCTCCAGGAAATTTACAGGGTTCTTCTTTCCACACCATTGGAAAGTGGGGTGATGGGTCTTCTTAGATCCATTGGATTTATCCATCAGGCCTCTAATATTGAATTCCACCATATTATTATTCTACCCATGATACCCCTAAGATTTTCTGATCTCTATTTCGACCTTGAGGGCACATCAGACAATTTTCTCATAGCTGTCGATGTCAGGGATTGCTAGGGTTTCCCACAGGCTTGGTTTCAACCCACCAAAGAAGCTGTCAACCTAGAATTTGGGGGTAATGACAACACCAAAATAGTATCATGAATTCCTTATGAAGATTGCTTAGTACGCTCCAACAGATTCATAGTTTTTTTCTTCAGGGAATGGAAGTCTTTTTCCATCTTAAGCCAGCAGGCATGCAGAAAATATTTTTCAAAAAACATCTTCTAGAAATAATTCCATTCCAACGCATAGATCTCCTCATCAGGCTTCATATTTTGGATCAAATTCCACCATTGATCAGCTTTATCCTCCATACGATAAGAAGCAATGAGAACCTTATGGTTTATTGAACATTGAAGGATGTAGAAGATCATTTCAAAGGAGTTGATCAATTGTTTAGCGATTGAGGGATCAAATGATCCATTAAAAGTATGAGGCCTTTGTCTCATGATACTCTCGTAAGTGACATCTTATTTCTTAGGGTGGGGGGGGGGGGTTGAACATTTATCTTTTCACATGTTTCTATGAAAATCTTGAGTTAGCTAAGAGAGATGCATGACAATGTTTGTGATTCCCAATCCTAATGGATTGGTAATCTCATTAGTACAATCATCACATTGATCTTCACATCGATTTTTAGCCCGAGTCCTCTTATTACCAGCCATTGACTAGAATGAGAGGGAAGTTGGGGGTAACACATATAGGGTAATACAATGAAAAAATTTATGACATATAAATAGAATTTATTTTCTTAACATGTGAATCTATTTGCTTCAGTCTATGTTATCCATGATCTACTTTTTAACATAAAATTTTAGGGATTTATTTTATTCCCTTAATATGGGTTCATACCAAGCCCATGAATTTACCATATCATATACCTTCTGAGTATCATAACCAATATTGCAGCAAAGCCCATTGTTTTTCACCAATTCCTGTTTGAGTCTATCTCAAAGTGGTGTTTTCAGGTTTTTCCCCTAGGATACATATGTACTAGAGCCTCCTTTACATGCTCGTATCCAGATAGGGATGTATTTTATTGATAAACAACTTACTAAATACTCACCAAAACATAGGGATGTTTTTATTTTACTTAGTATTGTCTTTAAGGATTTAATAGGGTTTTCTAATCCTAATACTAAAAATAACTAAACCAATCACCTGATACCAACTATGACAACCCTTCTTTTTATTACACAATTAAACATAATTTATTACATAAACTTAACTTGATATAACATAAAATATAGAGTGGTCCAGTGTTATTTGGGATTATGATCATTAAATAACAATGTAATACAACAAAATACAACATTTTTATTGAAATCATCTATTACATGACCACTATATTCCCTCATACTTAGCATTGCATGGGATAACCTAAGGACACGAATAAGAAAAGGGTGATCTATAAAGCTCAGTAAGGGAATAATCATGGAATAACATGTGGAATAAAAAAAATGTTAGAAAATAGGCATATTAATAGGGAAAAATATGTGAATAATCATAATGGAATGACAAATCATGATAATCTTGACATGAAAATGTGGCAACAACACTTAACATGGAATTAGCATGGGCCAAGGCTCATTGCACATGGAACATGAGTACATTCTCATTGCACATGAATCATGAGTAAAACCTCATTGTACATGAATTAGCATGAGAAAACACCCATTTCACATGACATATCATGATACTATACTATACCCAATGCATTGGAGTGCTATAAGGGCACACCCTTCTTAAACATTTTATTCTATGCATAAGTGTGCCACATGAATCATATAACAAGGATTCATAAAACATCATAATTTATTCAATGATAAAGGAGTTTTGAATTAATAAATTCAAGATTATAATAAATATGTAAATGTTCATGAAGGTGAATACCCTTGATATAGAAATGGGAATGGTAATCACTACATAATGACATTGGCTTCGAAAATCGGTAAAATTTCGGCAGTGTAAGGGTGTGGCATAAAAATTCATAAAAATGGTTGATGAGAGATAAAGGGGTGTATCATCATATATACATGAAATGGACATTAAGGGGGTCATATATATACATTTCCCATCAATTTTAATGGAATTTAGTTTCATGATAAAAAATAATTTCTTGAATGTAAATGAGGAGAGAGAAATTCCTTTCAGAATTTCGGCATTGTAACGGGTGTACATGGGAGGAATTAAATAAGAGAGAAAGGGTTCTCCCATCATTCAAACATAAAGTGGAATGTATGGGTGAGGTGAGAAACTCTACCCAGACATTTCTAATTGAAATTATGAGGGCATAAATATTTAAAGAATATTCGACAAAAATGAAAAAGGTAGAAAAACCCTTACTTGGAAGTGTGCTTCCAAATTCTTGAGAGAGGCCTGAGAGAGGCTTATTGGGAGATATGAGAACTTTTGGATGATTCTATAAATATGAGGGTAGAGGGTATATGATCACCAAAGTATTTGAGTGAGGTGGGAGTGGGATCTTGGGTGGTTTTATATAGTAAATGGGAGGGAATTATTTATTATTTAGGTTCAGGACACCTCACATTAAAGTAATCCAAACCACAAACCAAACCATGTTTTTTTCCCATGTTTTTTGTAAAATGGAAGTGGAAAAAAATATTTTATAAGGAAAAATTCCGAACATCTTAAAATATTGGGGTTACTTATAAGGAGGTGAGTCACACTCCCAAGGAAAACAATTTAAAAAGAAACACTCTTTAATAAGTTTTAAAGGGTCCACTAAGGAATTGAAAAATAAAAAAAAAAAACAAAAAATCACATTAATTTAATGGTAAAAAATATATTTTCCAAACATAACGTTTATAGTATTTTATTATATAACTATTGGGTCATTATGATGTCATAAAACACATTATATATTTAAACGGTATTTAATTTTATCAAAAAATTTGACTGTCTCAGTAAATTATGAAACTTTCACCATTGGATCATTTCGACGTCCAAATTTCAGAAATAATAATAATTTTATCGAAATAATTTTCTAAATATGATAATTTTCACTTTTAAAATAAAAAACTACATTTATTGAAAATTCATGGGTTTTGACAAAAATGGCTTCCAAACCTTAATAAAAATTTCAATTGCATTCATAAAATTATACGCTAATTTATATTTAATAAAAATAATTTAATAATAATATTTTATTAAAATATTATTTAATTAAAAAATCTATTAATTCATAAAAACAGATATCTTAGTTGATCATTAACTAAAAATACTATTTGTGCTTTAAAAACTATTTACAAGGTAATAGTAATAAAACAAACGTATATTCATTATTATATAAAAAAATAATGTACGTAGAAATAGTGCTAAGGTATTGATACATAGCCCCTTATAACACCCTCATAAGACTGAATAGTAAGGTTTGCGATGGTGACAGACTCTTGAGGTGGCTCAGATAACATTTCTCAGGTGGTAATCTCTATCAAATTCCACTTCTCTCACAAGTAGTACCGCTCAAGCATAACATATAGAAGCTCGGATTGGGCTTGGTCTTGAGAGGAGCCCCAAGATGAAACATCCTTTCTGATCTTCAACAATTGGGTTTCGTATGGGGCACATCTATTGGATGTGTCCATCGCTTCAATTGTTTGAGTAAATTGGATTTGTTAAAACCCTATATTTATACTAATCATGTGATCACTATTCAACCTCTATATTATAAAAGAACACAATTCCTTACATAAAACCAAATAATTTGAAATTTTATATAAACATTTTACATAATGTGACATTTAATTAGATCAAGAGGGATTTCCATTAATGAAAGTTTCGGTCGTTACAATTAAGTTAATAAACAGGTTAATAACCATGGATAGAAATCATAGAACAAATTCTATATCCATGAATAAGTTGTATAAGGTGTGATCAAATATTTCATCATTAAAATTATTTCATTATAAATTTATAATCCATAAAAAACGAGTTTACATGCTCAAAATCATAAAAAAATAAAGTATAAGGCCATAATTTTGGAAGTATCAAGTAATGAATCTAAAAGTGGATGTTTATGGATCCTAGATAGTGGATATTTTAAATCACGTTATATGAGAATTAAAACTATTGAATGGTGTAAAATAGATTAAATATGTATTTTTAACCTTTAGTAATGTTGGATCTTCCAATATTAAAGGAGTTTTCATAGTGGATATTAGAAAATAAATGATAAAATACAAACACAAAATTTTTTCTTATGGACTAAAAAGAAATATCCTAAGGGTTTCAAAAATATTTGATGACGGAAATATAATTTCCTTTAAAATTTATTGATTCCTTGTTATAAACCATGTATTTTGAAAAATTATGGCAAAAGGATTATGAAATGAAGGATAATTATTTCAATTGTGTAATGCTGAAAAATATTCCAATCTATGTATGGGAGTGGAAAATGAATTAAGTCATTGAATTCAATGATATATTAGACTAAAAAAAATGAATTTTATCCCTCAAGGAAGAAATTTTAATGATTCTCCTTTGGTAAAAGAAGAATGACATTGGACATTATTAGTATGTTGAAAAGAGGAACTTGATAACTATTAACACAATATTTCGATACAATATAATTTAAAATTTGTGATCATTCATTAAAATGGGTGTGAAACTATAAGTATGAAATAAACCATGGATAAAAGTTAGTTATTAATTTAATTAATTAATTATATCATATTAATTTTTTTATCTTTTTTAAATAAAAATTTAAGTACTTATAAAAATTTAATTATTTTCGAAGAATTGTAGAGAATCAATGTTGTTTTTCTCCCATGAAGATCTGTATTGATAATTGAATTGTGTTCATAAGTTAAAATTTTGAGGCATATATTGAGATGTGTGAAATTCATCATGAAATCATTGAAACACAAACACCACAAAAAATTGTGTGTATGAATGTAATAAAATGTTTCAAGAGAATATGGATCGTGAAATTCTAGCCAAAGATGATACTTATTGTTAATTATAGAAACAAACTATTGGTGTAGTGCTTTATATCCACATTTTTTATTCATTTACCATACTCAGTTATATAACCATATGATTTGTATTATGAAATATATTTATGTTTTATATACCTTAATTTATTTTATAGCACTTGTGTTATCATGTAATAAGTTGAGAATCCTGGAATGTTTTATAATATATGAGTTGATAGGACTTTTATCAGATATCATCAAAATGGAAGGGGTTGTCAATGTTTCCCCAGATAATGTATAAAGGACATTGATTCTACTAATCATAATGTACTAAAAAATAAATGAAATATATTTATTACGATGAAGTACATTATAATGATGTTGTTTTAATATAAATGATTAGTGAAGTTACAATCATCGAATAAAGTGTCAAATATGTATAGGATGAATAAAGAAGATTTTCCCATTTCATGTTATGAAGAAAAAATTAATTCAACTAATACAAGGATGAGAATGTTAGGTCATGTTAAAAATATCATTGTGGATTATGGACATGAAGTTAAACTAGGATGACTATGTTGACCACAACTGACACCCATTTTTATTATACAGTTTAACATAGAGATTTTATATAAATTTTTTAGTTTCAGGGATTGATTGATTCTATTAATGAAGAACCTATTAAAATAATGAATAAAGATACATGTTAGTTCATTCCCAAATCAATAGAAAATAATATCATTGGTAAAAATTGTGTGTATTGAAACAAATTTATTGAGAAAGATGTTTGGGTTCAAAATAATGAAATATTTTTTTTAAAATGTTATTCACTAATTGAATGATTTGATTTTTTTCATAATATTTCAAAATTAATATGGACTAAAACCATATAAAATCAGCATTATATGATTACAATGTCGAAGAAGAATATTTTTCAATTGGATATCAAGAGAAAATTCGTAATGGTGTATGGGATGTGAATGTTTTAATTGGGAAACCTTGTGGTTATGTTATCGAAGAAAATTATAGTCAAGTTTCTAGGATTAAAATATCATTATAAATGCCAAATATATCCCCAATATCATGATATTGTAAAATTTACTACTTCATAAATAGATTGAATTATTCAAAATTCATAGTTGACAATAATCTCTATGTTAATGGAGATAATAAACTATGTGTTATTAATTATTTTTATGTACATAAAATCATAGTTTCGTATAATGATCAATAAATATGAGATATTTTTTTTGATGATATGAATAACTTATTTTATATTTATATACATGGAAAAATGGGTAATTTTGTTGGTTTACACATTTCTCAAAAGAGATATTATATATTTTTATTCTTAAGAAATATATTCCAAGGAACATATCAAAAGAATAAATATAGTGGATTCAATACCGAATTCTATAGATAGTTTAGTAGGTACTAAAGAATTAGATAATAAAAAATATAATGATGTGTAACCTAGGGAATTGTGAATTATAATTAGTATACCACAACACTTAATAACATGTAGACATGATATTGTATATAACATTAAAATGTTGTATTGGTTTGAAAATTCACCAAAATATTCCCTTAAAAGTGGTATGAAGGAAAATATAACATATATAAAAAGGAATATATATTTTTTCAAAATATGATAGCAATGGAAATATTTAATTTTTTAGTATTATAGATTAAGATTAAGATGGATATGTAGATGATTAGAGGTTGACATCAATTTGATATTTCTATCTTCAACATATATGTGTTTTTAGAAACATTAAGAAGAAATGTTACATGGTTTTATAAATATATTAAGAATAATATGTGGTGATAAATCATGACATTAATCAATTATTATTTATAAAAACATTGTTTGATTATTTTATAGTTGATGTTAAACTTCCTCATATCATGGGATGTGATAAAAAATGAAATTAATTTATCAAATAACCATGTTCATAATTATGTAAGAAAGAACCCAAATAACATACACCATTTCATCAAAGGACATGTTGAGTGAGATGAGATACTAGTGTCATTTTTTCAAAAAATGGAAAACGTTTCCGATGTTTTCACTAAGCCATTTGTGAGTGAATAATTTCATAATCTGAGTGATATTAGTAACTCAACCTCCTACTTCTCATGGACAATTTTTGATTTATCATTCCCCACCCTCATCTTGTATTTGGATAATATTTTCAAAGGGTGATTAAATTAAATCTATTAATTGTTCTCTCTCTATATATAAATATATATATGTCATCAATTGTTTTTAAACGGTTGAAAAATATTTTTAGGGGTATCCATTTTAATGTTTTTATTTTAAAATGGGTATTATATGATTCTATAGAGTTATTTAAAGGATAAAGTTATTATTTCACCATTTGTGTGCATATGCAAGCAATTTTAAGACCTTATTGGAGTACATGTTGATTTTTTCATTTAATAATAAATTAATTTGATCCAGTTTTCAAGGATGTTGATTCTTAATCACTCATAGGTTGTCAACATCATAGTTTTATTTATTTAACATTCATATTTACAACACTAAATTCACAAACATTTTATTAGAATTATTAAATGGTGATCTATTTTTATAGTGTCACAATTTTTCAAGGATTCATATTCCCTAGTGGAAAAAACCAATGACTATGGTTGTTAAGACCCAGAGGTGTTGAGTAGATTTAATGAGAGATTTGTTAATGTTATTGAAGTGGATATTATTATTTGTGTTGTTTTTTGTTGTAAATAAATAAATCATGTTCAAAATCAAATTAACTGTGAGATTAATGAATTTTTGTCTAATTGATATTATTTTTAATATGGTTCCAAAAGTGTTAATGGAAATAATTTTCATGATGATTAAATATTTAGGGAGCTATAGAAGCGGTTCTATGCCAAAAAATTTAGTATCATATTTTTTTTTACAGAATAATTAATGAACCATAAAAAATTTCAATACAACAGGTTGTTGATATCATGTTAGAATAAGACATAGTGTAGGTGTCCATGCAGTAGGGATTTTGAAGATGGATTTAGGAGGGAAAATGGTCTACATGAATCTATTAAAAATTGTGAGAGTCTATGCTGCAGAGAAGGCTCATTTAGAGAACTAGACACTACCGAAGGATGACACTATCATATAGAAGGATATGAATAATTCAATGGATATGGAATATTTGGGACCTTCATGTCATAACTCATATTCCATATTTATGTTAGTATAAAATATGGAGGTATTGTACATAGTGCATTGACCATTTTATAGACGATATTATGATAGTTTTTGGTTGACCTATAAATTTTAGGACACTCACACCATAGAATCTTTGTCGAGTTGTAGAATGATTTAGAATTAAAAAAATATTTGGTTTAAATTGTTCCTTTATTCTATAATGGAGATGAAAACACTGTATAAGGTAATTTTTGGAATATTATTAGATGCAAGTGGACTTATCATGATATATGAATTTTTTATTCAAACATTTGATAAATAAAAATTCAAATTTAATGGTCATGATTTTTTTGGAGATGATCTATGGGTTGTGATTCAATAAGAATATTTAAATTTGATATTCAAATTGTAATATTTTTCCACCAAAGAGGGGATTCTATATAGATTTTAAAATTAAATAAAAAGTTAGAAGATAAATGTAGAAAATAGAAGAATAATTGGTTGTTTTTTATATGTGATATATAGCGAAGATTATATTATTATCTAACTCAGACGAAATTAATAAGAAGAATTATAATATTCATTTGGTTGTGTTCATGTTTTGTGTATACAAACTGAAAATGAAAAATAATACTATTAATGTTTGAAGAAGAATTTATTTGTGTTTATTTTAGAAAAATTTTAGTGGAAGTGGAATATTTTGATGCAGTCATCAACAAAGAGTAATAATAATTGTTTGAATAATTTTTCTATTATTACCCATACATATATCATTGTAATGTTTTGGATACCCTTTTCTATTGAACAACCCAAATAATAGTCAATAGATGTGAAAAATGAGTTTCATGTTCATTCCTTACTTGTTGCACTCATATAGATATTCCCGCTGGTAGAGTGACCCTAGAAGAATAAATGTAACTCTAAGGAGTAACTTTCTCACATTGAGAGGTGAACCTTGTAAATATGTTGTGTTTTCTTATATTGGTACGTTTTTGGGTATACTCTAGTAATTTAAACTACATAATAAATGGGGGTAAAGGATATTTATAATAAATTATAGAAACATTATTGATCTCTAATTCACCCCCTCATATTTGTCTCTATTTTATCGTAATGTTGTTCCATATCATATTTTTCTAGTGAGATCCATAATATTTATAAAAATACGCTACATTCATGATGTTTCATCATATTTATGATCATTATGTAGGGAAATATATATATTTGAGTGTTATGATATCTATAATTCACTTTTCATGTGAATTTTTGGACAATGTGTGCCATACAGACCTTATTTAGTCATGATGGTTGGTTTATCTCTGAATATGGAAATTTTAAATTATAAGATACTAATAAGTTGTGCAATGAAATCATTATTTCTAAATTACCTATGATATTTTTCAATTTTGTTATGAATTATAACATGATAATTGTTGCAAAGATTCTCAAGGAAATTATTACCTTGATTCAATAGGAATATATATATATGATACATGAAGAACCTACTATTGTTAGGTAGAAAAGTAGGAAATTAAAAAATATGGGTACCTAAGACTAATTACTAGTCTAAGATTTCTTTTAATTATTCGACCATGAGTAGGGATATCTTGTGAGAGGATAAAAAAAGACATAGATTTTTTTAATGTTGTAAGAAGGGAAACATGAACAAGAATTGCGCCTTAGTTTAAGAATCATAAGTAAGATTTATGGTAATTTGTTACAAAACATAACCACCCAATGTATACCAGTTGGGTGTTAGATACAACTTTTGTTTCTAACATTTGTATCGAAATATTATAACTGAATAGATTTAGTAATATTGTAAGATGTGATTTAGATCTTCATGTTTTTGATTGAGTATGAATATATGAATTATATATAGATTATCACCACCATACATTTCCATCATGAATGATTCTAGTGTTGATAAATTGGTATTATGTTTATAGTGCTACAAAAAAATTATATATATTCCCAGTTTAGACGTGAATTTATTTCTATTCAAATTTTTGAATAAAAGTTTCTAATTTTGAAAGGATATTTTTTAGTGTTTCACATCTTACTAATTGAATTAATATACTATAATATTTAAACAAAGTGTTTGTAATTGAGAGTAAAGCACGTTAATAAGATATGTATCATACCCAATCAGGTAATCATTGACTAATATATTAAAATAAAAAATGTTTGAAATGTTATATTAAGAGGGTTGTTTAGATTCTTTTGAAATTAACCACTCATTATGTGTTATAATTTTTACAAGGTAAAATTAAATCCATTATTTAAACAAAATAATAAAATTTCCACTAATCATCAAAAATATTTTCAAACAAATGTGTGTAGGAAATTTGGAGTTTATACAATTTGTGGATATTATCACTTTATAAATTGTACCAATGAAATTAATAGAGTGGTATGAATCTACTTAATGAGGGATAACTCTGAATCATCTAATAATTTTTTGGAGTTCAAGAATGAAGTATAGAATTAGTTTGATAAGAATATAAAGAGTATTATTTTGACTATTTTAGATAGTATCTTAACTAATAATTCATTGACTATATTAATTTTTTTGGGTACAGACTCAAATTAAACCTACATAAAAAATATAAAAAAAATAGTGTTTGTTAATTCAAAAACTACGCTTATTAGATTGGTGAGGATAATAATGAGTCATGAAAACCATAAATTATTAATTTTGGGATATCCGTTATATGTTGAAGCAATAATCATAAGCATCATCCCATAAAATGTATAAAAATGGATTTTTATATTAGTTAATATATCTGAAAAACTATCTTTTAATGTACGCATGTATGTGTATTTACTTATATTTATAAGGATTCCTCCAAAAACAAACTAGAAAAATTGGTCATGAAGTGTATAACAATAGGTATCCCTAGGAAAAAAGGGGATATTATCTATAAAATATCTCATAGAATAATGTAATAGTGTAAATTTGAACCATATTACCTGAGAGGGATCATGTCACTAAAATAGATAATAGGAAAACGATAAATAATGATAATGTTGATGATTAAAATTAATAGGAGTTTACAAAGTAAACCATTCAAAATGGGCCATTTTAAAAGGTTTTCTAGTGATATAAGTACAATATAGGATCATTAGAGGGGATAGATAACAAATAAGGTATAGTTTTCTGGTCAATGAGTATGTTATCTTGTTGTAAACTGATATCAATGAACTATTGTCCTACAAGTAATTAATAATAACCAAGGATGTTTCAAGATGAAAAATAAACAATGAATTATGAGATTTATGCCACATATTATAACAATGAATGGGTTTAGGTCATTCTTCCAATATATGTAAATCATATTTGGTGAATAAGATATTCATGAATAAACTAGATAAAGAAGGTAAATATAGTACCTTTATGTAAAGACTAGTTATCAAAGGGTTTAGGAAACATCATGGAGTATACTATAAATAATTATTTTTACTTGTATATATGGTGAAATACATTAAAATTTTTCATCCCATAATATCATTCCATGAATTTAATGTTTTTAAAATTGATATCAAATCTAATTTCCATAAGGTAAACCATAGAGAATATTTTTATAAGGCATATTTGAAATAATTTATAACACTAAATGATTCAAATAACTAATGAAATATATAAGTAACTATTTATTTCTAAAAAAGATAAATATCGTTGAATATTCACATTGATATGTTTATATTAATATAATTCAATTTTATTTCATATATAAAGAATGTGATTCTATTTTATATAAATGGTTATGTGGGAGTGAATACATTTTCCTAGTAATAGAGGTCACATAAATATTACCAATTTGAAAAAAAGATTCCAATCTTTCTTTTAATTACAACATGGTTCAACAAGTTATTATCTAAAAAATAGATCAGTTGACCAGACTACATTCCATTAATCAAGATCAGTCAAGATAAATATAAGATTATTCATGGGGTAATTATGTTACATACACTAAAAAGGAATTGAAGGATTTTTTATATAATATACTATGGGGGATAATTGAATATTTCAAATGTAATACATATTTCCAAGAAACATATTCATCATACAAAAGGGGAAATGTATAGTATGATTAGGATTCATTACACATCGATAATGGGATTTTATATGTATATCTTTCTACATACTAGACATGATGATACCTATGACTTTATCATGGTAGTAATATATCATTAAATTCTTGTAAAATATAATTATATGTAAGTGAAGACTATCCTATAGTATCATAGGAATATTTGGGATGTATTCCTTTTTTATGATGAGAGAAGGAACTGGTCATCAGGGAATATTAATATTTTAGTTTCTAGATTGACTAGATAGATCTTGAACCTGTGTAAGGATATTTAATTTATCTAAATAGATATGTTATGAACTAAAAGAGCTCAATTAACCAGTGATCACTAATTTCAAGAATGATTCTGAGTATATTATATATTTTGATAAATCTAAAGAAGAATTTTGGAAACATAACATCCTCAATGAAGTTGATGTGGTACCTAGTAGTGAATATATTAGATAATTTTGTTATGATAATACAACTCTAGTGGAACTCGCTAATTAGCTGAGGTCAAAACAACTGATACAGCATATACATCATAATTATTACATATAATCATATTTTTCTCAAATGTGGGAGGTTAGAGTAAGAGGATATTCCGTGTAGGAGAACACGGTGGACCTATTGGATATATCCTTATATCATAAGAATAAGGATTATCATGTACGAGATAATGGATTTCTAGTTATTAGTAGTTGGATCTAGTCTTAGTAGGAGTCTGTAGGAGTTTTCAGCCTACAAAAAAAATATTTTGATTTTGATTACTTTTATATTCAAATACATGAGTATTAGTAAATAACATATTACATGATGAGTTAACTACTTTGTTTCATTATTGTGATAATATCTTGAGAGTACTTTTCACATAAAAAGGTTATATTTTATCCCCATTACGATGATAACAACAATTTTTAATAGCAATATTTCTAAATATATGTTTATTACCTAGATGAAATCCATATAGTAGTACAGAAATCATTTAGGGTTTCATGTTTAGTTCACTAGTTATATGTTGATACAGTTTCCATTAATCTTACACTTGTTAATCTCTAAAACAAAATGTTATGGGAATTGAAATGCCAATGAGAATCACATATTTTATTTGTATCTTAATATTCCTATATATAGAAATGTGTGTTTGTCTATAGATGTGAGATTATTATTAATGGATATCTTGAATTATGTACTTAAATGCATTGATAGAAATTATAACAACATATAAAAACGGTGATGTAAGTTATATTGGGTATATCATAAGTGATATAAAATTAATGAATAAGTCAAAAAAAGGATTTGTCCCTTTGGAGATAAAAGAAGTAGATATTGTAGTCCATTGGACTTGAATGGAACTATTACATTAATTTAATAAACAAATTTTTCTTATTGATAAGATTATTTTTTGGAAAGTCAAATACACATATATCAATTATTTATGTTGATTATAAAAGTATTCAACCTTTTTCTTTTGACATCAAGATAAAGGGTTTAAATTTTATAGTGAGTGTCGATTTTATATTTTTTCAATGTTAAATTAAATCCTTTCTCGATGGATGACTTAACATGTTACTAGAAACAAATCTTAAAATTTATTCTAGTTCACAAAATAATATTGAGAGGGGATCATAAAGGGTTACACACTATGTGTACACAGAATCATAGTTAAATTCTATTTTAATATATTTATAAAAAAATAATATTCGATTTCTTAATGTAATATAAATTAATCAGGTTATATTGATCACATAAATACTTTTTGAATGAATAATACAATGATATTTATAGATTTTATCAAAATAAAAACTATTATCGGTTTGATAAATTTGGTGGACGATAGAAGGGCTCCGTTGTTGGTCATGATAAAATGAAATATTCTATTGGATATATTTTAAATAATTTTTTGTTTCTCTTGATAAATTTTTAAATATATATGAATTTTAACATGTCAATAATATAATAGTTATATAAATATTAATTATATTTTTTTTGTTATTTTACATGGTATTTTATTTATCATAAAGGGATTGGTTAAATTCTTTTGAAAAAACTAATTTCATGACCTAGATATACTAACTAACATATATCATGTTATAATGATCATGAAACGTTTTCCACAAAATTATCTCCATGGGTAATTTATTAAGAGAGAAAAAGAAAATTTATTTAGAAGCCTATCATGAATAGAGAAAAATTATCCTCTTCATCCCTCGAACAGTTGAGAAAATGTATGAAATCCATTAAATCTACAAATAAATCATATTGTGATCAATAGTGAGTGTTGAAAGTGGTTTAGATATTTTATGATAGCACCTTGATATCTAAGCATCATTTTTCAGGGTTATTTAGTTCATTTTTGAGTAATTTTTGGGGAATTATACCCTTATATCATTTATGGTAATGATGGTACAATAAGAAAAATTAATTAATTGGAAAATGTTTAAACAATTCAAAGAGGGGTTCATTCATATTTATATAATTTAATAATAAATTTTAGGGGGAATATCTGCTCTATAGATATTATAGGGTTTTATCATTAATGTTTTGAGTATTTATCTGGTTAAATTAATGATCTAACCACTTCGACGAATAAGACCAAAAACATTGTGTACACAAAGAAACCATATTGTGGAATATAAACTATCAAAAATTACTTTCTAATTTTTTTTTATTCACTGATCAATTACAAAAGATATTTGTAGTTATTTATTTCTAGGTTTTGTTTATTTAATCTGAAATACATGAAATTATGAATTTTGAATTATATATGATAAAGAAACATCCAAGAACCAATGAATCACACTCAAGGATCCTCTGTCGATTTTATAATGATTCTTGTTGGATGTTATTGAATATATGGTGCGTAACTAAAAAGTACATGTTGTGTACACTTTTTCAACCACACAAGGGAGAGTAATCAAATTGATTTATGTCCATGTAAAATAATCGTATCCACAACCATCACATTTCATGTATTTACGGGAAATTATCATGGAATTTAGTATTGTGTACCTGACATGTAGTTGGTGTACACAAAATTTAACCTTTTGTAGTTTGACCACATTGGAATAACAGAATCCTTGTGGTAAAATAATGTTGCATGTACTTAATATAGGTCATGTTATGAATCTCATCACAGGGATATTGCAATGTTAAAATTACACCTTGGGTAGTGAGTCTTACACACCATGTAATGAATACTAACCAATGTGAAAAATAAGTCAAGTCCCTAGGCAAGTACTTTGGGTTAATATACTAAGGGAAAAAATCAAAAATAGGAGAACAACACAGTGAATGGTTACATGTACTTGTCGTGTAACACTCCAATATTTTATGAGAAATATTATTTTTAATTACAATGATGTCTTGTGTTGTATGCTACACCACGATTAGCTAGCGCTATATGCAACACTGTATTAGCTTACAGTATATGAAAACACTATTCTAGGATTGTGTTGCACACCAGATAAACCTTACTCGATAACATGTGTTGTACGCAATACCGAGTTTCACTAAATGAGATATTATTATAATATTATTATGAACTAGCCGTTATGAATAGTAATACCCAATTTATAAAATTTTATAAATTTTATCATTCAAAATGGATTTCATTTTTGGATTCCAAATATCAAAATCAGCCAAGGGTGAATTTTTTGTATTTTTTTGAAAACTTTCAATTTTTGATAAAGAGTGAAAACACTGAGTTAATGGTTAAAACCGACTTTTTATTTAAACAATAATTTATTTTATTTAAAATTATTTTAGGTCAAACTTGATACATAATACCTATATAAGTTCAATGTAATTCATTGGAGTCATTTTATAATGATTTTAGATATATAAAATTTTTATTGATCTTTTCACCGCCTTTTACCCATCTCCTAAGAGAATTTGAAAATTTACATAAAACATAATTTTACCGCTTCTGTGAGTGGAGTTTTGAAAATCCGAGAGAAACGGTTAATATCAAGGAGTAAAATGTTGTTCAATAAGATAAATTTTTTTTGGTGAATACTAACTTTTTCTTTTATTTACCACGGTTCAAAGTAAATAGGGTAATTAAGGGTAAAAATGATATTATTATTAACCTAACACGTGTCCTAATTCTATTGGATGAGTGTAATACAACCAAAAAAACCATAGGAAAAAAATATGACCATTTATATCCACATGGATTAGATTAGGACATTTATTATTTTTTTTAAAGAAGAGTTAAAATAGTAAAAATCAAAGATTAATAACTATTTTTTTTAATATAGGGTTATACATAAGATCAATTCGACTATAAATATTCATCATAAATCTAAAAATATTTACTACATAATGTTATTTTATTTATATTTTTTAGACTTTAAATAAGTTAAATTATTTATGACACAGTGATGATGCAGTAATTATCGTATTAATGAAATATTAACATAATTGATGTTATAAATACCCAAATAAATGTAATTTGAGACTTTTTATAAATTTAATTAATTTTTTATATTAATATGATATGTTAGTATTGATTTAATTAACATTTTTTGAACTAATCTTGCTGTTATGATTTTCACAAAAATCAATTACCAAATATTGTCAAAATTGACATAAAATAGTTTCAAAAACAAATATTATATTATTAATTGTGATTCTATTCCTATAAAAATTGTTCGGCCAAATGACTTAGAAAAGGTTATATATATTAATAATGAATCACTTGGGGTTATTTTGTCTTGTTATAGTACGTTTACTAACAATATAGTATAAGAAAATAAGAAAACATGATAAAAGTTAAATTATTTAACTTAGAGTTAAATCTATATGATAAGGTTAAAATAGTAAACTAATAATTTATAAAACCTATTGGTTGAGAGGATTTCGACCCATCCCAACTTTAGCTTCGTAATAAATAACATTGGTGGTATTATAAATAGAATATAACTTTATTATAAAATAATATTTTATGTTTTTCTTAAGGTGCCCTTCTCCTCCATTATAAAAGGGCACCTCCTCCCTCTCCTCTTTACAGAATTTTGAGATTTCAAGCTCGGCAAAACCCTGTCCAATTACCTTCTCAACTTAACTAGAAACATTATATATGTTATGTTCTCCTAAAAAGACCATCTCTAGTTCCTTAAGAGGAAGCTTAAAAGAGGTGCGTCGAAAAAGAGGTAATCTCTTCTACCGATTCCTTCAAGTTTTCTTTCTTCTTCAACTTCTTCTCATTAGTTGTTTCATTATAAATTAATAATATAAGAATCACTAATATACTTATATGTTATTATTAATATGAAATAACCCCATTTCACCTTCTATCCATCCGACATAAAACAAAATCATCATGTGTGCGTAAGTACGGAATACCATCTCCACGCCATAGTGTAATCTATTTTTCCACCACCACCTTAATTTGATCGGTATAATGGTGTAAAGAATTTCTATATATAGTTATTATAACATCATACGGATTCTGAGATATTATATCACCAAATCCAATTCAATTCAATAATTATGGGACTGATATCATCGCTCGTGCGTACGTACGGATTACTGTCTCCACGATGCAATGAGATTCTTTCTCCATATTAACCATTTACGAATGATTATAAAGTATATATAATGAATAATAATTAAATATATGACACGATAAAGCTACTTGATTTATGTATATATATATATGTCATCTACTTACTTCCATTCAAGACAATAAGGAAATGAAAACAGTGTTTATGCGTACGTACAACCTACCGTCTCCTTGAACGGTGTATTTCATTTCACTTATCTATCTATTATATATATATACTGAATATATATGATATATCAATCAGGATTTACATTAATTAAGTAATTAAATAATGATATAAGTAATAATAATATCAAGAACAAAAAGTCCAAACACGTACGATAAATAAAATGATTGGACCCAAAATGCTACTTTAACATGGAATTTACAAAATAACAGGTAATATAAAGTCATAAGTGAACCATATATGATATAATAACAATGAATATGATTCTGTAATAAGTCAATGAAATTATTTAAATCATTATACTGGATGTTCATATACGTACAAAGCATATCAGACCTAAGTTAAGGGATAACTTTTCTAATCTTGTTTTTATCCGAGATTATTTATTCGTAAGTATTTACTGGGGGATATTTTTCATCAATGTACATAAAATGATTTCCATAAAGTTTTTAATATTCTTCCATGTATTTTTAAAGTCATTTTTACCCCCTTTTTTCCTTTTACTTTGTGTTATGAAAGTAATCTTTCTTTCATTTTCCATACGTGCTAATTTTTGACTTTTCTGTTAAAAGTATGAAGAGAATATTTTTTTAACTTATACGACATGAATGGAGTTTTACGGGTTTGTAACACTTTATTTTTCATGAAGCTTAATATACAATATATCATGATTATTTTCAAAAAAATCCTTTTCTTTTAAAATATCATTGCATTTTGTGAAAAGAAAGTATTTTTAATGAAGAAAGGATATTTTCCTCAAGAATTCATTTCACGTGTCTTGTCAAAACTATTTTAAATCTAAGATGACATTATTTAGTATGATTATGTCTCCATTAAGATGTACCTATTATTTAAATGGTTTTATTTTTCATATGATGAAATTATATCTATTTCTTTTATATGTATTCTTTTATGATGGGATGATCTTTATGAAACCCATTTTATTCGTTGGGTTATTATGAATGATGTATGTTTATTTTGTGGCACATGAAAGAATGATTTCATTATGAGATGGGTGGGACCTATATCTCCCTCCAATTAATTGGGTAAAGATGTATATCTCATGAGATAGACATGGATGGAATGGTAAGTTAATCAGTTTTAGTGATACAGGACTGAAACGAGGAGTGAACTCAACTAAGAAAGGGTCTTTGTCCACTAAGATGGTCATGGCAGCAATGCCTTGGCTACTATGGAAATCATATCATGTGAATAATGGTTTTCCCCAATTAAATGTTTTATTCCCATGCTATTTTGTCATTATTGATGTTCCATTATGATATATTCCTTACATACTTCCATGATTTATGTATTTTCTCATGTTTTTGATGTTTATATTTTATATTCATGTTTTTGCATTAAAATGTTTATGGATTGTTTTATGTTCTCTATGTTTACCCTTACTAAGCATTTGACCTCACACATTTAATTTATTTTCCCAAGGATGTAAATAATGGTTTTAGGTAAGAAAAAAAGGGGAAGATCTTTATGGGAGATATTGAAGATCTTTCTCCATGATTAGAAGATTATTTTTCCGAGTTTCCAAAGACAATAAAATTTTCCGATCCATGTGAGTTTGTTTTTGTTATGTATTAAGTATTCTGAAAAAGTAATGTAATGTCTATGTACGTCATGTATGGGTCTCTACAGTTGGTATCGGAGGAAAGTTTTAGTTAACCCTTGGAAACTAGGATACGAAATCTTTAGTGAAATCTCTAGAGATATTTCTAAGGTATGTCTAGGGATTTCCCTAAGGATAAGTATATGTATAGGTTATAGTCCTAGAATTACTGAAATTATATTATAATTAAACATAATATGCTAGATATTGAAGGTAATCCCCCATGATTATGATTTTTTTCTCTCAAATTATTATTTTTCGGTTTTAGAAAATTGCTGGAAATAGGAAGGTTCATTATAATGGAGGATATGATGGACAATGGAATGATATTTTTCATGAGAAAACAAATGAAATTGGATCTGGAATTAAACATATCCTTATTATGCCTAATTTGCAATCTCATAATATGATCAATAATCTCAACTTTTGTAAGTTTCTCAACTCAGCTAATAAGAGAAAGATGGAGTTTCATGATGATCATATAAGAAAGAATGTTCAATTTCCCTCCTGTACAACTCCCATGATTAAATGTTTTAAATGTGGAATGTACGGGCATTATGCAAAACAATGCCCTAAGGGAAAATCTCATGAAGAGAATCTACTTGGTCATATGGTCAGTATTTATGTGCATGATGATGAGGAGAATACAAATGATATATGAGGTGAATGAAATGATGAAGCTCAGTCAGTGGTTTAAGAAGGTAGTGGAATAATTGTATGTTTATCAAGAATAATGTATGGTACTATAGAATATAGAAAAATCTAAAGATTGTTACCCTATTGTCTTTCCTTGAGTTTTTGAAAGTATATGATGAATGGTACTGGTAACTATGAAAGGTTACTCAAATATTTTTAGAAGGTAGATGATATGTGCATAATGAAAGGATAATGAGATAATGAGATGTTTGATAGTATTAATGAGCTCAGGACTGGTATAAGGGCATAGTGATATCATGGTTTGAGTATACAGAATTCTGGGATTTTGGTATGTGGAAAGAGTTAACTTTTGACAACATTCATTTTCTCACTAAGGTTCAATGGGTACTCATGTTTCAGGAGAATAAATGATTATGTAATTCACATGTTTGTAATGTGACAAACAAGATATATATATATATCTTATTTTATAAAGACGATAAATGATTGTATTAAATGCTTAGTAGATGACCATTCTAGTGATCATTTTATTTATACTATGAGATTGGACAGAAGTATTTTGGGTAAACCTAAAGATTGGAAAAGATTAAGTTAGACATTAGATAGTATTGTTTAAGGCTAGAACTTTTTATTATGTTATAATAGTATTGTTTGAGAAAAAGGAAAACCCATAGGATGGGTGACAACCCGTCGCGTCGGACAAGGATGTGGGAATCAAACCCACAACTGAAGTGCGACATGCCTTTATCGCCTACCACTGGCCTACAAGAAGTCCCCGGTTAGTAGAAACTAGTTTTATTTTATTAAGAGCTATGATAGATGATGTATAATTCCATTTTAGAAACCATTTACAATTTATCTCAGCATAGATGGATTTATGTATTTTTAATAAATTTTGCTAAATATTTAGTGATAGAAATAGATGGAATTACCTATCATTCTATCGCATTATCTGTTAACACATCACGAATGAAAAATTAAACTTCATTTATTTAAGAGATGAAGTGGAAATTGTTCAAGGAATGAACAACGTTGAGATTATACCAAAATCATGTAAGTATTGGTTTTAACTCAACAATTCTTCAACATTGGGAAAATGATCTTGAGAACTAAAAACAATGTCCTAGTACCCTCATGCCTGATGAATTAGATGACACCTTAAATCATCACAAATTTATGGCTTTTTTATTGATGGATTTTTCATAGCCCTGTTCTCTACCACTCTCTATCAGAACATGATGGTTAGATTTATCTTCCATATACATATTTTCACCTATGTTGTCCTATGTCGAAACCCAGTGTTGAGTTACTTTGGGTGATCGTTATGATTATAACATTCCATTTTAAAATGAAGTTTTAGAATTCATTTTTACAATGTGGGTTTCTATGAAAGAAACTTTCAAGTAGTAAACCACTTATAACCCCGATGAATTTTGAGAGAGAAATTCATTTTAAGGGGGGTAGAATATAACACCCCGATATTTTATGAGAAATATTATTTTTAATAACTTTGATGTCTTGTGTTGTACGCTACCCCAAGATTATCTTGCGTAGTACGAAACACCATATTAGATTATAGTATATGAAAACACTATTCTAGGATTGTGTTGCACGCCAGAGAAACCTTCCTCGATAGTGTGTTGTACGCAATACCGAGTTTCACTAAACGAGAAATTATTATAATACTATTACGAACTAGCCATTATGAATAGTAATACCCACTTTATAAAATTTTATAAATTTTATCTTTCAAAATAGACTTCAATTTTGGATTCCAAATATCGAAATTAGCCACGTGTTAATTTTGGTATTTTTCTGAAAATGTTCAATTTTTTATGAATAGTGAAAACACAATGTTATTGGTTAAAACCGAATTTTTATTTAAATAATCATTTATTTTATTTAAATTTATTTTAGGTAAAAATTGATACATAATACCTATATAAGTTCAATGTAATTCATTGGATTCATTTTATAATAATTTTAGATATATAAAAAATTTATTGAACTTTTCACTGTCTTTTACCCAACTCCTAGGAGAATTTGAAAATTTACATAAAAAATAATTTTACCGCTTCTGTGAGTGAAATTTGAAAAATCCGAATGACACAGTTCATATCAAGGAGTAAAATTCGGTTCAATAAGATAATAATAATTTTGGGTGAATAGTGACTTTTTAATTTTATTTACCACAGTTATAAGTAAATAGGGTAATTAAGGGTAAAAATAATATTATTATTACCCTAACACATTTCCTAATTCTATTGGATAAAAGTAATTCGACCAAAAAAACCTTAGAAATTATATATGACAATTTTGGTCCACCTGGATTAGATTAAGACATTTATTATTACTTTATTTAAAGAAGAGTTAAAATAGTTAAAATCAATGTTTAATAACTAAAACATTTTTAATATAGGGTTATACATAAGATAAATGAGACTATAAATATTAATTAGAAATATAAAATTATTTCCTACATGATATTATTTTATTTATAATTTTTAGACATTAAATATGTTAATTTATTTATGACACAATGATGATGCAGTAATTACCTTATTAATGAAATATTAACATAATTTATGTTATAAATACCCAAATAAAAGTAATATTAGACATTGAATAAATTACACTAATTGTTTAGATTAATTTTACATGTATGTATTGATTAAATTAACTTTTTCTAACTAATAATGCTGTTTTGATTTTCACAAAAAATCAATTACCAAATAGGGTCAAAATTGACATAAAATAGTTTTTAAATGTAATATTATATTATTAATTTATTTTCTATTTCTACAAGTCTAAGGTTCGGCTAAATGACTTAGACAAGGTTATATGTGTTAATAACGAACCACATGGGGTTCTTTTAGCTTGATACAATATGTTTATCAACCATATGGTGTAAGAAAACAAGAAGACACATTAACAATTAAATTATTTAACTTAGAGATAAATCTAAATAATATGGTTAAAATAGTAACCTAAACTTGTCTAAAACCTATTGGTTGAGAGTAATGCGACCCATACCCACTTTATCTTTGAAATAAATCGATTTGGAGCTATTATAAACCGAATATGACTTTATTGTAAAATAATATTTTAATTTTTTTCTAGGGTGCCCCTCTCCTCCATTTTTAAAGGGAACCTCCTCCCTCTCCTCTTTAAACAGTTTTGAGCTTTCAATATCAGCCAAACCCTTCCCAATTCTTTTATAAACATACCTGGAAACATTATAGAGGTTATGGTCTCCTAAAAAGACCAACTCTAGTGCCTTAACAGGAAGCTTAAAAGAGGTGCTTCAAAGAAGAGGTAATCTCTTCTACCGATTCTTTCATGTTTTCTTTCTTCTTCAAATTCTTCTTCTTTATTTTTTTCATTAAAAAGTAATAACATATGTATACCTAATATAATGATATGTTATTATAAATATTAAACAACCCCATTTCACCTTCTATCCATCCTATGGAAAACGAAATCACCGCGCATGCTTACATACGGAATACCGTCTCCACTCTGTGGTGTAATCGGTTTTTCCACCACCACCTTACTTGGATGGGTATAATGGTGTAAATAATAACTATATATAGTTATTATAACATCATATGGATTATGAGATATTATATCAGCCACTACAATTCAATTCAATAATTATGGGAACAATATCATCGCTCGTGCGTACGTACGGATTACCGTCTCCACGACAAGATGAGATTAATTCTCTATGTTAACTATTCAAGAATGATTATAAAGTATATATAGTGAATAATAATGAAATATATGACATGATAAAGATAATGGATTTATATATATATATTTCATCTACTTACTTCCATTCATGTCAATAAGGAAAGGAAAACATCGTTCATGCGTACGTATGGCCTATCGTCTCCATAAACGATGTATTTAATTTCATTTATCTATCTATTATATATATATATAGTGAATATATATGATATATAAATCATGATTTACATTCCTTAAGTAATTAAATCATGATATAAGTAATAATAATATCAATAACAACAAGTCCAAACACGTACAATAAATAAAATTATTTGACCCAAAACATTGCTTTAACATGGAATTTACAAAAGAACGGGTAATATAAAGTAATAAGAGAACCATATATGATATCATAACAAGGAATATGATTCTGTAATAAGTGAAAGAAATTATTTAAATCATTATACAAGAGGTTCATATACGTACAAAGCATATCATACCTAAGGTAAGGGATAACATTTCCAATCTTGTTTTTATCCGAGATTGTTTATTCGTAAGTACTTACTGGGGTATATTTTTCATCTATGTCCATAAAATTTTTTTTCATAAAGATATTAATATTATTCCCTCTATGTTTAAATTAATTTTTAACCCGTTTTGACTTTTACATTGTGTTATGAAAGGAATCTTTCTTTCGTTTTCCATATGTGGTACTTTTTGTCTTTTCCGTTAAAAGTTCGAGGAAAATGTTTTTTTAACTTATACGACATGAAGGGATTTTTACGGTTTCGTAACACATTATTTTTCATGAATATTACTATACAATATTTCATTATTATTTTTAAAAAAAGCATTTTATTTTAAAATTTCATTGCAATTAGTAAAAATAAATGATTTTAAAGACGAAATGATATTTTCCTTAAGAATTCATTTCATGTGTTTTGTCAAAACTATTTTCCGTCTAAGATGACATTATTTAGTATGATTATGTTTCATTTATGAAGTATCTATTATTTACATGTTTTGATTTTTCATATGATGAAATTATATCCATTTATTTATTATGTATTATGTTATGATGGGATGATGTTTATGAAACCCATTTTATTCGTTGGGTTATTATGAATGATGTATGTTTATTTTTTGGCACATGAAAGAATGATTTCATTATGAGATAGGTGGGACTTATATCTCCCTCCAATACATTGGGTAAAGATTTATATCTCATGATATAGACATGGATGGAATGGTAAGTTAATCCGGTTCAGTGATACAGGACTGGAATGAGGAGTGAACTCAACTCAGAAAGGGACATTGTGAACTAAGATTGTCTTGGCAGCAATGTCTTGGAAACTATGGATATCATATCATGTGATTAATGGTTTTCCACAATTAAATGTTTTATTACCATGATATTTTATCATGATTTTTGTTCCTTTATGATATATGCTTTATGTACTTCCATGATTTATGTCTTTCCTCAAGATTTTGATGTTTTGATTTTATGTTCAAGTTTTTGCAGTCAAATGTTTATGGATTGTTTTATGTTCTCTATGTTTACCCTTATTGAGAATTTGATCTCAAAGTTTTAATGTTTTATTTTCCCCAGGATATAAAGAATGGTTTTAGGTAATAAAAGAAAATGGGAGGATCATTATGGGAGATGTTGAAGATTTGTCACCATGATTAGAAGATAATTTTTATGAGTTTCCTAAGACACAAAACTATTACGATCCTTGTGTGTTTGTTTTTTGTAATGTATTAAGTGTTCTGAAAATATAATGTAATTTCGATTTACGTCAATTACGGGTCTCTACAGTTGGTATCATAGGAAAGGTTTAGTTAACCTTTGGAAACTAGGATGCGAAAACTTTAGTGAAATCCCTAGATATATTTATAATGTATGTCTAGAGATGTCCCTAAGGATAAGTATATGTATAGGTTATAGTCCTAGAATTAAAAAAATGATATTATAATTAAAACTATTATTCTATATATTTAAGGTAATACCCCTTGATTATGATTTTTTCCTCTAACACTATTCCTTTTACGTTTTAGAAAATGGATGGAAACAGAAAGATTCATGATAATGGAGGATAAAAATGGACAATGGAAAGATATTATTTATAAGCAAACAAATGAAATTCGATCGGGAATTCTACATATCCTTATTATTCCAAATCATAAATCTCATAATGTGATTAATAATCTCAACTTTGGTAAGTTTCTCAACTCAGCTAATAAGAGAAATATGGAGTCTCATGATGATCATAGAGGAAAGAAAGTTCAGTTTCCCTTATGTAAATCATGTCGGAAGAGGAATCAGGGAGAATGTTTCAATGGAACTGGAAGATGCTTTGGGTGTGGAAAATATGGACACAAATCCAGTAAGAGAAAAGGAAACGGTTCAGTTAACACCATGGACAAGGATAATAGTATTTCTACAACATCAACTATGATTAAATGTTTTAAATGTAGAATGTACATGCATTATGCAAACCAATGCCCTAAGGGAAAATCTCATGAAGAGAATATGCATGGTCATATGGGTAGTATATCATGATGACGAGGAGAAAACAAATGATATATGAGGTGAATGAAATGATGAAGCTCAGTCAATGGTTTAAGAAGGTAGTGGAATAATTGTATGTTTATCAAGAATAATGTATGGTACTATAGAATATAGAAAAATCTAAGGATTGTTACCCTATTGTCTTCCCTTGAGTTTTTGAAAGTATATGATTAATGGTACTAGTAACCAAGAAATGATACTCAAATATTTTTAGAAGGTAGATGATATTTTCATAATGAAAGGATAATGAGATAATGAGATGTTTGATAGTATTAATGAGCTCAGAACTGGTATAAGGGCATAGTGATATCATCGTTTGAGTATACAAAATTTTGGGATTTTGGTATGTGGAATGCGTTAACTTTTGACAACATTCATTTTCTAACTAAGGTTGAATGGGTACTCATGTTTTAAGAGAA
This sequence comes from Viscum album, assembly GCA_963277665.1. NCBI lineage: Eukaryota > Viridiplantae > Streptophyta > Magnoliopsida > Santalales > Viscaceae > Viscum > Viscum album. Next base: position 928,775,021 of record OY728146.1, on the reverse strand, counting down.
TAAATGATTATTTAATTCACATGTTTGGAATGTGACCAACAAGATATATATATCTTATGATATATAGATGATAAATGATTGTATTCAATTCTTGGTAGATGACCTTTCTAGTAATCATTTTATTTGTACTATGAGATTGGACAGAAGTATTTTGGATAAACCTGAAGATTGGAAAAGATTAAGTTAGACATCAGATATTATTGTTTAAGGCTAGAACTTTTTATTTTGTTATAATAGTATAGTTTGAGAAAAAGGAAAACCCATAGGATTGGCGGAACCTGTCGCGTCGGACAAGGATACGGGAATCGAACCAACAACCGAAGTGCGACATGCCTTTATTGCCTACCACTGGCCTACAAGAAGACCCCGGTTATTATAAACTAGTTTTATTTTATTAAGCGCTATGATAGATGAAGTATAATTCCATTTTAGAAACCATATACAATTAATCTCAGCATATATGGATTTATGTATTTTTAATAAATTGTGCTAAACTTTTAGCGATAGAAATAGATGGAATGACCTATCATTCTATCGCATGATCTGCTAACACATCAAAAATGAAATATTAGACTTCATTTATTTAAGAGATGAAGTGGAAATTGTTCAAGGCATGAACAACGTTGATATTATACCAAAATCAAGTAAGTATTCCTTTTAACTCCACAATTCTTCAACCTTGGGGAAATGATCTTGAGAACAAAAAACAATGTCCTAGTTCCCTCATACCTGATGAATTTGATGGTACCTTAAATCATCACAAATTTATGGCATTGTGATTGAAGGATTTTTCATATCCATGTTCTCTACCATTCTCCATCAGAACATGATGCTTAGATTTCTCTTCCATATCCATATTTTCACCTATGTTGTCCTATGTGGAAACCCGGTGCTGAGTTACTTTGGGTGATCGTTATGATTATAACATTCCCTTTTAAAATTATGTTTCAGTATTCATTTTTACGATGTGGGTTTCTATGAAAGAAAACTTCAAATAGTAAACCACTTATAACCCTGATGAATTTCAAGGGAGAAATTCAGTTTCAGGGGGGTATAATTTAACACCCTGATATTTTATGAGGAATATTATTTTTAATTACTTTGATATCTTGTGTTGTACGCAACACAATGATTATCTTGCGATGTATGTAACACCATATTATCTTAAAGTATATGAAAACACTATTCTAGACTTGTGTTGCATGCTAGAGAAACCTTCCTCAATAGCGTGTGTTGTACGCAATACAGAGTTTCACTAAATGAGATATTATTATAATATTATTATGAACTAGCTGTTATGAATATTAATACCCAATTATTGAAATTTTAAATATTTTATCATTCAAAATGGACTTTATTTTTTGGATTCTGAAAATCAAAATTAGCCGAGGGTGAATTTTTTATATTTTTCTGAAAACATTCAATTTTTGATGAATAGTGAAAACACTGAGTTATTGGTTAAAACCGACTTTTTATTTAAATAATATTTTTTTATTTAAATTTATTTTATGTCAAAATTGATAAATAATACCTATAAAAGTTCAATTGAATTAATTGGAGTCATTGTATAAAATTTTAGATATATAAAATTTTTATTGAACTTTTCACCGCCTTTTACCCACCTCCTAAGAGAATTTGAAATTTACATAAAACATAATTTTACCGCTTCTGTGAATGGAATTTTGAAAATCTGAGAGACATTGTTATTATCAAGAGGTAAAATGCAGTTCAATAAGATAAATATATTTTTTTGGTGAAGAATAAATTTTTACTTTTATTTACTACAGTTAAAAGTAAATATGGTAATTAAAGGTATAAATGATATTATTATTTCCCTAAAACATGTCCTAAATCTTTTGGATAAGTTTAATTCGACCATAAACAACCTTAAGAATAAGATATGACTATTTAGGTCCACATGGATTATATTAGGATATTTATAATTATTTTATTTAAAGAAGAGTTAAAATAGTTAAAATCAAAGTGTAATAACTAAAACATTTTTAATATAGGGTTATACATAAGATAAATTAGACTAAAAATATTAATTATAAAGGTAAAAATATTTCCCACATAATAGTATTTTATTTGTAATTTAAAGACATTAAATAAGTTAATTTATTTATGAAACAATGATGATGCAGTAATTACCTTATTTATGATATATTAACATAATTGTTATTATAAATACCCAAATAAATTTATTTTGAGTCTTTTTATAAATTACACTAATTTTTTAGATTAATATCACTCGTTGTTATTTACTCAATTAACTTTTTGGAACTAATAATGCAGTTATGATTTTCAAAAAAATCAATTACCAAATAGTGTCAAAATTGACATAAAATAGTTTTTTTAAAAAATATTATATCATTAATTGTTATTCTATTTTTAAAAATCTAAGGTGTGGCCAAATGACTTAGATAAGGTTATATATGTTAATAATGAACCACTTTGGGTTTTTTTGGCTTGTTATAGTAAGTTTATTAACCATATAGGGTAAGAAAACAAGAAGACACGGTAAAAGTGATATTTTTTAACTTACAGTTAAATATAAATGATAAGGTTAAAACAGTATCCTAAACATGTTTAAAACCTATTGGTTGTGAGGATTTCGACCCATCCATACTTTAGCTTAGATCAATTTGGACATATTATAAACCGAATATGAGGTTATTATAAAATAATATTTTATGTTTTTCCTAAGGAGCCCCTCTCCTCCATTATTAAAGGGCACCTCCTCCCTCCCCTCTTTATATAATTTTGAGCTTTCAAGCTCGGAAAACCCCTTCCCAATTCCCTTATAAACATACCTAGAAAAATTATAGAGGTTTTTTTCTCTTCTACCGATTCTTTCAAGTTTTCTTTCTTCTTCAACTTCTTCTTCTTTAGTTGTTTGATTATAAAGTAATAACATCTATATCATTAATATAAATATATGTTATTATAAATATTAAACAACCCCATTTCACCTTCTATCCATCCTATGGAAAACAAAATCACAGCGCGTGCGTACATACGGAATACCGTCTCCACGTCGTGGTGTAATCTGTTTTTCCACCACCACCTTACTTGGATTGGTATAATGGTGTAAAGAATAACTATATATAGTTATTATAACATCATATAGATTCTGAGATATTATATCATCCACTCCTATTCAATTAAATAATTATGGGAATGATATCATCGCTCGTGCGTACGTACGGATTACTGTCTCCACGACGCGATGAGATTCATTCTCCATGTTAACCATTCAAGAGAGATTATAAAGTATATATAATGAATAATAATGAAATATATGACATTATAAAGCTAATTTATTTATGTATATATATATATTTCATCTACTTATTTCCATTAATGTCAATAGGGAAAGGAAAACATCGTTCATGCGTACGTACGGCCTACCGTCTCCATGAACGGTGTATTTCATTTCATTTATCTATATATTATATACATATATATTGAATATATATGATATATAAATCATTATTTACATTATTTATGTAATTAAATAATGATATAAGTAATAATAATATCAAGAACAACAAGTCCAAACATGTATGATAAATAAAACAATTTCACCCAAAACGCTGCTTTAACATGGAATTTACAAAAGAACGGGTAATATAAAGTCATAAGTCCAACATATATGATATCATAAAAATGAATATGATTCTGTAATAAGTCAATGAAATTACTTAAAACATTATACAGGAGGTTTGGATACGTAAAAATCATATCATACCTAAGGTAAGTTATAACTGTTCTAATCACGTTTTTATCCGAGATTGTTTATTCGTAAGTATTTACTGTGGTATATTTTTCATCCATGTCCATATAATGTTTTTCATAAAGTGTTTAATATTCTTCCATGTATGTTTAAAGTAATTTTTACCTCTTTTTGACTTTTAATTTGTGTTATGAAAGGAATCTTTCTTTCCTTTTCCATACGTGGTACTTTTTGAATTTTCTGTTAAAAGTATGATTATAATGTTTTTTTAACATATACAACATGAACATATTTTTATGGTTTCATAAAACCTTATTTTTCATGAAGATTACTCTACAATACTTCATTACTATTTTCAACAAAATCCTTTTCTTTTAAAATTTCATTTCATTTTGTGAAAATAAAATGAATTTAAAGAAGAAGGGATATTTTCCACAAGAATCCATTTCTAGTGTTTTCTTAAAACTATTTTCCATCTAAGATGACATTATTTAGTCTGATTATGTTTCAAGTATAATGAATCTATTATTTACATGGTTTTATTTTTCATATTATGAAATGATATCCATTTATTTTATATGGATTGTGTTATAATGGGATGATATTTATGAAACCCATTTTATTCGTTGGGTTATTATGAATGATGTATGTTTATTTTGTGGCACACGAAAGAATGATTTCATTATGAGAATGGTGGGACCTATATCTCCCTCCAATGCATTGGGTAATGATTTATATCTCATGAGGTAGACATGGATGGAACGGTAAGTTAATATGGTTCTGTGATAAAGGACTGGAATGAGGAGTGAACTCAATTCTGAAAGGGACATTGTCCACTAATATGGTCTTAAAAGTAATTCCATGGATACTATGGAAGTCATATCATGTACTTAATGGTTTTCCACAATTAAATGTTTTATTCCCATGCTATTTTATAATTATTGATGTTCCGTTATGATATATGCCTTACGTACATCCTAGATTTATGTCTTTACTCGTGATTTTGATGTTTAGATTTTAGGTTCAGGTTTTTACATTCAAATTTTTATGGATTGTTTTATGTTCTCGATGTTTACCCTTACTGAGCATTTGAGATCACCCTTTTAATATTTTCTTTTCCCCAGGATATGATGAAAGGTTTTGGGTAAGAAAACAAAAGGGGAAGATCTTTATGCGAGATGTTGAAGATCTTTCACCATGATTAGAAGATTATTTTTTCGAATTTCCAAGACACTAAACTATTACAATCCTTGTGGGATTGTTTTTGTTATGTATTAATTATTCTGTAAAAGTAATGTAATTTCTATGTACGTCAAGTACATTTCTCTACATGTCGGGTGATTGGTTTTTACCACAATAATTACATTATGAGTTTTAGGATTGTCATATGTTGAATGAAAATAATTATATAATTATTTCAATGTACTTATTTAAATACATGAATTTTATAGTCATTATAAATTTCATTTACATCACATAAATTGATAATAGAAAACAGAACACCTATTAATAGTGTGTCATATATATATTAATGTTGTTGTAAAAACACATATTAACTCCCAAAACTATATGTGATTTCATATTGTGAATTGTCATGTATGCTACATGTCATGTAAGTACCGTGAACATGATGTGGACCATACAAATAATGCCTCACAGAAAGTAATTGATAGTACATTTCATATATATAAAAAGGGTATATGTCATGTTTCCTCTACTATATGACATGTTAAACTGAAGATCGAAATTAAAATTGCGAAAATAGGTACACACCATGTTCTCTGTGAATAAACTACTTAAATGAATTTATTTTTAAATTTAAATTATAGTGTGTTATTATATTCGATATTGTTTGCAAGGTAAATTATGATGGTGTAATTAATTAATAAGATAAATAATTTTTTTATGAAATTTGTATTAATAAATACATATTTGATCAAATTTATAGCTAGTTCTGAAAAAACATTTTTTATGCATGTATAATAAAGAGATTGATAGGCCTATATATGTGTTCAGTTTATTTTAATTTAATAATAATTTATTTATAATTTTTTATAATTAAAAAAATTAAATAATAATATATCAATAAACCCCTTTTCCATTTTATGTAATGTTCTATGTATCTACAATTCCCTTTATATAACCTTGAAACTCTAGTTATTCTCACTTATATGTGAGTAAACATCGGTAACAAAAGGTGATCATAGGAGAGTTTAGAGGATTTAAATTATATTTTGGGAAAACCCTACCAATGAGACACATATGCCAGATGGGGAATGCTGTAAGTTGAACCAATCTCGTATCATGTTGTTACTCTAATAGGATCAATGGTTATTTTTTCATCCACTCAAATAACAATATAATATTATAATATAATGATCATTCCACATATTTATTTTATTATTGTATTGTTCATAGTAAATAATTTATGTTTATTTGTTATTTAAATGTGTTCACATAAAATAAATCAATTAACAATAATTCGATATAAAATAAAATAAATGGGTTACAAATATATTCATTAATAAAAAAATGGAAAATTATTTATCTAAATTACATGAAAAATTAAATATAGTACAAAATTATAAATTGTATAAGAAAAATTACTCACATAAGATAAAATTATTCATGGATATATCAAATAAGTAAATCCTTATGTTACATTAATTTAAATGAAATATTAGATCAATGTAATTTTATTGAGTTTACCAGGGTGCCTTAAATTTTTAGATATTTTAATTAAACAATTTATGATAACTTATCATATTTGGAATTTAGGGTTCATTTCCAATTCAACACTGGGGGAAACTATAAGGAATGACTTGAAGTAAGCCCTGATAGACTTTTAATAATGGGGAGCCTACTCAATAGATCACAGAACTATATATTAATGTAGTTATTTATACCATCTACATAAATAACATTGAATACATTTTCAAGTACTTATACGGGTTATTAGAAGTGAAATATGTGCCCATTCTATTAGAATATCTATGTGAATTTTTATTCTAAATCCAATAGAGATAGAGTGTGCTATTTTCTAAAATAGTGGGAGGATAATCAATTAAATAATTTTTACTTCATATTTTATCAATCTATATAAATAAATAAATACTTTTTTTGTTGTATAAAATTTAATGTAAAATATCCTTAACATAATCCATATAATCTATTTTAGAGAATTATAGTATCTCCATCAAGAAGATATTATGGGAGTTGTACAAGTGTTATAAATTATATTTTCTATAAGAGGATGTTATATGTGTAGAGTCTCACATTCTTGAGAATGATAAAACTAAGAATTCTAGTGTGGTCTAACATGATATCTTATGGAAACATGTGAATGTTGTACTAGTTTAAGTGTACCTCATCTTGTCATCTATGTTTAGTTCTCACAAGAAGATTCATAAAAGTATGGATGTATCCAATATGTTTCCCCACCATCTTGATCGTTATCATGTGAATGAAATATTGTCTAGTTATGATATATCTTTGAACACTTCACATGGAAGCTTAAATAATTTGGGGTTTATAATACTCATGTAGTTAAAATTATTGTCCATGTTGATAATTTTGACATTTTTTGTTTTATTAAGCCTGATGATTTTTTCATTGAACATTTATTTTCTCCAATAAATAAATGGTTATATAGTTTTATTGTGAGTTATAAAATGAATTTTTTTAAAATTTCAATCATATAAAATCATTATATGATTCACATTAATGATAAGGATATGATAATTGAAAATACTATAGTCACCGTGGTGAATATTGGGGAGGTAAATTGAATAAGACCTCAGAATAAATCAAATTCTAATGTTAATTTACATAATCTAACCAAGAATACAAATATATAAAAGTATGATAGAGAAAAAAGAAATAATTCTTTCCATTTAGAAATAAGTTCCACTAAAAGAATAATTGAACCACATTAAAGATTCACGTGGATGCATTAGGTGCATTTTTTATCAAATGTAACATCTCTATTTCTACCATTTGTGTATAAGATAAAACATTTTTTATCCAATTTATATTAATATACAAGAAAAAATTTTATTTGAGAATGTCATAGAAGTTGATTTTGATAATTGAGCTACCAATTGATTAAATACAACTAAATTTTCTATAGAACACTACAACCTTACTTTATTGAAATGAATGATAATTCAAATTAGAGAATTATAATTATATAATTAGTGTTACCAATAACATTATATCTATTTCCATTTCATATATGGATTTATTAATAATAATGTTTTTTAAAAAATAACTTTCATTTATACTGATATAATTTTTTTTTGTTTAATTAAATTTTAATAATGGATGTTATATACAATTATTTGAAAAACAACTGTTGAAAATCGACAATAAATTATGTTCACATGACATTTATCGCAAAATATTATGTTATGGTAGTCTTATTTTATTTAATATTAAGTGATTAAATATGATAAACCTTGGTGAGAATTTATATTATTTTGATAAAAAACCACTTGGTATTTCTCATTCTAGTTTATAAGAAAAAATTCGTAAACCGACATTTGGAAGAAAGATTGAAAGTGTAATAGTTATTCATGTATTAGTTCACATAGGTACGTTAACTCCTTTTCTTGTTGAATATAGAGGTTTATGTTATTTCATTATAAGTTTAATTAACAACATTTTGAGACATAGATGAATCTTTATAATGACCTATACATCTGAATCCTTTGATAAATTTAAGGGTTTTAACAATGGTATAGAGAGTCAACCAATACTAATATAAATATACTTATCTTAGACCATGGAGAATATTATGTTAACTGATAATTCACAAAATATTCAATAAGTCTTGAGATTATGTCTCAACTCACTACCCCATACTCACCATATTATAATTATGTTAATGAAATATGGAACTACACCATGTTGGATATATTTAGTTTTAGGATGAGTCATGAAAATAGTTTAATATCATTTTTTGGATATGAATTATAGTCTATAGTAGACATAAAAAAAAAGGTAAAATTTAATTGTAAAATATAATCACATTTGACATGATTTATGGGAAATATTTCCTTTTTAACATTTATATGTATGGAGATGCATAATGTTTATTGGGGATGTCGCTAACAAAAAACTAGCACCCTGATACATGTATTGTATCTGAATAGGATTTAATTAATAGAAAATGTGATATTATCTATATTAACACTTAGAAAAAAATATAATATTGGAATTTTGGGATATATTACTTGAGAGGGAGTGTGTGTCAAAAATATATAAAGGGGGAATGATAGACATTAAAGAGTATAGTCTTCATGATAAAAAGGATTTATTATAACGAAAAATTCAATAATATCCAATAAAATGGGACATTACAGAGATATAAATAATATATAGGTGCACCATAGAGGTAAGGAATCCAAAGATATATGGATTTCTAGTAACCAGGAATGGTGACTCCTTATTAGTGGATAATAATGATCACTTTTCCTATAAGGAAGTAGTAAAAAACTATGAAGTTACATGATTGATATAATCAAAGAACATTGAGATTGATTCCATGTACTAAACCAAGTTTATCTAATAATATATCCTCTAATATATGTAAATAATATTGGGTAAGATTTCATATTCAAGAAGAAACATGACACAGGGGTAAAGTTAATATATATAAGGTCTGAGGGGTTTCTAAAGTGATTAGGAAATATCATTTCATAGACTACGAAGAAACATTCTCACTAGTTTCTATGTTGAAATCATTCTGAATAATAAATTCAAGATAAATTTACCCTGATAATGAGGGTTGTAATGTGAATGAAAAAAAACTCAATAATTTTATCCATATAGAATATGTATTTATGAAAACACCTAATGGTATTTTTCAAAAATTAATTCCAAGAAGTTGTGAATGTTTTAGATATCTATATGTGTTGATGTAAGAATAAAGATCATGTATAATTTACCTTGATGAATCTATAATGTAATTTTCATCATAACCAATGAGTGTGATCCCTATATATATAAAAGGACTTTTAGGAGAGTGGTTATTTTCATAGTAATATATTTCATGATATATTACTAATTGTAAACAAGGTACTAGTATTATATTCTATAAATAAAAGTATAAAGAAGTGATTCTAAATGAATGTCTTATGTTAATCTTTTTACATTATTGAGATAATGTCCATTCATGATAAATATAAGTTCAGTATTGAAATTTTTTAGGGTACATACTTTGATAAGGTGCAAAATATATTTTTAAATTAACAATCCAATATGGGATTGGTTCTAATTTCCCATGGTATACAACTTTCTATGAAAATGATTCACTAGACAAAAGAAGAAATATAGATGATGTGTATGATTCCATATTTATCTATGATAGGATATGTCAAGTTTTTATTTCTATATTGCATGAATCATGTTTCCTATTCAATGAGAATGGTATGAAAATATAAATCATTCCTAAAAGACTAGTATTGGACTTCAATGAATATTATCCTAATGTATATTGTGTGTACTATGGTGTAACTCCCCCTCAGTCCATTGACCAATGTTTTGGATGGATGGATTATTTGATGTTATGCATACATATCTTTATGATGAAGGAATCAAATTAGTAGTGGGATTCTATATTTTTTCCATGGGAGACTATAACTCATTATCATAGTAAGATATAATAGAAAAATACTAATATATATCAATAAAAAATAAATTGAGTACATATAATTAATAATACATAACATGTTATAACAAATTAAATACAAAGGAAAATATTTATACAATCATAGTGTCATTCTAATATAGGAAAACTGATCACCAACTAGAAAAAACCTGAATAAAAATAAGAAAATAAATGTTCAAGTCTCAATAAATATCTAAAAAACATTGTATTTCCATCTTTAAAATGGTCCCATATGTCATTTTAAATGGTCCCAACTCAGACCACTACCCATCCAGAACCAACAACTAAAAAAGGATACTAATGAACTTAAGTGTCATGGACCCTCGAGTAGGGTGTGAGTAGAACATAGTATGGAATAAAATATTCAATAACATACATAACTAGAAAACATAGAGTATACATAAGTGATATTAAATAATACAGAATGAAAAAATAAATATATAATCACTATCTGTCCAGAGGTTCCAACATGACACATGTTACAGATTATAATAGCTCCATTCAGTGTCCAAGTGTCTTTGAGAATAAAGCATAAAACTTAGGGGAATTAAAACCATCCTTGTAATAGAAAAATTTATCCAATTAATCATATTGATCCCATTATATATGAAATATCCTCGGTAAAAATACCCATCCTATAACACAATCTATTGAGGGTCGTAGCTCACCCAAAACCACCACCCTCCCTCAAGGGGGTGTCCCACCCTTAAGCTATATCTACTGCAATCTATATCACCTAAGAAACATAACCTATCATGCACGCAAGGGGACACATCCCCTATGAAAAAATTCATATCATTACTTCACTAAATATGAATTATAAACCTCTTCAAACTCTTGAACCATAATTTTTATTTTTAAAAACATCTCTTTAAAACATGTAAAACTAGGGGAACATCCTACGAGAATGTAATAAAACATGAAATCATGCTATCCCAACTACAAACCATTGATATATAATATATATAGACATAAATAATTAATCATGAAGAACAATACCTTCCTAAAACCTCTTAATATATACCACATAAGATGGCCTACCACCATAACCTAGGGAATATCCTATCGGCTTGCCTCTCAAGTGTGCAAGATATCATCATCACTCTAACTATATCATTCTCACAAAAGGTGAAAACTATAATCCTTTATTTATTAATATGCACTCCATTTATAGGGTTTACATATATTTCAGGAATCCTTCGGGTCCCCTAGGTCACATAATAAATTATTAACCCTACATGGGTCCTTAGTATCCTTGACTCTCAAGTCAACACTCATTACATTGAGGAAATTAAATCCCTCAGTGTCATCATAATTGTATTTTAGAATCACTGGACTCATAGGATAATCCATTCTAGAAATACTCTAGTAAATTGGAGCAATCCCCATCTATCATTCTATATCATGCATGGTTTGTCCACTCACCCAACCTATCAATAAAAATCTTCCAATTTATTCTTTCATGGTGTTTAATTACTAAATGGGCTTGAACTCTTTTCCCTTCTTATGTTCCTACTATCCATGAATATAGTAGGTATTTAATGGGTAATTTTTTGCATTATAGGGCCATTTGTTCTCATTTCATCACGTCTACCTACTCAAGGGATCGAAGGGAACCTATCTAGGTCCCAAATGAATGTTTATTTTATTTAAATATCCCCCGTTAGGGATCGAGTATTATAAGAAGAATAATCTTAATCTTGTATTTAGCTATCAGATGTTGAGGCATCAATCAATTTTATGGGGGTTAATCGTATACCATGGAATGATGTTAATTCAATTCATATGCATTCAATTTTAATTAAATATTTTATTTAATTTAAAATTTTCTTTCTCTCATAGTATAAAGACATTTTATCACATGCCATATTAATTCAAAAATGAAAATTACATGAAGTATTATCATGGTACAACAACCAAAATCATGGAACTTCCCTACATTTAGTGTATCAGAGAAAAAATCTTTTTGTGATTGTCCAAACAAAATGGCCAACATATAACAACTTAAGGCTCAATATAAAACCATAAATACCAATAAGTAATTATTTCTATTAATAGTTTATTATTGAAATAAATTTTAACAATTTATAACTAATTTAAAATTTAATTAAATTATGAATGGATTTCCAATGTCGCACTAATTGACTTAATCCTGTACAAATTTTACGGTATATAGTTTTTTCCTTACACCATCGTAAGAGAAATATATGAGACACAAAACATTGTTAACCATTAATTATATTAAACTAATTAAAATTTTGTCTGATCATCCTTCTAAGACGTCATCTATCTACAAAAATGATTAACCCCCATCATATTTAATTATCTACCACATTATCCGGTTTAAATTTTTACCAACCCCATGAAAGTTTAGATGGAATTAGAAATGAAACAATATAGAAATAGATTGTAGGTAATGGAGGATTTATCTCCCTGAATAGTCACAAAAAATGGCATCGAACCCAACCCCTAATTGAATGTCGACATGATAGATGAATGGTTGGTTCCTTCCTAGTTCATTAATGTAGGAGATTGTATATAAAAGTGGAAGGGGTGTTGAAAACCTAGTGGGTCATAAATGGTATTTCAAAAAAACATTAAAATAATATAGTGGCCCAAAAAAATTCACTATAGTTTGTTTTATTCCATGGTGTTCTCTAGCAATCCCATATAGAGCCTAACTCACCAATGACAACCCCCTGATCCCTCACTTATCAATGTTTTAGATAGATCCATCACCCTTAAGTCAGTAATCCAAAGCTCCTAATATAATGACTAGGTTCAATGTATTTTTGCATAGTGGGCCTACCCTTGTTCCATTATTAACGTGGAAAATTTTTTTATTATCCAACCATATCGACATTTTAATTTCTAATAAGATTCACCCCTTAGTACCAATTGCATCAAAAATCATGTCCCCTAGGCACCACAACATAGTATTATTGCACATCTACCATTCCCAGTCTAAACAGTCACTACTATGGGTGTTTTTTAGATATTTCTAATTGGTATATACCCCAAGATAAATTGTGAACAAAAAATTGAATGCTTGAGAACCATGCCTACCAATCCATGAAACCCCTTATGATGATTCACTATACTTCCCCCCTAGGGTGGATCTCCTAAGTTAATGTTAGTTGTAGTTACACTCAATCATCCCTAGATTCTCACTCAACAACCTAAAGTAGATCATTTTTAATGACATACATCTAATACATTTCATTTATTTTTTATAAACCTCAAAATCCTGATCAGATATTTGGATCTCAAAATGAACCCCACACAAAAAATCAAATTCACTCAAAAAAATTTACAAATATTATGGTTGTGATTATTAACATGCTCCCCACCAATGTAATTATAATCCCCAAGAAGCCTCAATAGAAATCTACATTAATACCATACCAATCATGTAGTCTTCCACTTGAATACTATTCCAATCATGATTTCCAAATCATGTAACACTCATCACGTTCTACTCTGGAATACAGAATGAGATTCCACTATATTTCTCGATACATTAGATACACTACATAAAGACCCAATACATTTATTTTAACCACCATTGAATCACCAAAGGGGAACTCAATAGTATTTCCCTATCCAAATATTCCTTTATTTCATCGATAAATGTTTTTCCATGAATATGGAACTACCCACATTTAGTTTCAACTAATATGGGTTTATTCTGATCAACTATAATTAACACTACAATAATAAATTCCTAAAATATAATTCTCCAGGTAAAATCAAATTCATGATGTGATTTCCATGTCTCTATACCCTATTAAAAAATAACACCATTCAACTCATCTCATATTATATATTAAAAAAAAATTCTCATCCACATTTACCGATGAAAAATTATTTAATATAATCATGATGGATCAATTTACTAAAGGGTTATTAACACTAATCTAACACTAACACTAATGTGTAAATGCTAATCTTGTTGTCATTTCATGATTAGATCATCAATCAACTGATCACAGGAACCATTATATCACCCCTAAAACTTGTACTCCCTTGATCCAACTCATGCTCTAATATTATCCAAACCATACCATGCCCGAGGGTAATGTAGGGAATCCATCCAATAAATTATTTTGTTCCCAAATATGTAATTAAATGAGGAAACAAACAAATTTAAATACTCCCAATCATCAAAATAGGTGATTAAAACTCCATCCATTAATGTATATAATGGCATGACAGGACAACACCACTCATGCCCAAGCACCAAAAAACATTTACCACAAAATCATACTGATAAACCAGGAAAGTCACCCAATATACCAATTAAAACTACCCAATAACAATTTCCATACCCCATAATGGAAAAAGTGTAGTCCCCATCATATGTAATCCCTTTTATAGATCCATTAGTGGAACCTCAATAAGTTTCACCATCACACTATCATCAAAATACATATCAAGGAACACATACATGAGTCAACAATGCCATGACCCCCAAACCATATTCTATGACTCATATAAACAAGAGAGACATCTCTCACCCTTAGAAAAAACATATGATATCATTTCAGTACGAGTCATCCAAAAAGCACAATATCATGGATATATTATAAGTGAATGGAATAATAATTCTATTTTATACATTCTTGCATTCTCATATAATCAATCCATTTCATTCGTATATATTTACTAATCTGACCTTTCCTCTAGCATTTCAGTCAAATATTTCCAAAAACAACATCACCACTCCTCTTGAATGTCAATCATTTGAACGTTTCCATTATCTTTTACACAATAACACATTGACCCTATAATAATTCCAATATACTAATCAACCAACCACACTCTATCTATCATAGCTCCAGAAATAAATTATCATGATTAGGAATCCCTTTTAAGGGAATGATAATAATAAACAATGCTAAGAATCATATTTATCCAACACTTTCAATCCAATCCCTAATTCCAAAATTATCTTATGTTATTTTATGGCACAAAATCTCAGGACATCTCTGTGAATATAACCCATACATAATAGAACTTCTCATGAATATTACTCAAAACAGAAGATTCAATCCATGATTCACATCTCTAAGGAAATGATAGACTTAAGAAAACACCCACTTGAGTGACATTCATACATAACTACTCATGTCAACAATATTACATGTCACACCGATACTCCGACTCATATCTCAAAATCACTAGGCACTCTCATATAGTGCATAATTTTATCTCAAATTGTCTATAACTCATATAATACATAAGTTGTGAACATCCAACATTGTTCTTATCCTAAAAAATACATATATAATTAAATTTCTCGATTATTATTCATATCAATTATATCAAAGTTTTTTATTATCATTATGTAGAATTAAACCAAGAAGCTATATTGAAAAAAAAATATTGGTGGTTACTCATCATTAAATAACTAACTCTAGTTTTTAGTTAACCTTGTACCATAACTACCCACAATGGGTTTATCGATAAGCAATTAAATACTTGTATTGACCCACAAGAGTCATTACACTTCCCTTATAATAGGTTATTAATAGTTAACATCAAATATAATATATATATAGATTCAATATGTCATATTATAATAGAGAAATAACTCATGGTCCAATTGCAGGTGTACCACTATCATGTTATATTGGAAAATAACATTTAAATTTTTGTTGAAATAGTAACAAGGTGGAATATGTAATTACTAATATAAATTATAGACAATGACTCAATATCATATGATTTCTATGAACTAAATAAAATACAAGGGAATTAATCTATATCCATCTATCTAAGTTACAAGAAACATAATACATGATAATTATGAAAATTGAGTATTTTTTGTGGTGAAATCATATAACCAAAAAAATAAAAACCAATAATTGGAACCCCATATATTCTAGTTTCATAGACATCCTACCTAAAAAAGTGTTCATAGGGCACAATTATGATATGTATCACAATCTCTAATATATTCCAACATCACATTCCAATATTGCATATAAATAGTATTAAGAAATCATAGACTTGTAATGTGATATCAGTGCCATTAATTCCCAAATATAACATTATAATGTCTCTTCTCTGGACCACCTATTGGTGTCCAATTCAATGAACTAAATGGTATGCATGCATGCATCCCTATACACAGTTGGTTATCCACTATTAGTGAGTGTATTTTGTGTTACCATGGGGTGACTATGACTCTATATCAGAGTGAAATAATAACAAAAAAATCAACAACTAAAATCTCAAATAAATAAACCTACTATTTGAAATCAATAAAAAGTAGCATATGATAAAACATTAAATGTAGAAGAAAATACAATATTTAAACATGGTGAAACCAACACACAATGGCTTATTTCTCACATAACCGATCATAAATACACAAAATGAAATAATTGTAAGTCTTTAATGATATCCAAGCGATATACCTTATCCATTTCTAATATTTTTTATTCTATTCACTCAGGTGGTCCCTACCTTCGACCTTACCCAAGTGAAAACTATAACTGGTGAAGGATACTTGGGTACCCATGTTATAAGGATGATCAAGTACGGTGTGAGTAAAAATCATAGGGTAACCACCATCGTGGCCATTTATATAACTATTAAAACTAATGTATATGAATTTCATATGATCAAAAAAAGTAAAATAGTCTAAAAAATTATATAAATAACCATCATTTATCCATGAGTTTTGATGTGGTTCCTCTGATCAACTATATCTACATCAACCAGTGTTACAGTTTCTTTAATCAGAAATCATTAAAATTAGCGAAATTATACACAAACCTAATATATAATAATCAACATAGGGGAATATATAATTTCTAAAACATAAGATACCACCAAGGTAAATATACTCATCTTGTAATGTAATATTCCAAGGTTTGGATCTCACATAGAACCATTATTATACCCATATTACATTATATCAAAGATCCAAATCTTACCCTAGACATATATTTTTAAGAACCATTATCTATAATACATACAAATATATCATTACTTTTATGGAAATATAGACTCCATTACCCAATGATCACATCCCACACCCAACACCTAAACCATCATTCATATTTTACAAAACATTCATATAAAACATGTAATCCTCATGGATCATCCTTCATGGAAACTAATATATCATTTAAACAGGGTATCCCACCCCATAACACAATATATATCACATTAATATATATAATAAATCTTGGTAATGCACCCTTCCTACAACCTCTCATTGCATACCACACATAATGAACTCCTACTCAAACTAGGAGAAGATTTTATTTTTTGGACTTTTAAGAAAGAAACCAAAAACCATAACAATACCCATATCAAAATGACACAAACGAGTCATATTCTAATATTACACATTCAATCATTGATAAAATTTATAACTAAAACACCATTTAGGGTAAATATATCACATGGAAACCCTCTATGATCTCCCAATTATTGTCATTACATGCGTTCCTCATATTTTTATCGACTCTCGAATCAACAATAACATCTTAGAGGAAAATACATCCCTCAACATCAGCATCATCATATTTATTCCTTACTAGACTCATAGTATAAAACTTACTCGCATTAGAATATGAAATTGGAAAATGGCCCATCCCATGTTCTAATCCATCATTGGACGGTCCACTCAAACTACCTACCTTTGATCCTCACCTATGAATTTCACACCTTGTTTTTAATTACCACTATAGGTATAATTCAATGTACCACTCTCATCTAATTTTACTAATGGATATAATAAATTTAGTGGTTTCACTAAGTCCTATTAGGCCCATTTTTTCTTGTCCAATCAAACATACCTACTCAGGGGATTCTAAGGGATAATATCTAGAATACCAATGACCACTAATATTTGGTAAATCTCACCCCTCATATTTTATGTATAAAAAATAACATAATCAAAATCAAGGCCAAAAACATCAGTACACAATGAATCAATTAGTGTACAATAACACAACGTTGCCCTTAACACATTCTTAATTAAATTCAAGGAGAGAAAATTTTAATTAAATAATTTTTTTAACAAAATAATAATGATCTACATTAGTGTAAAGACCACATATCACTTTCATATAACAATGAATATTAAAATACCATGGGGGTTTGATCAAGGACCTCCTAGCTCAAATAGATAGTTATTAACCGTTATACATATCTTAGAAACCATTTATTGATTGCATCTATGTCGAATGTTAATTATCCAATTACCTGAGTCCCTCCCTCAAAAGATGAAGACCAATGAATAATTATTATAATTCATAACTAATTATTCAATTATATTTTTTAAATTTTAAAATAATGTAAAATATAATTCAATTAGAAATGAAAAATCAATAAGTCACTAAGAAATATCATCTCACTAAAAGAAAATTCAAAATCAGGTGGGAGGTCTATGGCATACTATCAATACCATCCTATAGAAATTCTTAAAAATTGAACACTTAGTTCCAAATCAATTGAATATAATTTAATCAAACATTATAAATAAATTTTTACAGTGATAGAACTGAATATAAATTTCATGCAACGACATGATATCATCTTTATAAAATATCCTATTTTAATGTTGAGAATATTTCCAATAATATAAAATGTTTTACAGCAAGACCCAATAAGAAATCATTTCCAACCCGATGAAAGTTTCAAATAAATTAAAACAGTAACAATGTGGAAATATAATGGTTCATAAGTGGGAGAAATCACCATGAATATAATCATAATCACATTAGAACCCACCCCTAATCGATTGTATTTTTGATAGATGAACTGTGTGTTTCCCACAAGTTTAGTCATGCATGTGATATGAAGGGAAATGGGAGATTCATGTTAAGAACATAGTGGGTAAAAGAACGTATTTCATAAAAAACTTAAAATCACATAAGGGAACCATGAAATTCACATAAACATAGTGCACAATAATATCCAAACAATATCGTAATATTCCCAATTCCATTCCCATATATTTTGTTACCAATTCAGATAGCTTCAATACATCTATGCCCATAGGATTGAAAACCTCAATATATGAAAGGGTCCACAGTAGTAAATCATGGTCAGCCCTCTTATGTAACAAAAATTCCTAGGGTTATAAACTAGCATATCCCACCATTGTTTATTCACTATTTCTCATGGGTTTCACACGTTATGATCATGGTAATCAAAATTCTTTAACCTCTAGCCCTATGTCCTTATGGGGTTTCTTCGACACAACCTTTCAAAATTCAAACTACGCTGATTGTTTCGGTATAGATTTAATAAAGGAACAAACCATAAATAAAAATTCCACACCCAATAAAAATACATGGTCACCACCTTCTCCAAGTCATAGATATCATCCCCTATAGTGATCTCTATCTTCTGGTGATCTTAGTAGTGGAGTTAATATGGATAAAATCAACTGTAGGTCCACCCAAAAGTACCAAAATACCCACTCAATAACCTATAAAACATCTTGAACAATGATAAATAACCAAAAACATATCCTTGAGATATCTAAAACCACAAAATCTGAATCCAATACACAATTATTAAAATGAAAAATAGTATGAAAACAAGAATTGAAATATTATTCCAATGTTTCTCACCTCATAAAAATTTGGGGTTTAAATACGGATATGATATTGGTTTATGGAAGAGATAAAGAACTAGTAATTAGGTATATACATATTCTAATTTAAATATTGATAAAAATGATCTGAAATCACACTTAAGATAATTCATCTATAAAAATGGATGATTTATAAGAGTGATGAAAATAATAAATCCAATGTTAATTTATTCTATAATAGTGTCTGAGTATAATATGACTAAAAATAGCTGATGAATTTGTGTGAATACCAAACTTCATTAAAGATCTCGATTTAGTTCCCAAATACAAATAATTCATCACATTATATATTAAAAATATTATAGTATTGGCCCTCACTAAGAGTATACATTCACATTTATGAATGAATCCTGTACTTAAGAAGTAGTGAATCTTGAGGAAATTTTCTAAAAGGTGTCATGTTATAGTAAGAAGAGTCTCTATGGAATAAAACATTATTGACACATTAAATAAACCATTATCTTAGTATAAGTATGAATATCATGTGATAAATAGTGGAATGAAATTAATGAGTAGTTGGATCTACACTATGTATGAGTCCGTTGATGTTTTTTCTAGAATAAACTAGATTGTACTTGTTTTACATATATTAAATGAAATAAATATTTGTTTAAGATAAATCATATTAATAGTCTTATTCATAAAACTAATGTGATAATACCATTAGATTATCTATAATAATGAAAGGTCATAGTAATTTTTAATTGTGATGAGAACCATTAAGTACTATGAAAATATTTTTAAATATTTATTTTTAGCTAGATGAAATCTATCTGATACGACCAAGATGATATGGGAAATATAGTATAGGGGGTTCATAAGAAATTGAGTATTATTCTCATAATGATCATACAAATTAATATATAGTATAAATGATTATGATAATATCCATTCTAATTGTTTATCCATATACAATAACATGTTTATGATTCTATAGAACTATTATTACAATTAATGGATACCATGAAACATGTACATTATTGTATTGATGAAAATGGTGATGATGCATTCTCCTCAAATGGTTTCATATGTTTGATGTGTTAAATGTGATATAACATTAATGAATAATTTATGAATGTCTTTTTACCTATGGGGTTAGTGGATGTATATATTTTATCATTTTTATTGAAATTGAACTATCATATTATTTCCATGGTTATAGTTGTTTGTTGATGAGTTTATTTTTGGGAATTCAATAAATATATCTTCAATGTATAGTTGTTTGACACAATTATACAACCGTTAGGATGAAATATTGATACCCATGTATTATATTTCACAATGAGCATCCATATGAGGTTATTAGCATTAACATATTAAAATCCTTCTCAATAGGTTCATCATTGTTCTATACGATACTGATCATTTAATTTATTCTAAGTCACCTTGTTCCACAAAGAAAGTGGCCATGAAGTCCACATAAGAAGTGTATCCAGAATCATTTTAAAATTATATTTTTTATTTAATGTTAAAATAAATATTATTCAAAAATTTTGAGGAATAATTATTATTTAGGATATGTTGATTTCATAAATATTAAATTAATGAATAATTAAGTTATATTTATTTATTTAAATAAATATATATTATTCCGGTTTTGGTTAATTTTGGGAAGGATAAATGAGAGGAGGTATTATTACATATAAAGTTATATAGTTTGATCATTATCATTTAAATATATGTTAATTTATTTCATTAAGAATTAATATTTAAATATATATTAGTTCGTACACATCATGACAATAATAATATTAATGTTATTATTTAATGTGTTGTTTATTTATTATTAATTGATTATTATAGTTATTTTTTCATCAATAAAATCTATGAACTATATTTATAAACCCACTGACAACGATCTATAGTGACTTAGGTAATTGTGAATGAATTATATTTTCCCATGATAATTATCCCAATACATTGATAGTTAACATCTATTTTATTGTTACAATAATGGTATAAAAACCCAGTCTAAATGTACAGATACATTACATAACTTTTGTGAAATACATAAAACATTATACAAATGGATGCCTAAGGACCATATAATTTTAATTCCTTTATAAACCTAGAAACATAAACACTGATACATAAGAAAGCTACAATATCATAAAATTGGTTCATGGTGAATAGATATCTTCTTATTCACATCATATATAACACATATCTCAATAAAATGGGAAATTAAAATAAAAATGGGGTGATCTCATATGATAATTAATGGTAAATAAGGGATACATATAAACATAAACATGAGCATGGTGTTATAACAACATGATTATAAAAATTGAAGATCATATGATATATATCAAATATCATAAACATGAATCATTTCATAAAGATTCAAAGCTCATGAGACATGAATCATAATAAAACAATGAACATAATCCATGAAATCCTAACAAAAAAATTAAACATGGGTTTGGGGAAGACATGTAAGAATACAATATGATTTCCGTTGTATTCAAGGATTTACTACCAAGGATAAATTTGCATACTTAGTTCACTCTCCATTCCATATTAGTAGTAGGGTTCACTCCCATGAAAATCATAGTTGCTTGATTTCACTCCTCATTCTATATTTGTAGTCATGGTTCTATCTCATGGCCATATTATTAGTCAAGGTTCACTCCAAATACCATATTAGTCTATATCATGAGATATAAATTATTACCCCATTCATTGGAAGGATTTATTGGTCCCACCCATGTACTAGTGATATAATACATAAATGTGCCGCAAGATCATTAAAAACATATCATAACCCAGAAATAAAATGTTTATAAAAACCAGTTAATATTATTATATCCTGGGAAAAATTATGTTGGTTTCAGAATAATTTCATCAAAAACATAACACATACAAAGAGGTGGGTTTCAAAAGAATATACACCATGAAAGAGAAATTAGTTTCATAAAATATCATTCCATCAAAAAAATAATCCATTTAGATAAAAAATATGAATGGAATCATTGAGTCATTTTCCTAGAAAGGCATGAGTGACACCAACAGATGTCATCCTAGATGGGAACTAATTTAGAAAGGCCTTTTAAAATCATTTCTTGGTGAAAATATCCTTTCATATTTGATTTTTTTAAAACCTAAAACATTTTTAAAATCATTTTCATGAAAATAAAAATGAAAACTTATAATTAGAGCATGGAAAAATATAGAAAAACTTTTTCATTAAAAACATATAAAATAATCCTAAAACATTATGAAAGTAATTTTCATTAAAAACATATAACATAATATATAACATATTTTGAAAAAAATATTTTGAAAAAAAATTAAAAAATATAAATAAAACGTAAAATTGTATTGAATTAAATTTCATAAAAAATAATTTTATGACTTTTAAATAATTTGTGAAAACTTTTGGACACCTATTTCATTAAAAATACATTAAAAACATATAAATAAATCATGAAAATGTATAGAAAAACATTTTACATGAAAAAAAAATAAATATCACGAAAATGTTTTGAAAAACATTTTCATTGAAAATAATTTGAAATAATGAATTTATAGAATATTATGAAAAAAATAACTTTTTAATATATTAAAGGTATCTTCAAGGGAATATTGGACATGAAATTGGAAAATATATACACGTAGAACATTATACTTGCACCATATAAATATTAGAAAGGTTCCTTCGCTGGAAAATGAAAAGAAGGATACTTATTAAAAAAACTGTATAAAAAGTAAAAACATTCTTAAAAATGTATTTTAATGATCATTGAATAATAATATAATATTTTTGAAAACATCTAGAATACATGGTTTTGAAAGAACATGGATTTCTGACTGATGTGATAGTAAAGTTGGGTTTTCTAAAAAACACTTTCCAAACAATATTATGTAATAAGTAGTGGAAAAATTGTAAAAATACACAATTATATAGTTAATAACAAGAGGTAATAATTTTATTGGGAGTTAGTTCGAGTTTGATCAAATGATTTCATCAAAGTTATCATAATAATAAACATTATTGAAAATGTATGAGGTTGATTAAATAAAATCTTACCACATGGTAACATTGAACAATAATTCCCATGAAACTACATGATTTATAAAATATCTTTAAAAAAAGTATATTAATGATATAATATTTCAAATTCAAGTATATGAAACTCTAAAAAGAATATAGGTTCATTACAAAACATGTGTCTCAAAGAAGGCAAATTGAGACAAATTGGTCTCAAAAAATTCATAACTTTTTAATAATAAACCCAATGAAATTAATATCATAAAATTGATATGTAAATTACCATATTATTATTATTAATAATAATTTAATAAATTCATGGGAATAACATACAAAATACAAAATAAAATAGTGTTTTTTTCAGGCATGTATCTCTTGGAAATAAAAAGTGAGATGAAATAACCCTTACCTTATATCTTGAATCTAATTGTACTCAAAATGTATAATGGGGTAATAAATGTAAGTTTATTATAAATATTTTAAAAAATAATATTAATATATATAATATCATATATGGTGTGATTATGACTTTATTTTATCCACTTGTTAACAATTTTTTTATAGATTCACTTCGGGTAATATTCTCTTGGTTTTTCACTTGTGTCATAAGTTGTAATATATTTCTTCCTTATTCATATATAATGATTTCTAGAATGTAAACCATGATATAAAAATAATTTTTTCATTATATTTTTATTATAATAATATATAATATATATAATTATTAATTTGAATACATCATTAATGGAGATGTTAGGCTATACATAGGCATGAACGTTGTTTCTTTTTTTTTTGTCGTATTGTAGGAAATAGATTAAATGATATATATATATATATCTGTGTCTGTGTGTGTTTAAATATAATTATCAGAGATGAATTATTATATTATATATATATATATATTATTTTCACTAAACTCATCCTTAATACATTATATCTTGTGTGTAAACAAATCACATCGCTTTAAGGGGTGATTGTCGACACTTCCTTAAATGATATTATTAAATTTACCCAAAATGTAAAGTATAATGATATGAGTTTTAAAGGAATTAAATAACATTATATATATTATAAATATCATAAATATAATTAATAAAAATATTTTCCCTCATAAATAACAACATGAGTGATAGTAATGGAAGAACGAACAATCAATGTTTTGTGAGGCGGTAGTTCACCGTGCACGTAAAAAGTATGTTTGTTACCTATTAGATGGAAGTGTGTGTAATTTTAGGTAGAAAACATAGAATAAATACTACATAGTATATTTAGGATACATTTTTTGTTATAAAATCCTTTGTTAAGAATATTTTAGGGGGAGAGGAATGAAAATAACCCAAAATAACATGAGGAAGAATATTACATCTTATTCGGGTAACTCCTTTTGGTTTGAACCAAAGGGATTCTTTTGATAGTTTTATTCCCAAGGGGAGGACTATAATATGATGTTAGAGACTTTGGGGAGATATTTGTTTATATATTTTTGAGATATAATTTTATATGAGATGTGTATGGAAGTGGTGTGATAAGAGGCCTTTTTATAACGGAGGTGGAGTGGCACTCTTATAATGTTTGGGAATCAGAATTTGACCAACGTATTTACCACGTAAAGTGGATACAATAATGGTAAAAATTGGGAAAAATTAAATATAGGGTTTAATTATGTCCATCCAATTCACTTTTTGTAATTTTCTAGGTCATGTTTCCCCTTTAGTGTAATGTTTACTCCTTAGTTATGCTTAATTTTACATTAAAAAATATAATTACATTTAATTACATTCACTAATATTTTGTTTCAAAATAAAAGTTTACCTTATTTGAAATTTTAAATTAGCATTATTACAAATATGGAATCCATATTTTCAAATTCCAATCAATTAACTGGTTGAAAATAGTTTAAATTTTCTCTCGTAGTGGGTCAACAATGCTTGTTTTTAATACAAAGAAGTTCAAATGATTTCAACGTTTATATAATGAATTTCAACGTGAAATGGATTAATATTATCCAATTGGGTTCATTGATAAAAATATGATCTAAGTAAAATTTAAAAAAAATGTAATTTTTTCATAAAAATAATTTATATGAAAAACTGGGTTTGAACTAAAATTCTGTTTTTTCACAATTCATTTAAAAAGTAAACATCATAGATAAAATTAAAAAAATTACCAAAACCTAATATTTATGTTCTTATTTTAAATATGATGTTTATTTTGACATAATGAATTTATAAATGTTCAAAAAATCGGATTTATAATGGGTTTTTCATTAAAAGTAGATAAAAATAACAGAATGAACATATATGGGTTAAAGAAAAAAATTAGAGTAATTCTTATCTTATTTTTATAAAATCTATTGGATTAGTATACAAAATAATTTATTGAATATAGAAAATATATATTAGATTAATATCAATCAGTTATTATTAATAATTTAATTTTTAATGTAAAACATATTTAAGACAATAAAAATAATAATATTTTCTTAAATATGCAATTAGTTTTCATATTCATTTTTTATAAACTGGTAACCTATGAATTAAACTATATGATAGATAATCCAATAATATTGAATTTAACATAAATTTTGTATCTCAATAAATAATAAAATTTTAATAATGAATTATTTTTCGGTAACACTTAGTCATTCATGTTATTCAAGAAATAAAGGATAGTCGGTATTGCATGTAATGTGAGATTATATAGGTGTTCTGTTTTGAGAATTCCAAAATTTATGTTGTGTTTAGTGAAAAATTAACACGATATTTCATAATACATAAGACATACATAGTGTTTTAATAAAAAATAAAATATTTTCCATGTTTCATGGAATAGAAATAATCAATAAGATTAAATTAATTTGAAGACAAGAATTTCAAAAATCTATGGGTTTTACATTCTACCCCCCTGAAATAAATTTTGGCAGCAAAATTCGTTTTTTTATCAAACTTAAAGACCCTAACTTTTTTAATGATATTTGTTTCCTGAAAATATGAGTAATATAATATTATATCTCTAATAATGAAGTGCATTTATTTTGATATTTGATCATCATGTTTTGACCATTATATGACTATTTAGAAATATGACCATTGGAAAAAATACTCTAAATAAAAATTCTCACATTATAATTATTTTCTATAAGTAGAAATGACAAAGGAATATTAATGAAAAAAAGAAGAGTCAATGGTCTCATCTAGTAGAGTGAAGCTGTATGATTCCCATTTGTAAGAACAAGATATAGAGGAATCAACTTTGGGATTCAGTCTTGACCATGACCTATCATAGCATTAACATGTGAAGTTATAATTAAATCTCATATTGGAGAAGTTCAAAATAGTGGAGACTACACCTCATGTGATGTTAGTTGGACCACCCCACTAGTATACCAAAACTACACACCTTACACTAAGATCATATGCGGGGTGTTATATGGGGTTATATGTCAAGGCCTTAGTTACTTATTTGATAATAACTTTGAACAAATAAAAAAATTTTCCATCCATTTCTGTATTGAGATTAGTTTTTCTTTAAAATTTAAAGAATTTTATAAATTAATTTTTCAGAAAAAAATTTTACTTTTCATAAAAGAAATAATTATTATAATATACTAACCAATTATTAATAATGTATATTTTAATGAAGTCGTTTGATTAAATCAATCTTATTTAAATTTAAATGATAGTATTTTTTTTCAAAATGTCAGAAATTTTACTGTACATTTTAAGGTGCATTTTCAATATGCAATTATTTTTATTGACTAAGGGTTTTTAAAATTACAAGTCATATTTATCATAATTAGAGAGTTATTATGAATCAAATAATCATTATTATTTGAAATTATAATTTCAATATAATGTTAGGGTGAATTTATGATAATTTTATAGAATACTTTAGTTTTTTATAAATAGTTAAAAGTAATGTATGTGTTTTTTTCAGTGTGTTTAATGGAATCATAACTATGAAAAAATTATGTAATGAGTAAAATAAAATTATAGTATAACCTTTAGGATTAAAATAATTTAATAGTTTTCCTATGTGTCCAATACCACAATAAAATATCATGGGCTCGCACATGGGTTTTCAAATACTACTACCTAGGTGACTAAGGAAATTAATAAAAAACTCTCTCACTTTTTCTATAAATACCCACCCCTATTCTTGTTTCCATTAATTAACAATTATTTATCCAAAAATTTGTGATATTATTACCTCCAAAGGAGTCCCCCAAGGTATTCCTAGGCTCCCAAGGTCCTGATCCTCATGTTTTAGGAGTCACTCTTCATGGTAAGGGAAATATACACTTCTATTTTCCTTTCATGTTCCCTTTGGGTTTGGTATGAATTTATAATTTACATACTATGTTATTATGTCCATTTAATTATATCCATTTACTATATTATGATTTTTACGAGTTTTAGACCCTTTTCTCCACACATTTTAATTTTTTCTAATACCATTTTTTATACCCGTTATCTCCATCAATTTTTTCTCAAACATTTTCTCTTTTTATCAAGAAATTATTCTATTTCCTGTTGAGATTACAAAAAACTATATATTATCCATGAAATTTCACATATATTTAAAAATGATCAATTTATTCTTGTATTAATGTAACACCCCGAGGTTCCACGATACGCTTCTCATTCAATAATGCAATAGCTTGCATTGTACACATCTTCGAGTTCTAAAACACCGCGACTAATCAAAGTAGCCATTATGAATTGTAATAACCACTTTTTAAAATTATAGAAATTTTATATTTTAAAATGGACTTCATTTTTGGATTCAGAATATTGAAATTAGCCTATGTTTAATTTTTGGTATTTTTCTGAGAACTTCTAATTTTTTATGAATAGTGAAAAATACTTAAAAACAACTTTTTTAATCAAAATAATCTATAGTGATAAATTATACTATTTAGGGGTTTTAAACAATAATTAGAATATATTTTTACCATTTTATCCAATGGTGTTCATTGGAATTAATTTCACTTTGAAATTGGACATAAACAATTGTTAATCTTTTGATATATATTGTTTATTAAAAACACGCTATTTTTTGTGACGGCGGGAATTAATTATAAAATTAATTAATGAAACTCATATGTTTGGAATTTTTTAAAATAGACATCATTTTTGAATTTGGAATATCAATTATAGCTTAGGGTGAAATTTTGGCATTGTTCTGAAAAAGTTCAATTTTTGATGAATAGTTAAACCACTAAGTGGTAGTTAAATAACTGATTTTTCGTTTAAATGAAATATTACCACTTCTGTGTTTTGATTTTCAAAAATACAACATACATGGTTTCCATTAAGAAGTAAAATGTGGTTCAATGAGATTAAAATAATTTTTGGTGAATAGTAACTTTTAAGTTCTTAATCGCGATTAGAGGTAATTAGTGTAGTTTAAGGTAAGAATAATGTTTTAATAATATGAGATGAGCTTGACACATGTCCTACCCTCATTGGATGTGCCATGGAAGACCAAGACAATCCAGGGGTCAACTTGGGGACCCCATGGAGCCACTTTAGTTGGAAAATGACATAAATACCTTTTATTTAATGTTAAACTAAAAAATGACACAAACGAGAAATATTTTACTAATACAACTTTTACATGGGGTTATACAAGTCATATTTTTGACTATAAATTGTCATTGGAAAGATAAAAATATTTCATACATCATAGTATTTCTTTTATAATTTTTAGACATTAAATAAATTAAATTATTTATGACATCATGATGATGCAGCGATGACCTCATTATTTAACGATTTTAATAAAATGAAAATATAATGTAAAATCCAAGGCTTAAACTTGTCCAAAGACTATTGTATGGGTATATTTAGAACCCTTATCACCTTATCCTCGAATTATATAAGTTTGGGACCTTTAGAATCCGAAAATCATTGTATAATAATGTAAAATTTCCTTACTTTCCAAGAGTGCCCCTCCTCTCCTCTTATAATCTACCCCCACCTCTACCACCTCATTCACACTTTCAAGCCATTTGGCTCGGCCAAACTATGCCCAAATACTCTCCCAACATCCCTCAATTACTCCTAGAAGCCTCACTTTGGGCATAATGCTTCCCAAGTAAGCCTTTGTCTCAAATCAAAAAGAGTTACCCGATTTTTAGGTAATGTCTTCTCTAATGTTGTTTTGTTTTATTTAGCTTATCCAACCCCTTAAACTCTTTATATTACTCTCTTTTGTATCAAAACCAGTATCTAAAATATACTAGGATGTTGTTATGATAAGTATTTTGTTTACACTTACACACACCTACATCTAATGGTTAAAGAACATACTGTTTCTGTGGATGGCGAATTTCTGCCTCACAAAACGATGGTTGTTCAACACTCATATAACACCTTCCAATGTGGCCATTAATATGTCACTATATTTATATATGATATATAATATGTTTATGTTTTCCTTATTCTTCTGTATTTCTCATTTATGTCATACTTTATGATTTCCATTATGGGTAAACACGATAATTTCATTTTAGGAAGTGCGGACTACCGCCCACTCAAAGTGATGTGAATCGTTAATGCCATATGTGGAACGTATAAAGGATGGATTAAATGATATTATATATGATATTATACTGGAACTATATTATACCTTTATATAATTATGATTTCATTCCATTAAATACGAAATAGAAATGAAATTAGCGTTCATGCGTACGTACGGCTTACCATCTCTATGAATGGTGCATTTCATTTCTTACCTCTAAATGTTACGTAATATTATTAATGAATGTATATACTGGATATATATGATATATATGACATCTAAATCATGAATATAATTCTGGAGATAATGGATATTCTACCACATAAACAACTTGTAATTATAAGAAGTTTATTGTTGACTCAAGTACCAAAGATCGACAAAACGACCGTTATTAACTTAAATAATTACATAATGTTCATAACATTGTAATAAGTGATATAAAAAGGATAATGAAATTGAAAATAGTTCTAAATAAAGTAGATATTAACTCTAGTTTATTATTCAGGAGGTTAAAGAACGGTCGAATCAAGTCGGACACAAGGTAAGGGGACTTCTTAACCCAATTTCCATTCATTGGGTTAATCTCCTACTTTCAAATTACGTCATGATATTATTATGTCCTATTTTGTATTTTTACTTTCTTTATGTGTACTTATAGTGAATACACATAATATATCTATTTTATTTTAAAAATGATCTTTGGAAGGACTTCATCTCAATCTCCTTTCATTGAGGCATATTTGGTTTTATACACAACTATCTTTTATATGGTGTATAAATCCCTTTGACTTTTACATTTATTCCAAAGGAATCTTTTTTATACGAAGCGTTTTACTAAACGAAAAAAGGGAATGTTTTTCTTTCCGTAAATATGCGGCGACAATGACTTCTCCGCCACCGTGACCATTATTTGAGTTTCAGCTTCCTCTACAAGACATCACTTGTTTTTAATGAAAAATAAATACAAAGTTTTAACTTTCTTTTATTTTGGTATTGAAAATTGTTTTGAAAGCATTTTTATTATATCAATGTGTTGTATTGATATCTTGTGATTTAAATGTGGAAATGTTATGTTTCCTTTATGCATGTTTTATGTGATATGATTATGTTATGGTTTATGATATTTTTAAACCTATTCATATGAGGAATGCATTGGACTTAATAAGTGACGGGTGGAGCCTACTATAGCTCCTCGATGCATCGGCAGGTCTCATGAGACAACCTAGTGTCTCGGCACGAGGCCTTGACAAAATATTATTTGTGGTCTTGGCACAAGGCCTTGGCTACGTGGTTATGATAGTCTGGCATTATGCATTCCATCATTATGAAAGTGGTTATTGATATTGCATGTGATTATATGACCAGTAGAATATCCATGTGAATAAGTAAATAGAATTATCTCATTTTACTTTTTCCATATTATGTTGAATTTCAAGTTTAAAAGGCTTTTGTTTTAGTTATACATTGCCTAAAATTTTTATGTTTATTAATGAAAGCTTCCGCTATATTGTTATCCTTACTGAGCATCTGAGCTCACCCCTTTCAATATTTTAATATTTTCTGGGATGTGAAGAAGTATTTTATGAATGACCTACAGGGATAGACAGAAGTGGATATGAGTGTGGACTATGAAAACTTTGTTATTAGTTTTTCCATTTATGATGTAATTTAAGACTTATGAATGTATCTAGTGTTTCCAAGGCTACTAAACTAATCGGTCTTTCGAGACTT
Organism: Viscum album; assembly: GCA_963277665.1. NCBI lineage: Eukaryota > Viridiplantae > Streptophyta > Magnoliopsida > Santalales > Viscaceae > Viscum > Viscum album. The sequence continues at coordinate 928,742,743 of OY728146.1, read as the reverse complement.
GATCTTTTGCGATCTTTTCAATGTTACGAAGTAATGCACCGACTCTGGGTAGTTGGGGTCGGGGAATTACAGTTGGTATCAGAGGCAGTTTAGTACTAACCTTGGAAGATAGATTTAGATAAACTCTGATTAGATCATATAGCCCAAAGATAGACTTTGAGGATTAGTATAGAAGAACTTCCTAGAATTTTGTTATTGTACAGATTTTGTGAGTTTTCCGAGCAATACATCCCTGTATGGATACGATCTGGTTGAGGCGGCTTTGGCACAGATGTACCTAGGGGTAAAACCCGAAAACACTGCTTTGAGATAGACTCGAATGAGAACTGGTCCATGACAACGGGCCTTGCTGCACTCTTGGATACGACACTCCCGGGGGATATGCTTATGATAATTCTCGTTTTCTTTACAAACCACTATGAACGGTTATGAGTATATACTTCCTAAAAGAAAACCTTTTTATGATTATGGATTATATCCATAAATAGTTCAATTTATGTTAAGTATTTTATAAGTAAAGAATTATGTATTTTGATTCATAAACTAATCTAGTTTATGCCATTGTATAGAAATGGCGCCTAGTGGAAGGAATGGAAATCGTATCAATGCACGCACTCAGTGTAGGGATTGCCCTCCTGCTCAAGATAATTATTGTGGATCTGGAGATACAACTGGTGTTGATCAACTTATTCCCATACTGGGACAACTCAGTCAAGTTATGAATAATAACCTTACTCGTATGGATCACCCCGATCCACAACGTGGAGGATCAATGTTTGACCGTTTCATGAGGCAACAACCGCCAACATTTAATGGGGGTACAAATCCATTAGTAGCTGAGCAATGGATAAACTCCTTAGAGAAAATATTCCATGCCTTGGGGAGTAGCGAAAGGGAGAAGGTTGTCATGGAAGTTTACCGCCTCACTGGAGATGCCGATCAGTGGTGGTCGCTGATTCAAAACACAAAGGAAGATGATGACGTATCGAATATGGAATGGAGGGAGTTCAAAGAGATTTTCCAAGAAAAATACTATCCTCGTGACCATCGAGCAGATATGGAAAGACAATTTTTGAGTCTGATACAAAAGGAGGATGAGAATGTCGCAAAGTATGAGGCCAACTTTACAAGGTTAGCGAGGCATGCTGCAGATTGTATACATAACCCAAGAAGTAAGATTGATCATTTCTTTGATGGGTTAAAACCATTTCTCCGTCGAGCATTAGTCTCACAATCCTTCTCATCATACGAAGATATTGTCTCGTATTCTATCAAGACAGAAAAGGAATTCTCTAAGTCTTATGACAACAAAGTAAAGCAAGAGAAGAAGAGAATGGTGGAACAAGAGACAGATAAATGGAAAAAGGGAAAGAAGGATTTTCCATTATGTGATAATTGTGGGAAGAATCACCCTGGTACTTGCCTAAAAGGAATGGGAGTTTGTTATAAATGCGGGGAAAAAGGTCACCAGGCACGTGATTGCAAGGGAAAGAAAGAGGCTATCAATGTTGAATGCTACAATTGTAGGGAAATGGGGCATTATGAAAATGAATGTCCTAAGCGTCAGGGAAACTTACCTCAGAAAAGGCCATGGGATCAAGGACAATCTTATGCTGTTACTACAGTTGAAGCAGAATAACTAATGTATTGGTGCTTTTGGACTCATGGATTATATTCTGGTTATTAGAATAAAGTGATATATATATATATAAGGATTGTACTGCAGTACTTGTTGATTTCAGTAAGTTTTTAATATGATGAAAGTAATTATATTTCTAGTATGTTACAATAAGAGAAACTTTACTTTGTCTGGGGAATCTGATAAATTGATTTTGGAATTAAGAGACCTTTTAGAGAAAGTCTGGACATAGGTATTTTGGATAACTATAAAGGTTAGAGTGGATTAAGTTGATCTTTGGATATTATTGTTTATGGTTAAAAAATTTATGAATATTATTTTTGTAATATTATTATACTATAGTTTTAGGAAAAGGACAACCTGTAGGGTGGGGCATAACCTGTCGCGTCGGACAAAGCTGCAGGAATCGAACCCACAACCATAGTGCAACATGCCTTTATTTCGTACCACTAGCCTACAGGAAGTCCCTGGTTATTACAAAATAATTTTACTAATCTAAATGGTATGTGTTAACATTTGGAACCTTATACAATTAGGATAAGTATAATATTTTTTAGTTCTATTATCTTTTTGAGTGAAAGATGAGTTGAAGGTTGAAACTCTAATTGTCAAGCATAAATATATATATACCTATCTCTTATTCAATGAATAAATTAATTCTTAAACTTTAGTAAAGGGATATTAAAACAAAAAAATGTGTTATCCTAATACCTTATGTCTTGTTGAACTGATGATATTTTAAATCAACATAGATTGAAGGTTTTGAGGCCCTCAATTTGACAGTTGATTGTAATTGATGACCTCAATCACTCCCTACAAATATTTACATTTTTCCTCCAATTATATGTCTCTAATTTCCACCAATGTTCTCCTAATCGAGATCATAATTGGGTGGTGACTTTTTCATTTCCCTTTCCCTCTTATTATGGCTAAATTTTATTAATCTTATTTACGATGTGGGTTTTCCACAAAGGTATTTTCTCTTTTCAAACTTTTGTTTTCAAAGAAAAATGTCAAATTGTGAGGACGCAATTTATTGAAGGAGGGGAGAATGTAACACCCCGAGCTTCCACGATACGGTTCTCATTCAATAATGCAATAGCTTGCATTGTACACAACTTCGAGTTCTGAAACACTGTGACTAAACAAAGTAGCCTTTATGAATATTAATAACCACTTTTTAAAATTATATAAATTTTATATTTCAAAATGGACTTCATTTTTGGATTCGGAATATCGAAATTAGCCTATGCTGAATTTTTGGTATTTTTCTGAGAACTTCTAATTTTTTATGAATAGTGAAAAATACATAAAAAAACTTTTTTAATAAAAATAATTTATAGTGATAAATTATACTATTTAGTGGTTTTAAATTATAATTAGAATATATTTTTACCATTTTACCCAATGGTGTTCATTAGAATTAATTTCACTTTGAAATTGGACATAAACAATTGTTAATCTTTTGATATATATTGTTTCTTAAAAACTAGCTATTTGTTGTGAAGGTGGGAATTAATTATAAAATTAATTAATGAAACTTATATGTTTGTAATTTTGTAAAATAGACATCATTTTTGAATTCATAATATCAATTATATCTTAGGGTGAAATTTTGGCATTGTTCCGAAAAACTTCAATTTTTGATGAATAGTGAAACCACTAAGTGGTAGTTAAATAACTGATTTTTCGTTTAAATGAAATATTACCACTTCTCTGTTTTGATTTTAAAAAATTTGACATACATGGTTGTCAATAATAAGTAAAATTTGGTTCAATGAGATTAAAATAATTTTTGCTGAATAGTAACTTTTAAGTTCTTAATCGCGATTATAGGTAATTAGTGTAGTTTAATGTAAAAATAATGTTTTAATAATATGAGATGAGCTTGAAACATGTCCTACCCTCATTTTATGTGCCATGGCCGACCAAGAAAATCCATGGGTCAACTTGGGGACCCCATGGAGCCACTTTAGTTGGAAAATGACATAAATACCTTTTATTTAATGTTAAAGAAAAAAATGACAGAAACATGAAATGTTTTACGAAAACAATTTTTACATGGGGTTATTCAAGTCATATTTTTGACTATAAATAGTCATTGGAAATATAAAAATATTTCCTACATCATAGTATTTTGTTTATAATTTTTAGACATTAAATAAATTAAATTATTTATGACATCATGATGATGAAGCGATGACCTCATTATTTAATGATTTTAATAAAATGAAAATATAATGTAAAATCCAAGGCTTAAACTTGTCCAAAGACTATTGTATGGGTATATTTCGAACCCTTATCACCTTAGACTCTAATTATATAAGTGTGGGACCTTTAGAATCCGAAAATCATTGTATAATAATGTAAAATTCCCTTACTTTCCAAGAGTGCCCCTCCTCTCCTCTTATAAAAGGCCCCCACCTCTACCACCTCATTCACACTTTCAAGCCATTTGGCTCGGCCAACCTCTGCCCAAATACTCTCCCAACATCCCTAAATTACTCCAAGAAGCCTCACTTTGGGCAGAATTCTTCCCAAGGAAGCCTTTGTCTCAAATCAAAAAGAGTTACCCGATTTTTAGTTGATGTCTTCTCTAATGTTGTTTTGTTTTATTTAGCTTATCCAACCCCTTAAACACTTTTTATTCCTTTCTTTTGTATCAACACGATTATCTAAAATATAATAGTATGTCGTTATGATAAGTATTTGGTTTACACTTACACACACCTACATCTAATGGTTAAAGAACATACTGTTTCTGTGGATGGCGAATTTCTGCCTCACAAAACGATGATTGTTCAGCACTCATATAACACCTTCAAAGGTGGCCATTAAGATATCACTATATTTATATATGATATATAATATGTTTAGGTTTTCCTTATTCTTCTGTATTTCTCATTTATGGCATACTTTATGATTTCCATTATGGGTAAACACGATAATTTCATTTTAGGAAGTCCGGACTACCGCCCCCTCAAAGTGATGTGAATCGTTAATTCCATATGTGGAACGTATAAAGGATGGAGTAAATGATATTATATATGATATTATACTGGAACTATATTATACCTTTTATATAATTATGATTTCATTCCATTAAATACGAAATAGAAATGAAAGTAGCATTCATGCGTACGTACGGCTTACCGTCTCTATGAACGGTGCATTTCATTTCTTACCTCTAAATGTTACGTAATATTATGAATGAATGTATATACTGGATATATATGATATATATGACATCTAAATCATTAATATAATTCTGGATATAATGGATATTCTACCACATAAACAACTTGTAATTATAAGAAGTTTATTGTTGACTCAAGTACCAAAGATCGACAAAACGACCGTTATTAACTTAAATAATTACATAATGTTCATAACATTGTAATAAGTGATATAAAAAGGATAATGAAATTGAAAATGGTTCTTAATAAAGTATATATTTACTCTAGTTTATTATTCAGGAGGTTAAAGAATGGTCGAATCATGTCGGACACAAGTAAGGGAACTTCTTAACCCAATTTCCATTCTTTGGGTTAATCTCCTACTTTCAAATTACGTCATGATATTATTATGTACTATTTTGTATTTTTACTTTCATTATGTGTACTTATAGTGAATACACATAATATATCTATTTTATTTTAAAAATGATCTTTGCAAGGACTTCGTCTCAATCTTCTTTCATTGAGGCATATTTGGTTTTATACAAAACTTTCTTTTATATGGTGTATAAATCCCTTTGACTTTTACGTTTATTCAAAAAGAATCTATTTTATATGAAGAGTTTTACTAAACGAAAAAAAGTGAATGTTTTTCTTTCCATACATATGCGGCGACAAAGACTTCTCCACCGCCGTGACCATTATTTGAGTTTCAGCTTCCTCTACAAGCCATCACTTTTTTTTAATGAAAAAAAAAATACGAAGTTTTAACTTTCTTTTATTTTGGTATTGAAAATGGTTTTGAAAGCGTTTTTATTATATCAATGTGTTGTATTGATATCTTGTGATTGAAATGTTGAAATTTTATGTTTCCTTTATGCATGTTTTATGTGATACGATTATGTTATGGTTTATGAAATGTTTAAACCTATTTATATGAGGAATGCATTGGACTTAATAAGTGACTGGTGGAGCCCGCTATAGCTCCTCGATGCATCGGCAGGTCTCATGAGACAAACTAGTATCTTGGCATGAGGCCTTGACAAAATCTTATAAGTGGTCTTGGCACGAGGCCTTGGCTACGTGGTTATGATAGTCTGGCATTATGCATTCCATCATTATGAAAGTGGTTATTGATATTGCTTTTGATTATTCGACCAGTAGAATATCCATGTGAATAAGTAAATGGCATTATCTCATTTTACTTTTTCCATATTATGTTGAAGTTCACGTTTAAAAAGATTTTGTTTTAGTTATACATTGACTTAAGTGTTTATGGTTATTGATGAATGCTTCTGCTATATTTTTATCCTTACTGAGCATCTGAGCTCACCCCTTTCAATGTTTTAATATTTTCCAGGATGTGAAGAAGTATTTTATGAATGACCAGCAGGGATAGACATAAGAGGATATGAGTGTGGATTATGAAGACTTTGTTATTAGTTTTTCCCTTTATGATGTAATGTTAGACTTATGAATGTATCTAGTGTTTCCAAGGCTACTAAACTAATTAGTCTTTCGAGACTTGATCTTTTGCGATCATGCCAATGTTATGAAGTAATGCACCGACTCTGGGTAGCTGGGGTCGGGGCGTTACAATTAACATAGATGAAACCCTCCTCCCATATTCATGGGTTTAAAAGAACAACATGATATGATTTTTAAGAACTTTTTAAAACACTGTGATTTTTATAAAAACCATTTATTTTATTATCCTCAGGATATTTATAAAATATTTATTATGATATATGTGGATCATATTAATTAAGACATGTTAAGGGTGCACCATGACAGCATTCCAATGCATTTGGAAAATAATTTCATCTATAAAGATGATAGGTTTTATGATATCTTGGTGAATAAACTTGGTAACTTTTATGACACATCGGTGATAATATTTGGTAGCGTGCTTATGAATGACTCAATTATATGTTTTATACAAATTTAAATGTTATGAATCATGTTATTATCAATATTATATTCCTATTTTTTTAATTTTCATGCTTTTATGTTATACCTCACATTCTTATAGATATTTCTCATGATCACTTGTAAATTGTTTCTATTACATTACCTTATTTGGACTTTCTCTCACCCTTAACATTTATGAATATCATAGAGAAACAAGATTCAATAGTGTATCTTTGGATGAATATATTATGAATCTTTTAAAGTTTATTAGAATAATTTTTTCATGTTTTCAATTATTATGTAACATATTTCCAAGAAAATAAATATTAAAAGATTCTATTTTTGTAAAATTCTATATAAATTAATGTAATAAAAAGTTGGGATTCCATAGTTGTAATAAAATAACAGATTAGTTATTTTTGGAAATTAGGATTTAAAATTTTTATACAAACCCTAGGGAAATATTTAGATATAGGAAAACTTCCTTATATTTTGGTGAAATAATGAGTATGTGATTGCCAAAAAATAAATCATATCTAGATATGTACAAGGGGATGTGGCTCTAGAATAGATGTACCTAGGGGTGACATCTCTAAAAAGGTGAGTCATTCCTAACTCAACCTAACTTGGTAGATGAAAATGGGCCTTGATGAACTCCAAGTTTGACTCTCTTGAGGGACATGTTTGGTTAGAAAATAGTATTTTATAATCCATTCTAAAGGATTTATATAAAATTTTCTTGTTTACAATGAATAAAATGTTTAATAATGATTTTATATTACATAAAAGTTCTATCAGAATTATAAGATTACTAAATGAAAAAGGTTTCTCCCTATGTTTTTCTTCAATTTGTAAATGGAAATACAAATGAGAAATCTCATAAAAGGGGAGACCAATGGACCTGGAGCTGATGCACTTACGATTCAATCCAAAATGGAAAACATCATGAGAATTTGGAATCAACTTACTCATGCTATAAGAAATAACAAGAATCAATCTGGGAGACCAGATTCACTTCGAAGGGAAATTTTTTTAATCAGATCATTATACTTTAACAACAATATTCCATTAGTAGATCTACTAGACCAATAATTTTTGAATAGTGGATACACTCTGTAGAAAATAAGTTTTCTAAATTTTATTATTCAGAACAAAAAAAATTCACCCTGGGTGTTTACCTCTTAGAGGGAGAAGCTAATCAGTGGTGTACAATAGTAAAAAACATGAAGACAATTGGGTAGATTGAAGCTATGGGGTAGGAAAAGTTCAGTGGAACTTTTTCCAAAAAATATTTCCCTCATATAATCTGAATGAAATTTGAGAAGGAATTCAAAGACATGAACCATAAGAAAAATGAATCTGTGGGATCAATGAGATGAACTTCACAAGACTTTCCCACTACACCTTTATCTTTGTCATGGATCCAACTAGTATGGTTTATAGATTGATTGGTGGACTAAGACCCTATATACAAAATAATCTAGACAACTAATTCTATATAAACTATGAAGAGATCATGACGAGTTCAATGAAATTTGAAAAAGATTTTGTAGATACGCAGTGCTCTAATATATTTAATGAAAAGAAGGGAATTTTAGAGACAAAATTGACGATGATCATTGATCAAGAAAGAAGGGGAAATAAAGAGAAACATTCCACTTGTATTGATTGTGGGATGAAGTATTCCGGGAACTTCGTTCTCATGATCAGTATATGTAACAATTATAGAAAAAATTCCTATATTTCTTGAAACTATCGTTGTCAGGTGAAGCCACAAAATTTCAAAACTAATGAAAAAGGAAAGATAATGTATTCCTAGTCTGAAGTCCAATTTTTCATGTGTGGATAGCTTGGGCATTTTACCAATCATTGTCCATATCCTATGTTAATGGAGGGGACTCACCATCAACCTCATTTTATGCAAAAGGGAGAAAGTTCATGATTTTTTTTATCACAAACACTGAATTTTGAGATCCTAATGATGTGGTGGAATTGCATTAATTGCTTCCTCTATGCAAGAGAGTAATTTTATTTTTTTTAGTTCTAGGAATTCCATTATTTCCTCCAAGTGTTCAATGAATATAGAATCAATCCCACAACATCTAGAAGTAGATTTATCAGTCAAAACTCCTGGAGGGATTATCCAAGAATAAATAGTGAATTAAAAATATAGTATTTACTTTGGAGAGACTATTATCATAAAAAATATAGTAGTCATTCCCATGATATAAATTGAAATTATTCTAGGGATTGACTAGATCTCAAAGAATAATACTAAGATGAACCAAAGAATTAGGTAAATATCATATGTTTTGAATTGAAAGCCTAATGTTGTTTTCAAATGAGGGAAATCACGAATTGATCATTTTATATAAAAAACTCCAAAATATTTCTTTATGTAGATGATCTATAAAGATAAATTAATAAATGAGTATATAAAAATATAATGTTTCCCTGTAATTATGGTATATCTTAACACATTTCCTAAATTGTTACATTAACCTCCCTAGAAAAATAGGTAGAGTTCTCCATTGAACTCATTACTAGATCCAAGATGATTTCAATGACCCTTTAGAGAATGGTAAATTTGGAGCTAGAGGAATTAATGAAATAGATCCATGGTCTTTTATACAAGGGGTTTATCCAGCCATGTGTGTCTCATTGGGTATCACTTATTATATTTTTTAATAATAAGGATGGATCAATGTAGTTATTCCTTGATTATAGATATTGTAACAGAATCACATTGAAAAAAATACCCTTTTCTATGTATTAATGATTTATTTGACCAACATCATGAGGGATCAATTATTCTTCATGATTGATCTTTGATCTGGTTATCATCAATTAAGGGTGATGAAATAAGGCATTGAAAAGTCTTCCTTTCGATCAAGATATGGCCATTATTAAATTTTTATGCCCTTCAACTTAACTAGTTATCCTACTATTTTTACATATTTTATGAATATAGTCTTTAACGACTACCTTGATAACATTGTGGTAGTTTTTATTTACGATATTTTGACATTTTATAAAATTTTCAGGGAGAATTTGGATTATAAAAGGGTAATATTAAAAACAATGAAGAAAGGTAGGCTATTATGAATGTTTATAAAATATGAATTTTGGGTAAAACAAGTTACTTTCTTGGGGGAAATTGTAACCAATTAAGGAATATCAGTTGACACTTCTAAGACAGATATTGTGGAGGAGTGGCCTCATCTGCAATATTAACTAAGATTCAATGTTTCATTGGTTTAGCAGGACATTATAGGAGGTTTGTGAAAAACAATTCATGAATTTATAATCCCCTAAAAAATGTAACTCAAAAATGGGTCATGTAAATCTAGAAAAAGGAGTTGGAAGAATGATTCCAAGAGAAGAAAAAATGATTGGATACTTCACCCATGTTAATATTACCCTCTATTAGAGAACAAATCATTATTTTTAACGATGCATCTCAAAAACATTTGGGTTCATCCTCATGGAAAATGACAAAGTTATTTCTAATGAATCTCATCATTTCAAGCCTCATGTGAAGAATTACCTAATATATTAACCGGGGTTTGATAAGGTGGTTCATTTCCAAAAATTATGAAGGCAATATCTTAATGGGGAGAAATGTGATATATACATATACCATTGATGTTTGAAGTATATTTTCATTTAAAATGAACAGACCATGATAAAAAGGAGATGGTTGGAAATTATTAAGGAAAATTATAGTTCAATTCATTATCATAATATAATAGAAAACAAAATAATTAATGCATTAAGAAGGAAAGACCCTTTTGTGTTTGAAATGACGAGGATTCAAGGAGATCCTCTGATCAAAGACCTTATAAAAATGGACATGGAAATCTTAAGGTAAGGGACATCATCAATCCTATCCCAAATGATATCTCAACCATAATTACTAGAGATGATCAATATATATCCAATGGAAGATCCTTTGTAACATAAGAATATATAGGGTGTAAATAAGGGAATGATTCTAGAGTTTATTATTGATCAATAGGTTGTATTGAAATTCCTTTCAAATCTATGTGTTCAATATTTTCTAGAAATTGAGAAGGAGTTAATGGAAGAAGCTAATTTCTCAACATTCTCTATAAATATTGGAATTAAAATAATTTATAGGGACCATTTTGATAATTATTATAGGGATAACATGAAAATGAATATTTCCAACTACACTAAATGGAGCCTCATGTGTTAACATGTGAATAAAAAGTGACAACTTTTTAAAGGGGTATAATGATGGATACCCATATGAGTGTATAAGTAGGACAATAACACTATAGACATTGTCACCAATATCTCAATAACATCTAACAGAAACAATACAATATGGGTTTTAGTGAACCATCTCACAACGAATTTACATTTAGCCTTTTTTATGAAGACGTATTGCTTGACCAACTGGTAATTATTTATCTGAAGTATGTGGTAAGGTATCATGGAGTTCCAATTTCTATCATCTTTATCATGATACAAGGTTCACATAAAATTACGAGACAATTATTCCACATTCTTTGAATACTAAATTGAGTTTCATTATGGCTTATCACCATCAAACTGATGGTCAATATGAAAGAACTATTCAATCTTTCAAGGACATTCAAAGAACTTAATAAATAGAATTTAAATCTAGTTGGTATAAATATATCTCATTAGATGAGTTCTCATACTACATCTTCAATTTGAGTATTTAAATGGAACCCTATGAATCACATTTTGGGAAGCGATGTAGAACTCATATTAGTTGGGATAAAGCTGGTGAGAGAAAATTTTCAAGGCCTAATATTGTGCAGGAGATGACAGAAAATGATCATTCCATCCAATAACACATGAAGGATTCTTAGAGTTATAAGAAGATCAATGTTTTCAAATAATTAAGGGACTTGGAGATTATATTGGTGTAAAATTATTATGTTGAAATTCACCTAGGAAGAGAGTCATGCATTTTGGGAAGAAGGTGAAGCTCACCCCTATGTACATTGGCCCTTTTGAAATTCTTGACCGCAAAGTTAAATTTTCATGTCTGTTTTCTCTTCATCCATACCTTGATAAAGCTTATGATGTTTTCCATGTTTCTATCTTGAGTAAGTACACGCATGAATTATCACTACTACTGAATCTTAAAAGTGGTACAACTAGAACATGACCTCTCTTATGAGAAGCAACCGGGGGAGATCATGGACCGTAGAGAGAAGGTTCTACAAAAAAACACTTCCCACATTATTAAAGTGTTGTGGTGAAAAAAATATAAATAATCCACATGTGAACCATATGAAACAATTAGGCATAAGTACTCTATGCTTTTCTCAACCGAGGGAACAAGTTGAAAATTTAGGGACACAATTTATTATGGGAGGAAGAATGTATCAACCCATAATTTTTGAATTATATTTTTTCCCTTAAAATGTGTGTTATATAATATTATATATCTAATAATGATGTGATTATATTTTAAAAAATTTCCATAGAGTTTTGACTATTAATAAATGTTGGTCAATTATGTCTTTTTTTAAATGATTGTTGATAACTATTCTCAAAATAATAAATTTAAGGCCTCATAAAGAATATTCATGATATGAAAATCCCATATTTTAGAATGTAATAGGGAGGTGTCTTAATTGTTCTACTATATTGACCAATCCCAAGCCAAGATTTTACATGTTTATCTTGAATAAAATCTCTTACAGGATAATTTCAAGTTATTAGAGATTACCACATGGGCGATGTTAGCTTAGTCGCCCCATGAGTTTTTCACAATCACATAGTTCATCCTTAGGTCATATGAGGGTTCTATAATGTTTTATGTGTCATGTCCTAATTTAATTATTATATAATCCCTTTCTATAAATAAAATTTTGGTTCCATCAATTTCCATTTGAAGTTTAGTTTTTATTAAAAATATTAAAAAAATGATAAATTATTTCTATGAAATTAATGTAACATTTTTGAAAATATATAATTATTATAATAAACAATTGTATTATTAATAATGTCTATTATAATGAAGTAGTTGGATTAGAGAACACTTATTTTAATTTATATGAGAAAATAAATTTATTTTTTCCCTCTGTCATATATTTTACAACCCATTTTTGTGCACTATTATTTTAAATAGCTAATTTTTTTTATATTTAAAAGTTAAATTTATCATAAGTAATGAATTATTATGGTAAAATGAAAAAAAATTGAAATCAGAATGATGATATTATGTTGGTGTTACATTGTGATAATTTTATAAAATACTTTAGTTTTTTTTGTGAATAGAAAAAATACTTTTTGATTTTTTGGTATACTGAATGGAATCATAACTAGGTAATAATGATATAATGAGTAATATAACATTTTTTTGACTCATGTATATTTAAATATTATAATAGTTTTCCCATGTGGGAATTAACATGGGAAAACACCATTGGGAGGGCCTTGTTTATTGAAATACCAATATTGTGGTGTCCGATGAAATTAATAAAAACTTCCTCACTTTTACTATAAATTCCAAAGAATTTATTCATTTCCATTAATTAAAAAATATTTATCAATGATTATTTGGTTTTATTACATCCCGAGGAGTCCTATAATGGTGTCCTCAATCACACAGAGTCTGGATCCGTATATTCAAGGAGTCACTCTTTAAGGTAAAGGAAATCTCATCTTCTCTTTTCATTTCAAGTTCACTTTTTTATGTGGCATGTCTTTAAAATTTCTATAATATGTTCTTATTTCCATTTTAATTTATCCCTATAAAATATTATGATTCATTGATTAGTGTGAGACCCTTTTCATCTTTCATTATAATTTTTTCGAAAACAACATTTCATGCCTATTTTATTGTAGAATTTCCTTCTCAAATTTCACTCACTTTTTCATGAAAGTATTTTTTTTATTTTTATGAATATCCAAAATGAATACATCTCTAGTGGTATTATCATATATTTCTATATGATATATTTTATTCTAGTATTGACATACATAAAACCCTCCATAATTTTTCATGTGTTTAAAATGAAAAAAGGATCTTCTTTTTAAACAAATTCTAAAACGTCGTGATTTTTATATGAAACGAGTTTATTTTATTATCCACATGTAATTTATGAATTCATTTTTTTGATATATGTGGATCACATTAGTTAATATATATTATGAGTGTTCCCTAATTTTTCTCTAATAAATTGGTTGCATAATTTAATCTTTAGATATGATATGTTTTATGATACGTTGGTGAATAACCATGGTAATTTTTATGACACCACATTGATAATCCTTAGTGATATTCTTATAATTGACTAAATTGAATGTGGTAAACACATTTACATGATACAAAACATTTTCTTAATAATATGATATTCCACTTCATCTATTTATCATGCCTTTATGATATACCTAATGTTCTTATAGATAATTCTGATGATCACACGTAAACTGTTTCTCTTACTTTACCTTAGTGGGCGTTATGCTCATTCATTGATTTTATGTATCTCCCAGGATATGAAATTTCATAATAAAAATTATTATGAACCTATTATGATTCCAATCATGTGAATTAGAATTATTATTTCATGTTTTCATGTGTTATGTACCTGATTTCTAGGACAGTAAATTTTAAAATATCCTCTATTCCTAAAATGTTATGTAATGTTATGTAATAAAAATTATGTATGACATATCAATGGATTAATAAAAATATTTTAATTTAATGGAAACCTAAATCATAAAAATTTACTATAAAACTTATTTCAAAAATGAAATTTGGAACCATAACTATTACCCAGAGTAACACATAACTGGGTTTCCTTATAGAAGAACACATGTGTAATGTGAAAACAAAGAGATAGAAGAGAAATGTAACTATCATGTTTTATAATAGAGTGATTGAAAACTTATTTAGGAGAAATGTAACAATATCAAATCCATAAATATACTATTATCTAAGGTACTATTTGATTAATCAGAAATAGGGCACATTGGTATCCTTTTAAGTTTTAAGATCATTTCCCAAAGGCTGATGAATTTTCATGAGAAGTTATACTTACTATATTTCATTCCATTTCATAAGTACAAACTCACCCTTTGGTCATGTCCTAGCCAATTTACACTTCACATCTTTCTACAAAAAGTAAGGCGATGTTTTCATTATTGAAACACTAACAACGCATGATATCCATGATAACTCATCCTATCTCTCTTTTATTAGCATCAACAAAAAACTGTTAGAGATGGTTATTGATTTTTTATAAATCCTCATGTGGTGATATAATAAATTTATGCCACAAAAATCATCTAATGTTTAACATAAACATCCTATAAATGGTTATCCTTATAACAATTCTAAATGATGAAAATAAAAAAAAATTATAAATAATGAGGCTATGTAAACTTAACTTTGATCCCCCATATATAATAATGTATCTCATGGTTTTCACATTCCAAACATTTGAATACCAAATTCGTATATTCTATTGAAACATGGTAATAACATGAATTACAATAAATAGTTTGGTAAAATGAACATTCTTCCATACTCCAAAGGTTACTGGATATATTCCTTAAATAGAAGATGTTGTAATTTTCATCCCTAATGATATATAACACTTTTAAAATAAATCAATAAGAATATCTTGGGTATTCAGTGCTATATAGTTTACCTATCCTAATCAATCATCTCTTTATCCAATATAAACAAAATTTTCTCAACATAATGATCACAATTTGGGTCACCTTCCCTTAAATCAAAATATCACATTTCTAAGTCATCATCACCCTTAAATATATCTGTTTCAATACTTAAGGGAGACTTATACTAAAAATAAATATATTTTTCTTGATTCTTAAAGCATTATCCTTGAATCCTAAATCTTAAATACTTTATCCAACCAACATTATTTTTAATCTACAACTCAAGATTCATCAACTTATTCCTTCTTAAAAATTTACTAGAATATTCAATATTGATCATGTAATAAGGTTATTTTACCTCAATCAAATCATTCTTATTATGTTTAATGTAAAATATACTGGAATAAAATCACATAACCATAACATGTTGTTTGTGGTATCTATATCATTCATAGTATAACCAATAATCATACAACCTTCTTTATTCTATTTATGAGACATCCAATTGGAAAATCAATTTTCATAATGTCCATAAATTCCACATCTTAAATAATTAGTGTTAATCATTGTTCTTATAGTCCTATCCATTGACTAAAAAAAGAAAGCACGGGGTGAAAGAAACAGATCACCAAATAAAACACAATACTCATGAAAGATAACTTATTGGATGTCGAAATCATGAAACCTTCCTTAATATATGATACCCTAATTTTATACAAGGTTATTTATAGTAAACATCAAACATAAATTTAAATCCTTTCTGGTGGTTCATATAGTGTTTGTGAATTCCAAAATAAGATCCTTCAGGAGTGTCAAACACTAATACAAAATAGTCCTTTAATAGTTCTATAATAGGCCTTTATCAATGCTAAAATATGAAAAAAAAATTGAGCATAGTTAATGGATGGAATATTTTATCCATTCTAAAAATCATTGTTAATGTCCCCCTTTCTCAGTGATTAAAAAGAACACTGAAAAGGGTCCCTTTATAGTGATTGTTTTTTGAACTGATAAAATAAGTGATGTTAGAGGTGTTAAGGTTTTCTAGTTGTCCATGAACCTGAAACCCCATTATCAGTGCTTCAATGACAATGTTGAAAGCGATCCCACAATATTTATCAGTCATTTTTCCTCCACCTCGACTTTTATTAGTGATTTGTGAATTTACAGCCTCATGTGTGCCCATTAGGATTCGAACCATGCACCTCCCTTTTGAATATGAACACCTTTACCACTATAGTATGATTTAATTTTTATATTTGAGGATATTTATGTTTATTTTTATATATTTTTACTTATAAATTTTTAGGCGTATTTTTTTATAATTGTTTTTAAACACATTTATACAATATTTTTGTTTGTGTCATATACATACCTAAAATAATTTTAATATATTATATATTATATTCATTTACATATATAAGAATATAATATAAATATATATCTATTTAGTAATACACACACATATATATATATATATATAAATTATAAATATATCTTTTTAATTTAAAAAATAGTTATATATTTCTTTAAAGACATTTTGAGAATATAAATTGATGCACATGTTTTAGAACACTCATTTTCACATAAATATGTTGATATATGTATTGATATGAGTGGTTTATTTTATGAAAATATAAAAAACATGCATATATTTAACTAAAAAAATTATATTGTGAAAAATAATTAAATTTCAAAACCATAATATCAATATAAATATAATACCTTGGAATAGATTTATTCTCCACAAAAAATTAGTAATAATACAATTGTAAATGAGGCTAAAAATCCATCTAATGTCAAAAAAAAAATCCATACCCTGACTAAAAACATTGTTTTAGCAACCTGCTGGAAATTTTATAGTCTTGCAAATTGTAAAAGATGATTACCTATAAAACTAAGGGCATAAATCCCATCACCGAATTCAATTTGATATATGGTAGATCCCAAAGAGACACACAGATCAATAGATATTTCTATTTGAATATTGAGTTAGATTTTCAACATATTTCATATCATTTATTATTTCATTTTTATTTTTTTTACATTAAAATTGATAAAAATGACTATTAATATATAATAATAAGAAAATTATTAATTTAAAATATTTTTTAATTATTTAACAAGTCATTTTCACTATATAAATTATATATATTATATGTAAGTGCCTATTTATATTATCTATGAATTTTTTTTAAAAATATATATATTATATTTATATCAATATAAATATATTTATACAGTAGTATATTTTTTAAATTATTTTTATGGAATATACAAATATTGGTGATACTAAAAAGGGCTGAAAAAGGGTGGTATTTATCAGGGATTCTAAAAACCATTTATAACCCCCCCCCTTTATCAATACTTTTTTAGCTTTGATAATGACCTTATTTAAAAGAACTAAGAAATATTTGTTAATAACCTCATCTAACAATGCTTTTTTTAGATTAAATAAAGGGGGTCTTTTACAACACTTTTAGGTAGTGTTGTTAAATCTATATCACTGGATAAACCCATTTATGTAGTAGTGAAATGAGGTTTTCATCAAGGACTATTTTTTTATACTAGATTACCTCGAGTCATACCTAAAACATATTTTGGGAGTTTTTACTCCTAAGTACATCTATTCCAGATAGACATACACTTATAGTATCTAGAAAATTATGTATTTATAGGAAACTGTAACACACCGAGATTTTATGAAAAATATTCTTTTTAATTTCAATAATGTCTTGTGTTGTACGCTACACCAAAAGGAGCTTTCACCACACGCATCTTTGATTTGCCTTGCATTACACGCAATCGCGACCTTCCTCGATAGCGTGTGTAGTACGCAATAACGAGTTCCACTAAACAACAATATGCTATTAAAACATTATTAAAACTAGCCATTATGAATATTAATAACAACTTTTTGAAATTTTTTAAATTTATTTTTCAAAATGGAATTCATTTTTGGATTCATAATATCGAAATTAGCTTAGGGTGAAATTTTGGTGATTTTCGGATAACTTTCATATTTTGATGAATAGTGAAAATTACTAAAATTTAATTAAAAACTTTTTCAATCGAAATAATTAATAGTGATAAATTATTAATTTGAGTGGTTTTAAAGTATATTTAGAATATATTTTTACAATTTAATACAATTTTGGTCATTGGATGTAATTTCACATTTAAACCAGTTATAAACAAGTGTCAATCTTTTGATAGTTATTATCTCTTAAAAACACGCCTTTTGTTTTGACGACGGGAATTAATTTTTAAATTAATTAATGCAACTGATATGTTTTGAATTTGGTAAAATAGAAATCATTTTTGAGTTCATAATATCAAATATAGCTTAGGCCTAATTTTTTGTATTTTTCTGAAAACTTTCAATTTTTGATGAATAGTGAAACAACTAAGTGGTAGTTAAAAGAACTGAATTTTTCATAAAAATTAATTTTACCACTTCTGTGAGTGGAATTTCAAAAATCCGAGAGACACGGTTGATGTCAGTAAGTAAAATGTGGTTCAATGAGATGAAAATAATTTTTGGTGAATAGAAACTTTTTACTTTTATTTACCACGGTTAAAAGTAAATAGGGTAATTAAGGGTAAAAATGATATTATTATTACCCTAAAACATGTCCAAATTCTATTGGATAAATTTAATTCGACCAAAAATAATATTAGGAATAAAATATGACCATTTAGGCCCACATGGATTAGATTAGGACATTTATTATTATTTAATTCAAAGAAGAGTTAAAAGAGTTAAAATCAATGTTTATTTACTAAAACAATTTTAATATAGGTATATACAAAAGCTAAATTCGATTTTAAATATTCATTAGAAAGCTAAAAAGATTTACTACATAATGGTAGTTTATTTGTAATTTTTAAACGTTAATAATTTA
This sequence comes from Viscum album, assembly GCA_963277665.1. Classification (NCBI taxonomy): domain Eukaryota; kingdom Viridiplantae; phylum Streptophyta; class Magnoliopsida; order Santalales; family Viscaceae; genus Viscum; species Viscum album. Next base: position 928,723,478 of record OY728146.1, on the reverse strand, counting down.
ATGTATTTATGACACAACGATGATGAAGTAATTATCTTATTAATGAAATATTGACAAAATTGATGTTATAAATACCCAAATAAATATAATTTGAGACTTTTTATGGATTCCACTAATTTTATAGGTTAATATGACATGTTATTATTGATTTATGTAACTTGGTTCTAACTTATCATTCTGTTATGAATTTCATAAAAATCATGTACCAAATAGTGTCAAAATTGACATAAATTAGTTTTTAAAACAAAAATTATATTATTTATTGTTATTTTATTCATAAAAATCTAAGGTTCGGACAAATGACTTAGATAAGATTATATATATTAATAATAAACAACTTGGGGTTCGTTTGGCTTGATATAGTAATTTTATTAACCATATAGTGTAAGAAAACAAAAAGACACGGTAAAAGTTAAATTATTTAACTTAATGTTAACTCTAAATGATAAGGCTAAAATAGGAACCTAAACTTCTTTAAATTATATTGGATGAGAGGATTTAGACCCATCCCCACCTTAGCCTCGAAATAAATCAATTTGGATCTATTTAAAACCGTACTTTCCTATATAATAAAATAATATTTTTAGTTATTCCAAAGGTCCCCCTCTCCTCCCTTATAAAAGGGCACCTCCCCCCTCTCTTCCTCACACAACATTGAGCCTTGAAGCTCGGCCAAACCCTGACCAATTATCCTCTCCAATTCCCTAGAAACAACCTAGAGGTTCTGGTCTTCCTCAAAGACCAATTTTAGTGCCCTAAAAGGAGGTCTCAAAAAGGTGCTTCAAAGAAGAGGTAATTTCCGTTACCGATTCTTTCACCTTTATTTATTCTTCCACTTCTTCTTCTTAGGTTGTTTCATTATGAAGAAATAACATCAGTATCACTAATATACTGATATGTTATTATAAGTATGAAACAACCCTATTTCACCATCTATCCATCCTACGGAAAATGAAATCACCGCGCGTGCATACGTACGGAATACCGTCTCCACGCCGTGGTGTAATCTGTTTTTCCAACAACACCTTACATGGATGGGTATTATGGTGTAAAGAATAACTATACATAGTTATTATAACATCATAATGATTATGATATATTGTATTATCCACTCCAATTCAATTCAATAATTATGGAAATGATATCATCGCTCGTGCGTACGTACGGACTACCGTCTCCACGACGCGATGAGATTCATTCTCCATGTTAACCATTTAAGAATGATTATAAAGTATATATAAGCAATAATAATGAAATATATGACATTATAAAGCTACTGGATTTATGTGTATATATATGTATGTCATTTACTTTATTCCACTCAATTAAATAAGGAAACGAAAACAGCGTTCATGCGTACGTACGACCTACCGTCTCCATGAACGATGTATTTCTTTCCATTTATCGATCCATTATATATATTTATATTCTGAATATATATTATATATAAATCATTTTTTACATTCTATAATTAAGTAATAATGATCTGAGTAATCATATGAATAATTACAAGTTAAAACACGAACGACAAATGAAACGATTTTACCCAAAACGCTACATTAACATGAATTTACAAAAAAACTGGTAATATAAAGTCATAAGTGAACCATATATGATATAATAACAATGAATATGATTCTGTAATAAGTCAATGACATTATTTAAACCATTATACAAGAGTTTCAGACACTTACGAAGCAAATCAGACCTAAGGTAAGGGAAATATCACAATCTCATTTTTATCCGAGATTGTTTATACTTTAGTATTTACTGGGGTATATTTTATCATCTACATCCCTGTTTTCCCCAATATGAAATATTTATATCCTTATACAATATTTTATATTCAATTTTACCCTTCGGTGAGTTTTTAGTAAAAGATATGAAAGGAATCTTTTGTCGTTTTTTATATGAGTTACTTTTTGACTTTTCCAACAAAATTACGAGAAGAATGTTTTTTTAACTTATACGGCATGAATGGATTTTTAAAACATTATTTCCAAGAATCTTCCATTACAAGTTTTCAAGTTTATTTTTAATCAAATTCTTTTAGTTTAAAGTTGTATGACATGTTAAGAAAGGAAAAATGTTTTTGAATAAGAAAGGATATTTTCCTCAAGAATGGAGTTCATGTGTTTTATCAAAATTATTTTCCATCTAAGATAATAAAGGGTTCTGTTTTTATCCCTATTATTACATTGATTTGATTATGTTGTGATGGAATTATTTTTATGAATTCCTTTATCTTGTATGAATTGATTTATGATGTCACGATGTTTAAGATTCCCATTTGTATTACATGGGTTATGCCGTGATGTATGATTTATGATTTTGTGGCACACATAAGAATGGTATCATTATGAGATGGGTGGGACCTATATATCCCTCCAATGCATTGGGTAAAGATTTTATATCTCATGAGATAGACATGGCTGGAATGGTAGGTTATACCAGTTCAGTGAAACAGGACTGAAATGAGGGTGACTCGGTTTAGAAAGGGAATTTGTCCACTAAGATTGTCTTGGAAATGAGTCTTGACTAACAAAAAATTATTCTCTATGATTATGTGTTTATGCCGCAAAGTTTAATGTTTTATGTTATGATTATTGTGATTACATTTCACTGCCATGATTTATCCCATGTTATGAAATTATGATCTCTTTTGCAGGTTAAGATTTCTAAAAGTTATGTGCTTGTGTATACGATGTGATTGATATTTTTTTTGTTTACCCTTACTGAGCATTTGAGCTCACCCTTTTATGTTTACATTCCCCCAGGATATAAAGAATGGTTTTAGGTATAAAAAAAAGAAGATCTTTATGGGAGATGTTGAAGATCTTTCACCAGGATTAGAAGATTATATTCCGAGTTTCCAAAGACATTAAACTATTACGATCCTTGTGTGAGTGTTTTTGTTATGTACTAAGTATTCCGCAAAAGTAATGTAATGTCCATGTACGTCAAGTTTCGGGTCTCTACAGTTGGTATCAGAGGGAAGGTTTAGTCAACCTTTGGAAACTAGGACGTGAAAACGTTAGTGAGATCCCTAGAGATATTTCTACGGTATGTCTACGGATGTCCCTAAGGATAAGTATACATATAGGATATAGTCCTAGAACTACAGTAAAAATCTTATAATTTAACCTAAGATGTTAGATATTGAAGTTACTCCCCCTTTATTATGATTTTTTCGTCTCACGCTATTCTTTTTGGGTTTTAGAAAATGGCTGGAAACAAGATGATTCACGATAATGGAGGATATGATGGACAATGGAATAATATTCTTCATAAGAAATCAAATGAAATTGGATTTGGAAGTCCAAACATAATTATTATGCCAAATCAGCAATCTCATAATATGATCAATAAAGTAAAATTTGGTAAGTTTCCGGACTCGACTAATAAGAGAAAGATGGAGTTTCATGATGATCATAGAGGAAAGAAAGTTCAATTTCCCCTATGTAAATCATGTGTGAAGAGGCATCAAGGAGAATGTTTCAAAGGAACTGGAAGATGCTTTGGGTGTGGAAAAGAGGGACACAAAGCCAGTAAGTGCACTGGAAAAGTTTCAGTTAACACCATGGATGAGGTTAATGGTATTTCTACGACATTAACAATGGTTATATGTTTTAAATGTGGAATGTACGGGCATTATGAAAACCAATGCCCTAAGGGAATGTCTCATGAAGAGAATCGGTATGTTCGTATGGGTAGTATTTTTGTTGATGATGATGAAGAGACTACAAATGATATGTGAGATGAAAGAATTGTTGGAGCTTGGTCAATGGTTTAAGAAGGTAGTGGAATGATTACATTTTTAACAAGTGTAATGTTGTACTATAGAATAAAAATACATCTAAGGATTGTTACACTGTTGTCTTTCCTTAAGTTTTGAAAGTTTATGATGAATGGAATGAGTAACAATGAAAGGTTATTCAGAGATTTTTTGGAAAGTGGGTGATATGCGCATAATGAAGTGATAAAGAGAAAATGAAATGTTTGACATTATTCATGAGCTCATGATTGATATAAGAACTAATTGATATCATGGTTTGAGTATATAGAATTTTGAGGATTTTGGTATGTGGAAAGTGTTAACTTTTAACTACATTCATGTTTTCACTAAGGCTCAATGGGTATTCAAGAGAATACATGATTAATTACTTTGAATGTTTGGAATGTGACCAACAAAACATATCTTATGATATATGGGGATCAACGATGTTATTAAATCTCTGGTAATCATTTTCACTATGTTATGAGAGTGGACTGCATTATTATGGATAAGCCTAAAGATTGAAATGGATTATGTTGGACATAAGTTAGTATTGTTTAAGGATAAAAGTTTTGTCGATATTATTGATGGGATGTTATAGTTTTAGAAAAAGGACAACCTGCAGGACGGGCGACAGCCCATCGCGTCGGACAAAGCTGTGGGAATCGAACCCACAACCGAAGTGCGACTGGCCTTTATCGCCTACCACTAACCTACAGGAAGTCCCTGTTTAGTAGAAACTAGTTTTATTATATTAAGCACTATGACATATGAAGTATAAGTCCATTTTAGGAACCATATATGATTAATCTCACTATAGAATGACTTATGTATATTTAATAACTTTTGCTAACCTTTTGTTTGAGACAGATGGAATGACCCGTCATTCTATCACATGATCTGCTAACACTTCACGAATAACAAATTTTACTTCATTTATTTAAGAGATGAAGTGGAAATTGTTTAAGGCACGAACAACAGTGAGATTGTACCAAAATAAAGTAAGTATTTATTCTAATTCAAATTCTTCAACTTTAGGGAAACGATCATGAAAACCAAAAATGTTGTCCAAGTGCTCTTATATCTGATTAATCGGATGGTACCTTAGATCGTTACAAATTTATGGATTTGTGATTGTTGGCTTTTCCATAGCCATGTTCTCTAACACTCTCCATCAGAACATGATGGTTAGATTTTTCTTCCATATCCATATTTTCACCTATGTGGAAACCCAGTGATTAGTTTATTTGGGTAACCGTTACATTTCATACTTTCGTTTTTAAAGATTTGTTTTGGTATTCCTTTTTACGATGTGGGTTTCTATTAAAGAATCATTCAAATAATAAACCATTTATAACCCCGACGAATTTCGAGGGAGAAATTCATTTTAAGGGGGGTAGAATGTAACACCCCAAGATTTTATGAAAAATATTCTTTTTAATTTCACTAATGTCTTGTGTTGTACGCTACACCAAAAGGAGCTTGCACAACATGCATCCTTGATTTGCCTTGCATTACACGCAATCGAGACCTTCCTCGATAGCGTGTGTAGTACGTAATAACGAGTTTCACTAAACAACAATATGTTATTAAAACATTATTAAAACTAGCCGTTAGGAATAGTAATAAACACTTTTTGAAATTTTGTAATTTTATTTTTCAAAATAGAATTCATTTTTGGATTCGTAATATCGAAATTAGCTTAGGGTGAAATTTTGGTGATTTTCGGATAACTTTCATATTTTGATGAATAGTGAAAATTACTAAATTTTAATTAAAAACAAATTTTTTAATAGAAATAATTAATAGTGATAAATTATTAATTTGAGTGGTTTTAAAGTATATTTAGAATATATTTTTACAATTTAAAACAATGTTGGTCATTGGATGTAATTTCACATTTAAACCAGTTATAAACAAGTGTCAATCTTTTGATAGTTATTATCTCCTAAAAACATGCCTTTTGTTTTGACGACGGGAATTAATTTTTAAATTAATTAATGCAACTGATATGTTTTGAATTTGGTAAAATAGAAATAATTTTTTGAGTTCATAATATCAAATATAGCTTAGGCATAATTTTTTGTATTTTTCTGAAAACTTTTAATTTTTGATGAATAGTGAAACCACTAAGTGGTAGATAAAAGAACTGATTTTTTCATAAAACTTAATTTTACCACTTCTGTGAGTGGAATTTCAAAAATCCGAGAGACACGGTTGATGTCAGTAAGTAAAATGTGGTTCAATGAGATGAAAATAATTTTTGGTGAATAGTAACTTTTTACTTTTATTTACCACGGTTAAAAGTAAATAGGGTAATTAAGGGTAAAAATTATACTATTATTACCCTAACACATGTCCAAATTCTATTGGATAAATGTAATTCGATTAAAAACAATATTAGGAATAAAATATGACCATTTAGGCCCACTTGGATTAGATCAGGACATTTATTATTATTTAATTCAAAGAAGAGTTAAAATAGTTAAAATCAAAGTTTATTTACTAAAACATTTTTAATATAGGGTTATACAAAAGATAAATTAGATTTTAAATATTCATTAGAAAGATAAATAGATTTACTACATAATGGTATTTTATTTGTAATTTTTAGACATTAATAATTTTATTTATTAATGACACAACGATGATGTAGTAATTATATTATTAATGATATATTGACATAATTGATATTATAAATACCCAAATAAATATTATTTGAGACTTTTTATGAATTACACTAATTTTCTAGGTTAATATGACATGTTATTATTAATGTAAGTAACTTGGTTCGAACTTATCATTCTGTTATGAATTTCATAAAAATCATGTACCAAATTGTGTCAAAATTGACATAAATTAGTTTTTAAAACAAATATTATATTATTAATTGTTATTTTATTCCTAAAAATCTAAGGTTCGGCAAAATGACTTAGATAAGATTATATATATTAATAATAAACAACTTGGGGTTCGTTTGGATTGATATAGTATGTTTATTAACCATATAGTGTAAGAAAACAAAAAGACACGGTAAAAGTTAAATTATTTAACTTAATGTTAAATCTAAATGATAAGGTTAAAATAGGAACCTAAACTTGTCTAAATTATATTGGATAGAGTATTTCGACCCATCCCCACCTTAGCCTCGAAATAAATCAATTTGGAGCTATTTAAAACCGAACTTGCCTTTATAATAAAATAATATTTTTAGTTATTCCAAAGGTGCCCCTCTCCTCCCTTATAAAAGGGCACCTCATCCCTCTCTTCCTCACACAACATTGAGCCTTCAAGCTCGTCCAAACCCTGCCCAATTATCCTCTACACTTCCCTAGAAACATCCTAGAGGTTCTGGTCTTCCTCAAAGACCAATTGTAGTGCCCTAAGAGGAGGTCTCAAAAAGGCGCTTCAAAGAAGAGGTAATTTTCGTTAACGATTCTTTCACCTTTATTTCTCCTTCCACTTCTTCTTCTTAGGTTGTTTCATTATGAAGTAATAACATCAGTATCACTCATATACTGATATGTTATTATAAGTATGAAACAACCCTATTTCACCATCTATCCATCCTACGGAAAAAGAAATCACCGCGCGTGCGTACGTACGGAATACCGTCTCCACGCCGTGGTGTAATCTGTTTTTCCACCAACACCTTACATGGATGGATATTAAGGTGTAAAGAATAACTATACATAGTTATTATAACATCATAATGATTATGATATATTGTATCATCCACTCCAATTAAATACAATAATTATGGAAATGATATCATCGCTCGTGCGTACGTACGGACTACCGTCTCCACGACGCGATGAGATTCATTCTCCATGTTAACCATTTAAGAATGATTATAAAGTATATATAAGCAATAATAATGAAATATATGACATTATAAAGCTACTGTATTTATGTGTATATATATGTATGTCATCTACTTAATTCCACTCAATTCAATATGGAAATGAAAACAACGTTCATGCGTACGTACGACCTATCATCTCCATGAATGGTGTATTTCTTTCCATTTATCGATCCATTATGTATATGTATATTCTGAATATATATTATATAAAAATCATGTTTTATATTCTATAATTAAGTAATAATGATCTAAGTAATCATATGAATAATTACAATTTAAAACACGAACGACAAATGAGACGATTTTACCCAAAACGCTACTTTAACATGAATTTACAAAAGAATGGGTAATATAAAGTCATAAGTGAACCATATATGATATAATAACAATGAATATGATTCTGTAATAAGTAAATGACATTATTTAAATCATTATACAGGAGGTTTGGACACTTATGAAGCAAATCGGACCTAAGGTAAGGGAAATATCACAATCTCATTTTTATCCGAGATTGTTTATACTTTAGCATTTACTGGGGTGTATTTTATCATCCACATCCATGTTTTCCCGAATATGAAATATTTATATCCGTCTACAATATTTTATATTCAATTTTACCCTTCGGTGAGTTTTTAGTAAAATATATGAAAGGAATCTTTTGTCGTTTTTCATATGAGGTACTTTTTGACTTTTCCAACAAAATTACGAGAAGATTGTTTTTTATAACTTATATGGCAAGAATGGATTTTTAAAACATTATTTCCAAGAATCTTCTTTTAGAAGTTTTCAAGTTTATTTTAAATCAACTTCTTTTATTTTAATGTTGTATGACATGTTAAGAAAAAGGAAAAATGTTTTTGAATAAGAAAGGGTATTTTCCTCAAGAATGGAGTTCAAGTGTTTTATCAAAATTATTTTCCATCTATGATAATAAATGGTTCTGTTTTTATCCCTATTATTACATTGATTTGATTATGTTGTGATTGAATTATTTTTATGAATTCCTTTATCTTATATGAATTGTTTTATGATGTCACGATGTTTAAGATTCCCATTTGTATTACATGGGTTATGCAGTGATGTATGATTTATGATTTTGTGGCACACATAAGAATGGTATCATTATGAGATGGGTGGGACCTATATCTCCCTCCAATGCATTGGGTAAAAATTTTATATCTCATGAGATAGACATGGCTGGAATGGTATGTTATACCGGTTCAGTGAAACAGGACTGAAATGAGGGTGACTCGGTTCAGAAAGGGACTTTGTCCACTAAGATAGTCTTGGAAATGAGTCTTGACTAACAAGAAATGATTCTCTATGATTATGTGTGTATGCCACAAAGTTTAATGTTTTAAGTTATGATTATTGTGATTACATTTCACTGCCATGATTTATCCCATGTTATGAAATTATGATCTCTTTTGCAGATTAATATTTCCCAAAGTTATGTGCTTGCGTATACGATGTGATTGATAATTTTTTTGTTTACCCTTACTAGGCATTTGAGCTCACCCTTTTATGTTTACTTTTCCCCAGGATATAAAGAAAGGTTTTAGGTATAAAAAAAAGAAGATCTTTATGGGAGATGTTGAAGATCTTTCACCAGGATTAGAAGATTATATTCCGAGTTTCCAAAGACACTAAACTATTACGATCCTTGTGTGTGTGTTTTTGTTATGTACTAAGTATTCCGAAAAAGTAATGTAATGTCCATGTACATCAAGTTTCGGGTCTCTACAGAAACCACTTACCAAATCATTTATTAAAATTCAGGGACATTATTATATACATTTACGCATCCTTAGACTTATCCCTATACATGTCTATAGGATTCTTACTAAGGTCTTCTCATGCTTGCTTCCAAAGTGTTACTATGTCTTTTCTCTGATACCAACATTAAAATTTAGTCTTAATGTATATAAATATAACATAACTTTTGTGGAATACTTAAAAAATTTCAAATATAGACGAACAAAGTACATATTAGTTTAGTTCCTTTAGAAATCTGGAAACATAATCACTAGTACATAATCTAGCTTCATTATCTCTCACTAGGTTCTTTATTACAAGAACCCTTTACATACAAGTCATAATTAATACATATCCTCATAACATTGGGAAGTAAAAATTAAAAGGGGAGTGAGATCAGATGTTCAGTAAGGGTAAAAAAGGGATATATATAAGACTAAACACGTGCATAGGGTTATGTGAATAGGATCATAAAAATAGAAGATCACACCCTTAATATCGAAGATCATAAAATAGAATCATGGAATAAATATTTAATGTTCAATAGACATGAATCCTAAGAAAATAAAAAACATAATACATGAATGAATAACTTATGAATAAAACATAGAATTGTAAATAACACATATTTATATAATATGACTTCAATAGCAGTCATTGAATCACTGCCAAGGCCATCTTGGTAGTATGTTTTCACTCCCTACACAATAATGGTAGTAATGGTTCGCTCCCATAGACACCTTTATAAAATTAGTTCATTCATCATAATATATTATGATCCATGGTTTACTGGCATGGCCATCTTAGTAGTCAAGGTCTACTACTAAGACCATCTTAATCTATCTCATGAGTTATAAATCTCCCTCCCCCATATCATATTGAAGTCTTACATACTTGTTCTAAAATATCATTAAACATCATTACATAAAACATGAAGTGAAATTGGTATCATTAACATGTAATCTTATCATAACAGGTTAAAAAATATATAGGTTACAAAATCATTTCATCAAAATCATAACCCATGAAAAGAAGTGGGTTTTAAAATAATATAACTCATGAATGAAAAATGTGTTTCATAAAATATCATTTCATCAATACATAATCCATTCAAATAAAAAATATCAATGTAATCATTGAATAATTTCCCAAGAAAATCATTATTAACATCAATAGAAGACATCTTAGATGGGAATTAATTCTGAAATTCCTTTTGAAAACATTTCCTGATGAAAATATCTTATCTTATTTGGAAAATGAATTTTATAAAATAAAACCTTTGAAAACAATTTTTAAAAAATTACTGATTAAAACATAGAAGTAATTATTTAAAAACTTTTGAAAAACATTTTCGATAAAAAAATTAAAATAATATTGATATGATTTTGAAAATAAATTTTTTGGAATACTTATAAAAGAATCTTGAAAATATTACGAAAACAATTTCTTTGAAAATAAATTGAAATCATATAAATAAATATTGAAAACGTTTTGATCCCCATTTATTTTAAAATACTTTTCTAACATATTTTTAAGTCATGAAAACAATTGAAAAAAAAGTTCTTTTGGAAAAAATATATATATAATAAATAAATATTTAAATTTTTTTGGATACAATTTCCAATAGAATTTACAAAATATAAGGAAAAAATTGGAAAAAATATTTCATTCAAAATATGTTGAAACATAAAATTTCCATAATATGTGGAAAAAATAAATTTTTAATCTTTTAATGTAATATTCATTGGAATGTTGGTCATGATAGTAGATAAATCCATACACGGTGAATAATCCTTTTTCATAATAAACTGTTTAGAAAGGTTCCTTTATATGAAAGTGAAAAGAAGATTATTTATTAAAAACACAGTTATTTAAGAAGGTAAAAAATGGGTATAAATTTCTTTTAAATATCATAGTAATATAATAGAATATTTAAATAAAGAATATAAAATTAAATTTTTAAGGAACATGGATTTCTGACCAAAGAAAGGGTAAAGTCAGGCTTTCTAAAAAACAATTTATAACCAATCTTATGTATGAAAGAGTTGCTAAATGGTAACAATGCATAACTCTATAGTTAATAAACATAGTATTATAAATTTCATGATATTTATTAAGATATGGAACATAATATTTACTCTAATAAATCATTACTATAAACAATCTTGAAAAGAGTTGATATTGTTTCACTAAAATCATACAACTTGGTAACATTGAAACATACTCCTTATTAAATTAAATGATGCTTAAAATATTTATAAAATAAGTGTATAAATTATATAAAATTTAAAATTTATGTATATACACCTCAAAAAATATTTTAGGTCTATAATAAAATATGTGTCTTAATGATGGAAAATTAAAACAAAAATGTATTTCTGATTTGGATACTTTTGAAGCACTATCCCTGTGAAAGAAAGTTCATAAATTAAATATATAAATACACATAAATGTAATTATAATAATAATTTAATATATTCATGGGTATTATATACACCTAAAAAAATAAATTATAGTTTTCTAAGTAATGTATCTCATAGAAATAAAAATTGAGATGAAACTTCCTTTATTTTATGTATTGACTCTCTTCGTACTCGAAAAATCATCCTACATAATAAATATATGTTTGTTAGAAATATTTTAAAAAATAATATTTTTATATATAATACTGTATATGGTTTTATTATGACTATATATTACACTCTTGTTAACAATTAAATGTTCAGGCTTCACTTTGGGTAATATTCTCTTTGTTTTTGGTTTTGTCATAATTTGTTATATATTTGGTCCTTAAACATATATCAGGATTTCCATAATGTAAATAATGACACATATATATATATATAATTTGTGTTCAGATTATTTTTATTATAATAATATAAATAATATATATATATAAAATGGAATACACAATTCATGGACATGGGGGGTCGTATGTACTCATGAACATTGTTTTCATTTTTTTTGTCGTACTCAATAAAAGATTGTAAATGATGTATTTGTTTATATATGTATATATATATATCATTGTTATAGTATAATTATTATATTATATATATAATATATGTTCGTTAAGACCATATTTAATAATTTCCATGTAGTGTGTGAATGAATCACATCGCTTTGAGGGGTAGTTATCCACACTTCCTCAAAGGAAATTACAATATTTACACAAAATGGAAAGTGTAAATATTTTTTTGTAATTAAAGAGTATGAAATAAATAATTAATATCATATGTTTCATGTATAAATATATTTTCAATTATAATTACCACAATGATAGGTGGTAAAATAAGAATGAACTATCCTCATTTCGTGAGTTGGTAGTTTGTCGTACATGTAAACTGTATGTTACTTAACTATTAGATGGATGTGTGTGTAAGTGTAGTTTGAAAATTTATCATAAAACAAACTAGTAGATTTATTATACTATTTTTGTTATAAAATAATTGAATAATTAGAGATTAAGGTTGTAGATAATAGAAATAACATAAAAGAACTTGATGAAGAATGTTACCTCTTATTCGAGTAAGACCTTTTGGTTTTCATTGAAGGGATTCAGTGGATTTTTTTGCATAAGTGGAGGATTATACGATGATATTAGGTATTATTATTATCTATTTTGATAAATATTGTTCAGTACAAAGTGAAATTATATCTAGGGGATGTGGTAGGAGAGGAGGCCATTTAGAGTAGTGGATAAGTGAAACTATTGTAAATTTTGGGAAAGGGAATTACACCTAGGTTTTCTAATGTAATGTTGATAAAATAATGGTTAAAATTCCATTAAATGGTTCATTGGGTCTATATGAGGCCATTAAATAAATTTTATACATTTTTCAATGTCATTAAGCCATTATGATTATAGTTTAGTCCTTTGTTATGCTTAATTTTACCTTAGTCAATGTAATTAAGTTTAATTACATTAAAACTATTTATGGTAAAAAAACTGAGATTAAAATATTATAAATTATAAATTATTATTATTCCAAAAATTTAATCAATTTTTTTCTAATTCAAATCAATATGTGTAAGAAATTAATTTAAATTAAATCGCATAGTCCAATTGACAATGCTGTTTTTAATGTAAAAATGTTCAAAAGATTTCTACAATTTCATTTTAAATTTTGAAGTTAAATATATTCCAATTTCCCAAAATGGGTTTATAAATATAAATAGTCTCTAATTAAACTTTTAAATAAATTAAAAAAATTAATTCATCCTTATTAATAAATTAAATGAAAAATAAATTTTGAACTAAAATTTAGTAGTTTCACGATTATTTATAAAGGGAAATTCATATAAAAAATTCCATATCCTAATTTTTATGTTCCTATTTAAAATAGGTAGTTTATTTTTACATATTATATTTATAAAAGTTTATAAAAATATACTTGAAATGGGTTTCCATTAAAATGTAGTAAAAATGTCTTCAAAAATATAAGTTTTTATGCATAAAATTATGTTTGTTCATATCTTATATTTATAAAATATATAGGATAAGTATAAAAAATATTTGATTGAATATATAATACATATATTAATTTAATATCACTCGAAATTTTTTTAACTTTATTCATTAGGGTAAAACAACATTTTGAGCATAAAAATAATAATATTTTCATTCATATTCAATCGGTTTTCATATTCATTTATAATTAATTGGTAACCTATCAATCCAACTATATGTTAGTTAATCATATATTATTAAATTTAACTGTTATTATATATCTTATTAAATAATTTATTTGAATAATGAATTGTTTTTATATGACACTTGGCCATGCATGCTATAGAAGCAATCAAGAATGATCAATCTTCCATGTAACACAATCTGACCTTGGTCTTCCATGTAGGGAAATATAAAATTTATTCTGCATTTAGTTCTTGATTACCATAATGTGGCATATAATCCAAGATATACATAGTGATTTAATATGAAATAAACCATTTTTAGTGTTTCGTGAAAAGAAATATATCCAAAGCATTAAATTAATTAGAGAAATGATAATTCAAAAAATATCGGGGTGTTATAAATAAAGAGTTCACATTCTTGTCCTCCATTTAAATAATCTGAAAAGTATAATAATTCCATCATGTTTTTAAAGAATTAATCTTATGATCAATGATGAATAATGAATGCAGTATAATTATTCCATTATAGAATCCATAGATGTGATAATGATGTTTTGTTGCATGGAGGGATGTATGGATACTATTAGAGGGATTATAACCTCATTTCGTACCCTAAAATCATGGTTTGTAATGATTGGAAAACATATATTGTAATATTTAAATAATTCAATGTAATGGTATTTCATATTTAAAATAAATTATAATACATTATATGTGAATAGATCCTCTCTATACATATTTTATTGTTTTTTTCATCAATTATAAAGGATTTAATGAGTGGAATTGAAAAAAGAACATTTTTTTAGAGAAGGGAAAACCTTATCATCTAATCCAAGAAATATTTATAGGTTATAGGCCTAATTTTTATTAGTTTATATATTTTTCCCATATATATATTTTATCATGTTTAATATATTTTTTTTATCATCCACAGTGTAACATAGAATATTTAAATACATTTAATTCCTATGGTATTATAGAAATTATAAATAAATTTAATTTTATTGTAAAATAAAAATCATGTGAATAATCCTCACCCATGGAATAACATATTCCAGTTATATAACAAACTTCCATTTCATAATATAATTTACATAAACCATTTTTCACATTTATCATTTACATTTCCAAAAAAAATTAACTCATCAAACAGTTTCTAAATAAATTTTTAATACATAGGAATATCAAAAAAGTATTTTTTCACCAAACTAAGAATAATTCTCTCTAATATCAACGAAGAGTGATTTATCTAGCAAACTCATTTAATCCCCCTTATTTACATATTCAAATAAAAACTATTTCCATGTATAGATATGGAATCATAGAGAACCTCAATGATATATATGATCTATATTAATTTTACAAGGCATATATCCTTTTTAATTATCATAATAACTTTTAATATTAAATTTTTTAGATCAAAATTCAAATATTACCCATTTTGTTCCCCTATATTATATTACCTTTCTCGGTATACCCACTTACATATATATTGTAAATTAATCAATAAAAAATATAATAGGACATATGTATGTAGTTAAATTTAATTTAATTTTAATGATTGAACACTTGAGTTTCATGAATCAATGATCATTTGAAAAACCAATAAAATATATGAATTAGGTTTTTTAATGTTAAACTAACACATAATATAAATAATAAAAAAATCAATAATACAAATTATTTTTTTATTTTCCATTTTATTCCAGAATAATAAATTATACGTAAACCAATTTATAAATAATAATTGTTTATTAAATTGAATAGTAGAATATATAGAGAGAAATTAATGAAGCCTCGAACTATTTATTGGGAATAAAGACATATAAAATAGACTCCATCCAAAATAATTCCTTGTAAAGGACTAAAATTTTAACATTAGTGAAAAATATTAAACTTCCAAAATAATTTTTCAAACCTTTATATTAAAATAATTATATTTTACTATTAAAATTATTCATTAATTTCAATTTACTAAATATTTAATCTGATTAATTCAGAGTTAATTATATAATAAGATTAAATAGAATATTTGGGGGAAAATAATAGAAGTGGTGTTGATGTTGAAGTGAAAATGGGAACCCAGTGGAACAGTGCTAGGTACCTGATTTCACTAATTCAAGTTTTTCTATATTTCAATTCTTGGATAATAAATTTATGTCTTTAATCCATGTACCTATAATAAATGTATGATGTTTTTTATTTTTTGTGGAAGTGGTCTTGTTACAGAAAATATTAAAACAATATTAACCTATAATTCATGATTTTAATTATTTCACTGGTATAATATACTACTTATTACAATATTAGATTTAACTTATTCCTTTTAATTGATCCTCAATTAATTTATGATTTTTCATTCTTTCTAGTAAATAATTAATTATTACTTTTTTCAAGTAAAGTCTAGTTCATTACAGATTTTTATCATTTTTCAAAACTCATTAGGGTAGTTATGAAATCCATAGTTTCATTTATCATAGTTTTTAATATTTATAATCACTTTATTTTTCATCAATTATGTGATGGTAGGGGATACAAATTTAATATTTTTAGGTAAGGCAGCCTGTCCCTTCTCCTAATTTTAGAATATCCTCTATGAAAATTTTATCAATTTTTCATATATACTAATATTTTCTAATCCTTGATGGAAATGGAATCCTATATTTCTCCAATATTGAGAATTAAATTTCGCAATGAAAATAGTATATAACCCCTCCATTTCCCCAATATTATTTTTTTACATGTGTTGGTGGCCAAAATAGATTAAATGTTATTAGACCTAAAAGGATTTTTCCATAATATAAATAATTTTTTATAAATTTATGTTCAACTCGTATTTAATTTAGTTTTTTTGTTACAATTATATTATTTAAATATGATTATTTAAATTCCATTAGTTATACTTATTTTGAATTAATAGTTATGTCTATTAGTTAAAAATCATGAATTTATTCATTTATATTTTACTAACATGTATATATATATTTATATGTTGTGTTTGTATATTAAATGTTATTTTTTAATGTCGATGTTTAGGTAAATGGAAATTTAGATGTCTTAAAATATAGATTATGGGGATTGAAAACATGAGTGTTAACACCAATGATGAAAATTGAAAGACTAATTTTTAAAATTGGGGAATAGTTTTTATATAATAAAGTAAATTATTCTCTTGTTCTTAAGGCCCATATTGAAGGGATAATGGGATTGAATATAAACACTAGCTATATATGATTATGTATATACCAGATGAACATGGACCTATGTAATATTATTAGTTGTAAAATGGTTCCCTATTTTGATTTTATCGACTTAGTTTTGGGGAATCACTAAGATACCATCAATATTGTGTATAGAATGTGGTTATATTATATATATATATTATCTAGAAACCTAATCTATTACTCACAACTATCTATTAGTACACAAGTTCAATTTGAATGGATTGCAATCATCGACTAGTATAGGTATGGTTGATGAAATGGTGGATTATTTGAAACTCATAAACCAAAACATTTGATATTTTATTTTGTTAAAGCTAAACATGTATAGTTTAACTCTATGATACCATATATTTCATTTCATATTTATTTTAATATTTTACTAAATGCACAAGATCTTATGACTAACTTTTAGGGATTGGGTGGTGAATTCCTATTATGTTGAATGTAATAAAACCCTATATAAATCCCATTATAATGTGGTTAATCCTTCTTATTCATGATTTATGTAATGGAAAGAGAAAACAATAAGATATTTTATTTGAATATGAGAAAGGAACTTCATAGAATATTTGAGAGCTAACCTTAATTGGAATTTGTAGGATGGACTTGCATATTTTTATTTATCCTTTTTGGATACCATTTATATATTAGATAAGTATTATAAATTTATTTAGATGATTTTATCTATGATTTATACATTTATTTTATTGATATATATAAATTGATTATACTAACTATATTGCTATATAGTTATCACATTTATTCACTAATATAAATGTTATTTTCTTTGGTATATAGGTTTTATTTGGGATTGTCTTATATATTAATGCTCCATCCTAGTATTTTAGTAGGAAAAATCAACGAAATATTTAATTATAAATAGGGTAATATTTTTCACTTTATATCATATCTTTCCCCTTTATTTTTAAACAATGTTATGGTGATCAAGGAGTGTTCTATAGTTTTTATAAAAATATATGTTGAACCTTTATGATCTAGAATTTGTTTTTAAAAGATTAAATCTAACCCAAATATGATAGTTTGGTGTAGAATATCCTAGAGATAATATTTTCAAGAATCAAGAATAAATCAAAAAATATGATTAACTAGTATTCCAAAAAGGGAATTTTGACTATGTAGGGTATTCAATTTTTTATTTTTCTCTTTTATAAATAATTACTCTTTCATGTCTCTCATATCAAGAGTAGTTCATATAGGTTGGAAACGATAGCATAGAGTCGTATTGTATTTTGTGTACTTTTTTAATTTATTAATTAAATCAACTCTTGATATATATTAATTTAAACATTAATTATAAATAAATAGTATTTCCCTTGTTATTTATTATTGATTCTTAGTATATTAAAAAATATAAGTGATTCATTTGATTAATAAATCCATATATTATTACTAATGGAAATATTTTACATGCTTCTATTTAGTGTAATGTTTTATATTTATTTAAATTATAATTTAAAATTTTTATGAAACTGATAAAAATAGAATAAAATTATTAGGTGTATGGGTTGTAGCCAAATAATTATTATAAAATATAAAATTATAAGTTTATATATTATTGCATGAATGTTATAATTTTTTTATTCTTATATTTAGATTATTCCACTATTTTAATCGTTGATATCTATTTTGGAAGGACTCGATGAGTCCTCTCCATCCATAAGGCCAGTTTTTAACTAATGCATCCTATATAGACATTCATCACTAAATAAATATTAAAGGAAAAAATCAATGTGTTAAGAACATATTTTTATAATGTCATAGAATACATTCAGTTATATCACCCCAATATCCCTGATTTATGTTTCATTGTATGAAGTGGAAAAATGGATCAATAATTTCCAATAAGATTTTAAATAATCCAAACTATAGATCAGTACAGGGTGTGATTAGTAATATTCATTCACAAATGTACTTTCCATTTTTGTTGTGATGTTATAAAAATGAAAAAACAATGTAATATTCCTCAATAGGTTTTCTTTAGTTATTATATGATAAATTTCACCATGAAACACATCATATGGTAAAGGATCATAAGATTATAAAATGTAAGAAATTGGTGATTATTGTAATGATATATATAAAAAAATTGACTAATATACTATACTTATCTCTCTATTTTTATGTAGGTGAGGTATAGAAAAGAAGATATTTAATCAAGGCGATGAAATATCCCTTATAAACGCAAGTTGTTTTGTTCAATATTTTTACTTTATTCGGATCGATGAATAAAATTATATTATACTTATTAAATTTAAAATGAAATTTAATAGTTTACTATTCACTTTAAAGTGAGGAATGGTTGATGTGAATTCAGTGTATAAAATAGGTGTTATGAATTAATGAGAAAGGGTGTATCATTTCTTGTTAGTCAAGATAGCTGAACTCCACCAAAGACCGCATATATGTTATTGCCTAAAAGGATTCCTCAAAAAACCATGATACATTTTTGAAGAAAATAAGATGTACAAATTTTTTCAACTAAATCATATTTAAAAGTCACTTAGGAGGTATCCATTGGATAGTGTCTATCAGTGAGTTCAATAGACATGGACTTCATGAGAACAATTAGGTTACAAGTTTTCACACCCCGACCAATGCATTATTTTAACTTAATTATTTTGGGTCTTTATTTTGAGTTGTGGTTTGAATCAGTTCTATTTTAAAATGGATTTGGGATCTTATATGGGTGTGCGCCCATATGCGCGACCATCTGTAGCACCCAATCACATTTAGACAATGTTTTATTATTAAATGTGTCATTATTGGGGTGTGCGACCCTGCCCGCAACTGTGGCCGATTCCCATTCATAATAAGAGATTGTTCTATTTTATTAAATTTAGTTTTACATGGCTGCACAACTAGGCGTGCAACCGTGCACGCAACCGAGCGCGCACTGCTCTAGTGACCAGGCGTGTGACCATGCACGCGACCGGACGCTCGACCGCACACGTGACCATGCGCAGTGTTTAACTTCATTTAAGAATGATATTATTTTGGTTGGTTTTATTATTTTAGTTTTATTATTAGTATTAATATTAATTAAGTTACTATTTTAATTAGGTTATAATTTTAATTATTATTTTTCACCTAATATTTTGATTTGGACGTTAATATTAAATTTAATCTTACAGTTATAAAATAATTAACTTACTATTAATATTACCATTATTTTTGTGATTTGTGTATAGGTTACTCTAGGTTGTTTTTAAGTTTCATTTCATTATCTATTTAATTATTTATTTATTATTATTTTTTCCCCCATTTATTTATTTTTTCTCTATTTCTTTTTCTCTCCTTTTTTTCTCTCCTCTTTTTTTCCTTCCTCCCTCACCCTCCCTCGACACGCGACTCTTCCCCCCAGTGCCGAACCCTAAAGCCTCCTCCCTCCTCCGGCCGCTCTCCTTGCCGTGCCTCCTCCCTCTCCGGTCGCATCCCTTGCCGCCTCCCTCCCGTCCAGCCTGCTCGCGCCACCCCGCAACCCCTCTTCCTTCCCGACCGCACGACCCTCCTCCGGCTAGCATGAACCGCACCGACGCCATCTGTTCGCCTCGCACCGGACCCGTCTCACCCCTACTCGACCGGTGCAACCATCCTCCATGGATGATTCCCCTCCCGGTAAGCTCCTCTCCTCTCTTCTCTTGTGTTATGGTTCTTAAATTTGGGATTTCAGATTTTCAGCGGGTGTGGAGTTCATGTTAAGGTTTGTTCTTATCGTTTTTTGGATGAAACATGGATTCTTAGGGTTCTCTTGTGATGCATTTGGTGTGCGATTGATGTTTCACACTGATATTTGAAATTCCTCCATATTAGGTATGCGATTCTGTGTATAACCATTATTTGATGCATTAATTTGGGAGTTTAATTAATTCAGTTTGTTTATTTATTGATTTGAAAGATGTGAGTTTAATTATTTTTGAGATTTGTTATACATTAATTTTTCAATAGTATGTTGATGCAATATGTGTACAAATTTCGGTGAAAACCCGTGTTGAGATGTTTATCAGCATTTTATAAATTATGTATTTATTTTGTTAGAATGTGCAAAGGGTGAAACTGGTTGTATTTGATTTTTGATGTGAATTTATTTTGTTAGTAGTCTGTTTGTGAAATATGAGTGTGTTAATGTGTGAAAAACCTATGATGGATTATTTATTAGTATTTAATTAATTGTTTTGATAGTTTGTTAAGACGTGCAAGGGATGCGGTTTGTGTTTTGATGCAACATTAAAATGCATATTATCATAAAATAGATTTTGGGTGGACTTTTGGTATTCAAAGTTAAGCGAAATGTTTTGAATCTTTTTAATAAATTTTCATGATAGTCTTTTTGAGTTTTAAAAGTGTTTTTTTATTATGCAGTTGGTTTATTATGTTTTTCACGGGCTGCGTTTCCAGTTTTTACAAGTGAGTGGTGTGCGTTTGGCCTTATAAGAGGTTTTGGGGTAGGCTTTTGGTGTTCAATGTCTTGTAATACCACTTGGAGTGGTTTTAAAAAAATTTTAAGTGGTTTATAAAATCTTGTAAAGTGGGTGAAACGTGTTTGTATATTGTTTTGGTGTGAGTGTTTTCAAAATTGGGTTTGAGCATACATATAAGGGTATATGTGTGCGGATATTGTTGTGACAATAATTGGAAGTGTTCAATTAATCATTTGAGTAGTGCGAAATGTGATATTGTGGGTACTTGAGGTGTGTGTGTGCTGGAAAAGAATTTTTGATGGAAAATGTACCACTTTGAGCATGCTAAAATTCTTTATAAATTGGTCAAATTTTTGACTATACGTTTAATGGTTTTATTAAATTATATGTGTAGTGTGTTGTACCTCGCTACAATGATTTTGGGGCGCGGGTATCGAGGATCGCTGCATGTACATGCATACGGTAAGACATATATATAGATATTCCAGCATTGTGCATATTCCCTCATGGTGCAGGGAATATGTGCAATGCACCTAGGGGTGTATATATATATGTATAAATGAATGTGTGTGTGTGTGCCAAGGATCAGTTTGAATGTTCGTCTTCAAGCAGCGACATGTTGAGGTAGGTCCCCTATGCCTAAGCTTTTAATTTGAAATTCATAATTTCTAGATTGTTTTAAAAACATGTTTTACACTATGATATATACACATGATGTTGAACCTGATTTCGGTTGCTAGAAACTATTATGCCTTGTATTGGAAAATTGAAAATGCATTTCAAAGCCGTTGGTCTTAAGTGACTTTTCTTGAGAAATGGATTTCTTAAGTGGTTTTGAATTGGTAAGAGGTATTTCCAAAGGTGTTTGGCCTTTTGGCCGGTTGATTGTAAAAGGTGTTCCCTTTTTGAATTTAAGCATGTTTGGAATCTTAATAATGTTTTATGAAATAGAAAAACCTCTATTGAGGCCTGTTTGGCACTTTGAGATTTGAGTTGCGAAAATAGAAAACCCCTTTTTAGTCATTCCCCTAAATTTGAAAATAAAATGTAATTCAAGTGTTTATGAGTGGTTTGTGATATATGTGCCTAGTGTAAAGGCTTGTGCGTGATTATGTGATGTAAAGAGGGGGAATTCACTTATTTCGGGAGTGCGGTGGTGAAAGGTTGAATGAGTTTTCGATAAAGAAAGTGTAATGTACTTGTTTGATTTTTTGAAAAAGAAAACTCACCACCATTTGAAATAGAGAACAATGGGAAAACTCGAGTATCTAGGTGGGTGACCAGGACTGGTACGCTAGATTACAAGGCAGGGGTTCATCCCGGTTTGTCTAGTAGGATTGACACAACATAACTAACTAAACATATGAATTTCTGAGGGTCGTGGCCTTCTAAGCCACGTTTTCAGAGGGTTGTGGCCTTCTAAGCCACGTTTTCTGAGGGTCGTGGTCTTCTAAGCCACGTTTCACTAAGGTACGAGGTTTTTAGGTTCCCACTTGTTCTAGCTGCCTATAGGGATTACCCATAGTGCTCATTTTTGTAATGTTGCCCACGATGTAACTTTCTTTTCAGCTATTTCATACTTGATGTCTTGTTTGTGAAAACCATATTTTAACCCAAACTGGTTTCTTTTCATTTTAAAATGTTAATGCATGCTTGAAACATATCTTGAAAATATAGTGGGAGTAAAAGGCTTTACCTGAAAATGAAAACTCGTTACTTGAATTTGAAAAGGAGAAACACCATTTTATTATATCTTATTTCCAAACTGAAATAGTGGATTTATTAATAAAAGAGGAGGCATAGGACGTGGTTGTTTTTGGATCTCCTACTAAGCATCATGGTGCTCATGCCTACTTTACTTTTCAGTTGCAGGTTTTAGTCTTGGATCACTTTTGGGAGCGAGCGGGGTTGTTGTACCATGGTGATCCACAGGGTCACCTGAGGTATGTCACGTTCTTGGCATATTTCTTTTTCCACTGCCACGTTTTTCAGTTTATTTTATTTTATTTATATGCTAGTTCAGTTTATCTTTATTTATCTTGTTATGGGAAAAACTGTTCCCAACTGGTTTGTTTTGTTGCCCGGAACTAGTTGCCAGCCCGTGGGGATCGGGAACACCCTTCAGGCCATGTCGCAGACCGTGTCATCGCTGGGTCGTCATCCGACCCGACCTGGTTCGTGACAAAATGGTATCAGAGGTGCCCTTGTTATTTGGGGTGTCAAGTATATTAGTGATTTGGTGTGTCGGGACTCGAGTGGTAGGTGTGGGGAGGACGTCATGAACCCTTTCCCGTCCCAAGACTCGACTTTCTAGGGGTAGTCCGGGATTTGAATTTTCTTATTTGGATTGGGTTGTGTGGATGAGGGATGTCCAAGGAAGTGAGACAGTGTTACGCGGCGGACATGCATGGAGTAGCGACCCATGTACATCCCGAGTGCACGGTTCAAGATACTTCATGTGGTGGATGCTCGCTCGAAGCATGGTCTGCTAAGCCATGTTACCGGGTTGGCATAGCCACTAGTCCCTTATTTTTGGAATGTTTGATGTGATTTATGTTTGACCTTCATTTTGGTTGATGTGAGTAGATCTCAATTATGAAAATGGATTTTTGTGAAGGTGGTTTCAAATGAGAAAGTGGTGTTAGAGTGGAAAAGTGGGTTTGAAATGGAAATTGTTTTCTTTTAACAAATGTGTGGTTTCAAAAGGGAAAATGGGAGGAGTTTTGGAAATTGTTTTGGAATCTCAGTAACACTTTTTGGAATGTGAATTGGAAAATGTTTTGGAAATTGGAAATGTATTACTTTGACGATAAGTCACTTTCTCAAATTGGTTTGTAATTTGTGCTGTGTTCTTAATGGTATGTTTTGGAAATGGGAAGTGTCTTAATTTGACCCTTGGTATTCCTATGAGTGATCACATACATTGAGGTGCGCATGTGGAAAGTGGGGAAATTGGCGATGTGAGTGGATGGGTGATTGAGCTAGCATGAGGATGTGTATGTGTGAGACTTCATGGGATATCAATGGTGGTTATTTAAGTGGTTTTGGTTGTTGAAAAATGGTTTTCAAAAAGGGTTTTTCAAATGTTTAGAAAAGTGGGTGAGAAATTGTTTAGCATTCTCTTTTCGTGTTGGGTATTCTTTTTCGTGAGTTCTTGGTTTTAACGTATTAAATTGTGGTTGGAATAGTGATTTGAGTTCGAGCCTTCGTTTGTGATTGAGGTGTGGAATTTTGATTTATGATGAGATTTGATTCGGATTTGTGCCTCTTGTTTTTGAGTATGCTGCCCAGAAAAGTCCCAGAAGTTCCTAGTAAGCCTCTTCGAGTTGTTGGTTCTACCCAGATTCTTAGCAGAGTGGTGGAATTGAATTCTTTTCGGCTGTTGTCCATCTTTTCTAGTGATCGTGATCTATCGAAGGTAGTAGACTGGCATGGTGAAGTCGTGGGTGTTTTCAGGTTATTGGGAACTCCCCAAGCTATGAGAGTCCGTGTTGGTTTGAGTCCATTTGATGGTTCAACTTTGGATTGGTGGAGGAAATAATCCCATCGTCGTTGTATGATGGTATGTCTTGGAAGGTGTTTAAGACGACTCTCGCCAGTTGGTTTATACCCAAGGGAGTGAAGGCAAGGGAAGTGGCAGAACTAGTGAGTGTCCAGCAATGCCAACGAATAGTGAAGGCCTACGTTGGGCATCTCAAGAAGTTGGTTCCCTTTTCTCCAATGATAATGTTGCAGAATCAGTTAAAGTTTCTCTTGTGTGGTGTCTTCATCTATTATTCAAGGACCGGTTCCCTTTGGTGTTTGGGATGGTTCCCCATTCTGTGAGAGCGAATCAGAGGAACCTGTCTC
Source organism: Viscum album (assembly GCA_963277665.1). Taxonomy (NCBI): domain Eukaryota; kingdom Viridiplantae; phylum Streptophyta; class Magnoliopsida; order Santalales; family Viscaceae; genus Viscum; species Viscum album. The sequence goes on along the minus strand of OY728146.1, from coordinate 928,697,936 downwards.
AGACAAGTCTTCTTGTCAATTCCATCTCCTATTAGTTGGACCACCCCCTTTTTTGCTTCTAGTGTGCTCAGTTTGGGTACATTAAGCTGCCTTGTCATCATCATCCATTGAAGACTTACTATCGGTGTGGCTGTTTGAGAAACATAGAGAGGTTCTGCTAGCGGCTTCGTCAGGAGGGGTCTCGACAGGAAAATGTTAGCTCCTGACTGCGGGGCAGCAGATGCTTCAAGACATCAGAGCTCCAACCACAGGTCTCAGAGCGAAGCCCTTCACGCAGTCAGGAATCATTGGGTGTGGGGAACATTGGTTTAATTTTGGTCTCCAATGCTGAAATGGGGACGATATGAATTTTCTTGTTGTATCTCTCCCATCTTGGAAGGTTCTATCCTGCTGTAAGTGGCGTAGAGGCCTCGTTGACTCGTTGTGTTCTTTGTTCCGTGAATACCCCACTTTGGTAGTAAGGATGTGTGGTGGTATCATTTTCCTGTAATTTTATTAGTTGTGCCTCCTCAAATACGAGCTTTGTAGCTGACTCTTTATGGCTGTGAGTCTCAAGATGATTATCTCTCTCATGTGGCTAGCTCCTTTGGTGACCCGTTCTTGTTTTAGGATGTTCTCGTTTTGGATACACTTCAGTTTTGGGAAATAATGAATGGGGGTTGGTCCGCTACTCAGTTTGGGGTCTTTCGTCGATGACCCCATGTGGTGGGGGGTCTAGTTTATGCGGAGAGTTCATGGGTCGGTTTGTGCTGGGTTTCTCGTACTGGTCTGTGATCACTGGTTTAAGCTGGTCAGTCCTTAAATGGTGGGAAGACCCACCATGAATCTTGAAGTGCCTTCTTCAAGGTTTGGTCTATGTGGCGGTTTCCTCTTGGATCCAGTTGACAGTTCCAGAGTTAGCTCATGCTAAGAGTCTCAATGTCGGTTGTGCTAGTCGGGTTCTTGTGGTGGGGAGAACCCTCCTCGTTTCCTGATGGTTCTTTTCTTTTCAGTTCCCCTCAGAGTTGGTCGGGTTTGACTGATGGAGTGAAAAGTCACGCCGATTTGTGATTTTGTTGGCCACATTTAGTTTCAAACCCGAGTTTGTTTCCTCGATTGGCTTGGTGACTTTCTGGGGGCAGAAAGTTTTTGTGGTGGGAAGAATTGTCACACCCTGACCAATGCATTATTTTAACTTAATTAGTTTGGGTCTTTATTTTGAGTTAGGGTTTGAATCAGTTCTATTTTAAAATGGATTTGGGATCTTATATGGGTGTGCGCCCGTATGCGCGACCGTCTGTAGTGCCCAATCACATTTAGACAATGTTTTATTATTAAATGTGTCATTATTGGGGTGCGTGACCCTGTCCGTGACTGTGGTCGGTTCTGATTCCTAATAACAGACTGTTCTATTTTATTTAATTTATTTTTACATGGTCGCGCAACTAGGCGTGGGACTGTGCATGCAATCGAGTGTGCACTGCTCTACTGACCGGGCGTGTGACCGTGCACACGACCGGACGCGCGACCGCGCACGCGACCATGCACAGTGTTTAACTACAATTAAGAATGATATTATTTTGGTTTGTTTTATTATTTTAGTTTTATTATTAGTATTAATATTAATTAAGATACTATTTTAATTAGGTTATAATTTTAATTATTTTTTTTCAGCTAATATTTTGATTTGGACGTTAATATTAAAATTAATCTTACAGTTATAAAATAATTAACTTACTATTAATATTACCATTATTTTTGTGATTTGTGTATAGGTTACTCTAGGTTGTTTTTAAGTTTCATTTAATTATCTATTTATTTATTTATTTATTATTATTTTCCCCCCATTTATTTATTTTTTCTCTATTTCTTTTTCTCTCCTTTTTTTTCTCTCCTCTTTTTCTTCCTTCCTCCCTCACCCTCCCTCGTCGCGCGACTCTTCCCCCCCCCAGAACCGAACCCTAAAGCCTCCTCCCTCCTCCGGCCACCCTCCTTGCCGCGCCTCCTCCCTCTCCGGTCGCCGCCCTCGCCGCCTCCCTCCCGTCCGGCCTGCTCGCGCCACCCCCCTCCCGTCTGGCCTGCTCGCGCCACCCCGCAACCCCTCTTCCTTCCTGACCGCACGACCCTCCTCCGGCCGGCGTGAACCGCACAGACGCCATCCGTCCACCTCGCACCGGACCCGTCTCACCCCTGCTCGACTGGCGCAACCATCCTCCACGGACGATTCCACTCCCGGTAAGCTCCTCTCATCTCTTCTCTTCTGTTTTGGTTCTGAAATTTGGGATTTTAGATTTTCAGTAGGTATGGAGTTCATGTTAAGGTTTGGTCTTGTCGTTTTTTGGATGAATCATGGATTCTTAGGGTTCTATTGTGATGCGTTTGGTGTGCGATTGAAGTTTTGCACTGATATTTTAAATTCCTCTATATTAGGTATGTGATTCTTCATATAACCATTATTTGATGCAATAATTTGGGAGTTTAACTAATTCAGTTTGTTTATTTATTGATTTTCAAGATGCGAGTTTGATTATTTTTTAGATTTGTTATACCTTAATTTTTCAATAGTATGTTGATGCAATATGTGTGAAATTTTTGGTGAAAACCTATGTTGAGATGTTTATCAGCATTTTATAAATTGTGTATTTATTTTGTTAGAATGTGCAAAGGGTGAAACAGGTTGTATTTGATTTTTGATGTGCATTTATTTTTTTAGTAGTCTGTTTGTGAAATATGAGTGTGTTAATGTGTGAAAAACCGATGATGGATTATTTATTAGTATTTAATTAATTGTTTTGATAGTTTGTTAAGACGAGCAATGGATGCGGTTTGTGTTTTGATACGACGTTAAAATGATTTTTATCATAAAAGAGATTTTGGGTGGACTTTTTGTATTCAAAGTTAAGCTAAATGTTCTGAAACTTTTTAATAAATTTTCATGATAATATTTTTGAGTTTTAAAATTGTTTTTTTTGTGTGCAGTTTGTTTATTATGTTTTTCACGGGATGCGTTTTCTGTTTTGAAAAGTGAGTGGTGTTCGTTTGGCCTTATAATAGGTTTTGGGGTAGGCTTTTGGTGTTCAATGTCTTGTAATACCACTTGGAGTGGTTTTATAAAATTTTTAAGTAGTTTATAAAATCTTGTAAAGTGGGTGAAACATGTTTGTATATTGTTTTGGTGTGAGTGTTTTCAAAAGTGGGCTTGAGCATACATATAATGGTATATGTGTGCGGATATTGTTGTGACAATCATTGGAAGCGTACAATTAATCGTTTGAGTAGTGTGAAATGTGATATTGTGGGTACTTGAGGTGCGTGTGTGCTGGAAAAGAATTTTTGATGGAAAATGTACCACTTTTAGCATTCTAAAATGTTTTATAAATTGGTCAAATGTTTGACTATACGTTTAATGGTTTTATTAAATTATATGTGTCGTGTGTTGTACCTCACTGCGATGATTTTGGGGTGCGGGTATCGAGGATCGCTGCATGTACATGCATATGGTAAGACATATATATAGATATTCCCTCATTGTGCATATTCCCTCATGGCGCAGGGAATATGTGAAATGCACCTAGGGGTGTATATATATATGTATAAATGCATGTGCGTGTGTGTGCCAAGGATCAGTTTGAATGTTCGTCTTCAAGCAGCGACATGTTGAAGTAGGTCCCCTATGCCTAAGCTTTAAATTTGAAATTCATAATTTCTTGATTGTTTTAAAATCATGTTTTACACTATCCTATATACACATGCTGTGGAACCTGATTTCGGTTGCTAGAAACTATTATGCATTGTATTGGAAAATTGAAAATGCATTTCAAAGCTGTTGGTCTTAAGTGACTTTTCTTGAGAAATGGATTTCTTATGTGGTTTTGAATTGGTAAGAGGTATTTCCAATGGTGTTTGGCCTTTTGGATGGTTGATTGTAAAAGGTGTTCCCTTTTTGTATTTAAGCATGTTTGGCATCTTAATAATGTTTTATGAAATAGAAAAACCTCTATTGAGGCCCGTTTGGCACTTTGAGATTTGAGTTGTGAAAATAGAAAACCCCTTTTTAGTCATTCCCCAAAATTTGAAAATAAAATGTGAAGTGTTTATGAGTGGTTTGTGATATATGTTCCTAGTGTAAAGGCTTTTGCGTGATTGTGTGATGTAAACAGGGGGAAGGAAATTAAGTAGGGAGTGCGGTGGTGAAAGGTTGAATGAGTTTTAGATAAAGAAAGTGTAATGTACTTGTTTGATTGTTTGATAAAGAAAACTCACCACCATTTGAAATAGAGCACAACGAGAAAACTCGGGTATCTAGGTGGGTGACCAGGACTAGTACGCTAGATGACACGGCAGGGGTTCGTCCCGGTTTGTCTAGCAGGATTGACGCAACAACACTAACTAAACATATGAATTTCTGAGGGTCGTGGCCTTCTAAGCCACGTTTTCTGAGGGTTGTGGCCTTCTAAGCCACATTTTCTGAGGGTCGTGGTCTTCTAAGCCAAGTTTCACAATGGTACGAGGTCTTTAGGTTCCCACTTGTTCTAGCTACCTATAGGGATTACCCATGGTGCTCATTTTTTGTCATGCTCCCCACAATGTAACTTTTTTTTCAGCTCTTTCAAACTTGATGTCTTGTTTGTGAAAACCATATTTTAACCCAAACTGGTTTTTTTCATTTTAAAATGTTAATGCATGCTTGATACTTATCTTGAAAATGTAGTGGGAGTAAAAGGCTTTACCTGAAAATGCAAACTCATTACTTGAATTTGAAAAGGAAAAACACTATTTTATTATATCTTATTTCCAAACTGGCATAGTGGATTTCTTAATAAAGGCGGAGGCATAGGACGTGGTTGTTTTTGGATCTCCTACTGTGCATCTTGGTGCTCACACCTACTTTACTTTTCAGTTGCAGGTTTTAGTCTTGGATCACTTTTGGGAGCGAGCGGGGTTTTCGTACCGTGGTGATCCACAGGGTCACCTGAGGTATGTCACGTTCTTTGCTTGTTTCTTTTTCCGCTGCCACGTTGTTCGGTTTATTTTCTTTTATTTATATTCTTGTTCAGTTTATGTTTATTTATCTTGTTATGGGATTAACCATTCCCAACTGGTTTTTTTGATGCCTGACAGTAGTTGCCAGCCCGTGGGGATCGGGAACGCCCTTCGGGCCATGTCGCAGACCGGGTCGGGCGCCGGGTCGTCATCCGCCCCGGCCTGGTTCGTGACACAAGTCCAGATGGGGAATTTTACCATTATTATTTAAAACTAGTGAAGGAGGAACATGAGGTGGTTAGAGTGCATAGTGAAATATAACTTCCTCAGTATAGTAAATTCATCCTTTGGGTCTCCCTAATGAATCAGGAAAAATCAACATGATGAGTAAGTTTATAATTGATGAAAGAGAAATATCATCAATAATGTGAGATACACTTTTAGTATCATATATAGTTTCTTGTTCTTTATCTAATTCATATTCATATTATTCCTTTATTTTTCTAAAACTTGTGTCTCTCTATAATTAAAAGATGAAGAATATCTGAAGCTTATGACAGAAGAGAGACATTTGGGGATGAAATTAGAAAGGGAAAATTATTTTATCAATTTTAATATTATGTTGGGAGCATAAAAGTATTTAAATGATATTATATCCCCAAAATGAAATCCATAATTTTATGAGAGAGGGTACGTCAATCCATTTTTTGACCATATTGATTGTTTCGAATGGTAGTACTCTTAATCCTCTCCTACCCCTATAAATTGTACATTTACTAAAAATATGGAATTCGAAGTAGGTTAGGAAATGAAAATTAGGTTATGTTTTAATCTCTCATTATTGAAATAGTCAATATGAGACTTGTAATGATGAGTATTAGAATCCAAAGGAATTACCCTATATAGTCAATCACATTATAAATATTTTCCATATATATATTTTTCATGGAAAACATTAAAATGATTGGTTGGTTTCTCAACTGGAGTTAATGTATGTGAGAGAAACATATTCTCTCACATCATACCATATAGAATACATTGATATGGTGAATTTGAAAATTTATCTACTATAAACCAGAAGAAAAGTGGTAACAAATGAGCCTAAGTGACCTAAATTAAGGTAAATATGGTGGAATTTCATGTACTTAAGCATGCCATCCCATAGGCTAGAGGATATTTACTGAAATATATATTATATAAATAATTTTATTGTGACTATAATCACAATATCAGAATATAAAATATCAATAAAACAAAAAGAAATTCAAATAGAAATAAATTATTATAGAATAACCCAAGGAATTATAGTCAATATTTAATCAATAATAATATATATCCATGAATGTTTATAAAAAATAAAAACATGATGACAATGAATATGTATAAAAATGATATTTTTATTAAGGATAGTTAAGAATAAGTATAAAAATAAACAAAACTATAATGATACATATAAAAAACATGTATCCTTCCACAGTCATGTTTCCCCTATATATAAAGAGAGTCTATACCAATAATTCATACAACCTATGTATATTACTAAATAATGATCATAATATTAAAATTTTTACCATAATCCAGATATATGGTGAGAGAATAATACTCAATAGGAAACCAAAAATTGTTCCTCTATTATATGCCACAATATTTCATTGTCTCAATAATATATTTTACAATATAATAGGTTTATTTATATATGGAAAATTAAAAATAGAATAAAATAAAATACACGAGTTATTAAGTAGGGTTTTTGTGTACTAACAAGGCCATATCGACACCCTAACTCACCTCGTTAGATTATTCAAATTACTATTCATATAGTAGACATATCATACTAAATATTCATCTGAAAAATAAGTAACATCACTAGGCCCATATATAATAAAAACATCTTGAGAATATTGTGACATATAGAAACTCATGTATTAGAAACATATAAGGAAAATTCACACCATAACAAGACCCTTAAGTATGACTATCTATGGATCCTCTCACTATACTATGATACCCCCCATGACTCAGGATCATGTCAAAAACACATTTAAAAAGGTTATAACATACCTAAAATAAAATATATATATATATATATATGTAACATATTTTGTAAATTCTTCATGTACTCACACCTATGTATATAAGAGTCCGGGGATCCTATTATAAATTATTAATCCACCAGGACAACATATCACATAAAAAATACATCTAATAATGGTGTCACATATCTGAAAAATAGTAAACACACAATTAGAAAAGCATTAATACATTCATACATGTGTATATAGGAATTTTTGATTCCAATAAAAATATTAATACTCCACCCCAAAGTCTAAAATATCAAAAAAAATATTAGAAGGATATATAATTGGAAGATTCATGTATTTGAGACTCTTGTTATTGAATATATATATATATATATAGGAATATATTACTCACATATCAGTACCAAGAGTTCTGACACTCTTTGAAAATGTTAATAACAAAGTTACTTCAAAATTATAAGTCGAGGACAAAATAGAACCATCTGTATATAATATCTTGTAAACAATTATTACTTGGATCATATCTAGACAATGTAACAACATTAAAAATTTTCAAAAAACATTTTAATGAACTGCCTCATTATAGACATAGTCCCACTATGTAACGATTTTTTCTTAAGAAAACCATGTCCTACATATCATATCTTATTCACTAGCCCTAAGTTACCCATCATATTGAAATGAGCTTATTATCTATACATAAATCATGTTATAAATTTTCCAATTGTTCTCAATGAATCCACTCTATCATCCATTGACATTTCATATCCCATGGAAATCTACTATTGATGTTTAGAATACTTTAAATCCTAACCATTATTCATACTCATGCTATAAAAATATAAAAGAAACTAGGACACAAATCATCCTTCATTCTTCATAATGTCTACACAGTCAGAATCACTGACCAATATTAACTCATATATTCTAGAATTCATTAATATCTTGATGAAAATCATATAAAAACCAATATACAATTCAACACATGTTAAATACCATTAAAATATTTTTCTAAGATATACAAAACATTTCATGGAGGCTCATACTTTAAAATAATCAAAAAATATTATAATTTTTAGATTTAAATTCAAGGAAATATAAATTACCATTCTTATTTCTCATTATGGTTTATTTATCCCAACCCTCATGATTTATCATTATATTAAGAAAATTCTTGAAAAGATTCTACTATAATACTATATGCCATAAATCCATCCATTATTCTATAAACATATTACTATAAAGCATTCAATATTTGAAATTCTCTAGGTCTATATAATTTTATCTTGTACCTACCCAATAAGACTCAAATACACTAGTTATTCAGAAATATTATTTATGGACCCCATTCAAAATAGCTCTATGGAAGCTATCAATACCAAAATAAAATCCTTACACAGTTAAATAATCAAACCTATTCATTATTGGTTTGTTAAGGTATAACTAGTGGTATTCCCCCTTGAAAACATAGTATATGAGATTACATAAAAACTCCAAATATATGAAAAAATATAAATTTAATATCAATATTATTTTTCCAATAAATTTCACAATTTTACTCATTCCCATTTTCATTTCATGTTTTCATAACCGAAGCCACAAAGAACGCATACACCCACACACAGTGAACATAAATGCATAATAAATATTTCTCAATATAAAAGAGATTACCTACCTAATTTTTAATGAATCTATCATGTCCAATACCATGTATTGATTCAACTTGGTTCACCTAAATTAAATTAATCTGACCAATACTTATTAAAATAGGGTTTATTCTTGAACAATGGTGGTATAAGATAAGTAGAAAGAGTGAAGTGGGGGATTACATTACTCTCTTCAAGAGAGACGTTAAGCATAGAGGGTTTATAGATTAGGTGATGAATTAATATCCATGATTAACTGGATGAAGAGGGGGATACTATATGTGGAAATTATCAATGGGTGCCTATGTGAACAACTCAAGGAAGAAAGATTTTAATTAAATTAAAATAAAAAATTACTTATTTCATTAAAATAAAATATTAAAAAATAACCAATATGGACTTCATGTTCCTTTTCATCCAATATCATGTACATAGTAACCCCCTTGTCCCATACTATTAGAAAATAGGCTAGTATGTGGGAATACAAAATACATCACCCATTTGAGATATTAATGAATACATTGTACTCATACACTAGAGACCTAATAATATTTACTATTATATAATATTAAAAAAGGTACTTATAACCATATATGGACCACTAATAAAATTTTAAAAAATTTATCCCACATAATAAAATACTTAAATTAATAATAAAACCATAGAAAACTCAATCTAATTCTAAAATTTAAAAAATCCCTCGTTTCTGAGACATAAAAGATTATATTTTATCTATAATGATGAGGCCATAATGACACGTGTTAATATAAAATCCCCATAATAAGACTTATGGTCCCCAAAAAGAATTAGTAAATCTCTCATAACCTATAATTTATTCAACATATTTCCCATACACATTAACATTTAAACTCATAAGTCATTATCTAAATAAAATGAATATAAAAAACCCCTATTATTATTCCAAATCATATGAAATATGTATGAATTAGTTATGATGTGCATTAACCTGCTCTAAAATAACAATATACATCTCAATGGGAAACCAATTTCTCCAAGTGTTCCATAATTCCAAAAATGGTGACATAAATACGACTCTTGAGATTTTTCAGCTAGGTCCATATTAAACATATTTTTAAGGTATATGAAGGATATTACATCCATTTAGGCCTTATTATTCTCAAACATTTTGTAAAAACATACCCCAACACTAAATACATGGTTTTTATATCCATAAATCCTTAAAACCCTTTGGTGTGGACTACATTAACCTTATTATAGGTGATTTATCCAATCTAATATCTCTTCAAAAAAAGTTATGACTCTCCATTATTCTATTACAAAATTAGAATCATGACATCCCTGACATAAGGTTATGGTCATTTTTCTCACATATCATGGACATTGACCACTATCCTACATATACTAGGGATACTCCTCATGATATAGGAATGATCCCCCCATAGGATTGTTCACACTAATATCTAAAAAATTTGAGAACATAGTCCCAACACTATATGATGATCAATATTCTTGGTCCTAACCCATGTTACGTGGATCGTCTTATGTCCCAGGATAACCACTATCCCTAAAATTATCAAAAACCATATAGAAAAAATACATTAATAGGAATTAAATTAATTCCTTTAATATCTTAAATAATTATATTATAAATTTATAAAATAATTTTTTTATGTCCAATTAATTTTCCAATATTCCTAAACAAATTATCTTTATATACACAAAAAGTATCTACAAATACACCATATTTCCAAAAAAATGATACTCCATCATCCCAATGAGACATTATTAATGTGTTTGACAAATACTAAGATATGTAAAATCTGAAAATTATGTCCTTCATATTTTTGGGGGCAGTAAAAAAGTAACACATATTTTGACCCCATCACAACCATGTTGATATTCATCAATCATTTTCTTATATAGCTTATATATTATCCAAATTATTATACAATCCTAATTTAAGTGATTATCATCCACAAAAATAAATTCCCAATTGTCATAGAATTACCCATGTCGGTGCTCGAGCTATAACTACCCCAATACCACCTTTATAGTACAGAGGGTGGTGACAAGTGTCGAAGCCACACCAATCTCAGGGATGCTTTTTCCAAAAAACCTTTACACACACACAATCTTAGCCCACTCAATTCAAAAGTGTATATGCAAAGGAAGAAAAGATACATAATTTTTATAAAAAGGACACCAAACAACAATCAACCTCTAAATAGAAATAAAATGGAAAAGATACAAACCAAACTAGAAAATTTCAAGAACCCAAAAACATCTGAATTATTAAAATATCTGGAGAGTCCCATTCTTAAATACCAAGATATGATCTTCCCACGTGGTCCAAGAGAGAATATCCCTAAGATCTGTAGATGTCACAATAAATATGTATGTATTCGGAAAGCACACACCATGTGTGGGTAAATCCCATGTAGGGGTGTGTTTGAAAATAATTAGAAGGATGCCGTAGAGATTTGAGGGAGTAACAAAGGGTACAATGAGAAGGGAAAATTTTGATAGAACAAGGAACATAAAGATAGTACAGCTCAACCAAATTAGATATTTAAATAAAACACATCCAAATACAAGGAAATCAAAATGGTGATAAGATCATTCTCTTACCGAGTATTCTATACATATAACATGAGAGTAGACTCAGCGAACCGTGAATAGCTAAACACAAAAAACACATGGAATAACCTGCACATCTTTTTCTATCCTGTAAGGAGAGTATCAAAAACCCATTTAGTTGTTATAAAAATCAGTATATATATATATATATATATATATTCATCAAAATAATCCCAAAAAGGGGGTAAGGGGATCTCCATCTCATCGCACTTCATAGGAAAGTGAGTAGCTAATAGATCGAGAAGTAATCACCAATGATTCCCATCATCCCTAAAATCTTCCCAGGACATGAAATTATAAGGGTCTCAATCAACAGACCTTGATATTATCCACATTTCATGGGTCTATAACACTCTCACAATTTTAGGTCATGTCACAAGGATGCATCTTGGTGTGGAAAACATGCCTCTATCTCTTGAGTCGAATGGTACGTCAACAACATATCGATAATTGTTCCTTACATTAGAAGTATAAAAAATTTATAATAGAGTACCCTTACCCTTTTAATTTAGAGATTTTACACTCTAATTGTTGTTGTAGAGGACCAACACCCTGATACGTCATTGGTATTCAACATTGATAGTTATCGTATATCACCCATAACCTACTATGTCATAGGGATTCTATACTGGTTAATCAAGGACCCTATTCTTTATATGTCAAGGGGATTCCACATCAAAGTATCTATTAGAAGACCTACACCCATGATGATTTCGGTTCCACTCTCACAGTAGTCATAGAAGACCCATACCCAAGTGTGTGAGGGGGATTCCACTCTCATAGTAATCGTAGAGGTTCCATGACCTATTGTGTCAGAGGGACTCAACTCTCATAGTAGTATATGAAGACCCACAACCATGTTTAATGGGGATTACACTATAGGCCATCAAGACCACACACCCTACTCAATAGGGGGATTCCACACAGAAGGTATCGAGGAACAACACTAGTCTTCCCTAGTGGATGTTACCTCTTAGAAAGCAATTAAATGCCAATGCCTGATCACTTATATCATCAGACGTTTCCTCAATAGGTTTCAAATCCATAATATCTTTCATAATATCTCAAAATCGACTATGGAGGGAACCATTGTGTTCTATATTAAATCACACGCAGGATTTGATACTTGCCCTAAAAAATTCGAGTCCAAAAGAAGAAGATAAAAGGGTTATAAGATTTTTAGAGTGGTACACGGTGCATGTAGGGCCCACGTAAAATGTGTCCCTATCTCATCTACTAGCCATGTACACAGCCATGCCCAGGAACTATTTTTTTCATTATTACCCCTATTAATGCTCTTGTAATCCCAGATTACAAGGGTTCCCAAGCCTGAAAAGGGCAGAAAATGCTCAATACTTGATGCTAGTCTGAAGGACAAAAAATTTCATTTCCACCAACATGCCACCTCAAATGGGCCCTGGTAACCAAAATAATTACGCCATTGTGATCGTTGCAAAAACTCACACATGATCAACTATTCATTAGATTCAATCATACATTTGATTGAAAAGTTGCATCTCTCAGCATCACAAGTGAATGGTTCTTCAGGTACCCTACTCCCTGATCTTGAAGCACATCATACGGATCATACCATTTTTATTCTCACAGAAAAACACAAGGGATCAGGTATTCATTTGGCCAAAATGGACACATGATGAAAAAGATTTATTTCACCATACCACACAAAAGTGGCGTTACATCGGACCGACACCACAATCCTGAAACTCATGAAACGAATCATGCCATTGTGATTATTTGAGAACAGAATACATGATTTACTATTGATATGTTCTAAATGGACACCCAATGAAGAAGATACAATTCATTTTCAATTCCCAAAATGGTCATTATGAGTCCCACAAAAGGATTTCCTTTTAGGTGGCCAAAATTGGTCTTGAAAAGTCATCCACATCATTAGGCTCACAACGTCTCTGATAGCATGCCAATCAGACATCATTTAAAGACGTTCGACCCAAAACAAGTAATCACAAAAAATTAAAACTAAAATTTTAATATTTATAATGGAATTTTGTGTCACTAATCCTTAAATATAGGAAATAATAAATCCCAAATCCATCTTAAAATTTCTACATCAATGAATGCATCATGTTGTCGCAGACAACACGCGAAATGAACAATTGGATTAGGAGAAACATGCATTTGAAGTTGCATGAGCCCATTGGGCCCAATTCGGTAGGACCACCCCGGTCCAGCTAGTTCACCACAGCCGGGCCATCCCATTCCATTGAGACCATGGACCAATGTTCTTCAACTATCCCTCTATTTCATCGTTGCACACTGAACCCGCGCTGCAACGTGCACACCCAGCTACAATGACTATTGCTAGTGCGCCCCACCCCAGTCGCTGCCTCCCATCAGGACACACTTCCCAACCACATGAGACCACCACTTACCCATGACCTCACATCAGAAAGACATATGTGGACCACCATTATGAATCCAGTTATATGAAAAATTCATCTGAGATTGGATCTGGACTCCTTGCAATGAGATCTTCCTTGACACAACCTCTTCTCGAAGATCCATCAACGTTTCATTGTGATGAAAAGTTGGTGGATTTTCCACTCACCACTGTGCATCCTAAGGAACCTAAAACATATATCTGAGTATAGATCATGACTCATTAGGTCTAGGGATTCTCAATCATATGCCCCACTCCAGTTTTGGTAAATTATTTGATGGAACAAAATTTTAGAGGATGAAGAACACACTGAATGTGAGGAACGGGCAATAGAAAATTCAATCGGATGATGACCATTGTTAGTTTATCCACCAATAAAGGATTTCAATATAGATAATTTGATCAGATGTTGAAAAGGAAAACAAAATCATCAATCCAGAACTAAAGAATAAGAAATAGAAAGACTACCTCGATTTTAGATTTTGTTTTTATGTTCGTTGTGATATGATCTACCAACACAAAATGTTACATATGGATTTGATGAAGAATAGAAATTGAATCCATGTCATAAGAGATATTTTCTCTTTATCCCATGCCTAAGATAAAATGAGATAAACCCATACTCATTTTTATCTCCTATTTATAGAAAACATTCAGCTGTTGGAAGATCTGAACCCCCCACTCCCTCTCACATGAGATTGTCCAAATTGAAAACATCATGCTACGAATTCTACAGTGCTCTTGGATTTCAAAACAAAATATTTCTATAGATTTTAATTTATTTAAAGTCCTGAATAAAATTAATTATTTTAATTTATGTATTTACAAAAAAACCTCAATAGTTTTTTCCACAAGAAGCATGCACCGAGAAAAGTTATACCCGGTCTAGGGTAAACATTATGCTACAGACTAAACTGTTGCCACAGATTTCTGATTCGAGCTACAATTTTTGATATAACCCATTTTTTCTACATACATAGTGTGAAGGAACATAATATAATTTTAAAATATATTCCAGGCCCACCTGGCCTCGCAATCAGATGACATCGCAATTCCTATTTCTAAAAATATCTGTATAAATATTTCAATGTCTTAAGGGAAAAAACCAGGTCTCTTAATCATTCCCTCATTAAATATTTTCATCCCCATAAAGAAAAACTAGGGAGAACAACTCGACATATAGAGCCCATTTTTTGATCACCCACCCCCAAAAACAGTCACGCCTATTTTCCTGAACTACGAAAAATGGAAAACATCAAGCACCTATTCCAGCTATTAAGGTAGTTCATAGTGGTAAAAAACCACTCCAACCCTCAACACAATCTTATAAATCATGAAAGTTATTGTGGGTAAATCACATCCCCTATAAAACCTAAATCGAAAGCCCTTATCATATCATATAACACCTGGATAGCGCAGTCAGTCTGCCTATCGGTCTAGGGGTGAAATCATGTACTAATATGAAATTGGGTCCCAACCACCTCTTGTGGGACTCCCGAAAAGAATAATGTAAACATCATTTCCTGATCTAAGTATAACATCGATTGTAGATCATGAAATAGGATGATCACCCACACATACAAATGTCTCGGTCCATCTACTGAGCTCTACTCCCTGAGCATGGGAGTACACCCACACTGTGAGTTAGTCTACTATCACCCACATAATGTCATGGCCCTTCTCTATGTGAAAAATCCCTATGATGAATTCAATGGAAATTTCATCCCATTTTCACTTCTGGATTTCAAGAGGATACAACAAAAAACCCTAATTCAGTGCTCAACCTTCACCTAATGAAAGGTGTGGAATCATGATATCAAATCCTCTATGCTTCATCTCCCGTTATTCCTTGAGAACTACCGCTAATGATCCTTGTACATTTCCCCACACTAGGATGTATATATAAATTATTAGTGGAAATCTCACATCACATCCTCTCATACCAAAACTCATTCCATTGGTTTTCCCTGAATTGAGATCTCAAAATTCCTCCTTCAAAATATCCATTGGGTACATCGAATGTGGATATCTCAGTCTTTTACGATATAATAGTTAGTTTCTCAAATATAGGAGTATCTCACACTTTCAATAGTCAATTAATTCAACACCATTTACTAATGAAAATTATACCCTCTAGCTCCACCAGGGCCAGCTGTAGGGAATCTAACATCTCTGAAGATTCCCGCTCTATAGAGTCTGGGAATTCCTATTAATGGAATATACTACAAATTTTCCCCTTTCCCTGAGTACAGAATATATCTAGGACGTAATATGGTTTGAAGTTCAACTAGTGTCACCATATCAAGTTCAATTCTATCTGGGTGAAGACAAACAGAGACTCTAGTGGTCTTAGAATACCACAAAGCACTCTCCCAAAAGATACCATCTCAATATACTCAGGGAAAAGACAAACATTACTAGCACCAGATAGTGAGTCGTGCAGTTATATTCATGGGGACTCCGTTAAATTGACCTATACATGATAACTACCAAATAAAGTTTGACATTGAACATAAATGGTGCCAATGAACAAGGTAGGTGAGAAAAATCATGAAACTTTAAAAAACTATACACATAAATTACATTTCACACCCTAGGTGTTTTTGATTCCCTAGGAAGGAGAGTAATATCCAAACCCAATACTATGCTACACTCACTAGTGGAATCTCAAGAAAAAATTTCATTAAATAGAAAAACAACACTGACAATTCTAGGACCTTCTCTGAGACTATACTACACAACCCTTCCATTAATGCACAAGTCAGAGGGACTCATCCACCACACAATGATATTATCCTCTTTTATATGCACTAACTCTCTCGCGCTATTTTTCTCACATCACAAAAATGATTCTCAGTGGGGGAAGGAACCCTCTTCTTAATGAATTTAAAGTTACATCGAACAATACTCACATAGGGTTACATCGATTCATTGGGTCACCCTTGTAAAACATTAAACAAGAAGCAATAATAAAGGAGTACCTCAACTAGTGTCTAAAATGTTCTAATAGAAAAAGGATAAAAAGACACTGGGCGTATCTCATATCATTTCATGAACTGTATGATTATAAACATCAATAACATGAATCTCATTTTGGCCTAGATCAATAACTCCCTGATCATGACAAGGGATGCATAGTTGTGGTGGAAAGATCTAATAACATCATCCACCAAAAAAAATTTCTCCTCCACTTCTGCTAGAACTGCCTTTATAGGTACCACCCTCTCCCTACTTAGGAGATCCCTGATCATGACATTATCTATAATGTAGAAGTGAATTAGTAATATTCCATGGCCGGTAAACACATCTGTTCGGGCCATCCCATTCCACATGACCTCATCTATCACAAGCATATAACCTACCCTTTCTAGGTTGTCTGAGTACTCTATGTTGTAGTTGGACACATTCTTGAGCCTGAATAGGGGAAGGCCTCCTACATTGATGTCCTACCAACTGGAATCCACTAACTAAGCTGAAACTCTCAGCTCTATCATGGCAAATGCCTAAAATAACCAACAAGAATCTCATTAAAATAAAACTCTCTATCACTAGTGCTCACTCCAACACCATGGAAAAGGTGGAGATGCACATGGGAACTACATTAGAACACATATCCCTATATAGACCCTTCTCAAAAATTTATGCCTAGAAGTAACCATCGTGGAACATTCCCAAAGAGTACTAAGTGAGGTCTACGAACATAGTTGTATACCCCGACACTATCATCCCTCCTGGCTAATGATCCAAAATCTATTGAAACTGAGCCAATAATAAGAAGGATGGGTAGAACTCTTCATGGGAAAACCACTAGCAGTCATCCCATGAGAGGACCAAATCATCATCAATCTGAGAGACTAATACTCCACCAATACTCAGATGATCCATTGAAACAACTGGCTTCCAAATCCACCATCCGTGAAATCATTGTTCGAACATGCCTGATGAGGCTAACCACCAAATCTATCAAAACCTCTCACACCTAAGGATATTGATCACCCTGAAACCTCTGTTGTCTCTAATGCTGGAACTCACAGAGTGCTCTCAACCTACACAAATCCATTTCTTTCTCTTCTAGGACTAACTATTACTCAATAGGTGGAGGTGCTGCTACCCGTCTACCTCGAAGAAGGTGGATCATATGATGAATCCTGAACTGAGGTCTCATCGCTAATGGAATCTTCATCATGATCTGGGGCTAGTATATAGGCTAGCTGTCATCACATAAGCATCTTGAAACTTATCATGGAGTATCACAGTCCAATAGCATATATATATATATATATATATCTACCAAAAGGGGTTCTAAATCCATAAATATAGACAATGGATCAATACTATATGATTCATTTACCGAAGATACCTATAACAAAGGTCTTAGTATGGAGAGTCAAAATGTGGGTAATTAGGGTCTTGTTGAATTTCTATTTCAGACACCGCACCATCACTAGACTCAATGGCTTGAGATCCGCTCTTGAAACACATTGACATTATTTCCCAAAACCCAACCAATACCTTTTAGGGAAACATCCAGAAATGACCCAATGGTTGAACCTCCTTTGATACTATATTTTCAAAACCTGACCCATGCCAGGGATCGTGCCTCAACTACCCCAATCCATCCTCCATTGTCTAGGGGTGCCAACAAGCCCTGAAGGCACAACAAACATGGGAAGGCGTTTTCCTATGAACATGTACACAAACACACCATACCCACTCAATTAAGAAGTAAATAAGTAAAGGAAAAAAATATTGAACTACTATAAAAAATGGAATCCAAACATGCATCAACCTCTAAATAGAATGAAAAGAGGAATGATACACAAGCAACTAGAACAGTTCTACAACCCGGCCACATGTGAGAATGTAGAACAGCTGGGAGTGTCTAACTTCAGAATCCCATGATATGACCACCCCTATGTAGTCCAAGCTCCCATATCCCTATGCTCCTGAGAAGTCACTATAAACATGTACATTCCATTCAAGGGAAAACCAAGTGTGGAAAAATCCCAAGAATGTGTGAGTATAAATAACATAGTAATATTCCTCAAAGGCGTGAGGGCATAGTAAAGGGTACTCTGAAAAGGGGATCAGTAGATAAAAAAAGGAATAGAAAGAGAGTATAGCTCAACCCAACAAAATATTGATAGATACCTCATCAAAGCATAAGGATCTCGAAAAGGTGGGAAGATGAACTTCTCATCGATTCTTCACTACCTATAGCATGAGAGTAGACTACTCCAACCATGTGAATCTTGAGATGGAAAGCAGGTTGAATACCTCACACGTCATCACCTCTCTATGAAAGAGTGTATCCCAAACTCATGGAGATGGTATAAAAACTAGGATATATATATATATGTGTGTGTGTTCAACCAAATAATCCCAATCAATGGAGTATGGGGATCTCCATCTCACAACTCAACCTAAGAAAGTGAGTATCCAATAGTTCTAGAAGTGACCACCAATGATGCCCATCATCACTCAAATAAGCCATTTATAAGAAATTAGAAGAGTCTCAATCACTACACCTTAATACTATCAAATTTGGCTGGGTCTATCTCACCCGAACAGTTTTACGTCGCGTCACAAGGACGCGTCTTGTTGGAGGAAAGCGTCCCTATTTATCATGATTCCAAAGATACGTCATCTACATCTCGATCATTGTTATTCACAATATTGGGATAAAAAATTTATGTTATAGGATTGTAATGCTAGTGTTTTAGGCAGATTCCACTCTGATAGTCATCGTAGAGGACCCACACCCTGATGCATCAGGGGGATTTCACTCTGATAGATGTGGTAGAGGACCCACACCCTGAGGTATCTGGGGAAGTCCACTCTTTTTCATCGAGAACCACTACTCAAGTGTGTCCGGAGGATTCCACTAAGAAGTATTTGGTAGAGGTCCCACACCTATGCCAATGGGGGAATTCCCCTCACAAAGTAGTCATAAAGGACCCACGACCTAGTGTGTCATGGGGATTCCATTCTCATAGTAGTCATAGAGGACACACACTATAGTGTGGTGGGGGGATTCCACACTCATAGTAGTCATAGAAGACCCACACCCATGTCGATGGTGGATTCCACTCTAGGACATCAAAGTCCCCCTCCCTACTCGATAGGGGGATTCCACTCAGTTGTTATCGAGGAACTACACTGGTCATTCTTACTTGATGCTACCTCTTAAAAATCACTGAACAACCAACACTTGATTACTACCATCATTAGGCATCACTTTAATAAGTGTAACACCCATAACATCTTACATCAAATATCAAAATCCACTATAGTGGAAAACATATCATTGTACATGAGAAAAACACATAGGATAGGCAATTTGCATGTCAAAATATGAGTCCAAATTTAAAAAGATACGAGATATAGAAAATTCATAGAGTGATACACAACCCATACGGAGACCACACAATGTGTGGACATATCATGTCTCTTATACATGTACATAAAAATGATTGGGTGATGGTCCAAAAAAATGTCATTTCCACCGAAATGCCTCATAAAATTTACCCAGGTAACCAAAAAAATCACATCGTTGCAATGCTTGAGAAAAATCACATAGGATCAACTATCCATTCGCTTGAATCATATATTCAACAGAAAAGTTGCATATCCCAGCATCACATATGAACAATGCTACATGGATTCTACACCATGATCCCAAAAAACATCATATGAATTATATTCTTTACGTCTTGTTGAAAAAACCCATGGGATTGGCTATTCATTTGGACAAAATGGACACATGGTGAAAAACTGTATTTTACCACTCCAAGCATGAGTGGTGCAATATGGGACCGACACCACAATCTCAAAACACTTCAAACAGTTCAGTCCATTGCAATCCTATCGGAAAAGAATATGAGATATACTATTCACATTTCTTAAACAGACACCTGGTGAAGAACCTTCAATTCAGCAACAATGAAAAATGGGATTCATGGGTCCCACACCACATGTTTTCTTAAAGTGCCCAAAATTTATCATTAAAAGGATGCCTAAATTATAGAGTAACAATCCCTTAACGGTGTGTCAATCAGACGTCGTATGTAGATGTACAACCGAAACAAGAAATCTAAAAAATAATAATTAAATTATTGGTATCCAAAATGGAGTTTTGAGTCACAAAGCTTAAAAAATGGAAGTTTAGAATACACAAAACAATTTGAAAAGGCCCCCCAAAAAGAAATTGTTGTATTGCTGCAAAAATAACGTGAAACAAATTCCTAGATTAGGAGATACATTAATTTGAAGTAGACATAGCCCATCATATCAAATTAGGCTGGACCCGCTTGGTCCTTTCGGTCCACACCCCCCAGGCTGGCTCATTAAAAATGGCCCATTACCCACCATTCCACTGCCCACTCTTGATTGTTCCTTCATAGGCGACCTCGTGCCACCACGCATTGACCCCACACCACCTCGCACTAACCCCGCTCCACTAGCTACCGTTGGTCCGCTCCACTCTAGTCACCACCTTCCACCATACCGCACCACCCAACCACACTGGACCACCTCCGGTCTTCCACCCCATGCTAGAAAAACTTCTACGGGCCACCATGATCACTTTTGAGATCATAACATTCATCTATGACTTGATCTGGGGTATTTCTGATTAGATCTTCCTTGACACAGCTTCTACTTGAAGATTCGTCAACCTTTCAGCGTGTCAAAAGGATTGTGGTAATTTTTCTAACTTTCGCACCTCCTCTGCAGCCTAAAACGGAACTAAAAGCATAGATTGGATTTTTATGGTTGAGATAATTCTAAACATATTCCTGACAACAAGTTATGTCAAATATTTGATTGGAAAAAAAGTTAGAGGATGAAAAAATAAAGAACGTGAAGAATGAGCAATCAAAAATACAATCAGACAATGATTTTTGTCAGTTTAGACATTGATAAAATTATTAAATTCATAAAATACGATAATTAGTTTAAAATTACAAAAAAATATTCAATTATGACATGTATAATCAGAAATAGAAATACTACCATGATTTTTGGTTTCGTCGTTGTGTTCACAGTGCTCTGATCTACTAACACCTGATGTTTCATCACGATCTGACAAAGAACGGGCATCGAATCATTGTCTAATGGGAGTGTTTTTCTTCACCCACATATTAAAAGAAATGATCCAGTCCCCTACTCATTTACATAAGATTAATTTTATAAGAAACCTTCTGCAGTTGTGGGATCATAACCTCTCACACCATATCATCAGAGGTCTTCCTTAGGGAAAACACCATGTTGTGAACTCAATAGCGCTCTCTGATTTCCAATAGGAATCTCTATTCTAATGCTATTTAACCTTATTTCCAGAATAAATAAATTATATTAATTTATTTATTTATAGAAATTCCCTTGGTAACATTTTCCACAATAAGCATGAAGAAAAAAAATTTATGGCCCACCTAGGGTATACAATACTTCCTAGACTCAACTGTTGCCTCAAATTTCTGATCCTTTCTACCGTTTGTGAGATATACCATTTTCTCTTCATGCATAGTGTCAAACATTTAATATTTTTATGAAATTTATTTTCGTCACACCAGGCCCTGAAATCGCACTCCATCTCAGTTCCTAGCTCCTGAAATATATGTAAAAATATTACAAAGTGTTTTTACCTGAAAATTGGGTTTCTACATCAATTGAAAACCAAAAATCAATTGTCAATGTAAAATGGGGGAATCCATACCTATAATGTATTCCTGGGACTATTCATGAAAAATCACGCCTTCAAGGAATTTATTAACTATTATGAATTACGTAAACTAAAATAAACCTTATAATTCTGTGGAGAAATTCATCCTAGAACATCAACATTGGAAAAAATAAGCCATAAATAAGGATTGAAACTCAATCCATGAAATTTATTATATTTACCTTAATATCGACAGAATTATATCATTGAACCACTTAACCTCCATATCTATAGATGACTAGTTTAACTTGTATTTTTCTTAGTTGTCTCAATCATTTAAAAAGTAATTAGTTATTATAAAATGCTTTTTTAGTTTCTGGATACATTAATTCACCATAAACAATTACGAAATTCTTTAGTATAAACCCATAAATGTATTTATCATCCATTATATCTTCTTTTGAAATGACCTTTTTAAAGCATACAATCTATCATAAATTTATCATTGTGACAATCACATCAACCTAAATACTAACTATATCAGCATTATCTATCATCACCCATTGATGCTCCTATAATTACTATAAATAAAACATCATCTGGAGATGATTACACTACCTATCATAAATTTATTTCACTAAAATACACCAAGTAAAACACTCCCATAGTGTTATAAAATTTATGCAAGAGCCATCATCCCATTAGAAATATATTTTCATTCAACTTTACATTAGGATCATAGATATTTTCCATGATTTTTCTAAATTAAAAGATCCTCAATAACGACCAAGGGAATACCATCCTATTAACCTCCACTGAGAATGGAAATGTCTCCCTTACCACCCTGTAATGTGAGGATCACCTAACTGACAAAAAAAATGACCCTTGACACACATCTAAACATGTAAAATGATACAAATTAATTAGTTATCATCTTAACTCACACTATAAGAATCCAAAACACATCACTACATGACTATATCACCAACCAACCAAGTCCACAATAGATATCTACCCATTTAACAAATACAATGATAAAACTATCCCATACACCATCCATTACATTCATAAACCATTCCATTCCCAGGGAATATAATTCCATTTATATCTCAAAAAAATGATATAATTTACCATATATTCATAAATACAATATCAAAATATTTTTATAATACAAAATTCACTACCAACGATTTTGGTTAATTAGCTTGCCCCCTATAAATTGTTCATTATGATAATAAATAAATTATTATTGATATTTTTAGTAACCATAATATTTTTACAAACCAATTATTTTCAAAAACATCTTCCAAAAAAATTTATTTTTTTAAAAAACTATTCACTCTTAAAAAAATCATTCACTTGTCAAATACACCTACATTACTAAAAGGATGAATGAATTCATACTCTCTAACCACCCATGAAAACAAATTAATCAAAACCATTACATCATACATGAATAAACATATCAAATATATTTGTGAAAAAAAATAACTATAAATACTTGAAACTTGATCAATCACTATAATGTTGTTTGGTTTGATCAAGTGTAATGTATGTAATAATATCCAAAAATACCCATTTCCAAAAATAATACCCCCAAATAGAAAGACAATAAAAAAATTTATCTGATACTGTTTTATAATGAACCAACAGAAATATCAACAGTAGTGGTGGAGCCAGTTTAAATGTTTGAATTTATGTATACCCCTATGATATAATCTCAATATCAAAAATAAAATATCAATAAATTTTTAAAAAAAAATATGATATAAGATAAAATTAGAGTATTAAAAATTATATTTATCTAATGAATAATCAACAATAACATGGTTATATAAACATTTTTACAAAATGGAAACATTCTAATGATACATTTATAAAATAATTGGGATCACAAACTAATCCAAATATGTAAAAGTTAATATAATAAAATCAATGAAGAGCCCTACACCAACACTCTTTTATCAAATGATAAAAAACCATTATTTAAAAAATTTCATTTAAAAAAATTAACATGAAACCATATATATTATAAAAAAATTTAATATACAATAATTTATATCTCACAAATAATTACACCTTCCCCAGAATGGACGATTTTGTTAAATTGATCACTATCTATATTAGTAACACATTCGATGATACTTGTAAAAATTTCTCATTAATAGAAAAAATACTCTTTCCTAGACTAAATTAGTTATAATCATCTTCATAACCTATTGAAGAGAAACAAGATAAAGGGTTGATTATAAATTCAATATTTGGTGAAACGCAAATAAAACCATAGACGGCTAGACTAAAAGTATAGAATAAATCTAGATTAAGGGAGAAATATCTTATAAAAAGATTATGGGACAATGAAAGTTTTCTAAAAGACCAGAACAAATGACCTATATTCTCAAAGTAACATTTCTTTGGAGTGGTTAAAAAAT
This sequence comes from Viscum album, assembly GCA_963277665.1. Lineage (NCBI taxonomy): Eukaryota > Viridiplantae > Streptophyta > Magnoliopsida > Santalales > Viscaceae > Viscum > Viscum album. Next base: position 928,673,154 of record OY728146.1, on the reverse strand, counting down.
ATAAATAAAAAATGATCCATTTAATCATAATATTATTATATAAATATGTCATAATATAAAGCATAGAAAATAAAAATCCAATGGATAAGAATTTTCTATCGAATTTTCATTGTTGGAATTTTCTCACAACTCGTGTACCCATCTAGGCTTGGTACATGATATGGAATTATTTTATTTCATTTTAAAATATTTCATTATAGTTAATATATGATATAAAATTTTAAATTGATTATATAATTGATTATGATTCAAAACTGGATGGTTTTGTAACAAAGGAAAAATTATTTTTAAATAATAAAAAAATATTGATTTCCTAGTGATATTTTTTAATTTTTTAGTTCTTTATTTATAATATAATTTCATAAAATATCTTTATTTTTTATGTTCTATGTTTTATGGTGATATATAGTTTTTTTGATAATAAATATTTTATAATTCTATTATTTTAATTTAAGATTATTTTATTAGAATTTTTTTAATTGAAAATTTATTTAACTAATCATGTGTTTATGTTGGGTTTTTATATAAATTATTATTTAATTTTTTTATGTGATTTTTAGGAATGGAGATAAAAAAAGAATAAATTGAAGACAATGTAAATTGAAAACAATTACTGAAGTGTTCAACCGATGGTGCTTCCCTTGGTCAAATGTAGAAATATTTTTGAAAAATTCCATATTAAAATTTGAAATGGGTTGAAGTGACTCTAAAGAAAAAATTTGGTGCTCCAAATATATAAAATTCCAATCAAAGTTCTTACTAGTCTAGAATTAACACAGTAATGGAATGAAACAAAACTAACATGCCCCTGTGACTGTACGCCATTTCCATCGACTGTAAAAACTATAGATAACCCATTAAAGAAAAATCCCAAGAAACTATTCTATAAAATTGGTAGGATTATAACAATTGTTGAATGGGATTAAAGCATTTTTTAAGAAAAAAAATACTTTCGAATGAATATTATGAATGAAGGACACAAAACCTCTCCTGTGCTCACTAATGTAGAAATTATTCACACTATTTTTAAAAATCATTGAAATAGGGAATCCAATTTTTTGTCTTGAATAAAAAACTCAATTTGATCATAGAATAAGTCTTAAAACTAATATTAAAATAGATGAAACACTATGGTTCTACAGTAAATTATTATAAACCAAGATACAAGTTGAAAATATGAGACTATATTCAAGTTAACCTTAAGATCATGTTTTTTTTTTCATCAATGTAGATCATGAGTGTGGTAAGAACCACATCTCACATGAGAATAAAAAATTAATTTCCAAATCAAGGTGATAAATATGTGATTTCTAGAATTCATTAATGGTGAGGCTGAGTTATGTCTCTGAAATGAATGATAAATCTGAGTAAAATTACCTGGTACTAGAATTAATTGATTCTTTTGTGGGTGTGGATGAAATTTTATTGATGATTAATCTAAAATTTCCAACTATTAAAATTATCGTTTTAGACAATATTGCGCACCATCTGATACTATTAAAAGATGTCAACATATAAAAGGATTTAGTAATGGTTTTTGATGGAGTTGACCGAATCATGTAAGAATATCTAAAGCCATAAAAATCCATTTTCTTGTTATATATTTTGTAATCTTTCATGATTCATTTTTTTTTATGAATATAATTACTTGAATTTATTTATAGTTTTGTCTACAAGATCAGATTTTTTTGAACTGTAAGTGTTCAAAGAAATACCCCTATCAAAATATATTCATTTCCTATAGTTTTCACACTATTGATTCTAAAGTTGTTTTGTGACTAAAGAGATCATTTGTTCTAGACTATAAGTGATTTTAGGTTGTTTAAGCACCAATAATAGAAATAATTCATGTATCATAAATTTATATAACGAAATTTTTATGGAGACAAATATTTGTGTGTAACTATGGTTTTTGGAAATAAATATGGGATAAACCATAATAGGAAAAGAATTTAGTTAATATCTGGTTCCTAAAGCTATGTAAAATCCCCCAAAAATTTAACATAATTTAATGGGTTACAAAAAAATCAGAAATAATAACCATTATATATGAAAAGGAGATGAAGGAGTAAGGGAAATTTCCCTATCTAATAAGATCATCTTAATGTTGATATTACATCCAATTCTTTTTTCTACCTAAATATGGAAAAAAATTATAGTAATAAAATGTGAATGTTCTCATGGAAATCGATAAATTTTTCTATCTACGATGACCCTTTATCATTCCATATAGTGATCTTCTAGTTAGGGGATTGTGTTATTCTCGTAGAATAGAAATATTGTAGAGCATAATCATTTTATTACAAGGGGATATCTATTATAACTAGGACTTAACTGAATGATATTGATGAGAACATGATAGAAAAACACATATATTTCAATAACTGTTATTTGAGGATGTCACTATTTTTATTTTTATTTCCAAATAATCAATGGGAGTATCCCCTAAAATTATATTCCTTATTTATTTGATCTATTGTTTTCCTCCTTCTGTCCCAATTATCATAGTGTAATCTTGGTTTTCTTTTATAAATATTTGTTGATTCTTCATTCATCATCATCATTGTGTTGTGATCTATAACCATCTAAGATGATAAGATAAACTACAAGTATAAATATTGGGAGGGAAGATCTAATGTTACTTGGAGATATAAATATATTTTTTATCCTCATCATCATCTTTCTTCTAGTTGATAGTGACTATGTAAGTGGATAAGTGAATGAAAGACCACCGAAGGGGGTTGTTTATTACTACCCCCACTTCATAATTATCTGATTCTTCTATTATATCTCTTGAGATTATATCTAGGAGTGGTTGTATTATTGATGATCTCATAGATAAAACATAATATAGGAAGAGACTTTGGGATTGATTTGTACTATGTGAGGATTTTATCACTATTAGGAGAATATTTATACACTAGAAGTGATTCAATTCACTAATGTTTATTATTATGGGTGAGAGAGGTGTGTGATATGAGAGATCAATCATGAACTCATAGGGCTTGGTAAATGATCAAATAAATATCGATATCAATGAAAGGAATTTGACATGTGTTTCAACCTATGTCTATGGATTTTTTCATACAAACTTATTTCTCAATTTCCAATATTATTTTACCCTTTTTTCTAGTTCATTATCACTATTTAACTTCCATTTACTCTTTCTAGTATTTTAATCACTATTTTATACTATTTGTTTCACGAACCAACCCGTGTCGACCCTGAACCGATCACCCGAGCCGGCCCGCGGCATGGCCCGAGGGGAATTCCAGATCCCCATGGGCAGGAAACTAGTACCGGGCATCAAAACTAAATGAGAGGGAATGATTTTTTCCATAAATGATATACATGTAAAGAAGCAGAAAAAGTAGAATAACGCAATGCAAATAAAAGAAACGTAAATGGAGGAACAACCAATAACAGAAAAATAACATGATCACGACAAAAACTCCTTGTGACTCCAAGTGTCGTTCACCATGTAATGCCCTGACCCCAGCTACCCAGAGCCGGTGCATTACTTCGTAACATTGGCATGATCACAAAAGATCAAGTCTCGAAAGACCGATTAGTTTAGTAGTCTTGGAAACACTAGATACATTCATAAGTTTTACATTACATCATAAAATGAAAAACTACTACAACAACATAATGTCTCCACAGTGCACACTATTATCCCCTCATAATATCCCTGTAGGTCATTCATAATTTACTTCTTCACTTCCTGGGAAAAAATAAAACATAGAAAAGGGGTGATCTCAAATGCCCAGTAAGGATAACAATATAGCAGAAACTTTCATAAATAAGAATAAACATTTAAGGCAATGTATAACTAAAACAAAAGCCTTTTAAACTTGAATATCAACATAATATGGCAAAAGTAAAATTAAATAACGCCATTTACTCATTCACATGGATATTCTACTAATCAAATAATCACATGCAAAATCACTAACCACTTTCATAATGTTGGAATCCATAATTCCAGACTATCATAACCACATAGCCAAGGCCTCGTGCCAAGACTACAAATAAGATTTTGTCAAGGCCTTGTGCCAAGACACTAGATTGTCTCATGAGACCTACCGATGCATCGAGGAGCTATAGCGGGCTCCACCCGTCACATATTAAGTCCAATTCATTCCCATATGAAAAGGTTTAAACATAACATAAACATTCGTATTAAAACTAGCATACGAAATGTCAATAATTTCACCATAAACTATGAATGGTATAAAATAGCACATCCACAGTCAAACATATCACAAAAACCTTCAATACAATATAGAAGTTTTGTATTATAATAAATAAACTTCAAATAAGCGTAAAATCCATCAAAGGATGTTGACATAGATGAAATCAAAACACTTTTTAGAGAAATATCTCTTTCTATTTTTGAAATCATTTAAGAGCCATATAAAACAAAACATTTTCTTGAAAATATTCTTATAAGCTTGTAAGGAAATCTTGGAAGATTTTATAACGGCGGAAAATAACCGCACCCACCGTATAAGTTAAAAAAACATTCTTACCTCAATTCTGTCGAAAAGGTTAAAAAGGACCTTGTTTTGAAAACGACGGAAAGATTCCTCTTATAAAAAGTCAAAAAGGGTATAAATGACTTTAACACTGCTTTGTTTATCAATATCCTAAAAGGACCTTGTTTTGAAATACATTTTGAAGAAACGTGGATGTGGATGATAACGAGGTCCCAGTAGATAATTATGTATAAACAACCTTGGATAATGAAGAGGTTGTGAAGTAAACCCTTACCTTGTACTTTTCCTTGGTTGGGGTAGGCTAACCTCCTGTATAATGGTGAAATAATTGTTATTAAATTATACGAGAATCATATACATTCATATGATATCATATATGATCTTTTAACACTGCTTTGTTTATCAATATCCTAGATTTATCGTTGTTTCGGGTGTTAAATTAGTCGTTTTCTTATATGTTTTGTTACGTAAGTCATGTTTTTCATGGATAGGTTGTATCTTATTCATATCCAGAATGATATCATGTCCTTAAACATTATTTTTAAATCATCAAATGATAATTATACTTGAATGGATACGACGGAGAATGAATCTCATCGCGTTCATGGAGACGGTAGTCCGTACGTACGCACGAGCGACAATATCATTATTTTGATATTAAAATAATATATAATTGGATATTATATCATATATACAGAATCATTATCATGTTATATTTATTATTTACATGAATTACATATCATTATTATAACCATCTAAATAATATTATATTGAATAACAATTACACCACGACGTGGAGACGGTAAGCCGTAAGTACGCACGTATGGTGACATGTCATTCAAATGATGGGTAGAATACTGAATATGGTTGTTCCATATTTATAATAACATCACATTATATAGAAGATACTGGAGTTATAATTTTAGAATTGAAATAATAAACAAAGAGGGAGTGGAAGAAGAAAGAAACATGAAAGAGGGTGATGAAAATGTTACCTCTTCTTCGGGTTCTTCCTTTTGATTTGATCAAAAGGACTCCTTAGGATGGCTTTATGACTAAATTAAAGCTTCTAGGATGAAGGGAGAGAAGTTGGGAGAGTATTTGGGCAGAGTTTGGACGAACCAAAAGGCTTGAAAGTGTGAATAAGGTGATAGAGGTGGGGGCCTTTTATAAGAGGAGAGGAGGGGCTCTTTTGGAAAGATTGAAATGTTACATTATTATACCATGCTTTTCGGATTCTAAAGGTCCCACACTTATATAATCCGTGTCTAAGGTGATAAGGGTTCGAACTATCTTCATCCAATAGGCTTTGTACAAGTGTAAGCCTTGGATTTTTCATTATCTTCTCATTTTATTTAAATCGTTAAATAATGAGGTCATCGCTGCATCATCATGATGTCATAAATAATTTAATATATTTAATGTCTAAAAATTCTAAAAAAAGTACTATTATGTATGAAATTATTTTAGCTTTCTAATGAATATTTATAATCAAAATTTGGACTTTTGTAACCCCACTTAACAACTGTTTTAGTAAAACAACTCATGTTTGTGTCAATTTAATTTTAACATTAAATAAATATATATTAATGTCATTTTCCAACTAAAGTGGCTCCATGGGGTCCCCAAGTTGACCCATGGGTTGTTTTGGTCGTCCATGACTCATCCAATAGGAGTAGGACAAGTTTCATGCTCATCTCATATAATTAAAACATTATTTGTACCTTAAACTACACTAATTACCTCTAACCGCGATTAAGAACTTAAAAGTTACTATTCACCAAAAATTTATTTTAATCTCATTGAACCACATTTTACTTCTTAATGACAACCATGTATGTAGGATTTTTGAAAATCAAATCACAGAAGTGGTAATATTTCATTTAAATGAAAAATCAGTTATTTAACTACCACTTAGTGGTTTCACTATTCATCAAAAATTGAAGTTTTTCAGAATAATGCCAAAATTTCACCCTAAGATATAATTGATATTCCGAATTCAAAAATGATGTCTATTTTACAAAATTCCATAAATATATGTTGCATTAATTAATTTTATAATTAATTACCGCTGTCAGAACAAATAGCGTGTTTTTAAGAAACAATTTATATCAAAAGATTGGCATTTGTTTATGTCCAATTTCAATGTTAAATTAATTATAATGAGCACCATTGGATAAAATGGTAAAAATATATTCTAATTATACTTTAAAACCACTAAATAGTATAATTTATCACTATAAATTATTTTGATTAAAAAAGTTGTTTTTAAGTAATTTTCACTATTCATAAAAAATTAGAAGTTCTCAGAAAAATACCAAAAATTCAACATAGGCTAATTTTGATATTACGAATACGAAAATGAAGTCCATTTTGAAATATAAAATTTCTATAATTTTAAAAAGAGGTTATTACTATTCATAACGGCTACTTTGATTAGTCACAGTGTTTTAGAACTCGAACTTGCGTACAATGCAAGCTATTGCATTGTTGAAAGAGAGGCGTATCGTGGAAGCTCGGGGTGTTACATTCTCCCCTCCTTCAATAAATTGCGTCCTCGCAATTTGATATTTTTCATTGAAAATAAAAGGTTGAAAATAGAAAATACCTTTGTGGAAAAACCACATCGGAAATAAGGTTAATAAAATTTAGCCTTAATAAGAGGGAAAGGGAAATGAAAAAGTCACCACCCAATTATGATCTTGATTAGGAGAACATTGGTGGCAATTAGAGACATATAATTGTAGGAAAAACGTAAATATTCTTAGGGAGTGATTGAGGTCATCAATCACAATCAACTGTCAAATTGAGGGCCTCAAAGCCTTCAATCTATGTTGATTTAAAATATCATCAGTTCAACAAGACATAAGGTATTAGGATAATGCATTTTTTTGTTTTAATATCCCTTTACTAAAGTTTAAGAATTAATTTATTCATTGAATAACAGATAGGTATATATATATTTATGCTTGACAATTAGAGTTTCAACCTTCAACTCACCTTTCACTCAAAATGATAATAGAACCAAAAAATATTATACTTTTCCTAATTGTATAAGGTTCCAAATGTTAACACATACAATTTATATTAGTAAAATAATTTTGTAATAACCAGGGACTTCCTGTAGGCTAGTGGTAGGAAATAAAGGCCTGTCGCACTATGGTTGTAGGTTCGATTCCTGCAGCTTTGTCCGACGCGACGGGTTATGCCCCACCCTGCAGGTTGTCCTTTTCCTAAAAATATAGTACTATAATATAATCCAAAAATAATCTTCATAAATGTTTTAACCTTAAACAATACTATCCAAAGATCAACTTAATCCATTCCAACCTTTATAGTTATCCAAAATACCTCCGTCCAGACTTTCTCTAAAGGGTCGTTAAATTCCAAAATCAATTGTAACATCAGATTCCCCAAACAAAGAAAAGTTTCTCTTATTGTCACATACTAAAAATATGATTACCTTAATCATATTAAAACCTTACTGAAATCAAAAAGTACTGCAGTACAATCTTTATATATATCACATTATTCTTATAACCAGAATATAATCCTTGAGTCCAAAAGCACCAATACATTAATTATTCCGCTTCAACTGTAGTCACAACATAAGATTTTCCTTGATCCCTTGGCCTTTTCTGAGGTATGTTTCCTTGACGCTTAGGACATTCATTTGCATAATTCCCCATTTCCCTACAATTGTAGCATTCAACTTTGACAGCCTCATTCTTTCCCTTGCAATCACGAGCCTGGTGACCCTTTTCTCCACATTTATAACAAACTCCCATTCCTTTTAGGCAAGTACCATGGTGATTCTTCCCACAATTATCACATAATGGAAAATCCTTCTTTCCCTTTTTCCCTTTATCCGTTTCTTGTTCCACCATTATCTTCTTCTCTTGCTTTACTTTGTTGTCATAAGACTTAGAGAATTCCTTTTCTGTCTTGATAGGACATTAGACAATATCTTCGTATGATGAGAAGGTTTGTGATACTAAAGCTCGATGGAGAAATGGTTTTAACCCATCAAAGAAACGATCAATCTTACTTCTTGGGTTACGTATATAATCTACAGCATGCCTCACTATCCTTGTAAAGGTGGCCACATACTTTGCGACATTCTCATCCTCCTTTTGTCTTAGACTCAAAAATTGTCTTTCCATATCTGCTCGATGGTCACGAGGATAGTATTTTTCTAGGAAAAGATCTTTGAACTCCCTCCATTCCATATTCGAGACATCATCATCTTCCTTTGTGTTTTGAATCAATGACCACCATTGATCAGCATCTCCAGTGAGGCGGTAAACTGCCATGATAACCTTTTCCCTTTCACTACTCCCCAAGGCGTGGAATATTTTCTCTAAGGAATTTATCCATTGCTCAGCTACTAACAGATTTGTACCCCCATTAAATGTTGGTGGTTGTTGCCTCATTAAGCGGTCTAACATTGATCCTCCACGTTGTGGATCAGGGTGATCCATACAAGTATGGTTATTATTCATAACCTGCGTGAGTTGTCCCAGTATGGTAATAAGTTGATCAGCACTAGTTGTATCTCCAGATCCACAATAATTATCTTGAGCAGGAGGGAAATCCTAACACGGAGTTCATGCATTGATATGGTTTCCATTCCTTCCACTAGGCGCCATTTCGAAACAATGGCATAAACTAGATTAGTTTATGAATTAAAATACATAATTCCGTACTTGTAAAACACTTTACATAAATTGAACTATTTATGGATATAATCCATAATCATAAAAAGAAATGTTTTCTTTGAGGAAGTATATACTCATAACCCTTCATAGTGGTTTGTAAATAAAATGGGAATTATCCAAAGAATATCCCCCGGGAGTGTCGTAACCAAGAGTGCAGCAAGGCCCGTTGTCGTTCACCAGTTCCCGTTCGAGTCTAGCTCAAAGCAGTGTTTTTGGGTTTTACCCCTAGGTACATCTGTTCCAGAGCCGCCTCTACCTGCTCGTATCTAGACAGGGATGTATTGCTCGGAAAACTCACAACATCTCTACAATACCAAAATTCTAGGAAGTTCTTCTATACTAATCCTCAAAGTCTATCTTCGGGATATGTGCTCTAATCAGAGTTTATCTAAATATAGCTTCCAAGGTTAGTACTAAACTGCCTCTGATACCAACTGTAACGCCCCGACCCCAGCTACCCAGAGCCGGTGCATTACTTCGTAACATTGGCATGATCACAAAAGATCAAGTCTCGAAAGACCGATTAGTTTAGTAGCCTTGGAAACACTAGATACATTCATAAGTTTTACATTACATAATAAAATGAAAAACTACTACAACAACATAATGTCTCCACAGTCCACACTATTATCCCCTCATAATATCCCTGCAGGTCATTCATAATTTACTTCTTCACTTCCTGGGAAAAAATAAATCATAGAAAAGGGGTGAGCTCAAATGCCCAGTAAGGATAACAATATAGCGGAAACTTTCATAAATAAGAATAAACATTTAAGGCAATGTATAACTAAAAGAAAAGCCTTTTAAACTTGAATATCAACATAATATGGAAAAAGTAAAATGAAATAACGCCATTTACTCATTCACATGGATATTCTACTAATCAAATAATCACATGCAAAATCACTAACCACTTTCATAATGTTGGAATGCATAATGCCAGACTATCATAACCACATAGCCAAGGCCTCGTGCCAAGACTACAAATAAGATTTTGTCAAGGCCTTGGGCCAAGACACTAGTTTGTCTCATGAGACCTACCGATGCATCGAGGAGCTATATCGGGCTCCACCCGTCACATATTAAGTCCAATGCATTCCCATATGAAAAGGTTTAAACATAACATAAACATTCGTATTAAAACTAGCATACGAAATGTCAATAATTTCACCATAAACTATGAATGGTATAAAATAGCACATCCACAGTCAAACATATCACAAAAACCTTCAATACAATATAGAAGTTTTGTATTATAATAAATCAACTTCAAATAAGCATAAAATCCATCAAAGGATGTTGACAAAGATGAAATCAAAACACTTTTTAGAGAAATATCTCTTTCTATTTTTGAAATCATTTAAGATCCATATAAAACAAAACATTTTCTTGAAAATATTCTTATAAGCTTGTAAGGAAAGATTTGAAGATTTTATAACGGCGGAAAATAACCACACCCGCCGTATAAATTAAAAAAACATTCTTACCTCAATTCTGTCGAAAAGGTTAAAAAGGACCTTGTTTTGAAAACGACGGAAAGATTCCTCTTATAAAAAGTCAAAAAGGGTATAAATGACTTTAACCCATATTCTTGTAAATAATAAAAATGTTTTGAAATACATTTTGAAGAAACATGGATGTGGATGATAACGAGGTCCCAGTAGATAATTATGTATAAACAACCTTGGATAATGAAGAGGTTGTGAAGTAAACCCTTACCTTGTACTTTTCCTTGGTTGGGTTAGGTTAACCTCCTGTATAATGGTGAAATAATTGTTATTAAATTATACGATAATCATATACATTCATATGATATCATATATGATCTTTTAACGTTGCTTTGTTTATCAATATCTTAGATTTATCGTTGTTTCGGGTGTTAAATTACTCGTTTTCTTATATGTTTTGTTACGTAAGTCATGTTTTTCATGGACAGGTTGTATCTTATTCATATCCAGAATGATATCATGTCCTTAAACATTATTCTTAAATCATAAAATGATAATTATACTTGAATGGATACGACGGAGAATGAATCTCATCGCGTTCGTGGAGACGGTAGTCCGTACGTACGCACGAGCGACAATATCATTATTTTGATATTAAAATAATATATAATTGGATAGTATATCATATATACAGAATCATTATCATGTTATATTTATTATTTACATGAATTACATATCATTAGTATACCCATCTAAATAATAATATATTGAATAACAATTACACCACGACGTGGAGACGGTAAGCCGTACGTACGCACGTATGGTGACATGTCATTCAAATGATGGGTAGAATACTGAATATGGTTGTTCCATATTTATAATAACATCACAGTATATAGAATATACTGGAGTTATAATTTTAGAATTTAAATAATAAACAAAGAGGGAGTGGAAGAAGAAAGAAACATGAAAGATGGTGATGAAAATGTTACCTCTTCTTCGGGTTCTTCCTTTTGATTTGATCAAAAGGACTCCTTAGGATGGCTTTCTGACTAAAGTAAAGCTTCTAGGATGAAAGGAGAGAAGTTGGGAGAGTATTTGGGCAGAGGTTGGCCGAACCAAAAGGCTTGAAAGTGTGAATAAGGTGATAGAGGTGGGGGCCTTTTATAAGAGGAGAGGAGGGGCTCTTTTGGAAAGATTGAAATGTTACATTATTATACCATGCTTTTCGGATTCTAAAGGTACCACACTTATATAATTCGTGGCTAAGGTGATAAGGGTTCGAAATCTCTTCATCCAATAGGCTTTGGACAAGTGTAAGCCTTGGATTTTGCATTATCTTCTCATTTTATTTAAATCTTTAAATAATGAGGTCATCGCTGCATCATCATAATGTCATAAATAATTTAATTTATTTAATGTCTAAAAATTCTAAAAAAACTACTATTATGTATTAAATCTTTTTATCTTTCTAATGAATATTTATAATCAAAATTTGGACTTTTGTAACACCACTTAAAAACTGTTTTAGTAAAACAACTCATGTTTGTGTCAATTTAATTTTAACATTAAATAAATATATATTAATGTCATTTTCCAACTAAAGAGGCTCCATGGGGTCCCCAAGTTGACCCATGGGTTGTCTTGGTCGGCCATGACTCATCCAATTGGAGTAGGACAAGTGTCATGCTCATCTCATGTTATTAAAACATTATTTGTACCTTAAACTACACTAATTACCTCTAATCGCGATTAAGAACTTAAAAGTTACTATTCACCAAAAATTTATTTTAATCTCATTGAACCACATTTTACTTCTTAATGAAAACCATGTATGTCGGATTTTTGAAAATCAAATCACAGAAGTGGTAATATTTCATTTAAATGAAAAATCAGTTATTTAACTACCACTTAGTGGTTTCACTATTCATCAAAAATTGCAGTTTTTCAGAATAATGCCAAAATTTCACCCTAAGTTATAATTGATATTCCGAATTCAAAAATGATGTCTATTTTAAAAAATTCCAAACATATATGTTTCATTAATTAATTTTATAATTAATTCCCGCTGTCAGAACAAATAGCGTGTTTTTAAGAAACAATTTATATCTAAAGATTGGCAATTGTTTATGTCCAATTTCAATGTTAAATTAATTCTAATGACCACCATTGGATAAAATGGTAAAAATATATTATAATTATACTTTAAAACCACTAAATAGTATAATTTATCACTATAAATTATTTGGATTAAAAAAATATGTTTTTATGTAATTTTCACTATTCATAAAAAATTAGAAGTTCTCAGAAAAATACCAAAAATTCAACATTGGCTAATTTCGATATTACGAATACAAAAATGAAGTCCATTTTGAAATATAAAATTTCGATAATTTTAAAAAGTGGTTATTACTATTCATAACGGCTACTTTGATTAGTCACGGTGTTTTAGAACTCGAACTTGCGTACAATGCAAGCTATTGCATTATTGAAAGAGAGGCGTATCATGGAAGCTCGGGGTGTTACACACCAGTCCACAACCAACTCTAACCCATAGAGAGCAAGCTCAAGTCAAAACTGCAAAAAAACTAAAAATATGAAATAACTATAGGCGTGAGTATTAAAACTCAGTAGGCATGCCCAACAATCTATTTAAAATACACTACCTTAAAACAATAAAATTTACTAATTCCATGTTTGAACGAAATTATACAAAATATGGGTTTCCACTCAAACACTTTTATTTTTCTAAAACATGTTATGGTCCATTTACCTTTTTAATTTATAAAAAAGTTTAATGATCAATATCAACAGGTGCAGTGATTTTCAAAACATTTTTGCGAATAATTTAGAAATGAAAATTTTTGTTGTTAGTCAAAGGGAAAACCACACACCACAACAACACACAACACATGATAAGGGAAATACAAAAGAAGTGGCACACATGGGCTGACAACTGAACTAGACCTCTCAATCATCCACCACAAAAAATAAACACTAAAGAAAACACGGGTCAAACCTAGGAGATAATGAACAATCCGGAACATACTATACATGTGACTCATCCTGAAGGCATGCCTACTCTCGATGACGTCAAAACACCCTAACGCCCAGTGTTTCCCTACATGGCCTAACCAAGGATCCCAATCCCCTAGCAGAGTGTCATCCGTACTAAGGGCCACTAGCCAAGGCATAATCTAAACTAGCGCAACAATCATTCTAAAAATATTCACTTACTATGCCAGTTTCCCATTTTAACACATATAATAAATAGGAAAGGGATGAGTCAATAAAGTCAATCGATCAGTACAACCATCACATAGAAATCATGCAGTCAACGTACACAAAATATCACCCCTAAGTCACCCCAAAGAGAGTTTTCCAAATTAATTTATTTTATTAAAGTGCCAAATGGGCCTTCACCAATTTTAAGGAAAGTCCTCATTTTTTAATGGAAAAAAATACTTGTTCATGCTTCAAAATAAATAATTTATATATAAACTAGAACTACATTTTAAATTCTTTGAATTATATTTAAAGGACAAACGGGAATTCATTCACTACTGGGTGTCTGCTCATCAGGAAAATATTTCAAGTGTTGTGTAAAAAATAAACAACTCTTTTTACACAAAATAATAATTTTAAAATTAATTATCTTTTATTGTTTCAAAATTATTAAAATTAATAATATATCAAGCAATTAATAAATTTTGAATTTAAAGGCGAGTGTAGTGGGGGACCTACCTTGGCTCACTGTCCAAACATTGTGGCGCGTCACGCCTCACACAGATGCACAAACACACTCTATTTGATGACCGTAGTATCTTGGGATTTCCTCACCAACACGCGTTGCAATAAACGCACAACAAATAAAAACCCAAAATCACATAAGACAATCCAATTGAACAAATTCTATAAAAACCACCTTGGCATGTTTTCAAAACATACGTCACACCATTTACATTATTTATTAAAACAATTTAAAATTTATAAAACAATTTCCAAAGAGTAACCCACATCCCACACACCAAAACCTCATCTGAAGAACACATATTTGATCAAAGACACACCCCAACATAAAAAAATAGAAAATTCTTGACATCAATAGAAAAAAAAGAAAAACACATTCCCATGAAAAGATATTAAACATCATAAAAACTAGTTTTCCAGCAAAACACACCCTATTTCACATATACAGGACACACAATATAAAAAACAACCTCAATTATTTTTAGAAACTAGAGACATACCTATCTAGTTAATTAAACTATATTATTTTTAAAAAAACCTAAATCTGCACCAATCTAATCAACCACGAAACTCAAAAAATGAATTAAACGGGTGAAACAATTATCCAAACAATAGAGAACCAAAAATTTCAACATAATATAATTAATTTAACAACAAAACTCATAACTAGGAACTTAAGAGATGTGAAAATCAAGTAAAAAAGTAAACTTGATTTAAAGTGGCATAAGCAATGGAATCCAATGTCATGAAAAAAATAAATTTTTGGAATTCTGGTGCAAAACATTAAACGCACATCACTTGCACCCGAAGGATGTTAACAATGACCCTAGGAAGTATGATTAAGCACAAAAATTAGGAATAAAACCTAAAAAAATTAACCTTAGTAGCAAACAATAATCAAATGGAGAGGGATATAAAAATAATTTCCCAAAGGGGAATTTGCCACAAGAAGAGAGGGTGGTTAGGGGAAATGGTCGTCGTCGGTAGGGCAAGGCCGTCGTTAGGGTCAATCAGAGGGAGTTGTACCAGAGCTGGCCACTGGCAGGAAGAGGGGAGGGACCTAGTAATGGGGTCACCGAACCTAGGTCCGGCTTGGAGGTGGTTCTTCGGCCAAACAACATGCGGATAGTGGGTGCACGGGGCAGCCCGAGGGTGCAGTGCACTAGTGAGGCCATCCGATAGGGGAGGTGCGACTGGGGCATGCTGGTGAGGAGGGAGTAGAGAGAGGCCGAGGGGAGGCCTCGAGGTTGGATTGTGGACAATAGAGGTGTTGGGCCAAGCGTGTCGCCAGCCAGGTGTAATGAGGGGGAGTCGAAGAGGGGCTACGGAGATAAGGGTGGCACTAGAGCATGCGGAAGCAGGGGTCTGGAGGTCGAGGCCCGTGCACTTTCTCGGGAGGACAACAACAGACCGAATTGGGGCACCAGGAGCGAGGATGGGGTCGGCTGGGCCTAAGCATGAGGGGGTGCTGCTGCGTGTGGGAAGGGTGTGAAAGGGAAGGGGCGGTGGGAGAAGGCCGGAAGCCAGAGGGCTACGACATGGCCAGGGATGTGGAGTTGGAAAGGGGGCTAGCGATCATAAAAGGCAGGCCGATGCTGGGATGGGGCAAGGACAAAATCTATGGAGCATGAGGGTGGCAGTGCGCTAGAAAATACGGGGAAAAGGGCGATGGGAACTAGGAAAGGGGTACGGCGCTGTAGCGTAACAAATCAAGGGGTATGGGGGTGACATGAGTAGATTATGGTTTTATTAATAATTATTTTTCATTTTACTATAATAATAATAATAATAATAATAAGAAAATAAGAAATAATAACTAAAAAATAACAATAATGATGATAATAATAATAATAATTGTAATAATACAAATGATAATTATAAAAAAAATAGTATAAAGAATAAATAATAATAATAATAATAATAATAATAATAATTAATAACAATAACAATAATAACAATAATCCCACATTATTGATATTAACATTATCAATTATATAATAACATTATTGTTATTGAAATTTAACCATTTAATCCACTTTATTTATATAAACTTTTTTTATTTTAATTGTTAGATACGTTCATAGACACCCAAATAATGATGCGACTACTGCCCACTGTGCGGTGACCACCCATGTGTCTGAAACCCACAAAAGAAATTAAATGACAAACATTTTGGTCTGAGACCCAGCCCGAACCTTGGTACAAGGACCTAGTGCCATGTAATACTAAAATAAAAGTTAATGAATATATCAGGGTGTGATAATTTTTACTACTTTCAATATATATAAAAGATCAAAAAAAATTGGGGATATCATTTGGACATTCAAAATTGATTTCCAGAGAGTGGCCCCACTTTTATCTACTGTACAACATCAAGAATAATTATAAACTTATTTTTGATAGCCCATATTAGAAGGATATTAAAATTATGGATATTTTTATAGGTAATAAACAATTTCTTAGTGGTTTTTACACATTTTCACAAACAGTAATGGTATAAAATTGAAAAAAATCCAAAAAAACAATAGTTATGAAAACTCACATTTTTTATTTATTTTCTCTATTTTATATGATTCATTAGCACGATGAGTTCCTAAAATGATTTGAATGATTTTCGTACGAATAAAAATATCATGATATTAATGATGTTGAAATAGTTATTATAATCATGTAATTAATATGAATCATCAATATTGGGATAAGATCAAAAATAAAAATAATTATACTGAAGCATTACACCAACGTACTAGAAAACATTTATAGATGAAACAGACATTAATAGAGAAAATAAGTATGAAAATTTGAAATAAGATGGATATACCAATATTCAAGTAGAAAAGTCCACTATATTTGGTTATTTTTAGGATGGTTTTCATTAGGAGGAAAATTTACAGGTCCACATGGAGATGTGACATGTTTAAATTGAAGAGTCTTGATACAATATTAAAAATATTCATATTGTACATTTAATGATTGTTTTTATGTAAACAGTTGAATAATGAATTTTCCATGATTTAATATATTAAATCATAATAATAAATCCACTCATTTCTATTAAAATACACCACACCTGATTTATATCTATTTTAAGAGAGGATAGAGGTAGTTGATTACCTCACTCTTGGACAGAAATTACTCCTAATAACACTATTAAATCTAGATAGAAAACAAGCCACCTTCAGAGATATTTTCACTTTATAAAATATTTTTTTTGACTTTAGAAAAATTAACATTAATGTTTCATCTACCTCTAATGATTCATTTGAAATATCAAGCATTGTAGATAGTCTTTCAAATTATAATCCCACAATAGAGTTTCTACAACTCCTAGTTTTTTTAAACTGAAGTTTCAAAGGTTTTTAATTGGTAGATCACCTAGAAATATGTATAGGATAAAAAGAGGTTGTAGATTAATATTTATTCCATAATTAAATAATACATTGGCCTAATAAAAAAGACAAATCTCACCCTAAATTCTAATTCTCAAAACCTATGAATAGAAAACCCCATGCTATAGAAGAATATATGTACCCCTTTTATAATGTTTTTCAATCTATCACTCCAAAATAATTTCACTATTGAGATGTTGGTATGGCATCAAGATGACGAAGTGGTACTTGAAAAATGAAAAATCTATGAATTAAGAATTGTTAGTATATAATGGTTTATAAGATAGTGTCTAAAACCTCTATCAATGTGGGGTTGATATAATGGTGTTCTTATTGTGGATAATAAAAAATCTACCCTTGGGGGTTGTCAGATTATTATATTTCTATAATTTGGTTTTATTTTTTCATTTAAATTTCATATCATTTTTAATTGTTTAGTTATTATTGTAATAAAATAATACATAATTTGATTCCCTTGTGTATTTAGTCAAAAAGATTAAAAATAACTATGCATGCAAGGAAACGTTCTCAACGGGTAAATGGGGAATACATATAGATTCACATTAATGATGAAATATTCTCTAAAACATGATATTATTTATTTAACTAAATTTTCTGTTTTATCATTCAACACTATTCTCATTTTACAACATCCTTATATAAACTATGTGTCGGGAGTCCAGCTTATTATTTTGAGCCTAATTGTGTGAAAATAGATTCTCACATGGGTAATTATCATGATTTTATCTACAATTTTCACAATCATGTGAATCCAAAATTTCAAAAAAAAATCTACCACCCCAGAATTCCCATTAATTCAGATATTATTGTTTCATTGATCACCATTATTTCTTTTCAGTTGAATTTTTAATAATTTTGTATTTTTAATTCATCAAAAGATTTAACAAGTCAAAATAACTTGAATAGTCTTGTTAATGTCTAGAAAATGTTCTTATTAACATACATGTAACCCCTCTAAATATGTATTAACTTCATAATTAAAATTCGTTATGAATCAAAATTGTATCCCTACATACATTTCCAAATTGGGCACAATGTTTGGTTTTATGTGTGGGGGAGTTAGAATATTTTTTATTCCTTAATTTATCCCTAATATCATACACATAAACACCCCACAAAATTTTTTTTTAAAACTTCCACAACCTAAAGAATAAATTCCTGATGTTAATAAATAATATTATTTTTTTTGATATGCCTCTAGGTTAAAAAATAAAAAAATCATTATTTTTTGCCTAATGGAAAAATATCATAGTTATATTGAGGGATTAAAATTGACTTTAAGTTATTAGAATTGGTGGATTATTGAGTTATATAATCTTTTTTTGTTGAATTACTATTTTATGTTTAGAAAATAAGGGTGATATGTTAGTTTTATTATTAAAATCATAACTTATATAAATGAAAAGTTTTATCTTGAACATAATAATTAATTCTTGGTGAAATTAAATATCTCATGGAGATATCTCAGTCAATATTAATATAAGTCCTTTTAAGATTATGTAAAATGGGAAATTGGGATCCCATGGATAATCTTTGATATAATAGTTTATTGTATTGTGAAGATAAATTAAAATAGAGGTCAATATGTTCTTTTCATAGTTATAAGTAGAAATTTATGAAAGTAAAAAATTATATTAATTTACTTTTTAAAAAAAAAGAGTTTAGTATGGTGAGAGGAATATTGAAACGAAATGAATAATGAGACTAATGATTGAATCTTGATATAAATTAATATTATATTAGTTTTTCAAAATTATTAATGTGTTATATAAATAGACATATAGAGACAATGTTAGTTTATGGCCTTTGGAAACATGGAACACATTCTTCAAATTTGGTGAATCATTTTCAATATCAACTATTTTTATCTTTCCCTTTAATACCCATACATAAATCCTTACTTTATAACCTGAGTAAAAATAATCATATAAATAGGTGAGATTAGATGCTCGGTGATGGTATTAAAATGAAATATGTAGGCATATCTGGAGAACAAGTATATGAGAACATTATCCAGAAAATAAATGATAAGAACCTGAATATAAAAAATCATGAAAACTTTTTTTGACTATTCATAATACATGAATGATGAAGGAATAAAAGAACAAAAATCATGGGATCGTCAGATTAACATAAGACAAGAAATTAGGGAATACATTGAAAATTCTAACTTTGTGAACATGTATAAATAGTAACAGGTTCACTCATTAAATTAAGGACATGAAATCATGCCCCTTCTTAAATATATATAAATGAAAAACAAAGTCCAAAACTAAAAATATGGATATAAAAGCGAGTTATACACATATAATTTTTAACATAAAATTATATTCATGTATTACATATATACCTCATGAGTTATCCATCATTTCCTAATTTATTTGAGGTAGATATAAGTCCCAAACTCCACTTTATGAAATAATTCTTATGTGTTCTACAAAACGTAAATCAATCATCACATCATAACCAAAGGAATACAATGGGTTTCCTTAATTTTCATTACATCATAACATAATTGATGTAAAACAAATGTATTTCATTAATAGAATATATATAATAAACCCATAATACAGATAGTATACATGAAACATAACACTATTAAAAAATTCCTTCTTAGATAGAAAATAATTTTTATAAAACACTAGAAATTAATTATTGAGGAAAATATCATTTCCTTTTCCCAAATATTTTATTTTCCTAAAATAAACTTCATTTTAATATAAAATAATTTATTTAAGATTAAATTAAAATATTTTAATGAAATATTCATTGAAATGAGGTGTTATGAAAACGTAAAAATACATTCAATCTATCAACGTTAAAAGAAAACATTCTTCTCATACTTTTGTTGCATAAGTCCAAAGAGACTTATGTCAAAAACCAAAAAAGATTCATCAAATATAGTTTAATAAAAATTCACCAAAGGGTAATATATACGTATGAAAATTGTAGAACAATTTAAATAATTTTTTGGAATACATATTTTAGAAACATGGACATAGATGACAAATATACCCTAGTAAATACTTACCTATAAACAATCTCAAATTATAATGAGATTGTGAAATTGTCCCTCATCATAGGTCTAGGTTGCATCATATATGTTTTAAAATGCCGTATAAGGTTTTAGATAATCTCATTAACATGTTATATAATCTTATTCATTGTTATTATATCATAAGTGATCATATTATTACTCATTTGTTAATAACATTATTACTCATACTTCGGGTATTTAATACTGTATGTTCTTATGCAACTTTTCTCGGGTATGTTTTTATTCCTCTTCCTATGATATATTTATATTTTTTTACATAAAGATATTAATATTATATAAATATTATATATTCATTCTAAGCATTTATATAATCATGATTTACTGAACATCATGTTGAATGAATTACATCTCATTGTGGAGATGGTGGGTTGTACGTACACATGAGTGACGATATAATTCCCTTAATTTTGGAATGTTATAGAAGTGGATGGTATATATATTGTTAATTAATAATAAAAATTATAATGATAATATATATTTATTATTTCCATAATTATACTCATCCATGTAAGGTGGTGGAGAAAAAGAAATTACACCGAGGTGTGGAGATGGTAAGACGTACGTACGCATGTGTGATGATTTCATTTTTAATCAGATTGATTGAAGGGGAAATATGGTTGTTACATACACATAAATACATAAACAAATAAATTTTATTCTATATTTACAACTATATAATGGAAAAAACTCAGATGAGTTAGAAAAAGAATAAATAAGTTGATGGAATTGGTTGCGGGGATCAACTCTTCTTCGATGAGCTTCCTCTGGGTCTCTACTTAAAGGCACTAGAGTTGGTATTTTTAGAATATCAAATCCTCTAAAATGTTTCTTTTTAAGTTGAAAAGGGAATTTGGATGGGAATTACTGACAATAAAGACTCAATGTGAAGTCAAGATGTGGGGTAGGATGCTCCCTGTTATAATTGAGGTGTGGGGAACATTCAAAATCACCAAAATGGTAATTTATAATAAAAACCCCCATACAAAAAAAACCTTGCTTTCTAGTATTAGTTTATATACAGTTTTAATATCATCAAATAATAAATTTTGGACAAGATTTTTGATAAATTTATACTTTATCCTTTTTATTGACACTTAGTTATTCTATTTAATTTCTTTCTAAAAAAATATAATTCATTATTAAAATAGTGAATTATTTACATATTTGAAGTAAATTATACCATAAATGAATAATTTAGAACCATTTACACCATATAATAAATTTTTTATATTTTTTAAAATGTTTTATGATTTTTAAAATATTTAACAATACTTTTTTGATAAATAATAAATAGTATCAATTTTGACATTATTCAATTTATCGATTTCTAAAAAATATCCAGATAAGGTGATGTCAAAGAAAAAAATATTTTAATATATCCCAAAGATTTAAAGGTCATTTATAAATTTTTTTGGATATATAAAATATCAATAATTATATTTATTACATTTTTAGTAACATTAATTTTATATTTTTATTAATAAAATAATTATCCTATATCAGTTTTCTTTAATAATTTTACATACTTATATTTTTTTGTAAATATTATAAATAAAATACAATAATAATATAATTATTATATATTTAATAAAAATACTTATAGTTGAATACTTATTCTAAAATATTCTAAATTAAGAATATTATATGTATTAAAAAATGAATGTGACGACATTAACAACACATTAAATAAAATTGTATAAGAGTCATAATATTTTCCAAATGACTTCAAATGATCAATAAAAAAACCTTGGATAATTATTGTCGATATACTCCATCATCATTTTTTCATGTGTTTTAGTCTTTTAATGGTTATTAACAATTAAATAATTTATTTTTTTCATCAATTAAATAATTTGTTCATCATCAATGTATAATCCTTTAATGTAATAATTTATTTCTGAAAAATTACAAATAAATTAACAAGATAATGAAATAAATTTTATTATTAAAATTACTATTTATATTTTATTTTATATTTTATATATCCTTATATTTAAATTTTTATAATTATAAAAATTTTATTTAGACATTTTTAACTTTTCTTTAAATAAAAAAATTAAATGTTCAAATCTCATCCAAGTGGATTCCAAAGGATACCATTGATACACAGGGATGATTTAGGTGGAATAAAATGTTATCAAATGATATTGGTAAAAGTTATAGGGTACTTTTATCATATTAGTTTTACCCTTAATTACATAATTTTCTCTTTTACCGTATTAATAAAAATTAACAAAGTTTCTATAAATTATCCCCAAAAATAAATGAAATCTATTTATTGAATTTGGACCAACTGATTCAAAATATGGAATCCATTTTTTAAAAATCAGAACATATAAGTTGTATTAAGTCATTCAAAATAAACCTCATTTTTTGAATGATAAAACATGCTTTGAATGTTAAAATGATGAAAATGATTGTAGTATTTTAACATCTAATTTCAAAGTAAAATTAATGCTAAGGACCTTCCTGATATTAATTAATGAAAAAATAAATAACATATACATTAAAACCATTAAATAATATAACTTAACCATATCAATAATATCAATGAAATATGTTTTTTAAAAATAAAATTTAGTATATTTTTACTATTTATCAAAACAGGAAACTTATCACAAAAAATTTCAAAAATTCTTCCTAAATACTATTTTATACTCCAATTAAAAGAAGATGTTTATTTCCTCAAATAAATTAAAAAAATATATTAAAAACGTTATTTAAAATGGGTTTTCCATTAGAAGGCGTCCAAACATCAATTTTTTAAAAATACATCTTTTATCTGAAAAATTTAATATGTTATTATGATATGTCTATGAAAAAATAAGATTACTTTTAAAAATTATATTTCAACTTATATATATATACATTATTAATAAAACACATCTGGAGTAATTATATTATTTTGTAAATTCAATTATCTTCATTTGAATTGTATTTCAAAAAAACATTTCGATTTATTTAAAATGGATTTTATTTGAATTTATAAGTATTTTATCACTAAATAAAAAATTACACAGTCATGTGTAATCCATATTTTTAGAATTTATTTAATATTCTCCAAACCCACCATTATAATTTCTAGGTTATAAGGTAGCATAATAATATTTAATTATTCTCATAAAATCAATCTTGTGTGAAACAGACTATATCAAAAGAACAAGAAATTATATGGAACACAATCCAATAATAGTGTTTCATATATCAGATTTTATGCTAGTGTTGCTTATTGCGCAAGGTAATCTTGTTGTATATTTAAAAATAGAGATCAATGTATCTAAACACATTTATAAATAAATAAAATAAATAAAATAAAATAAAATAAAAATATACCTCATAAAAAAATCTAGGTTTTGTAATAAACCCCCTTTCAAATTAATTTATCCCCCAATTTTTTTTTAATTTGTAAAATAATTAATACTTAACAGGTTTTTTTATAGTAGCCCACATCAGAAAAATGAATAATAAAAGAATGTGTGAAACATAAAAATTACCCAAATAATCTCATAATTGGATTTCCACATTGGATAAAATAGGTGGAATATGAAAACATGTATATGAAAGAAAAATTGATTTATCATGTTATGAGGGATGGTGAAAGAGAACATCATTAGAAGAATGTTAACAATCATAAACCAAAATTTGGAGAAGATCTAAAGGACAATTTGATTCATCGATAAAGAATGTACTAGGATAATATTTTTTGATTCAAGATCCTTTCATTAGAGTTGAATAATGAGATAAAATACATATTTTATTAAGAATAATCTCATAATTTGTATTTTCCTTGACAAATTTATACTCCATCCCTTATTCTGAGAAATTTCGGTGAACTTGTCATTCCATAAGCATTATTAGATCAAGAAATACATATATAGAATGACAGGTTAATCCATATACCCTCTTCCCAGTAAGAAGGTCATAAAAACTTATCAAATATGCATAAGTCCACCAATAGTGTGATAATAATTTATTCTAACCAACTTCCACATAAGTTTAAATTAAACATTTCATAAATTTATAATCTCATTATCCTTCTTAAATATTGAAAATCAAAAACCTGAGAAAGAGGTGTACTAAATCATCTAAACATTTATCTCCCATATCTCATAAGGTGTCTCTTGTTGGTCACATTCAAAATATGTAAATTCATTTATCTTTTAATTTCATTAATATACTATAAATCCATAAATTCTAACATACTTTTTGATGTCATCATATTATTCCCAAGTTCATAAATAAAATCACACATCTCGTTATTTCCTTGTCCCAAAATTATTCACATATTTCGGATTATCCTTCCCTTAATCATGTTTGTTTCAAGAATATCTAAATATATTTTAATGGATACCAATACTATTCAACATATACTTTTAAATACATATGGAAAAAATATAGTGAACCAACAATTCAATAATATAATAAATGGGATTCTAAAAAAATATTTTAGAATCCCATTATATACCCACTCAATCCTTCCATTACTTCATTTTCATACTCTATATCTTCAATAGAGATTTTATTCAATTTTCTTTTGTCTTTGTCCTTAAGAGGATTCAATCTTCAATCATAATCAATAACCCTTGGTTTAGGGAATGGGTTCAATCAATCCTCCTTTTCCATTCACTTTTAAAATTGATGTTTCGGTGGTTCATATTTTTTATATTTTATTCCATTGAATAGAATCGTTACATCCCATTGAAAAGATTTTTCTGGATGGTCTTGATTCCCACACATGAATCATCTTCTTTTTCATTCTAGGAATTCCCCTAGGTACACATTTCCAAATTTTTGTAAGGTAAGAGGTTAAGAATTTTTATTATCTTTTTGTGGAAACCCGCTGAAGTTTCTATTGAGCTCTATATAAATGTTCTTATCTTAATAAATATTAGAGTTACCAAATCACATTTCCACCTTTAGTGCACAAGTAATGAATTCTTCATAGCATACAAGTCTCTTATGGATAAGGCCTTTCAAAGACTCGGTTTTAGGAATCCATCGAATTGGTCAATTTTTCTTTTAGGGATAATGATTTACCCAAAAGGGTACCTTGAATGTCTTCTAAAATTTTCCTCATATGTACCGAAAAATTTATATTCCTTTTTCATAAGCTCAATGAATTTCTTCTCAATCTTTTTTTTGAAGAAAACAGGGATGTACTTACTATAAAATATTCGTTTAAACTCTTCAAATTCCATAGATTCAATTTCTTCTTGATCCCTAGTTTTCTTAATAAGATTCCACTACTGATCAGATTCACCTTCCATGGGACAAATATTCCACAAGACTTATTCACGTTCAAAACACAAAAGGATAAAATATTTATTTCTAGTGGTATCAATCAATTGTTGAGAAAAACGTGTATCAGATGACCCACCGAATGATGTTCGATGTTGCCTCATAATGGAATTAGTAAAAAAAATTCCCTCATCATATCATTTGGATGTCCAACATTATTTATAGACTATGTGAGAAAAGAGATAATAATTATCATTTCACGCCCCATGTCATTTGGCTTTTTAGATGGAAAATAATTTCTTTCCCAATGCATTCATATTTAACATGGTTACTTTGAGATCTGTCTGTTGACTAAAACTAGAAAGAATAGCGTGAACGACACTAATCATACCAGAATACAACATAATCAGAAAAAAAAACATATGTCTAATTATTGGTAATCAAAATAATTAATAAATTCCTGGATTGTAGATTATACGTAAACATATACTTAAGTACATCCCTATAAATATAATTATAAATATCATTATGAATCTCACTAAAGTTCGTTTATCCTTTTTTCCAAAGGTTAGCTAACCCTTTTATCTAATACTAGAAAAATGACGCAAGGTTAACGTACATGAATATTAAGTTACTTCTTCCTAATACTATATTCATTATACGAACAGATGGCCAAATGGCATATTAGTATAGTGTCTTTTGAAACCTCAAAAACATTTTTCTAAATTGGTGAATGATCTTCAATATATCCTATAAATATCTTTTCCATTAGTACCCCAAACTAAACCTTTCTTTATAACCAAAGGAAAGGAAAAAATATAAAGAGGTGAGAATGTATTCTCAGTAAGGGTATAAAAAGAAAATATGAGAGAATATCATGAGAATAAGGGTTTTGAACCTGATATTGAAAATAAAAGATCACACCCTGCATATCAAAGATTGTGGAATAAATGTTTGGAAGTTCATAAGAAGAGAATAATAAGGGAATAAAAGAACATGATCCCTAAGATCATAATATTAATATAGGACCTGAAATTTAGGAATAGAAAAAAGAAATACTTTCTAAATATGAATAAAGAGTAATTGGTTCTCTCATTAAAAGATGTATATGAAATAAGAACTTTTTTAAATATATGGACATGAAGAACCAGGTCAATGCAAAAAAAATATGGACATGAATGCCTGGTGTAACACCCCAAGCTTCTACGGTACGCTTCTCTTTTAATAATAAAGTAGCGTGTGTTGTACACAACTTCGAGTTCTAACACACACCACAACCAATCGAACTAGACGTTATGAATAGTAATACCCACCTTTTTAAATTTTATAAATTTTATCTCTCAAAATTGACTTCATTTTTGGACTCAGAATATCGAAATTATCCTAGGGTAAAATTTTGGAACTTTTCAGATAACATTTATATTTTGATGAATAGTGAAAATTACTAAATTTTAATTAAAAACAACTTTATAATATAAATAATTCTTAGTGATAAACTATGAATTTGAGTGGTTTTAAAGTATATTTATTATATATTTTTACCATTTAATAAAATTTTGGTCATTGGACATAATTTCACAATTAAACCGGACATGAACAAGTGTCAGTCTTTTGATAGTTATTATCTCTTAAAAACATGCTTTTTGTTTTAACAACGGAAATTAATTTTAAATTAATTTCTGCCACTTCTGTATTTTGAATTTGGAAAAATGGATTCCTTATTTCGAATCAGGATGTCCAAATTGTGTAAATAGGTATCTTTTATTTTAGGCATTTTGAATAATTACTTCGGTAAATATTTTATTTACCACGGTTAAAGGGTAAATCTGGTAAATAAGGGTTGAAAAATAATATTATAATAATACCGAATTACCCTAAAACGTTTCGTAACCTTATTGGTGGATATATTTCCGACCACAGGCATCTTTGGACGATTTTGGGACCCCATGGAGCCACTTGTAGGTTATAGGGACACTTTATTTTAATTAAGTAAAAATAAATACAAAAAAGACAAAAGCATATATCATTTAGAAAAGGAATTTTTACATAGGGTTATATATGTTAGATTTTCGACTATAAATATTCATTCCAACATAATGGTAGTTTATTTATAATTTTTAGATAATTAATAAATAATATTATTTATGACACAATAATGATGCAGTATTTTCCTTATTAATGAAAGAATCAAATAATTGGTATTATAAATGTTACAATTAATATAATTTGAACGTTTTGATGAAATAAAATAATTTTATGGATTAATATTACATTATAGTATTGATTAAATGATTTTTTTTTTCGAATTAATAATGTTTTTTAGACTTTAACAAAAATCAATTATTGAATAGTGTCAAAATTGACATAAAGAGTTTTTAAAACAAATATAATATTATTAATTGATATTAAATTCCTAAAAATCTAAGGATAGGCCAAGAGACTTATATCATGATAGGTGTATCATTAATGGACCACATGGGAGTCTCTTGGAGGTATATAGTATGTCTATTAACTATATAATATAAAAATACAAAGAGACATGGTATGTGCCAAAATAGTTAACTTAGAGTTAAAACAAAAACATAAGGTTAATATAGTGACCCAAACCTATCTAAAACATATTGGTTGAGTGGTTTTAGACCCATCCCCACCTAAAAATTTAAATAATCCACTTTGGCTCCATTAGATAACGAATATTAATTTATTATAAAATAATATTTCTAGCTTTTCCAAAGGTGCCCCTCACCCCTCTTATAAAAGGGAACTCCCCCTTCTCATTGATTCACACCATCAAAGCCTTTTGGTTCAGCCAAAACCTGCCCAAATACTCTATAAATTTCCCTCAATTCATCCTAGAGGCCTTCCTTTAGTCATAAATCCATCCTACGGAGTTCTTTTGATCAAATCAAAAGGAAGAACCCGAAGAAGAGGTAATGTTTTCAACACCCTCTTTCAAGTTCCTTTCTTCTTCCACTCCTTCTTTCTTTGTTATTACCATTATAAAATAATAAATCCAGTATATTATATATAATTCGATGTTATTATAAAAATGGTATAACCATATTTCATTATTCTATCCATCCTTTTAATGACATGTCACCATATGTGGGTACGTATGGCTTACCGTCTCCACATTGTGGTGTAATTGTTATTCAAAACATTATTTTTTGGATGGGTATAATAATGATGTGTAATTCATGTAAATAATTAATATAACATGATAATGATTCTGTATATATGATATAACATACAATTAAATATTATTTTAATATAAAAATAATGATATTTTCGCTCGTGCGTACGTGTGGACTGCCGTCTCCACGAACGTGATATGATTCATTCCCCATCGTATCCATTAAAGTATAATTCTCATTTTATGATTAATAATAATGTTTAAGGAATTAATATCATTCTGTATATGAATAATATACAACCTATCCATAACCAACATGGCTTACGTAACAAAACATATAAATGAAAATGAGTAAGTCACCACCCGAAACGACAATAATATTAAGATATTATTAACAAGGAAATGTTAAAAGATCATATATGATATCATATTAATATATATGATTCTTGTATCATTTAATAACAATTATTTCACCATTATATAGGATGTTAACCTACACCAACCAAGGAAAAGTCCAATTTAAGGGTTTATTTTGCAATCTCTTCATTATCTGAGATTGTTTATATGTAACAATCTACTGGGACTTATTTATCATCCACATCCATGTTTCTAAAAAATGTATTTCAAAATATTTTTACTATTTACTAGAATATGGTTCAAAGTCATTTATACCCTTGTTTGAATTTTTATAAGGCGTTTATAAAGGAACCTTTCCGTCGTTTTCCAAATAAGGTCCCTTTTAAACCTTTCGACAGAATTAAGGTAAGAATGTTTTTTTAACTTATATGGCTGCTGTGGCTATTTACCACCGTTATATAATTTTAGAAGATTCTCTTACAATCTTATAAGAATATTTTCAAAGTAATATTTTTATTTAATAATTATGGGACTATTAAATGATTTAATAAAAAGAGATATTTCTCTCCAATAGTTTTGATTTCATCTATGTCAACATCCTTTCATGGATTTTAAGCTTATTTTAAGTTTATTTATTTTGATACAAAACATCCATATTGTATTGATGGTTTTTTGATATTTTTGACTATGGATGTGTTATTTTTATAGCATTCAAGTTTTATGAAAAAAGAATTGACATTTCGTATACTAGTTTTAATACGAATGTTTATGTTATGTTTAAACCTGTTCATGTGAGGCATGCATTGGACTTAATAAGTGAAGGGTGGAGCCCGCTATTACTCCTTGATGCATCGATTGGTCTCATGAGACAAACATGTGTCTTGGAACGAGGCCTTGAAAAAATTTTATTTGTAGTCTTGCCATGAGGCCTTGGCTATGTGGATATGATAGTCTGGCATTAGGTATTCCATCATTATGAAAGTGTTTATTGATATTGCATGTGATTATTGGGTTAGTAGAATATCCATGTGAATAACTAAATGGAATTATTTCATTTTATTTCTGCCATATTATGTTTAAGTTCAAGTTTAAAAAGATTTTGTTTTAGTTATACCTTGCCTTAAATGTTTATTCTAATTTATGAAAGTTTCCGCTATATTGTTATCCTTACTGGGTATTTGAGCTCAACCCTTTCAATGTTTTATTTTTTCCCCGGATGTGAATAAGTAATTTATGAATGACCTATTAGGATAGTATGTGGGGATATGAGTGTGGAATATGGAGACTATGTTGTTGTAGTTTACATTTTAGTATGTAATGTAAACTTTATTAATGTATCTAGTTATTCCAAAGCTACTAAACTAATCGGTGTTTCCAGAAATGATCTTTCTTCTGATCATGCCAATGTTATGTAATAATACACCGACTCTGGGTAACTGGGGTCAGGGCTTTACAGTTGGTATCAGAGGAAGTTTAGTACAAACCTTGGAAGCTAGATTTAGATAAATCTTGATTAGAGCACATAGATTTAAGATGGAATTTGAGGATTAGAATAGAATAACTTCCTAGAATTATGGTATTGTATAGATTTTGTGAGTTTTCCGAGCAATACATCCCTATCTGGATACGAGAAGGTAGAGGCGGCTCTGGCCCTTATGTACCTAGGGGTAAAACCCAGAAACACCGCTTTGAGCTAGACTCAAACGGGAACTGGTGCATGAAAACGGGCCTTGATACAATCTTGGTTACGACACTCTCGGGGGATATGCTTAGGATAACTCTCAATTTCTTTACAATTTATTATGAGGGGTTTAGGAGCATATACTTCTTTAAAGAAAACATATTTATGGTTATGGATTATATCCATAAATAGTTCAATTTATGTTAAGTGTTTTATAAGTATGGAATTATGTATTTTGATTCATAAACTAATCTAGTTTATTCCGTTATTTAGAAATGGAACCTAGTGGAAGAAATGGAAACAGTATCAATGCATGAACTCCATGTAGGGATTTCCCTCTGGCTCAAGACAATTATAGTGGATTTGGTGATGCAACTGGTGCTGATCAAATAATCACCATACTAGGACAACTCAGTCATGTTATGAATAATAACCTTACCCATATGGAGAACCCTGATCCATAGTGTGGAGGATCAATGTTAGATCGCTTCATGAGGCAAAAACCACCAAAATTAAATGGGAGTATAAATCCATTAGTATTTGTGCAATGGATAAATTCCCTAGAGAATATATTTCAGGCTTTGGGGTGTAGTGAAAGGGAAAAAGTTATCATGGAAGTTTACTGCCTCACTGGAGATGCTGATTAATGGTGGTCATTCATTCAAAACAAGAATAAAGATGATGAAGTATCGAATTTGGAATGGAAGGAGTTCAAAGATCTATTTTTAGAAAAATACTTTCCGCGTGACCATTGACCAGATATGGAAAAGCAATTTCTGAGTCTGAGACAAAAGGAGGATGATATTGTGGCAATGTATGAGGATAACTTTATGAGGATAGCAAGGTATGCTGGAGATTATATACATAACCCAATAAGTAAGATTGATAGTTTCTTTTATGGGTTAAAACCATTTCTCCGTCGAGCATTAGTCTCACAATCCTTCTTGTCGTACGAAGACATTGTCTCATTTGTCATCAAGACAGAAAAGGAATTATCTATGTCTTATGACTTTAAAGAAAAGAAAGAGAATAAGAGATATGCTGATCAATCTTGGAATGGAAATAAGGGGAAGAAGGGAAAGGTTGAATATCCATCCTGTGGTAAATGTGGGAAGAAACACCCCGGTACTTTCTTAAAATGAATGGGAGTCTGTTACAAGTGTGGTGAAAAAGGCCACCAAACTCATGATTGCAAGGGGAAGAAGGAGGCTACCGATGTCCAATACTACAATTGCAGGGAGATGGGACATTATGCAAATGAATGTCCTAAGCGTCGGGGGAACTTACCTCAAAAAAGGCCAAGGGATCAAGGCCAAGCTTATGCTATCACTACTGCTGAGGTAGAATCTCTAAAAGACGTGGTGGCAGGTAATTTAATAGTTTCGTCAAGTTTAGAAAATGCATTATTTGATTCTGGATCATCGCATTGTTTCATATCTTCCTAGTTTTCTAAGAAAATTAGATATTTCCATTTTGTTTTAACAAGGGAGCTGTCAGTTAAAACTCCTAAGGGAAGTATCATTGCAACAATGTTTTGTGAATCAGTCCCCATTAGAGCACATAAATGTTCTTTATCCACTGATCTCATCGCTATACCTATGATTGAGTTTGATATAATCCTCGGTATGGATTGGCTTTTAGACTATGATGTGAAGATTTTTTATAATAATAAGGAGGTTACGATTTTTGATGATGATGATAAGGAACACCTTATCTTTAGAGCAGAATCGTCACCACCTAATTCTTATCTAGATCCACCCCCAGTACCTCAACTTAATTTAATTATTGGGGAGGAAGAGAATGAAATTACTGTGGGTGAGGAAAGGAATGTTCAAATAGAGGATGTACCTATTGTGAAAGAATATGTAGATGTGTTTCCGAAAGATTAACCTGGACATCCTCCAGAATGAGAAGTTCAGTTTTCCATTGAATTAATTCCTGGATCAAGGCCTATATCGAAGACCCCTTATAGAATGGCCATTGTGGAATTAGTTGAACTAATGAAACAAATTGAGTAATTGAGTAATAAGGGATTTATTCAACCTAGTGTTTCTCCTTGGGGAGCCCCTGTTCTTTAAGTTAAAAAGAAAGATGGATCTATGAGGTTATGTATCAACTACAGGGAGATTAATGCTATAACAATAAAGAACAAGTATCCCCTACCTCGCATTGATGATTTATTTGACCAACTGCAAGGAGATCAATACTTTTCAAAGATTAAACTTCGGTCTGGATACCATCAGTTGTGTGTGAAGAAAGAAGACATTCCGAAGACAACATTTTGAACCAAGTACGGTCATTACGAGTTTACGTTAATGCCTTTTGCGCTGACTAATGCGCCCTCTGTATTCATGGATCTAATGAATTAATTTTTCACGGAATATCTAGATGAATTTTTTTGGTATTTATTTATTATATCTTGCTATACTCCAAAAGCTACGAATATCACGAAAATCACTTGTGCATTATCCTAAAGACTCTGAAAAGAGATGAATTATATGGATTGTTTAGCATGTGTGAATTCTGGATTCAGGAGATTTCTTTTCTTGGCCATATTGTCTCCAAATATGGAATCTCTATTGATCCTTCAAAGACCAAGGCAATCCAAGAATGTCCTGCACTGAAGAGTATAACTGAGGTACACAGTTTTATTGGTTTAGTAGGTTATTATCAACGTTTCGTCCTGAATTTTGCCTGATCGGCTAACCCATTAACAATGCTCACATGTAAGAGGGTTAATGTTTTTTAGACAAAAGAGTGTGAAGAATTTTTTAATGAACTGAAAAGAAGATTAGTCAATGCTCCTATATTGACTCTGCCATCATAGAATGATGGGTTCATTATTTATTGTGATGCATCAAAGAAAGGACATGGTTGTGTCCTTATGAATAATGATATGGTTATCGCCTATGCATCACAATAGTTGAAAATTCATGAGCAAAACTATCCTACTCATGATCTCGAGTTAGCAGCTGTGATCTTTGATTTGAAGATATGGTGGCACTACCTCTGTGGTGAAAAATGTGAGATTTATACTGATCACAACAGTTTGAAGTATATTTTCTCTCAAAAAGAACTCAACAAGAGGAAAAGGCGATGGCTTAAACTACTCAAGGATTAGGATTGCATGATACACTGCCACCTGGGAAGGCCAATAAGGTGGTAGATGCTTTGAGGAGAAAAGATCATAGAGTTTTGAACATGATGATAATTGAAAGGGATCCTATTTTTATAGATCTAGTAATGTTGGATATTGGGATCACCGTGGAAGGTGAAACATCAATACTTTTTCAAATGCTTTCCAAACCATCTTTAGTAGAAAGGATAAAGAGTTCTCAGACCGATGATGAAGAGTTTCAGAAGAAGATTAATGATGTGAATGATGGGAGATTGAGAGAATTTGTGTATGAAGAAGGAAATTTAAAATTTTGGAAGAGACGTTGTGTTCCCAATATACCTGATCTAAAAAGGGAATTTTTGGATGATGCTCATAGTTCCAGTTTCTATATACACCCTGGGAGCACCAAAATGTGTAGGTATTTGAACAAACATTTTTGGTGGGACAAAATGAAGAGGGAGATTTCTGATTTTGTGTCAAGATGTATAGTTTGTCAACAAGTGAAAGCTGGAAGGCAATAACCTATTGGAGTATTGCGAACTCTTCCCATACCTGAGTGCAAATGGGATAATATTATGATGGACTTCATCATGGTGCTACCAAAGACTTCTAGAAAGAACGATGAAATATGGTTCATTGTTAATCGTCTTACCAAGTCATCACATTTTCTTGCTATAAGAGAATATTTACCACTTGAACAGCTAGCAAGACTATATATTAATGAAGTTGTGAGACTTCATGGAGTAACCCTATCAATTATTTCTGATCGTGATCCCTGTTTTATTTCAAGATTCTGGAAAAGTCTATAGAAAGCCTTGGATACTGATCATCATTTGAACACTGCCTACCCCCCTCAAAAAGATGGACAATCAGAATGGACTATTCAATCCTTAGAAGACCTGTTGATATCGTGCTCACTTGACTTTCAGGGTATGTGGGATCAATATTTATCTCTGGTAGAATTTTCCTATAACAATAGCTTCCATTCAATTATTTGGATGGCAACATATGAAGTGTTATATGGAATGAGATGTCACACACCAACCTGTTGGGATGACATTGGTGAAAGAAAACTTTTAGGCCCAAACCTGGTGGAGGAAATGATGGAAAAGGTGAAGGTAATCCAAAACCATATCAAAGCTACTCAAAGTAGGCAGAAGAGCTATGCCGATAATCAAAGGAAGGATTTGGAATTTCAAGTCGGTGATCATGTTTTCTTGAAGTTATCTCCATGGAAGAGAGTTATACTTTTTGGTGAGAAGGGTAAATTGAGTCCTAGGTACATCGGACCTTTGAAAATTCTTGAACGAATTGGGGTTGTAGCTTACCGTTTGGCAATGCTTCCAAGTCTCTCCAAAGTTCACGATGTGTTCCATGTATTACTGTTGAGGAAGTACATGCCTGACCCAACGCATGTACTCACCCATGAGGAATTATAAATAGAACCCGATCTGTCTTATTGCGAAGCACCCATCAGGATTCTTGATACAAGAGAACAAGTGATGAGAAATCGAACGACTCGTCTGGTAAAAGTTCTATGGAGAAACCATAAAATGGAAGAGGCAACGTGGGAACCCGAGGAACTTATGATGAAGAACCACCCGAGTCTTTTTATGCAGTAATATTATCGAAATTTCATGGATGAAATTATTTGAAGGAGGGGAGAATGTAACACCCCAATCTTCCATGGTACACTTCTCTTTGAATAATACAGTAGCGTGTGTTGTATGCAACTTCGAGTTCTAACACACACCACAACCAATCAAACTAGAAGTTATGAATATTAATGCCCACTTTTTTCAATTTTATAAATTTATCTCTCAAAATTGACGTAATTTTTGGATTAGGAATATTGAAATTAGTATAGGGTAAAATTTTGTAACTTTTCGGATAACAGTTATTTTTTGATGAATAATAAAAATTACTAAATTTTAATTAAAAACAATTTTTTTAATTGAAATAATTAATAGTGATAAATTATGAATTTTAGTGGTTTTATAGTATATTTAAAATATATTTTCACCATTTAATACAATGTTGGTCATTGGACATAATTTCACAGTTAAACCAGTCATGAACAAGTGTCAATCTTTTGATAGTTATTATCTCTTAAAAACACGATTTTTGTTTTAACAACAGGAATTAATTTTAAATTAATTTCTGCCACTTCTGTGTTTTGAATTTGTAAAAATGGATTCCATATTTGAAATCAGGATATTCAAATTGTGTAAATAGGTAACTTTTATTTTTAGGCATTTTGAATAATTACTTCCGTAAATATTTTATTTACTCTGGAGGGTAAATCCGGTAAATAAGGGTTAAAAATAATATTATAATAATACTAAATTACCCTAAAATTTGTCCTAAATTTATTGGTGGATACATGTCTGACCATGGTCATCTTTGGGTCAATTTTGGGACCCCATGGAGCCACTTGTAGGTGATAGGGTCACATTATTTTAATTAAGTTAAAATAAATACAAAAATGACATAAGCATATATCTTTTAGAAAAACAATTTTTACATAAAGTTATATATGTTTTATTTTAATCTATAAATATTCATTAGAAAGATAAAAAGATTTCATACATAATGGTATTTTATTTATAATTTTTATACAGTTATTCATTAATATTATTTATGACACAATAATGATGCAATATTTTCCTTATTAATGAAAGAATCAAATAATTGGTATTATAAATGTTAAAATTAATATAATTAAAATGTTTTGATGACAACCATGAATTTTATTTCTTAATATGACATTATATTATTTCTTAAATGAATTTTTTTCTAATTAATAAAGTTCTTAAGACTTTAACAAAAATAAATTATTGAATAATGTCAAAATTGACATAAAAGAGTTTTAAAACAAATATTATATTACTAATTGATATTAAATTCCTAATAATCTAAGGATCATCTAAGAGACTTATATCATGATCGGGGTATCATTAGTGGACCACTTGAGAGTCTCTTGGAGTTATATAGTATGTTTATTAACTATATAATATAAAAATACAAAGAGACATGGTAAGTGTCAAACTAATTATCTTAGAGTTAAAACAAAAACATAAGGTCATTATAATGACCCAAACCTGTCTAAAACATTTTTTTGAGTGGTTTTTGACCCATACCCCCCATAAAATTTAAATAATCCACTTTGGAGCCATTATAAACCGAATATGAATTTATTATAAAATAATATTTCTAGCTTTTCCAAAGGTTCCCCTCACCCCTATTATAAAAGAGCACTACCCCTTCTCATTAATTCAGCCAACCCCTGCCCAAATACTCTCTCAACATCCTTAACTTAATAATATAGTCCTTACTTCATTCATAAAGCCTAAATACGGAGTTATTTTGATCAAATCAAAAGGATGAACCCGAAAAAGAGGTAATGTTATCACCGCCCTCTTTCAAGTTGTTTTCTTATTCCACTTCTTCTTTCTTTGTTATTACCATTATAAAATAATAACTCCAGTATATTATATATACTTTTATGTTATTATAGACATGGTATATGTAACACCCAAGATTTTTATTAGTAATATTTTGTTTTTTATATATCATCAAAGGAATCTTTCACTGCATACTAGCTTGGCTTACTTTAAACGCAATCGCGACCTTCATCGATAGCTTGCGTCGTACGCAATACCGAGTTTCACTAAACAACGATATGATATTAAAATATTATTAAAACTAGCCGTTATGAATAGTAATAACCACTTTTTGAAATTTTATAAATTTTATTTTTTTAAATGGAATTCATTTTTGGATTCGGAATACCGAAATTAGCCTAGGGTGAAATTTTGGTATTTTTCTGAAAACTTTCAATTTTTGATGAATAGTGAAACCACTAAGTGGTAGGTTAAAAAACGGAATTTTGCATAAAACATAATTTTACCGCTTCTGTGAATGGAATTTCGAAAATCCGACAGACACGGTTGATATCAGTAAGTAAAATGTGGTTCAATGAGATAAAAAGAATTTTTTGGTGAATAGTAACTTTTTACTTTTTTTACCGCGGTTAATAGTATATAGGGTAACTAAGGGTAAATATGATATTACTATTACCCTAACACATGTCCTAATTCTATTGGATAAGTGTAATTCGACCAAAAACAACCTTATGAATAAAATATGACCATTTAGTCCCACTTGGGTTAGATTAGGACATTTATTATTAATTAATTTAAAGAAGGGTTAAAATAGTTAAAATCAATGTTTAATAAGTAAATAATTTTTAATATGGGGTTATACATAAGATAAATTCGACTATAAATATTCATTAGAAAGCTAAAACGATTTCCTACATAATGGTATTTTATTTATAATTTTTAGACATTAAATAAGTTAATTTATTTTTGACACAATTATGATGCAGTAATTATCTTATTTATGAAATATTGACATAATTGATGTTATAAACACCAAAATAAATGTAATTTGAGACTTTATATGAATTACACAAATTTTCTAGGTTACTATGATATATTAGTGTTGATTTAATCAACTTGGTTCGAACATATAATTCTGTTATGACTTTCACAAAAATCATATATCAAATAGTGTCAAAATTGACACAAAATAGTTTTTAAATAAAATATTATATTATTAATTGTTATTTTATTCCTAAAAATCTAAGGTTCGGCCAAACGACTTAGAAAAGGATATATATATTAATAATAAACAATTTGGGGTTCGTTTGGCATGTTATAGTATGTGTATTAACCATATAGTGAAAGAAAACAAAAAGACATGGTAAAAGTTAAATTATTTAACTTAGAGTTAAATCTAATTGATAAGGTTAAAATAATACCCTAAACTTGTCTAAATCCTATTTGTTGATAGGATTTCGACCCTTACCCACTTTAGCTTCGAAATAAGACCCTTTGGAACCATAATAAACCGATTTTGACTTTAATATCAAATAATATTTTGAGATATTCCTAAGGTGCCCCTCTCCTCCCTTATAAAAGGGAACCTCCTCCCCCCTCCTCCTCACACCAATTTGAGCACTCAAGCTCGGCCAACCCCTGCCATTTTATCCTCTACACTTACGTAGAATAATCCTAGAGGTCCTGGTCTTCTTCAAATACCAATATTAGTTCCCTAAGTGGAGGATTCAAAGAAGCGTTCCAAAGAAGAGGTAATATCCATTACCGATCTTTTCAATTTCTTTCTTCTTCAACTTCTTCTTCATTAGTTGTTTCATGATAAAGTAATAACATAAGTATTACATACATACTTATATGTTATTATAAATATGAAACAACCCTAATTCACCTTCTATCCATCCTACGGAAAAATGAAATCACCGCGCGTGCGTACGTACGGAATACCGTCTCCACGCCGTGGTGTAATCTATTTTCCACCGTCACTTTACAAGGATGGGTATAATGGTGTAATGAGTAACTATTTATGATTATTATAAAGTAATATTGATACTTAAATAATATATATATATACTCCAATACAATTCCACGATCATAGGAACGATATCATCACTCGTGCGTACGTACGGAATACCGTCTCCACGATTTGAAGCGACTCGTTCTACATGATCATCATTACATAATAATTATATAAATTAATTGAATGAATAAATATGATATATGTTATACTAATACCATTCTGGATATAAGTTATCTATAACCTTAAAATAAGAATAAGAATTTATTCGGCAAAACACGCATAAGAACAAAAGGAAATAAACCCGAGTAACAAGTAACAATGAAATATTACTAACAAGAAGCTAAGAATATGACCATATATGATATCATATAAATATGTATGATTCTGGAATAAGTCAATAACATTATTTAAACCATTATACAGGAGCTTCGTACACGTACAAATCAAATCGGACCTAAGGTAAGGGAAAATACCACAATCTCATTTTTATCCGAGATTGTTTATTCGTAAGTATTTACTGGGGTGTATTTTATCATCCACATCCATGTTCCCTAAATATGTAATATTGTTTCCATCCACTTACAATAGTTTAAATCCAATTTTACCCTTCGGTGAGTTTTTAGTAAAGAATATGAAAGGAATCTTTTGTCGTTTTTTTCGTACGAGGTACTTTTTGACTTTTCCGACAAAGGTACGAAGAATGTTTTTTTAACTTATACGGCATGTATGGATTTTTAAAACATTATTTCCAAGAAGATTCCTTTACAAGTTTTCAAGTTTATTTTTAATCAACTTCTTTTATTTTAAAGTCGTATGACATGTTATGAAAGGAAAAATGTTTTTTGAAGAAGAAAGGATATTTTCTTCAAGAATGGAGTTCAAGTGTTTTATCAAAATTATTTTCCATCTAAGATAATAAAGGGTTCTGTTTTTATCCCTATTATTACATTGATTTGATCATGTTGTGATTGAATTATTTTTATGAATTCCTTTATCTTGTATGAATTGTTTTATGATGTCATGATGTTTAAGATTCCAATTTGTATTACATGGGTTATGCAATGATGTATGATTTATGATTATGTAGCACACATAAGAAAGGATTCATTATAAGATGGGTGGGACCTATATCTCCCTCCAATGCATTGGGTAAGATTTTATATCTCATGAGATAGACATGGCTGGAACGGAAGGTTATTTCGGTTCAGTGATACAGGACTGAAACGAGGAGTGAACTCGGTTCAGAAAGGGACTTTGTCCACTAAGATAGTCTTGGAAATGAGTCATGACTAACAAGAAATGTTTTTCCATGATTATGTGTGCATGCCACAAAGTTTTAAGTTTCATGTTATGATTATGGGGATCTCATTTTCACTTCTATGATTTATTCCATGTTAAGATATTATGATCTCTTTTGCAGGTTATGATTTTCAAAAAGATATGATATGATTTTTATTTCCTTTATTTTCCCTTGCTGAGCATTTGAGCTCACCCTTTTATGTTTTCTTTTCCCCAGGTCAGGAAGATGGATATTAAGTAGAATATGCTAAAAGGGACCCTAGATATGAT
Source organism: Viscum album (assembly GCA_963277665.1). Lineage (NCBI taxonomy): Eukaryota > Viridiplantae > Streptophyta > Magnoliopsida > Santalales > Viscaceae > Viscum > Viscum album. The sequence goes on along the minus strand of OY728146.1, from coordinate 928,631,754 downwards.
GAAATAAATGGGAGACACTGTAGAAGATTTATGAACCAGTTGTTTATGTTTCCCAGTTTCTAAAGACACTATACCTATACGGTCCTTTGTGGTTTTGTCATATTTTGTAATAAGTGTGCTTCAATTTTGAAGTATTAACAATGTATGTAAAGTATGGGTCATTATAGTTGGTATCAGAGGAAAGGTATAGTCAACCTTTGGAAACTGGGATGTGAATGCCTTAGTAAGAACCCTAAGGATAAGTCTAAGCATAGAACACAATCTTAGTGTTTTAGAAATGGCCATGAATACCCTAGGATAAAACCTTAAGTGTGAAATTTTATCCTTGATTATGTGGTTTTCCTATTATAATTAGTGTTGCTCACACTATTCTTCTTGGTTTTAGTCAATGGCTGGAACCCGAAGGAACCGTGTTAATGCAGAATGTGATGGGCAATGCAATGATTGTCCCCCTGAGCAACCAAACGATATGGGAGCTGGAATGCAAAATCTTGTAGCCATGCTCACACAACTTTCTCAAGTTATGAATCATGCAGGACTTCCAAACGAGAAAATGAAGGAGCAACATTCTGTTGAATCCTTCATGAGGCAGCATCCACCTTCTTTCAATGGGTCTACTGATCCATTAGTTGCTGAACAATGGATTAGTACTACTGAAAAGATATTTTCAGTTCATCAATGTTCTGAACATGATAAAGTCATCCTAGCAGTGTATCGTTTGGAAGGAGATGTTGATCAATGGTGGAATATTATTAAGAATACGAGGAAAAGAGATGAAATTGACTCTATGGAATGGGACGAGTTCAAGAACTTATTTTTCAATAAGTACTTCCCTCGTATTCTCCGAACAAAGATGGAGAAAGAGTTTCTTGAACTGAAGCAAAGGGATGATTAATCTGTTGGTACCTATGAAACAAATTTTACAAGACTTGCAAGGTACGCTTCTGGTATTATTATCCAACCTGAGAGTAAGATTGATCGATTCTTTAGTGGTTTAAAACCATGTCTTCGAAGGGCGTTATCCATAAGGGACTTCAATAGCTACGAGGAAATCGTTCGATGTGCTCTCAAAGTCGAGATGGAGATTGGAGTAACCCATCAGTCACATGGGTTTGATAAGAAGAGGAAGATGGAATTCAAAGGAAAATCTAAAGAGCACACTGAAAATAAGATGAGCTTTCACTTATGCTCAAAGTGTGGAAAGAAACATGGAGGGAGTTGTCTTAATGGTAAAGTAAATGTTTTAAGTGTGGAAAGGAAGGTCATCGGGCATTTGAATGCAGCGATAATGGGAAGAAGATGTCTAATGATGCAAACAAAGGAAGGGATACACAGAATGAACCTACTACACTTCAATGTTTCAAGTTCAAGGAGATGGGGCATTATGCCAATCAATGCCCAAATCCAAGGGTTGATGATGATGGTCGACGTCAACAAAATCTTAAGGCTAAAGAAAAAGGAAATTCACATGCAATTTCTATCAGCGATGTGGAGTACGATAACGAAGTTGTGAAAGGTACACTTACCATCCACTCTAAAGTAGCAAATGTTTTATTTGATTCTGGATCCACCCACTCTTTTATTTCTGAAATATTTTCTAAGGGTATCACCGTACTACCTCAACAATTAGATGTTGAGTTAGCTGTGACAACACCTAATGGAACAACAGTCGCATCAAAAGTTTTTAATTCTTCTCCGATCGAAGTTTGTGGGAAAGTGCTTCCGGCAATTCTTGTCATCCTTCCTTTAGTGGAATTTGATGTGATTCTTGGCATGGATTGGCTTTCTCTACATGGAGCTCATATCAATTTCCAAAGAATGGAAGTCACATTTCATATTCCAGATCAATCTACGATCTTCTATCAATGCAAGGATGAACATAACCTTCCAGTGGAAATTTATTCCATCTTATGGGTATTGATTCCACTAAATGAAGGTTATTTATCTCAAATGGTTGGTGAGAAACTCGCGATTAAGAATATGCCCATTGTACGAGAGTTTGATGATGTATTTCCGGAGGAATTACCGGGTCTTCCACCAAATCGTGAAGTTGAGTTTTCAATAGAACTCGTACCGGGCGCTTTGCCAATTTCAAAGACACCTTATAGAATGGCCCCAATTGAGTTGAAGGAATTGAAGAAGCAACTCCAAGAGAATCTTGATAAGGGATTCATACGCCGTAGTGCGTCACCTTGGGGAGCACATGTTCTATTTGTTAAGAAGAATGATAGATCAATGAGACTCTGCATTGATTATCGAGAACTTAACAAGATCACTATCAAGAACAAATATCCTCTCTCACGCATTGATGACTTATTTGACCAACTACGCGGAGATCAATACTTTTCCAAGATTGATCTTCGTTCAGGGTATCATCAATTAAGGGTCAATCTGGAGGATATACCAAAGACGACTTTACGTACAAGGTATGAAAACTATGAATTTATAGTGATGCCATTTGGTCTTACTAATGCCCCTTCTATCTTCATGGATCTAATGAATAGAGTCTTTAGAGACTATCTTGATCAATTTGTGGTAGTCTTTATAGACGATATTCTTGTCTATTCAAAGAGCAAGGAAGAGCATGAAGATCACTTGAGAATTATATTGAAGACCCTGAGAAAGGAGAAGCTTTATGCCAAATTTACCATGTGTGAATTTTGGCTTCAAAAAGTTGCATTTTTGGGTCACATAATCTCAAAAGAGGGGATATCTGTGGATCCAGCAAAAACAGAGGTTATCGAAAGATGGTCGAGACCAACAACAGTAACTGAGATCCGAAGTTTTCTTGGTTTGGCTGGATATTATCGACGTTTTGTAAAGTATTTTTCACGATTATCTAATCCACTCACCAAGTTGACTCAGAAAGGAGTTAAGTTTGTCTGGACGGAAGAATGTGAAGAGAATTTCAAGGAGTTGAAAAGAAGGTTATCCAGTGCACCTGTGCTCACACTGCCTTGTAGTGGAGAAAGGTTTGTGATCTACCGTGATGCATCCAAGAAGGGATTGGGGTGTGTTCTTATGCAAAATGATATGGTGATATCTTATGCCTCACGACAGTTGAAAATCCATGACAAAAATTACCCAACTCATGATTTGGAGTTGGCTACGGTAATCTTTGCATTAAAGATTTGGAGGCATTACCTTTATGGTGAAAGGTGTGATATTTATACTGATCATAAAAGTTTAAAGTATATTTTCACACAAAAGGAGTTGAATATGCGTCAAAGAAGATGGTTGGAGCTGATTAAGGATTACGACTGCTCAATCCATTACCACCCTGGGAAAGAAAACAAGGTGGCAGATGCATTAAGTCGACAAGACCATGCTAGTTTATCCATGATGAGGATCACAAAAGATCCAATATTTATGGATTTACAAAGGATGGATCTTGGAATTATAATGGAAGGGGAAAAATATTATCTTTATTAAATGAATGTTCAACCATATATACATGTGAAGATTAAAGAGGCACATAAAGAAGATGTCGGGTTACAAAAGAAGGTGAGAAATGTTCCTAAATTCAACCTTGATTGTGATGGGATAATAATGTTCAGGAATCGGGTTTGTGTTCTTCCCATCCCCGAATTAAAGAAGGAGCTACTGGATGAGGCTCATAGTTCTTCATTCTCTATTCATCCTGGAAGCACGAATATGTATAGGGACCTGAAAGAGTACATCTGGTGGGATGGCATGAAAAGAGATGTTGCTGAATATGTCTCTCGATGCTTGGTTTGTCAACAAGTTAAATAAGAGAGACAGAAGTCTAAGGGGATGTTACAACCATTACCCATACCCGAATGGAAATGGGAAAACATCACTATGGAATTTGTCACAGGACATCCTAAAACATCCAAAGGCAATAATTCTATTTGGGTCATAGTTGATCATCTTACAAAGTCTTCACACTTCATTGCTATTAGAGAGGATTTCTCTCTAGATCAGCTTGCCAGGATATATGTAAAGGAAGTGGTAAGATTGCATGGAGTACCACTTTCTATTATATCTGATCGGGATCCAAGATTTACCTCGAAGTTCTGGCGAAGTCTTCAGCATACTCTGGATACAGAGTTGAATTTCAGCACTGCTTATCATCCCCAGACAGACGGTCAGTCTGAGAGAACAATTCAAACCCTAGAAGATATGTTGAGAGCTTGCTCTATAGATTTCAAAGGAGGTTGGGATCAACACCTTCCTTTGGTGGAATTTTCTTATAATAATAGCTTTCACTCCAGTATTCAGAAGGCTCCTTATGAAGCTCTCTATGGAAAGAAATGCAGGACTCCAACTTGCTAGGATGAAGTTGGGGAAAGAAAGCTGTTAGGACCTGATCTCATTGATGAAATGGCAGAAAAGGTTAGATCTATTCAACAAAACATAAGAGCAGCTCAGAGTCAACAGAAAAGTTATGCCGACAACTGAAGAAAAGACCTAGAGTTTGAAGTGGGTGATAAAGTGTTCTTACGAATATCTCCCTGGAAGAGGGTTATGGGATTTGGAAAGAAGGGGAAGTCGAGCCCTAGATATATCGGTCCTTTCGAAATACTGGATCGTGTTGGGAAGGTAGCTTACTGATTGGCGCTTCCACCGAATCTCTCTCAAGTTCACGATGTGTTCCATGTATCTCTCCTGAGAAAGTACATACCTGATCCTTCACATGTACTCAGCTCAGAAGTTGTACCGCTGGAGCAAGATCTTTCTTATGAAGAACAGCCGATAGAGATTCTGGATCGTAGCGAAAAAGTCCTACGAAACAAGACCACTTGATTGGTGAAAGTTTTATGGAGGAACCACTAACTTGAAGAAGCTACATGGGAGCTTGAGGATATGATGAGGGAGAATTATCCTCATCTGTTTGTTACAAAGTGACGAATTTCGAGGGAAAAATTCTTTTTAAGGGGGGTAGAATGTAACACCCGAGATTTTTATGAGTAATATTTTGTTTTTTTATATATCATCAAAGGATTCTTTCACTACATACTAGCTTGGCTTACTTTACATGCAATCGTGACCTTCCTCGATAGCTTGCGTCGTACGCAATACCGAGTTTCACTAAACAACGATATGCTATTAAAATATTATTAAAACTAGCCGTTATGAATAGTAATAACCACTTTTTGAAATTTTATAAATTTTATTTTTTAAAATGGACCTCTATTTTTGGATTCGGAATACCGAAATTAGCCTAGGGTGAAATTTTGGTATTTTTCTGAAAACATTCAATTTTTGATGAATAGTGAAACCACTAAGTGGTAGGTTAAAAAACTGAATTTTGCATAAAACATAATTTTACCGCTTCTGTGAATGGAATTTCGAAAATCCAACAGACACGGTTGATATCAGTAAGTAAAATGTGGTTCAATGAGATAAAAATAATTTTTTGGTGAATAGTAACTTTTTACTTGTTTTACCGCGGTTAATAGTAAATAGGGTAACTAAGGGTAAATATGATATTACTATTACCCTAACACATGTCCTAATTCTATTGGATAAGTGTAATTCGACCAAAAACGACCTTATGAATAAATTATGACCATTTAGGCCCACTTGGGTTAGATTAGGACATTTATTATTAATTTATTTAAAGAAGGGTTAAAATAGTTAAAATCAATGTTTAATAAGTAAATAATTTTTAATATGGGGTTATACATAAGATAAATTCTACTATAAATATTCATTAGAAAGCTAAAAAGATTTCGTACATAATGGTATTTTATTTATAATTTTTAGACATTAAATAAGTTAATTTACTTATGACACAATGATGATGCAGTAATTATCTTATTTATGAAATATTGACATAATTGATGTTATAAACACCAAAATAAATGTAATTTGAGACTTTTTATGAATTACACAAATTTTCTAGGTTACTATGATATATTAGTGTTGATTTAATCAACTTGGTTCGAACATATAATTCTGTTATGACTTTCACAAAAATCATATATCAAATAGTGTCAAAATTGACACAAAATAGTTTTTAAATCAAATATTATATTATTAATTGTTATTTTATTCCTAAAAATCTAAGGATCGGCCAAACGACTTATATAAGGATATATATATTAATAATAAACAATTTGGGGTTCGTTTGGCATGTTATAGTATGTGTATTAACCATATAGTGAAAGAAAACAAAAAGACATGGTAAAAGTTAAATTATTTAACTTAGAGTTATATCTAATTGATAAGGTTAAAATAATACCCTAAACTTGTCTAAATCCTATTGGTTGATAGGATTTCGACCCTTCCCCACTTTATCTTCGAAATAAGACCCTTTGGAACCATAATAAACCGATTTTGACTTTAATATCAAATAATATTTTGAGATATTCCTAAGGTGCCCCTCTCCTCCCTTATAAAAGGGCACCTCCTCCCCCCTCCTCTTCACACCAATTTGAGCACTCAAGCTCGGCCAACCCCTGCCATTTTATCCTCTACACTTACCTAGAATAATCCTAGAGGTCCTGGTCTTCTTCAAATACCAATATTAGTTCCCTAAGTGGAGGATTCAAAGAAGCGTTCCAAAGAAGAGGTAATATCCATTACCGATCTTTTCAATTTCTTTATTCTTCAACTTCTTCTTCATTAGTTGTTTCATGATAAAGTAATAACATCAGTATTACTTACATAATTATATGTTATTATAAATATGAAACAACCCTAATTCACCTTCTATCCATCCTACGGAAAAATGAAATCACCGCGCGTGCGTACGTACGGAATACCATCTCCACGCCGTGGTGTAATCTATTTTCCACCATCACTTTACAAGGATGGGTATAATGGTGTAATGGGTAACTATTTATGATTATTATAAAGTAATATTGATACTTAAATAATATATATATATACTCCAATACAATTCCACGATCATAGGAACGATATCATCACTCGTGCGTACGTACGGAATACCGTCTCCACGATTTGAAGCGACTCGTTCTACATGATCATCATTACATAATAATTATATAAATGAATTGAATGAATAAATATGATATATGTTACACTAATACCATTCTGGATATAATTTATCTATAACCTTAAAATAAGAATAAGAATTTATTCGGCAAAACACGCATAAGAACAAAAGGAAATAAAACCCGAGTAACAGGTAACAATGAAATATTACTAACAAGAAGCTAAGAATATGACCATATATGATATCATATCAATATGTATGATTCTGGAATAAGTCAATAACATTATTTAAACCATTATACAGGAGCTTCGGACACGTACAAAGCAAATCGGACCTAAGGTAAGGGAAAATACCACAATCTCATTTTTATCCGAGATTGTTTATTCGTAAGTATTTACTGGGGTGTATTTTATCATCCACATCCATGTTCCCTCAATATGTAATATTGTTTCCATTCACTTAAAATAGTTTAAATCCAATTTTACCCTTCGATGAGTTTTTAGTAAAGAATATGAAAGGAATCTTTTGTCGTTTTTTTCGTATGAGGTACTTTTTGACTTTTCCGACAAAGGTACGAAGAATGTTTTTCTAACTTATACGGCATGTATGGATTTTTAAAACATTATTTCCAAGAATATTCCTTTACAAGTTTTCAAGTTTATTTTTAATCAACTTCTTTTATTTTAAAGTCGTATGACATGTTATGAAAGGAAAAATGTTTTTTGAAGAAGAAAGGATATTTTCCTCAAGAATGGAGTTCAAGTGTTTTATCAAAATTATTTTCCATCTAAGATAATAAAGGGTTCTGTTTTTATCTCTATTATTACATTGATTTGATGATGTTGTGATTGAATTATTTTTATGAATTCCTTTATCTTGTATGAATTGTTTTATGATGTCATGATGTTTAAGATTTCAATTTGTATTACATGGGTTATGCAATGATGTATGATTTATGATTATGTGGCACACATAAGAAAAGATTCATTATAAGATGGGTGGGACCTATATCTCCCTCCAATGCATTGGGTAAATATTTTATATCTCATGAGATAGACATGGCTGGAACGGAAGGTTATTTCGGTTCAGTGATACAGGACTGAAACGAGGAGTGAACTCGGTTCAGAAAGGGACTTTGTCCACTAAGATAGTCTTGGAAATGAGTCATGACTAACAAGAAATGTTTTTCCATGATTATGTGTGCATGACACAAAGTTTCAAGTTTCAAGTTATGATTATGGGGATCTCATTTTCACTTCTATGATTTATTCCATGTTAAGATATTATGATCTCTTTTGCAGGTTATGATTTTCAAAAAGATATGATATGATTTTTATTTCCTTTATTTGCCCTTGCGGAGCATTTGAGCTCACCCTTTTATGTTTTCTTTTCCCCAGGTCAGGAGGATGGATATTAAGTGAATATGCTAAAAGGGACCCTAGATATGATGAAATAAATGGGAGACACTGTAGAAGATTTATGAACCAGTTGTTTATGTTTCCCAGTTTCTAAAGACACGATACCTATACGGTCCTTTGTGATTTGTCATATGTTGTAATAAGTGTGCTTCAATTTTAAAGTATTAAAAATTTATGTAAAGTATGGGTTGTTATAGTATAACCATATTTCAGTATTCTATACATCCTTTTAATGGAATTTCACCATACGTGTGTACGTACGGCTTATCGTCTCCACGTCATGGTGTAATTGTTATTCAAAACATTATTATTTGGATGAGTATAATAATGATGTGTAATTCATCTAAATAATAAATATAACATGATAATTATTCAGTATATATGATATAACATCCAATTAAATATTATTTTAATTTCAAAAGAATGATATTTTCGCTCGTGCGTACGTACGGACTACCCTCTCCATGAACTCGATGAGATTAATTCCCCATCATATCCATTCATTTCTAATTCATATTTGATGATTAATAATGATGTTTAAGGACTTAATATCATTCTGGATATGAATAAGATTGAAATTATCCATAACAAACATGTGTTACGTAACAAAACATATAAAAGAAAATGTGTAAGTTAACACCTGAAACGACAATAATATTAAGATATTATTAACAAATCAATGTTTAAAGATCATATATGATATCATATTAATCTATATTATTATTGTATAATTTAATAAGAATTATTTCACCATTATACATAAGGTTAACCTACCCCAACCAAGGAAATGTACAAGTTAAGGGTTTATTTCGTAAACTCTTCTTTATCCGAGGTTGTTTATACGTAATAATCTACTGGGACTTCTTTATCATCCACATCCATGTTTCGTAAAAATGTATTTTAAAACATTTTTACTATTTACTAGAATATGGGTTAAAGTCATTTATACCCTTGTTTGTCTTTTTATAAGAGGTTTATAAAGGAATATTTCCATCATTTTCCAAACAAGGTCCATTTTAATCTTTTCGACAGAATTATTGTAAAAATGTTTTTTAACTTATATGGCGGGTGCAGCTATTTTCTGCCGTTATAAAATTTTTGAAGCTTCACATACAATATAATAACAATATTTTTAAAGTAAATGTTTTATTTAATAATTATGTGACTTTTAAATGATTTCAAAAAAGAGATATTTCTCTCAAATAGTTTTGATTTCATCTATGTCAACATCGTTTGATGGATTTTAAGCTTATTTGTGGTTTATTTATTATGATACCAATCTTTTATATTGTATTGATGGTTTTGTGATATGTTTGACTGTGGATGTTTTATTTTTATACCATTCATTCTTTATGAAGAATGTATTGACATTTTTTATGATAGTTTTAATACCAATTTTTTTGTTATGTTTAAACCTGTTCATATGAGGAATGCATTGGACTTAATAAGTGACGGGTAGAGCCCGATATAGCCCCTCGATGCATCGGTAGGTCTCATGAGACAAACTAGTGTCTTGGAACAAGGCCTTGACAAAATCTTATTTGTAGTCTTAGCACGAGGCCTTGGCTATGTGGTTATGATAGTCTGGCATTATGCATTCCATCATTATGATAGTGTTTATTGATATTGCATGTTATTATTCGGTTAGTATAATATCCATGTGAATAAGTAAATGGCATTATTTCATTTTATTTCTGCCATATTATTTTTAAGTTAACGTTTAAAAGGATTTTGTTTTAGCTATACATTTCCTTAAATGTTTATTCTTATTTATGAAAGTTTCCACTATATTATTATCCTTACTAGGCATTTGAGCTCACCCCTTTCAATGTTTTATTTTTTCCCAGGATGTGAAGAAGTAATCTATGAATGAACTGTTGGGATAGTATGTGGGGATATGAGTTTGGACTATGGAGACTATGTTGTTTTAGATTACATTTTATTATGTAATGTATACTTTATTAGTGTATCTAGTTATTCCAAGGCTACTAAACTAATCAGTCTTTCGAGACTTGATCTTTCTTGTGATCATGCCAATGTTATGTAATAATTCACTGACTCTGGATAACTAGGGTTGGGGCGTTACAGTAGATCAATGCATATGATTTTGAACATGAAATTAAGTTCACATATAACATATATATCTAATGAATTATCCATAATTACCTAATTCATTTGAGTGAGATATATGTCTCACACATATCATTATGAAATCATTCTTATATGCTCCACGAAAACATAAATCTTTCATCGCATCATAACCCTATGAATAAAATGGGTTTCCGTAAATATCATTCCATCATAACATAATATATGTAAAATAAATGGATTTCATACATATAATTAATATAATAAAACCATCATAGGGATAATATATGTAAAATATACCCCTATTATATAGTTCTATCTTAGATGGAAAATAATATTGATAGAACACAAGAAATTTATTCTTGAGGATCATATTATTTCTTCCTCAAACTTGATTTATTTTCATAAAAAACCATAAAAGTTTATAAGATTAATTTATTTGAATATAAACATGAAATATTTTAAATTAATATTCATATAATTTATGTTTTGTGAGAACATGATATTCCATTCATGTCATATATTATAAAATAAAACATCTTTCTCTTACTTTTTTCAGATAAGTCAAAATTACTTTGTCTCAAAAATGAAAAAAGTTCCATTTCATACCATTTAATTAAAATATTAAAAAGGGTAAAATAGACATTAAAAATTGTAGACTAATATTAATAATTTTTGGGAATACATATTTAGGAAGAATTGACATGGATGATAAACATAACCAACAAAATACTTATGTGTAAACAATCTAGTATAATAATGAGATTACAAAATTATCCCGTACCTTGGGTATGGGTTCTTTTATACGTGTCTAAAAATTCAATATTGGGGTTTATATAATTTCAATAACTTTTTCAAGAATTTTATTTATTTTAATTATATCATTAGATTTCATATTATTACATGTTTCTTAATAACATTATTACTCTTCCTTCGGGTATTAACTACTTTATTTTCTTATGCATGTTTTCCCATATATGTTCTTATACATATTCATAGGTTATAGTTATATCATTAAAAAAATTATATTTCTAATATTTATTAATTATAAACATTATGTAGTCATTATTTATTGAATATCCTGTAGAATGAAACACATCACATTGTAGAGATGGTATCTCATACGTACACAAGAGCGAAAATATCACTCCCTTAATTGTGTAATTTTATAAATAAAGATGGTATATATATTGTTCAAAAAGAATAATATTATTATAATAATCATAAATATTATTTATTTCCATAAATATACCCCTCGATGTATGGTGGTGTTGAAAATAAGATTACACCATGGTGTGGAGACAATAACCAATATGTAGACACGCATGTTGATTTATTTCCTAAGATGGATAGATGGTAGAATATGGTTGTTATATGAACATAATATAATTTCATAATACAGTTTATACTATATTTTTTACCTTATGCTAGATAAGAACCATTAATATGAAGTTTAAGAATAAAAAAGTTTTAAATAATTAGTAGATGTTATTACCTCATCTTTGACGGTCTTACACTAGATCACCTCTTAAAGGCACTAGAGTTGGTATTTTGAGAAGACTATCCCCACTATAACATTACTAAGTACGTTTAGAAGGGAAGTTTTTTGGTTATGGCCAATTTTAAAATCTCTATAAGTTGTTATGTTGTGATGGAGGATGTTCCCTTTTATAATTGTGGTGAGGGGAACAATTGGACGAAAAAATTAATATATATTTATAATAAAATAAAACCCCATCCAAAATCTTCAAAAATGTACTAGTTTAGAATATTATGTTAAATTATTTGTTAATATCAAAATAAAATAAATTTTACTAAAGTGTTTCTTTAAATTTAAACATTATCCTTTTAATTAACACATAGTTATTCTATTTAATTTTTAAATACAATAAAAAATATTTCAATATTAAAAGGGTGTAATATTAACTTATTTGATGTCAATTAGACCATAAATGAATAAATAAAACATATACACCATAAAATATTTATTATATAAAATAAAAAATGTTTTATTATTTTAAAATAATTTAATAAAACATTATTTTGATAAACAATCAATAGTGTGAATTTTGACACTTTTCAATTATTATTTTCTACAAAATATTGATAAGATCTTATCATAAAATCATATTCTATCAAATCCCTTAGTGGTCAATGTAATCTATAAATTTTTTTGGATATATTATTAATCTTAAATTATATTTATTTCAATATTTTTAATAACTTTTATTTATATTATCATAAATAAAATGATTACCACATCAGTTTTGTGTGATTATTTAATATACTTATTTGTAGGGTAACAATTAAAAAAAATAATGATTAAAATTATTATATATTTTATAATAATACGTATATTTGAATATAAATTCATAAAAATTATACATTAAAAGTTTTATATGTATTAAGAAATAAATGGGACATCTTTAACATCACTTTCAATAAAATTTTATAAGATTCCTAATTGTTTATATGTTGCTCAAAATTGTTAATAACTCGACCCTTGGATGATTATGTTAGAGATATAATATACTAATAACACTTTTTAATGTTTTTTGTATTTTAATTGTTACTATCATTTTAATAAAAAAATATTTTATACATTTTTCATCAATTAAATAATTTGTGCAGAATCAATGTTGAATCCCTTAATGTAATTACTTATTTTCCAAAAATAACCAATAAATTACCATGATAAATAAAAAAATATATTTTAAATTATTATTTATATTTGAATTTATATTATGTATCACCATGTATTAAAAATGATATAATTATTGAAATTTTAGTTAGACATATTTAACATTTGTTTCAATAAAATAAATTAAATGTACTCATATATTCCAAATGACTTCCAAAGGATACCACATCAAACCAAGGAACATTTAGGTTAAAAAAATCATACAAAGATATTAGTATAAGTGTTAGGGTTATTTATGATATTATTTTTCTCTTAATTACCTAATTTACCCTTTATTGTGTTAAAAAAATTATCGATGTTACTATTCAGAATGCCCAAAAATAATGAAATACATTTAATTAATATGAACTTACAGATTAAATATGTGGAATAAAATTTTAAAAATTCAAAACACAAATATTAAGTAATTAATTAAAAATAAATCATGTTGATGGAATGAGAAAATGTGTTTCATATGTTGAAACATTTGTAAAAGTTTCAAGTGTGATTAAAAATGAATTAAATGTATAATTAATGCCAATAACCAACATGATATTAATAGATAAAAATATAATAGTTTATTTCTTAAAATAAATCAATAATATAATTTGACCCTATAGTTTTTTTCGATGAAAAAACATATATTCTATTAAACATTATTATATTATTACTATTCATAAAAATTAGAATCTTATTAGAAAAATATAAAAAATTAACCCAATGTAAATTTTTATACCCTACATCCAATGAATAAGATCAATTTTTCAAATATAATATAAAAATATGTTAAAATATTAGATTAAAACGGATGCTCCATCAAATGGTGGGAAAACATCATTTTTTGAAAAATAATTCTTTTCATTGAAAAAATGAATTTATTCTAATATCATGAATAGAAAAACATATAAACTGAATTTATAAATATATATTTAAAAAATATTACATATATATTCCATTAAAATAATCTTTCAAGGGTGATTTGATTATTTTATAAACTCACTTGTTTTCATTTAAATAGTGTTTTAGAAAAATATTTCCACTTACTTAAAAATGGTTTTATTTTCATTTATTAGTATTTTATCACCAAATTATTAATTATATAATCACATATAAACTATATTTTTATAATGTTTTTAATATTTTTAATACCCACTATTATAATAACAAGGTTATAAGGTAGCATTAAAATATTTAGTTGTTCCTTTAAACTCGGTCTTGTGTGAAACAAAACTTATCAAAAGAACATGAAATTGTATGTAACAAATGCTAAGAATAATGTGGAATATATCAAAAGATAAGATAGCGTTGCATGTAGTGAAATGTTTTCTTGGTGTGTCGTATAACAAAATATGTCAATGAATTTAAAAAGAAAGAAAGAAATAAAATAAAATAAAATAAATACAAATTATATCTCATAAAAATCTCGAGGAGTTATAATGAGACAATTGATTTAAGAAATCCATTTTGTTGTATCAATGAAGTTGAAATAGGAACTTTGGTTTTAAGAACATGGGAAATTGTGAAAACTAGTAGTGCTTCTTCTTATTGATTTAATTCCACTTGAATCTCACTAGACTGCACTCCCAGAATGGGAAGAAGAATTGTACAGATGTTCTTCAGTGAGATTAATTCACATATGAGACACAATAATTTTTTTTCAATGAGTCAATTATTGATTTTCTTTTACTCTTTTATGTATTTGAACCTATGAATTATCATCATTTTTAGGGGAATTTATAAATAAATAAGTAATGTAAACATGACTGACCACGAGTGAAATTTATTAAATGTGGGGGGATTTTATGGGAAACTATATTATTTCATTTTTATGCATCCCCTATTATGTAGTATATGAGTTTCAATGTGAAATTGATATTATAATATTGTATGAATCAAGACTTTCTGGTTTCAGAACAATAATATATTTATTGTTAAATCTCTTAAATGTTTTTATTTATCCTTTCTAAAATTTTATTCAATTTTTAAAATTTAATATAGTTTTTGAATAATAATTTCTATTATTTTGGATATTTTTATGGTGATCGTAACTATTTTTATAATTAATTATTTCATAATTCCATGAATTTTATGTAATTTTCTTTTGTAATTATTTTTTTAATAAAAAATTTAAATTATTTATTCTCTGTTTAAATTAATATTTTATCTAAATTTTTAAAAAATTCTCCATTATACATTTTTTATAACCCATGGTGAAATCATTATAATATTAAGAGTGAGCATGCATGTGTTAGAATAACCGCAACTTCAAATGGAATAAACACGTGTTAGAAAATGGAATTCTCGTGAACCAACTACATGAATAATTATAAAGCTATTATAAGTAAAAAATTAAAATGATGAATCTATAGAAATAATGAAAAATAATGATACCACTTATTTACAAAAAATAAAAAATGCTTCAAGGAACTCTTCCTCCCATAGTCAATCGCATTAATATTTTCCAAATATACCAACTAAAAAATTGGAAGATTATTAATGTGACCACACGGAAAACCCTTGGGCCTCCAAATATGAAAAACATCTAAGTGTCACTACTAGAAATTAAAGCTATATCCATGGACCTATGGACACAATATTATTCGTCTCTGGCAATATCTTCCTAATTTCCACAGTTTAATTTAATAAACGTGGCTATACCACATGTTTTCCTATTTGGTATCGGTGTCCACCGATTCGCTACTCTCACACTCACCCATAATTGTCATCCTCCTGAGAAGTTCTCCTACCTAACCTAGCCTGACCGTGTCACCCTCCTCCCCGACCTCGCCTGACCGTGGCTCCCTACTGCCCCGATGACTTCTCCTCCCCGATGTTATCTCTTCATCGCAGCACCATCCTCCCTGATGACTTCTCCTTCCCAACCTCTCCTCCCCGTACTCTCCTCACTGTGTCCCCCTCCTCTCTAATGAACTCTCTCACCACGAAACCCACCTCCCAAATAACTCTCTCACAGTGGCACCCTCCTTCCCGGAGACCTCTCTCACCGTGGCACCCTCCTCTCTGACGACATGTCACTGTGGCACCCTCCTGCTGACTTCCAATCCATATAGGTATTTTATACCATATTATTTCATCAATATTCTGATTTTAAGGTTATACTATGATTTTAATTTCATGTTATGGTTATTTAGATCACCCTTCCTCATGTATTTGTAGAAGACATGGGTAGAGTATGAGTAGAACTTGAAGGCATATTAGCGTGGTGATGTTGAACATATAAGGGAACCATACACCGTGATGGTGATAAAAGAATTATTTATAATAAAATATATGTTTTCCTTATGTTCAAATAGATGGATTTTAGTTCATATATTTCTTCCAACGTAACCATACATAGTGATATGATTACTAGGAATCATATTTAAACCCTCATTATGTTTTGTTCTCTGAAAACATGGATTTTAATTTGATTATACCTCATGAACCTAAGAGATATCCCCAATTACACAGAATTTATTTGAATGGATTCGGTATACGAGATGATGTTTACACTCCTTCACATGGTTATAATCTTTCATTGTACTAACTATCATATCCCCTTGATTTTATTCAAACAATTATTTCTATAGACACTAAACTTTTTGTACCATTCCTCCATGGGTTATCCTACCTTTTGGTTAACTCCCCTTGAGATCTAGAAGTTTTAAATATTTTACACCAACCAATTGATAAAATTTATTTGAGCACACTCATCTCCTCCTTGAATTCTTTTAAAAGTGATGGGATCTCTATGTGGGACTTATGACCTAGAGGTAACATCTCCGATGAATTTGCATGTCCATTTTCGGTTAGGAAGAGATGATCATATTTCTCTAAATAGTTACTTGTCATCTATCTTTTTGAGGTATTATGGACAAATCATTTCATCTTGTATCATTAATAAAAACATAAGTAGATAATTATCCATTGGTTTACTAGAACTAATTCCTTATTTTATCCCATGAAAAGTAGGGATTGAAATTTGGGATTTTTATTGATTGGGTGGAATACCTCTTCTTTGGGAGATGTATGAAGAAAATCATCCAGTTAAATATGTTTGGGATGACACCTCACAAGATTAGATATTGGAAAGGGTTGTTCTCACCATTGTTAAGGATATGTTTAGGAAGGATCTGAACCTATAGTAACTTATTTCTTTTATGTATTATTTTAATATATTTCTCAACCACAACAGGTCTCGACCAACTGTTATGCACCCTCATTGATGCTATTCCTAATAATTTCAGAATAGAAAAATATTTTATTGGTCCATCCTTGAAGCTAGGGATTATTCCACATGGGGCTAATGACTGAGACTAGAGGTATCCCTAATCCTTCCACTAGAGGGGTTGTAACCATGTTTTTGAATTGATGTATTTTCCTACATAGAGACACATTATTCTGAATTCAAGTAATCATATTAGTGAGGGTAGTCCGATTGGGATATGGTTTCCTTATTAATCTAGTAATGATGACTCTTGGACACCTTTATCAAATCCACATTCATATTAGTTAAAGAAACATCCCTTACTGAATTGGAGGACCCTTTGTGTTCTTAATTGCATAGATAGGAGATAATTTTCGGTGTTACAAATTTCATAACACTAAATTAATCCTTGATAATTTGATCTATTCTAAGATGTTGAATGTTTCAGGGGTTGGGGTGATGCCACTAGGTCCTTAGGAGGTTATTGGCATGTTGATACAACATTATCATTAAAACATCATGTCGAATCATACAACGTCTGGAATAATTTTTGATAATGGAAGGGGATCTATGGATGATAGGTCATACAATATTTCTCTATAGGAAGGGTATCTTATGGATCCTTAGAAGATATAACTATAAAAAATTCATATTCCCCCTATCAGTTTCTCTCTAGTTTGTTTGCATTCAATCAGTTTCTTTTCTCCCTTAAGATTCTGTGAGAGTCGAACAACATCCTGGACTTATCCACCAGATTCGTATTATATTGGAATGTGAAGACAAAAATTTAGAGATTATTCTTCCATAGGTCGATTTACATATATTCATGTCTTATGACTATTCCCAGGTTTGGGTGAAAAATTATCTGGGTGGTTTGTTGAATCGATGGATCAATTTGGTTGACAGGACTTGTGCTTCACTAAAACTCTTATATATAGTAGCAATAGAGTTTACTCAGGACATAGGTGAGGCACCAAGGTAGTGTTATAATTATATTGATGAACACCCCTTTAGTGGGAATTTTTTTTGAGGGGGATGGTTCATTAATATCAATGATGGAAGATGTGTCAATTGCGATGAGGGAATGTAAAACTTATTCTCTTTCTTCTTCATCTTCTCAGATAAACATTCCTACATTTGGCATACCCACCCACAGGGTTATAGAAACCCATGTATCATGGAGGCATATCTGGAATAAATTCCATGCCCTGATTACTAAGACTCCATTGGAGGATTTATTTGGCCAATAGGAACACCTACATCAGCTTTTTCAGGATATGGGGGTAGGAGGATTTGATTACCAATCATTGTATGATATCAAGAGAAAATTTTTCCTAACCCTATAAAAATTGGTTAGAAATTACGGGGAATTTCATAGTATTGATGATGGGACTCCCCTGGCTGAATTAATAAGAAAATCTTTAAAGGTAATTGAATAGTTACATTAGATAATATATCAGATACATGCCCATATAGATTATTTGACTACTTAGATAAAAAAATAGGAGTACATCATATCCTGATTAAATTATAATATTTTGACTTCATTATCATTATTACAAGGTAATCTAAATAAATATTAAGAGATTTCATCTTTTATCAATACTCTTCAATAATATGATTGTTTTTATTCCATCCCTATTTGGATTAAATCATACTATATTTATTATAAGAGGACAAGAATATCTCAAATTTTCAATAGTAGAGATGGTTATTCATTCCCATATTTATATCATTGGTTTTATTATCAAAAAAGGTTATATGGGAACACTGAATTTTGAAATTAAATAGGTATTGAAAAGAAATATGATGTGGGAGATTGAAGAACCAAATTAATTTATTGAATTTTAATTTTATATTAATAATTTTATTCAATAAAATTTTAGGGGTTTTTAATTATGATTTTTTTAACTATTTATTATTTCAAAGTTATTATCTAATTACACTAGGAGAAGATCCAATTGTTTACAACATTTTAAAATGGAATATTAATATTATATATGATCATATTTTTTTAGTTTTGTATTTGATGGTGAGAAATGGATTGATATTGTATTCATAATTTTGAATATGATTTAAAACAAAATAGTGATCCTTTATTAGAAAATTGGGGGAACTATAGGCCAACCACGGAAGAACACTTCATAGGAAAGAAAGAATGTTTATTCACCCATCCCATTGTAGCCAGTGAGAGTATATAACACTCACATGGAGTGCCTCATGATTGTGGTATTCATAGTTCCAACATGGATGTGATTTGGTTTGATCGATTATGAGAAGTGGGTATTTGGTATAATATAGGGAGGAATGAATATATAAATCCCACAGTGTGTGAAAGTGTATCACTATGTCAACCCCAATGCCATCTCAATGCAGGGAGACAAACTTATGTATTACTAAGGAGTAGCAGTCCGAGCATATTATTTTATATGAAAAAGTTATATATGGAACACTTTTCATCTACTAAAAATGTTGCATATATAACTCCATCTATTTGATATGTTTTATTTGAGCAATCTGTTCAAGCTAAGAAGTTGTATTCTTCCTTAAGCTTCATTGGTGAAGATTCAATACACAGTTCTTCATGTCATAATGTTTAGTTATCAAATTCATCTCGTCCAATCCTAATAGGGAGTGAATATGGTTGTAATATTCCACAAATTAATAAACTGATGTTATTGGTGTATTTTAATGTTAGAATCAGTGAATATGAAATGGTGGTTGTGATATTTGTTTTACTAAGACAGTGTCTTTCATAATTGAAAATCTTTAAGTGGAGTGGTCCATATATATTATCGACGGTGCAAAAATGTGGTGGGGATAATTCAGTGGAGTATTCTCCATTAATACCCCAACATGCTCGTTTCTTAGGTAAAAACATAATGAAAATAGAAGAGATAATTTGGAAGAGCTGAGAGTGAAATAGGGAAAATAAGAAAGGTAAATATTTTTGTATGGTTTCTATGAATTCATTTATATTATTTCTGTATATTCATGTTTTCATTATCATGGTTTCATTACACAGTCTATTGTATGATCCACAATATATTTCAGGAGGGACATGAAGTAGTTTCCACATATACATTTATTACGTGAGGTATATAAGTGCGAGGGTAGTTGTATGAGAGGGGGAAGGAAGAGAAATCATGTATTATATTATTCCATACCGGAATGTTAAAATAATTTGATCAGATTAAATATAATAGTATAAATTCCTGAGTTTTCAGGAAGGAGAAAAATAGTGACGTTATTGTTAAGCAGTGAGTTAGGTGAAGAGTACAAGAAATAAAATACATAAAATAATATTCATGAATGATTTTGTTTCATGGAAATGAAATTAATTCATTCATTATAAATGATTATATTATTAATTTTTTTATCTAAATTTATTAAATTGAAGGGGGTTCATTGTTTCTTACATTAATGTGGTTTGAGAAAAGACTATGTAATATATTTTTCAAAAATATTGTGAAGTGTTTTGAGACTAATCTGGGTGTATTATCAAAAGATTTCACACATGATAATTTAGTGATTAAGTGAGTCTAAAACATAAGAAGAAGAAATAATATTTCCGGATCATGGTTTACCATACCCAGTTGATCATATACAAGTGATTAAAATTATTAAAAAAAATATACAAAAAAGGAATGTTTATGTTGAATGTATTTGATGTTGTACATTAGAAAATCAAATATAGAAATCCTATTGAAGAAGAACATGAAATAATAATATAATTGATCATGATAAGAAGAATGAACTTGTGAATAGGGGGACCAGTTATTGAAGAGGCTCAACACTGGGGGTTATAACCATTCAAATGTTTTGGGTCTAACTAAGGGAGGAAAAAGAGTTGAATAATTGGTGGTATAATTAGGATCAAATGTAGTATTAACTAATGGGGGTATAACCTGTTGATTCATAAAACATTATTATTAATAATATTATTATAATGTATAATCTATAACCAGGGTATGTATAACTAGTTTTAGCAATGGGTAAGTGTTAGTATTGAACGATAAAAAATATTTTTTTTATTTCATTTAATTTTTTTAGTTCATATTAGGTCCACTCATCATAATAGGTTATAGAGGTCCAAAATCAGAAGGGGGAATGGGGCAGGGGCAGGGGGTAGGGGTAGGTCTGCAGGGCAGGGGATAGGGGTCTGGGGGGAGGGTGGAGAGGGGCAGGGGGTGGGTGGAGGGGGGTTGGTGTAGGGGCATGGGGAAGGGTGGAGGGTGGAGGGGCAAGAGGATGTCTATAGGAAAGTGGGAGGGGGAGGGGAGTGGTATGCAGCATAGGAAGGAGGTATGAAAGAAAGGGTGAGGTGGAGGGGGTAGGGTAAAGTGGGGAGGTCTGTAGGGAAGGGGGAAGGGGGTGGTTTATAGGGACGGTTTGCAGGACACCTATGATACGACTACTGACAGTGAAAAATAACATCAACTATCCTCACCTTCACACAGTGATGAGATGCTGGACAAAGCAGTAGTTCAGAATCAAGTTTTCAATATGATGATGTCTGATATTAGGAAAACACAACACATGAAATATGATGATCAAGGTCTGGAACTATAACAGACACATTCAACAAAAAACCCCTTCTATGGTTGAATTCACCACTTAGAAACTGGGTGAACAATCTGGGGAATCTGATAACATAAAACCAGAAACATAATGTATAGCGGTACAGAAGAAAACTGAGAGCAAACAAATACACCAAGAAGAGGTCTCAACAGGTATATAAAATAATCATTGCTCCACTAACTGTTCAAGTACATTGTAGGGAAAAAATGCAGTGTATCCTAAAGATCATTATACAATGAAATTATGAAAATCCAAACCTAGAAAGAATTCTAGAGGTAACAAAAACAAGTGGCCTATCCCCAAATGTAAGTATAAATGAATATTTTATATTGGAACTATGAGGGTATTTCTAACACTGACACCATAACAACGTTAAAAAATTCTCATTTTACTCATAAACCGATGATTTTTGCTATCTCCGAACCTAAAGTTACTTTTACTTCTAGATTTAATAGTCCCGAAAAATATAGTTATACATTTATAGGAGAAACTTCCAATAATAGCAATTGTGATTCTTTGTGGGTCTTTGTACATATCTATATAGATAAAATTCATATTGTTAATGATGATTCTCAGTATCGGACATGTGAAATAAACATGCATGATAATACTTTCTGCTGAAATTTTTTGTATGCCTGCATTAAATATCAAGACATAAGAACCTTGTGGCACATTATATCCTCCCTTAAAAACACTATTCAAGTGCCTTGGGTCATTAATGGTGATTTCAATGTTATCCTTGGAACTAGTGAAAAGCTAGGTCCCTTGTATTCAAACAATTCCATTAAATATTTTAATCACTATACTGATGATAATAACCTTGTTGAGATTAATCTGGTTGGGGATAAGTATACCTTCTATAGAAGGCAACACAATAGAATTTTAGCAGTAAACTTGACAAATCGTTCACAAACTTCAATGCTCTCGGTAAATAGAATAAAATCTCCAATATTACATTACCTACGATTAATTATGATCATCATCCAACTTTGGTGAGCCTCAAGACTAGAGACAAAAAAAACTATTCTTCTTTTTATATTTAATAATTTCTAGAACACAATGGAGGATTGTAATAAAATTTTAAAAGAGACATGGAATTCGATCAATTCGAATGATGTCTTTGTCTGTCCAGGGGGGCTTTCCAGGGGGGCTGTCAGGGAGGGGCTCTATCCAGGAAGGAGAGGGGGTGGGGGGGGGTTGGGGGTCTATCTAGAAAGGAGAGGGGGGGGACTGTCCAGGGGGATGGGGGTTGTCCAGGGGGGATGGGGGTTGTCTAACGGGGTGTCTAGGAGGGATGGTGGATATTCAGAGGGGGAGGGAAGGGGGTCTATTAGGAAGGGGGGGGGTGTCTAGGTGGTGGGGTCTATCTGTGGTGTGTGCAAGGGGGTCTTTCCCGGGAGGGGGTTGGTGGGTGGGTGTCTGTCTAGGAAGGAGGGTGTGTCTTCTTGAATATGTCCTTTGAAACTCAGTAATTTACAATGTAATTTATGATTATTTAAGTCTATCTAATAAGCAATAGATTTATGGGAATCTGATGTTGATTTTTTTCATTTTAGGTACTTTAATGAAAGTATCCAGCTTTAGTGAAAAATATAAGTGGGTGGTTGGCTCATTAAAAAGAATAAAAGTGCATCATATCATTATAGGGGAGTACATAATTTGGTTTTAAATTGTTTAAAACAATTCATTCATGCTGCCACTTATTGGAACTCTTTCATGTGTGTGAAGGTGTGTATACCCAGTGGGGGAGTAGCAAAATTATAGTTAGAAATGTCCAAGAGGTGAAGAGGATGGTTTGGTTCCACTTTGAGGTAGGATCCCTATTCTAGCCTCTTTTATTCAAGAATGATTTAAATTGAATTTTGCTTCTTTATTAATTCTTATTAATTATGTTGAATTCCAAATCTTGAATAAGTGTCCTTTAATATAATTGTTTCATTTGATAAATAAAGTCATGTTTTTATAATAAAACCCCTCCAACATAGGTGCGCAGTCTACAAAAACTCACAGTGATAGTTATGTTCATCTAGTTGCTGAAATTATTTCATTTTATTTATGCTGAATGAGTTTTATAATTAATGTAAAATATAATTAAATTAATTGTGTGATAAAGAAATTCCATTATTTTATAATAAATCCCCTCAATCGGAGCTGTGATGTCATCTAAACCAAATATTAGTGATAGTTATTTGTATCATGATTGGATTTGGTTTTAGTCTTTCATATGCCTCTTATTGGTGTTTTCTTATTGACTAATTAGTTTTTGTTTTCATTGAATAATATAAATTTTCTTATTATACGTGTTTAACTCAAATGACATTTCTTGAGTATGCATATGCCTTGACCATGACACATTCCTTTTCACACTTTTAATATTATAAATAAAACTTCCATGTTTAGGAAAAGTGAATGAATTTGTAAATGGTTTGTGTTGGGTGTATGATTATTTTTCTTCATTTTGTTTCCCTTTGGACATTGTGTCATTGTGCCCCTTGATACAACCTTCTCTATAGATCCCTTTTTATATCTTATTAAATAGTTGATCTCTTCTATCATCTTCTGCTGGGCTGACATTCCGAATGTTGCCCCACCTCATCCCGCTCCCTTCACTTCGGACCATAAGATACTGCCCGACGGATGTCACTGGATCAAGAAAACACGCAGCGGTCATGATTTGGTCACACCGCGGTCATGTCGTGGTCACACTTCTATCACACCGCGGTCACACCGCGGTCACGTCACGGTAATTTCGTGAATTGGCCTGGATTCAGGACGACACCCCGTTGTGGTTCACAGTGATAGTATTCCATGAGTCTTGTGATCAATGTTAAGAATAACTAATCAAAATTTCTGCCAGTGGGGCGATGACCGAAATGTTTCCCCGCCACCTCCTGCTCCCTTTGCTCCTGGCTGGAAGATGCTGCCCAGCAGATGTCACTGGACTGGGCCAACATGACGCAGTCATGTCGCGGTCACGCTGTGATTTGGCCGTGCTCTAGGACGACACCTCGTTGAAGTTCATAGTGATTGTATTTAATTATTCTTGTGATCAATGTTTAGACTGACTGATCACAATTTCGGTCGGTGGGGAGACTACCCGAATGTTTCCTCGCCTCCTCCTGGTCCCTTCACTCCGGGCCGGAATATGCTGCCATGTGGATGTCGCTGGACCAGGCAACACACCGCGATCATGTCGAGGTCATGCTACGGTCACTCTACGGTCACGTCGCTGTCACGCCGCATTCACAATGCGGTCATGCCATAGTCATGCTGCGGTCACGCTGTGGTCATGCCGTAGTAATTCCGTGATTTGGCCCTGCTCTAGGAAGACACCCCATCGTGGTTCGCAGTGATAGTATTACACGAGTCTTGTGATCAATGTTGATACAGAATTATCACAATTTTTTCGGTGGGGCAATGACCGGAATGTTTCCCCACCTCCTCTCGGTCCCTTCACTCTTGGTCAGATGATGTTGTCTTGCAGATGTTGCTGGACTGGGCCAACACGCCACGGTCATGACATGGTCACACTGCGGTCATGCCATGGTCACGACACCATCACGTCGCGGTAATTCCGTGATTTGGCCCTGCTCCAAGAAACACCCCGAGGTAGTTCATAGTGATAGTATTCCATGAGTCTTGTTATCAATTTTGAGACCGACTAATCACAATTTCTACTAGTGAGGCAACTAACAGAATGTTGCCCTACCTCCACCCACTCTCTTCACTCCTGGCCAGAAAATGATGCCCTGCAGATGTTTCTGGACCAGGCGAACATGCTAAAGTCATGACGCGGTCACGCCGCGGTCACGCCACAGTCACAATACGGTAATTCCTTAATTTGGCCCTACATCAGGACAACACCCCGTGACATTTCATAGTGATAGTATTCCATGAGTTTTTTGATCAATGTTGAGACTGACTAATCACAATTTCTGCCGGCGGGGCGACAACCAGAATGTTTCCCCACCTCCTACTGCTCCCTTCGCTCTTGGATGGAAGATGCTGCCCTGCGGATGTCGCCGGATAGGGCCAACATGCTACGGTCACGTCGTAGTCACACCACAGTAATATCGTGATTTGGCCCTACTCCAGGATGACACCCTGCGGAGGTTCGCAGTGACAGTATTCTAGGAGTCATTGTGATCAATTTTGATACTGACTAATCACAATTTATGCCAGCGAGGGTGGTTCATAGGGG
Source organism: Viscum album (assembly GCA_963277665.1). Taxonomy (NCBI): domain Eukaryota; kingdom Viridiplantae; phylum Streptophyta; class Magnoliopsida; order Santalales; family Viscaceae; genus Viscum; species Viscum album. The sequence goes on along the minus strand of OY728146.1, from coordinate 928,605,654 downwards.
GTCCAGCAGGGGGGCTTCTTTCCAAGGGGTATAGCAGTGGGGGGGGGGGTTGCTATCCCGGGGGGTCCAGTAGGGGGCAGCTGCTGTTCAGGGGGGTCTAGTAGGGGGGGCTACTGACTAGAGGGTCCAGTAGGGGGGCTCTGTCTAGGGGGGTCCAGCAGGATGCTGCTATCTAGGGGGTCCATCATGGGGGGAAAGGGGTGTGCATGTGGTGCAAGGTATGTGTGTGTGTGCGGGTGGGGGTGTTTTTTTATTGAAATGGGAAGATGTATTAGTTTATGATCAAGGTTACTGGAAAAGAAAAGAACGTTGTCATCATTGTCATAAATAATTCATGCATTGTCATCCAGTTCTTGCTTTTTCCAGCTGAAATCACATTACAGCTATACTGGTGTTTTCCAATAGCAAACAAAGGTCTCACAGTTGTCTCTCTCCATTATTGGGTACTCACAAACAACTTTTAATGTAGTCCACTTATAGAATATTCTTATGATTTCTATATGGATTGAAAAAAGTAGATATCAAAGCCTTCCTTTCTAGATCATAACTGAAGATCCATACTTTACTTATATGTGGAAAGCATATGATTCCCTCACTTCTAGAAATGAGAATGATATTTATGGGATTGTCTAAATATAAAATGTAATTGAAATTCTTATCAACATTGATCATTATGTTGTCAACATGATAAGGAATAAAGTGACATTATTAACTGATGTCCACATGGATATGTAATCAAGAACAAGATTCATAGTCATGTGTTAATTATATAAGAGAAATTGATGGATTGTTGTTGCCCGATCCAGTTGGGCTGAATTCTTGTGGCCTGTAATTGTCGTGAAGATGACTGACCGACACCGACTTGCACTGTAGTAGTGGGGACTTCGGATTCAATAGTATTGTATCACTTTTTACTTCCATCCAGGATCCACTGTAACACTTTTGACAAAAGTGACTGTCATTCACTATAGCGATGTGGACTTATTTTTCTGAATAGCGATCATATTCTCCATTTCATAGCCCATTTTCGGGATAGAGTTACCACTGGAAAATCCTCCGTACTTTTTACTCATGAATTAGTGAAGATAAACCTCTATGTGGACATAGGGTTATTATTGACCCACGTAAATTTGTGTTCCCCGTGTCTATTTTCTTTCTGCATTCCTCTTTCGTTTATCATTTCTGTCATTGCGCCTCCTGACGATTCTGCAACTGAAATACAGAATGGGAAATAAAAATCGTAAAGATGTGTTTTAAACTCTCATCCTCCCATTTTAATGAAAGGTTCCATCATCATCACTCTTGTGGTGACATGCTGATTTCCTTAAAAAAATAAGGCATGTGAGACAAGGATCATGACCATCCTAGTGTAATCTAACACAATGTTCTTGTAGTAAACCAACCGAAAAAAATTGATGAAAATGAGATGAATTAATTCTCCTTCAGTATATAGAGGATGAGTATCATTGGACCTCGTCTTTAGGGATTGGTGAACCCATTAAGAATTTTGTATCCTTAAAAAATGATATAATGAGTAACATAGGGGGGAGGGGGTGGCCATGTGCTTTGTTTTAGTTTTTGTCTTTGATTTAAAATTGAATGGCCATCTGTATTAGAATTCTAGAGGGGGTCTGTCAGGGGGGGGGGGCTGCAATGTGTTCATATTTAGTTTTTTTTCATGAATTCAAATTTCATGGAAAACTATATTAGTATTCCAGGGGGTGTCTGTCCAGGGGGGGGTTGAAATGTGTTCTATTTTAGTATTTCTGTTTGATTTAAAATTGCATGGCCATCTTTATTTTCATTTCATGGTAGGTGTCTGTCCAAGGGTGGGGGCTATCAATGTGTTTAGTTTTAGTTTTTTGTCTTTGATATCAAATTGCATGGCATAATTTATTAGCATTGAATGGGGTGTCTGTACAGGGGTGGGGGTGTCTATCCAGGGGGTCTATCCAAGGGAGGGGGTGTCCAGGGTTGTCTGTGGTTCCATGGGGGTTCTTGTCCTAGGTGGGGGGTGTTTGTGTTGTGGAGGGGGTGGGGGTGTGTACAAGGTGGTTGACAGACAGGGGGGACTGGAAGGGGGTGCAAAACCAGGGGAAAATATGTTGGGGGACTGGTAATGGGAAGATCCAGATGGAACATAGTGGGGAAACATGCAGGGGAGTGGGTTTCTAGAGTTTTCTATCAAGGGGGGTATCTTTCCAGGGGAGGGGGTGTGTCCAGGGTTGTCTGTCCAGGGTGGTCTGTCCAGTGGGGCTGTCCGTCCCGGGGGGGGTCTGTCCAGGGGAGGGGGTGTCCAGGGTTTTCTGTCTATCCAGGGGGTGTTTGTCCTAAGTAGTGGTGTGTCTGTACAGGGGAGGGGGTGTGGGTGTGTCTAGGGGGGTGACATACTGGGGAACTGGAAGGGGTGGGGAAATAGGGGAAAACAGGTAGGGGGACTAACAGGGGGCGGAGCCAGATGTAAAATATGGGAGAGACATGTAGGGTGGGGGTGGCAGGGGGACTAGTAGGTGAGTGCAAGGTAGGGGGACTAGCAGGGGACAGGGGTGGAAAGCAGGCCTGCAGGCATACTGTGTTTTTTATTGAACATTAATCTATAACCACGATTTCTAACCATGGATATAATGGTTGTTTGTGTTTTACCTTCTCCCATCATTTCAACCTGTGTCTATAAGGCTTTAGCCACTATTTCAAAATGTGGCTATAGGACTTGGCCCATAGCCAGTCCAATACAAGCCACAATTCATTGAATGGTGGCTATAACATATTGTCATGGTTTCAAACCGTGGATATAGCCTAAATTTTCAGTAGTCTGTCAACCATCAATGATACTACAAATTATGGTAAATATAACATAGTGTAATTTAGACGATATTGTGGCACATTTCCAGTGACCATAGACACCATCGATTGGCCATGAAGGGCGAATCATAATTTATTACACCCGTAAATTGAGTGTATTTTGAACATTGTAATATAGAATTTGATCCATATTGAAGAAAATTAATCTAGAACTGAACAGACCTACTGTTCAAAGGATACCCCTCTCATTCTAATATCACAGAAGTAGAAATCATTCATCATTATTTTTTCATAACCTTTAAAATAGGGAATCTCATTTCCAAACATGAATTGAAAATGTACTTCTATGTTCAGATGAAGTACTAAAACCAAGATAATTTGGAGAACAAAAATTATCGGTCTAAAGGAAACTATTAAAGTATATGTCATTCACTGATGAAAAGATGTTGTGTTTAAGAAAACCATATGTTCATGTTTTTTATCACCATTTTGACCACGGATTAATCTAGTCATAAACTTTACATGGGGGGAACTAAGATATAAATCAAGGATCATTCAAGGTGTGCAGTATAATAACACAATGGTATGGTTCAAATGTAAATGTGTAACAAAATAAAAGGAAAATTCAAATTTATTGGTTCTCTTGCTAATTGATTAAGATGTGGATGAAGAATAAATTTCATTGATGATGAACTGAGAAGGAATATTTGTTCCAACTGACCCCTTTGAAGAAATCAAGCCGGTTGAGGCTGGGGGAATATTTCATCAGTCATGATGATACTAGTGAGGATGATGATGGATATGACTCAATCTTGGAAGAAGATCTGAAGCTGTATGGATCCATTTTTTTATTATGTATATGAAAATTTTACTCTATTTTTATTTTATAATTGTTTATGAATATAGGAAATTTATGTTATTCATTTGGAAAACTATAAATTAGATATTTTGGAACTATAGGTTTTTAAAGAATAATCAAAAAGAAGATGTGCCCAATTTGAAATGGTTATGAATTTCAAGTACTCGATATGAGTTACAAATGAAGTGGAAATTTAAATCTATGATAAATGAGATTTTAGGGTGTTTTATCACTAATTATATAAATACATTATGTATCGTAACACTTTAATGACATATTTTAATAGATCGAAATATTTTTATCTATTCTATGTTCGTGGAATGGAATTTGGGATGATCCACAAAAATACATGAATTTTTGTTAATGGGTAGGGACCATATTAATAAAAATCCCTTTAAAATTTAATTTAGTTTCGTTGGGGCCCTAAAATGAATAAATAATCAAATATATAAAAAAAGTGGCAACTATAAAGCATGGTAAATTTCATTATCAGAAAATATACCCTCAAAGAAAAAACTACATTTATTTCTATTATCCTATAAACATATATAAAAAAATATAGTAATGTAAAATTTAGTAGATATTGAAAACCGATAAGATATTGAAGAAATCATGGCCTTTAAGAATTCCATGTGGAAAATATTCATGTTCGGGATTGTTGAATAACCCCAACTACAGTAGCCCAAATTTGGTTTCTATTACCATTACATTGGCATAAGATATAAGGGAATCACATTCTCAAGGACTAAACAATTTAGTACTCTCGGTAAACAAGATACATACATGAGTCATGCATTAAAAATTTACCCAAATATTAAAATATAGTTTTTTTAATAATAATATTATTTAAATTAGTAAATCCTTGAATATATTACATTGTATACTTCATAGAATCTGGTAAAAATAGAGAAAATATGGGTGATCTCAAATGATCTATAAGGGTAAACTACAACACAAGAATTAATGAATAAATGAGAATAATCCATTTAGAAATATAATAATTAAATAATATTCCCATATAATCAATATACTTCTAAGGGAGTTTAGCAATAATATGTGATGTTAAATAACCTGAAAATTATTCCATTTAAATAACCCGATAAGTCGTAATCAAAATAGAAAAGTAGATAACTAAAAACACATGTCATTCAATCAAAAAACTAAAAATTAACTGAATCCGTATATTTTTCATAGTGAAAGTACTATAGATGATAGTAAATGAGTATTGAATGAAGTACATTCTTGAATATAAGATGCAACGTATCAGGCTATGGAAACACTATACCATTAATATTTATTAACAATATAGTTTAAATTACTCTGATTTATAAAACTAATTCTCCTCATGAGATGAATGATGAATTGAGGAGATTTTATTATATTGTCCCTAACCCATGTCTTGATTGTACAAATAACTCCTCATATATCGAATAAATTGATTTAATTAATAAAAAATATTTGTATCAAATATTTATATTGAGTAAAAGATACATATTTAACAACAAATCCACAATTACTAAAATTAAATTTGAACTAAACACTATTTTTAAAAATATCATAAGATATTAAAAATAATAATATCCATTAAACAATAATCTGGATTTTTATGATAATTCTAATCTACAATAAAAAATTATCATAATGAAGTGATTGATTAAGGGGAAAGATATCACTCACTAGAGATAATGAGATTGTATAGAAAACTTTTACCACTTGGTAATGTTCAACTCAATACTCCTTTGAAGGATAATTTAATTTGAAACATAAAATACCATTAATTTATAGATAATAATTATATGGAATAAAAAAAGGTATGTATATACTCTATAGTAATTTTAATTGCTGTATAATAACATATAAGTCTCAGTGGAATTTAAATTGAGATGAAAACCCTTACTATGTGAGTATCAATAGATTAACCGGATCCATGGAATTATAGTATAAATTAAAACTTTTAATATCATTATGTAAATTAAATTCATGATATAACATGTTATACGACAGAATATACACTAATAAAAAAAACTACTAGTGAATATGGAATAAGTTTCACCGAAATAAATATAAGACTATAAATCCTCTTACAACCATGGTAACATTTGAATCGTAAGCCTCGAAAGTCATAATTTTAAAATGAGAAATTATAATTGAATGGGTATAAAATAATGAATGTTATAATATATCAAAAGGGTAATTAGATACTCTACACAAAATAAGAAATAAGTTAAAATGACACTTGTCTCGTATATATTAATGTGAGATCAAAATCACTTTAATTTATGCTATGTTTTGTTTGAATTTTATTTAACGTATGGTATAATGGTTTTAATACTGTAATTAAATTATAATTGTACCATATTTATAATTAAAATTTCACATGTTGTTCTTTTTATAATATACTATTAGTCATTCGTTACTAATGTATAATTATTTTAATTGTTTCAGGTAATAACTACATTATTTATCTAGAATTTCCTAGCTAGTTTATTTTTTCTCTTACATAGATCATGATTAAATAATCTAAATAATATAAATCATTATTCATATATCATATATATTCCTTATATATGTATTTAAAACAGTCCATAAATTTTATTAATAGAAATTCAATACACAGTTAATGGAGATGGTACATTGTACATACACATAAACACAATTTTAATTTTCTTATCGTATTAAATGGAAAAAAATAAAATTATATGTGAATATATTATAATTAAAATAACTTATTTCCTTTATATCATATATACTTATTTAAAAATTTACATTAAACATAAAATGATAATATTGAATGAATCCAATCACTTTGAGGAAACGATAGTACACACATCCACGAACGATGTTATCGTATTAAAAAATGTAATGAAAGAAGATATGTGTTATAAGATATTTATATAATCATAAATAAATTTCAAATATAATATATATCATATATAAGATATAAATACCACATTATTATCATCCATTAATGGTTTCAGTGGATGAACAAATGATATCGGTTCATAAGGCAATAGTCTGTCATACACAGGAATACTGATTTTTGTATCTCATTTGATTGTTGTGTATGTGAGTCTAGGTAATAAAATTAAAATAAAAAATATAATAATATTGAACATATTATTTCATTATATAATAATTATTGGAAAATTATTTAATTGGTGGATAAATAAATAAAACAAAAGTTCTCATTGAAGAATTTACCAATTTTTGGATAACTCCTTTTGGATAATAACATATAAATTCATTATTGGATTTCTCTCCCAATTGGGAATAATATGATTATTTAATATATAGTGGTATCTTAATTTTTAGGTCTTATTGGATCGAGATGTCATTAGATGTGTGAATAATTAGGGAGGTTGAGTTCCATTTTATAGTGGATCAGCAGTGCCATCCTTGTAAATAAGAGAAGGTAAACAATATTGAGATGTTTTTGTTACACCATGAGCCAAAAATAATGAAATAATTTTTTATATTAGTGACTATATAGTCTACAAATTTCTATCCAATGGATATTTTTAAAAGTTTCTTGGTTATATGGATCCTTAATATTAATGTTTAACCACTAATAGAACATGTTTTCACTATAATTGTTTTAAATAATTATAATTGCTTTAATTTAAATAATATGTAAAAACATTAAGTTGAAATTAATAGAAAAAAATAGTTATTATGATTCATAATATTTAATCCATTTTTATAAATTCCAATCATATAAATTTAAGAAATTATTTTAAATTTAATTATGTAGATAGGACATGAAATCCAATTTTTAATGTCAAAATGTTTAAAAGTACACCATGTTTTTATAACTAGATTGAATATTAAAATAACTACAATGAACAAAACTAGATTAATATATTTATAAAATATGTATTATTATATTATAAAAAATTAAAAATAAAATTTAACTATATAAATTATTTGTATTAAAAAATAGTTTTCTTTCAAAATTCATTATTTTTCATTATTCACCAAAAACAAATAATCTCATAAAAAAATAAAAAAAATTGTGGTAATAAAAGTGTGATATTAGTATCTGAAAAATAATTTTTATTTTTTAATATAAATTTTATAGAATATTAAAAGAAAAATAAAAATATTTATTCTAATCAAAGGTGGAAGAAATTCCTTTTAGAGAAAATATAGATTTTTATTCATAAAATTGATGTTTTTCTTATCTCATGCATATAAAACCTATTGTATTAATGTAAGAAATAATTTACTTAATATTTAATAAATAAATTTCATTAATATAATTACCAAATATCAAATAATTTAATTTATTATGTCAAAATTCCTCTGGGGGCTTAAAAATAGTTTTTTTATAAAAAAATTTATTTGAATTCAATTGGTTTATATATTTATTTATAATTAATTGGTCACCAAAGTATTCATGTTTAAACCAGATTTTCAAAATTTATTTACTCATATTTGTTCTAACTATTTGAATCACTAGGTGATAACTATAATAATATATTAACAATAATATTAATAGTATTCAATATAACATTGTATTTCATGTAACGCAAGTCATTGGTGAATTCAATTATTACATCTGCTGCAATAAAATATCAACGTTTCATATAAATATATCAAAACTTTAATTAATGTGTTATTCAAACTAATAATAGTGTTTAATGTGATATATTCTATTTTGAATATTTAATTAATAAAAATAAAAATAAATCATGATATATTGGAATGTTATATTCCCTTCTACACTTTGTGATTCATGACATACTTGTTATTATATACAATGTTTTTTCATTATAATTTATAGGTCCTACATTCTCCGTACCTTAATTAATTTTTTTACTCAAGCCTAAACATGAAATCAAAAATATAGGGATTGATATATGCAAATTGAATTTTTAAAATATCGTATTGTGAAAGCATTTATAATAAATCCTCTTAATATGAGATGAAGGTAGAACAAGGGTTACATAAATATGTTTGAAAGTGGGTGAACATAAGTGACATGTAAAGATATAAAAATAGAGTAAAATAAAAAATATTTTTAGTGATTTAATTAGTTCATTGATCAAAAAAATGTTAATGTTCAATGGAAAGTTGAGGGCCTCAAAACTATAAATCTAATAAGAGTGGAATTTCAATGATATCCAAAAAAATGATTGTATTGGGATTGAATTTTATCATTAGATATTTTTTTTCTAAATACTAGTAATTCTATTACTTACTAATAATATATAGAAATAATATTTATTAATATACTTCAATAAAAACAATATCATCCTTTTATTTTTTTTCTATCAATTGCCATCCATTACTTCAATAATTTAATAACAAAAAAATTATTCTTGAAGCACTAATGTTTATAGACTGTAAGAAACATTAAAAATCTATTATACTTGGATCAATATATTTTTTAAAAGCAATGTTGTTAATAAATTAAAATTTAAACCAACCATTAATATTGCATCTTCTTCTATGAAATTTATTTATCAAATAGTTTACCTATATTCATGGAAATATTAACCATGAAACAATCTAGGATAGGGGTAGGTGTGAAACCTTAATCACCCATTTGTCATGGGTTCAAGCCCCACTGGCTCGCTGGATGTGATGGGTTATCACCCTGCATGTAGGTTTTCCTTTTTTCAAAATTTATTTATATAATTCCAATGATGTTTTCTAAAATTATTATTGACATCGTTAAACGAAGGATAATCATTAAATAACCTTTTACTCCGGATTTTAATACAAATTATTTTTTAATAGAGTCTATTTATTTTTTCTATATCAACCCTAATTTTTATCAATAACTTTATCCTTGTGACTAAAAAATTTAATGGCATCATCCCTCAAATAATTCATCCACTAAAACATATACCATCCATAAATTTTTATAAAAGGTACTTAATCTTGGTAGAATATCATCATATAAAACCTAAAATAGTTGTTTATTTTATTGAACTTATTTTAAATTTAAAACACATAAACCCATGATATTATTCATATAAGTATGCACTTCTAGGAATGAACATATAATATCTACCTTACCAACGCATTAGGATATTCTTCTATACAAACCCCAAATACTATCATAGGTTTATATTCATTAATATATATTTTAAAAAATCATGTTTCTAAGGATGATACCAAAATTTCTCTAATACCCAAAGTATTGAGCCCAATCCTAGCATTCCAAAGATGGTACCTATTATCATTACATTGGAAAAAGATAAAATTAAATAGAATCCCAAAATAATGAATAGTTTTTTATTCTTGGTAAACAATAAAAATACAATAGATTTGAATTAAAAATGAATACCCAATTTGGAAATAATTTATTAAATTATAAAAACATTATTCTATATAGTATATCCTTCAGAATATTTCTCAGTACAATTCATGGAATACATAGTAAATAATACAAAATAATGGCGATATAAAATAATGAGTAAGGGTAAAGTATATTCGATGAAATAATGAAACAATGTGTATATTTAATATAGAATGGTAATAATAGAATAATAATTCAATATAACCAATAAACATTAAAGGATTTCCATGAACAATATTAAAATTTAAATAATTGGTAACACATTCCATTTAAATAACTACATAATTCATAATAAATATGTAAATGTAGATAACTAAAAACACATCCCATTTAATCATTGAAATGAAAAATAAGGAAACTATTTATTTTTTCAAATGGAAAATCATCTGGATAATATTAAATTAAAACAAAATTATGAAAAGTCCTAAATATTGGATGTCATGTATCTATAACATGAACCAATATACCATCAAGAAATATTCTCAGTAATGTTTAAACTACATGATTTGGATGACTAAATCATCTCATGAGGCTACCAATGCATTGAGGTGAACACATTTATTTTTCCACATCCAATTTCATGAATTCCCTATTCATTCCTCACATATCCAACAAATCTATTTAATTTATAAACAATTTTCCTTATTAGATATTCATTTTGACTAAATGATACTGATTTATCATTATTTCACTAATTAATCAAATTACATTCAAAGTAAGCGCTATATATAAAAGGTATTTTTTATGTAATAATAATATCTACAAAACAAGAAAATTTATATTTACGAAAAATTTATTGTACAATAAAAATGGAAATATGGGAGTTATTTTTTCATGAGAAAGTTAACAATCACAAAATAAAGTATGATTGTAATGATAACATTTACCACTTGGTAATTTTCTTCTTAAAACACCTTTTATGGGATAATTCAAGTTGAAACTAAATAAACCATGAATTAGTATAAAATCATGATATAAAATGAAAATGGAATATTATATACACTACATAAATATAAATTGGTGCATAATATCAAATAAGTCTCATTGGAATGTAAATTTAGACAAAATCCCTTACTACTTGATTAAATTTTGAATCATGGGACCCAAAAAAGAATAACATAAATTGGTACTTCAAATATCATTAAATAAATTTTATTCATGATATGTCATTTCATAAGTAATTATATACAACACATAGAATAAACGAATGGTTAATATGACATAAGTCTCAGGGAAATTAAAGTTATACTAGAAATCCCATTACACATATGGTAACATCAAGATCAGAATACCCAAAAGTATTAACAATAAAATGAAATATTTAAATTACATAAATATATAAAAATTACACTATATTAGGATATTTTTTGTAAATATACCAAACAATTTACGTATGTGGTGAATATGAAATTTATATCACATATATAAAGAGTGAGATGAAACCCACTTACCATACACTCCCTTTTTGTTAAACTCACTTTATCATCTGTAATTATAGTTTTAATGATGTTTTTAACCTATAACATAACCATATTAGTATTTATAATATAATATATTATTACTTTTATAATATCTTATCACTCGTTCATTATTACTCTCTCGTTATTATCATTATTTATCCTAATCATTTCTTTCTATTTTGAGTACGTTTTGATTTGTTTTTTGTTCCTTTTATATAGATCATGATTTAATAATTTCAATAATTTCAACCATAATTTTTTATAACATATATGCGACACAATTTTTTATATAAAAACCTATGATTTTTTTATATAAATGAAGTCCACTATTCATGTTGACGGTAGGTCGTACGTACGCATGAACGCTATTTTCAAATTCTCATTCTAACAAAACAAATAAATTTAAATTATATAAAAATATATTATAATTTATGTATAATATATATATATATATGATATCTATTCATAAATCCATCATTAACATATTCAATCTACATAATGAATGAATCACATTGCATTGAGGAGGTGGAAGACCACATGCCAACAAAAGATATTATTATATTCCCCCAAAATGGAGTGCATGAAATTATATAAGATATAAAAAATCAAGATGCATAAATATACTTTAAATATAATAAATATTATATATATAAACTCTAAATAAATAATTATTTTCAACCTTTAAAGGTGTTAATGGAATAACTAACAACATCGGTTCGTGAGGCGGTAGTCCTCCATACAACGAAATAATGATTTATGTAACTGATTTTATGGAATTTTGTATGAGTGTTGGTTGTGAAATTAAAATTAAAATAAAATTACTAATATTTATTATATTGAGGCCATTATTAAAAAATTATATAAAAATAATTGAATGGGTTGATAAAAAAATAAAACAATAGTGAAAGTTGAAGAACATTACCTTTTTTTGGTAATGACTTTTGAATTATACCAAAAGACTTCATTGGTTAAATTTATGTAAAAATGATGATACTATTATGAGTTTATATATTTTGGAAGATTATTTGGTCAAGATTTTTATGATCTAAAAGGAATCAATGTTGTGAATTAATGAGGAATGTGAGTGCGCTTTTATAGTGGATGAGGAGTCGAATTATAGTAAATACTAAAAGGTAAACAAATTTAGGTGGTATCCCATAAATAATTATCTATTGGTAATGATGAATTTTATAGAAAAGTGATTAAACCTTTGAAATGTTTTGATAAATAGGTTTTGTAAATGTTTATAGCGTAGTTTTCCCTTTAAGATTAATATTTTACCACTAAGTAAATTCATTTTCACCTTAATCACATTAATTATTTTTAATTTCATTCACTAATATTTTTTATAAGACCGAATTTAAATATAATTTATAATATAAATCATTATCATTATAAATATAAAATATATTTTCAAAATTATTGTAATATAGGTGGCATAAAATAATTTAATAGTAATCCTAAATATGTGATGGGAAAACCGGGTTTTGATTGAAAATGTTCAATGGTTCCCTAATTTTTTTATATAATTAAAATTATAAATTAGCATAATGATAAAAATGAAATTAATAAATATTCAATTTATCAGTTTTTTTTCTAAAAAAATTCAAAATAAAATCTTTCTACATAAATTATTTAAATTAAAAGCAGATTTCAATTAAAATTTAACAATTTCACTATTAATCATAAAATGTAACTTCATAAAAAATACAAAAATTAAACCCAAAAAAAATTTAAAATTAATATTTCTAAAAAATAGGTTCTTTCATATAAAATTTATAAAAGTTCAAAATTTTACTATAAACAAATGACTTCCATTAAAGGGAATCAAAACAGCCTTTTAAAGAAATAAAGTTGATTATGCTTAAAATTGGACATTTTATTATCTTACTCATATCATACTTATTTGATGAATGTAAAAACAAATTATTTAATATATAATATATATTCCATTAATATCATTCATTAATGGAAATTAAAATAATTTATTAAATATAATTTTATTTGTTTGTATAAAAAATTTATTTTTATAAAACATTTCCTTTCAATTCAATGAGTTTATATTTTGAATTATAAATAATGAGTTACTAACAGATTCATGTGTAAAACATATTGTAAAAGTTTAGTTAATCATATTCATTCTAACCTTTCTAGTGTGTAGGTGATATGTATAATAATATTTCAATAATAATATTAATAATATTGGGTAAAACTCTACCATGCATGTAAAGTAATCCATTGATGAGATTCATTGTTATGTTTAACAAAACATAACCTCGTTGTTGCATGTAGTGAAAAGTAAAAACTATTTTATGTGTAATACAATATAAGATAAATTTTACGTTTAATATATGTTTTTTGAATGATATAATTAATCAAAATATAAATATATCATCAAGTCTTGGGATGTTATGTTCCCTTTTACGTTTGGTGTTTTCTGTCATAAATGTTATCATGTAAAATGTAATTACATTGAAATTTTGTGGTGAAAAATATTTTTTTCACTTCAGGGAATAAATATTTTTTGGCGATGATAATTTCATTATAAGAGTTCATTTATTTTAACTATGACTACACTGAATATTGGAAATTAAAGCCTTAAAGAATGAAACATGGATTTCATTTCTTATTCATTTTTTAGGACACTACTTTTCTGTTTTAGATTCTATGAAATAACATGAGTTATCATTTTTTATTCTGTTAATTTTTCATGGGATCTATTTTTATTCATCCTTATCTCACAATTTTATTAGTGTGATTTACTTTTATCATTTCTAAATACACAATAAATGTTCATTTTTCATAATCAATTTTTTGTGTGATATGACCTTCATAGATTAATGGTTAACCCATTCTTCGAAATCAATGGGTTTAAGCTCTAATCATAATTGGATAAATAAAAATAATCTTGACATTATTTATCTTCTTGATATGTGGTGAAAATGACAGAGTAGGTTGTAAAGTAAGAGAATGACCATTGAAGGGATTTTTTCAACATCATTTCACTTTATATTTATCTCCACATTCAAACAGATAATTTGAGAGAGTATGTCGTAGTGTGTACATGATTAATAATCTCATGAAGCCCACTTCATCCAATAATATATTTTCACCATGAGTGGTCTGATTTGGTCGTGCTATTAGTTTTGGTATAAACTTCTTACACTCTATGATAGTAAATTCATTTGTGTTCATAATCTTGGGTGAGATATGTGTTAGGATTCAGAGATCTAGCATACACTATGTATGATTGGAAAATGGTTTAATTTATTTATAGAATAGTGATCGATACATTATAAGTATATTGACCTAGATCTATGACTTCTTCTTAATAACTACTATAAGAATTTCGCTTCTTGTTTCCTCTTTTTTCAAGTCCGTTTTCACTAATTATTTTCCTCCACACTTTTTGTCATTTCTATCGTTGTTCCATGATGATTCTACATTTTTAAAAATATTTAAAATCAGAAAATGTGTTTTGGTGAGATACTTTGGATATTTGATAGTGCTACATTGTGGTAAACCATTGTGTTATCTACTTTCCTATATCATGGGAAATTATAAATGTAATGTTATATCCCAAATATAAAGTCAACATTCTATCACTAGGAATCCTCTTGGGATTTGGGTACACCCTTTATACTCTATTGGGATTGGGCTACTACACATGTACCATGTTGGGATTGGTATAATACCTATATACCCGCTTGGGATTGATAAAATATTGGGGTAACTTCATGGTTTGGGTATTACCACCCATGTACCATTGGTCATGGAATTAAAACCCATGTACTCATATTATTTGGATTGTGACATGTGTATGCTTCTTGAGCATGAGATAATTATATAGTGTAAAATTTTCCTCAGGAAAATCCTTATGTTCACCGTTTTGACGTCCTGGTATGTAATCACTAACAATGTATTTAAAGGTGATATATTAATCCAATTTTAAATAATACATAATTTTTTGTGATTATTGAAAAAAATCATTAATCACATAACATGTTACTAATTGGATGAAAATTGGGTTTGGCCAAATTTATATATTTTGTCACTAAAAGTGACCTCAATAATGAAAATTATTGATATCCAAAATTCAATAACACCAAATGAATATTTTATATAATCATTTAGATGGTTATTTTGAAAATTCAAAATCCGTTGAAAATAATCAATTATGGAAATGGAAAAATTTAATAGAAATAATACTATTATTTATATAATTTTTAATCACTGATGGGAAAGATAATTTTATAGTCACATTTACAAAAAATGTTAATTTTTTTAAATTGATTAAATTTAAAATAATATGTGGAGTGGAATATTTAACTTTAATTTTTAAAAGGTTCTAAGACATTTTAAATATTTGAAATTTTCATATTTGAAAACTCTATCAAAAAAAAGAAAATTTTACAATCAAAACTATTAATGATTAATAATAAGTTCACATGAGTAAACATATATTATAATTTAAAAATAATAAAGGAAATAGTTTTTGGGAATAATGATCATGTGAATGGAGAAAATAATATTTAAGACTGGTATTATGGTTTCTTTAAATACATTTCCCTTTTGTGAGAGTGAAATTTTTCAACAATGTATATTTTTTTAGAAAAAATCCTTTAAATCCATATTGTAAAGTTGAAATATATTATAAAATAGTAAATAGAATATGTTATGAAATTTAAATGAAATACTCTTATGAAATAATTTTTTACTCAAAATAAATGAAATTTGAGTAAACCAAATCCCTTACGATTATCATAATTATTGAAGGAAAAGATATTTGGAATAGATATTTCGTGGTAGAAATATAAATACCTAGAAAAAAGAAATATAACATACCACATAGTGAAACAAAATATATTAATTAACCCAAATTATATGTAATATGTTCAAGAAGATCAATTATAACTTAATGTGTTATAATTATGTCAACAAATTCCCTTACATTGTAATTTTAATTGAAATTAAAAATCCATCCTAACTAGAAAATTATGAAGATTTTTATATAAATTATATTTCATAAAATATAATTATTAAATAAATACATGTCCAATATATACACCATAAAAGTGTGGAATTTGGTCAAATTGAATCATATCCCAATGTATAAAAATATAGATTCTGAAACCCTTACAGTAGGGGTAAAATAAGAATAGAATGAATATAAGAGTGTAACCATAAAATGAACATTAAAATATAATGAAATGAATGATATTAATAATTTTCAAAATAAAGTCGATACATAATATAGAATATAAAATAATTTACGATTAAGAATTAGAAACATGTCTAATATTAATGAATAGAGGGAATAGATAACCCTTACCTCAAGTCCTTATTTATATTGAAAGTGTGGCTAACATCTATAATGATGAAATTAATTATGTTAAATAATTATAAAGAACCATTTATATATATAAATGACTATTTACTATTATATTTTAGTCATTAATTAAATATTTTTTTGAATAAACAATTTACATAAGGTGGATCAATCGATTTATTTAAAACCTCTTTGGTATAATCAACATGGTCTAATTTGTTGTAAAATTTCATCATTATATGTATATTTGATTATTTTAATTTATTTTGTTATTTCATTATCAAAAATTTTATTCAATTTCATATGTTTTCCAAAAATTGACAACAATTCATTAAAGTTCTATTATATGATCATTTATGGCATTTATTTTTACTATGATCATTTATTATTGATGTAACAAATAAAATGTCAACTATTAATATTCCAGTATATTAATTGTACCATAAATATAACTATTATATATTTAATATATTATTAAAATCATCCATGTTATGTGGTAGTGTAAAAAATGGAACAAGCTATTTCTGGAGGTGGTAGATAGAATGCACACATTACAAGATTTTCATTTTATGAATGATTTTGGAGGAATTTTTAAAATTTATATTATATTATTAAAATAAAATGTGAGAATATTTTTTATACATATATGATCATATATAAATGGATTGAAAATATTTTAGGGATTACAAAAATATTAAGATGATAAAACCATGGTGTAAGAAATAACCATGTTGAGGACTTGATCATTTCCCTCAGTGTATTTAGAAAAATTCGTGCTATATGATAATAAATTGAAACCATAACCTCATTTTAATGGTATTTTATTTTTGTATATCCAAATTAAATAAAATTGAATATGTGTATCAAGATGTGGTGGAAGTTATTCCCTCTCATAATCAAATATAATAGTAACTTTTTTTATTTCCCATTACATTTCCAAAATTGTAGGTCACATTCAATGGTTAATGGATCCCGAAGATTCAAATAATGGATATTGGGGTGATATTGAGTCAATAAAAAATAATCCACAATTTTTTTCACATCATTTAAACATTTTGAGGCATTTAACTTTAGATTTTATCACTAAAAAATTTTGGTTATTCCCATTGGTTTTATGTTTTAACCAAGTAAATTATGTCTTGAAAAACATATAAACTCAACAATCTTACAAAATATTGATTTTCTAAATCTAATTTTATTCACTAAATAATATAATTTATGTATTTTGTTGTTTTCTTTTTCTATAATAAATTGGAATGGATGAGGAAAATGAATATCAGGGTTATAAAATATAATAATTAAATTTAATACATAAAACAACTAATATTAATTAAACAATTCTTAGAAAATAATGCATTTATTATTATCATATTCATTAACGTTAATATTAGTAATAATAGTTTTCTTCTTAAGAAGGTATTTAAAATATAAGAATATATAAATATTTTGCTTTAAAATATAAAATCTATTCTCCTACATTTCATTTCTAAAATGAATGAATAATTTTTAACCAAAAACTGTTTTAATGTAATATATTAATTAGTTTCCAAAATATTAATCCTAGGTTTTATAAATTCATCATAGTTTTTATAAATTAATTATTATACTTAATAAATATAATTTCGGTCTAATAAAATGTTTTATAAATTCATTATAGTTTTTTTATTCACCAAATAGTTATTTACAAAATTAATATCTCAAATATTCACCCTAAGTTAATTTTGACATTCTAAACAAAATGATAAGATCACTTTTCATAATTATAATTCAAAATGTTACTATTTTTATATTTTAAATTATAATAAAATAGATAAATGATTAAAAATTATTGAAAAAAATGTCCTTTTAAGAGTTTTATTATTATTAACCATACATTTATGAATTTATTAGTGGTTTATTTTCTTATTTACTATAGGTTTTAGTATTGTAAAATATTTATAACAATTTAAATCTAATATATCATGGAAAATTTTAGATCTGTGTTTCCTATACAAAATCCAATTAATAGAATGTTTATTTAGAGGAAAATATATTTTTAAAACTAAGGATGTAAAATACACCCCATATAAAAAAATTTCATCCTCACAAATTTAATTATCACTTACCAATAAAAATACGTAATGGTATTTATAAAAAAAATTAAATCGAGATATATATTTTCAAGAGATACAACCAATAATTTTTATGTAAGACAAGATAATATATCATTTCATTAATAAAAATATTATATTAATATCATAATCCATTTATTCAAAATATTACATTATATATAAGTCATAGAAGTTTCCTTATAAAAATCCTCAATATAATCATTTGTAATATCATCTTTCTAACCAAATATTATAACCAAAAATATTATGATAATATCCAATAAAATCATATTAAATTATCATGTTAATATGAAAAATCAATCAAAATATGTCTTATCCAATTACACATTAACTTCAACATATAATACTTTTATTTATACTATGACATAACTGGGTAAACATAAAAGTCATTAAACTTAACATGGGTATTCCATGTTCATTTTCCAATTCATAATTTATAAATATTCAAATCACACTTAATGGTTCATAATGAAAGGGATAATTTCTAAATCATGTACTTTGGGAGTGTCTTTCATGGTATGTAGTCATAGGAGCACCCATCATGCATCGAGTGAAATTCTTGTTGATATTCAAATATCCTTTTTAATATGATTAACTCATGGATTATATATGTTATTTCTACATCCACTTGATGGTATTCAAACATTGATTCAATTTCAGAGTTGGGTGTAGACACAAAATTTTACTAAAATTTCAGTTTGTGATAATATGCATAATATGATCCATATTGTTTTCAATAAATATATCTCATCATTATACCTAAAAAACTAAATAAAACGTTATCTAATACAAATTATAAATTCTCAAAGCCACACGCATATATATTTTTCCTCAAATACAATTTCATTAATTATTATATTAGATAAAAATTTATATAAAACCATATTTATTTTACAAAACAACGATAATCTTAAAAATACATATTAGAAATAAACACAAATTGAAAATAGTGGAAGGATTATTTTCATTTATGATAAAATACGTAAGAATTATTTTTTTTGATATATGTGGACATTTCATCGTAATAGAACCACATTAAATTATATTATAGACTTCTCATAAGATATAATCATCCTCATAACCTATGAAATGGAAACATTATAAATGAAAAGAAATTATCGTTAATGTAAAAATAAATAAAAATTTACATTTTTCATATCATTTGAATATGATAAATCATGATCATAGTATAAATAACTTATTAAAGTAATTGTGGGAGATTTTGAGTTTCCAAAAATACATAATTGAATGACGTTGTGTCTCAAAAAAACTTATTGGATTATATAGAAATGAGATAATAAACTTGATACACTGTATCATGAAAAAAGAATATAAATGTTTCTTTATATAAATATAATGAAATCGTAATCTAGTAGTGTAGAAATGGATACCTGGTTCTCAAAATACATTACGATTGGGATAACAACTTGTGTTCCCTCTTGGGTTTGGGGAATTAATTTTATAACCAACTGGATATTGGATACAACACATTTACTCTCTTATTGTCGGTAAAATAACCATGCACCTTCTTATAATTTATGTTACCACCTTTTCACCCTTGGGAATGGACTTACTACCCATGTACCCTTAGGCAATGGTTTACCAATCGTGTTCCTTGTGTAGTATTTAAATAATCCTTTTAAGTATACTTCTTATAGCATTATTTATAAAATTTATTGATAAATATGAGGGAAATAACACACTCTAAACATAAATTATCCATAAATATGTATTCCACATAAAATTAATCATTAATCACATTTAATGAACCATTCAAAATAAAAATAGATTTTGTAACATTTCTATATGGTCCAACCAAAATTATCATGATGAATGTAAATGGATATTAAAAAAATTAAATAACCCAAAAATAATATATTTTAGTAATATTTAGAGGGTGTGACATCAATAATAATTCATATGGAAATAAATATTTTAGAGATAATGAGAAAATGAGAGCGAAATAAAGAAAGAGTTACTAAAAAAACTTATATATTTGTTGTGAAAGATGAATATATAGGCATAATGAAAATTCATTTTAAAAAATATAAAATAATTTTTTTTGAAATTATTTAAATTTAAAATATAAATTTAAATATTATATCAACGTAAATACATAATTAAATAAAAATTATAAGCCAAAATATCATAAAAAATTTAACATTTTGAAAAAAGAATATTCAATACTTGATATTTGAAAAAAAAATATAGGCTAAAAAAGGTGAATTGAAATTTTTTTGAAAACTATAATTTTGAAAGAGAAATTAGTAATATATATTTGAAAAAATATTAAAGATTTATAATAAAAAATTTGAATGGAGGGTAAAACATTTGACTTCAAAATGATGAAAAATTATTTAAATATTTTTAAAAACCATTAATGAAATGGCATATCATAAGAATATGTATTGAATTTTAACATTGAATATGTTTTATTTAAAATAGTACAGTCACATGGGTAAATAGAATTTAGTTTTTGAAAATAATTATTTAACTCATTTTTTGGGGGTATAATCGATATGGAAATAGAGGAAAAATATTTGTTAAATGATAAAAGAATTTTTAATCTAAAAAATGAAAGATTTATGAGGAAGAAATTCATTGAGAAAAAATTTATTTAGTGGAAACTATCATTTTTCCATAAGAGAAAATTTTAATGGTATTATTAAATTGGGAATTGAATAATCAATTTGAATTAGAACACTATTCCTCATGTAATAACATTTTAACTTAAACAAAATAATTTTTTTTAACTAAATCCCTTACGAATATCATAATTATTGAATAATAAATAGTTATAATGTGTTTACATGTGTACTAAATTTAAATCCTTATAAAATATAAAATACATCAATTGAAAATAAACGAACATAATGTACCTAACTTATTCAAAATAAGTTCAAGAAGAACAATCATAAATCAATAAACGAGAATTGTGTAACCAATAACTTGTACATCATAAATATCATTCAAATTAAAAATATACTAATAGTGTAAAATAATTTTATATATATATTGCTTATATTTCTTGAAATATTATAATCAAATTAATCCATATCCATTATATGCAGTAAATAGTAAACAAGTTTCCAATACATTTCATAACTCAATAAAGAAAAAATGAGATGAAAAAATATTTATAGTTGTGATAATGTAATAATACGAAGAACATAAAAGGGTTACCAAGAGATGCAAATTTAAATATCTGGAAATTAAATACAATCACCATAATTTAGCGTAATATTGAAGTTATTTCACTACATAGAATAAATTATTGTCCACAATATTAAACATGATTCATATAATTGAAAATTATGAAAAGTAACCCTTACCTTGGGTCCTAATTTATATTTTGTGTATCCATAACATCCAGAATTATCTAGTATATTTAATTAATAACATTATTAATAATTGTTTTAATTATTTTTCATTTTATAAATTTTTTTTATCAAATAATAATTATTTATTTAAATGTTTTTATGTATGGTTTTTACTTGAGTGATTTTGTCGATTTCGTTGAAACATCCTCAACATATTGAATATAGTAACATGAATAGTAAAATTATTTCAAAATATTTATAATTTTTTTCTATTTTTTATTTTTTTAGTAAAATATTACAAAATTTAGACATTTCTATAGGCTTTCTCAAAATAAACCCAGATTAAGATAAGTTCTCCGAAATTTTCATTTATGGAGATTAATTTTCTTATGATATTTATTGATTATATAAATTATGAAATGTAAATTTTTTATTGAAATATTTTTAATAATTTCATAGATTGAAAAAATATATCTTAAAAATAATTTTTATTTCATTCATGTATGGAAATAATAGAAAAATAGAATGCATAATTTATAGAGAATGTAGTTCGAAAGAATGCATGGCAACACCTTCTATTTTTTAATGGTTTTAGAGGTAAGTATAAAAAGAATATTCCAGTAGTATAATTAAATTTAATAATTTTTAAAACATAAATATTATATTTAAATCATGTATATAAAATATTTTATGGGGTATAGTATGGTTAAAAAGAAAATTCTTGGGTGTAAGAAATACCCATGTTTAGAACTTGATATTATCCTCAAATATCTCCTTAGAAATGGATGACAAAATATAACTAATTTCGACTGTATTGTTATTAATTTGTGATTGGATTATGGTTGAAAAAATTTAATAATTTAATGTAAAAATTTTATGTTTTAGGTTTATCAAGATGTGGAGTAAGTGATTCACTTTTCTATGTGAAGGGAAGTCTAATTTTTTGTGTACCTTTTACATTTCACTAATAATTTATCACTATTCATGGAATAAAGGATAAAAATATTTTATATATTTTATTTTGGGGTGATCTTGGGTCCTAAAAGAATTATCCATGAATTTTCCCCTTGTTTTAAACATGTTTTGATTCATTAACCATTTTATTAGAACACTTTATCATTTTTGGATTTTACATTGGTAACTAGTTTTTAACTAATGACATTATGTTTTCTAAAATATAAGATAATATATAAATACATATCTTTATTTTATATACTTATACTAAATCTATATGTAGTATAATTAAATTTATAAATGATATATAATTATCTTTTATCATTAACTTTTAAATATATTGAAATAAGTCCTCTGTTGAAAAAATATTATTTTACCCTTAAGTTTTCATAATATTATATAAAATTAATTACCAATTAAATGAGTGGTAATATATTTATATATATATAAACATAATATTAAATTAAATATATAAAATTTATCAATTTAATTTATTAGTTAAAAATTACACAATATCAATAATTATTTTTTGAAAATAATCCTTTCACAATTACCATTGTTATTAACTTTAGTCATAGTAATCATTCTTTTATACGTAAAAATATAGTTGAACATATCACATAATAAAAAATTTTGATCCAAAATATGATATCATTTTTTTAATTTCATTTCAAAAAGGGATGTAAATAAATTTTGAATAAGAACAGTTTTTTTATAAAATGTAACAAATGATTCCTGATAATTAAACATTGGTTTTATAAATTTATAATGATATGTTCTAAATAAACCTTCTTAGTAAATAAATATATATTTGGTATAAAAAACTATTTTTAATTGTTTATGTTACATTTAGTTCGAGGAAAACATTATATTATTTTAAAAATTGATTTTTTTAAATAAGAAAAAAATTATATTCATTATTAAAAACTCCAAAAATCACACGATTCAAGTTTTGATATGCATAATTCAAAAATATTGTTCATTTTAAAAAATTAAAATTATAAAATTTATATATTAATATTTTAAACAAAACCGAAATATATAAACCAACACTAATTTTATAGAAAAAAATACAATTATAAACATTAAGTGTTCCTAGTCATATTTTTTATGTATTTAATATTGATTATAATAGTTTTATTTAATAAATGTTTCATTATTCATATATTTTCATAAATATAAACATATTATATATTATTTCTGTTTTCAATTTCCTATTTCATTTGAGATAATCTATTCACAGAATGTTAATTTAGCTAAAATTATAATCTAAAATCTTAGGGAATTAGAATTACAAAGAATATATGACAAAAAAACATAGTTCCACCTCAATATTATCTTCAAAACCCATAATGACTATTCGTCATGATATCTAGTAAAAAGTATATAAATTCATATATAATAAATGTAATCTTTTAATTTCTTCTAAAATAAAAATGTCGGTAGTGAGAGTAATACTCAATAGGTTTCCAGTAATAGTGCCCCAAATTTATACCACAATATCTTAAGTGTTTGTTTGTAGATAAAATAAATATTTGAATTACAGAAAACACAAAATAAATAGTGTCTAATATTTGTGTGATAACAAGACCATCACAAAACATGACCTCACTTGCATCACCCAATTTATTAATTATATTAATCATATACATATCATAAAGTAATATCAAAAAATAAATGAGTAATATAGATGTACTCATATGTAGGAAAAGAATAACTAGGGAGGCATGGCATAGAAGCACTCCCATATAGGAAACATATCTTTGAAATTTGTAACATTTCCATACCAATGTGTATCATAACTAGGGATCATCTCCAAAAAATTTAATTCCCCCATCACTCTTTGACATATCCAAAACACATCTTAAAGGGGTAAAATATAAAATAGATGACACGTAGAAAATGTATACTAGAAAGATATAACTCATCTCTTCCTGAGTATACGGGCATATGGGGGGCCCCTCAAAACATTTTTACCACCTACCACCTTATGTAATGTAATAATACTATATGAAAATTTAATTATAAGATCACAATTACATATACAAAATTTTCTTACCTAATTATTAACATATTATGACCCCCATAAAATAGAATATGGTAATCTAGTTAAAACTCTTTGATCCCCGCAAAATAAACTATCATACAGAAACAGAATTTAAAAAATGGAATAAAAATAAAATATTTCTTTTGTGATCATCTAGTTGTTAAATAACAATATAATCAAACCACAGAAACTCCGAGTCATCTTCCTTGAGGTACAGTCAATAAAATGCGTCACAAAATCAAAAATACATAAGATATATTCAAAAAATTATGTAAAAAATATCACCATACCTAGATCTAAAATAAAAAAATTATCATCTAACTACTAGATCAAGGATATTACTGAATAAAATCAATTCATAAATCATCTCACCCAACATGGTCATCACAAATATAGACCCAAGAAATAATATACATCCCCCAACAAAACCATCACTATTAGGCCATATATTATCCATTATATCTTACATACCGATTATGTCGAGTTCAACTAATAAAAAATATAAAAACATCTAACTCATGGGTATTAAATATTCCAACCCCCTTATTCATAGTTAAAAACCAATTATTTATGAATATATTTATCTTGAAATAAATTTTATTTTTTCAATAGCTTGGGATATATTCAACCTAGAGACAATATGATTTGTAATATATTAAATCATTTCCACCAATATGTTAATTTTTTGTACATGAATAGGTATAAAAAAATTATAAAAATTAAATGAATTATACTTTTATAAAATAAATTTATTTCTTATCAATAAATTATAAATGAGAATAAAAATCATTTGAATGTAAAATAAATGTTTCTCTGAAGTGCTATTTTTATGTGTCAAATATGTTTTTCATCATTACAAATTAAATTAATCCATATTGGTGAATGATTTTATATTATTTTATATATAATATATTCCAAAAAATGTTTTCTCATACATGAAATTATTTACCAAGTCATGTGATAAGAATAAATACAGTTTTATGCATAAAACATTTATTTTTTAGAAAAGTTGATTCATCATGTTTTGTATCATAATTTTAAAATTATTATTCACAAATTTTAGAAGAAAAAAATTATATATTAATTTTTAGAATAAATTTTCTGTGATTATATTAGAGGGGTTTTTTAATCATTTTTTAAATATTATTTGGTCCATGAATATGAAATATACAAATTATTAATAAAATTTGTGTTTTTGTTTAAATAATTAAAAAAATATTTTTTAAAATGGGTAAAAATGAAAAATTAGTTCAAATATTTTATTATTATTTTTATTGTTTATGTTATTATAATCATTTTATGTTGAATTAGAATATAAAATCATCTTATATGTATGATAAATTTTCCTCAGAATATAACTTTTTCTTTATTATTACGGGTTAAAATTTGAAATAAAGTCAATCATCTTTTGGAATTTAATTTGAGAAAATGTATTCCATAAATTGTATCACAATAATTATTATTATTAAAAAATTTAAACTTGATTTGTGGTCAAAAGTAATAGTAGAAATAGTAGAAATTGGTTACTATGGTTATGTTTAAAACAGATTTATTAGGTGATAAACTTAAAAGATAAGGGTTATCAGGACATAAAAAATTATATATTATATATTTTATATACATATTTAAATAATACCTCATTTATGGAACTTTAATAGTATATTTTATATCTATTTTTTCAAATAAATTTATCTGACATTATTTTAAACCACTAAAATATTACAACTGTGCCACACACTATATTTATAAAAAGGGACATACTCCATTTTATTCTTCACACCTCTTATGTAATTTATCTATACCAAAAATAGAAAAAAAATAACCTATATAAATATTTTAAATTATATATATTATTTTACTCTAAAAATACCAACCCTAGGATCCTCAATAAGAGATCCAGAATCAGATATTTCAAAGAGAATGTAATTGTATTCATGGAGATATTTATTATTAATTATTAATTTTCCACCTCCAATTATGTGTTACTAATTAAAATATAATATAAAAATCTTAAACATATAATTATATAATATTGATTCTATTTATAAACCTACATCCATATTCTCTTCTATCTAATGGGAAATGAAACTGGTGATCATGTGTTTAATAGGATAGAGCCTTGTGAATCTACGTAATCTGTTTTCCACAACTACCTCTCATAGATAAATATAATGATTAATTTTAAGTATATAAGTGTAATATTAAAGAAATAATTATTTTTAGAGAATTACAATATCACAAAAAACTTTTTATCTTCCAATATTTTGGAAAAAAATAACATCACTCAGGCATACATGTGGACAACCACTGTCATGAATCGATGTGATTAATTTTTCATTTCCACATTACCTAGATTGTAATAAAGATATATTAAATTATTATATATAATATATATGATATTATTATTACTATTTAAATGTTATTTTATATTTACCTTTCTTTTTTCCATCCATAAAAAATTGAATACATCGTACATGCATACACATGATATACGATGTCCATGAACAGTGTAATTACTTTTTCTATCTATATCCTTTATAAGGATGATTCAAAATATATATATAAAAATAATGGATATTTTTTATGTAAATATCTTTATTTTAATTTTTCATATTATAGATATATAACCATTTGAAAATAAAAAACAACTTATCTGAAACATACATGAAAAATAAAGCAGTAATCCCCCAAAACGGTTATCTTAATAAATAATTGTTAATAAATTGGTGCTAAAATTAAATAATATATGTTATCATATATATAATTATGGTTGTTAATATATGTATAATAAATATATATTTATTTTATTTGTGGTTTAAACACTTACTAAGGATGTTAAATAAGAGGTATGGGTTTTTCTTCTCAAATTTACATCTGTGTGACTCATACCATATTCACCACTTGTCACATTTATATGGTTTCTATAGTTCAAATGAATTTATATTAGGATGGTAATTGTGAAAATTAATTCAATATATATATATAATTTGATATTTATTATGGTTTTGATTTGATGGTTACCAAATTGGAAAGAGTTTTACGCTACAATAATAATATTTAGATATCTTTTTTATGATTAAGTTCCCAATGATGAAATTTCATGATATAATTCTCAATAATATAGTGATTTTTTTTATCCATAGGTTATATAAGCTAAAAAAAATTCTATTAGTTTCATTTTACTCTATATAATAATTCAAGAGACCAAAATAATGATTTTATAGAAAACTTAATTTATTTATCTCTTCAGTCAATAATCCATTTTAATCCATGTATTTTTTTTAAACATGTTTGAAATATTGTTTTGAATATTATAATATTATTTTTAAATCATTTTTAAACTTGTGTTACATTTTTATATGCATTTGTAAAAGGAATAGTTTTCCATTTTTGAATTATTGACTTTTGACTTTTTACCTAATATGTGAATGGAATATTTTAATAAATGTATACAGTAAAAAGATAATTCTTTATCATCAGGAGACATAATTACTTCCATGAAATGTTTCCAAGGTTCTTCAATAAAAACATTTTCCCTATTATTTTCGTTTTTTTATTTTAACGTTGTTATTTTAATATGAAAATACAATTTTCTTCAAAAATATTAAAAACATTTTCATTGAAAATGAAATCCTCTAATAATAATTACACATTAAAATTGATATGATCTAATGATACTATATTTTTTTATATAGATGGTTTATAATGATTAGATATTTAAAAACCCATATATTTTTTATGTGTTATACTTTGCTGGATTAATGAGATGTTTAGGAATCTTGGTTTCCTTTCACTGTTTCTGTTGTGATGATGTTAGGAATGTTTTTTAACATTTTACCAAAAACAACTATGGTTTTAATTATTATATTAGAGGTCCCAGAATTATATATCCTTGTAATTCATTTGTTAATGTTTTATAACTCATGAGACAATTATGGGTTGCAAGAACATGTAATTGATCCCCTGTTGGAAACAAATTGTTGTGCTTCATCCACTATGGGATATTGGTGGGGATTCTGAGACATTTACAATATGGTAATCATGTTGGGATTCCATATATGCTAATATTTTATTTTCCCACTTTCTATCCTTCACACATGAAATGGTTTTTATACCAATAATGGGGACAATATTTTATGAAATGAAATTATGGTTTGTGATTTCATTGTAATGATTTCTCACCCTTGTGAAAAATATATTCTAAAATCATAATTCTTTATGAAATAACACATGTTTTTTTATCTTTCATATTTTTTGAACATTATATATTATGATAAAAAATCATTTATATTCTTATATTCTTTCATATGATCATCTATTGAAATTCTTCTTTTTTACGCTTATGGGGAATTTGAGCTCACCCTATCTTATGTTTCCCTTCCAAGGGTTATTAATAATTGTTTTAAGTAGAATATGTCTATGATGAGTACTAAATGAGAAGATAAATTTTATAGAGGGAGATGATATTTTATGATATAAGAAGGTTGTGTATCTAGTATCCAAATTCACTAATCCTTTATTGTAAATAGGCATGTTTTTGTTAAATTTATTGAATATTCATTCAATATATGTAATATTTATGTATGAAATTATTGTGTCACAATATATGGTATAATAGAACTACATAGATAACCTTGGGTAACTGGGATGAAAAAACACCTGTGAGAAACCTTATGATAATCCAAAATATATGATAATTTACTATGTCATTGATAATAATGGAGTTTATGTTTATTATAAAACTATCCGGGTATGCATACTAAAAGTGGATGTGTTTTCTAATGAAGATGCATCTAGGAGTAATAACCCCCAAAAGAGTTATTCGAGTATATATCATCCATCCTTCTGGTGCATGGTGACTGTTTCCTTACTATACATATGTTTAAAACTACTAGGGTGTATTCTTAGTCTAATCGACAATTTCCATATGAACCAACATTGAGGATTTGAAAAACCGAAGACCATGAATGACTAGGGGTGAATAAATGATTCAAATATTTAAAAGAAATTTTCATGATTTGTACATATTATAAATTATTTTTTCATGATTATACTATCATCAGGAATTATTATTATTTTTTCCCACACTCCGATTTTAGGTTTTAAAATATGGATGGAAACAAGAAGCTTCATGTTACTGGTGAATGCAATAAAAAAAGAATTATTGATCTCAAGAGAAACTAAATAAAATATGAACAAGAATTGAAAACATTTTAATTATGTATAATCAACTATCTTGATATAATATTAACAACGTCAACATCAGTGACATTCCAAATGTTTCAAAAAAGAGGAATACAAACTTTTATGATTGTTTAAGTGGTAATAAACGTATATAATCAATTCTCAATATTAAAAATGTCACTAATGTGTGAAAGTAAACCATAAGAATATCTCAAATAAAGGGAGAAAATGTTTGTTATGTGGAAATGAAGGCAAATAATATTTGAATTGTTGAGGATTAAAATGTATTCTGTGTGGGGAGCATGATAATTACTTGGTAAATTCCTCAATATAAGGGTTAAAACCTATACCAATGATGTTATTTTGTTATTCCAATGATTTAAGCAATATAATTTATTATTATATATATTTTAATGTGAATAATTTTTATATTAAAAT
Organism: Viscum album; assembly: GCA_963277665.1. Lineage (NCBI taxonomy): Eukaryota > Viridiplantae > Streptophyta > Magnoliopsida > Santalales > Viscaceae > Viscum > Viscum album. The sequence goes on along the minus strand of OY728146.1, from coordinate 928,574,843 downwards.
ATTTTATGATATTTATCTTATAATAATCATGAATCATATAATTATTTTTTTCATGAATTTTTTTATTAAGTATTTATATGAATGTGTAGAATGTTATAAAAAACCAATGAAAGTTATTTATTGGTATGTTTATATTTAATTTAATAAAAATTATTGAGGGAATAATAAACACTAATATGTTCCCAAGGTTGAGATAATAATGTTTCTTTATGATAAAAAGATCGTTGATTTATTTTATGTAAATTTGGTAATATTTTTGCATAAAAATTGGATACTGACTTGATGAAAAAGTGACTTATGATGAATTTTATTTCATTTTTGGATTTATGGAAAATATTAGACACATTGACATTTATGTTTTTGGAAGAATATATGTTTATGGAAAATAATATTATTTTGAGAAACGATTATCATTTATCAATTTAATATGTGATCATGATATTCAAATTTTTCATTGTATCATTTTATAATCAATATAAATCTTACTCCTTTTATTCCTAATGTCTTAAATTATAATTTTAATGTCAAATATCAGAATATTATAACTCCTTTGATATTTAGTGTTTTTTAATGTTTTGAATTTTCAGAAATTCAGATTCTGAATTCTCTGAAATTCAGATTCTGAATTCTAGGAAATTCAAACTCTGAATTCTTTGAATTTTATATTCCACATTCACTAAAATTCATACATTGATTCAATAAAATTAAGGCGCCAAATACTCTAAAATTCAGACTCCAAATTCTCTAAAATTCAAACTCTGAATTCTTTGAAATTTTGACTCTAATTTTTTTTGAAATCTATAATCTTAATTCTCTGAAATTCAGGTTTCTAATACACTGAAATTATGATTCTAGATTATCTAAAATTGTGGTACTAAATTCCCAGAATACAGTCACTGAATTCCTCATAATTCAAACTATGAATTCCTCAAATTTTAAAATCTGAATTCATTATATTTAAGACTCAAAGTTCTTTTAAATACCGGCATTATATTCCTCAAAATTCAAACTCTGAATTCATCAATATTTGGATTCCCAATTCCTCAATATTTGGACACCGAATTCCTCAAAATTCATATTTTGAATTCATTGGAATTCAGAAATTGGAATCATTAGATTTCATATTCCAAATTTTTTTGCAAATCTGAATCCAAATATCCATGTTTTATAGACTCTGAATTTTTATTTGGTTATACATTGAATTCTATTTTTTACATAGACTCGAAAAAATAGATTTGGATAGGTAACTTCTATTTACTTACACTTATTATTAAATGATGTCATACAATCTATTTCTAACTAACTTTTTATTTGTTGACACATGTACAGGTCACTCCTAATTTCAAGGAAAAATATAACACTTGGATAAGGGAGATGACCATTAGAGAATTTCATATAAATAGGATCTCATTTTAATGAGCTCATAATTTTTTGATGATTATAGAGATTTCATTCTGCAGAAGTTATTTCTAGAGAGAGAGAATCTCATGTTTTTTTGGTATTAAACATCTTGATCAAAATGATTCGTTAAACTCTTATTATTACTGAGTAAAATCGATGGCTTCTAAGGATAGAAAGACAACGGTGTCGACTACCTTAATGTTTGAGGACATCCAGGGATAAGATGACAGAGGTACTGACTACCTTAAATATCCAAGGTTTGTGGGGATAGAAAGACATATTCAGATATTCTTATTGAGTGATTACCTTGGGGTGGGTAAGATATAATTTCCTGAATGTATAAATCAAGGGACCTTTATCCATGTATTTTTGTTACTGTACTCTTTGGGTTAAAATATTTCATACTTGTTACACGTTTGGTTTAATGTTTTTCCCCTTCATTTTGAATAAATAAGGGTGAATAACATTCTTAGACATTATTGTACTTTTTTATACTATGATAAGTAAGATTCTATATGCTTCATGGTAAAATGTTTACCATGTAAATGTTCCATCCGTTTCATTTCTTGAACCATATTTTTCGAACCTAACTAGTTTTTCTTGTACATCTAAAATATGTCTTGTGAATTTACCTTCTTTATCTTTGATAAATATAGTTTTCTTAAGGTTAATAATCAATTTTTTGAAACCTATAATTCACCCCAGCTGTTAATGGATCATCTAAATCATTATTTTGATCCTACAATTTGTATCAGAGCAGGTCTTTAAAATACTTATATTCACATATATGTTTTCCTGTTCAATCATTCATTTTTCTGGATTTTTCTGGCTTAACTTTTGTGGCTTATGTTTTTTTTTGAGATTTTTACCATTGTTGACAAACAATTTTTATTAACATGTTTTTTTAAAGATTTTTTTTCTTATAGAATGGTTGGAATGAATGTTGGTCTGATTGAAAATATAAATCCTATAAGACCACCTATTGGTTATGGTAATGATTATTATTACCGATGATATTGAATGATGTAGTTTGATATTAATACTGGAGTAGACAATTTTTCAATGCTTACTGAAGATTAAAAAATTCTTGACATGGAAGTCAAACACATCACCAACCAAGAAAAGTCAAAATATCAACTATATTACAAGGTACACAGTACTTTTTTGTGTTCTATGACCAATAATATATATAGACACATTTTTTCTTATAAATATACTAACTCTATCTAGAAGAAACTTGATGTTATACAATTTGGTACATCTAAATTAATAGAGACTAGATGAGCTATGCTTACAGCTAAATATCATGGATTATTATTTCATTATGGAGAACCAATTTGTAATGTGAAAAAATATAATTATGATTATTGTCAACAGTTTAAAATCTATGGGTTAGAATGGTCTTGATGATGAAGCTATTTTGGACAAGATTATTGATATTATTCCTAATAAGTGGGAATCTAAGAGAACAACTATTGATGAGAATAGAAAAGTGTCTCAAATTACTCTTGATGAGATTTTTCGAACTCTTCATCAACATGAGAAATGAATGAAAAGGGATGATGATATAAATAAGAAGAGGAATGGAAATGGAACTATAGCCTTTAATAATACTAAATCCAAGACAACTGAAAGGGTTACAAGATCCAAGTCATAAAAAGTAATTTTTTTATCTAAATTCTACGAAAGTGAACATTCTGAGAATAATCATGCTAATCCTTCTAGAAGGATGAACAAGATATTTGGAATGAAATAATTTCAGTATAGATATAAGAATAAAGAAATAAAAGGCAAAAAAGACTCGAAAGTCACTTGCTATGAATGAAAAAGCGCAGGACATATAAGGCTATATTTTCCAATGCTTACAGGAAAAGACAGAAAGGGAAAATATTCTGAGAGAAACAAAAAGAAGTATTACAAGACTAATTCTAAGAATGTTTTGAAGGCTAATGACACATGGAGTTCCAGGGGTGGTGAATCGTAAGATGAATCCTCAAATTACGAATCTTCTGGTTAGAAGAATCTTATTCTACAAGCCAAACTACCCATTGCAAACAATTTCTTAACAGCCAAGGAACACAATGAAAAATATATTAACAATATATCTTTGAATTAAAACTATACTGATGATAAATATTATGAATCATCAGATGATGACTCTTCCTCATCAAAAGATAAAACATTACATTCTTATGAATAACTAAATTGGTTTGCTATACATGTTGAGAATAAAAATTATAAACATAAGAAAAATCATGATATGGAAAATTTTAGATTTTATATCTCTACAAAAGAAGTGTCGAATCGTTCTAATGATAATGATAAGAAAACTTTTGATTTTTAAAGTATTTCCAAAAATATTTAGAAATTTAATTCTGATAAGGATAAACATTCAAAGGATCTTGAAAAAGTAATTTGTATGAAAAATATTTTAAATGCTAACTCTAGTACTAAAACTAATGTTCTTAAGGATAAAATCATTTTTAGTAATATAATGTCAGAAATATTATCCTTATGAAAATTCCTATCAAAAATTACATCTGGTGAGGAAAATTTTCACAAGATGTATTCCCAAATTCATCCGTTACGAAATCGTACATGTTTTGGTTATACCATTTCAAAACCAGTTTTTAGTAATTACTATTTTGATCCCCTAAGAGATCCATTTTGAAATAAATTTTAGTATGGTGGACATTGGGTGAAAAAAATTTCTTTAAATAGAACCCAGTCCTTAGGTTTTGATAAATATTATTTATTTATGAAAATGTTGATTCCTAAAAATTTACTTTTTGGAATTGACATATCCATGAATGTTTGGATTTCGACAGTTTAATTCCTTTATATTCTAAAAAACAAAGAATATACCAACAACAATACATGGTACAAGGATAGTGTATTTTACTGACATAGTACTGAAACAAAAACATATTTGAAAATATTATTAATATGAAAAGATGAAAAGGTACTTTTAGAGATAATGCTCAGGGTTAAAATGTTGGTATATGTAACATTGTTTTTCATGGAAAATCTTGAATATCAAATGTTTTGTTTGATAATGGTCTTAAGCACAAAATCATTATCATATGTCAATTATGTGATGAAGCTTATCTTTATAATTTCTATGATGATTAGTTCCTAGTACAAAATTCTAAGAATGAGTTTATTCTTTACACCCATAGGCAAGAGAATGTGAACACATTAAACATAGAAGTCCATAAGAGCCAAGATCTACCTTGATTTAGTGTAATGGAAGATCAATATTGGTTATAGAATAGAATGTTGGGACATCTTAACCTTATAAACCTATGAAAACTCTCGAAGAGAAGACTTGTTAAGGATCTACTATAGGTTAGATTTTATTATTAAATTTTTTTTGATCCTTGTAAATATGGTAAGAAACATAAATCAAGTTTTAAATTTATTGGTGAGGTTATAACATCTGATTAATTATAGTTGGTGCATATCAATCTTTTTATTCCAACCCAAATAGGATGTTTTGGAGGAAAATATTATGTATTAGTCTTAGTTGATTATTACACTAGATTTACGTGGGTCTATATTCTATCAAACAATTTTGATGCTTTTTTTATTTCAAAATTTTTAGGGACTATGTTAAAAATGATAAAAACATTCCATTGATTACTATTTTTAGTGATCAGGGAAGATAATTTCAAAATTCATATTTTGAAACATTTGTAGTAAAAATGATATTACTCATAACTTTTCAGCTCCAATAATTCCTCAACCAAATGGTTTTTTTAAAGAATATATCAAATTCATTAAGAGATAACTTGAACCATGATGAATTATTATTCTATATCTAAACACTTTTGGGAAGAATCATGATGTTCTGGTTTCTATACACCAAATTGAGTTTTCGTTATACCTTTTCATAATAAAACCCCTTACAAATTGTAGAATGGTATAAAATTAAGAATATTCTACTTCAAGGTATGTGGATGTAGTGTATATATTCGGAATACTAAATATAATTTACATAAATTCAAACCCAAATATGATAAAGGAAATTTCCTTGGATACTCAAAAACATCTAAGGATTATAGTTTTTTTAATAAAAATACTTGTACTGTTGAAGAAATAGTAAATGTTATGTTTGATGAAATAGATCCTTTAATTTTTAAACAATACCAACCTACACCATAGGATGTGTTTTTGAAAATTGGTTTTCATCCCATAAACAAAGATCATTATTGTAAGGAAAATGTTAAAGAAAATATTTTTAAAGTATTTTACCTAGATTATTTCTTACCATATGTTGATGCACATGTTTTACGAAACCCAAATCAGTTTTTTCTTAAGAATCATTCCAGTGATAGTATCATTGGTGATGTAAATTTACCTGTAAATGCTATAAGTTCCTTAAGAAATGAAATATAACCTCTAGAATTACTTTCCAAATTAGAACAAAAAAGAACTGATGAATCATTAGGTGATGATGATTGGATTAATTCTTTTCAAGATTAGCTAAATGAATTCGAAAGGAACAATTTCTGGATGTTGGTTGAGAGACCTAAGTGAACTTCTGTAATTGGATTAAAATGGATCTTCAGAAATAACTCTTATGAAAATGAAATCATTGTGATAAATAAAGTAATATTAGTTACTAAAGGATATAATCAACAAGAAGTAATAGACAACGAAAAAACCTATGTTCCAGTATGTAGACTTGAATCTATTATTATTTTACTTTTCGTTGTAGCATTCTTTATTTTCAAACATTTTCAAATGGATGTAAAGTCTGCTTTCCCTAATGGAGATGTTTGAGAGGAAGTTTATGTTGAAAAGCCTCCAGTTTTGAACATGCAAACTAACCTGAACATGTTTTCAAACATAACGAAGCTTTATATAGTTTTAAACAAGCCTCTATATCATGGTATGATAGAGTTACCAGACTTTTGATTCAAAATAATTAGGTTATGGGAACTTTTAAGCCAAAAATTTTTATAAAAAAGACAACAAAAATGTTTTTATTGTTCAAATTTAGGTTGATGACATTATATTTGGTTGAACTTATCAATATTTAACTAATTCATTTGAAAATCTATTGAAAACTATGTTTAAAATGAGTATGATGGGTGAGTTAACTTTTTCCCTAGGTTTTAAAATTTCTCAACAACCAGAAGGAGCTAATATATCCCAATATAAGTATATTAAATATCTTCTCAAATAGTATGGATATGACAACACTAAGTGTATATGAAATTCTATTGGTACTTAAAATACGTTTTATCTTGATGAAGCTAGGAAAGGTGTAGATCAAACATCATTTAGATGTATGATAAGAAGTTTACTATAATTGATAGCTAGTTGTCCAAACATAATTTTTTTAGTATGCTTCTATTCTAGATATCAATATAATCCTAAGGAATCTCATCTAAATGTATTGAAACTTTTTTTTCACTATTTAATGTGCACCATGGATTTATAACTTTTCTGTAGCTCTAGAAATAATTTTGTTTTTAAAAGTCTTTTAGATGCTGATTTTTGTGGATGTATAATGTATAGGAAAAGTACATCTGGAACTTGTCATTTATTAAGAGATTCATTAGTTTCTTGGTCCTCAAATATGAAACATTCAGTAACACTTTCTACTACTGAGGGTGAATATGTAGCAGCTAGAAGATGTCGTTATCAAGTGTTGTTGATGCAACACACATTCACAGACTATGGAATGTGTTTTACCAAAACACAGATATTATGGGAAAACACTAGTTCCATTTCCCTAATAGAATACCATACGCGTCATGCTAATACAAAACACATAGATATTAGGAATCACTTTCTTGGGGATCACACTCTGAAAAGAGATATAATTTCTCATTTTATCAGAACACAAGATCAAATTGCTGATATTTTAAATGATCTTTACCTTCTGATAGATTTAAATTCATTAAAAAAGTAAGGAATGATCACCATAAGGTAATCTTCCATATTTACTTTTTGTCGAATCCGATCTCTTTACACTAATAAAATTCTTTTCATAGGTGGGGTAAATTTTCTTATTACTCAAAATTTTTTCATAATGAAAATTTATTCATAATCAAAAATCATTCTTAATCAAAATTTTACATAATCAAAATTTCTTGTAATCAAAATTTCGTAGTCATAATTTTTTTCATAATCAAAATTTTCATGTAATAATATTTTTTTCGTAAACTCAATTATTTGTAATAAAAAAATTTTGTAATCAAAATTTTTTTTCATAAAATTTTTCAAAATCAAGGTTTTTTCGTAATTATAATTTTTTGTAATAAATTTTTAATCAAATATCTGAATCCAAAATTTTCCTTCTTTAAATTAGTTTTGAAATATAACATTTCATAAAGAATAATTTTCCACAATACATAAAATTTTCCATGAAAACTGGAATTTATGTTTCCTTATTTATATTTTTGTAATTAAAGTTTCTACTTGTTGGATTTTCATCTTATTTTAAACAAATTTTCAGATTCACCTTCTAAAAATATGAAAATTTTATCTTAAAACCATTAAAAGATCGGAACCTTCCGAAATCCTTCTTTTTCCATCATCTCAACCAGAAAATCAATGTGCTTTTGTTTTAATCATTGTATAAATATAAGAATATGAATTTTCACCTCATCTCCTATAAAAAGGATCCTTTAATAGTGGTCCACCATCGGCTTTCATGTTCTTCCATGCTGAAGCTCTGCAGCTCTTCTTATGGTTTTTCTTGAATTTTCTTATTTTATCAAATACAAATGTCTTTGAAAGCAACCCTATAGAAGAAAATTTAATCATTTAATGAAATTTAGGAATTTAATATCTATAGAGAGAGGTTAGTTTATCTGATGTTCTTCTCTATGTATGATTCTATTACATAAAATAATATAAATTGAATGGCTGGGAGAGTTTTTCGTATCTAAACCAAATGCACATGATCCTGTTTATCTAGAGTTATTGGTTGAATTTTATGATTTTATATGATTTATCAATGAAGGACGGAGATAAAAGTTTTTTTAAGCATTATAGAAAAACCTCTTCTATTTCCAATAGTATGGAAATCAACATAATTGGAATTCTATATAATGGGGAAGATGATTTTTGGGCGAAAAAAATAATAGATATATCAATAACATTTGATAAGGAGAAGGCGCTAGAGTGACTTGGTTGGGCTGAAGTGAAGAATTCAAAGACTAATCATATGTCTACAAATTTACAGATTCTAGAGTTATGTGTTCATGGATTTTGAGTTCCAAGAAAAGGGGATAAGGATACACTAAAGAAAAGAGACATTTGTGTTTTGGAATTTCTAGTGAACCTCAGAAATATTAATCTGTTGAAGTATTTCATGATTAGAATTATGTATATCATGATTGAGACTTTGAAATCATAGATCATTATATATCTGGTTATTATTTCTAATATCATTCACATTTATCTCGGTTCGTCCAAAATACCATGCAGTTCTAAGCCATGAAATTTCATGATATGTTTCTGAGTAAGGATTCGATCAAAAGGATGAAGGATGGTTTTAATATGAAGTCTGGAGAGTTCAATGACTAATCGGAAAGGTAAATCTAATCCTTATCCACGATCTAGAAGTGGCTATGACATCCATGAAGGTACAGAGTAAGAGAAAGTGGAAAGAACCACAAGCCAAAGAAAAAACTCATGCACTTCTGAAAACCCTGTCAACACCTCCAAAATCATTGAATCAAAAGAACTACCTAGATGAATTTGTTGCTATGTGGAGATAATATATGAATAATGGGGAAGAATTAGATCATAGATTTGGCTTATATCTAGATGCGAATTTTTTTTAATGATTAAGGCTACTGATGAGTTTGAGAAGAAAGAAAAAGAGAAGAAGCAAATGAATAAAATGTCTAATTTCGAGATTGTCCAATCTCCACTGTGGGCTACTGAGAAATATTAGGAACAAATTCAGGAACTAGAATCTTTTATCAAATAACCTGTACTAGTAGACACTCCGGGAATGAAAATGGTCATTCCAGAACCTAATGACGATGATTATATTATGCAGGAAGAAGAAGTGGAAGAATAATAAGAGGAATTTATTGATGACACTAATGATATGATAAAGAATGTTGAAGAATATCATGAGACGAAAATCCCTTCTGAGAAATTTTTGATCCAATCCTCCCATACCAAATCATCTTGACATGAATCCCTAGGAAAATGTGATGAAGGTCAATAAGATGTAAAAAATATTAAATATATGAATGAAGTAACCATCAATTTGTTCAACCAAAGGATCTTGTGGAAGATGCTAAAAAGGAAAAGTTTGAGGAATATAAGATAGTACAACTATCAAATAGTGAACATGAATCACCAAAGGCTGGTAAGATCATTTCAAGAGAAGATAAAGGAAATAAGGTGATATATAATTCACCTATGAAGGACGTGGTGGATAAGAAATATATTTGTGGTTCATATAAAAGAATTATTGATCAGATTGAGAAACATCCTCACCAATAATAGAATCTGATTCAAAATCATCTACTATGGTTCACGATTTTCTAGAAAATATATTAATAAATTGGATGATATAATTCCATTTTTTCTAACTATTGATATGTGATTTCCGACGCTTTATCATTCATTAAATCATATGTTATATTTTGTTTCAATGCTTATGGACAAATTTTTTAGGCTTGAGGCCAATTTTAAATTCTTCAATATTGGGTGTGTTTCTCATAGGAAGTTGTGCAAAGAAATTACTATATTTTCAAAGATGTAAACATAAGAGCAAAAAACATTGATGGATTTCAAGATAATGTGAAGGAAGATTTTGATATTGATGATATAAAGATCAATGATCATACAAATAGTTTCAATGAGAAGCTCAATATTGAACATATTTTTCAGAATCTAGAAGTCAGGGATCTAAATGGGAAACATAATTCAATTTCATTGAATCTAAAAAGAAAAAGGGAGCTTAGAATTAGGTTAAATGAAAATATTAGTAATAAATAAGAACTTTTTAAGACTTAGGAAGAAGTTTTTATGGCTCTAGAAGAATAAATCAAAGATCTGGAGAAGAAAAATAAAGATTAGGATCAGCTACTCAGAAGAAGGATGATTTTTCTCCTTAAGTATAATATTTTGTTGTATTACCTTTCTTTTAAAAAAAATTCCCATTATAATGAAGATTTTGGTTGTTCTTATTGTGTATTATTATATAGTACTATTACTTCAATTACCATATTTTTTTACATTCTCTCAATTCCTTTTTGAAAATCATAAAGGGGGAGAAAGGAATGATAAAAAATAATATGTAAATAAAAAAATTCAATAAGAAAGGGTGAGTCCATCGAAGAGGAAAAATTTTCTACGAATATTACCTTATACAAGAAAAATTTAAATCCGTTTAAAAATTTCAAGAATATTATCTTTATGTATTTCAAAACCAATGGGGTTGTTAGTCGTATTCACTATGATCCATATGTAAAGGCAGATAGGTTTTTCTTTTAAGTTTAAAATGAAAAATTCAATGTCCCAATATATCTTTTCGAAAGGATGTTAGTGGTTTCCAAAAAGTGGGAGATTGATGAGTCAATATGGTTTCCTTATAAATTTTCCATTCCTCTATGTTTTGAAAATAAAAAACACTTTATTATTAGGAAAATAGTTTTTCTCTAAGGATTGTCTTCATAATCAATGTTTTCCTTCACTATGGAAATTTTTAACACTACTATTGTCTTAGTGTTTAATTTTATAATCTAAGTAAATATAACTCATTTTATTTCCAGAGTATAAAATTATGATTTTTATAGAACACCTCAGAATCATAAAATTCTGTCCATATAGAGTGTTGTATTTTCTATTTTTGAATTATCTAAAATTCGGATCATGAATTCTCAGAAATTATGATTCCGAATTCTCTGAACTTCAGACTCTAAATTCCTTGAAATTAAAATTCTGAATTCATATAAATTAAGACTCCAAATTCATCTAAATTCATACTCAAAATTCAATGAAATTTAAACTCTAAATTCTATATAATTCAGACTCTGGAATCTCGGAAATTCAGACTTGGAATTATATGAAATCATGACTCCTAATTCTCTTAAATTATGGTTCTGAATTATTTGAAATTCTGGTTCAAAATTAATTGAATTCGGACTCTAAATTCCTAAAAATTCAGATTATGATTTCATTTTAATTCAAACTCCATAATCATTTGATTTTAGATTCCAAATTCATTGGAAAATTGAATTATTATATCTAGGTCTTATAGACATCAACTGTTTATTTGGATTGACTCAAAATTATTATTTTTTCCTTAGACTCCGAAAATGGATTTGGTTAAGAAATTTCATTTTATTGTCACTTATTATGAAATTATGTCATACAATATATTTCTAACTAACTCTTGATTGAGTGACACATGTGTGGGTGACTTCGAATTTCAAGGAAAAATATGATCCTTAGGAGAGGGAGCCTACCATTGGAGAAGTGCCTATAAATAGGATCTCATTTGAATGAGCTCATAATATGTTGACCAGTCTTTATTTATAGTGAGAGTGACTCTCATGTTTTCTGTTTAGTGAACATCTTATTTAGCATGCTTCATGAAACTCTGATTATTGTTGTGTACAATTACGTGCATATGGGGATAGGAAGACATAGGTGTTGACTGTCATATATTTCAAGGACTTCTAGGGATAGAAAGAATGAGGTGCTGACTACCTTAATGATCGATTGGTTCTAGAGATATTAAGAATGATTTTGATATTATTATCGAGGTTTTACCCAAGTGTGGTTAAGATAAAATTTCTATAATGTATAAATCAATGGACCATTATTCAAGGTTGTTGGATACCCTACTCGTTGGGTTAAAATATTTCATTCTTGTTACTGGTTTTGTTTCATGTTATTTCCGATGCAATTTGATAAATGAAGGAAGTATACCACAATTATACATTCTTGTACTTTTTTATACATTTATATGTTATATTTTATATTCATTAAGGTAGAATATTTTCCTTGAAAATATTCATTATGTTTAATTTCTAGAACCATATTTTCAGAACCTAGAAAGTTTTCCTAATAGAACTAAAAGAGGTATTTGTGAATTTACCTAGTTTAACTTTATTAAACATAGTTTTACATAAGTTTAAAAGCTAATGTTTTTAACTAACAATTCACCCCCCTCTTGTAATTAAGAGTATACATCATTATTTTGATTTTATAGTATTGTTTGGGGATAAGTGTTAATGTTAATCTGATATATATATATATATATATATATATATATATATATATATATTTGAGTGTGTGTGTGTGTGAGTGTTCTTGTGTGTGTGAAATAAAATATTTCAAATTTATTATTTTGGAATTTAGTCAGAAATATTTTTGAGTATTTTTAAGGTTAACTACATATAGAAGGTTTAATGATTAATTTCTTGTTATATTATTGAGGTTTTATATAATAATGACACATAATTATTTTATGGATCTTATAATTTGATAAATGTAATATTTAGTGCTTTAGGAAAAAATAATTCATCATTAATATTCATTTTATAGAGTTATAGATGATGTTTATATTCATCACATCACAATTAAAAGATGCAAATATACTTATGATATAGAATTAAATGAAGTAATTATTTTTCCCCATGTTCACTATATTGATAGTTAATGAATCCATCTACTTTAATAAAATTATTATGAAATAAAATGTATTATTTTACCAAAATTTTAATGAATTAATGACCTCTTAAACCATTAAATATTTATGGTATTATGGTTGTTAAAATTATCTTAATCATGTTCTCTATCACTCTCAATTTATCATTGAGCATTATTATTATACTCCATTTATATATATATATTATGTCATCAAAATAATGTTATTCTATTTGGAAACCCGGTTTTATATTATCCCAAATGGAGTGCATACATCTATTTCCATCCATTAAATTAATCATTCATTGACCCTTTTTTATTTCAGTTTTGGAAAAAAGAATTTAAAAATGGTAAACCATTGATTACTGAGAACAAGTTAAAATTTTGGAAGTGAAATTTTTAAATGCGTATAATTAAATACAATGATATTTTAGAATAAATTTATCTTGAAATAAATTATGTTTCATAAAAAATATGTGATAAACAAAACATTGGGTCTAAATAAACTATTTTATAATCTAGAATTATAATGTAGCTGTCAAATTTGACGGCATACATATGATAGAATATATGAAAATTATACGAGTTAAAAAAACTCTAAACTAAATTCATTGGTCTTAAATTTAGTATAAATTAGAATAAAAAAATTTAATGTAAAAGTAATGTTTTTCTTAAAAAAAGTTTTCACGTAATGAGATTTATATTAATAAATTAAATTATTCAATTTTAGTGAATTATTTTAATGATATTAAAATAATATATTTTTAATAAAATGTTTTATAATTAACTGGACATTTTATATAGGATTGGAAAAATAATAAATGAAGTTTTAAGCATCATATTTTTTTTTCTAAAAAAGTTGCATTGTCATGTTTTAAGAAATTATTTTATTATAAATTTATCTAATTTTATAAAATTTATTTGAAAAAAATAAATACATTTTTTAAATCAACGTGTCTTGATTATCAAAAAGTGAAATTTTTAGAGTTTTTGGAAAAGATAAATTATTTAATAAATAGTGAAAATTTCAATTTCTATTAATAACATATTTTCATTTAATAAATTGTTAAAGATAAATTTTTTTAAAATTTTTTTGAAAGTAATATTATTTAAATTTTTTTATTATTTTTAAATAATCTTATATAAGTTAAATCAATTTTATGTTGAAATTATTTAGAGAATCTTTTTTTACAGAAGAATCAATTTCTATGGAAAACTACTTTATCGTCGTGATTATTGTATTAATTTTAAATTAAATCTTGATAATATTGTGAATATAATATGATGAAATGTATTATATAATATAAATTATTATAATTATTAGCATTTAATAATATTAACATAATTTTTAACAATAATTAAAATTAAAAATAGTAAAAATCTGTTAAGGATATTAATGTCAAAACGTATTTACCAGGAGATAGACTAAAAAGATAAAGGTTAAAATGATCTAAAACATGTCTATATGCTATCTTAAGACCATATATTAAACATATAACAATTAAAGTTCATTAATGTCCCCTTTTTTATATTTTTTATATGAAATTTACTTAACATTATTTTTAAACCTTTAAAAATTACAAGTGCCCCACTCACCTCAATTATAAAATGGTTAATTGTCCATTCACTTATTCAAACATCTTAATACATTTATATCAACCATGAAAATAACATAATATATTCCCAAAATAATTATCCACATTACAGAGATCTTTTAATTTCCAAAATTCTGACCATAATGTCATTAATATGAGATCCATGGAATATTTTTCAAAGTTAATGTAATTATCTTCACCATGTTATTTCATTTTACTTCTTATTTTACAGCCTTCACTTATATGTGAATAATTAAAATATAATAACAATAGTATATAAAATAAACATATATGTTATTATTATTATATCAAATCCTATATCCATAACCACTTCTGTCAAATGAGAAATAAAATAGCAGATCATGTGTATAGAAGACTACCACCTCGTTAGCCATTTCATTTTTTCCCTTCACTTCATCTCACATTTTTATATAATGATGCATTTAAATTATATATATAAAAATATATATATATTATTTGTGACATAATTAAAAATCTATACTTATAATATTACACCTAACCACTTACCATCAATTCCATGAGAAAAATATATTGTTCCTTATGTGTATATGTGGAGTACCTCCCCCATGGAGTGATGTGATTCATTTATCATTTCATATTTACATGGATGGTAATAATAAATTTTTTTGAAAAATTTAAATATTTATTATATAGTAATGATTATTTAATATTTATATAATTTTTACCCTTCTTTTTTCCATCTTTCATAATTTTAAAACAATATTTATATGTGTTTACGATTTACCAACTTCATAGACAGTTTGATTCATTTTTATATCTATAACCTTTATGGATGAATATTTATATATAAATAATGTAAGTATGTGATATTTATATCATGATTTTAAATATTTATATCATATAACAATAATAAAATTATATTTTCCAAAACTAACAAATATATTAAAAATTAATGGAGTTGGAAACCCAAACATTTATTGTAATAAATATTTTTTTTTAAACAACTGATAAAAAATAATAATAAAATCATATATGGTGTTATATTTATGAGTAATTTTATGGGTTAGATTTATACTAACTTTATATTTATTTTAAAGGAGGTTTTAACATGTATGCAGGGTGTTAACCTAGGGTTAGGGATTTCCATCTCACTTTTACATTTATGAGACACAAGTTATATTGACCAATTGTCTTTTTTTAGGGTGAATATAATTCTCATGAATATATTTAATGTTTTGACACATGAAAATTATGGTGATATACATACCCATATAATTTATTTTCTTCTATGATTTTTTAACTTCAACGTTACCAAAGTGGTAGGGGTTTTATCTTACAATTTCATTCCATTATAGGGTTATGTATGATTATGTTTCTGATGATGAAATATCATGATCTACCTATCTAGAAATTAATTAATATTACACTCCTAAAATTATTTCTAGAGATTTCATATTTTATTTATTTTTACCCTCTCTATGAATTAAGGATACCAATATAATGTTTTTAAAGAAAACATAATTTTTTTCTCTATTTGATTGAATATAATTTTTCTTCCATATCCATGTTTTAGAAAAAATTCAATGATTTTTATATACTAAAATAATTTTTTGATTTTATTCTTTCCAATGTTTTAATTGTTATAAATAAAATTCAAAGGAATGCTATCATTATTTTTTAACCATTATAATTTTTCCTTTTTACTAAAAATGTGGAAGGAATATTTAATTTAATGTATCTGATCTGAACCGAATTTCCTACCATCATTAATGATCAATGATTTTATTTTTCCATTAAATTTTTTTTTAAGGAAATGTTTTCTATTATATTTTTAGAAAAAAAATTATTTTTTAAAGAACTGATTTTGATGTTAAAATTATAATTTTCTCATGAAATATTCTTAGTGTAAATTAAATGATATTTAATTCTCAGATGACATCCCTTCATAGAAATAATATTTTATTGGGGATATAATCCAATGATAAAATCCTTATTTTTTCTATGTATGGTTTGTTATTATGATATTTTTATAAAAATGATTTATTTTTCATGTGTTATTCAAGGATGAATTATTGAAATGTTTATGAAACTCATTTTATTTTAACAAACCATGATCTAATGATATTCAGAATATTTTATCATCTTTTAAAACATATTTTGATGGTTTTAATTGTGTGATGGATGTCCCCAAAATTATACTTCTCAAAAAATCATTAGGAAAAGTTTTAAATCTAATGATATAATTATGTGACCCATGTCCATGTGCTAAATCCACAATAGAAATAGGTGGATGTATTTGATACACTATGGGATGGGGGTAGTCATTAAAAATTGTTATTATATGGGAAATATGTTAGGTTTCCTAATCCAATAAGATTTTATGGTCTTGAAAGTTAAACATGACACATAAAATATTATTTATACCTACGATGGTTTCACACAATTATGAAATTAACTTATGGTTCCTGATTTTTTATGATAATTTCACACTCTTATGAATCATGTATTTCAAAATGATAATGAATTTTTCCATTATTCATGTTTATGATATTTGATAGATTTTTTATGAACATTTCATACTGTTATCTGAAGCCTGTATTCTTATCTTATTTTTTAATATGATTATCAATTTATGTCTCCCATGTCTACCCACAACATCTGAGCTCACCCTTTCTTATTATTAATTTTCATTTCTTATCAATTAAGGTATTATTTTCGGTATATCTATGATGAGTACTTAATGGAAATATCATAATGGGATATATTAATGATCTTTAGTGAAATAAAAAGATTATTTATCTAGTACCCCAATATAATATCCCTTTATTATCCTCATTTGAATTTTTTGAATTATCCTGAATATTCAAATAAAAATATTATATGATTGTGTATGAAAATATTAGGTCGCTATATTTCAAATCTCGCATCATTGGGAAATAACCCCTCTATTTTTCGAATACTTTCAAGACTCTTATCAACATGTAACCATTATGTAATATAGAAAATCATATTGGAATATAACTCTATTTTTTTCTTCCCATAGGTTATATATTGTTCTACACCCCAATCCATTATCTAACATTACACCACAATTTAATCCATGGCAGTGATCTAAAGACATATCAATAGACAAATATATTCATGTTATGTAACTATATAATTTCGAGACAATCCATATAACAGATATCATTATGAATCATTCCCTAGAATAACATAAACCTTCCTTGATTATGGGATTTACAACAAACATAAATTAAATTATCCACTTTATTCCCCTTTTAGGTTCATGAAATAGAACCAACATGGTTAATCACTCCAATAGACTGATTTTGGGAAAAATATCCCCAGAATGCTCTAAGTAATAATGTCCAAACATGTTTCTATACCAGCATCACTGTCAATCCACCATAAATTTGGTCATTTTAATATACATTGTATTTAGTTTATACACTATCTAATAAATAACTCTTTCATATACTAGTCAAGTTGACCATCGATGTATGCACCTAAATGATATACCCTTATCTATCCTCTCACGAACAAACTCTAAGCGCAACAGAAATAAAAAATCAACATAATATTTGGTTGAGTATAACATATAGCAGAACCCAACATTTGTATAGTAACTAAGACACCCTAAAATCTCTCAATCACATGTGAACCATTAAATTAAACATTAATAACCTATTATCAATTTATATCTTGAGTATACACATTCCCATTTATAGTTTGAGCTACATAAACCTATGAATCAATAAACATTTACATATAATATATAAATAAAGAACAAATATTTATCTATACTTAATAGACCACCATCAGTGAGATTAAAGGAGTAATCTTATCCAATTTCACAACTTAATTTAGTATCATTCAATTTATGTCAATGAATCTTAAATATAGGTCCCAAAATAAGGTTTAGAGTTGATAAATGGTGGGATAATAGAGTCATTAAGATGTGAGTGAGTTTATAACGTATCTTAAACATTAGAGACCTCCCACATCATATGGTTCATTAATTGATTGACTGATTGATCTATGGTTGTGAGTAGAATAATTGGGGGAGAGAAAATGAGGGTTAATATGGCATGTATTTAAAATGTAAAATGGATCATATAGATTGGTTTTAAGATTATTTTAAAAATAATTTAATTAAATAAATATTTTAAAGAAATATTCAATTATCCACATAGTACCCAGTCAGTCATTACTAGGTGTCACAACCCGACCTGATATACTCTTTTATTTTATTCTTTTTCATTGACATGGATTCCTTCTATTGAGGCTTAGGTTGAGTACCAGTTAAAATATTTTCGTTTTTGGAAAATTGAGAGGATTTTGTCTTATACACAGGCTCCACATTGTTAGTAGAAATCATGTGGTTCGGCCCTTGTAATAGTATGGTTGGTCTAAAAACATGGAAGATGCTAATTATTTTCTTTCACCTGATCACAAAAACTTTTCCGGTTAGTCATGTGGTCTCTCCCACCTTAGATAGAAGCTTTTTCATGGTTAGTGCACACATTGATAAACTGTGTGATCTGCCAAAAAATTTTAATAGCTGGTATTCCTATTCTACCCTCCAACCCTTTTTAATCCCCCCACTAATTAATTGTCTAATTTTGAACACTAAGGGGTTTTAAAACCCCTTTTACTATGTATCCTACTCTATCCATGATTCTCTTGCATTAATTCCTAGGTAATATTTTATGGTTTTCTTGTATATTTTATCATTATTTCTCTTCTCCACTCTCTATTCCTTGGTTTTATTTTGGGGTTTCTTCCCATGGATAAATTGAAATGGTTATGGTTTATGTTTGGATCGTTTCCCTTGTATATATGGTGTTTAAAGGGTCTTTGGGTCTTAGAACACTCCTAACTATGGTCTCGTTTCGTTAGAACCCCACTAAGGTAGGTGTATTTATGATTTTCCTTTCCGATGCATTTTCTTGATTCTTGGGTTTCATCAATTAATTTTGAATCTTGATTTTTACATTTATAATTCAATTACTTAGTTTATTATGGTATTTCCTTATTTATATAAATTTATACAAATGTATTTCAAAGTGATTCATTCTTTATGACAATGTTTATTCACACTAAATGTGTTTGATAAAATGTAAAATACATATTGAACGAAATAATTGGGTTATTTCGGTGTTATTTTCCCTTATAAATTTTTATTTACAAAGTTTTTTACTTTGAGTTATCATGGGGTGTGTGATTTGGTTGTTTATTGGGGTGTAAGGTAGTTGTGTAATGTCATGATAGAATTTTAATGGTTCATAAAAAGGGTTATTTATGCGCTTTTAATTATGTGAAATGGTTTGGATTAGTTTAAAAATAAATTGATGGTTCTAAAAATGATTTTGGGTGTATTCATGGAAATATAGATGGTTCCATTTGATGTTTGCACATCCATGGGTACACAAGGTGGACACATGGATGTGAATTCAAATGAAGGTTTCACTACAAAACAATTTTATCTTGAAAGTTCTTCATCATTCCTTCTTCCCATTTTCTTGAAATGGATTCATGTTTTCCAAATGTTAATGTTTGACTTCAGGAGAATTGGAAATGAATTTAAATTTCATTATTTATAGTTTGGCTCATTTGTCCCTGAAACATATTTTGGTTAATGTATTGCACTTAATTCCCTTTTTGTTATTGGATATATAAAATTGTAATTTTGTATTAATTTTGAAAAATACAGTGAAAGTGAAATTTCATATTCTCTTGGAAATGTTTTTTGATATATATTGTGAAAAATTCATTTGTGTGTGTAAATCCAATAGCCCATTTGGAAAATTTGAATGTTTTATAGAAAGCCTTTAATTTAATATAATTTGACGGCTTGGTGGGAACCTAGATGATGTGATATATATATATATATATTTATATATGTATCTATCTATACTACGAACCTTTATAAGTGGAATTTAATTTAATAGGTTATAATATAGTGGCGTTCGAGATTGAAATGGGAAAGTGCAGTGACCATAGGTAATGTGAGTTACATGTTCGAAGGACTCCCACATACATAGTATACTTCCACCATGGGTTCCTAAGCGTCTTTTATCATATCATGTGATGGTATCTTGCTAGCCCTGATTTAACAGTTTGGTACCCCTTGTGTCACCAAGAGGCCAGGTGATTTGTACCACTAGATTAGTTATTTGAGGGTATCTAGTTGGTTATAGACTTAGGGTATTGACCATACATAGGTTGGTGGTTCCGAACCCAGTATGTCTAGGTGTCTCTCTCCGGATGTTAAGGATCTCCCGTGGTTACTATTTATATCTTCCTCATTTTACATTCTGTTGAATTTAATTTTTATCTTACATTGTTTTTTTTGTAGCCTAATATCTCATTGTTTCATGTATTTATTGTGAAACTGTAGCCTAGTTCATAAAATAAAGTGTATGTGTGATGTTTTGGAAAAAGGGAAAAGGTGTCTATTTATTAAAAATGTAAAACCATATTTTCAAAATTTTATTTCAATATAGGGTTAATAAAATGTTTTTTGAAATTTAAATGAATGTATTCTCTGTTGATTTCCTACTCAGCTGCATATCACAAACTCTATTTGTGCCACTAGGTGTCTGTAGACCCAAATGGTTTCATAGGCTCTCCTTCTTATTGAGTTCTCTAGTTCAAGTTAGATCATGGAGTGGTTTGGTTTTTTGGACAGTGTTGCCCACAAGGTCACATGCATATCTTTTTAGGGGAATTATTTCTTGTTTTTTTTAGTTTTTTTGGTTGTATCTTGTAACAGAATTAGTTTTTTTATTTATTTGGAATTCACTTTCTATTTTTTGTTTCATTATAATTATTTAAGTTATATTTTATTCAATCATGTTTGTTGTGATAAAATTGTTCTCTATTGTATTATATTTTGTTCCTGGGACAATTTTCAAGCATGTGGGGATTAAGAACACACTTTGGGCCATGCTACAAAGCAGTTTGTGTGTTGGGTTGTATGGAATCCCAACCCGGTTCATAAAAAAGTGGTATCAATGGAGGTTCTATTACTTTGGGGTGTTAGGTAGTTAGATGTTAGGACTTTCAAGACATGGGTGGTAGGTATGGTAAGGGCTTCAAGAATCCTGGCATGTTCTGATACACAATTCACCTGGGGTAGTTCAGGATTTGAGTAATCAATTTTGTTTTGGATTGAAGAAGGAAAATAAAGGTGAGTTGGTTTTATTTCGTGATCTCGTATATAGTAGTGGCGCATGTGGATATTGAGTACATGGTAAAATCACCTATTAGTTATTGGTGCTTACATGGGGCATGGCTCATTACTATTTCATTTATTTAATAATGACTACTAGTTCCTCATTCTAATGGTTTCGTGAAAGTTACACTCCATATTGTTTTGGGATAGAGTAAGTGTGTTATTGAAGTAAAAATGAATTTTTGAAATTAAAATTATTTGGAAATTAAAATGGAATTTATTTCATAATGGTTATGGATTAGTGAAATGGGATTTGTAAAGATGATTGTTCATATTTAAAATTGTGTAATATTGGGTTTTGATGATGCAAGGAGCTGTGATCCCCTTAATATGCTATATTGAAGGTAACATGTGTGTGTATATGTGTGGGATGTGCGTTTTGGAACATGAAGATGGAATTGGAAAAAGACATGTGTGAGGGTCCATAGGATTCCATGGGTGAAATATTAAAACGTAGAGGTTTTTTAAATTGGTTCCGCGTTGAATAATGAATTTTGTTTGTGAATAGTGTATTTTTCATTGGAAAATGGACTTGGATGAATGAGGTTTTGTAAATTTATATAGAAATGGGATTTTTGAAAATAGAGGGGTTTTAATTATTTTTTTTTTCAGTTTTTGAGTATTTATTTTGGCTCAATGTGTTTCCTTTTATTGTGAAATAGTTTGATATTGGTTTTGGTTTGTGTTTTTTGTGTAATTTTGAAAATGCCACAGAGAAAGGATTCCAAAATTTCTAAAGAGTCATGCCCAATTTTAGATCCTTATCATATTTTTCCTTTCCTTCATATTTATCAAGGACTGTTAGAGTATGATTAGTGGCTTAAAGAGGGAGATCACGTTCTCAAGTTATTGGGAACTCCTGAGGTTGTTAGAGTTCATAATGTCCTAGGATTTCTTGAGGGTCGGGATTTTGACCAGTGGAGGTTGGATTTCTTGTATTCATTGTAAGTTGAAATGAGATGGGAATTTTTTTAATACCACATTCAACCAAGGTTTTATAACTGATTATGTGATTTCAAAGATTGTGGGAGAGCATCATGAACCTATGTAGGGACAGTAGCTATGAATTCTTATGTTGATCACTTATATATTCAGTTTCTTACTATTTAGAGGTGGAGTTAGAGGTTTAGTCAAAGTCTCCCAATTCATTTTGGGTCATTGTTTAGATATATTTGAAAAATATATCTCATATAGAGATGTTCACTTTGGAATTTTGGTGAATGAGGCATTCATAACTGAATTGGTTCTTGGAGATCATTATGTGGTGACTGATGAACCATCACCTCTTTTTTTCCAGGAAAATCACCATCTGGTGATAAGAATGTTCCAAAGCAACCCGGTACAATAGGTTCACTCTTGTTGGCTCTAGATTCCCTTTCATTGGGCTATTCTCTAGTGTGTCATCAGTGTGGATGGTTTAGGCATTCATAGCTATATTGTCTCAATCCTATGAAGAATAGAAATTGTTGTTGTGGTCTGGTTGATCTGAATTTTTTTATAGGAATAGTTTCCCAATGGATTTTATTTTCCTAGATGATACTAGTTCATAACTCCGAGGTAGTAGATGATTCAGTCAAAAGGGCTTCAACCACAAGCCTCTGGGTAAAGCCCGCAAACATTCAAGAGTTTCCAATGTGTGTGAAGCCTTATCACTATATATATTTTTGTGAGGAATACATTTAATGTTTCATTTTTATTATTCTACTAATCTTATAATTTTATCATCATTCTGTAAAGTTGTTATTAACTCTTTATATTGTAATCCAATAATTTTCATTATTTTAATATGGCCTCTAGAATCATTTTTTCTTCTTTGAGTATGTTTAACCCTTATATTGGCCAGTTTGAGTTTTGGTTTATATTTTTCTCCTTTGGTGATGCTTATGTTCTTTGAAATTAATGGATGGTATTTTTAGTTTTAGTTTGATTTCTCCTTGTGGGTTTCCCTAATGTTGGGGGTTCGACTTATGTGATAAATTTTGAGTTCTAGTGGTGGTTTAGTTTTTCTCATTCTTAGAAATTTGGGGTAGATTGTGTTGGTAGTTTCCCTCATTCCTAGTTTCTGGTTTCATGAAGGTGTTCTTTTTCTTGTGTGGAGAGGTTGAGTTAGTCCCCAATGTTCTAGTCTACCAGGATTCTCCATATTGGATTTCATATTTATGTTGTTGTGGTTTTATATGAAATTTAAGGTTCCCACATTTTTTGAGTTATTATAGTGGGGAGAACGCCCTCATGTTCTCCCCTTGTTTGGTGTCAAGGGTTCTTATTGATCGGTCGGGTGTGACATGTGGACAGAAATTTCACCCCAAGTTTTATATTTCATCTTAGTATTGATTGGGGATGGACTCAAGTTTGAGTTATCTTTAGACTTGGTGACTTTATAGGCGATAATGTTTCTATAGTGGGTAGAATTGTCTCACCCAAACCTCAGATATTACTTCATTGTATTCTTTTCATGGTCTTAGATTCTTCTGGTTTAGGCTTAGGGTGATTTCTCGTTAAAAATATTGAGCTTCTGAAAATTTGGGATGGTTTTACCCAATAAACGGACACCACATGATTAGTAGAAACTATGAGGTTCGTCTTAGATAAATGTGCCAAATGTCTAGAATCATGGAAGACGCTAACACACATCTTGTGTATGGTATCACAAACCTTGTGGGTTTTTATAAGGTTACACCCATCTTGGATAGAAGCTTCTACCTGGTTAGAACACAGTTCCTTAAACTGTGTTGCCAAACCCTACAAGCTACCCCAAAATTTTGAAAATTGATATTCTTATTATACCATCGTACCCTTTTTAATCATATCTTGACCACCTCCATCATGGTTGAATTTGGCGTACCAAGGGGTCCCCAATCCCCTTTTCGCATGTCTCATACTCCCTCCACGAAGAACCTCCTTTGATCCAAGTTAAGATCTTAGGGTCTTTGGATATTTTATTATTCTTTTTCTTATCCTATATCTATTATTTGGTTTTAATTTGGAGCTTCTTCCCTTTTAAGAACCATAATGTCCAGGTCTGATGTTTGGTTCATTCTACTTTGGATCTGAGGTGTGTGAATGGTTTGTGGGACATAGATCTCTTCATTGTGATGGTTTTGTTGGGTTCACACACCACCGAGGTAGGTGTTTCCATGATTTTCCATTATCATGCATTTAGTTGATTATTTGGTTTCTTCTATTAAATTTTAATCCTGATTAACCCATTTATAATGCAACATAGATATTTTATTATTTTATTTCCTTGTTGATAGATATTTCACAATAATGGGTTTCTAATTAATTCATTGTTTATGCCAATGTGTATACAAAAAAATGGGTTGGATAAAATGTAAAATGGGATTTGATAGATAAAATTACCTAACATTGGTGGTGTTGGACCTTAAAAGTGTATATTTATAAATGGTTGGTTGGTGAGTTGGCATGGTGTGTGTGATTTGGTTGTTTACATGGATTGATGGTTACTGTGGAATGTATTGGGTGAATTTTCATGGTTCTTAAAAGGGTTATTCATCCTCTTATAATAATTTGAAATGGTTGGTCTTGGATTAAAAATCATGTAATGGTTCTAAAAATGGGTTCGGGTGTTTTCATGGAAATCTAGAGGCTACTATTAGATGTTGTCACATCCATGGGTGCATAAGGTGCACACAGTGATCTGCATTTACATAAAGGTGGAACTTCAAAAATAAATTTCCCTTCATATTTCCTCATATTTCCTTCATCCATATTGCTTAGAATGGCCCCATGTTTTTGAAATGGTAAAGTGTGACATTATGAGAATTATAAATGAACCCAAAATATGCTTCTTCATGGTTTATCCATTTTTTCATGAAACTTATTTTATTTAATTTTTCTCACTTATGGTCCATTTTTGCATTGGATATCTTAAATTATAATTTTGTTTTCATTCTTGAAAATAGCATGAAAGTGGAATTTAAAAACGTTTTGGAAATGGTATTTTAAATATGCTAGGTAAAATTCATTTGGATATGTAATGCCAAAGTCTTATTTGGAAAACTAGAATGTTTAAAAAAAGGATAGAATTTTATATGATCTGATGGCCTGCTTGGAACCTTGTTGATTTGATATATATATATATATATATGGGTGTATGTATGTATTTATGAATGTATGTAAGTATCTATGTGTATGTGTATGTGTATATGTATATGTATCTATAATTGGATCCTCTATAGGTGGAATTTCCTTTTATGGTTTATCATATAGTTGTACCTATGTTTGAGGTAGTAAAGTGTGGTGATGGAAGATAAGGCGAGTCACGCCTTTGATGGCATACCACTTACATAGTATATTACCACCATGGGTTTCTAGGCATCCCTTAGAGGATCGAGTGAAAGTACCTTTCTATCCCAATTTATATGGGTTGGTACCCCTAGAACACTAAGATACAAGTGGTATGTTCCAAAAGATTGTTTAGATGAGGGAGACCAATTGGTTATAGACTTAGGGGCTTCATCATACTCTGGTAGGTGGTTCAGAATAGTGTATATCTAGGTGTCTCTATAGGAATGATTGCGATCACTCATGGAAATTATTATATCAGCATTTTTCTTTCTATTGCATTTATTTTTTATCTTGAATTTTTTATTTATTTTTTAGGATATCTTGATATCTCATTATTTTGGTTTTTGATTTTTAAATGGTTTCCTTATTCTAAAATCAAAGGTTGAGTGTGTGATGTTTTTGAAAAGGGAGAAAATCCATTTATTTGTTAAAAATGTGAAAACCCTATATTTATAAATGTTGATAAAAATAGTTTTAAAATAATGTTTTTAGGATATAATATCTATTGTTTCTCAGTGTTTTACCTTCAAATAGGTGAATGTGAATTGCTAGTGACATATATTTTAATTACATCCTCTACCTTTACTGTTATGATAATTCAAATATATTGTTATTTATATTCTAACATGAATATTGTGATCATTAAAATATTGAGATGTTGTTTGGGTGATTGTAGAAGGTTAATCAAAATTTCACACTTCGTACCAAACAAGGTATTCTATTTTAGGAATAGTATGGGGATTTTTAACATTCTAGAGATTACGAAACTTCATGGCGTATAAAGGAGAATCATTTTTTATTATGAATTATGGTATGAATATCTATTCTGAAAATTGTTAAATAGGGATCTCAGTACTTAGTTAAAATTTAGTTGTACATGTAACTATAAAACATAAAGTTAGCCTAAGAAAATTATTTTTTCTTAGAGGTTATTCATCAATCCTATATTATTTATTTTCATTGAAATTGGGTGGATATGTTTTCGCTTTTTTGATATTTTTTATAATTATTAAATTTAGTAATATATTAAAATAAAACCCCTGTAATTTCAATATAGAACACCCTTCCATCCGCTTTTATATTAGATAAATATTGAAAAATAATTCATTATTAGGATAATTATGGTATATGATTTTTTTATGTACGAAAAGTCTATTTGTAAATAATATGTTACAACTACATGTTTACAAAATACATATATTGGTCATGTATTCAAGTTATTGGAATTTATGGTTGGTGACAATATATTTCTATGGGTTGCACCATGATTTCAAAACTAATTGACACGAAAGAAGATAGAACTGCCTCTAATAATAATTAGACCTGCTTAAATTTAGGATCAAATTAAAGAAACACCCTTATGCTTACTCCACCACATTTATTCTATGTATCACAAGATGTATTGTGTAATTCCCATTACAGGTTATATATATACCTAAACCTA
The DNA here is from genome assembly GCA_963277665.1 of Viscum album. Taxonomy (NCBI): domain Eukaryota; kingdom Viridiplantae; phylum Streptophyta; class Magnoliopsida; order Santalales; family Viscaceae; genus Viscum; species Viscum album. Next base: position 928,547,236 of record OY728146.1, on the reverse strand, counting down.
CTCCTATTATTTAGTTTGATGATAATGTATTATATATAAATTCATCCCATATAAATAAGCTATGTTTCATCATTAAATATAGTTATAAGATTTCATAAAGGATGTTCATTCCTCTAGTGGTTGTGTGATGTATTAATAAGGGACCTCTGGATGAATCCAATGTGTGGTAGTTGAGATGGAATCACAAGGAATCTATATATTTCCAAGGGAATCACATTGATTCTTCAAAAAATATAATGTTCGATGGTGGGGGGATTTTAATACCTCACATCATTTCAGTTTATAATTGTTATTTAATTAAAATTTATTTATCAATATATTTGAATAATTTTTTAATTATTTTAGAAGATAAAATTAATAGAAGGTGTATGAAATGAGAAATGTTATTTATTTAAGAGAATCACCAGGAACCTCGTTTATGTGTATAGAGTACCCAATGGCATTTAGTGTGGTTTTTCAAAATTTCTAGTACATGTTACATTTGTTTGGTTTCGTTGTTCATATACTGAGTATAAACCTAAGATTATTTTTTTTAATTTTAGGTGGAAGTTGAATTATATATCATACATTAATATCATATTAACTTATTCTTCTCGATTTTATTAATTTTATCAATATACTACCCTCTCTACCTATTTCTCATCTTTTAACCATTCCTCTTATGTTGTCTTATCATCATGTTTGAATATGAATTTTTCTATGTTATAGTAGAGTCTTTCATTAAATAAATAAAAATTATGACCATAAAACTTTTCCTTTCTAAAAATCATTGAGTCAGTGATGGAATATTTATAATTCATTATATTAGTTTGGAATTTTTATCATCCTATTTTTACTTTTCATTATTCAGGTACTGATAAGTGAACAATCCTAACTATCTTGAGGTAATTCTTCCTATATTACCGTTGATTTTAGTTTGTCCCATGAAAAATTTATTCAATTCATTGTGGAAGTGGTGGTCTCAATTTCATTGATCTTATAGATTGGATTTATCTAATACTTTATTAAGTTACATATTCATTTATATTGTATTTTTATAGTATATGGTTTAATTGTGGAATGGGATAAATTTTTTTAACAAAAAATAATGCTTACACAATTTAAATAGTTATACATAAATTGATTTTTATTTTATATTTGTTTTGGTATCATTATGTTACTATTATTTATATGTATTTTTTATTCATATTTCAGTTGTTGTGTTATGTTTGTTTAATTGTTATTGTTATTAGAGTAAAAACAAGAATTCATTCAGGTATAATTTCATACCATTTTTTTATATCCAATTCTAAAGTACATTAAAATGTTTTTTGATTTTATATTTTTTACAAAGTAGACTATAAATATGCATTTGACTATAGATGATGGTTTTTATAAACTCAAATAGTTACTCATATGATAAACATATGTTAAGTGATTTTTTAAAAAGTTAATTACATTATAAATATATTTTTATATTTTAATAGGCTTGGCACACTCAAAATGATTGGAAACTAGGTTGTAATGTAAGAACATTTTATACATAGGTATGTGTATGATTAATACACATGGTTATATTGAATATTTGGATAAGTACTAAAAGTAATTAAACTCTAGTTCATTAACTCATTTTGGAATGTGAAAAAGGTGAATTGACGCGTGATTATTGAATATGGATCCCTTGTCACTATATGGTTATTGATTAGTATATTTTTATAAATATTTTTCAATAATATAATTTTTTACAATAATTTATTTATTTCATAATGATATTTGGAATTACTATTTATGTACATATTTTATTATATTTAATTTTAATCATTTTAAAACCATGATATAATTCAAAACTATTCCTTATAGAAATTTTTTATTGTGATTTTTGTATTTTGAAAAACATAAGGTTGAATTCATAAGTGATAAATGATAAAATTAAACGGAATTTTATGTTTGGTTGACTGTGAAGTACAATTAATATTATATTTAAAAAATCATAGACCATGTGAAAAAATAAGTAACCACATATTCTATAACATTAAATTGTATAGTAATATATTTATATAAATCTAAAGCATAGATCATGTGAAAAAATAATCATGGGCATGTAAAAATATATAATTTATATTTTTCAAACACAAAATTGTGGCTTCCCATGGTCATCACCCTTGATGGTATTTTTCAATCAATTACTCACAAATCAAATATTGTGACTATATTTTTTGATTTTATATATTCATCAAGAGAAATAAAAAATAGAATCTATGAATTGAAATGACACATTGGATGAAAATATGAATATTTAAAATTGTTATAGAATAAATGATGTTAGTATAAAATTAAATTATACTAAAATATTTTCTATAGTTTACCTTCATAATCTCATAGGGAGTGTCTCAATTACTTAATGAACATAATTATTTATATGTGAAATTATCATCTACTTCCATGGTTGTAAATATTCAATGCACCCATCAATTGCATAGGAAACTACACATACACATCCTAAATGGTCAGTATCTAAAATGGTTTACCAATTGGGATAACCCTATACCCAAAATTCCTATTATGATATCACACCCATTAAGTACTAGACCACCAAGACACCACAAAATTCCACAAAGAACCTCAAAGGAATAGAAAATATTGTTGAAGTGAAAGATAATCCTATGAAAACCACAATGGGAACATACTATCACAAATACACATTACATGTTATCAATGAAATAACTCTATAAAGATATAAAGCATTTAAATATAGTTCACTGAGACAAGGTTTTAAGCACTAGATTCATACCACGGGAGATTCCTCAGTTATGTTACTTATTATCATGAGTATTAGATTTAGTAGTACAGAAATTGTAGAGAGTGGTAGAGAGATGATAGTGAGATATATAAATGATTTTTAAAATAGGTAACATTTTATTAAAATTAATTTTAAAAATTCATAAAAACATGAATTCATGAAAAAACCCACACCAATCACTTTTATTAGATAAATTTATCCATTATTTATAAGCCTCTTGTTTCTTACTTTATATCTTAAAATATTTTCTACCATAATGAATTAATATCTATGTCAGACCCATTCAATTTTATTATAAAATATCTTTGAAATGTTACAAATTTAATTTTTAATATCCTCTTGAAAAACACCTGGTAGAATTATATAAAAATGATTCTAAACTCAATGATGTATATAATCATATCTATTAATAGAGTTATATAATTATCATCATGTTGAAAACTATCTCCTCATGCATGGATTGTAAGGAATATGCTCATTTAATAGTGTCATCTTTTTGATTCACTACCCATCCATGGTTATCATATAGATTTTTAGTGGTAGTAATAACACTATCATGGATTATTCGATGTAAAATTTAATGAACATGGTGTCTCTTGTTATTGGAATTATAATTTAAAAATTGGATATGTTAATCATGTAAATTCCTCTTCCAATGGATGTGGATTGATAAAATAAAAAGATTCATGGGATCTAGGTTGTAGGAATAATATGATGAGTGACAAAGTGGGATGATGTAGTTTTTCCTACTTTGCATGAATTTTAATGGATGAATAGTTATATATTAGAACTCTTACCACTACAAATATTTATCTTAGAGGTTTCAGATCCCTAATTTTTAATAATAAAGTTATTTATTCTTAGAATTTTTTTTAAACATTAATTAAATAATAAATAAAAGAAATATAATTTAAATATATGAAATAAATGAAATTATGAAAATATTAACAAAGAAAATCCAATTATTCAAAATTGTGAATATTTAAATCATTAAATTTTAATAAATAATATTTTTTAATAATCCATTTTAATAATATTTCTTAAAAAATAAATAATTTATATTTCATTTAAACATATCTTCATTTAAAAAATATGAATTTCAATATTACTAAAAAATATATATTTGTATTATTTTTAATTATAAAATATATTTTATTTAAATAATTTTTGCTAATCCAACTATTATTTCCCAAAAAAATTATTATTTAACATATATATATATATATGTGAAAGAATTAAGTTGTTGTTTTTCCAATTATAATTTTTGTAAAAATTTTAATAATAGTAATATGTGAAATAAAATCACATTTATTAATTTATTAATGATATTATGATAATTATTAAATCAAAAATATATAATTATTTACAATTGTAATAAATAAATTAAATTAAATGATAATAATCAAAACAAAATAGTAATAATAATTTATTTATTTTACATTTATGTAGTGAATTATTAGTTTAATGAAATAGTATGAATATATGATAATAATAATGATGACTATAATAAACAGGGTTAATAAAATATAATGGATACAAAGAAATTAATAACTCAAATAAATTAATAATAATTAATGGTCATAAAAATTGATATAAAATAATAAATAAAAATATAAAAAAATGAGAAATCGGTTTTAGGGTTCTGTTGAAACCCTAAACAGCCACCCTTCATCTACTTGGACATCTCCATCCTCTTTAGCTAGGTGGATGTTTACCGCAAATTATAGCTAGTGAAGCAACGAGATGATGCTCTACCACCGGTTGTTGAGGATCATACCACCTGGGAAAGGATTCATGTGGGTAACTTGTTACCCAGGGTGATCACATACAGATGGAGATACCACACACCTCGTCTGATTCCTCTCATCACCGAATATTGGTAGACCTATAAACCACACCCCAAAACATTATGGCTTCATTTATCAGATTTCTCGTGGAATCATCCACATGAAAATATATTGATGCAAAGATGAGTCAGATCACTAAATATGGACAAACGAGAGGGGAATAGGAGGGACTATAAAACTTAAATTATTATTTAGGGTTACAATATTTTTGGTTTTATTCTAATTCGGGAAATAATTTCATGGAATTTATATATTCATATTAAGAATGGAATCTCAATGTTCACATTTGGTTTTTTGGGCTTTACATTTATTTTTGGTGTTGAGTAAATATAAATAAAATTTGATACACTAAAACTGTGATGGAGGGAGTCTCCATTCATTTATCTATCCACAACTGATTAGTTTTTTCTATATGATAATATCCTTTTCGTGTTTTTTACCCATTTTTATTTGGGACATCAATTGACCCTAAACTGTCTACAGAACTAATTCAAAAAGTAAGGGATTTTATTTCTGTAAAATATGATTAATTGAATCAAATATCTTCTTCATTTCATTTTTAACATGTAAATATGTTTTTGGTCAATTATTAGTATTTAATTCATGATTTGTCAAATAATTTTATGTTACAGTATTCATAGAAATATTTTTTTTATTCATTCATTTATTTTTATCTTTTTTTATATGATGTGATTTTTTTTTCTAGTCAATTTATGTGTAAGGAAACATCTTTTTAAAAAATCAACTCACATTTTTTACCTAGATTCAATAGTTTAGATAATAAATTTAAAATTTCCTTAGTTTATTCTTCAAATCTATAAATAATTTTTCTATTATATTATTGTGTAATAAATGTATTTTATTTTTTTTAATTAATTTATATGGTTTCTGAATTTATAGTGTTCTACATAAAATCGTCTTATCCAATTTGTTGTTTTTATTTTTAGATTTAAAAAATAATTTATAAGATATATTCTTATAATATTGTGGGAAACTAATTAATTTTCACACATTTATTTATTTTATTATTTTTACTACATAGTTATTTTATTTCTATTCTATTTATATTTACGTTTCATCTTGAATAATCACACTGAATGATTCATGTAGTTTTATGCATTTTAAATATTATATGTTTTAGTTTATTACTAACATTTATCCCATTAAAATATTATTTAATTTTGAATTATATTCTCATGATAGAAAATTTTTGTTAAAACTATGCTTAAGAAATTTAAAATTATATTGTACATTATTATGAAATTTTTACTCAAAATTGTTTTAGTTCACCATAATTGTATTATGGTGTTTTAATTGTTTTTTAATGAAAAGGGGTATAATTATGATTTTATAAAATGGTTCATCCCAAATGATCAATTTTGGTCTTACGTTTAAAAATTTTACACAAATATTACATTAGTTTGAGGGACACAATTTCTTGAAATTATTTTGAATAATTAAATGTACCAAAATTGGTCTCCTGTAAATAGATGTTGTTAGATTTTCAAAATTACAATGGTTAATGTAATTATATATAAATATATACATATATATAATTGTGTCTGTGTTTTTGTGTATAAACACATCATCACATGATAATAAATCTTGTCTACCCTTGAATTTATATTTATAAAATTAATTTATATGTTTACAGAACATAATTTGGTCTTTATGAGTGAAATAAAGGTTTTATAGCTTTAAAATGAATGTTTTATTTCCAAAACAATTTTGTGTATATATATATATATATCTAAAGAATATTACTTTAATGAAATAGATTTTCAAACTAGTGATAATAAATACATGTATATGATAATATGTAAACATATTTAAATTTACAAAAAAATGTTTTATTCTTGATGTTTATAAAATGTATGTATGGGTACATGTCATTTTTGGAAAAATCATTCTTTTTTTATATCGATATTTTTACATTTAGGTATTAAATCATCTTTTATTAAATTATCAGAATTTATGTAATCAAAAGTACATATATATGTCTCCATGTGTGTAAAACTATTTAATATATATACTTGTTTGTGAATGTATATATATAATTTCATGAAAAATCTATTTTAATCATGACACATGTATATTGATGTTATTTATTTTTTAAAAATAGACCTCAATGCTCAAAATTTTAAATATTCCCTATAGGGCATATGATGTAAAATGAAATCTATAATGTTTTTAATACCTAACAATCTGAGCTGAATATTTTGAAGGCATGGGATGGGGAGTGAACCCAGACCCTTATAGGAAGCTTTCCAATCTTATGATGGGTGCACCTAGATAACCCTCCAATTCATTGGGTACTGTTTTAATATCATGATTTTTCATGAACGGTGTGTGATAGGTTTATCTTAAGAACATTATGAGATTAGGGAGGGAACCTAATATTTCATGGGACAATTTCCTGCTGGTCTAATAAGTTAATTGATAATCCATGTAGTGATCCAAGGTTCCATTGATAATTAATTATGAATGCTTATAGGTTTACAAGTGAATTCTCTATAATTTTATAATTAAATGAAGTTGATTTTCCAAATGTCATATATCTAAAAATTATTTTAGCTAAATGGTTTTTTGAAATGTACCAATGATTTATTAAGAATACATTAAGAAATGTTATAACAAGTTTTATTTTATTATTGAATCGTAAAACTCTTATAGATTTCATTATGTTTTGAACCTCCCATATTGAGCTTTTTCCACTCAATATTTGTTTTCAAAACCTATTTTCACAGGGTATAAGGATGTGTAGAAGTTATATAGTGGTTGAGGTCCTTTTGGGGATTTAAACCTTGTAAATCATAATAATATTTCTGATCTTTTCTTATATAGGTTGTGTCATGAGAACTCTCTAGTGTATTCAAAATATCTAAAACTCTAGTCCTCTACTATATCAAGTTGATACTTAATAAATATATTATTTAAATATATATATGGAAAAAGGTCTCTGGGTATTCATATGTGTTATTAGAGATGAGGTTTATACAAATTTAGAGGTTGGAATATAGGGAAAACCATTGAACCTTCAGAGGACATCCATAAATTTTTAGGGTTTTACATTAATAACGGAACATGATATCCTAGTATTCTTAATTATAAGTTGATAAAATTTAGAATTTCTATTGTTACTATGAAGTAATTGTGTAGACATAATTCTTTTAAGTGGGGTAGGATAATATAACACCACATGTTTTAATAAGAGAATTATTTATTCTTGAAATTTTAATTTAAACATTAAATAAATAATAATTCAACATAATATAATTTAAATGTATCAAAGAAATGAAATTTTACAATTATTAATAAATAAAATCAATGTATTCCTAATTGTGATTATTTATATTAATTAATTTTATTATAAATTTGTTTTTATATAATTAATATTAATAAAGTTTCATGAAAAAATAATAATTAATAATTAATATAAATTGATCTAAATATTAAAATTATCAATAATAACATAATCATAAAACATATATGACTATTATTATTAATTATAAAATATATTTTATATAAATAAATTATTTTAATCATATTATTATTTAAAAATTACATGTATATATTGACATTTTTTTAAAATAATTAAATATATTTAGTAATTATGTTCAATTATCTTCAATTATGATTTGGTTTTATAAACTTTTTATAATATGAATACATGAAACAAAATAATATTCATGAATATATTAATGAAAGTATGATAGCTATGAAATGATAAATATATAAATATTAAAAATTTTACTAAAGAAATTAAATTAAATGATATTAATAATAATATATTAATATTACTATTTAGTGTAAAATTATTATTTTAAAGAATTAGTATGTATATTTGAAGATAATAATGTTGTTGATAATAATAAATAATGTTAATTATATATGATGGATATAAATATTTTAATAAGTCTAAAACATTAATAATAATTAATTTTAAAAATAATAAAAATAGGAAAAAATAATAGTCGAAAATTATAAAAGGTTGGTTTGATCGATACACGACACCCCCATCCCCTTTGATGTCATCATCCTCTTCGACTTGGTGGATCGTGACCTCTGATGGTAGTCGGTGAAGATAAGAGCTTGTGGTCCACCATCGGTTGTCGAGGATCATTCCAGGATGGGGACAATTCATGTGGGGAAACCATGACTCGGGGTGGTTGTGTATAGATAATGTCAACAAGAAAATGAACTTCTTATCCCTTCACCAATGGATTTTTGATATGCAACCCAAACTAAATTTGTTTTTTGGATTCAGTCATTGTGTTCCTCTAGGAATCAACCACCCAACAATCACCTGACACAATGGTGTTTTAGATCACCAGATATTAACAAACTGAATAGCTATGGAAGGGATTAGGAAACCTCAATATCCAATTTAAGATTCCACAGCTGTTTAAATTAGAACTATAATTTACGGGAATGTATATATTCTTGTCAGGTAGGGAATTACACTATTCTCACTTTTTTTGTTTGTTCTTATCATTTATTTAGGGTGATGAGTATCTGTATATAAACATTGCTATATTGAAAGTGGAATGAAAGGATTTTCATTTCTAAAATCTATCTACAAAACATTAGTTTAATTTTTTCTAGATTTTATGATCTTTCACCTAGTTTTATTCCATAGTTATTAAGGACTACTATTGAGACCGTGTAATCTACAACAGTAATCTGAATAGTAAGGTATTTTACTTCGGTTAAATATGTTCATGTCAATTAAATAGTTTCTACATTTCTTATATTATATTTCTAATTGTTTTTAATAAATTTGTAGTATTTAATTATTTATTTGTCAAATTAATTTTATTTCATGATACAAATAGAACCATTAATTTTTATTCATTCATTTATTTTCAAACTATTCCTATAAAATGAATTTATTTAAGGTCCATTTTGGTTTGTGGAATATTCTTAGTAAAAAATCAACTAAAGTGTTTCGAATGGTTTATGTGTTTTATAAATTATATGTCAAATTTCAATAGTTGATTCCTTGACTTTCTAGATAAATTTTCTGTTATATTTTTCTTATAGTAAATGATTTTATTTTGTTTAAATAATATATATAATTCTTGTGTTTTAAGTGTTCTACATAAAATCATTTTATTCAATTAAGAGTATTTATTTCTATATTTACCATCTAAATTTAAGTTTTTTTAGTAGAGTCGTGTTAAGTAATTAATTCTCATACATTTATTTATTTTAAAATATTTACTTCTGTAGGTTTTTATTTAAATACTTTTATTATTTAGGTTAATTTGGCGATAGTCCACTCAAATAATGCAAGTAGTTTTATACACTTTAAATATTAAATTTTATAGTCTATTTGTAATGGATATTCTGGGATAGATTTATTTAAATTTGAATTGTATTCTAATGACAGTAACATAAATTTTGTTACAACAATGTATAAAACATTTAAAACTGTTTCTGAAATATTATGATTTTTATATGAAATATTGTTTTAATTACCAAATATTGGTTAATAATGTCTTTATATTTTTAATGGAAAGGGGTGTCATTTTGAGTTTATAGAATGGCTTTGCCACAATATTACATGTACGCTTTATTTTTAAAAATATTTCAATAAAATTATTTTGGTATCTGAGACTTAATTTCTTGATATTTTTTTAATAATTAGAAGATCCACCATTATATTCCTATAAATTGATGTTATTATACTTTCAAAATCATTTTCTCAAATATATATATACACACACACATGCCATCACATGTCATAAAAACATGACTTCTCATGAATTTTCCATTATAAATGTTTTTTAAATGTGTATAGAACATTAATCATGGATCTATGAGTGCAAGGAAAGATATTCATCATTCAAATTAATGATTTGTTTACAACAATAGTATATAGATATATATGAATACCTGTTAATGTATCAACATAAATATTATTTAAAAAAATGTATTTGTAATATGCTGATAGTTAAAACATGTATATTAACGTCTATATAAATATTTCAATTTATTTAACACTATTTTATTATTTATTTTTATAAAATTCTTTTATGTTCACATGTAATTTTATGTAAAATAATAATTTATAGATATATATATGTTCTTGCGGGTATGAAATCATGTTTTATTCAAATATAGATATTTATATAATGAAATGTATATATATATATGTATAATTTTGTGTAATACTATTATAAAAATTTATATGTTTGTGAATGTATATATATAATTTCATGAAAAACTAGGTTTTTTCACAACACATGTATAACCAAGTAATTTATTTTTGGGAAATGCAGTTCGATGTTCAAAATTTTAGAGAATTTTTATAGTCCTTAATATGTAATATATAGTTATAATGTTTTTCATTCCAAATAATCACACTTGGGTATTATGAATGCATGGTATAAGGCCCCGGCCTTAAACCTTACTTAATATTGAATTAAATGAATAATTCACATTGAGGATCTTTTCAGGTTTAGAGTTTTAGAGAATTAGGACATAACTATTACATCTCAAAATATTACAAAGTAGAAACTTTTAATAAGTTTCCATAAAATAAAAAATCTTAAAAAGAACATGTCCAGTTCCATGTTTTAGGTTGCATGACATTCCCTTGATCCCATCCTTGACCCTATTCCACGTTAAGTCCTGTGAAAAACATTTCAAAAACTTGAAATTAGCATAAAAAGCTCAGTAAAGGATACACAAAGAATGAAAACTATTAGTTTTTTTAAACAAAAATTAAACCATGTATACTTTATCAACGTAATACTTTTCACCTTTTCGAAGTAGTAAAAACTCTTTACTGAATAAAATTTCATTACATACCCATCTGTAACCAAAAGATTACCATAAAACCCATATAAAGATCACATAACATATAAAGGTAACTTGGGACATAAACATACTTAAGTGGAATAACCATAAGGTCGACTTCCAGACATATCACTTAATGGAATAGCCATTTGGCCAACTTCCATACATACTTAATGGAATAGCCAAATGGCCGACTTCCATACCTAATGCATTGGAGGTTATAGCGTAACTACCCGTCCTGGTATTTACGGCACCACCCGTTATATGGTTTATCACATAACCACCCATAAAATGTCCAAGTACCATTATAAAATTATAACACATAAAACCAATATAAAGGAATGATAACATTTCCACATTTCAATCACAATATATCATTTAAATATATTGGAAAATTAGAATCCTTTATCAAAACCATTTTCAATACCAAAATACATAAAAGAGTATATGGTATTTATTTTATTTTAAAAACATTATGGCTTGTTGAGGAAGCCAAAGATCAAATAATACTCACGGCGGCGGAAAAGGTCGTTTCACCGCGTATGTTAAAAGAAACATTCCTTTTTGTCCTTTTTTAAATCACTTTGTAGAAAAATATTCTTTTTGTATAAAAGTAAAAGTCAATGGGGTTTATACACCGTATAAAAGAATGTTGTGTATAAAACGAAATATGCCTCAATGAAAGGAGATTGAGACGAAGTCCCTTACAAAGACGGTATCCTTGGTTTAAGGATAAATCAATTACATAATTATGTGTGACAAACGAATACACCAAATATAAGTGAATATTAAGTTTAAAAAAATCAAAGGTTATTCACACATATTCATAGAACGACATATTCAAGGAGTATAAGTTTATCCCAAAGAATAAAGTTTGGATTAAGAAGTTTCCTTGCAAAAATTTGACAGCCTAATGGCATCACTACAAAATTCAGAAAATGAGTTGATGAGAGATAAAAAAGGGTATATCATCACATGGAAATAAAATTTAAATCAATAAGGATATAGAATAACATATCCCAACATAATAGTATGTGAATTAAAAGACATAACAAAAGAGGTCTTTTAAAAAGAGGAGGGTGAAAGGTTCCCTTACCGACATGGGTATCTTTCGAAACATACACCCCGTGAAAGAAGGACAATACAACATTGATGTAAATACTCATAAATGAAATTATATAAAAAAATGAGTAAAATAATGGGCAGTACATACACCACTCAAAGGAAATTGTGGCAAATGTAGCATAAATCTCACGGGAATAAAAGTGAGATGAAAAATCCTTTACGAAAACTCTGCAGCCTAATGGTGCCACATAAAACTTACAAAAATGGATTGATGAGCTCAAATAGGGTATCTCATCATATTAAAATAATATTTATAGAAAGAGGAATATAAAATAACATCCCCCAACATAACAAATAGAATCTGAAAAGAAGTGACATAAAGGAGAGTACTTAAAAAGAAAGAGAGAGGTTAGATCTCTTACGAAAATTCGGCAGCCTAACAGCGCCACTCAAAACATCCAAAATGGATTGATGAGAGAGAATAGGGTCTCTTATCAAATGAACATAAAAATTACAGTAATAGTAATATAAAATAACATCCCAATAACAAGAAATATGATCTTTAAAAGTAATGACATAAATGAGCGTATTTAAAAAGAAAGAGAGGAGTAGGATCCCTTACCTCGGGTCCGACTTGACTCGATCATTCTTTAACGTCCTGAATAATAAACATGAGTTAATTTCTACTTGATTAAGATCCATTTTCAAGTTCATTATTCCTTTTATATCAATTATTGACATGTTATAAACATTATTTAATCATTAAAGTTAATAATGTTTGTTTTGTCAATATTTGGTTCTTAAGTCAAAAGTGGACTTCTTACAATTACATGTTGTTCGTGTGGTCAAAGGTTCTTTATATCCAGAATGACATTCCTGATTTGGATATCATATATATCATATATATCCAGAATATAAATGTATTATAATATTACATAATCATTGAGAGGTAAGAAATGAAATGCACAGTTCATGGAGACGGTAAGCCGTACGTACGCATGAACGCTACTTTCATTTCTATGTCATATTAATGGAATCAAAACTAAATGAGAGATGTGTGTATTTTTAATTCCAGAATTATATTCATCCTTTAGATGTATCATACATAATATATATCCATTATATGTACTTATAATAGTACATTACATTTGAGGATAAGAAATGAAATGCACCGTTCATCGAGACGGTAAGCCGTACGTACGCATGAACGCTACTTTCATTTCTATCTCATATTTTAATGGAAAGAAAACAATAATTATATAAAGGTATATTATAATTCCAGTATAAAATAATATATAATAACATTAAATCCATCTTTTATACATCCCACATATGGCATTAATGAATGAAATCACTTTGAGGGGGAGGTAGTCTGCACTTCCTAAAATGAGGATATCGCGTATACCCATAATGGAAGCCATAAAGGTATGCCACGAATGAAAAATACAGAAGCTTAAGTAAAACATAAAAATATTATATATCATATATAAACATAGTGATATCTTTATGGCCACATTTGAAGGTGTTATATGATTGTTGAACAATCATTGTTTCATGAGGCAGAAATTCGCCATCCACAGAAACTGTATCTTCTTTAACCATTAGATGAAGGTGTGTGTAAGTGTAGCTCGAATAATTATTATAAAAACATCCTAGTATATTTAATATACTGTAGTTGTTACAAAAGAAATGAATAAAAAGAGTTTATGGGGTTGGATAAGCAAAATAAAACAAAAGAGCACAAGTGAAGACGTTACCTTAAAATTGGGTAACTCCCTTTGGTTTGAACCAAAAAGATTTCTTTAAGATCTTCCGGCCTAATTTAAGGCTTCTAGGATGAGGAGAGGGATGTGGAGAGACAAAATGATCAGAGCTTGGCTGAACCAATGGTTTGAGAGTTGTGGGTATGGTGGTAGAGGTGGGGGCCTTTTATAAGAGGAGATGAGGGGCACTTTTAGTAATGTATAAACTGTTACTTTATTTTCAAATGGTTTACAGATTTTAATGGTCCCACATTTATTTGTTTCAAAGATAAGGTGATAAGGGTTATGAAAAGTATCAATATATTTTCAATTTATTATAATATCATTTTTACCTTAAATCACACTAATTAGCTTTAACCACGATTAATAAAACTTAAAGGTTACTTTTCATCAAAAATTATTTTCATCCCATTGATCCACATTTTACATAACAATTAAAAACATTTAAATTGTATTTTTGAAATTCAAATCACAGAAGTGGTAATGTCCCATTTAAACGAAAAATCAAATTTTGTAACCACCACATTATGGTTTCACTATTCATCAAATATTAAAGATTTTCAGAAAAATTCCAAAAATTCACCCTAAGATATATTTGATATTTCAAATTAAAAAATGATGTCTATTTTACCAAATTCATAACATAGAAGTTTCATTAATTAATTTTATAATTAATTCCCGCAGTCAGAGCAAATAGCGTGTTTTTATGAAACAATAAGTATCAAAAGATTGACACTAGTTTAAGTCCAATTTTAAAGTGAAATTAATTCCAATGACCACTATTGGATTAAATGGTAAAAATATCTTCTATTTACACTTTAAAACCAATTAAAAAAAATAATATAACCATATAAATAAATTAGACTAAAAAGAGGTTTTGAATTAAAATACAACATTTTTCACTATTCATTAAAAATTGAACTTTTCGGAAAAATACCAAAAATTTAAACAAAGTAAATTTTGATGTCCCGATTCTAAATAAGAATTTTATTTTGTCAAATATAACACAAAAAATTGTCAAAAAGTATATTTAAAAGATGTTCTCCATCAAAAGGCTGTTAATCGACCTTTTAAAGAATATTAGACTGTCTACGCTTAAAATTGGATTCATTCGCATTTTTAATCCTCTATCATTTATTGTAAAGAGTAAAAGTATTTGAAAAACATATATAATAATTTTTTAGTTAGTTCTATTCATTCCCGCCATCACAACATCTAGGCGTTAACTACCATTTAAAATATTATTATTTTATTATTAGAGTGCAACGTAAGATTCCCAAGAAACTCATTGTTGCGTGTTGGGTACGCCAGCGAACATAGAGTCCCCTTTAAAGTTATATTAATATTTTATTCACAAATATGGATATATATAAAAATTTCATATTCTTTATTTACCTCGGGTGTTACATCCTTCCCCCCTTTTGGGAATTGCATCCTAGCAAATTTAAAAATTGGGCTTGGAAATATCCTTAAAAGTCCCACATCGGAACAAGAGTCAGTAAAACAATAACATTAAAATAAAGAAAGATAAGTATAGACGTCACCCGAGTTAACCCATACTAGGATTCCAAGTATGAAAATATGGACATGGAGGAAAAAAACAAAGGGTCATGTTCTGATGGAGAGTGATAATAAACATGTCTAGGATATAGTTAACCATAAGAAAATCACAAACTTGTGATGGGTTAAACGGTATTCGATTCCCCAGTAGGAAAAGATAACAGAAAACATTTTTGTTTTACGTTACTCTTCATTGAGGAATTTATTTTTGATCCTAACTAAATCATAATGAAACATACTTACTTGTCACGTAGACTTCCAACTTTTACTAGATTCCTTAATCAAACTCATATTTTCTCCAAAAGACGATTATTTAGGAAGACTTGTTCACATTAAGAGTACAATAATCAAATTATAGAGAACCACCTAATCCACAAAAGATAACCATATATTTCCCATGTCTTTAGACTTTAACCAAAACCAAAACTAAAAAGGTTAGTACAAGATCAGATAATCCAGAAAAGGATAACCCTTTAAAAAAGAAAATATATTCTTAATCTCCAGAATTTTTCCAACAAAACCCAAAGTTCAACGAGGACCATTAGATAAACAATTTATCCATAAAATTCTTCAAAGTCAACCAAAATAAGATTGAAACCCAAATATTTGAAGGATTTAGTCACACAGTCTTCCAAGTTAAATCATAACATTTATCTCCAAACAACATCAGTTGCTCTTAATGTCTCGTATTGAAAAGTAATTAACCTAATCACATATCCTCCATGATAGGTTAATAAATTTCCATAGATAACCCAAAATCTACTTACTCTTAATTCATAAAATCATCTAACTAAAAAGAATCATTCAAAATAACCAGGGACTTCACATAGTCCAGTGGTAGGCGATAAATACCAGTCGCACTTTGGTTGTGGGTTCGATTCCCACAGCATTGTCCAACACGACGGGTTGTCACACGGTCTGCGTGTTGTCCTTTTTATAAAACTCCAAAAATAATCCTAACATGTTTTAAACTTAATAGTTTCCTTATACCTCTCATTTTCATCCAAATTCGTTACGGTCTTAATATCTTAATTCTTGAAGTCTTATTTCACCACCATAAGATAAAATAAAACGATTCCCAAAATGAATAACATCATACCTTGTTCATGGCGTCCACTCAGTTTCGTCGTCATCTTGGTCACGTAGGTAGAAGTTCCATGCATTACAACAATAATTTAGAGATCCTTAAAAATCATTTGCTTCCTCCATCCAAATACACATTTTACAACATGGTTCATATGAGTGTTCACAGAAAAACAGTTTTGGAAAATAATCATGAATGACATATAATCCAAAACATCTGATAAAACATGATTTCTATAAAATAGTCGGACAAAATTTTAGTTCAAACTTTCTATTATTGGTCCTTTAAAAATACCATAAGTATGTGCTGAGAGACTATATTTTAAAATCAAATATAAATAGGTTGAACAAGGGTCTCCTTCCTCAGCACCATTTTTAAAATCATAATATGCTTCAAATTCTTGTGATAAGGTAAAATATTTGAAAATACCTTGATAATATTTACCTTTCTTGAAAATATGAGAATATTTTGAAAATAGTATTTGTCTAAAAACAACCCATGATACAAGATGATAACGAGGTATAGTGGAGGTGTTTGATATCTCAAACAACTGCTTGTAAGCGAGTTGTATGCTAGAAGAATTTTCACAATCATCTGAACAGGACTTTGCAATAATTATTGCAAGCATGTCATCAGGAAGAGATAGGAATGTCATTTGAGATCCTTCTCTTTCCATTCATAACTACCTTTACTTGTCCATAAAAAAGTTATAAAACAAGGATTTAAATGAAATAATAGATATAGGGACTAATCATGTGTATAACAAAAACTCTTAATCACTAAAGTTGTCTAAACCGACCTTTGATACCAACTATAAGGCCTCGACCTTAAACCTTACTTAATATTGAATTAAATGAATAATTCACATTGAGGATATTTTCAGGTTTAGAGTTTTAGAGAATTAGGACATAACTATTACATCTCAAAAGATTACAAAGTAGAAACTTTTTCTAAGTTTCCATAAAATAAAAACTATTAAAAAGAACATGTCAAGTTCCATGTTTTAGGTTGCATGACATTCCCTTGATCCCATCCTTGACCTTATTCCACGTTAAGTCATGTGAAAAATATTTCAAAAACTTGGGATGAGCATAAAAATCTCAGTAAGGGATACACAAAGAATGAAAACTATTAGTTTTTCAAAACAAAAAGTAAACCATTTATACTTTATCAAACTAATACGTTTCACCTTTTCGAAGTAGTAAAAACTATTCACTGAATAAAAGTTCATTACTTAGCCTTCTATAACCAAAATATTACCATAAAACCCATATAAAGATCACATACCATATAAAGGTAACTTGGGACATGAACATAGTTAAGTGGAATAACCATAAGGTCGACTTCCACACATATCACTTAATGGAATAGCCATTCGGCCAACTTCCATACATACATAATGGAATAGCCATACGGCTGACTTCCATACCCAATGAATTGGAGGTCATAACGTAACCACCCATCCTGGTATTTACGGCACCACCCGTTATATGGTTTATCACATAACCACCCGTAAAATGTCCAAGTACCATTATTAAATTATAACACATAAAAACAATATAAAGGAATGATAACATTTCCAAATTTCAATCACAATATATCATTTAAATATATTAACAAAATAGAATCCTTTATCAAAACCATTTTCAATACCAAATACATAAAAGAGTATATGGTATTTATATTATTTTAAAAACATTAGGTCTTGTTGATGAAGCCAAAGATCAAATAATAATCGCGGCGGTGGAAAAGGTCGTTGTCACTGCGTACGTTAAAAGAAACATTCCTTTTTGTCGTTTTGTAAAACGCTTCGTAGAAAAAGATTCCTTTTGTATAAAAGTAAAATTCAAAGGGGTTTATACACCATATAAAATGAAGTTGTTTATAAAATGAAATATGCCTCAATGAAAGGAGATTGAGACGAAGTCCCTTACAAAGATGGTATCCTTGGTTTAAGGATAAATCAATTACATAATTACATGTGACGAACGAATACACCAAATATAAGTGAATATTAAGTGTAAAAAATCAGTGGTTATTCACACATATTCATAGAACGACATATTCAAGGATTATAAGTTTATCCCAAAGAATAAAGTTTGGGTTAAGAAGTTCCCTTGCAAAAATTTGACAGCCTAATGGCATCACTTCAAAATTCAGAAAATGAGTTGATGAGAGATAAAAAGGGTATCTCATCACAATGAAATAAAATTTAAATAAATAAGGATAAATAAGAATATATCCCAACATAATATAATGTTAATTAAAATACATAACAAAAGAAGTCTTTTAAAAAGAGGAGGGTGAAAGGTTCCCTTACCGACATGGTTATCTTTCGAAACATACACCCCGTGAAAGAAGGACAATAAAACATTGATGTAAATACTCATAAATGAATGTATATTACACAATGATTAAAATAATTGGCAGTACATACACCACTAAAAGGAAATTGTGGCAAATGAAGCATAAATCTCACAGGAATAAAAGTGGGATGAAAAATCCCTTACGACAACTCGGCAGCCTAACGGTGCCACATAAAACATACAAAAATGGATTGTTGAGATCAAATAGGGTATCTCATAATATTAACATAAAGTTTATAGAAAGAGGAATATAAAAGAACATCCCCCAAAATAACTAAGAGGAGCTGAAAATAAGTGACATAAAGGAGAGTAATAAAGAGAGAGGTTAGATCTCTTACGAAAATTTGGCAGCCTAACGGCGCCACTCAAAACATCCAAAATGGAGTGATGAGAGATAATAGGGTATCTCATCATATGAACATAAAAATTATAGTATGAGTAATATAAAATAACATCCCAATAACAAGAAATATGATCTATAAAAGGAATGACATAAAAGAGCGTATTTAAAAATAATGAGCGGAGTAGGATCCCTTACCTCGGGTCCGACTTGACTCGATCGTTCTTTAACATCCTAAATAATAAACTTGAGTTAATTTATACTTATGTAAGAACCTTTTTCAAGTTAATAATTCCTTTTATATCAATTATTGACATGTTATAAACATTATGTAATCATTTATGTTAATAATGTTTGTTTTGTCGATATTTGGTTCTTAAGTCAAAAGTGGACTTTTTACAATTACATGTTGTTCGTGTGGTCAAAGGTTCTTTATATCCAGAATGACATTCTTGATTTTAATATCATATATATCATATATATCCAGCATATAAATGTATTTGTAATATTACATAATCATTTATAGGTAAGAAATGAAATTTACCGTTCATGGAGATGGTAAGCCGTACGTACGCATAAACGCTACTTTCATTTCTATGTCATATTAATGGAATTAAAACTAAATGAGAGATATGTGTATTTTTAATTACAGAATTATATTCATCCTTTATATGTTTCATACATCATATATATCCATTATATGTACTTATAATAGTACATAACATTTGAGGATAAGAAATGAAATGCACCGTTCATGGAGACGGTAAGCCGTACGTACGCATGAACGCTACTTTCATTTCTATCTCATACTTTAACGGAAAGAAAAAAATAATGATATAAAGTTATATTATAATTCCAGTATAACATCATATATAATAACTTTAAATCCATCCTTTATACATCCCACATATGGCATTAACGAATCAAGTCACTTTGAGGGGGCGGTAGTCCGCACTTCCTAAAATGAAGATATCGCGTATACCCATAATGGAAGCCATAAAGGTATGCCACAAATGAAAAATACAAAAGCATAAGTAAAACATAAAAATAATATATATCATATATAAACATACTGATATCTTAATGTCCACCTTTGAAGGTGTTATATGAGTGTTGAACAATCATCGTTCCGTGAGGCCGAAATTCGTCATCCACAGAAACTGTATGTTCTTTAACCATTAGATGAATGTGTGTGTAAGTGTAGCGAGAATACATATTATAAAAACATCCTAGTATATTTAAGATACTGTAGTTGTTACAAAATAAATGAATAAAAAGAGTTTAGGGGGTTGGAGAAGCAAAATAAAACAAAAGAGCACAAGTGAAGACGTTACCTTAAAATTGGGTAACTCCCTTTGGTTTGAACCAAAAGAGTTTCTTGAAGAGCTTCCTGCCTAAGTTAAGGATTCTAGGATTAGTATAGGGTTTTGGAGAGACAAAAGGATCAGAGCTTGGCTGAACCAAAGGTTTGAGAGTTTTGGGTAAGGTGGTAGAGGTGGGGGCCTTTTATAAGAGGAGAGGAGAGGCACTCTTGGTAAAGTATAAAATGTTAATTTATTTTCCAATGTTTTTCGGATTTTAATGGTCCCAAATTGATGTGTTTCTAAGATAAGGTGATAAGGGTTCTAAATACCCCCATCCCATAGGTTTTTCACATGTGTAGGTCCTAGATTTTTCATTATCATTCTATTTTATTTAAATCGTTAAATAATGAGGTCATCGCTGAATCATCATGATGTCATAACGAATTTAATTTATTTAATGTCTAAAAATTATAAAAAAAATACTATGATGTATGAAATTTTTTTATCTTTCTAATTACTATTTATAGTCAAAATTATGACTTGTATAACTACATGTAAATTTTTTTTAGTAAAACAAATCATGTTTGTGACATTTTTATTTTAACTTTAAATAAAAGGCATAAATGTCATTATCAAACCCATGTGGCTCCATGGGGTACCAAAAATCGTCCCATTGGTTGTCTTGGTCATCCATAACTCATCCAATAGGGTTAGGACAAGTGTCAATATATTTTCATTTTATTATAATATCATTTTTTCCTTAAATCACCCTAATTACCATTAATCGCGATTAATAAAACTTAAAAGTTACTTTTCATCAAAAATTATTTTCATCCCATTTAACCAAATTTTACTTAACAATTAAAAACATTTAAATTGGATTTTTTAAATTCAAATCACAGAAGATGTAAAGTCCCATTTAAACGAAAAATCAAATTTTGTAACCACCTCTTTGTGGTTTTACTATTCATCAAAAATTAGAGATTTTTTGAAAAATACCAAAAATTCACCCTAAGATATATTTGATATTCCAAATTCGAAAATGATGTCTATTTTACCAAATTCATAAAATAGAAGTTGAATTAATTAATTTTATAATTAATTCCCGCAGTCAGAGCAAATAGCGTGTTTTTATGAAACAATAAGTATCAAAAGATTGCCACTAGTTTAAGTCCAATTTCAAAGTGAAATTAAAATTCAATGACCACTATTGGATTAAATGATAAAAATATATTCTACATACACTTTAAAACCAATTAAAAAGATAATATAATAATATAAATAAATTATATTAAAAAGTGGTTTTGAATTAAAATACAACATTTTTCACTATTCATTAAAAATTGAACTTTTTCGGAAAAATACCAAGAATTTAAACAAAGTACATTTTGATGTCGTGATTCTAAATAAGAATTTTATTTTGTCAAATATAACACATAAAATTTTCAAAAAGTAGATTTAAAAGAGGTTCGCCGTCAAAAGGCGGTTAATCGACCTTTTAAAAAATATTAGACTGTCTACGCTTAAAATTGGATTCAAGAAACTCGTTGTTGCGTGTTGGGTACGCAATCGAGCATAGCGTCCCATTTAAAGTTATATTAATATTTTATTCAAAAATATAGATAAATATAAAAATGTCATATTCTTTATTTACCTGGGGTGTTACACATGGTATGGGGAGTGAACCCAAACCCTTATAGTACATTTTTCTAATCACATGATTGGAGCACCCATATTGAGCTCTAATGCATTGGATGATGTTTTAATCTCATTAGATGTCATGTATGGTGTGATGGAGGAGTATCCAAAGAAAATTATGGGATTAGTGTGTGAACCTAATCTATCAATGGTCTATGTCCACCACGTCTCAAGAGTGAACTGAGAATCCATGCATTGATCCAAGGTGCCTTTCATAATTAATTATGAATGCGTATATGTGGTCAAGTGAATATCCAATAATTTTATAAATGAATGAAGTTGCTTTTCTAAATTTTATATATAGAAAAAATATATATCTAAATAATTTAAATAGAAAACATCCAATATTTATTATTCCTTTATTAAAATAATTTATAACATTTTCTATCATCATTATATTGAATCAAATAAAATCGGCATGATCTCTTTATGTTTTGAAACCCCCTTGCTAGATTTTTTCACTCAGCCTATGCTTTCAAAAACTCTTGTCAATGATTATAGAAATGTGTAGAAGTGAGATAGTGTTTTAGTTTTTTGTAGTGTTTAACCATTTTAAATAATAAGAATATTTTAGTTCTTTTCATTTATTGGTTTTGTAATGTGAACTTTCCATTGTATACATACTATCTAAAACTCTAAACCATTATAATATCATTTTGATAATTAATAAATGCATTAATTAATATATATATATGTGTGTGTGTGCGTGTGTGTGTGTGTGTGTTTGTGTGTAATGGGTCTCTTGGTCATCGTAGAGGCCTCTTATATATCAATCAAACTACACACTACAACCATAATGCATGTTTATTGGAGTTTCCCCACTCTAGGTGTCTATTGTTCCAACCCACAAGGTGAATTTATTCTTTCCCCATGAAAAGTTCCCTATCCTCATTCCAATTCCATATTAAATTGGTTTTCATAAATTCTCACAGGTTAAAGTTGTTTCAGTCAATGATTGGATTTATAGACTATTTTCCAATGGTTCAAGGCTTGGTTGAGCCCTATAATTTATTAAAATATTGAATAATCATTTCAAATGAAGTTCTACTCTAAAAACCCACCAAGGGAACTTTGTGACATCATTGTTGAACCATATAATATAGAAAAACCATACATTGTTCCCAGGATACCTCTTGAATTCTGAATTTCAAAAATGTAAAAACATTATAAAGTGGGAATAAATATTATTAAATCTTGATCCCAATATTTGAAAATATCCAGAACTTAGGCTTCATGCTCTTTTTCTCCTTCCATGATTCACCAAATTTTTTTAAAGATTCATATTTATATTGTAAATAAATTAAATGATACATTAATAAATAATTATTCCAACATTATTACAAAATAGCATAAAAATAATTAAAAATTAAAAATTATTGCATTTTCCTAATTAAATCATAATTACTCTTATATTCAAAATATGTGACAATTACACTAAAAAAGATAATATTTTTTGATTTAAATGATTAAAATATAATTTTACATTTATAAAAATATTGCCTATGTAAAATCTCCACAATAAAACATTACACCACTATCCAATAATATTATACCATGATTAAAACATATTTTTATAGAAATAAATGATATAACATCTTATGTCAAACAAAAAAAATTAATATCTAAACAATTTTAGGTATCTCGAATATTTATTTCATCATTAAATCCTAAAATTTTATTCAATTTACTATTAAGTACTAAGTTTATTTTTTTTACCTAACTCTCTAAAAAATGTATCTGTCTTCACTTAAGGATTACAAAATGGCATGTTTCCCATTCATAAAATATTGAACAGTTTTCATAGGATTTGACTTCTTACAATATAAATTACATTGTTTAATAAATGTCATTAAATAATGAGGAAATCCTTGGGTTTTATGTGGCTAAGTGTTTGGAGAGGTTTTAATGATAGAAATTTAGAAGTATAAAGAGGATGGGATCACTCTAAAAAAATGAAAAATGCATGAAAATGATTAACACTAAATAATGGTTTTCTCCTCACATACTATTTCTAATTTTTATAACCATGAATTGCTAATTATTTTGGGTAGTCCAATATAAAAAATTAAAATCGAAATTATATTTTCATCCATCATCTCACTGTTTGAAATATAATTGTTTTAACTTTTTATGGTCGAGAACTTTGATATAGCTATTTATTTTTAAAAGAAATAGATGTATATTTTTTTATTTAAGAATTATAAATATCCCAATTCAAAATTTAAATTTTACATTGTTGACCTTTCATATTTATAGTAATAATTTTCTTCCAAAATAATATCACCAATAAAATTAAATTCCCATAAAATAGCACCATCATATGTTTATAGACACAATAGACTTCCTACCCAAAGTGTAAGTTCATTCATTATTATGAAATCAATTATAGAGTATATTGTAATGAGATATATAGTAGGTAATTTAGATAAATAACATGATTTTCATGCCTACAATGGTCTTAATAAAAAGGTTACCAATTGGTTAGGCTAGAAATAGATGTCCAATGTAAAAAAAATTGTCTTTGGAAATGGTGACACAATAATTTTTTGAATAATTCTTGAAATCGAAAATATTATAATAATAATAAAAAATTTTGGTTTTTGTTTTAAAAACAATATTTAAGACACTCAATGAAAAAGAAAAACATAAAAAATATTTCAAAAACGATTGGAATCCTCTCATTATAGGAATATTAAACATAAAATTACACTAATTCATATGATTTTTACATTAAACTAATCCTCATTAAATTATAATTTTGTAAATTAAGAAATAAAATAAATTTCATTACTAATTTATAACCTTAAAAATCGCAATCAATCTTTTTTTTCAAAACACCAAGAAGAAATTTACTTTTCTCAATGTAGTTAATGATTATAAAAATATACCAAAATATCTCTAAAAACATAAATTAAAAAATAATGAAACCCTAAATAGATTAGTTTCACTCGCACCATACATATACTATCACTACTCAATTTTTTCTTTAAAATTAGCCACAATATATTTGTACATATAATTTAATTATAAAATATAAAAAATAAAGTACAAATGAATAATAAAAACTAAATTATTTATAATGGTGGATTTGATTTCTAATTATTTCTACTTTCAATGAAAAAATACAAGTAAAATAAATAAAGAAAACATGATAATGTTTGTTGAAAAAAAGCAAAAAAAAAAGGTGATAAATATTTTTTTTGAAACCCCATGTGGGTACTAGAGTTTTACTTCCGCTAAAAAGGTAGTTCCATATGTTATATATATTTTGATGGTTGGTGAGGTTTATTAGAAATAAAAAATCACATGATATTGATTTCAGTTACATATTTCTTAAAGTAATTATATTTGATTCCACATATTGTGAATTATAGTTCCGTTACTATTATAATTATGTAAAATATTATATGATGGGGTAGGAAAAAATAATTTTTCCATATATATATATACATATTTCCCCTTATATTATGTGGAAACTTATACAACATGCAATGATTTATCAAAAAAAATGCATTAAAATATTGATGAAAATGATATTTAAATAAAAATTTATTATATAATAAGATTAAAATGATTTAACTAAATTTTAAAATATTCTTCATCTATCTGGAATTATTTTAAATTAGTTTATTCATGTAAATCATGTATAAATTTTTTTTATATCCCACCAATTATTTTTAAATTTGTTTAGGGAGCATCATGTATACTACATCTAGTGAATCATTAACATTATCTTTACTCTCAAATGTAATACATTGATTAGAAAAAACATGAAAATCTAAATAGTATGAGTCAATTTTCAATTTATTATTATGGAATTTAAATGAAAAATAGTTCATGAAAATTCTATCTCTCTATAATGGATTATCTTAGTGTTTATATTCATTTGTATGGGACTCTTAATGTTCGGTGACCATGGACAGATGTACGTGTTGAATATCCTCTATTCCATCTTTAAATTCCAAAACATCTTTGGTTTATTATTATAATTCATCTTAAGAATAAAAAAGTACATAATTTGATTTATCTAAGATGGGAGAATCGATTTATAGTATACCATCTAAAAAGAGTTCCAACAATTTTTCCAAATTTTTACCCCCATGAATACATTAGTTATCAAGTTTTCATAATGAATCTATTATTGTAAGAGAAGATTAGGTTATAATTGTAAATCTTCAAGTAATAAAATCTTATATACCTCATGTTATTTAATTTGAAAAATAAATGTGGAAATTTTTTCTTCCGCTAGTTTTGTGTTTTGATGCTCTAGCTACAACTTAATGGATATAAGGATTTACTTAGTGATAAATTTCACTTGTTTCCTCACCTCCTACCTTTTTTCTCTAATCTCAAAAAACATAGACTCTCAATCATCATAAGAATATTATTCCTATAATACCAAAGAGTTTTATTTACATGATTAATTATCTATATTTTAATACAAAACATCCAAATTTTCTTATTAGAGAAATTGTGAAAAAATTGATATTTTTAATATAATTTGAGATGAAAATGCGAGAAATATGTTTTTTACCCCTAGATGCGACAAAAATTATTAACCCACTAATAAAATGGTGGTACAAAATATTATTTATATTTTCCTAATGTGGTATAGTTGTTGAAACATGCCATCTCCTATGAGGATATTTTATAGAAAATCACTCACTAATCATAAAAATTATTATATTTTTCGATTCATTATATTTTAGAAAATAATAAAGCATAGGGGTTAAAATTGTAATAAAAGATAAAAAATAAACATAAATCTGAATGTAAAAAACTAAAAGAATCTTTTTAGTATGATAGGAATATATTCTAATATAATCTTCCAGAGAAACCCATCACTATATCAAGTATAGTGTCGTACCTATTTAATGAATACCCTTGATCAAATGTGTCATCAACATATTATACACTAGTTTTCAATATAAAGTACACTCAATGACTATCAATAATAATTCACATATATCTCCTCTATGATTTTAAAATTAAAGTTAGTGTAAATTGGGAGAACTCTCCAAATCACCTTCATGGTATGAAATCAATCCCATTCAACACTAGATCAATAAGGCCCCATCACATACCGGGATGAATATGGAATAAAGGAGAAATTGTGAAAAATAAGAATATACACCTACTAAAATATTATTGGGGACACACTATAATCATTACCCTTGACTTATTATCAATGAACTATCTCTAATTGGATCATTAAAAAAATATGAATGTAAACTTTCTTATGTTCTGTAATGGATTCATTCGTAGGGTGACTCATCAGGGTAGTTACTCATTATAATGGATATTATAGATTATAGTGACGATAATATGGGAGAGACATAGAGAAAAATAATTGATATAGAGAAAAAAATATATTTTTTAAAATAAGTTTTATAAATTATAATGAATGGAAAAAATACATTAGAAACTATTAGAATGATATAGTATAAAAAACTCCAAGCCAAACACCCCTGATCTCGTACCTTTTGTTGTATGAAGAGCTCCCATGTCTATAGGCCCCCAATTTAATATTTTAAAATTTAATATATTCTCTACAAGTGATCATGAATCCTTTCAATAAAACCCACATTCTTTCTAGCAAAAATATTTCTAGATGGTGGATGATTTTTTTAATTTCTACCAAAATAAACCTTTTATTGGGTGTCATACATGTGCTTTTGAACTCTACGGTGTATATAATCTCTATGTACATGTAGGTCAATAGAACTACCCACTAAAATATAATTTGTTTCCTAATCTATGTAATTTATGGAGTATCATCGCTTCATATTTCTGGCATCAAGGGTCACTCACTATCCATATATGACTTGGGTCTTTATAGTAATTGTGATTACTCAATCATAGCTTTATTGCAGGATAACATTATGAAGGTGTTTTATCATTTTCTTAGTATAGTTTTGTTCAAAATCCATATGTTGTTCATGAATAATATCTATTATAAATATGTGTCTTGGAAAAATAAAACGACCTAATGGAACTAGGCTATGGGAAGAATACAACAAGAAGATGTATTGAATGGTGTTACATTTCCTATTGCATATTCATTTTAAATGAATTAAAAATTTCCATTTATCAATATCACCACATCATATATTTGACTGAGAATCCATCAATATAAAAATTAGTTTACTCCCACATAGTGGTTTTCTCCTTCACCAACACAAGGTATTCTCTATTCATGTTTGTTCCAATGCATTACCATATTCTGTTATGATTTCCTATAATAATCATCACAGTTGATGGTTGTTTTGATAGCAAGATTTCCTTTGATGTTTGGTTAATTAGAACCCTATTCTCGATCAAATTTGTTGAATACCACTTATGAATATAGGGAAAATATATAAAGTCAGTTGGGGGAGTTTATGTACATCATTGATGAACCCTATTAAGTTGTATTATAATTTATGACCTGGCTTAGCAACCTTTAAAATATATAATTTCATAGAATGATGAGTCATATACAGTTGGGAGAAACCTTCTTAATGTTGTTGCATATGATTTATATTATCCATTACTTATTTTACATTCCTATTCTTCATTACATGAATCAAAAAAATTAAAACAGAAAAAATTATCCAACTATAATAAATATATATGCATAGATTAATTATATTAATTTAACATTTTATTTCAACACTAAATAAAAACAATTAATAGTCTATAATTAATCTTTTTTCCAAATTAAATACAAATTACATCTATAATCAATATATTATATAATTACCCACAAAATGATAAATTTGTAAGATGTAAATCAATGACATATATTTTAAATTATATGAAAGTATTATCTCTTTCACCATGAATTATTCATTATCACATCATTTTAAGTCTCTAATATGAATAAAAGTCAGAGTACAATGAGATAAAACCATTGATTACATTTTAAATACTCACGGGTTGCATGAAATAATGGATAATATTTGTGTAAAAATTTTATGTCTCTAATTGTGAAAACATTTACAGAGGTCATATAGGTAACACGATTGTTATTATATTAGAAAATAATTAGATCTTTCTAACTCAGTTTTTACCAACACAAAATATAAGAAAATAAAACATTTTATAATTTTTAATCTATGTTTATTTATTAATTATATAATCAATTGATCTCTGGATAATAAATATGAGGGAGAGGGTCATGGGGTGAGTTAAATACTTGTCCACGAACTATAGTGTGTGTAATAACATCTAAGGGATATGAAATATGAGTATTTTTATTATAACGTAATCATGGACAATGAAATGAATCAGTACTTCTATGGGATATGATAATATTTACAGGGTATAATTACCTTATTAGTAAGTTAAGTGGTTGATCTAAATGAATATACCTTGGAACACATGATATAAATTAAACATTTATATGTGATATTAAATTAAATTTCATTATAAACAGAAATCACTCTCCTGGTCTCCCAACTCACTCTTATTATAATAATCTACCACTTTTATTTCCCCTATAAACATCATTAAACACAATTCCATGTTAATATAAATTACTGAAAACATATGAATTTTTATCATAATATATATACAAACCCTTTTAATTTGTATTTAAATTATTTATAAATAATTTAAACAGTGGAGTGAATAATATCATAAAACTATGTTGATAACCAAGTTATCAGAAATTATTTTGTTATTATAATACAATTATACTTCATTGAATTTTTAGTTGACTAATATAAACAACACCTTGAAAATTTCCACCATTTTCAGGGATAGGAAAAGTAAACCACTCATATCCATCCATTAAAATTTTAAAACTAGAAAAATTAAAATTAAAATTGAAAATAAAATTATAATATTATGCACTTCAAAACGCATTAACTGCTATGTTCTAGAATCTGCAATTTAGTTTTTGTTTGAGTTATTTAAAAGATATTTTCAAAATTAATTTTTTCAAAAAAATACCTGACTTTTAAGGATTTATTCATAGGATAAAAGAAAAATAAAAAAAACCTGTAATGAAATAAAAAAAATTATATGGCCAATATTGATTATGTAATAGTTTCACAACATTCATAGGTATAATTGAAATCAGGTTTCACACAATTTAAATGAAATAAAAACTCACAAAGTGAGAGTAAATTTATACAAAATAATATTATCATCAAGGGAATGAAATCAAATGTTCAATCACAATAAATTATAATTTTAATCAAATATAAACAGTTTTTTGCTTAAGGATGCATTAATTTTTATAAACGATTTCATCACAAAAATACAATCATTCTGAATTAATATACTATTAAAAGATGACTTAAATATAGAATCACTTGCTTATTGGTTGAGGCGGTAGGCAAGATGTTGGTAACACCAGTAATAAGTGAATATATTTATTTCATTAGTGTCCTTTCAGGATGAATTATTGAGGAAATTCAATCTAATTCATAAATACATTCATTTGATGAGTATAATTGTAAATATTATCCATTATGGGATGAACCTTTTTGTGAAGCCTATGAGATGTTTAAAGAGAACATCAAAAAACATCACCCAAAAACCAATTACTAATATCCATTATTATAAAATTATTTTCTTATAGACTCATATCAATGTGATAAACACTTATTAACAATTCGTCTAATGGTTTTTATGGAATCAAGACTATCGTGATGTTCAGACTTTTTTGCAATTTTTTGATAGTGAATTCTCACAAATTGAAATTTGAATAAGTTTAATCATTTCCCATGAAACCACATATATTAATCATGTGAATTTATAAATTAAAAACATTAAAATAAACTCTATGTATTGGTTTGAATGATGAAAAAGAAAATTATTTGTTTTATTCATATTGAATTATTTTTCATAGGGAAATTCAATGAATTATGTTACATTCTAAGTAAATAAATAAAATGAAAATTTTCATATTTATTAATATTTTTGAATTAAATATTAATTCTTCTTTAAAGGGGATTCTACGGTCGATGGCATACCTGATACGCAATAATGTATTTTTTTTAAATCTTACATTGCGCACTAATAATATAATATTATTATTTTAAATGATAGTTAACGCCTAGTCGTTGTATTGGCAGGAAGGCCTAGAACAAATGAAAATATGATTATAAATTTTTGTTAAATATTTTTACATTTATCCAATAAAGTTAGATGCTTAAAATAAGTGAATATTTTAATTTTAAGCATAAATAGTCAAATAATTACTAAAAGGTCGATTTACCACATTTTAAAGGAGAACCCTCCTTAAATCTAGTTTTTGTCACTTTCATATGTTCTATTTAAAAAAATAAAATTATTTTTTAGAACTTGGACACCAAAATTTATTTTGGATGAAATTTTGGTAATTTTCTGATAATGTTGATTTTTTTAATGAATAGTGAAAAAGACTGTATTTTAATTCAATAGTGCCTTTTAATTTAATTTTTTTATATGGTTATATTATCCTTTTAGGTGTTTCTAAAGTGTAATTAGAATATATTTTTACCAGTTAATCCAGTGTTAGAAATTGGATTTAATTTCACTTTGAAATTGGATATAAACAAGTGCCAATCTTTTGATAGTTATTATTTCTTAAAAACACGCTTATTATTTTGACAAAGAGAATTATTTTTAAATTAATTTCTAGCAGTTCTGTGTTTTGAATTTTGTAAAATGTATTCAATATTTGTAATACATTGGTCAAAATTGTGTAAATAGTTTACTTTTATATTTAGACTTTTTAAATATTTACTTCATTAAATATTTTCATTACCTTGATTAAAGGGTAAATATAATAAATAAAGGTAAAATATAATATTATAATAATATTAAATTTCCCTAAAATGTGTCCTAATAATATTTGATGATACATAGTAGACCATGGGAATCATTGGGTCGAATTTGGAACCCCATGGAGCCACAAGGGAGTAATAATGACAATTTATATTAATTAATTTAAAGTAAAGACAAAAATGACAAAAACAAAAATCTTTTAGTAAATGAATTTTTACATGAGGTTATAAACGTTATCTTTTCAACTATAAATATTATTTATAAATTTTAGACAATTTTTTACATTGTGGTATTTTTTCTATAATTTTTGTTTATTAAATAAATTAAATTAATTATAACATAATAATGATGTAATATTAACCTCATTAATACATGATTTTAATAAATAAGATTATAGATATAAAAACAATATCCAAAACCTATCTAATTCTTATTTGAATTATTTTATTCCAACCATGATTCATCTTAAAATTTTCTTTATTGATTATTTGACCTTTTGAAATCGAAGATACGGTTATAATAAAATAATTGTTTCAAACTTTCCTAAACAGACCCTTCTCTCCTTTATAAAAATCCCTCACTTCTTACCCATTTTAAACACTTCTCAAGACTTTGGGTCGAGAAAAATCTACTCCAACAAGCTCCCAAGATCCCAATCTTCATCCTATACGACTATCCTTTGGCATAAAACACTTCAAGAAACCCTTTTTGTTCAAACCAAAGGGAGTTACCCGATTTAAACGTAACATCATCTCTTAAGTTCTTTTGTTTCATTTTCCTTCTACAACCCCCTAAACTATATTTATTATTTATTTTATTATAACACGAGAATAATAAATATACTAGTATGTTTTTATGAGATTTATTCAATCTACACTTACAAACACCTTCATCTAATGGGTAAAGAACATAATGTTTCTGTGGATGGAAAACTAACACCTCACGAAATATACATTGTTCAATTAACTCCTCCCACCTTTCATGGTGGAAATTATGATGGAACTGTATTTATATATGATATATATTATGTTTATGTTTTATTTATGCTTCAGTATTTTCAGTTATAGTATACCTTTATGGTTTCCATAATGGGTAAACTTGAAATTTTCATTTTTGAATGTCCGGACTACCACCACCTCAAAGTGATATGAGTCGTTAATGCCTTATGTAGGATGTATAAAGGATGGAGATAATGATATTATATATATGATATTATACTTTATTTATAATATAACTATGTATAATTATGTTTTAATTCCATTAAAGTACGAAATAGAAGTGAAATTAGCGTTCATGCGTACGTATGGCTAACCATCTCAATGAACGGTGCATTTGATTTCTTATCTCCAAATGTTATGTACGGTTATAAATACACATATATATTGGATATATATGATTTATATGATATCTGAATCATGAATATCATTCGGGGGACAATGTATTTTTGACAACATGGACAACTTGTGATTATAAAGTGTTCATTTTTACTCAAGTATCAAATATCATCCAAACAACCGTTAATAACATAAATGATTAAATAATTATTGTAACATGGTAATAAGTGATATAAAATAAATAATAAACAAGAAAAAGGTTCTTAATCATGTAATATTAACTTTAGTTTATTATTCAGGTGATTAAATAATGATCAATTCATGTCGGATACAATGTAAGTGATTTCTTATCCCACTTTCAATTCTGTAAGATTTTCATTGTTCACCACTTATTTTTTCTATGTAGTGTATTGTGTACTAGCATTTGATATATATTATCATGATTCTATTTATATTAATGGTATTATCTTATTCATTTGGTAGATATTAACTTTTTCTCATATTACTTGATTGATTACAACATGGTAAGGGTTTTTCATCTCACTTTTTATTCCTGTGAGATTCATGCTATATTGGCCACTAATTCATTTTTTGTGGTGAATGTACTACCCATGATTTTATTATTTATATAATATACATTAACTTATAGGTATTTTCATATTAATTGTGTGATCTTTCTTTCATGGGGTGTATGTTTCCGACTGATGATATATCCTTTTCTCTCAGATCAACTTATTTTCTAAATTTTAAAGTGACATCATTAGGCAGTCGAATTTCTATAAGAAAACTTCTTAACCCAATCTCAATTTTTGGGTTAAACATCTACTTCTTGATTATGTCCTTCAATGAACATGTATGAATAACCTCTGATTGTTTTACACTTAATATCTACTTATATTGAGTGTATTTCTATTTTTCATACATAATTATGTAATTGATTTATCCTTAATCTAAGGATACCTTCTTTATAAAGGATTTCGTCTCAATTTACATTTCCCCTGAGACTTCATTGTTGATATGAACCAATTCACTCTTATATCATGTATATATTGTACTTTGGCAGATTATATCCTGAATAAATCTATTCTCATGATATTATTAAATTCTGATTAAGTGTTATTCCTCAATTATATGTATTCTTGGATCTCTCATTTTGTTAAAAACTCTAACTAAAATATCATTTTAAATGTTTTAAAGGTTCATTCTTCTAAATAATTCAAATTAATGTCCATGTTTTAAAATTGGTTTTAAATATTTATTCATATGGACATGAATGTTTCTAAATTGAAATTTCTTTCAAAGGCTTCAAAGTGGTATGGGACATTCTGATTCAGAAATCACTTTATTTAATATTTTAAATGGTTTTGAAAATGGTTTGATAAAATATTTGATTTTTTCAATATTTTGAAATGATATATTGTGATTGAAATGTAGAAATTTTATCCTTCCTTTATTTTTATTTTATATGTTATGAAAATGTTATGGATATTGGGCATTGTTTATGTATACAGGTGGTTCTATGACAGACCTAGGGTGGGTGAGCCCGAGATAGCACTCCAATGCATTGGGTAACGTGACAGAGGAATATGTGAATATTTCTCCTAAAAGATTTAGGGAATATACTATGATAGATATTACAAATGTGACTCCCTATGTAGCTATGATAGCTATAATGTATGTTTGATATGTATTCCACAAGTTACCTTTACGATTTATGATTTCCAGTGTTTTTATTTTCTGAAAAAAATGGGTACTGAGTAGAATTGTCTACATATAATATTCATGTTTTTATATAAATTTTATGACCTAATTCACTATATCTCTAAATCAGAAAATATCTTCCATATGAATTATCCATTTAATTCAATATTATGTAATGTTTAAGGTCAGGTCCTTATAGTTGGTATCAGAGGTTAGTTTAGACAACTTTAGGGATTAAGAGTTTTCTTTAATCACACGGTTAGTCCCTAAATCTATTATTTCAGTTAAATCCTTGTATTATAACTTTTGTCAGATCAAGTAATGTATGTTACAAATGGATGGAGGGGGATCTAAAACGAAATTCCTATCTCTTCCTGATGACTTTCTTGCAATAATTATAGCAAATTCATGTTCAGATGATTGTGAATCTATTTCTCACATACAACTCACTTGCAAGAAATTGTTTGAGATATCAAACACCTCCAATATACCCCAATATCATCATGGATCATGTGTTGTATATAATAAAAACTTATTTTCCCAATATTCTCATATTTTCAAGAAAGGTAAATATTTTCAAGGAATTTTCAAATATTTTATCTTATCAAAGATTTTTTATTCATATTATGATTTTGAGAAAGGTTCTAAAGAAGGAGACCTTTGTGCAACCTATTTATATTTTATTTTATAATATAGTCTCCCAGCACATAATTATGGAATTTTAAAAGGACCTTTAATTAAATGTTTCCACTCAAATTTGATCTGACTATTTTATAGACATCAAGTTTTATCAGATGTTTTGAAATTATATGTCATACATGATTATTTTCCAAAAATATTTTTTTTCAAACACCCTTTTCACCCATGTTATGAAAGGTGTAACTAGATAAAGGAACCAAATTATTTTAAAGGATCTATAAATCATTTTTACCATGCATGGACCTTCTACCTATGTGAACAATATAACGATGAAACCATGTGGACACCATGATCAAGGTATGTTATTATTTCTTTTTGGAATAGTTTTATTTTATTATATAGAGGTGAAAAAAATTACAATATATAAGATGTTGAGGTCTTAATGTGTTGGGATAAAAATGAGTGGTATAAGAAAACCTTTGAGGTTAAAAAAAAGTTAGGGGCATTTTTTAATTTTATAAAAAGGACACCATGTAGACCATGTGACAACCCGTCGAGTCGGATAAAGCTGCTGGAATCGAACCTACAACCAAAGTGTGATTGGGATTTATCACCTACCACTAGACTATTTGAAGTCCCTATTAAGTATAACATAATGTTTTTAGTTAAATGATTTTCTGGATCAAAAATAATTTCATTTTGGGATCTTATGTTTTATTAAAGGGATATCATTAATATCGTTAAATGAATTGGTGATTAATTGATGAAGGATATTTTGGATGTTGTTCTCTATTTTCGGGAAACACTATATGTATATGGAAAATAGAATAAATTTGGATTTAAATTGAGAATTAATGGTGGAATTTTATTGTGGAAGAATGTTTTTTGTGGACATATAGTGATTTGGGTTATTTTTAGAAATTATTATCCTATCACAGAGAATCTGTGATTTGGATAATTATACTTCAGTATGAGACATTAAGAGTAGTCTATGTTTTTGGAGTTAAATGTTAATATTTATTGTGGAAGACTATGTGATTAAATATTTCTATGTTCTTGGTTTAAATATTAGTTTAGATTATTCTGAAAAAAATTTAAGGACAATTGTGTATTGGATGGTCTTTCTTGAACTTTGGGTACTTTTTTTCAAATTTTTGAGATTAAGAGTAGTATTTCCTTTTATAAAGGATTATCCTTTTTGGGGATTATATGATCTCATACTAACCATTTTGGTTTTAGTCGATGACTAAAGACAATGGAAATTTATAGTTCTTCTTTTTTGGATGATGTGAATCTATATAATTTGATTCTTGTGATTTTTATGTGACCAAGTCTTTTTATATAATCGTTTTTTGGAGAAAATATTAGTTTTTGGTAGTAACTTATTAAAGGATGAAACTCTACTTGAAGGTAAGTATAATTCATTATGTTCCTATTATAAGTAGTAAGTTAATTCATGAATCTTATGAAAAGGAACCTAAAACAAAAATGTTTTTGGTTTACCTTTCTAACTGGGCAATCAAAGACTGTTTAACACATCATAAGTGTGTGATTTTCTAGTGGTTAACTTTCTCCTAATCATGTTTTCTATCACTCTCCATCAAAACATGATCGTTTTTTCTCTCTTCCCTATCTATTTTTCCTAAATGGAATTCTAATATGGGTTATCTCAGGTGACCTTTGTACTTCTCTTTCATTATTTTAAAGTTATAGAGTTACTAAATCTTTTCTGATATGGGAATTTTTATAATGTTTTGAAGCCCAATTTTAAAAATTGCGAGGATTTATTTCCCAAAAGGGAGGAAGGAAGTAAAATCCCAAGTAAATAGAAAACATTACATTTTGTATATTTAATAATATTTGTGAATTAAATATTAATTCTTCTCTAAAGGGGAGGCTATGTTCGATGGCATACCCAATACACAATAAAGGGTTTCTTTGAAATCTAATGTTCCACACTAATAATATAATATTATTATTTTAAATGGTTGTTATTGTCTAGCCGTTCTATTGATAGGAATAAATATAACTAACTATAATATGATTATAAATGTTTTTTGAATATTTTTCCATTTATCCAGTAAATTTTAGAGGCTTAAAACAAGTAATGAATTCGATTATAAGCATAAATACTCTAATATTCACTAAAAGGTCGATTTACCGCCTTTTAATGGAGACCCCTATTTAAATGAAGTTTCTTTCACTTTTATATGTTTTGGATGAAAAAATAAAATTATTTTTTAGAATCGGGACACCGAAATTTACTTTGGTTGTAATTTTGGAATTTTTTTGATAATGATCATTTTTAATGAATAGTGAAAAATAGTGTATTTTAATTCAAAAGTGCCTTTAATCAAATTTATTTATATGGTTATATTATTTTTTAAATTTGTTCAAAATTGTAATTAGAATATATTTTAATTAGTTAATCCTATGTTGGACATTTTAATTAATTTCACTTTTAAATTTTATATAAACAAGTATCAATCATTTGATAGTTATTATTTCTTAAAAACACGCATTTTTTGAAAGTGGGAATTAATTTTATATTAATTTTTAATAATTTTATGTTTTGAATTTATAAAAATGGATTCAATATTTGGAATCATTATGTTCAAATTTTGTGAATAGGTAACTTTTATTTTTATACATTTTAAATATTTACTTTAGTAAATATTTTATTTACCATGATTAAAGGGCAACCATAGTAAATATTTGTAAAATATAGTATTATAATAATATATAATTACCCTAACATGTGTCCAAATCCAATTGTATGATACATATCCGACAATGGGAATCCTTGGGTCGAATTGGGGACCCCATGGAGCCACATGGTACTAATAATGACACATTATATAAATTAATTTAAAGTAAAGACAAAAATGACATAAACAAATAAGTTTTAGTAAATAAATTTTAACATGGGGTTATATAAGTTATGTTTTTGGAAATAAATTTTTATTGTAAATTTAAAAAAAAATTCTACATTATGGTATTTGTTTTATAATTTTTTAACATCAAATAAATTATATTATTTACGACATAATAATTGTGCAATATTTACTTCATTAATAAATGATTTAATTAAATAAGATTATAAATATTAAAACAATATCTAAAACATGTCCAATTCTTGTTGGATGATTTATTTCGATCATTATTCATATTAAATTTTACATAAATTATTATTTTACTTATGAAACAAAATATAAGGTTATAATAAAATAATTGTATTAAACATTTCTATAGAGCCCCTCCTCTCCTTTATTAAACGACCTCACTTCCTACCCATTTCTAATAACTCTAAAGCCTTTGGATTATGCGTCCTATTCCCCAATAAGCTATCAAAATCCCTCTATTCATCCTAGAAGCCTTACCTTAGTAGGAAAAAACTTCAAGAAACCCATTTGGTTCAAACCAAAGGGAGTTACCTGATTTAAAGGTAATTCCTTCTCTTACGTTCTTTAGTGTTATTTTACTTATAGAACCCTCTAAACTATTTTTATTATTTTATTATAAAAAAAACCAGTATCCTCAATATATAAGGATGTTTTTAGGATAATTATTAAAACTATACTTACAAACACCTCCATCTAATGGGTAAAGAACATAATGTTTCTGTGGATAGAAAACTAACGCATCACGAAACGATAATTGTACAATTAACTTCTACCACCACTAATGGTGTCCATCATGATGGAACTGTATTTATATACGATATATATAATGTTTATGGTTTCGTTATTCTTTTTTATTTTTCATTTATAGCATACCTTTATGGTTTCCATAATGGGTGAACGATGTAATTTCATTTTAGGAGGTGCGGAATACCGCCCGATCAAAGTGATATGACTCATTAATGCCTTATGTGGGATGTATAAAGGATGGAGTTAATAATATTATATATAATATAGTACTATAATTATTATATACCTATTTATCATTATGATTTAAGTATATTAATATATGAAATATAAAAGAAAGTAGCGTTCATGCGTATGTACGGATTACCGTCTCCATGAATGGTGCATTTCATTTCTTATCTCCAAATGTTACGTACTATTATAAATATATATATATATATATATATATTATAGATATATATTATTTATATGATATCTAAATCATGAATATCAATCTGGAGATAATGTATTGTCGACGACATAGACTACTTGTAATTATATGGTGTTCATTTCAACTCAAGTACCAAATATCGACGAAACAACCGTTAATACCATAGATGATTACATAATGTTTATTTCATGGTAATAAGTGATATAAAAGGAATAACAAACCTTAAAAATATACTTAATAAATTATAAATTATCTTTAGATTATTAT
Organism: Viscum album; assembly: GCA_963277665.1. NCBI lineage: Eukaryota > Viridiplantae > Streptophyta > Magnoliopsida > Santalales > Viscaceae > Viscum > Viscum album. The sequence continues at coordinate 928,506,849 of OY728146.1, read as the reverse complement.
TCAGGAGATTAAATAATGACCGTGTCAAGTCGGACACGATGAAAGTGATTTCTAATCTCACTTTTAATTCTGTTAGATTTCCATTTTTCACCACATATTTATTACATGTGAAGTATTGTCTACTAACTTTTGATATAGATTATCATGATTATATTTATATTAATTCTATTCTGAAATTAATTTTGTGTTTATTAACTTTTTCTCATACGACTCGATTGATTACAACGTGGTAAGGGATTTTCATCTCATGTTTTATTCCCATGAGATTCAGGCTATATTAGCCACTATTTCATTGTGTATGGTGGATGTACTTCCCATGATTGTATTATTTGTGTAATATACATAATTTATGGGTATTTACATATTCATTGGGTGATCTTTCATGCATGGGGTATCTGTTTCGTAAGTTACCAAATCGTTATGGTAACCTTTCACCCTCCACTTTTTAAAAGACTTCTTTTAGTTATGAATTTTAATTTACAATTTATTATATTGGGACATATTATTATATATCCTTATAGATGTAATTTTTATGTCCACGTGAATATATATCATTTTTTAACTCATCAACATATTTTCTGAATTTTAATGTGATGATGTTAGGATTTTGAATTTCTATTTGAAAACATATTAACCCTATTTCAATTTTTGGGTTAAACATCTACTTATTGATTATGTCGTGCTATGAATATGTGTAATTAACCACTGATTGTTTTACACTTAATATCCACTTATATTGAGTGTATTGTTTTTCCACACATAATTATGTAATTGATTTACTATTAATCTAAGGATACCTTTTTTTGAGGGACTTCTTCTCAATTCACATTTCCATTGAGACTTTATTGTTGATATGAACCAATTCAGTTTTATATGTTGTATATAATATCCTTCAGCATATTATATCTTGAATACCATTAATCTCATGATATTATTAAGTTCTAATTAAATTTTATTCCTAAATTATTTGTATTCCTGGATCCTTCGTTTTGATAAAAACTATTTAACTATAATATCGTTTTAAATGTTTTAAAGGTTTATTCTTATAAATCATTCGCATTAATGTCCATGTTTTAAAAATTCATTAAATGATTTATTCATATGGACATGAATGTTTTGAAATTGAAATTTCTTTCAATAGCTTCAATGTGGTATTGGACACTTTGATTCAAAAATATCTTTATTTAATATTTTAAAATGGTTTGATAAAAGCTTTTATTTTGTAAATATTTTGAAATAATATATTGTGATTGCAATGTAGAAATATTATATTTCCTATATTTTTGTTTTATGTGTTATGAATATGTTATTTCAATTGGGAATTTTAACATATACGGGTGGTTCCGTGATAAACCTAGGGCGGGTGAGCCCAAGATAGCACTCCAATGCATTGGGTAACGTAAAGCAGGTAAACATGAATATTTCTGCTAAGAGATTTAGGTAATATAGTGTGATGTGTATTCCAAATGTGACTCCCTTTGTATTTATGATAGCTAAAATTTATGTTTGATATGGATTCCACAAGTTACTTTACGATTTATGATTTCTATGGGTTATTCATATATCTTATGATTTCATGAGGTATGTTATAATTGAAAAGTATGGTTTCATTGTTTTGTATTTATTCATGGGATAATGTTTTCATTCCTTATTTTATATTCCTTACTGAGATTTTTATGCTCATCCCAATTTTTTGAAATGTTATCCACATGACTTAATGAGGAATAAGGGTTCAGTATGGGATCAAAGAAATGTGATGCTGTCTAAAATATGGAACTTGACATGACTCATTATTTAAAGAGTTTTTTATTTTATAAAAAAATGGATACTGACTATAATTATCTACATGTAATATTCATGTTGTTATGTAAATTTTATGACCTAGTTTTCTAAAAATGTAAACCTGAAAAGACCCTCAATGTGAATTATCCATTTAATTTAAAAACATTGAAAACATTAAAATAAAATTCATGTCATGTTTTCAATGGTGAAAAAGAAAAATGATATGTTTTATTCATATATAATTATTTTTCATAGTGAAATTCAATGAATTAACATTAAAATTCTATTATTTTATTCATTTCCCCTAAAACCACTTCTAGTAATGATTTGAATTTCTATATTAAAAAAATTAAATTAAACTCCATGTCATTATTTCAATGAAGAAAAAGAAAAATGATTTGTTTTATTCATATGAAATTATTTTTCATAGTGAAATTAAATGAATTAACATTAAAATAATATTAGTTCTTTTTAATTAACAATTTGATACAATTAGATAATAAATTTTAGGTAATATATTTTTAAAAAATATATATTTATTCTCAATTACATGTCATTCATTTTGGAGGGATCATTTAAACACATAAAGGAAGGGAAATTCTATATTAATAAATTTATAAATTCTATATTTAAAGGATATTTACAGAAACCTTTTCAAAGGAATCATGTGCATTAAGCTATAGAGAACAAGGTAATTTATTTGATCTTGGAAAAAAATCATATATTTCAATACAACCTTCAAATAATGAAGATAGAGTGGAATGATTTATTCAAACCACCCAAGGCCGCCTCAAGAATACACAAATTAGTTTTTATAGGATGGATACAAGGATAAATCAATTACCTCAAAATAAAAATGGATTTAATGAAAACTCTAATGTCCAATTTGGTAGGTCATCCAGAAATATAATTAATGGAATCATGAAATTAATACAACAATTACTAAATTAGGCAGAGTATATTGTATTATAGAAATCATTATAATTAATAGAAATGGTATTCACATGGGTATCCCAAAAGAGTGTGAAAGTTATCTAGAAATGATGAAAAATATATAAATATTGAAAAAATGAAAAAACATTTATTGAATAAAATGATGAAATGAAAAAAATAAATGGATAATGAAAAAAGAGAGAAATAAATATACCATAAATTCCCCATGTTTCTTAAATACATAATTTTTTATACAAAACATAAAAACATTTATTCAATGAGATCCCAACGAATCAATAAATATAAGAAAAATAGAATAAATGTTCCTTTTATGAAATTATAAAACAAATATATATAACATTTTCACTGAAATAAAATAAAATATTAGATAAATAGTTATTCAACGGGAACTTTTTTATATAATAACTGTTTTTCAAGAAAATAATTTGAAGTAAAAAAAATGTAGGGTAAGGTGGAATGTTATATATTAGAGGATTAATTAAAAGAGAATAAATTCATGAAGAAAGTATCTAACTTGGAAACATTACAAGTCTATGAATAATCAATTATTGAAAATCCACTTGGGTTCCTATTAAAGTAATGAGAACTAACCAAGGAATATATATGAGTCTGTTGAGGAATAAAAAATCATAAATTCTATAAAACTTATTATATTGGGAGGTAATACTAGTATAAGACTTTAATTATACTAGTATATTAATAATTTTTAATTCCACTCATTTATCTGTAACTTGATTTTTGTAAAAAAACATTTATAAGGAATATGAAAGAGGATTTCAAAGGATTAAAAACATACATTTCAAGAAAATAACATCAATGTATTAGTTACTATATTATCCCATTAATATCTAAATAATTATATATCAATTATTTATTTAAATTCAAAAATATATCTCTCTTATGGTGCATAAATTAAAAAAATAATCCAAAAATTGGTGGAGATGATGTGTATAGTGTGTTATTAGTTTGAATAAACATATGTGAGAAGAATCTATCCATTGCACTAAATCATTATAAATCACCTTAATAATATTAAATCTATATTTTACAGTAATTAAGAATTAAATTTAAATAGAATATAATTTTGGTGGTTAAAAAATTTATATTCATTATTTATGAAAATGTGTTACCATGTTAAGAATTTATAGTCACTCTTCATCAAAACTAAAACTATAAGCATTTGGTATATATTAGGTGTAATTACTAACTCATAGATATATGGTATCTTATCATGAAATACCTAATGAAAATGTTATATAGATAAATTCATAAATTAAAAACACATCTAAAAAAACAAGGGTGAATAAACAATTATTTTCGTGCACCGAGATTTTTTAATTATGAGATCATAAAATATAGAACTATAAAAATGTTGGAAGGTTAGTTATGTTATTTTTTTATGTGAATCTATGAAAATATGTCAAAAATCATTCAACCCAAAATTACAAAAATCATGTTCTCTTATGGTCACTTACTTCAATTTATATTGAATCTAAGTACTCAAAAATCTTATTTAAATTTTTCACTTGAATAACTATATAATCAATATAAACTATAAAAACTATTAAATTAATTTCAAGGAATTCATTAAATTAAAGATAAATGGTTATGCATATGTAAATTATAATTTATTTTGAAAAACTACTAAATATAAAATCCCAACAAAACATAAACAGAAAATAATAATTTTGTAATAACTTCCCCCAATAATTACAATTCTCATCTTAAAGAAATTATCCCTAGATGGTATCCATAAGAGGGAAGAAAAAATTAATCAAGAATAAAACCTATACCACTTTATATAAATCTATCGTTTACTATGTGAATGAATTAGTTGATGAAGGAACGAATTCTAGGAGGTGAATCATTCACATTATTTAGAGTAAAAACCCTTCCTTGTATCACTCTTTTTATATATTTATATATTTCATTTTATTTATCCATAAATAAAAAATTTCAATCACATTTACAAGTAACTGATCCATGAAACACTCATATCTTGTTAAAAATTATATCTCAAAATAGGATAAATAGTCATCTATGTAGTGGTAGACACAAATTATTTAAAATATTTCTCATTGTTATATCCATATAAATTTTTATACTTTTATATGCCAATCCTTCCCAATGTCTAACTCGTACTTCTAAAAAATATTCTTCAAAATGCAGTTATACAACACCCATATATACTAAATATATATCACATATATATATCAAAATAAGACACTAGTGTGTTTTTCTTAGTACACATATATAAAAATAATTTTACAACCACCCATATCAATGAATAATAAGAGATACCATTGTATTCCTATTTTTAATTATCATAAGATAATATCATATTAAAATTCCAAAAAAAAACCATGGTCATCTTTCCATATATAGATATTTTCAACTTAATTTATTAGCCAATAAACAAGAACATTTAAATAATCAAAAATATTTATCATTTTATGTTGACACTACTCCTCCTTAGGATTTTGGATATTAATGAAACATTAATTTCCAATATTAATTTATCATCATGTTATAATCAAGCTTCGTTGATGAAAAAATCATCATTTCATGGTGTAATGAATCCCTATGATTATTAGTTTTTTTAATTCTCCATCACAATCTCCATTATTTTAGCGTGGATTCAATACATCATTGCATAAGGGTAACACAAAAATCAACATATCTTGGTCCATTAAAGTGTCCACAGTTCACATTTATTAGTCTGGATTCAATAGATTCTCTATTCAACTTCTACAGGTTTTTTGATTAATTTCATAATGTTAAAGCCCTAAATTAATCATTCCCAAATCACACGTTTATATCTCATATACTTTAAAATATCCCATTTATTCATATTTCCATCCCATCTCCACCATATAATATCAATTTCATGGATAAATGTATCATTATTCATTTATTATTGTCTATGTAAGTTTTCATTCTATGTTATTCTAGTATTATCTAGCTATGTTATTATAGAAAAATTATACTTTTAGGTATATAAGAACACAATACACACCTTCATTCATCCATACTTCTATGTTCCCATACTCTTACTAGAGCTTTGATCCTCAAGTACTATTATTATGTGTTCTGATAACATTTATAATTTATAATTATTTATCTTAATAATTCACTCAAATTGAAACATAAGGAATTCCTTCCATTATACATTAAAATGATAAAAACATAATCAATTTATTTTTTTAGAAAATAAAGTTATTACAAAAATATAATGAATTAAATTATGCTATCAAATCCACCCATAAAAAAAACAGTTTATTTCCCTCGATAAAAAATATTCACATCATCATGAAGGAAATATATTAAAACTATTTTTTAAATAGACTTGTCAAAAAATTAAACAATTATTAGTGAAGAATGATTTTTCATGAATTGTATAAAAATTCCCCCAGGATTCCTCACCTTTTATGAAAACCAGTCATCCCATTTATTTTTCTTTTCCTCTTTAAAATATTATACATTTCATAAAATCCATCACATTTTCAGCTTATTATTATCAATCATTCCCACTTAAAATATACCATATAAGAAAAAATTTCTATCATCACATAAAAAAATTATCTTGAGTTACGATCAAACCATTAATACATGAATCCTAACCATATTCTTACAATACATCTATATTACAATCTCATAAGGATGAAATCAACATTAATCATGAACTATTATAAAAATGATTATAATGAATCTATGTAATGTGGTTGGTATATAATTTATGTTAAAAATATAAGGATAAAAATAAGGTTAAAATATAAATTAAAATACATGATAAATAATATACACATTAATTAAAAAATTCTCTTCCAATAATATAAAATCAAAACCTATAGCACCCTACTATTCCTCTTTATCTTCTCATATATCTCAAGTCATGAAAATAATTATAAAAAAATATTTATCCTATTCTTATCATATTTAATGTTGTTTAATTACTTGGAAATATTATTCTGTTTTTATAGGGTATTAAATAAATCCAAATAAAAAAAATTATTAAACATTCCTAAAACCCCATAAAAATTATTCACATATTTTACTTCCCTAGTACATCACATCCCCTTATCATCATAAAACAAATTTTCTCTCACACTAATTCTATTATATATAATGGAAAAATACTAAGAGTTTGGTTGGTTAGATAAACAATCTTATAATGTGGCTATCCTATCATGTCCACCCTTTTTTTATTTTGGATAAAAGTAAATATCAAATATAACAGGGGGATCAATGTTATAAAGGGACCAAATGAAAAATTTATTAGTCATCTTAATGATTTTATTTATTACATATATTTTCCAAGTCATAGATGAAAATTATTTTAGAATAAATAAAATATATACCTATCAAGAAATAGAGTACAAAATAATATAAAAAATCACTAGAATCCACTTGAGAATGAGAAACACAATATTCAACAATTACTCATCAAATAAATAATAATAATAAATTAATCATCATGAACATCAAAAATAGAAAGATTAAAAACTTTTAGGGAGGTTTCATCGATAAACAATAACCCATATTTCCAAATCATGAGTCATGACATCAATTTTCATATAATTATCCTTACTCCTCAACCCATTTTATTAATTATTCAACTACATGAAAATTTAATTCAAGACAACCAAGTAATACATGAACTTATAACTAAATGTTTTTACCATTGATCAAAACCATAGCATGAAATAATAGTTTGGAGTTAAAATTAAAAAACCTAAAAAATTGAAAATATATTGAAAATAAAATATATGTGGAATTTAAAAAAATATTCCCTTATCCATTTAGTTTCTTCATCTGTTCCATTATTATATTATATCATCTTTATTCTTCCACCATCATCGTCAACCTAAAAAATCAAAATAATAATGTAAATGAAAAAAATAAATTCCATTAAATATAAAAAGGATAAGGTGGATTTAATTTACCTCTTCAAACAAGTTATTAACCCTAAAATCAAATTATTAATGATTAATTACATTTAAATAATAATAAAAATAATGTTTCATCACAATATAGTTTTTTTAACATCTATTATCTAGACAATAACTTTCCATGGATCACGTACTACAATATTTAATGTAATTAATCGTGTCTGAATCAATTAATTTTCAATGTAGAGATTCCTCCTCATATATTTCTGTTATTTATTTTCGGGAAATAAAACAACATCCTTTTAAGGTAAATTATAAACAAGTTTTATAGGACTAATCATTTAATTTTTAGTCATTCTTAAAAAATTGTAAGTTAATTTTTAGAAAAAAAACTTTATGGCCTTTATTGAATTTTTATTTATTTATTTTCAATGATCTTCTATTTTCCAAACATAATTCATTCCATGTTATTCTCATAAATTTATCTTTTATCTTTCATACCCATTGAAAATTATTCTTTGAAATCATAAATTATATTAAAATAATAGGATAAAATATATATTTACTCCTTATAATCCATGTCTTTTCTTCAATATAATTTATTACCTGATTGATTTAAAACACAACTTCTACATTACTGACTATAAAATATAATTCCTCACTACGATCATTAATCAAGGCCCCTCCCATTGATAAATAATGGCCTACAAATTTTTATTCTCTATCAAAACGTATATATATATATATCACTATTGTATCTGCTAATTAAAAATCCATTGAGGGATTCATCTTACTCAATCCCAATACCTTGAATATATGATATAATTTAGAACTCAAACCTAAAATCAAAAACACATTTTTCAAACTCATAAGATATAATTTTATAAGTATTAATAATCATCCAAAATAATTTATCTACTATATTAGACTCTTCAACATAATGGATAAAACCTATCTCATGATTGGTATTGATCGCATATCCTAAATTTTAGTATTTTTTTAAACCAGTTATCTAACAAATAGTATATGTATAATAACATTCAGTACAACCTCTAAAAAGGGAATGTTATTGTGAATCTTATTGTATTTCCAGAAGCATGAACCATTTCCCCCCAATTTTATCAAGAATATTCCTTTATGCGATAGGTTTTGGAACTTTTTACTATTTTAGAGATTCTTATATAACATCATTATAATTTCTATATAATTTTCCTACCTTTTCTATACACCTATAATTATTTTTATGTTTATATATCGAGTTTTATTCTCTATATTTTAGTATTTTTCTCCATGATTTTACCACTCTTCATAGGGATATAATTCTAGTCTACACCATGGTTTCCCTTTTTACCACCTGATTGTACACCTCTTTATCTATCCATGATTTGATTTTCAATTTTCTCAAATTAAAAATGAAATTTCCTCATCGAATTATTTTGATCATTAAAATATTCCATTATCTCATTGATTACAACCCTCGTAGTTGTTATAAAATAAGTGATTCTGAATTTCAATTTATGTTTTTTTATTATTGGAATCCTAGTTCTCATTACTGAAATCCTATATTTTTGTGCGGCTACATTCATGAAAAATTATTCTTTCTATTCAGATCAGTATATTTCATATATTTAGTAAACATACCCTTGTTTGTTGTATTGCTGACATGACCATTGAAACAATAATTAATTTAACATTTCATCCGATACTTATTTTTTCCATACGAGATCCATTATATATTAAACAACTTTATCTACGAATCGAAAATTATTATCAGATATGTCATCTGAAAATTGAAAAAAATATTCCAAAAAAATGTTCATAAATAATCTCGTACAATAGTGTATAGGATATACCAATACCTTTATATAAAACATTATTTAAGGACTACATGATTAACCATATATTTTGAATATTATGGGGAAATATTCATGACAGCAATCTAAATCAACTCATATATATATTTAAGTGATTCAATTCAATTTTATTTTAAATTTATAATTTTAAATTTTTTATAAACATATATTGATGGAGGAGGGAATCATGTCAATAAAATATTTATATATCATCAATTTAATGATGAATTGTGGCGTCAGGATTTTGAGTCACTCTTTACCATTTTCTCTATGTAAATTTTTTAAAATCCTAAAATATACTACATAGTTAGAGACATAATTAACAAGGAAAGTATTTTAATATGTAAGAAACCCTTTCTTGTTTTCATCAAGACATTCATGTTGTAGATCATTAAATTAAAGTGAATTTCTGATCATTTGTATGATCTCTTACTTGATCTTATTGTGATTTATATTAATAAAAGGCACACACATATTGTTTTTATCATTATACATGAATATAAAGAATATTCTATTTACATTATTATCATTTCTTATCTTTATCTTACAGCCTAATCATCCCTGATTATTACTCTACTCTGTGCATTTTCTCTTCCTTTATAAGTATTCTAAAACTATTCTCTAACTCAATTAAAGAATTAAATAGTTTCTTCCTAGATTCCAAATTCAAGTACTAGAATCCCATATTTAACTATCCCATAATTATATAAAAAATCTTAAATGTTTCATTCAATAAATTGAAATTACCATTTAGGTTTAGAGATTTATAGAATTATGATTCATCAATAACTTATAAAACCCATCTATTTCTAAACTAATGGATATGATTTCCGCTATTTAAAGAATTCATTAATGTAAATTAAGTTCTTATATTCTCCTATTAATTCTCCATAAATTTTATTTTCATTTATACATATCATGTTTAATAATTTTTTACATTCCTAATAAATGGATATAAAATAAGGGTGAGTTAAAATGATTGGTACGTGAATGTTTATTTCATTAAATATTATAGAATAGAGAATGTAGGAACAATTTGATAGGAAATAAAGGATAATAAAATAATTTTATATAATTGATCACAATATATTGAAAAAAATTAAAGGATTACATAATAATATAATCAATCGCATGGATAAAAATAATTAAATTCTAGATGATGGAATAAATAATGTCAGATATCTTGATCTACATGATCAATGCCTCAACTAAGTAATTATTCAATTTTGTCAATGATGCAAACAATTCATCATTCTTGCATTGGTTAGAAATAAAAAAATACCAAAAAAAATTTCTTATGTTACCGACTCAGAAATTGAGAGGCTATAAAATAATGTGCTCCACATAAAACATATTTTAATCCAATATGTTCCCCATATTAATGATATTAATAATAATACAAATTACTATCAAGATTCCTTAGTAATTGATAATTGTATGTGTTTTCATTAAAACATAAGAAATTTCATCATTCTTATAATCAATAAAGGAACATAATCTATCCAGGGATATAAGCATGATGGTAAAACAATACATTAATAATATGACTGGGTAATTAATTACCTAATCATATTGGTTATCCATATTTCTTCAATAAATACATGAAATATGTTTCTATATAATAATTCTCGAACTATCAATGTATCAAGTGATTTTATAAAGGTATGTCAATAATTTTCCAAAATATATTGATGCATGGGTATTTTGGAGACCACCCTTCAAAAAAATTAACTAAAATAATGTATTCATAGAGTAGTGTAATCAGAATAAAAAATCATTATTACAGTAATGAATGATTTAGAAAAAATAGGTGATGTGGTAGATAATTCGTCTTATATAGATTTGATTAAAATATTCTTAAATAATGATAATTTATCAAGAAATGGAATAAAGAAATTATTGAGGAATACATATAGATAATTGTAAAATCATCCATTAAATATGGTTTAATAATAAGTGTATTCTTGATCAAAATGAAGTGTTATGGATAGATTTATTATAATGATAAAATAATGACTCAAAAGAGAAAAAATGTAGTTATTATACTTGTAAAACCAAAATAATAATTATAGTTGAAATATATTATGGATTGTCTTTTAATTGAAATTAAATTGTTTAAATTGAGGTAAGAGAATAAGTTATTATGTATTGGGTAACATTTTTAATCAAAAAACCCACTATGCGAGTGAGTATAAAATCTATCTTAAAATAAAATGAATGAAAGATAATTAATGATGTAATATTAGAAATATGTATCATACATATAATTGAAATTCAATAAGTGTCATTAGATACAACATGTCTTCCAGAATGGAATTTGAGATGAAAAACTATTAGAGTAATTATAACATAACAATCAAGAAAACACAAGAGGGTTACACTAAAATGGACAATACAGAAGAATAAAATTAAATATAATCATTATATTTGGATGGAATTTTGTAGATTAATACATCATATAAAATAATGTTTGGTTCAAAATCTCAATAATGTCTCATGTAATTGAAAATAAAGATAAATAACCCTTACCACCCTAGTATTCTTTGAATCAAAAATATTTTAAGGATTTATAATTATATGGATATTGAAAACCCATGAATTACATGAATGTGGTAAAATAATCTCTCAAAATCCCTCCCTTCCTCCTACAATCCTTTCTTTGGTTGGAATTCAATTCAAGAAATCCTTTTGGATGAAATCAAATGGAGTTACCTGATTCAGAGCTACCGTCTTCTATCCTGATCCTTTTCATTATTTTTCCTTACCCACTCACCATGATCATCTTATTCTAAGGTAAAATAACAATACAAGTACCCTCAAGATACTAATATATTTTTTGAGAAGGATTCTCACTACAGAGACATGCTCCTTTGTCTAATGGATACGAACATATTTTTTCTATGAACGATGAACTACTACCTCACTAAATGATGATGGTTCATTTTTCTCCTACAACCTCCCATTGTGGACAATATGACGGAACTTCATTTATATATGATATATATTATATTTATATTGTCTCTATGATTCTATAATTTTTATTTACAAAATACCTTTTTCTTTTCCGTAATGTGTATATACTATAAATTCATTTGAGGAAGTGTGCATTACTGCCCTCTCAATGGGTTATGAGTCATTCATGCCATTTGGGGAACATATAAATAATGGAATTAATGAACTTATGTAACATATATAAAATAGATATCATATTATCATTACAATATATATGTATCATTTATTTTTCATTCCATTAATATGAAAATGAAATGAAATTAGCCTTCATGCGTACGTATAGCCTACCATCTCCATTAATGGTGAATATCATTTATTATCTCCAAATTTTACGGAATATTATGAAATAACTATATACTGGATATAAATGAAATTTAAATCTTGGCTAATATTCTAGAGATAATAGACTTTTGTCTAAATGGATAATTTGCATCAAAACAAGTTCATTTTTTACTAAAATACCGAACATTGAAAAAACATCCCATATAAACTCAAATAATTAACTTTTTGCTATAATATTGTAATAAGTAACCTAAAATAAATAATAAACTATAAAAAGGTTCTAAATCAAGTAGAAATTAACATATGTTTATTATTCCTGAAACTAAATAACAAACAATACATGTCGGAATCAAGGTATGGGACTTTGTCTCAATCCTCTTTTATTGAGTCATTTCATGAAAATGTGTATATTTATTATTTTATAAGGTCTATATACACCAACTATTACAATTCACATCCATATTTTATCTATAAAAATAATATTTATTAAATCATGGAGATTAGTATTTATAAATTCAAAGTGTATGTAACACCTAGAAATTTTAAAAATTAATCTCCATGATTTTATATATAACAATAGTATAGATAAAATATGTTTATGAAAGGTCATACTATCTATATATATACATTATAAAATAATAGAGGTGCATATTATTGAGAAATATCTCTAGGATATGATATTGAGACGATGTCCTTTACCTTGTGTCCAAATTGTCTATTTCATTCATTAATTTCCAGAATAATAAATTTAGGTTAATTTATATATGATATACAACTATTTTAAAGTTTTTTATTAATTCTTTATAACTTATTACCATTTTAAAAATAATGTTTTTAATTAACTGAGTTCATATAGGACGTTTTGTAAATGTTTAGTATTTCAGTCAAAAATGAACTTTTTATGCAAATTTTCCTAGTGGTCATAATTCTATTATCTCTTGAATATATATCATGATATAAATATCATATATATTCTTATATATTTAATTTATAATAGCCCATAACATTTTGATATATGAAATTAAATTCACTATTCATGGAGATGGTAGGGCATACGTATGGATGAATTCTATTTTAATTTCTTGGTCATATTAATTGAATGAAAACTAAATGATACATAGATATATTATAATTATAGTATAATATTTATGTTTTATATGTTACATATATTCATTAATTACATCATTTATAAGTTAAATGTATGGAATGAACATGTAATATCACATTTAGGGGGTGGAAGTTCACACTTCCTCAAATGAAATTATCATATTTACACATCATGAAAAGCATAAAGGTATATTGTAAATAATAATTAAAAAAGAATAGAGACAATATAAATATAATAGACAACATATAAGAATATAGTTTTATAATAATGGCCACCATGACAGGGGGTGTGATAAAATTGAACAATCATCATTTCGTGAGGGAGTAGTCCTTCGTACACAGAAACAACATGTTCGTATCAATTAGATGAAGGTATGTATAAGTTTAGTAATAATATTTATTATAAAAATATAGTATTATATTTAGTGTACTTTTTTTAATGATATAATTAAGGATAATAGGGAGTTTGGAAGGAAAAATAAAGGAACGGAGCTTGAGAGAAGATGCTACCTTTAAATCATGCATCTCCTTTTGATTTGTGCTATAAGGCATTATTTTATTGGCTTATGGACAATGTAAGGATTCTTGGAGGAAATTTGGTATATTTGGAGATTATTTGAGCAGATGTTAGATGAAACTATGGTCTTGAAAGGTTGTTTTAAGTGGGTATAGGTAGAGTCCTATTATAAGGGGGGAGAGGGGCACTTTAGGAATGTATTGAAATATTCATTTATTATAAATTTATTTTAGAATTATACTAGTTAAAAAGTGATAAATTAAGAAGATTAAATGAGGATAGGTATAAATCCTCTCAACCAATAGGTTTTATACAATTTGAGGTCACAAAGTTAACATTATATTTTATCTTTAACCCTTAGCTAAATATTAACCCTTACCATTTATTCCTGTATTTTTAAAATATATGGTTACTACAGTTACTATGAAATTACAATAGAACTATAAATGGATCATTAATAAAAAATTTAACATTATAGAAGTCATTTATCTGAATGTTATATTTTTGGAATATTATATTATTTAATAAAATAGTATTTTTCTTAAAAACTCATTTATTACAAATTTTGACACTGCATAGTAATGGATTTTTGTTAAATTCATAATAACAATATTCCTTAAAAAAAACACAGTACCTCACCCCCACATGTCAAATTCATATAAAAAATTTCTATGGAATATACATGATCAAATTAAATTTATTTTAATATTTATAATATCGTTTTTTGAATATTTGATTAAAATTGAAATCACTACATTATAATTGTATCAAAAATAAATTTATTTATTTAATGTACAAAAATTATAAACAAAATACCATGATGTAGAAAATATTTTTATCTGTCTAATGATGATTTATAGTCAAAGATATCATTTATATAAAGATTAAAATTATTTTTTTAGGATATATATTTTTATGTTATATTTCTCTTTTAATTAAAATAAATATTATGAAAGGTCATTATCACACCCAAGTGGCTCCATGGGGTTCAAAAATAGAACCAAAGATTCCCATGGTTGGCCATATCTCATCCAATAGGATTACGACATGTGTTATGGTAGTTTTATATTGTTATAATAATATTTTTTAACCTAATTTACCTGATTTACTCTTTAGCCATGGTAAATAAAAATAATTACACAAGTTACAATTAAGAATTCCCAAAAATAATAGTTATATATTTATAAAATGTGGAACTATTTATTCCAATTGTGAAATCCATTTTTCCAAATTCACAGTACAAAAGTTTTCATAATTATTTTAAAATTAATTCCCATTGTCAAAACCAGGAAACAGGTTATTAAGAAGTAAAAACAACCAAAATATTTATATTTTTTTATGTATAATTTAAATTTTAAATTACATAAAATGACCATCATTGGATTAAATGAAAAAAAATAATCCCATTAAACTTTAAACCCAACTAAAATTAAAATAAAGCTGAATATATAAAATGGATGAAAAGGCATTTTCGAATTAAAATGTAGTATTTTTTAATATTCATAAAAATATGGATTTTAGTAGAAAAATACCAAAATTTCATCCAATGTAATATTTTATGACCCGCTTCTAAAGAAGAAGTTTATTTTATTAACTAGAACATATAAAAGTGACAAAAAATATTTTTAAAAAGGGTTCTCCATCTAATGGTAGTAAAAGGACCTTTTAAAAATATTCGAGTATGTTATGTATAAAATTGAATTCATACTAATTTTAAGCCTCTTTAATTCATTTTATAAATTAAAAAACATTTAAAATATATGTAAATTAATAATATAGTTAATTCTATTCATTCCAACCATTACGAAGGCTAGGTTTTAATTACCGTTTAAAATAATAATATTCTTTTTGTATAGCTTTTCCGTATACTTAGTTTTGTGTGAAACGTAAGATTTCATAGAAAATAATTGTTGAGTTTTGTGTATATTACCATAAATAGTGTCCCATTTATACTAAATTTAATATTAAATTCAAAAATATTAATAGATATGAAAATTTATTATTATATAAATACCTCGGATGTTACTTTGACCTATATCAGGATGGAATGATACGATTTATGAATGTTGTATGTGTTCCTTCAATACAAGATTTAAATAAGGGGCTTTTAGAGGATGCTTATAGTTCATTTTTCTTTATTCATCCTGAATGTATAAATATGTATAGGGATTTTAATGAATAATTCTAGTGGGAAGGAATTTAGAGAGATATCGTAGATTTTTTATATTGGTTCATGGAATGCCAAAAAGTTAATGTTGAAAGAGAAAGGACTAAAGATATGTTGAATCCATTACCCATACTAGAATGTAAAGGGGAGAACGTAACATTGGATTTTATAATTGGACTCTTCAAAAACACTAAAGGGTTTAATATTATATGGGTGGTCTTTTATCACCTTACAAAGTTATTACACTTCATCACTATCAGTGAAGACTTACCTTTGAATCGGATTTCAATGATATAAATTAAAGAATCGATAAGTTTTCATGGATTTCCACATTATATTATATCAAATCGGGATTTTGGTATTACCTTTATGTTTTAGAAAAATATTCAGAAAGGGAATTATATAGAATTGATGTTCATCACAGTTGATAATCCTTAGAAAGATGGTCAGTCTAAAACAACGATTAAAACCCTAGAGGACATGTTTATATCTTGTTCTTTTGATTTAAAAGGTGTTTGGGATCAACACCTTCCTATATTTTATTTTTCTTACTACAATATATTTAACATCGGAATTCATAGGTCACCAACATAATACCTCTACAAGAATAAATGTAGAGCTCCAATGTGATGGGATGATGGTGGAGAATGAAAGCTGTTAGGAACTGAGTTTATTGATGAATTGGATGAGAATGTTAGAGCCATTCAGCAGCATATTAAGGAATATCAAATTTAGATAAAAAGATATACTTATAACCGATGGAGAAATATAGAATTTGAATTTTTTTAAAAGGTGTTTCTATTATTCTCACCCTAGAATAAGGTTATGATATTCCGGAAGAATGTCAAACTAATCCCTAGGTATATCGACCCATTTGAAATTCTTATCCATATTGGAATTGTTGCCTACTGCTGGGAACTTTCATAAAATATATCTCAATTACACGACGTGTTCAATGTATCTCTCAGGAGGAAGTGTATACCTTACCCATTATATGTACTGAAGTCAAAGGCCATACCACTAGAATGGAATCTTTCTTATGAGGAACAACTAGTTGAAATTTCATATCCTATAGGGAAAGTTCTACAAAATAAGACCAATCACCTTGTTATAATTTTATGTAGAAATAACATGTAATAGGAAGCTAAATGAGAAATTTTTGATATGATAAATATAATTATCCCCATTTTTAGCTAGAATAATAAATTTTGAGGGTAAAATTCCTTTTTTGGGGGATAAAATGTAACATGAAGAGTTTTAAGAGACATTTTTTATTGAATAAATTAAACGATCATTGATATCTTGTAATGATCTAAGTAAAACATTCATTTCATATGTAATTGACTTAGTATGAGTATCAAATAACACAAAATCAATGTATATAATTTCATATGTCATACGCAACAATGGGTTTCTACGGAACATCTTTTTTGTTATATTTATTTAAATGAAAAAACATTAACCTATCAGTTTAGAAAGTAATATGAATAGTAAATAATAATTTTAAAATACTCTTTATAATGGTCTTATATAAATTAAATATATTTATAATGAATTAAATTATTTTTGGTGAATTCCTTACATTTTTTAAATCTCTATTTTCTAATAAGAATTTCTTTTCATGTGCTTTTGTGAAAAAAATAAATTTACATTTAGTTAATGTTATAAATTTAATTTAATAAAATAAAAATTCTTTTTTAATATAGAATTATAAAATTATTTTATGGTGAATTTTAGGGATTTTTTTAGAAACTTTATTTTTGGACAAATAGTGAAAAATACTAAATTTTATTCAAAAAATACATTCTCAAAATATTTATTTATTAAACTATTTTATATTTTTTAATTATTTTAATTTTTAATTAAAATAAATATTTATAAATTAATCCAATATATTTCATTTTACATAATTTCTCATTGACATTGGATATGAAAACGTAGAATTCTTTTGATCAGTTTTTTAAAAAACCAATACTATTGTCCCATAAGCGGGATTAAATTTAAATTAATTTTATCAACATATGTGATTTGAATTTTAAAATTTAATTCCATATATTAAATAATAATAATTTATAATGTATAAAAAGGTAGAAATTGTTTTTATCAAAATGATTAGTGAAATAAATTAATATTAATTATCATAATTATGGAAAATTTAAACTTAATAGGAAAATAAAACTAAAAATTAAGGGCCCAAATGACCAATCCACTAGTCCAAAACCAATTTGATGGAAATTATTAATACATTAACTATATATAATTGTGTTTTGTTATTTATTTATGACTGGTATTATGTAAAATTGTGGTTACACCTCACTTGTTTTCAAAAATACCAAGTATATCTCCCCCTTCCTTATAAAAGGCCATAACCTCTACCCATTATTCACACCTCCAAATCCTATTAGGTTCGGTAAATATCTACCCAATACACATCCCAATATCTATAATTTCTTCTGAGATGCATTTCATCCTATGTAATACCTTTTTAGAAAAACTTTTCATGAAAACCAAAAGGAGTTACCAGATTTAGAGATAACACCAACCATGATACTAATTTTTCTATTTTTATTTTCCCCTTATTAAATTCACATCATTCCATTATTATTTTAATAAAATTATCATAGATATACTATGATGTTTTTATAATAATAGTTTGACCTAAACATACACACCCTTCCATCTAATATGTAATAAACTTACAGTTTCAGTGTACTGAGAACCAATGCCTTCCGAAATAATGGTTGTTGGTTTTAATTTACCACCTTTCGTGGTGTGAACTATGATTTAAACTATAATTTTATATGAAATATATGACATATTTTAGGTTATTAAACTTATTAAATTATTTTATGAAACATATATTTATACTTTCCATTTTTTTATATATTATAATTTTTTTGAGAATTGTGGACTACCGCCCCTTCAAAGCGATGTGATTCATTCAGACACTACATGGAATGTATTAAGGATGGGTTTAGTGAACATATATGATATATATAATATAATAATTCTTCATTATTAATGATATATATAAATATATGTATATAAATTTCATTTACATTCCTCATTTCAAAATAAACTTTAAATAAAAGACATTGGTCATGCGTACGTAGAGCCTACCATCTCCCGGAATAGTTTATTACATTTCATAATTCTATATTACATGGATTTTTATAATACATATATAATGAATATAAATGATATTTATATCATGTATTACATTCTTGAGTCCATGATATATGTATAAGGACTGAATACACAACAAATTTAGGAACATGCAAAGAATAAAGTGGATATTATCCGAAGTGAAAACAAAACATAGAATTGTTAACAAGTATGAAATAGAAGGTAATAATAAAAACATATGTGCTTATATATATATATTAATATGGTTATTTATAATAAAATAATATTTATATATAGGAGTTTTGAATTATTATTATGAGAGTCAAGACACAATGTAAGGGGATTTATTGTCTCGCTTTTATTTCTCTGAAATTTATGACTTGTTCACCACTCACCTATTTTTTTGTGGGGAGTATAATACCTAAGAATATATTACATGATTATTATACTTATTTTTATAGATATTTAAATATCTATTTTATCATTCCTATCTCATGGGTTTTTTTATTTCAAAAGTAACCAAATTGGAAAAGTTGTTTTATCTCAATTTACCTTCTTTGAGATACAAACCATTAACATAAAGAACCTTTTTTTCAAAGATGATATTATATGAAAATTTTATATGAAAATTGATTTTGAAAATTTTTTATGGATTTCAATATTCATTTAATAATTATCACATTATTCTAATTGAAATGGATTTCAAAACATTTTCAAGATCCCTTTATATTTTTTAAATGAAAAATGTTTCCAAAATTTATTCAATGATTTTATTTTATGTATTGAAGTTAATTTTAAAGAAACCAGTTTTTAAATTTATAAATGTTTTAATGAGATTTTTTCAAAAAAGAATAGATATTTTCCTCAATAAATGATTTAAAAATATCCTTCCAAGTTATTTCTATCAAACATGAAATTATGTGATGTTACAGTTGACCTTATATGAAATGATCCGACGGTGCAATTCATATTCATTATTTAATGGTTTATTTTTTGATAAAAGGATGTTGTTGACACATGTTTCTCTTCCACTAGTTATTTTATTTTAAAATATGTTTTTTTCATGGGAAGTACTTTGATGAAATGGGTATGAAACATATCTGTTTTCTCTAGGTTATAATGTGATGAAAATTTGTTGTTACTCATTTTATTTCAATGTATTATGATATATTTTTTAAAAATCATCTCTTTTTATGGGTCATTATATGATTAATGTTTTATTATATTCTAGAATATGCATGAATGGTTTTTTATGATATGGGTTGGACCTATATTACCCTCCAATGCAATGTATAAAGATTTATATATCATGAGATAATTATGTGAATCAAGTTGATGAGTTTCAAGTACTTTGGAAATAAGGAGATATCCAATACCATACAAGGAAATGATTATGATTGGGGATGGTGGGGTGTCTCACCTAGTATGTGTAGTAACTATAAAGAATAAAGATAGGGAAACCTAGTCCACTATGGGAATATGGGAAAACATGACCTCTTAAATGGAATGGAATATGACTGGGGATAGTGGAATGTCATTACTATTGGATTTTTTCCCATGAAGTTCCTTGGTATGTTCAATCAATATGTCTTGGACTATAGAGAAAGATGTCACATATTTATGTATGACACAATTCTATGTCTCATTCCTATGATATGATTTCATGGATTATGGTCTTTATATACTTATGATTAATGTATTATAAACATTCAAGATTTATTCCATGATTAATGTTTCCGATCTTATGATATTCAGGGTATGATCCTCTAATGTTATGGTTACATTTTCATGCACTTATTTTCATATTATGCCTACATGTCTCCCTTTTTACCCTTATTTTGCATCCGAGATGACCAATTTTTATATTTCCTTCCTCAGCTTATGAATATATTTATTATGTTTTATGTGTATAATAAGGGTTTTAGTCATCAAGAACCTAGAAGAAGATAATATATCTCACATATATATGGATGTTTATGATTCCATGTTTCCAAAGGCACTACGCTAGCATGGTTATTTAGAAACTTTTTGTATAATTTTTTAAGGATTCTATAAAATTTATATAATTCTAATGTATGAAATGATATGATATATACAAATATATATCCCCTTTTGACATTAATATGATTTATGACCCTCTTTTACACATTTGAGTCACCTCGTAGTTTAATTCATGAATCACTCTTGATGTTTTTTTCCCATAATTATGAAATGTAGATGGATAAAATTTCCTTTCATCATATTATTTCTTTTAATTCTAATGATACTGAATATTCATATTCTTTTCAAATATATTATATTAGTGTTAATTTGAAATTTATATTTTTACGTTTAGTTTACTTCAATTAAATTCATTATAACTACTAATGGCTCTTCTAGCTAACAACCTTGTGGACATGGTTTTAATCACCTAAATAATTAATAAAATTTACGTTTAAGGCTAACAATTAAACTATAATCATACCATAAAAATATTATAAAATTTTCTTCATAAATACCAATATATTCATCATATGATTCATAAATTTCAAATAATTAATTCCCTATATTTGTATATAAAATACCATGGAAGTACTTAGGAAAAAATATACCCTTAAAATGTTCACATTCCATATAGTCAATTTCTTCAATTTAAATATTGTTATTAATTAGACTCCACCATTAATTTACTTAACCTTGTAAGTGATAAATTTCTTGGATACATATTTCATTCTAAAACCATTAGAGAAAAAAAAATATTTTTCAATCGTGTGGATCCATCACTCATCCAATAGTGGATAATAAGACTCACTAAAAGATTGTGGATGTTTCCATATAAAATATTAAATACTATGTTATTGGTTCCTTTGATAATTTTGATTCACATAATGATTAATAGATTTATAGGGTTGTTTGATCATAGAGACAATATTATATATGAATTATCCAACTAAATTTTTTCATAAGGGAGGAAATAATTTCATTTTACATCATATTCCACACTAACAAGTTTCATTCGGCTTATATAAATTGACTAAAACAAAAAATTATAATGAAAGTAACAAATATCATATTGTTTGACCACATAATAATGAAAATACCTTTATATTATTTCTAAATCATGACACTTTCTTCTCAATGAATAAAACCATAGGTTTATCCTAGTAATCCATGGTCCTAACAAAAACATTAGGGAGTTATCCTATACTTATATGTATCTACCTGGTCATTACTGATGTTTTCTAATACGAGTTCCCAAAGAATAAATTAACCTTAATGAAAAATAAAATATAAAGTCCCATGATTTGAATACAAAAAAAATCATTCATTTTAGATGAATATTACACATATTATATCATGATCCATGTCATAACCCTAAAGTTTTAGTTTATTTGGAGACTATATACTATATATATATATATTTTAGGAAAGATCACCCACATCTCCCATAATGATCTTACAATTTAGTGACACTCATATAAATATCATACATAATCATTTCATAATAACATTGGGAAATGATACACAAGAAATGGTGATCTTAGATGCTCAATAATGGTAGACATGGGTGATATCAATCGAATATCATATTAAATCACTAGATAAGAATAAGGTAATCAGATCATGAATATAAATTAAAGTGTTCATTACCAATAAATCATGGTCTATAAATATGAGTCATGTAATAACAGTAATAAATCAACATAAATCAATCTTGAACCATAAGTTCATGTCATAGAATTGTTGTATAATTAGAAGTATAGAACCCATTTAATATTTTAAGGTAAACTTATGAGACCATAAAATCACAATGGATGAGACATCATCAACTATTCCTAGTAATTTATCAATAACATCATCTTATTTCCTATAGTATATCAAGAAAATCACATTATTTATGATTATAGATCAAGCCAATTGTCTTGTTTCCCTTGGAGGATCAAGAACATTGGATTGTTTCCAAAAATTATCCATTGGGACATAATAAATTACCTAATATTTTTTAGGGATATATAATTTTTATCCCACAAATAACATAATAAAAAAAACTTTTGTGCCACATGTTCATAAATCATATCATTATATCATTAGTCATTCATGGAAAATTAGTTTTATTAATATTTTAAAATTTTAAAATATTGCAATACATGGAAAATAATTGGGATTCATAAAAAATTCATCATCATAATCATAAACCACCATGTAAATGAATATGTTCGGTATCATTTTATTAGTTCTATACTAAAACGTAAATGACATTTAATGATGACATCATAGATGAGAATTACTTCAAAAATAATTAGTGTATTTTTGGATAAAAATGTTCTTTTAACTTAGAAATTAACTTATTTAAAATCAACAATTTTTTTATAAATTATGGGAATAATTTTCCCTAAAGAGTGCCTTGAAAATTTTTGAAATAATATTTAAACAATTGATTGGCCATGATATCCAGAAATTCCATTCATGTCATATAAGTTAAAAAGCAATCCATTCACATAATGTCAAAAAGTCAAAAGTTACCTCATTCAGAATACAAAAAGAATATTCATTTTAATTTTTTTAGTAATAATTTAATCATGGACAAAAACTAATTATATAATAAAATTATAATATTGAAAACATTATTGAACAAATTTTTAAAACATGTATATGGAAAAAATTTATTCTTCGACCAAAGAGAGAAAAAAAATAACTTTTCCTTACAGATTTAATTAGATCTCATGAGCACCAAAAATGGGGAATATGAAAGGAAAATATGTATCATTGAAAAGTAAACATAAGATAATAAAAATAAATTGTATCAATTATATAGGGATCATATAATTTTTTTAATGGGAATTCGAGAAAAAATAAAACCGGATAAAAAATATTATTGAAACATAAATCTCTTACTGCTTTGGTAACTTTTGAATCATCATCCAAATGGAAGATTTAGATTAAATGGTACAATAAATATAATGAAAATAAAAAATTTATATAAAATTTAAAATATTCTATATATACACCACATAAATTAATATAGGTTCATAACATAACATATATACGAAAGATGATAATTTGAGATGAAAATCACTTACCTCGTGTTCAAATTCCATCATATGTGTTTCATCCTCCAATATAACAAATATATATAACAAATCCATTACATAATAACTCTAAAAAATATAATACCATATATAATTTAATTATAAACTTTTCTAACATGTTTATTAACAATTACTTTTCCTAAATAAATATTATAGGTGATAACTTCTTAGTTTTTTATTTATGGTTTAGTTTATTAAATTTAGTCCTTTCACATTGATCATAGTTCAATAATATCCACCATCTTAACCATTAAATAAATATTATATAAATTAATTATATACATGTTTATATTCATCCAATAATGTAGAGATATAAAAATGATATACATTATTCACAGAGATGGTATGTTGTGTGTACGCATAAACATTATGTTCAATTTTTGACAGAGGCACTTATAGAAATATGAATTATAATTAACCTTTCCCAAATTTTTATTATATCATATATATAATATATAATAATTAAATATATCATTGTTACCATAAATGTAAAATGTAAATTAAAAACAAATATCATTGCTTTGTGGAGGTGGTAGTCGGCACATACACATGAGAAATGATGTCATTTCATAATAGACCACAAGGTATGAATGAAGATGAAATATTATAATTTAATACTGATAATAATGTCCTAAAATTTATTTATAAACACTAACCCCACCATAATAACCATCCATGAAATATTCTGATAAAAAATTAAATGTATCTCTTCATGGAGATGGTAAGTTGTACATACACTTGACCGATAAATTAACTTCACCATTGATGGAAAAGATGGTGAATAATATATTTTTAATAATACTAATAACATTTAAATATATTTACTTTACTGACTTTTTTACTTTATAAATAATAATATATATTTAGAGGAATTATTATAATAAACATATTGTAATGGGTCAGGTTAGATACTTACCTCTTCTTCGGTAATCCTCCTTTAGATCCCTTATTAAGGACCCATGGGTTGGTCATTCAAGAAGATAAACCTCCAATTTGTTTCAAGGTATGTTTATAAAATGAATTTGATGGTTTTTTCAATATAGAATACTCAAATTAGTGTAGGTAATAGAGAGGAGTGGTTTTCTATTCTATGTGACGGAGAGGACGCACTTGAAATTTCATAAAAAAATTATAATATAACAAGTAAATTTCAAGAAAAATTAATTCATATAGCCATAAATTCCAATAAAAGGATTCAAGAGTGGAAATGAAATCATAAAACAAAATTCAAATATTTTTTAGTGTAATTTTAAACCCTAGCTTTTTTATTAATCCCTTCATCAAACCATTTTGACCTAAACTACTCTAAAAATTATTTTAATCATAATGGGTTAAAAATATTACCATAATTAGAAAAGTGACCGAAAAATGGACCGTGATTTATATTTTAAACCATATTCAACTCACATGGATGAATTTAAATTTTTTATTACATTTAATTATATCTATAAAATATTACTTCTATAAAAAATAATTAATATCAATTTGGGAAATATTCATTTAATTTGTCCTGAAAGACATAGAGATAAAGATGGAATTAGAATATAATATTTTTACAAATCACATAGAGGTTTTATTTCTCTAAAAAAATATGGATTTCTATAACTCACTCAAATTATAATCCTATTAATATTTATTTATTTATTTGTTTTAATTTTCTATTAATTTAATAAATACTATATTGGTGTTTCACACAAATTTAAGGTAATTATTTAAGAAATAAAAATTTAAATTACATAATGATGATAAAAAATAATTTATTTTCAAATAAATATTTACAATTTTACATAGAATATGATTTCCATTGTGTAAAAAAATTATCTAATAAAAAATAGTGGCTTTTTTTCTTTTCATTAAATATTATGAATCGAAAAAACATGCCCAAATAGACACAAAAAATTATGTATTTTAATTTTTTATGATTATATATGAAATATTCTCATTCTATAGAAATTAGATAGGTTTTAGGGTCATTTTTTGTCCATGTAATATAATTTTTAACCTTATGTACCTGATTTACCCTTTACTATAGTAAAAAAATTTAATATGATTACTATTAATAATGATAACAAATAAAAAGACCAATTTATGAAATTTTACCCATATAATTATAATTATGGGATCCATACTATCAAATTCAATTAATATATGCCTAAAAAACATTTTAAAATAATTGTTCATATCATGAGGAAATCTGTCTTTTAGAAAAATACATTTTTAAGCCTAAAAACGAATCTATACCTTTATATTTCCAAAAATAAATAGAAAATTGTTAAAATATTTTATTTTATATATAATATATACCAATAATTAAAAGAGATACCCAATAGATATTAATTTAATTAAATAAGATAAAATAATGTTTCGTGTAGAAAAAATTATTTTCCAGGAAAATCTATCTTTTACATTAAAATGATTATAATTTTAATTTATAATTAATTAATATTCCATGAATTTATTTTGTACATAAATTTTTAGTTACTTTTTTTTCAATTCGTACTTTCAAATTTAGTAGCATGTTTTTTATGGTATACTAAAATATAGTTCATTTAGACCCAGGTTTGTTTCTATCACAAGCTATAAAAAAATTATGTGAATAATAAAAAATGATTAAAAACATATGGTATTAAAATAATAACTCACTATAATTATATATAGATATAAAAAGGTAAGAAAAATTGTTTATTGTAGAATAGAACTAATATGACATTGAAGAGAAGTGGGATTTTCTTTGAGAATCCAAGAAGAAATTTCAGTCAATAGAAGATAAGGATATAAAGGATCGAGGGAGAGCTACTTGGAGGTTTTCGCATGATGGGTTGAATTAAATATGGAGTACCAGACCATAAGGATGTTTTTAATTTCATTAAGTAAAATATTTTATGTAAAATAATAAAATATGATACCAATTCCATCAAAATGTCACCCAAATTTATCGCTGTAAATTTCCCCCCCCCCCCCCCCGAAATCAAATCCCATGATTTTCTTAAACATCATTATGCACCTAACCCATGATAGGGAGAATCATTACCATTTTACCAAGGTTCATTTTTGTGTGTGACCTTTACTATCCTGGAATGGATAAATCATAGCGGAAAAACTCCATGGCACGTCTCTCACACATAGACCCACCCCCCTCAAAGAGTTAAATTCCCCTTTCAAACCATAATTGTTCTATGTGGGGTTGTATCGACATGAACTATTCTTAACCCATAAAAACCATCATACTCATCACATGTCACACATTTATAACACTGGGAAAAGGATTAACCTAGTCAAATTAATAAAAAAGGTAGTAAAAACATTAGGGGTAAAGGTATGAATATAAAAATTTAAATAAAAATCATAAAAAATAAATTCATTTGAAAAAGAAAGGGTAGAGTGTGGTATTTGAAAAATATAGAAATGAAGGATTTTAGTTTTCTCATAGTGATAAATCATTGAATTTGATAAATTGAGTAATTTTATAGTGAACATAAATTATAGGGATTTTCAATTTTGTTTCAATTGATACAATAATGAATAAACTCTGGATGACCCGACACATCACTTGACATAGATCTCCACTAAGCTTGAAGGGAACTCCCAATCCCAACTGGAAAGAAAGAAGTGCCTTGATCTCTGAAATAAATAAATATAATCAATTCTAAAATTTATAATAATAATAATAATAATCAATAGTGGAAACCAACAAATAATAAATTAAAAAATTTGATAAAAAATAAAAATTTGTACATAGTAAACAAAAAAAGTATAGTAGAAACTGGTACAACCTATATAGTAGATAAAAATCAAACAATCATTCTGGTTGGTAATAAACTTGTGAAGAAAATGGAAACTGGACCTGAATGGATGTAACGAAATAGTAATTTCCCCATGGTCACTCACCATGTCTTCCCTTCCAACAATTGACCAACTAGAAAACCAATTGATAGAAATATAAATGGGATCCATAAAGAAAAAATATAAGAGTTTCATATGTATCTCGAAACTGATGTATTTTTATGGTATGAGCTAAAAATTAATGGTAGGATCTCAAAAACGAATAAATTAAAAACCAAATTACATGTTTCCATTACTTTTATAAAACACCAGACATTTTTCATCAAAAGAAATTTTGAAAAAACATTAATAAATTATTTTCCATACC
The DNA here is from genome assembly GCA_963277665.1 of Viscum album. Taxonomy (NCBI): domain Eukaryota; kingdom Viridiplantae; phylum Streptophyta; class Magnoliopsida; order Santalales; family Viscaceae; genus Viscum; species Viscum album. Next base: position 928,477,941 of record OY728146.1, on the reverse strand, counting down.
ATAACAAGATTGAGATGGATATCCTTTAAATAAATTTAACATATTTTAGGTTCACTATCACTCCCTTTTTCAAAAAATGTTTCTTAAAAATATATTTTTTATAATTAAATATTCTTTTATTTTCCAAATATGAATTTATATACCATTTTTAAAAAATGAATATATATTTGAATAAATAACTCACTCCAGTTTAGATACATTCAAATTAGGAAAAAAAATATCAAGAATTCCAATCATAAATAGCTCAACTAAGTAGGGGTTCCACACAATTGATTACTTGGGGAATAAATGTATAAGTTTGGATCCCATAAAATGTATTGATAAGTACCTAAGAATCATGGGTTACTTCATAGGACTATATTAATATAATAATAATAGAGTGAGACATGAACATTAATCCATCTTACAAAAACATATCCAACCTAGTACTGTTATCAAACTAAAAATGCCTTGTAACCATCCGAATAACCTAAATATACCATAGTTTTTGGAGTGCTCATAATCCATGTTTCCAGCCACAAGGTAGATGTATTTTGAACAAAATTGGTTCTCATACATGTTAAATAAAAATAGTGGGATTCCCATGACATAAATCTAGGTAAGAGATAAATAAAGTAAATCACATCATACACGTATATTTTTTTTGAATAAAACCCATATAACCTCCTAAGAACTTTTAAGGAACTTCACATTCCTATTCCATATATAGGAATATAAAAAATAGAAAAATAATAATAATAAACCCTTAGGGGCTCACAATCCACACTGGGAATAATAATATCAATCAGTAAATTGAGGATCCCACGTACTTTAGAAAACATCTCTTTAAAAGATTCAATCAAACATTCAAAATAACATTAGGATGAAAATGTATTTTTCACAATTCTAAATCTCATATTAAATAAACTCTTGATGTCGAAATTATTAAAACACATATTTAAATTTATTTGTAAACACATCCATTAATGCAATTCCCTTTTGAATATATTTCAACACAAAATTGAGTCATAATAGTCTCAAAATAATCTAAAAGTCTGAAAAAAACACTATTTATTTTATAATAAAAACAAACCACTTAAAACCACTAAAAATACATTTTCGATTGAAACTATTTTCAAAAACATTTTCAAAACATTTAATCTTTTTTAAAGGACTCAATAAATATTTTTGATAAACACTTGGATGGTCAAAAATCCATGCCAAGTGTTTCAAAAATTTAAAACATATATATAACCTAAAGGGAATTGCATAAGAATATAATTTTAGGATATTTTTTAAATAAACTTATAAAATTAATTATAAGGTAATACCAAAGAAATGCCTACCTCATTCACGTGGAAAGCATATTAAAACTTGTATCCTTTATTGATGAATGCATATCTATTCCAAGATATATCCTACTCAACACTAAAAAACTAAAATCTTATTCACCAAAAAAATATTATACACAAAAACAAAAAACAGTTGTTGCTAGGATTAGTTGTAAAATAAAAACATTATGGGGGTTAGGGGAAAAGAGGGGAAGATGAATATTAGAGAAATAAGAGCTTACTTCTTGAAAACCACTTGAAATTTAGGGATAGGGGTGAGGGAAAATAAAATCAAAGTATGAGGAAAGGAAGAATGTTTATAATGTTCTCTCTATCATTTTATGAATAAGAGAATAGAGGAGGGAGTAGAAATCATAAAAATTGATAGGGTTATAATACAAAAAAAAAATTATTTAATTTATGATAACTCACATGATTATGTTACAAAGTTTGATAAATCGCATGCCATCAACATAGATGGAATTAAAATTGAAAAACACATATACATGGTTTTTTAACATTATAAACCAAACATGAACCAAGTATTAAAAGACACTCTAATAAGAATTATAGATATTTACATTCTAATTTCATGATTACTCCCAATTTTATACAGTCCTTGCACCCAAATACTCCCATACAAAGGTATGTCACATGGATTACACTAGGAATCACATAGTTTAAACTAAATTCTATGTTACCTATCAATATCATAACATAAAATTTAAAAATTAACTGAAAATGATTCATATTAAAGGAAATTTTCACCAATATATAAAGGATCCCCACACAATTCACCAATCCATGAATAGAATAAAATCACCTTGTAAGGGGAGTTAATAGAGTCTAGTAAAAGGAAATGTGATAAAATACTATTCATGATTCAACCTCATTATTTCGGTTTTATGGGATATTCGTTATTTAATCCCAAAAAATTCTCTAAGATCAGTAATTTGGTCAATTCATGGTTTATCTTGATTTAAAAAAACCACAAACCATCCAATCCTTTTCTATTTTCCTCCATAAAAATCTGAAAAAATCCTTTCGGAGACATAGATCATTCCATCTCTGATTGACACTACTCTAATAACAATTAAAATGAAATTAAATATTCATAACCAAATCCCAACTACCCATGAAAACTTATGAATTTTATTTGTAGGTGGTGATCTGGAACTAACTAATAAATTCAAATTGAGTCTCAATGATAGCCCTAGGTCCATTATAGAATGAAATAAAAAAATAATTGTAGAGTGATATCAAGAACCTACGATCTCACTTATCAAACTATGATAGGATTCCATTTGTAGTGAATCATCCTAGACTGACCTGACAAGTCACCCAACTTTTTCTTCAACTAGGACTGAATAACATTCATGATCCCCATGGGTTTGAAATGAGTGGGTTATTATATGAAATTAGCACTTTAGAATGGTTTCAAACATGTATAATAATATTAATCAACAATAGAAACAAATTAATAAACCAACTAAACAAGTAATACACAATTAACATTCATCTAAGGAAAATAATTGAATTATTTACAGAAATAATAACTAGCATTGATACAGGAATCTAAAAAAATAATAGGTTAACTAAAAAATACTAGAATAAATAATAATAAAACTTAATGGATCTAGCCTCACCCCTATGGACCATCAGTTCTTCACAATGTCCACTTGTCCAATAAAGTATTATCTAGAACATCAAATAATATAAATAAATCTTGCTACCTAATAGAAAAACATAAGATCTTCATAAGAATCTGGATTTTACTGTATATGTAAATTTTAATCTAAATGTTACATGTAGGGTCTAAAAAAATAATCTTTGTGATTTCCTCCATAATATATTTCAAAAAATTAAAGTTTGGATATATGTTTAAAAAATAGGTTTTAGCATGCATGTTCAATATAATCCAAATAACAAGATGAAATTGTATTTATAAAACACCCATACAATTTAAGTAAAAATGGTCATGAGAAAACATTATAAACATTTTCAAAATCGTGGATGGTGATTGATATCCCTTAAAGACACTAAAATTATTCCACACCCACTATCACTCCCTTTTCCAAAAAACCTTTCTCAAAAAACTATTTTTCATTAACTGTGCTTTTTATTTTTTAAAAATACACACCATTTTAGAAAAATCATCTTACAAGTGAAATTAAAATGACTTAATGGTTGGATAAAAGCACAACTATACACCAATGTATCAATAAAACCAATATTAAATAACACAAATATTTATAGGTGATAGAGAATTGAGAACTAGAGGATACAAACAAGGCATAAAAAGGGATTCTCTAAAATATAAAAATATAGAAATAATAATCATGGGAGACTAATTTAGACACATGTAAAATGATATGAAATCGAAATATTAACCTTGATCTTGAAAAAAAATATCCTTTCCAGCACAATATTACCATTTGACTAGATGATAAATTCAACGATCCCTATATCATGAAGAAACACTAGGTTTGAGGCTATATAGTATCCATGCTTATCATCTCTATCAATTCATACGGTGACCTATAGTTAAAATAATTAATTTAATTTATAATTTCCTTGGATTCCCATGTCAAAACCCAAGATATTTGAGTAATTAATAAAATCAAAAACAATAATAATACATGTTCTGAATAAACATCATCTCACCTCCAATACCCTCATAAGAATCATCCTCTTTCATATTCTAAAAAAAATCATCTCAATAAATTCATATAATACAAAACCTAAAATAAGGGGACATAATCCACCCTTGGGAGAATAAATAAAAGGGTCATAAATTGATGGTATCACGTTACATATAAAATAACTATTTAATAGTTTCAAATGGAATTTTAGAATATGATTTGGATGCCAAACTATTTACATTATTCTCTTTTAAAAAAATTACATGACACCATCAATACCTAATGATCATAAAACAATTTAAAAGTTAGGTAAACCCATATTTTTGTTAAAACAAAACTTAAAAGTTGAAATATTATATTCTAAAATAAAATTCACATAAACCATCTTTTCAAAACATTTAAACTATTTATAATGATCCCATTTGGTACTAAGATGAATAATTTTCATTTAACAAGTCAATTGGAATCCTTGAATCTTATTGTAAACTATATCTAAATTATCAAGGTTATTTTTTATGTATATACTTCTATAATAAATCATTTTAAATTATCAAATAAATATAAAACAAGCATTATTAGGGAATTTCAGTGAAACATCTACCTTGTCTAAATGGAAACATAATTGTAATATGATGACTTTGATGGAGAAAGAAAATCCATGAAAAGATAAAACATCCCCAACCCTAAACAACTAAAATACCTATTATTATAATCCGACAAAACCATAATCCTAACACAAAAATATGATTTGATTTCATGAGCTAATAAAAATAAAAGGGGTAAGGGGGAATGGAGTAAGATGCATGGATGCGAGAAAAAGTTTTACCTCTTGAAACCCACTTTAGATAAAGAGATACAGATAAATAGATTTATCTCAGAATAAAGAGAAAAAGGGATATAAATCCCCCAATAATTTTGTTACAAGTCGCATCTATATAGGTTATAAATTGCAGGAGAAAATGAATTTTTCATATGGTGGCTGGTTTGTATCCTGAAAAAAATTAGGAAGGTATTCCTATAGTTTTATGACACTTAAAGGTTGATTTTGTTCTTTTAATGAGGCCCAACTGTCCATTTAGAGGTGTGGGAGAGAATCAAAGAAGTAGTGGTGTTATTTAGTATGTCGGTCCATCCACCGTCTTGGTGATAGGATCCTACTAACTCATCGGTGGGCTGGGAAGAACCCTATAAACCTAGTCTAGATCACTGTAAAGATTGTGATCTTATACAATCATTCCATTGGGGTTTTAATTGGAAATATTTACCATGTTTCCCAATCTCATTTTGGGGAGATCCCCCTCCTTCCAATTTATTGTTGACACACAAACCCCGCTAGCACCTCTCCTTTATCACTTCACCCATCAAAATTTGTGGTGGAAATTTACATTTTTTTTATATGATTATTTTACTCTTTTAAATTACTTTAATATCCTATTCCTTTTTAATAATATAATTTTCTCAAGTTATGGTTTTGTTTTTTATTCATGCTAGGAATGGTCAAATCTAATGAATACGATGTTGTTTTCTATTTTTCTATTAAGAGGATTCCATGTAGTGTCATCATTATGTTTTTTAATGGATATTTTAATATGTTCCATCATGTAATTAATTACATTATTCATCAATTTTTTTTAATTTAACTATTTTTTCAAATAAAACCATTTGATAGGGATTTTACTGGGTATTATGTAGGGATCATGGAATGGACCTCTTATTTCTTCTTGATTGCTGCTAAAGATCAACGATGCCACTTGGTTAGTGTTTCATATATTTTTATGAATACAAAAATGTAGATTTAGATCATAAATTATATAATTATAACTGATTTTTGTTCTGATTAATTAGTTTTGGTTTTCTTTCATGGGATAGTGGCTTAGGTGATGAATAGGGAATAGATGAGGGGAGGTCAAGGCATAGCAGTAGCTATAAGGTGGTGAAGATAAATTGAATGGGATGTGTTTCTATGGTAAGTGATTCATGGTACTTAACATTATATTATTATACTTTTTATGTTTCATGAGGACTTTTATCAATACACTATGGTGGTAAACCTCAATAAATTTAATTTTAATACTATAATTAAAATGATTTTTTTTGTGAAATTCAAACTCTCAGGCATGAAATGAATAAATTATCAAGGCCTCTAAGGTAATCATGAAATAGATCAAATATCCTAGCCATTTATGGTCTATACCATGTTATTAATGTGATATACGGTTCTATTAAACCCTTTAGGGGTATGTTTGAGAAAATATTAATATATTGAACATTTCAAACCTAATATTGGATCTCTGGAATCATTTTAGTGTTGGTTATCATATTATATAATTTAATAATAGTAAGTTGTATTAAACATTATTAAGGTTCCTATAACTAATTTTTTATAAAGGAAGGTAGTGGTGTAGAATGATTTGTCCTTATATGATCTAATATAATTTCATGATTCTTGAAAATAGTTTACTATACATGACAACCTCAAGATTCCAAAAAGTATGTGGCTTAATGAGGTGTGTAAATGGAAACAACTTGGAGTTTCCATATTTATTGAGACATTGGGACCTTAATATTTTACCATTGAGTGAAGAACCATGTGAGTTTGGATGTTCAGTATTAGGAAGAGATATTGTCGAGTGTCTCTATAGATCCTGAACTGGAAATTTAAGGCTAGTGAGGTTGTACATAATTTGAAAAAAAATTAAATAATGGATTAGATGATAAATAATTAGTGATATTGGATGGACATGGATTGGGTATTCTGGGTGTTTTCCTTTATTTATTTTTCTAATCATGAGATGGAATTACCCCAGGGTTCCCAGACATGTAAATATTTTATTTTTTCTTTTGTAATGTTAGAAATATATAATTACCTTGGGGTCTCCCTTAATTGTAAATGGAAATGTTCATGATTCATGCCTATCATGGGGCCCAAAAAAATTCTATGTTTTTTCTATTTTAGCATAGTGGTTTACCAAGGTTATCTCACATGAGGAGATTCATAGTATTTTTTCTTACATTGTCTAATTAACCTAAGAAATATTTATTTTTTCATTTTCATTCTTAATTAAAATTTCATATTATGGTAATGGAGAAGAAAATTAAAATCTATATTAACATGAAATGAAAAATAATAAATAATGTACTTGGAATTTTAGGATTTTAATTGGGGGTCCTTACATTATTCATGATGATTGATTAAATTTATTTTGATAACCCAGTTATGAAATCACACAATTGGATTTCTATTATTTCTATTAGTGATTGTGAAAAAATTAATTCAAAATAAAATTAAATTTTACATCCTCTTATAATCAAGGTTAATGTAACACCTTGATTAAGATTGTGGAACCTTCCAATACTCAGCTCCATCATACATTGTTTCATCAATTGAATGTATAACTTATATCATGTGAAGATATTATGTTCAAAGGAAGGTATGGAAAATATATAAATAACTGAATATGATTATTAGTTCCACGACATGGTGGGAAATTTTAACCCTTGTAAACTTCATTGTTTCTCATGGAAAAACAAATTAACAATATTAAATGGAGGAACATAATTCTGGACACCTAATCTACCCATGGGGCCAAGTTTCAAGTTAGTTACCCTCTATCGAGTGAAAGAGTTCACTGCGTAAGAGATGGTAAGAAAATGATGAGAGAAATATTGAATGAATATTGATAGAATAATATAGTAGAAGATAGAAAAAGAATGGTACACTATAATTAAATGAAATAGAAAGAATTATATAATATAAAAAAAATTAAGAAGTGAAAATAAAATAGTAGTAAAAATAGGGAATCTTGCAATTACCAACTCATGATCCTCATATCCTTCTCCAATGGTGAAGCAACCTGGTATTTATAGATATAGGTACCTTGTTTATCTCACTTATTTGTATCTCCCAATATCCTCACAATCATTTAATGTATCCTTTAAAAAATATTCAATGTTGAATCTTTTGAATTCCCATGTGTTTCCAAATTCCAATTTTGAGATGCAATACATATATGATAGTAGATCAAAAATAACATTGTACATATTCCTTTTTACATCTACCATTTCACATCCATAATTTCAAATCAACCATTTCATATGAAACATTGAATAAATAGTGGATCATATCCACATCTCACAGCAACGAGCCTAAAAAATTTCTTAATCCATCCCATTATCTTATTATTTATTCATCCGGTGGGAATAGTGGTTTTATTCAAATCTTGGAACTCCTTAATTAAAAATAATGATATGTTCATTCTATACATTAACTTTTGAAATGTGGTTTATCATATCTATCCTTCCATCATTTTTATATTACATCTACCATTTATAGTGGAACATTCCACCATCTCCTATGTAACGATGTTATTTCTTATATGGGACTCCATTGTCTAAAATGGATTTGTTTGTACTCAACTGCCACCTAGAGATATATGGTAATTGTGAAAATATTGGACAATGGTCACATGGGAGTTCAGAAACACAATGTTTCCTCATATCCTACATTTTTTGGTGTGTGGTAGTACCATCGGGGCTAAAGCAATGCCATTGTCCATGGGTAGCATGGCTTCATTATGGAACCTTAGTTCTTCATGGTGAATCCATAGATTAGTGGTGATGATGGAAAATAGATATATAATTAGATAGGTAATCTCTATAATATGCTAATTTATCAACATCTGATCACATATACCATTTATGAAATTCTAGATAACATTTACCGTCAAGGAATGACTAGATCACATATACCATTGAAGAAATGGTAAACCACATCCATCCTTGAAACAATGGTATTTATACTTCATAATGGTGAATTTTCATGAACTGTAGTGTAGAGCCTAGAGTTTGGGTGTTTTCCTTCATGTTTCATATTTCATTCAGGGATCTTATAGGATCTTTCATAGTAAAAGTGGAATTATGACATTTCTTTTCAAATTAAGAGAGGTGGAAATGGTGTAATCTTCCTTCATTAAAACCTTCAGCTTTCATAATTTCTAGAGTGATATTTTTTTATAGAATATAGATTCATATATCATCAATTAGATCTCATAAATATCGACTAATGTGGAGGATGTCATCCATTGTGGATTAGAGTGGTTGAAGAAGTGATGGTTTTGATATGAAGCTTCAATAGAAGTGACCATGGAGTTTTCTAGTATTGCAATAGTGGTCGAGGTCGGCCTTAGATGATAGATATGGTGGAAGAGATTAGTAGACTGTGTCAAAGGAAATAATTATAGAAAAAATAAATGATGAAATCATATGATTTAAATGATGAACAGTAACAGAATATGTTTTCCTACATTGGACTCTTGAAAAGGATCGGCAGTCGATTAAATGTCAAGTTATAGCTCCACAACATTGATGAAGTAAGGTGAGGGCCAGAGTAACCCCTCCCACTATCATGCACCACCACGTTCCAATGATCCTCTCATCCCGTAGCATTGTGGGCTTGTCCAACATGTGTTTGCGCACCCAGATAATCCTTGTCATAACTATGTGTATATGGGTTCCCCCCACAAGACATTGCACGTGCATGATTCTTCATGGAACTATACTAGCACAATCAGGCCCTCTTAGTGGTGGAATGTCTCGATATCCTCTTATGGGTTAGCTATGTGGTAATATTCTACTATTTTATGGGATAGATTGAGATTGGGCCTTTTTTTGTTAAACACCTAATAAAATATTAAAAAAAATATAATCATTAAAAGAAATACCAATCCAAAATAATGAAATTAAAACCATCGTCAAATTCAATACATTTTAACTCATTTTTAATGATTTTAGTTCCATATTTATAATTTTCCAGAATTATGTAAATCATTAAAATTCATGGGAATTATTCATTAAAAATAATTCAAAATTAATTATGGTTACATAATAATATGCACGTAAAATGAGTGTGTCACTCCCGAATATGGGATGTATTTGATACAAGGACAACTCCCCTAGTATAGAGGTATGTGATACTCAATAAACACCACTATTTGGGTGGTTCTGATAGTACTATTATAGGTACTACGGATTTAAAATGGGGAATATTGTTCTTGTATAGGATGGTGTTCCTACAATCTGCTAGCTATCGAGGGATTTTGGGGTCTTCCATATGACTGAATAACTTTTTTGGTCAATCGAAGATCATCTACAAAAAAAACTCTATATGAGATTGGAGAATTACCCAGTTTGTCATATCAAGATAGTGAATTACCTATGATTTTTTTCTGTATACCAGGTTGATTGTATCTGATAGGTTCTTATCCATATACCAGGGTTATATTGTAACATCCCAAGTAAGTAATGAATAATAGATATTTTTTATCTATGTCTATTAATGAACTAGATAGTGTTTTAGAGGCTTAAAATGAAAATAAATACAATCTTAAGCATGGAATACACTAATATTTTTAAAAGATTATTTTACTGTCTTTTGATGGAAAACCAATTTTAAATCTATCTTTTGACAATTTTATAAGCTATGTTAGTCAAAATAAACTTATTCTTTATGATTGGGACATCAAAATTTACTTTTTGTGAATTATTGGTATTTTTCTGACAATATTCATTTTTTAATAAATAGTGAAAAATACTACATTTTACATCAAAACTGCTTTTTAATCTAATTTATTTATATGATTATATTATCTTTTGAATTGGTTTTGAAGTGAAATTAGAATATATTTTTACCATTTTATCCAATGATGGTCATTGGAATCAATTTCACTTTGAAATTAGACTTAAACTGGTGTCAATCTTTTGATACTTATTGTTTTATAAAAACACGCTATTTGCTCTGACAGCGGGAATTAATTATTAAACTAATTAATATGACTTATATGTTTTGAATTTTGTAAAATAGACATAATTTTTGAATTCATAATATCAAATATAGCTTAGGGTAAATTTTTGGTAATTTTCTGAAAGACTTCTATTTTTGATTAATAGTGAAACCACTAAGTGGTACTTATAAAAACTGATTTTTCCATTTAAATGAAATTTTGCCATCATTGTGTTTTGAATTTCGAAAATCCGACATACATGGTTGTCATTAAGAAGTAAAATGTGGTTCAATGAGATTAAAATAATTTTTTGTTGAATAGTAACTTATTAAGTTTTTAATCGCGATTAGTGGTAATTAGTGTAGTTTAAGGTAAAAATAATGCTTTAATAAAATGAGATGAGCTTGACACATGTACTAACCTCCTTGGTTGTGTCATGGCCGACCAAGACAAGTCATGGGTCAACTTGGGGACCCCATGGATCCACTTTGGTTGGGAAATAACATAAAAAAACTTTTTATTTAATGTAAAAGTAAAAATGACACAAACAAAATATGTTTTACGAGAACAATTTTTACATGGGGTTATAAATATAAGATTTTTGATTATAAATAGTCATTGGAATGCTAAAAAGATTTCCGACATCATAGTATTTTTTTTAATTTTTAGACTTTAAATAAATTAAATTATTTATGACATCATGATGATGCAGCGATGACCTCATTATTTAATGATTTAAATAAAATGGAAAGATAATGAAAAATATAAAACCTACACATGGACAAAACCAATTGGATGAGTGGATTTCAAAGCATTATCACCTTATCCTCGAATTAAAGAAATGTGGGACCTTTTGAATCCGAAACTCTTTTTAAAATAAAGTAACTTATCTTTACATTCCAAAAGTGCCCCTCCTCTCCTCTTATAAAAGGCCCCCACCTCTACCTCATTTCACACACTCCTCAAGCCTTTGGCTCGGCCAAACCCTGGCCATTTACTCTCTCCACATCCCTCTCCTCATCCTAGAGGATTCCCTTTGGGCAGAATCCTTTCAAAGGAAACCTTTAGGCTCAAATCAAAAGGAGGTACACTTTTAAAGGTAATTCATTCTCTCATGTTCATTTGTTTTATTTTGCTTCTCCAACCCCCTAAACTCTTTTTATTTACTTATTTTGTAACAACACCAGTATATTCAATATACTAGGATGTTTTTATAAGATTTATTTGAGGTACACTCTCACACAACTACATCAAATGGTTAAAGAACATACTATTTCCGTGGATTACGAAATCCTGCCTCCCGAAACGATGATTGTTCAATACTCAATTAACACCTTCAAATGTAGACATTATGATTTCACTATTTTTATATATGATATATAATATGTTTATGTTTTCCTTAAGCTTCTGTTTATTTCATTTTGGGCATACCTTTATGGTTTCCATTATGGGTAAACACGATATCTTCATTTTAGGAAGTGCGGACTACCGCCCCCTGAAAGTGATTTGATTCGTTAATACCATATGGGGGATGTGTAAAGGATAAAGTTAATGATATTATATATATTATTATAATGGAATTATAATATACTCTTATATCATTATTATTCCTTTCCAGAAAATACATAATAGAAATGAAGTAGCGTTCATGCGTACGTACGGCTTACCGTCTCCATGAACGGTGCATATCATTTCTTACCTCTAAATGTGATGTAATATTATAAATACATGTATATGATGAATATATATGATATATATGTTATCCAAATAATTAATATAATTCTGGATATAACGAACCTTTGACCAAATTAACAACATGTAAGTGTAAGAAGTCTATTTTTGACTTAATAACCAAATATCGACAAAATGAACATTATTAACTTAAATGTTTACATGATGTTCATAACATGGCATAAAAGGAATAATGAACTTGAAAAAGTTTCATAAGCAAGTAGAGATTAACTCAATTTTATTATTCAGGAGATTAAAGAATGGTCGGGTCAAGTCGGATACGAGGTATGGGACTTCATCTCAATCTCCTTTCATTGAGGCATATTTTATTTTATACACAACTTTCTTTTATACGGTGTATAAACCCCTTTTACTTTTACGTTTATTCAAAAGGAATCTTTTTTGTAAAAAGCGTTTACTAAATGACAAAAGGTAATGTTTTTGTCATACATATGCGGTGACAACGACTTCTCTGCCGTCGTGACCGTTATTTGAGTTTCGGCTTCCTCTACAAGCCATACCTTCTTTTTAAAAGAAAAATATATACCATGTTTTACTTTTCTTTTATTTTGGTATTAAAAATGGTTTTAATAATGTTTTTATATAAATGTGTTGTATTGATATCTTGTGATTGAATGGTGGAAATGTTATGTTTCCTTTATGCATGTTTTATGCGATACGATTATGTTGATGTTCTTGGACATTATTATGATGACGGGTGGTTCCGTGATAAACTAAGGGCGGGTGAGCCCGATATAGCTCTCCAATGCATTGGATAACGCGAAGGAGTGAAACGTTAAGGTTTCTCTAAAGAGATTTAGGGAATATACTGTGATGGGGATTCCAAACGTAACCAAGAGGGTTACTCCCTACGTAAGAATGTTATGAATGCCTCAAGTTACCTTTATGTCTTATGATTTCTATGATTTATTCATGATTTGATGAGGTATGTTAAAGTTCTTATGTTTTATGGGTAAAGTATGATCTCATCCTTATGTATATATGTACCCATGTTTCCTTTCCATATTTTTATATCCCTTACTAAGCTTTTTATGCTCATCCCAAGTTTTTTTGAAATGTTTTTCACAGGTCAAGGGAAAGGTACATGATATGATGATAGTGTCAAGGAAGTGTCAAGAATGAATCCATGTTTTATTTTAAATATGTTTCCATTGATGGGAATGAAGAATGCTATCTTTATGTAACCACTTTGTTTAAATGTAGAATGTAATGAAAGTTTTATGATCTAATTCTCTAAAACTCTAAACCCGAAAAGATCATCAACGTGTAATCTTGTGATAACTCAAGATTAAGTAAGGTTTAAGGCTGGGGCCTTATATAAATAACCTTAAATCATTATTATTTTTTCATGATCATAATGATTTAATTAGAAGCACCCATGAACTGGATGATGTAGGTATGGTTGATCAGGGTTGTTAACCTGTAGACCGATGTTATTTTATTACATATTTCAATGAGTTTTTTTATTTTTTTACAGCATGTCCCAAGAATATAACATTCAACAACAGGTTATATATATGTAAAAAAATTATGTTCCCTAATGAGTTTTGTACTCAAGCCCTATTTGGGGTACCATTAAACTTTTATATCCGAGAAGAATCTCACTTGGTTATAAGAATAAATTGGGTAGGGTCCTGGGTTTTTCATGACCATGAAGGATATATATGATGCATTTATTTGAGATTCTGATGAGTTATATCTCATGGTTATCATGGATAATTTTTATTTTATTTAATTTTTATTATATCTTTATGATTATCCCATTAGTTGGTCCTTCTTGAATGTTTTAAATATTCCAGTGATTTTTACATTGCATTCCATTTATTATAGTTTCTCCCATTTAGGGAATATATTTATAATTTCCAACATTATTTCTGATACAAGGATAATTATTTTACGATTTAACTCACTAATACAATGTGTATAATTTCCTCATTTTCCTTTCTTAGTCCTCTGCTACTAGTTAAAATATTCGGGTGTATAATGTGGCTTCTTGAGATCACAAAAAACCAACATTCTAATTACTATTTATAGTGATTTTGGGTGGGATGATTTACATTCCCCCTATTTATATGATCAAGATAGAAGATATGGTAGAAAAAACATAAATAACAAATATGGGTAAAACCATAATTTCACATTCTAAACTACCCTGAGAATATCTTATGGTTTAGCCACAATGTTTTTTAAACCATGCTTCAACCAAGAAGACATGAATTCCTAAGAAAAGAAATACTCCTTTGATTTGGTCATTGAGTTTCCAAACAATGCGCCAACCATGAAGAATCACTCTCTTAAAAACAATAAACCATTGCACACTTATCAATTGATTACTTCAATCTCTGTGTAATTATTTCTCCAAATAAATACTATAGAAAAGTAAACTACATAGTTTACACTAGGCCTCACATTATTTAATCTACATTATGTTCCACCCATGAATACCAACCAATTCACATTCAAAATGAAATAAAATTACTCCAACATAAATGAAATCATTCCCTATATATAAGGGTGACACCACATAGTTCACTAAATAACATAATGAACATAATATCATTGTAAGGGCCATCTTTATGGTTTTCCAAACCATGCAGCGATTGTACCCAAATATTTAAACTAAGGATAATTTCTGGAAATAGTAAAATTTTCACCATACCACTATAAAAAATAATCATAAAAAAATATCATATTAAAATAAAATAAAAAAATTGTAAAAGGTTGTGACAATAACATTGAGATTCGAATAATTCAATGAAAATTTATATTCAATGAATTGAGGCCCAAGACTTATAAGAGATGATTTATTATTGAAATTTTTTTTTGATAGGAATTAATTACGAAATAATAATTCTTAGGTGTGGGGGAATATGATAACTATATATTTATTATTTTCCCTATTGTATTTTATGTATATTTTTATGATATGTGTCTTTTGGAATAAATATATTAATGATTTTGATTATGAATTTTTTATATTGCATTAATTAGAATTTATTTTAATCATTTCTAAAATTAAAATCAATTCAAAAATTATCATTTATTAATATTCAATTGTGAGAGTCATCTTAGGATGAAATAATGGTTCAATTTATTTTTGATAATTGATAGAATAAAATGGAATTTTATGGTTAGTTGATAGTTAATAAAGCCTGAGAGGAGATGTTAGAATTTTTTTTAGAATATAAAACAATTTTCTAAGAAAAAATAATATTCCAACCCTCAATGTTTATAAAAACACTATGGAAACCCCATGAATAAAAAGACAAAAAAATAATATAAATTTGTTAATTGTAAAGAATAATATTTCCATGACAATGGTAAAGCATGGGGAATAACTATATAAACAAATGGAATGAATGTATTGATTTGAAAGCAGGGAAATAATGGCCACACCTATATAGTATGGGGAGGTACAATTTGAGGTATTGAAGGGAGTATAGGGGCTTATGTTTTTTGGATCATACATGTGATGCTTTTAGAGTTGGATAAATATGAAATGTTAAACCATATTGAAATGAATTAGTGGCATATTAAAGTTGGTTATAATTTTTTTCTTAAAAATTAGACAGTTATGAATATCTAGGTACCCCTTTATAACCTTATGAAGCATTATTAAGGGTTACACATGTGTGTTTGTTCGACACACTAATATATAAAAGTAGGTTAGTGAATAGAAATTAAATTGTTACTACCAGAGTCCAATATCATTTATTGATACTATGTGTTTTCAAACTAGGGAACAAAAAATATTTATTTTGATGAAAATTTTTTGAGAACCCATTCTATATAAGAATAAAACACGTTTGTTTCAGAATGTTACAGAGAAATAATGGTCTACATATTCTCTTAAAATTTCACATGTATTATTTAAGGGATATTTTTCATACCCAAGGACTACAATACCTAAAATTTATTATATTACATAATATAAATGTTAATCTATAAAAAGATGATAAACATATCATGCATGATTCATTTGAATATCATTGAGTTTCTAGAAGAAAAAAGGGAAATCTAATAAAAACATATCAAATGCACTGATTTCATCTAAAATATGTATTAGATATATGAAAATGAGGATAATAATTATACAAAAAGTTGTTTTCAAAAATTGAGTAACATTTTATAGATATCATATGTGGATGGAAATTGTGAAAAGGGAGCAGAATACTGAGATACTTCTAATGATATAATAAGGGACCTCTTTAAAGAATAATAATAAATAGTTTATTAGTCCATATTAATGTGAAAATGAATATAAATTAACCATTTATTACATCTCAAGAATTGTTATATATCAAGGAAACATTAAATAAACAAAAATACATTTAGTTGATGGAATTATATAACTCGGACTAGTCATTACCTATTCACATTTTCCATTCACACTCAACTATATTCCACTAAAAAAATCACATTAACTTATAGTTCAAACCATTCTATATATCAACTAGAAATAGGATCTTATACTTGAGGAGAATATAATTTTGGTCATAATGATTAGGAGTATCTTTTTGCACTATATTCTCTCCATTATTTTAAATATACCCAATTATGTATAATTTTTGGGGGAGAAGGGGAAGTAATTATGTAGATTATTTTATTTAATTGAAAACTATTTTTTGTATTATTCATTATTTATTTACAAATTAAATAATAAATTTATTATTTTTATATTTATATGATGGCATGTTTTATATTTCAATAGTTCAACCAATGTTGTGAACTGTACTATAGATAGTACCTACTAATGAATACAATTATGAGGGATTTTAGTGAAAACCTAATCACATGTAATGGAATGAATCATTGTTACTGGGAGATTAAAAACCTCATTATGAACTGTAATTATAGAAGAAAGATCATGGGTTCATATAAGAGGATATAATTTGTAATTCATGATATATTTGGAACATTTTTTTGGAAATTTTTCTAACATGAATTTTAAATTTTAATAACTCTCATGATTAATAATCTTCTACTCTCCTTCATCGACACAGACTCGGTAGTTGTTCATAATTCTATCCATGGGAGGTCATCAACTCATTGGTCCATTTCATATCCCATATAAAGGTTCAAATTCCTTTTTAACAATGACGTGGTATTTCTCCAAAATAGGTAGGATGAAAAATGTTTTAGATTTTATAGCCTTTGTGGGATCATAGGATGGTCCTCAATTAATTTTATCTATTGTGGGTAGATTTAGTCATAACTGTGTTGATATTTTTCATGTGGATTCCCTGGGATTTCATTATTTTCAACCCTCTTAATCCCATTTTATTTATTCCCACTTTCTGTCTTTTCTGCATTCAAGCACGTTTATTGTTACTTGTTTCCTTGTGATAATAAAAGAAAACTATTTGTTTATTTAACAACTCCCATGATCTTTCCGCCAAATCCTTTCTAATATTTATCCCTATGTTACACCCACCTCCATGTTAATTATGAATGATTACACAGTTAATATATAATTAAAATAAACATTTTAATTCCTTTCATGATATACACGAAACCCCATTAAATTTATATATCTATTATTTATACATTTTTGAATCAATAGTATAGAAAATATTATATACCTATGGAGATAACCTAGTTCTTAACATTTTTTATGATGAAATGAATCTGTAAACTTTTTTAGATTTTTTAGTTTATTGATAGAAAAATTCAAAAATTTAATGTTCATTGGTAACCTGATTAGTTATTACTTATTATTAACAAGTGAAAAATTTCTACATTTGTGGATTTCAAGAATGGGTTGAGGTATGCATGGTTGGTTTTCATGGTATATTTTTTATAACCTTAAAACCACAAAATGATATAATCCAAGTTATTAAATCTAAAAAAATACATTTATACAGGATGAAACTATTTATTCACTTCACTTCCTACCTTATGTTCTTATTTAATGTGGAAGATCTGTTGACTCACTTATTGGGGTTGGGTGATGATTTTTTACTAGGAATGATGTACTAAATTCCAATATGAGACTCATGATTCTAAGGGTGAACTATTTTTTCACAATTAAGGTAATGTAAAAAACCCAATATGGGAGAGTTCATAAGAACCCATACGGGTATCTTATGAGTAATGTTTGGAGATAGTGTTCATTGGAACGAGATGGATAGAAAAGATAATATTTATTATTTTCCTTTTGGATACCAAGTATATATTGGATATGTTTTATTTATTTGCTTGAGTTGTTTTTTCTAATAATTATTTTACTGATATACATATTAATATATTTATAAGTATATTATTATATTTTTATGACAGGTATTCCTCTATGTATATGTTATATCCTTTAAGGAAATGTTTTATTTTTGAAAATATTTCATTAAAAATGAGATATGATAGTTTTATGGGCATATGAATTAATAAAACTATTTACATCAAAATTGGGTAAACCATAAAACACCCCAAAACATGAACCTCATGTATTGATAATTTTATATTTTGAATTTTGTTTTAATTTCATAAAAACCAAACAAAATTTAGGAGATAAACAAGAGAATTTATATTTAATAAGGACACTGAAGTGTTTATAATGTACAATGATCACAAGAAACAATTCTATCCAAATATACCTACTAAAAACCCTATCGAAACAATGGGAAGACCCCCAAATAAAATATTGAGACCCTGTAAATAAATAAGATCTTTCGGATTAGTCAAAACTAAGAACATCACCACCATATTCATGAAAACCATACTAAGCATCATGGGTATAGAAAGCACCATCTTCTTCAATTGCCTTGTGCTTAAGACACCCTAAGACAAGGTTATATCAAGCAATAACCTGACTATTTCCTTGGCTGACCATTAAATTCCAATGGCTACAATTATAGTCATTGACCTTGTGGTGATTTAACTGAAAACATTTAAGTACAACTTAGTTTTCCAAAATTGAAAATTTGGAAATTATAAGATAACTTCTGATTATGGTGAAACATTTCAAATTATACTTAAGTGATTTAAAAATGTATTAAGAATCCAAAACACATTACAAATACATCAATTATATTGTAATGATTTTTATTTCTTAAATAGTGTTGTAGATAATGTTTAATTTCTTATAATTAAATTACGTTTTTGATTAAACTATGTTTAGACCACTATAATACTAGTATAAAAATTATCAATCAATTTATAACATTTTATGTTGAAGGTTTAGTGTTAGTAAATAATTTGATCTACGAAAATGTATGACTTGTATTCATTAGCCTCATAATTTTCAAATAAAATACATGTTTAAAAGAATAATTTTTACATATTTTTAATAAATTTATTATTTTCCCTTAAGACTTCATATTTTTTAGGTTAGTTTTGTATAAAAAAAAATTGCGCCCGGCAAGCCCAACCCTTTATGGCTGGGTTAATGGTGGAAGCTCACACTAGGTGGTTGACCTTATCCCTCAGCCCAAGCCAAGGACGGCCAAAGCATGGGCATAGGTTCCTCGAAGAGCGCACAAGAGCATGGGATAATAGGAGAGCATAAGGGCGCATCCATGAGCTTGAGGCCATGGTGAGGCAGGTGTAAGCAGAGGCCTACGGGGGTGGGAGCCCGTGTGTAAGGCTCCCTAGGTATGCGCTGTGTGTTTTTCGGAGATATCGTTTGGAGGATTGGGCTTATTAAGGAGACAAAAACATGTCACCATTTCAATGTGAGATGACTAAAATTGCAGGGGATCAAATCCGGGCCATTGGATCGCATAGTGCATGATCTGGGTCGTTGATCCTGATCCCACGTCAATCATGGGCCATTTGATCATTCCACAAATCAATCTGACCCATCCCGCACCTTTAACATCGACAGATGCACCCCCAACCATTAGATCAAACTCAGATTAAATCTCGACCATTTGTTAATTTTTCCTAATCTTCCTCTCTCGATTTGTCTTTTTCTTCTCTGCCTGCTTTAGACCAATAACCCAACACCCTACATGGCACCATTTTTTCTCCACTTGAGAGCTGCTGGTCCCCCCATTTTTCACGAGGTTTCCTCAAATACCAAACCATAGTCTTTTTATTAGCCATTTTAGCCTCTAATCTATTAAAACATTCATTAAAATAATCATTACATGAATAGTTTATAAAAAATACACCCGAGGCACATCCAAGGATCCATTGGCTCTTCCAAAACTCAAACATCCATTAAAATATAGCTAATTCTCCTCAAAATCTCATCCTCTTCAGACAAAGGTATGGGGTGTTTTGTCTTTCATGTTGAGTTAAAGTTCCATATTCATGTACAATTGTATATATATACATCTTGCATTTCAGTTTATACCCCACTTTACCAGAATTAGATCTTCGTTATTTTCAATTTTATATAGTATTAGTGGACCTGAAGCATGGATACCTCATGAAAACATATTTTCATACCTTATATACATAATTTTTTGCATATATATGTATATATATAATTATAAATTTACATAGCCCCTCATATTTTCATAAACTCCTGATGTCCATATGCAAGGTTTCTAAACATGAGTTTCGAAGTTAATTTAAGAGCCTCAACATGTGAAGAACTATATTTTTTATAATACTTTTTACCTAATTATGTATGTTCTTTAATATATATATATATATATATATATATATTATAAATATGGTCACACATGTTATAAAAGTAACATGGTTTGGTTTCTAATCAAGTGATAAGGGTGTATTAAACATGTTTTAGTGTATTTATTACCTGTAAGAAATGTATAGACTATTAGAATTTAATTAATGTATTGATTTGATTAACACTTGTAAGACATTAATGAATAGCATTCCCTGTTTAAGCCAATATGTACTTCTGTAAATATTCACAACCTATATATAATGATTTTTAATAATGTTTTGGTTAAAGAACACTAAATAATATTAACCTTGTTATAATTTCATGATTCTATGGTACTATATGATTATCCTAGTTTTGTTTTCTGATTGAAGAGAATATATGTTTCGTTTTGGCCAATGGATAAAAGGGGGTGTTAAATCATGCGATCATGTTATGATCCCCCCATATTCTATCAATTGTGGTGGTACTTGTTAATATGTCCTAATGGAGCCAAATTTCCTGATCATTAACACCTTTTCTAATAACATATTTTTTTCATTCATGTAATAAGGATTTTAAATTAAAGAGTTATCATTTTAACATATCTTATGGAGAACCCCTCCTCACCCATTATTAGACGTACATTAGTAATTGTCTCATGTGAAATGAATGTGAATTATACCATGTATTCCCTCTATAAACTGTTACTTCCATATACTCAATTTTATCTGTCATATTATGTATTCATAGATTAAATTGTATCATATTCTATTTTATTTATAGTTTCACTCAATAATTTATGCATGTGTAATATCATAATAATGAGATATGAAATGAAATTACTCAAGGTGATACGGGACACCCTGAATAAAATGAATTGTGAAATTAAACTATTCAAGGCAGTATATGACACATTGAATAATGTGAAGTAAGAAACCATGTAATACATACACTTGGTATGATAAGTGATAAGTGATTTAATAAATCAAGTGGTGTGTGCACTTTGATTTAGTGTTATGAGAAATGCATTGTACTTATCATGGGGCTTGTGGGGCCCGCTATACCCCCTCGATGCAACGATAGGTCTCATGAGACAACTAGAAGAAGAATTGGCTAAGGCCATTCCCAATTATGAGTTATGAATTTTGGTTAATACCATAATAATTAGACGTCTTGGCCGTGGCCTTAACACAGTCTACCATATGCACTTTCCTGATTATTACTATGTAATTTAATTAACGAGAAAAATATTTGACTAGTATAATATTATTGGTTAAAGAGCTTATATATTTTGGCTGAGGCCTTAATAGTGAGACATCTTGGCTAAGTCCTTGACAATATGTTTCAAAATGTCCAACACATAGACTTTACTCTTTAAAACTATTAAAATTAATTAACCAAAGGATTATTCGGCTAGTTGAATATCCTGGGTTAAAGAACTTATGATTATGAGAATCAAAAGAAGAATAAATTATGACATATTATTTAGGCAATATTCATAGATTTAATGTCTAGTGTATGTTACCTATAGTAAAAGAGTACATTGAAGTTTGTTATGCGCAAATCTGATCATGAATTACATTTAGTTTTACTTGCATATTCATATGTCATGATTATTTAAAATATTTTATATTTATTACTCTAAATAGAATGCTTGTAATTGAATTATGTGCCCTTGTAATTCTGTTGGCATGATTTAGTTGTGCACTTTTGTTATTATGAATTATTACATGTGTTACATGTACAAAAAATGTTTTATGGAATATTTAAAATAATGTTTTAAAAAGTTATATTGGGTATGGTATGTTATTTTTAAACCCCTACCTAGGAATTCAAATGCTCACCCTACGTTTTGGAAATAAAATTTTCAACTATAAGCTTTTAGCAGAAGAAGCACTTTCGAAGTAGCTGTTTTATCAAAGCCTGGACCAAATTCGATCATCTGTATGGGGCATGATGTGTAATTTATCAGTTCTTGATTTCATAGAAAATTACACATCATATTCTCAGGCACCATCCCCTAGAATTCTGGAGGTCAGGTCGTCACAAACCATATCTAATTATACTATATACCATCCCTAGAAAATTCACCAAACCTTGAAATATGGTGTGTGCTTAATTGTATTTCGATTTAGGAGTGAACTGTGGGATTTAATCAAGATTCTTATCTTCTACTAGACTTCCAGTTGATAGTAATGTTCTAGTGTATTACCCTTATAATTATTTTGGAATGAAAAGGCAATAAAAGTCTTATATTTTCACACTAGAATTATATTTTCACTCAATTCAAGAAGTTGATTTTTTTTCTAAATAAATTCCAATGATCCCCACCATAGTTAGGGTATTATTATATTTTTAAATAAAAATTATTACATTATTATATAAATACTCACATGGACTTATTTGGTCATAATTCATCAATAAAACTCATTAAATACTAAAATATTTTAATTTAATTCATAATTTTTACAAGAAAACTGTAATCTTAATACAATCACTACTATCCAAAATCTCATTTTCTAAAACCATCTGCAAGTGTCTCTAGTGAAACACCGATCTTTGAGACCTCGGGGTCACTTATATAAATTATCTTGATACACATTGTTGATAACTAAACCATCATACATTTCAAATTAACATTTAATTTTTCTATATTTGTTTCTACTATCTAGCTAATAAATAAATAAGAATCTCATTCCAAATATGTGAAAACACCACTTACCTGCTCCCAATAAAATGTTGAATTGTATAGAAGATACTATGGTACACCAAATAGTCAATAATATGCACAATATTATATTAATTAAAACATGGATAAAATAATATGGGGAAACCATAAACAATCACATTAATATACTAAAACTCACTTCCATTCATAACTATAACATACTTCCTTATGTCTGATTGGTTGGAGATATTTCCTGAAGTGTTTAATGTAGAAAGTGAATAGACAATAGACTAATCTCTTTAAATAACATCATTTATTTTTTGAATTTATCAGACATCCCAAATGATTTATAATGAATATTCAACCCAGAATTCAAGTGGTTTCATTGACCATATCCAAGGTACTCCTACTCACTAACAAGAATATAATGAAATTTACAATGTACATATCTAGATTATTGAAGAATCTTAGTAGAAAATTCTTTTACACCATCATGTGTTTCGAAAAAAAATCCATCTAATATTAAATAATCATTCCTTTTATGAGTCACCTCATTCCATTATTAATGTGAGTATTCCAAAATCCCAAAACACTACACAAACCAATTTTGAGTAGCTTATTCCACCTAGACACCACTATCTCTTCCCATACACCATGGTGAGTATACTAACTCACAAAAATTGTGTTTCTTTCTACATCCCATTATCATTCACCTAGAATTCCAATATTTTCTACCAGATAATATATTCCAATTTAGAAACATAATTTCAATCCAATAACTATTAACTTTTTAGAAGAATCATTTCTCTATCTTAGGAACTTGCAAGAAGGTATACATTTATTTTATTTTATTATCATACAACCTTAATGAAAAAAAATTTCAAAGTCACTCATTTATCCCAATCCAAATTTTATGAAGTCTTCACACCATTTCATCAATTTTTCATCCTTATTTATCATTTCTTGGGAATATTTCCATAATTTACCATCACTGTGTAAATTTACAGAACAACTGAATTCATGATATCAAAATAAAACACAAAAAATCTCTATTTAAATATCTATAATATATATCACTATAAAATAATGACCTCAATGATAAAAAAAATACCTCATAGGTCATATAAATTTTTTTGGTCTATGGATATATCCCATATCTCATAATATCGATCCCTATCTTTATAACTATAGAATTATATAATATAAATAATAATGTTAGGAAAAAACTACAATGAATCTTATAAACTCTACTATATCATAATACAATCAAATCATGCCAAATTAGACATCAAATTTTCTATTTTCATAAATCTTATTAATATTACATTTTTCCTTATATGTCTTGGATAACTAAACAATCATTTATCTGCATTTTAATCGATTATGAATATATTATTACTATTCATTAATCAGTTACATATTGTTTGAATTTAAATTTATAATGATCTTAGTAAATTAAGTCATCCATTATAAAGCATTTTGGTTTAAAATAAATATTTATTGGATACTTTTAATTAATCAAATATTATTTCTATTTTAATTGAAAAGATAATGAATATAACACCTTATCACGTAATCATAACACTCATGCAATATCACACAATTAAAATGTATCATATCACCTCCTGACATATTATTTACTCATTAAGTAATCACATTAATTCTCTCCTTACATTATAGAATGAAAATAGAAGAAAGAAATAACAAAAGTGACCATAGAAGAAAATATATTTTATATTCCTAAAAACCCATACACATTATATCTCATAACAAAATCCAATTGTATTTCTTAAAAACCTTCAAAAAATATTTGAGAAAAAAACTTTGTGATAATTAATTAGAAAAAGAACTTTAAAATCATTTAAACATAATCACATCATTTTAATAAATTCTTTTTATTGAAAATAAATGTATTTTAACAAGACTTTCGAGACATATATACATAAATAACGTTGAATCACATCAAAAATTATATAATATATTCATAAGAAATCCCAAATGGTTTAATAATTAATGATTCACTCATATTATAGTAAAATTTCAATTTTAATGGAAA
Source organism: Viscum album (assembly GCA_963277665.1). NCBI lineage: Eukaryota > Viridiplantae > Streptophyta > Magnoliopsida > Santalales > Viscaceae > Viscum > Viscum album. The sequence goes on along the minus strand of OY728146.1, from coordinate 928,452,180 downwards.
CAAAAATCACACCATCAATATGATCATAATTATATAGCCAATTATATTTTTAAACATAGAAAATAAATGTTTTCATTTTACTATAACTCAAATCTATATCTATATAAAATTTAATTTGTTCCAATTAATTAAATTTTATATATTAATAAACTAAAAAACACCAATTTTTTATTAGTGTCTTGTAATTTACATTGAACATTTCCACATTTCATTAGTCCATATCAAAATAAATCAGTAATTTCACTCAATGAATTTCCCATTACCACCAATATTCTATAATAAAATCACTTTCATATTTAGAACCAAAATATTTTAATTTAATATAATAAAATGGTTGATTTTCCTTTATTTCCTCAAAAATTTTAATTTTATCATAGTCAAAATTATTTTAAAAAAATTTATTGTTTGAAATTTGACAACTAAATTTATAAATACTAATCATCAGATCACCATAATAAAATCAATTCATATTTTTAAGGTTACCATGATAATAATATATTCCATAATAATAATAATAATAATTATTTTAAAAATATATTTATTAAAAAATTAATATCACATCTCAGTAGATTTACTGTTCCATAAGAATTTTAATTTTTGAATAAATTATTATATTGAATCAATAGACATACTTTCAATATTTAACATCAAAAACATATATGTCATAACTTTTTACATAAATATTAGTAGTGGGAATAAAAACATATATAATTTTCAACCATTTCTCTTATATCATAATATCAATAATTAAATATAAACATACCTATTTTATATCATGATAATTTAAAAATATTCTTATATTAGTTCAAAAAACATTAATATCACAAATTTCATAATTACCAATCTAAAAACATTTTCATTTAACACACCTTAATTTTTATTCACTATTATTAAGAAAACATTCATAAATTTTATATTTTTATAGAAATATTTTATTTTATGATTATAGAAAATTCATTGATATTATGAGTTTTTCCAAATTAACGTTATTAAAATTAATATTTGTATCATAACTAATTTGTAATCAACTTTTCAAAACAATAAATCCTTATACAATATCACAATCTTTAAAATAGTAAAAACCAAAAAGATATGTTAATTAAAACATTCTCTGTCACATATTGTCCCTTGAAATGATTTAAATAATTAATCTTAAAATTAAATCACACTATAAATTTTCAGTGAATTCTTATTTAAATATATAAAAAAAATTGTCATGAAAATCAAAACATAATTTTTGAAATAATTTATATCACCTCAAAAACATATTTTAAATAAATGACCTTTATTTTTCAAAAAAAAAATATTGTTTCATATAATAAGTATAACCATGTCATTATTTATCAATAATGAAAACATACTCATCATATAAAAAATAGTTATAGAATCAACGCATAAAATATTTAAATTAATTAAGGATATCATATATGACTATATTAATTAAATTTTATCCACAATTATATATGAAAACATTAAATAATTTTGAGTGATATTTTAATTAATAATTGAAATTTCTATATTATAATTAAATTAAATCCAATAACACTCCACTAATTACTTATAAATAGATATTGAAAAGTAGTATAGAATTGTATCTATCACTATATAATAAAAGATAATCAAAACATTAGAGCATGTCTATGAATAAATTAAATAAATTAATAATTTAAATCAACACTCTCCCAAAAATTAAATCCAATAATCCAAAAAATTAAAATCCAATTCTACCATGTAAAATTTTCGAAACCTAAAATTTTATAATTATGAAGTTTGAAAAAAAATTATTTTTATCTTATTTCTTATTTTATAAAAAAAATTCATCATTCAATGTCGCTATTGGTAAAATAATTGATATTTGTTTATTTTCTATATTGTTTTTGAGTATTAATGTAAAACTAATAGCTTTTAAGAAAATATAAATGCATGTGACTAAGGAATGGTTTAGAAAATAGTGTGATTTTCTTAGTGAAACCTTTCATTTTCATTTTGGGATTTATTATGGATAGAACACTTTTGTTCATCTTTATACTAAGCATGTAATCGTCTTATGTTTCTTTTATAAAAAAAAATTTTTAACTTTTTTTAGAATAACTCTTCCTTTTACATTCTTATTAAGTCGATGTGGTATCCATGTTTTAATTATCTCACCCCACTTATTCTCTATTTATTTACGTGGGAATTTCTTTTCATTTGGAATCATATCATTAAGTTAATATTATCTAAACACATTTGTCTCTCTATTTATTACATTATTCTTCCTTATTTCCATAAGTTACCTACTCCCCATGGATATATTTTATATGTTTTACCAAAAAAAATTTGGGACTACTTCTTTTTGGGTTGACTGATTTATCAATTTTTACCAACAGATCCAACAATATAAGGATGGAATCTATATATAATTTAATTGAACCTTGAAACCATGATCTCTTTCTTCCTTTGATCTATGTTTTTAATTTAAAATAATTTATTAAATCTATCTCATATTTTCGTGATAACATTCATGGTTTAATATTTTATTTTTTCTTTTAAAAGAATTATTTTCATGTTTAAAATTTATTAATATTTATTCATGGAAACTCCACAATCATATTATCTTAATAAAATTATAACTTCTTCTTTTGGTGGTTGAATTTCTTAATATATTTGGAAAATATTTATTATGATTTTTAATTATTTAATATCATGTATAATTAGTGTTTAAGATGGGTTATACTACATTTTTTCACCTTTAAAGGTGACTACTATTAGTGAATTATATGTGAGTTTTTTTTGTTTTCCATTCAATAATGGATTTTACTTTGATTAAAAAAATTAATGAATTTAATATATTTTTCAAAATCACAAAATATATTATAATATATGTTTTCATAATTTGGTTATTTTTCAACCATGAAGTGATACACATTCCATAGTTTATATAAAAGTTAAAAAGTGATATATATTATGTGATATTGATTTTTATCTTTCGTTTATGGTTATGGTTATTATAATGATATTACTAATGGGGATACATATGAAAGTAAATCAATGTTATGAGTTTGATTTATTTATCCTTGTTTGAATATTTAGCTTTTTATATTTGTATATGGGTATATAATTTATCTCATATGTTTATATTTCAAGGGAATCCATTGGTAACTAAATGGGAAATCCAGGAAAGAGTAACTAAAAATCCATGATGATACTTTTTCTATTAGTCCCCAATATAATACCTAAATTTTTTTTGGAATATTTCCTCTTAATAAGGTTATGATGGTAAAACCATGTGTTTAAGAACTTGGATTTCATCACGCGTTCCAATTAGATAGATTTTACTATCATAATGTCCTAACCTTTTTCGGGATCCTGTGTTCTCTCATGATAGTTACTTATAGTTATTTTCTAGAAAAATCATGATTATTTTAGTGGTAATATCATTAATATTAACACTTATTATCATCTCTTACCATTTTTTTATTATTTCAAAAGTTATTGATTTTTATAAGAACATAATTGGGTACTTTAGTTTTTTTATGTTAATGTTTGAAATATGGGTAGTTTTTTTAAGGAATAAAATTTTTCCTTTGTTACTTAAATTAAATCTATGAAATGTTTTTTCCATTTAAATGTATTATAATTTCATTTTTATTAATTTTCTATTGAAAATTAAAGGTTTATAAAAGCATGGGAAACTTTCCTTACTTCTCTAAATATGGATAATTCTTATGTAAGGCTTACAATTGGTTTTCAATGAAGCCAAAGTAATATTTATTATTTAGGATTTTATTTATGTTTATTTTTAAATAAGAATCCGAAAAACATTCAAAGAAATTATTCCATATAATGGTCTCTTGTTACTTGATTTATCATAAATTATAAGGTTTACATTCATAGATGTATTTAAAGCTAGATTATAATTTTATTAAAGGTTATTTATACCACATTGTGATGAAACATACTAGTTATTATTTACAATTACCTACCTAAACACACAACGTTGCATGTATATTGCTCTTGAGGACTTGAGAACATAGTTCATTATTGTCACCATTTCGATTTAGTGAATGGTCATTAGCTTGGTTATGGAGATTATAAGTGAATCTAGTTTTCTATTCCCAAGGGGATAGTCCCTTGGTACATATATCTACTACTACATTTTTTATACATCACATGTATGAAAATCCAATTTGGATTTCCATATATTATAATCTATCTCGTAAAATGTTGTCCTTTTGTAAAAATATTTCATATATTTTCTTGGATATTTTTTTAGTTATTTTATCCATTTAATTTTTTTTCCTTTTTTGTTATTATTTATTATTTTATTGGTTTAAATTTTAAAACATCATATTTTACATATTTGTTTTATCGAATTATAGGACAACAAATTGAAGCATTCATGTGAAAGTTTTATTTTAATAAATTTTTATCATGATAAATGGTTCCCTTTTGTGTTTATTTTGATGACTTAAAAATAGTTTTCAACTCATGGTTCAGCCCCTATACTAGGAAATATCTAGTATTAGTTCGTAGTGAAAAAAATATAGTCTATTACCAAATGATATCAAAATTCAATTTTCATTTAGTTATTTTGGTGGTGCGTGGTGGAAATCAGATGTGATTGTTAGAGCTCAAAAGAAGTGTATAACATAGTGACAAACTAAAACATTTCATATTATAACTTTATATAATAGAGATAGTTTGATTATATATTTTATGAGTTTTATATTTATTCTCAATTATTTTGGAATATTTATTTTCTAATATTTTATTTATGTTTTATGTTGATGTTTCTGTTATTTTGAGAAAAATGAGAGGAATTATAGGGGAATAAGATTTTTATGAATGGCCTATAAAATTATTCATGTACCATGGAATTGGTTTTATTTAAAACCTATTTGAAATCAAAATGTTATCACATGGATTTCCAGACTATGTGGTTAAGACGTTCATAGTGATAAAATTTTCATTTTTTTATATTTTTATGCCATGTTTATTAAATTTTTCTTATTCCTCTCATTTGGAAATTTAAGATGAATTGAGACGTTTTCCAATGGTTAAATATATAATTTAAATTTTTTATATTCAGTTTCTTAGGATTTAATCCCTATTAATTATCATTTAAATGGATAATTTTATATTCTTAAGAGGTGGAGTTAGAAGTATTAATATTTAAAGTGTTGTTTTTATAAAATAATATGATGTGAAAATTTAATTATGTAATGTTTTATGATGTTTATAAATATATAATTTTATTTTATTAAAGGATTTAAATAGTAAATGGTTTCTAATAAAAATTTAGCTATTTGTTGTAATAATACATTGTATGTTTAAATTTTTAATATTTTATTTTCAGGAAATTATATTCTATGATTTTCATTTAGAACAATTATTTGGGAGAAGTGGGATTCTCATATACTAGGTACGAGTTTTATTTTAGTGTAATTTTCCAATTTCCATAGTATTTTTCCTGTTTTCGTATTTATATTTTTTGTAATTTATATTTTTAAGGTATAGTTTTATTATTTCATGTACATTTATTATTTTATATTACACCCCCCCCCCTCAAGTCATTATATAATTTAAAATGGAATTTTTGTGTGGTTATTAGAAAGAGAACAGTCTAATTGGTCAATGTATATATAAGATAGTCTATCCATTCATTTATAATATGTGTTATATTGTTTATCATTACATAAAACAACCATGAAATAGGGTTCAAGAGTTTCAAAACATAATTCCTAATATTGATTATGAGTAATAAGTTTCCCCTGAATTTGAAGAGTGCATAGATAATATCAAAAAAACAATAACATACATGATATCCTATAATCACTTGAACTCATTTTTTCATGATTTAGATTTAAGTTTTAAGCTGTAATTAGTGTATTTCCATCATTTGAACTATGAAAAATTAATAACACTCATGAAAAAATTTCAATGAAATTTTTTATATTAAAATATTTTATAAAAAATGAATGTGTCTAAAAAAATCGAACTATAATTCCTTGAACAACGATCCTAGTTAGTAATACATTATTATCTTCAGTTAAAATAGATAATACAAATAGGATATGACCCACTATAACCATTTCTATGATGAAAGGATTCCTATTATTCCACATCAATTCCACCTCCAATAACCATGAATATTGTGACAAGAACTGATTATAAATTATTATAGTCACTACCCCTAAGACAACTAATTTTTACTAATATGTAAACAAAATTGAATTTTAAAAATACCAAACAAACATGTTGACTATTATTTAGTATAACATTAATGTAAAAATTGTTCATAGGGTTTCGGTGTCATTTAATAATCATAGTAGTTCTTTACTATAATGAGAAACAATAAGTACAATGATAATATCATATAAGATATATATGTCTCATGGTTAGTCTTCATAATCTTATTAGATACCCAAATCTCATACTATGAAGTGATAGACTCTTGGTGGTGTTTAATATTAAAAAGTTTAAACATGTTAATCTCGAGTATATAAGATTATGATGATAAACCCGCTAATAGGTATTCCAATATTTTTGGGTCATTAGATATACCTATATGTGAACATTTTTGATAGATATCATATAATATATTATTATTAAGGAATATCATAAGTAATATTATTTAAGGTATTATGAAAACTATGATTTCATATTTTCATGAAGAATTTGAATAAGTTGGTTGTGTCATACATGATATGGAATTAATTAATTAGTTAATAAATACATTTTCCGTTTTATTGTCAAGTGATCATATCAAAATATCTTTGATTGAAATAGAATCATCGAACAAAATTTTGTCGTGATGGTGATTGATGGGTTCATTTTTAATTCAAAGAATGATATATCATGCTAATAGTTTGATTATATAAGGGTCATACCTATATGATGAGATATTAAGAAAAATGTTTTATATTACAAATTAAGCATTCTAATTTTTTTATTATCGTTATGGTTTTAACTTCTGTCTCATTGGATTCCTTGATTATTTACTAGATGATGATTTTGGACTTTATGAAAGCTTAACTAATTCAACAGGGAGGAGGAAAAAATTCTTAATCGCTTATTATAATCATTAATCTCAATTCAATTCTATTTGAACTTAGAAATTTGAATAATTTTTATTTAAAAGATAGATGAATTATATTTATTAATAATTTACTAATTGTATATACATTATCACCATATTTGTATGAGTTTAATATTAAAAAACAATTTACTACCAGATCATGAATAAAATATTATTTATTTAATGAATGGATAAAATTAATTATTCCGAATTCATTAAATGTTTAAGTATGTGTCTAGATGGTAACTATACTCATAAAAGAAATTATATAATTATAAATATTATTTTAATAATTAAGGGATTACTTATTTAAAAATAATAATATTTAGTTCATGCGAGTCAATGTATATCATGAAATGATAATAATAATACTACAACTACTATTATTATTATTATTATAGAAAGGTGAGGCTTGATCTCTCAAGGTATATGGGTGTGCTTGTGTTGTTTGAGATTTTTAATCCCACCTATGTAACATATATTATCATAACTTGTCTTGGGGAATGCATATGATATAATATATAATTGAAGGACTTTTAAAATAACCATTGATAAAACATTGTTATATATTCCAATGTTATGTAAATTTTTAATGTGTAATAATTATGGGCGAATTTACATTGAGGTTGCGCAGAACATCCACTCAAAGGGGATTTTCATATTGAAGAAAATATCATGGGATTATATTAAGATATGGATAATTTTTAGACCTTATTATTCCCTCTCAAGAACAATAGAACTAGAGATGATCTTTCAAACCTAAAATATAGTGTTTTTATCAGGATGAACTATGAACACTGATTGGTTCACTCAACCTTTCACCTGAATCTCCATCAACATCATTCGGAGATCAACAATCACATGTAGATAATGGAATATAAATTATAATTCAAATATTCTCGATGAATCTATAGTAAAACCCTAATGGTTCATTGATCAACGTTTTCATTGAGGATATTTCTTAATAATGGGGTATATATTGTTATTAAATTTAATATAAAATTAATAAGAATGATAATCTCTTCTTTATTCTATTATTTTTTCTTGTTTCTTATGGTAAATGAAAATGAAATGATGATTAATTTTATTATTATTTTGAATTATTTTTTGAATATAAAAATCCATGTTTTTCATTAGCATGATTGGCATATTCACTACACCTAAAAAATCTACTTGAAATAAATGGGTCACATTTAAATTAATTATTTTTCTAATTTTTTAATCACAATAGAGATAATTTATTATTTTTTCATTTTTTCATTCTTAGTCCATAATGTTGAGGTAATGAGTTCCTTCCATATTTTAAAAATAAAAACATGTCGTAAATAGGTAAAAAACCATGGAGAATGTATCTAAAGGTTATATGGATTCTATATACCTTCCATATAATTAACTACATGCCACATGGTTTTATCTATCAAATCACATACCCATTGTTTCAATCATGATTGTTCTTATGGGCGATCCTTACATAAATTTAGTTACAATTCATATTGGACATCATTGGTGGATAGGATTTGTAGGATTACATATCATGTAATAGATATACATTTCATGTAACCCTGAATGATAAAATTGTGATATAGGCATTATATATAGTGTCTATCTAACAAACATGTCATGGGTTAGCTGCCATCCAAACAAAAAGTTCCATATCATTTTAAATTCATTGTAGATTCTTAATATATAGTTTAATGCAGATTTATTCCTTATATATTACATTTTGAATATCAATAAATGCAGTGAAGGATGGGTAGGCAGAATTACATGGCATGTAGCTAGTGTAAAAACCATATAATTCCTTCAAAATCACATGAGGAACATAGCTGATGTCCATTTCAGGTGAGTAAATATCCATGGAGAGAAATTAAATGTGTAAAAAACTAGAACTACGTAGTGATTGATAGTATTATCAAAACATGGGATAAGGTTTTTCTCCACATTCCTAGTGATTTCTAGTTGACCATATATAATAAATATTCTAATAGTGGTTTATATGTTTATTAAAGTTACACGATATCTATATTTCGGGTACAATTCAAGCACTCAAAATGGGAAGATCAAATAGTACTCATCTCATATGTTATGGTGTGTCGTGTGGTCCAACATATTGTAATGACAACATGGGTTGAGCCATGGAACTACAAACAAACAAATATCAAAAAATATCATGTATACTGACATGTCTTATATTGAACTGTACATGACTATATTTAAACACTATTAAAAGTATATTGGAACATGCCGTGTAAGATCTTGTACACACCATGTAGTAGTGTAATTTTAATAAAATTAATTTACTTAATTCATTTAAAATTATAGTTGATGAAATTATTATGCATCTTAAGGACTTCATTGATTAATAATTAATATAAAAATTTACTTTAAATTTGTAAAGACACAAAATTTCTTGATAGGGGAAGGGGGTATCTGCATGCAGTCAAGGTGTGTGACCCATGGTCTCCAAGAATGATTCGAGGTACGGTCTATCTCTACTACTATCTTTTTTATTAATAGACATAGATATTGTTGGAACCAGAAAACGTGCCCCCAAAATTTTCCAGATTCTTTCATACACGATCCTAGATAATAGAACTTTTGGCAAGCTTCAATTAGGTAGGTCGTAGGGCCCGAATGGAGTTACGGATTAGGAGTTACTGACATTTGATGTTCGGCTGAAAACTGGTTCGTGAATCCCACTTTTGAAGCCCCCTCTGCGATCACGGAGCGCCGCAGCGACGCAAGAAGGTGGGATGCTTCGTGACCGCATTTGACGTTTGTGATGTGCCGCGAAGATCCACCGCGAAGGAAGATTGTGGGATGCTCCATGACCTCATTTGATGTTCACAATGCGCCGCAAAGACTCGCCACGAAGCAAGGATGCGGGATGCTCCGTGACCACATTTGATGTTCGCGATACGCCACGGAGCAAGCTTCGTCTTCACACCGAGCGAGCTTTGTGTAAGAACCTGGTTTTTAGAAATGGGTAAAATTATGACCCTGTTTAATCTTTTTGACTGGTTTTTGAGAAGTCTGGAAAATCTAGACAGTTTCTAGAAATTTCCAGACTATACGCAGTGTACTTTATGTACACACCATGTATGAGTTACCCGAGTGACCGGTCGTGTGCTCTCCAAGTACATGTCGTGTGAAGACTATGTAGAAGCTTCTTACTACATGGTGTGTATTTATAGACACATCGTGTATCCCATAACCATGCAAGGCCAAGTACATGAGGTTCCCAGGTGTGAATTTCAATCTACACGGTGTGTAGCCTTCATTGACACGTCATGTACCTTTGTCACATGTAGCGGCCAAGACCCTAGCTGTGTGTTGACCATGTGCATGGTCCAGGCCATGTGTTGTACTCTGCTTAAGTCGGAGTATGTAAACACGTCTACACAACCTGTACATTGGAAATACACACCGTGTACATTTATTTTTATTTGAGCGATCGAGGCTCTGTCGTGTCTCATTCCCAGAAATCCCTTCTTATTCCCCTTTTGACAACAGTTCGTCCGTAAAACCAAGAAAACTCAAACCCTACCAGAATCGTCGTACGACCTTTTTTCTTTGATATATTGGTGGAAGCGGGACCGCCTCGAAAAGGCTAACCCCGCACACCCTTCTTCATCTTTGATCCCTCACCTATGACTCCATAGATTACATCCGAACGGAATTTCCGGATTTTACAGAAACACAGATCTACCACGATTCAGTCCGATTCCGAGGCTGAAATCAAAGGACTGTCATCATATGAGTACGAGGTGGGTGGTTCATACCTTCTTTCATGTTTTCGAAGAAAATTTGGGGTTGCGACCTCCGGGCATGACGTCGGGAGTTGAGTGAAACCCTGTTTATTTGTTGTTAATTAATTATCTGCAATGTGGGATGCCTCTGGGTATTCCCTGAACCTTTTTGTGCTAGAGAAAGGCGGGGTGAGTGGTTATGGCTCGTTTGGGGCAGTTCGGCCGGGGGTGCCGAAATGCATATGTTTTGGACCAATATTTAAACTGCTGATTTTAGACTGTTTTTGTTGATGTTGGATTAAACTACTGAGTTTGATTTGTTATAGCATGCTAGTAATATTTTAAGTCATTTAAGACTTTAGGTATTGTTATGGATTGGCGTATGTTATTGCAATTAGTTGTTTAGTAATTTCCTATTTCAAGTAATGCTTGAGTAGAGTTTTGCAATGTGTGATATTATCTGTGTTGAACTGCTCGTTGTGCTGGGCGTGACCTGGATATTTGTTGAGTGATGTGGATCACAGGTTGGGGAATTGGCTTGAGTTGTGTTGGGTGGTTGCTACCACGGGTTTGGGCATCATGGACATCAGTTGGGTAGTTGGACTGTTAGGTTGGGCTTGGCCCGGGTTACTGGGATGGCGAGGCAATCAGACTTGAGCGACAGGTTTGCAGGGACACGAGGTGTCAGAGGTGTTGTGGCTTGGGACATGATTAGATGATTACCACTCACTGGGTACTTTTGAGTAGTGTGCACACAGATAGACTCCGAGATGAGGTGGTATGGCCACTCACTAGGTAGAGGCCCTTGATAGTTACGGTTAGGTATTTTGGTTTGGGGGTGTTGCCATAGGAAGCCACGTGGAATGTGAGGAGACTTCGGGAGACACCTTGAGGCAGTCAGGCTGGGGGGCAGAGGCTCGCCGTGATTTGAGGGCAGACATCACTGTCCCTCTTGTTATCTTTTGAGGATAGGTATCGTTGTTCCTTAGGATATTGTGCCATGGGAAGGTTGACCTTTCGAGCTGGGTTACGGTGGTTGGGCATGCCTTCAGGACGTCGGTACATGAGACACATGGTGTCTGGTGGCACGAGGTGCCAGGCTACATACCAGAGATTCCGGCATTGGCCGAAGCAGGTGGCACTTCCTGGTGGCTGATGAGCACCATTGATGTCTTCGTTTACATTTGGGTATTTCACTGTTACTTTTTTTCATACATAATCATGTCTGACTAAACACTTATATTAGGTACGCACCTCTGGGTGGTATCTTAATGATCCTTATCTCACACCCAACACGATCCCTTCGGGATGCATGTAGACATTATGAAATTTCATACAGGTAAAGGGTCAGCCTCAAGAGCTGGACTTTAGTGATGTTGACATGGAGACTTCCATGGACCTTGAGGTCGTGCCGTACTGGAGTTACATGTTTAGTATTCTTTTTCATCCATTAGGATGTTTACTTTATATTGCAGCTACTGCTGGTTAGCCATTGGCGCCATATATATATATATATATATATATATATATATATATATATATTGATTTGTATGACTTGCATGGATGTGTGCTTGGTTGTTTTAGCAGGTATTGTAGTTGATTGCTGGCATGATGTTCTGTTTACTTTCCACTGTTGTTGTTTCAATATTGCTTCTGCTGTTTATTGTTATTGAATGTGCTTCCGCTCTGTGGGTCTAATTCGTTTCTGCTGAGTCATTTATTTCTAATGAACTTTTTAGTATTATACTCAGACCAGTACCATTTTTATTCTTCCGAGAGGGTATAGTCTCCCCGCTATACTTATTCATACCTCACTGCTAGTCGGTAGCCTTTGGCGTTCAGGGGAGGTGAGCCTAAGGTAGTAACATCCGACCCGTTCGGCACTGTTCGGGTGGCTAGCCGGGTCCGGGTCATTACACATTGCCTCAAGGCTCCCCTTTTATATAAATACTCAGCTCTCCCCCCTCCTTTTATGGCTACTACACCCCTAAAAGGGCGACTCTGCCCCTTGGGCGGCCGATCTCCTGGTTCGTGGAGCTCCGCTTTCCTTTCTGAAGCGGCTCTGCGAGCAGCTTCCTTCATTTTGCTGCTCCTGGAGACCCTACTCCGCGAGCATCTTCCTTCGTGTTACTGCTCCGCGAGCCCATGCTCTATGATTCCATGCTCTACGATGATGATCTATGAGTCCATGCTCTAAGATGCTGCTCCGCGAGTATATGTTCCACGAGTCCTTGGTTCGCGAGACCCCATACTCCTCATGCCCCTTTGCTCTACAAAGCTACTTCGTGAAGACCTATCCTTTTCGAGGTTTCTACCTTCTCACCCACCAGTCAATACAGCGGGGGATTCTCCCCCGATCCCCCACTCGCGGTCAGTGCTGGGCTGCGGTCCCTCCCCTCCGGGATGGTCCCTTCACTATTGTCACTCGCGCCCATGCAAAATGGAGAGTCACACTGCAAACCTTTCGGGTCGGGACGTCGACATTTACCATTGCGCCCTTATGTGCACCCAACATCCACCTATGGAATACCATGATTTGAGATACACCTCCACACACCATGAAACACCTTGAGTTGACATATTCCTCTTGGTTTCATTCTCATGTCGTGAGTTGATATTCTCATCATCAATTCCCTAGGTACATTGAGTCGAACCATTCCTCAGGTAACTCCTCCAAACCCAATCACCTGGATCCTAAGTCAGGTTGAACCAGAAAGGGACGCCCTTGTGTAAGACCCAACACTATCCATTCCCAATCACCTTATGCCAAAATTCCTATCTACATGACTATAAACTGTAGTACACCCTATGTTCCAAACATAGGATGCCTCTTACTCAAAATATGAGATTCCTTATACTCCAAGCATGAGGTGATAATAGTCCTACCTATATTACTCTAAACTATAGTCCTCCCTATGTTCCAAACATAGTATGCCTCTTACTCCAAATAAGAGATGTCTTATGCTTCAAGCATGAGATGCCAATAGTCCTATCTACATGATTCTAAACTGTAGTTCTCTCTATGTTCCACACATAGGATGCCTCTTACTCCAAATAAGAGATGTCTTATGCTTCAAGCATGAGATGCCAATAGTCTTCTCTATATGACTAGAAAATGTAGTTCTCCATATGTTCTTAACATAGGATGCCTTTTTCTCCAAATAAGAGATGCCATGTTCTCCAAGCATGAGATTCAAACAGACGTATCTACAAGACTATAAACTATAGTACGCCCTATGTTCTTAACATAGGATGCCACATTCTCAAAATAAGAGATTCCTTATTCTCCAAGAATGAGATTCCAATAGTCCTATCTACAAGAATATAAATTGTAGTACACCCTATGTACCAAACATAGGATGCCTCTTCCATTAAACAAGATATTACTTATGCTCCAAGCGTATGACGCCTAATATCATGATTACAATGGCATAATTCCAACGCCCCTTGGCATTATACCTCTTGTGATCTAGTGCATAGGTGAAGGCCTCAATTCACCAGTGAGTTGGGATGCCCTCATGGCCAGACATGACGAAGGCACCATGGGTAACTTCCATGCGTAAGCCCCATTCCCCAGTGCCGCTCCAAAGAGGCACTCGGGCACCATCCTTGTGTAAACCCCATTCACCAGGGATGATCCATAGTGACACTTGGGTAGCATCCTTTAGTAAGCCCCATTCACCATTTCCACTCCATAGCGGCACCCAGGTAGCATCTTTGCGTAAGCCCCATTCACCACTGCCGCTCTATAGCGGCACCTGGGAAGCTTCCGTGCGCAAGCCCCATTCACCATTGCCGCTCCATAGTGGCATCCGAGCAGCATCTTTCTATAAGCCACATTCACCATTGTCTCTCCTTAGCGGCCCCATGGAAAACATCTTTGCGTAAGCCCCTTTCACCATTGCCGATCTATAGCGGCACCCGGGAAGCTTCCTTGCGTAAGCACCGTTCACCATTGCCGCTCCATAGCGGCACCTAGGAAGCATCTTTGCATAAGCCACATTCACTATTTTTGATCCATAGTGGCATCATGGGCAACATCTTTGCGTAAGCCCCGTTCACCATTGCCGGTCCATATCAGCACCTGAGCATCATCTTTGGGTAAGCCCCATTCACCATTGTCACTCCATAGTGGCACCCAGGTAGCTTCTTTGCATAAGCCCCATTCACGATTGCCGCTCCATAGCAGTAACCGGGCAGCTTCCATGCATAAGCTCCATTCACCATTTTCATTCCATAGAAGCAACCGGGAAGCCTCTTTGCGTAAGCCCCATTCACCATTGTCACTCTATAGCGGCACCCGGGTAGCTTCCTCGCGTAAGCCCCATTCACCATTATTGCTCCGTAGCGGCACCCAGGTAGCTTCCTTTCGTAAGACCCATCCACTATTGTGATCCCAATCAATGGTAATCCATTGTGGTCCTATTCAGTGGTATGTTTTCGACATACATATCAAGTGGTAATCCGTTGTGATCCTATTCAGCGGTAATTCATTGACATCCTTATCCAGTGGTAAGCCTTTGTGATCCTATTCAGCGGTAAGTCATTGACATTTTTATCTTGTGGTAAGCTGTTGTGATCCAATTTAGTGGGAATCCATTGATATCCTTATCCAGCGGTAAGCCGTTGTGACCCAATCCATCAGTAAGTCGTTGTGACCTAATCCAGTGGTAAGCCATTGTGACCCAATCCACTGGTAGGCTGTTTAAACCCCCAATCGGAAGTAAGCCGTCATCATAAGAACTATGTGGACTTTGATTCCCTATCACAGGGATACTTAGGAATCCTCTTCAAGGATCAACCCCGAAACCATCGTCATCCTCATGAAGGATCCATCCCATTCTTGATTCCCACGGACGCACCCTTCGCGATGTGATCGTCAAGTCTCTATTGCCTCTTGTTTCTCAGACTGATGATGACTCCTGTGAGATTAGAATGAGTGCTGACCATGACACACCTTGGGAATCCTAGAGTGTAAGCCCCATACCCCTGAACTATGTGGTCTTTGATCCATGTCAAGGAATGGTACGTAAGAAGCCTCCCTAAGGTTCATGCCCACCATCGGGTTGTTCTGACCCCATTCACGTCGGTTCACCAACACCTGGGGTATCCTAGAGTGTAAACCCCACACCGTCATGGAATATATGGACTTTGATCCATGTCAAGGCATGGTGCGTAAGAAGCCTCCATGAGGTTCAAGACCACCATCTGGTCGTTCTGACCCCATTCACGTCGGTTCACCCCCCATCCTGAATGACGTTGAACTATACTCCTGAACTACGTGGTCTTTTATCCTTGTCAAGGAATGGTATATAGGAATCCTCCCTAAAGTTCAACCCCTTAACCCATCGAACCAAGGTCCTTATTCACATCGGTTTGCTGACACCCATATCATGAACTACATGGTCTTTGATCCATGTCAATGCATGGTACATAGGAAACATCCCTGAGGTTAAATCCCACCACCCAGTCGTTCCGAACTCCTTCACATCGGATATCCAAACACCCTAGGCAGCCTAGAGTGCAAGACCCACTCCATTCTGAACTATGATGACTTTGATCCATGTCAAATCATAGTACATAGGAAACCTCACGAGGATCAAGCCCAACACCGATCGGACCCCCGGTCTATCTTCACGTCAGTTCTCCGGCACCGTCCCAAACTACGAGAACTTTGATCCATGTCAAGGAATGGTACGTATGAAACCTCACAAGGTTCAAGCCTAACCCCTATTGGACCCCTGGTCCATCTTCACGTCATTTCACCGACATCTAACACGACCTTTGGGTACATTGATCCATGTCAAGGCATGGTACGTAGGAAACCTCGTCAGGTTCAATCCCACCACCCATTGGTCATTCTGAACCCCTTCATGTCAACTATCCCCATCCGAACTACGAGTTCTTTCATTCCCTATCACGGGTATATGTAGGAGGTCTCTTCGAGGCTCAAGCACAACTTCACCATCGCCCTAGCGATGGTCCCATTTCATCCCCCACCACTTCATTCATCCATCCATCATTCATCATGATTCTCACTCGGGCCTCCACATCCCAGTGGGATCATGTCATCCACCATCCTCGCTGCTCCTAGAAGTACTTGGGTCGCTATCCACACGTAAGCCTCAGTATGTCTCCGGGTCGTTTTCCTCTGTGTACACCCAGATTCATCACCCCTTTGAACAATGTGGGTTTTGATCCTTGTCCTCTACATAGGGTATGTAGGAAACCTCATTGAGGTTTAATCCTAGACAATGGTAAAAATTGGTGTCCCCCATTCTGAGGTGCACTCTCCCTGATCCTCTCTCAGTGGTGTTCAGATCAGCCATTACGGCGTGACATCTCCCCTCCATGAGGCACACCTCCTCGGATCCGTCCTCATTGGGTGTTCTGATCCATCCACTCAATAAACATTCCAGGTGTTCTCTCTTAGGGATGTACCAATATGATCCAACTCTATGGGATGTTCTGATCACTCTCATTCCATATCCTCAAGACGTTAAACTCGGGGCCTACCTCGTGATAAACATGAGATGCCTGGGGAAAAACACAGATGACACGCCTTTGGAGTAACTGTCTTCGGAAGACGTTAAGCCTGCGACATTCCCTGTGTTAAATATGGGAAGCTGAGGAAAAAATTAGATACATGATTATGGAATGTTATTCCCCATATTCGACATGGGATGCCTTGGGTTTTGTACCCTCGAGATTCCCTCTTATGAAGAAGAATACAGGTTCCCCAATTTCTACGCACCCAGATTCCCCAACATGCCTGATGTGGTCATCTAGTCCGACTGAAGGTTTATACCATGTCAAGACCCTATGGAATTTCCTGACGAAAGTAGTGTAATTAACCAGGGTCCATGAAGATATGGAACTGGGAACAAGGTTCCTGAGCCACGACATAAATCTATGAGGGAGACCCGGACTAGGTGACGAGTTCCGAGGAGGAATCCACGAAAGGAAGAACCAAAATCCCATCACCCTATTTCGATCTAGGATTAGACGTCCATGAATAAGGAGAGAATGCTTCCTGCCTTTGGAAAGTGGGAGTGCAGGGTAACGAAAAGCCATGCATGTCTCACTCAAGTAGACGGACATGCACGCCCCGGAGAAAACAGTCGGAAACAGATACAAATCATTCCTTCATATCATTATTCTTGTTCAAGACATTGAGTATCTAGTTAAACCATTTAATTGACCCTTATGTATGGAAATACCTATGGGAGGAGACTCAATAATCACACTTATGCCGAAGGTGAGATCTTACCCTTTAGGAGAGAATTTGAGTTGTAACCTCTTGGTGGTAGTGTTGAGGCCTTATGATGTTAGATTGGGTATGGAATCATCATCCATGGTTCAAGCTAAGATTGAATATTTTAGGAAAAAAGATGTTGTATATCTACAACATTGGATTGGGTTCTTATTGGTCGATGAAAATGTAATCCTAGGCATCTTGGGATGAACTCATGCATAGTAGGGTGTAGCTGAACACTCTTGAGTTAGCCAGCCAAACCCTGGTGCCAGTAGGTGTTTTGAGTTTTCAGTTCCCTACAATAGTGGAAGAGTTCTGGAACGTCCTATCAAAATAAGCTTCCAATTTTATCTCATTGTAAGGAGAGGGACTTGTGCATTGTCTTGTACCCAAGATGACAACAATAAATACAACTACATGTTGGATGGCTCCCACTATGCTCCGGGAGCATAGAGTATAGTAAGGGTAATAGATTATTATCTACTCTGACCACATGAGTCTTAGGTATATCTTCATATAGAAGGACCTACAGCTGAGACGATGGTGATGGTTGGGGTTCCTTGTCTTTATTATGATTACACTCTTGGGAAGGGAAAACATATTTTCAGATGCACTTAGCAAGAGGTCGGGTCTACACCTGCTGAAGGAGGTGACAATTTAACTAGCCACATTGTAGATATCTTTTTTGGATGGTGATGGAGCAACATACCTCCATTATATGACAGTCACTCCCCTACTTCTTTAGCGATTCAGAGAGGCAAAGCTTCAGGATTCATACTATGAAACATAATGTTCTCAGATATCCTTAGGACCGGCTCATGAAGGATTTTAAGAATGTGGGTATCATGTAATCCTCTTCACAAGACACACCACGGTACCAGTGACCCTTTGAGAGGGGGTGTTGAGGGAGTTCCACACATCCCCTTTACCGGTATATCTTGGAGTGGTGATGATGTACTAGGACCTCTGGTGTTAGTACTAGTGGCCAGGGAAGATGAAAGCAATCGTAGAGTTTGTATCCAGATGCCTCACTTGTCATAAAATTAAGGTCTATCATCAGGTACCAGTGGTCTTAGCTCAGCCCCGTGAGGTACTAGAGTGGAAGTGGGATGTTCTCTCTATGGACTTCATGACAGGGATACCATATATGTCTAGTGGCCAAGATTCCATCTCGGTGATGATTGATTGACTCACTAAATCAGCCCCCTTATAACCCATTTGAGAGTAGAGATCAATATAGGGATTGGGACACCTCTTCATACAAGAGATTGTGTGGCTTCATGGGGTTCCATCGATGATCGACTCAGATCATGATGCTAGTTTTACATCCCAATTGTGGAAGGGATTACATAATTCATTCGAGACTCATTTATTCTTAAGCACCGCCTTCCATCCTCATATGGATGGTCAAACATAGCAGACTAGATAGACACTTGAGGACATGCTTAATGCTTGTGTCCTTGATTTTGGCCGTAGTTGGTCGGACCACCTTCCACTAGTGGAGTTCACATTAAACAATAGTTACCACTCCACTATTGGCATGAAACAGTTTTAGGCTGTGTATGGGTGACCATGTAGATCACCTCTATACTGGACAAACCCAGGGGATTCAACACAGATGGGTCCAGATTTGGTATGGGATACCACTGAGATGGTGTATATCATCGAGGAGTGGATGAAGACTGCACCGAGCTAGAAGAATTATTATGCCAATAGGAGACAAAGACACTTGTATTTTGAGGAGGGATACCATGTATTCATACAAGTCTCACCATGATGAGGATTGATGAGATTTGGACGGCGTGGAAAGATATCTCCAAGGATCATCGGACATTTTCAAATTCTTAGTAGAGTGGGTGTGGTGGCGTAACATCTATCTCTTCCCCCAAAAGATGCACCAGGTGCATAATGTTTTCTATGTGTCATTTCTGAGGATGTACATTCATAATCCATTACACGTTATTGATTGGGGAAAATCTAGGCATTAATGATGGGGAAGAGTTCACAGAGTTCCTGGTGAAGATGGCGGATTAATAGGAGCGGGTCCTTCATGGGTGGTTGATTCTACTAGTGTGAGTCTGGTAGCAGCATGGGAACCACTAGGAGTGCACATGGGAGTGGGAGGCTCATATTAGTACACAGTACACCCATTTTCTTCCATAGTTTTGATGTGGATTTTGGGGATGTAAATCATTAAGGTGGGAAGGATGTAAATTCCAAGAATTTCCATATAATTTTTTATTTATATGGTATTATTACATGTCTTTTAAAATTTACGATGTGTGATTATGAGACCCAGTTTTCCATGAATGGAATTTTGAACTTTTTTATGGTATGTTCAGTAAATGTATGGGTAGCATTTTCTAACATCTAAACAGGTACTTGGAATTGAAATCTGAAAGCACCATTGAATTTTTAGTGCCTGGATTAACCTATAGAAAGCATCACATTGAATGTACTAGGTTAGGGGAAAAAGATAATTATTTAGACTTTTAAAAGAATAGTAAAATAACATGTTATTGTTATTATATTTTTTTCTAACGGTTGAGTGGTGGTGGCCTGACAACTGTGTTGTAAGGAAATTTAATTATTTGACATAGCTTTTTTTTTATCATAAACATTGGGAATTTAGAGTTTCATAAGTTATTGAACCTCAATAATTCCTCGGTGCATTACTCAAAATTTCCCCCTCTATTTTAATGAAGCTTAGTTTGGTGTTTTGACATGGCTCCACCAAATGAGGAACCTCTGGAGAACTGACGTGACATTCTCCATGGAAGAGGAATGGAAGCTTGGACGTCATTGGAGGGATCGTATTGGGAGTGAAGAACACTTGTGGCTTCATGAAAGTGTGGATTATCCTTCCATAGTTGTGACACCTCCAATGGTTCTCCAGGTAAGGGTTTATTTTTGAATGGGGTTAATCATTATTTTAATTTGATGTATAAATTACTCCCACATGTTTTGATATTAATGCATAGGGAGTGGGCCAAAAGAACAAGGTCAGGACACTACTCCACTTGGTTTTATGATGCGTTCTTCATATGAAGATTTTTCAACTCGACAATAAACAGAAACTAGGATGCATGCAATGACAGCGACATCCCTGGAGGCCCGCCGGAACATCTGGAAGGAGGAACGGACCACCGAAGCTCACCTAATGGCCTTCAGAAGATCATTTGTTGTGGTGCCTACGACGGAGGTAGTGGTTGTCTCTCTCTGGCTGTGGAGGAGGGTGGCGCCACTCAGCACAACGATGGTCAGATAGGCGGCCGGCAGCGGCCTGCCGTGGAGATGGGAGGTGGCGTGTCATCGTGCTCTATAGGGATATAGGCAATGGCTCGAAGTC
Source organism: Viscum album (assembly GCA_963277665.1). Lineage (NCBI taxonomy): Eukaryota > Viridiplantae > Streptophyta > Magnoliopsida > Santalales > Viscaceae > Viscum > Viscum album. The sequence continues at coordinate 928,430,767 of OY728146.1, read as the reverse complement.
GTGGTGATGGCAGGGACCTACTCTCTTTGGGTCCCATGGGTGATGAGGTGATTCCACGTGGTGACACCAATCAAAAGAGTCGAATAGATCTTTTAGCCATTCGGGATCGAGGGGGTGGTTGGAAGCCACGACAGAGATGGAAGGGGACCTGCTACCAATGGGTCCAGTGGATAGGTAGGTGGTCCCACTTGAAACCCCCAATCAAGGAGTAGAATGACTCTTATGAGCCGTTCAATAGGTGCACAACATGACCCCCGCATGGATCCCACTAGCCAGTGGGCCGAGAGGCCATGACCCCGCCCATCCGAGGTGGGACGGGCCGGGACTGGTCGACCCGAACTAGGTCGCATCATCCCAGACCTGGTCGAATCGGCTCATACCGGGTAGGCTCATCCCGAACTACATTGGGCCAGGTCGATCTGACCTTGTTGATCTGGACCCGGACCCATTAGGGCCATGTTTCGCTTAAAGAGATGTATCTTGTAAACCAGACGTCCATTTGACGAACCGTATGTGGCACTAGGATCCTTGGAGCGAGAAGGTCCTATTGAGATACTCCACCTGAGTTTTAGACAATGTTAGAGTATGGCTGGTTTGGAACGACCCCAAATCTAACTGGTCCCTTGGAACAAAAATTCCAATAACATACTGACTGGATGTCCGGTTGATGCACTGTCTATTGCATTGAAACCCTTATGACATGACAAATCTTTTCGTATCTTTTTCATGGGACTTCGAGACGGTTGAAAAATGACTAATGGATTGAGGAGAAATTTCTCTTGTAATCAAGCATGCTATGTGCAGGAATCTAGTGTCTAGTTGAGATATGGAGGTTGGAGATAGATCATATGGAGGTTAGTACCGATTGATCCTGTGTGGGTCAATACTTATCAATCGTGTGTGGCTCAGCACCTAGCGATTCTTTGTGGATGACCTCCTAACGATATTGTGTGGATCAGCACTAGCGATCCCGTGAGGATCAACACCTAGTGACCCTGTGTGGATAAGCATTATAGGGACTCTGTGTGGATCATTATTCTCGTGACCCGATGAGGACTAGCCCTAGAGATTCCCATTGTCGATCAACAACATACTAATCCTGTGTGGGTCAGATAAAGGGTTGTTCTTGCAGGGGTCTATGCCTACCGATCGTGGGCTAGTCAAATCTTGTGTGGGACAGCAGGGGTTAGTAACTATCGATCCTATGTAGGTCATACTCCTTATGTTCAGAAACAATGCCTCTGGACAAAATAAGATAATCAAGCATTATGGATAATCATCAATAATTATTTACATTAGTTATACCTAGTTTGAGATGAGTCTTTTTCTTTTTCTTTGTGGTTGAGTTCATGATTTGGGATTATTACATTATAGAATTTGGATAGACCTTCAGGAGAATCAGGGTCCCTACTTAATATTTTTATAATCACCCCTAAATGGGCTTTGACCGCACATTGTTGTGTCTTGTACAGACGACGAACAACTTTGACTAAGACTCGGGGAGTTAGGACTTAACGGTGTATGGAGGTGATCAGTTGGCATGGAGAGCTGTGGAGATGATCTTTACCTACTCTTCTGGTTGGATACTCAGGGGATGATCTCAGGAGTTATTTTATATTTTCATTTATAGTTGTATCTTTTCAGTTGGGCTTTTATTCTATCCCCCATTACTTTCATTACACAAATTTACTACTATAGTTTTACGTCATGGTAACATCTTGTTGTGTTCCTAGTCTATGTGTTTGTACATGTTTAAAGGCAATGCCTTCCCATTTTTAGGGATGCACTGTTCCGGTTCTAGTCACCAACCCCTAGCCTATGGAAGGGTTGTTGGGTAGTAATGGCTCAGGCCCCGGGGGATGGGTCATGACAAAATTTATCTTAAATAATATATGGTTTTTTAAATTATTGATTTGATGTATGTGTTATTAAATCATGTTTGTGACTAATCCTAAATTTTAAAGACTAATACATGTATTTGGTTTTTGTTTATTTTAATGCTATTTCATGGGTTTCAATATTTAATATAGTTTTATTTAATTAAGAATGTTGTCATCTATTTCATCCCACCTATAATAGTTATATAGAACCTAGGTTTCCTAGGTTTCATTTATACATTACATACCCCTGGTTCCCCTCACCTATGTGTGAGTAAAAAATGTAACAGATAATGATACAGGGACATGAGATGGTTGATATCCCCATCCAAGATTAATCCCACTAACAATATACAATGGTATATTGTGGAATGTTGAAACTAAATCTAATCCCATATGATGGATTTCATCCTCATATTTCATAGGTTGATTTATCATCCACTGGATAAATAGGAAATTATAAAGATAATTATCAATTCAAATTATATTTTTTATTCTATCATCTTATTTTTTATTTATTTTATTATGTGCATTACCCTTTATAAGATGATCAAACTAATTTGCATGAATTAAATAATATAAAAATATTGAAAGAAGATACAAATAGTGATGGTGAATAATAAATATGTGTATGAGGTTTAGTTTATGGTCTCTATGGTTGATGCTTCTTCTAGTGAGATTTTGGAAATCAATGTATATTTTCCGGTGTTTCTAGTCCAGCTAATATTGGGAAGGTAATTATTGTTCTACATAAAAAGAAGTTTGTGGACGAAACACATCAATAGAATTATATATATGATATGTCTATGTGGAAGAGTTATCATATATATTATCTAACTACTAATGGTTCCATTTGTTCCATGTATGGTATTGGGTGGATTATGGTAAATAATGTTGTAAAATATTTAATTCCAACTCTTCATAGAAAGATTATAACTAAATCAGATACTCTGGGTCACCAGTATCAAGTGAGTTTGGTATAAGTTGAATATGGTGATGGTTTATATTCTTATGTACTGTATTGTAATCCCTAACCCACCAAATATATATTGTTTCATCTTAACATAAAAAATAATTAAAAAGTGACGAGTCCTTTATTTGATGCTAATGGAGTCATGAAGTATCATTTAAAAAAATAATGAACTCAAAAAAATAATCTATGATGAAGTACACCATGATTTCCAATTTTATTAGTAACTCCTAGGATCCATACTGAAAAAATATATTTTTATCTCTCACATTGGTTTAATTTAATTATAATATAAATCTTCAATAAATATCGATCTCATATAATGTTGAAATTTATATCTAGAATATTGTTTTAACTAAATAGTGATCATGTGGAATGATTTATGTTGTTCTCATTTTATCAAATAGAGATGTGTTTCCCTTAGTATCCTTTCTCAAACTAGCTATGGATAAGAATAATCGTTAGTGGTAAATTATTTTTTGGAGGATATTTATAATAACCAATAATTGTGGTTTAAAAATTGATAGTGGTTGATTAGGGATCATTTAAAAGTTGATTTATACATAATATAGTATTTGGGATTGGGAACGACTAGTCAATTTCTTGAATCCCTTTTCAATCTATTTAATATCACAACTTAGTATATTTATACCAGGAATTTTTTTCATCTTATTAACAAAAAACTTATTTATACAATTGAATTTCTAATCACATTACTCTTGTTTTTTCATTTTTTTAGGAGCAGATCAGTCACCATTTTTTTATTTTGTTTTTATTGATTTTTATTCTTTTCTATTTTATTGTAAATTTTTGAATCATTGGTTTTCCTCCACAAAAATCAAGGGTTATTTGTTATGATTTCATTTACATTAAAAAAGTAAAATAAATAGATTTTTCATAAATTATTTTATATTGACATTATTTCATAATTATATAAATTCCACAAAATATTAACATGGAAATTAATGGTTAAAATAAGGATAACTACGTATAAATAAATAAATTTTTCAAGGATATATTAAACCAAAGGTCTTCCATTTTAGAAGTAAATATTGACCCATATAAATGTTTTAGTTTGTCTATAGTTTGAGAAATTTTTAGTTATTATGATGTCAAAAATGATGATGGATGGAATAAACCAGGATTTTATTGAATTAAATGGACATAGATTTATAAATAATAATTTAAAAGTAAGTGGTGAGTATATATGTTCAATGATTTCATGTTTGGATTTTTCACTCGATAGATCAAGGAGTGATATGGTTATAGTTTGAAATATTATCTACCAAAATACATTCTAATGATTTTTTTAGACTATTATAGGTTATAAAAAGGGAATAATATAACATTACCACTAAAATTTATACATGACAGAACATTATAATGGAAGTGGGTTGGTAAATTGGAACTTAATAATTAGTTGGAAACAAATAACATAATTAAAATTGTTATATCTAACATATTTTTTAAATAAATATAATGTAATAAATATGATATTTTAAATTATAAAAATTTATACTTTTATGAACCTTGATATCCCTAAGATCAATACCAGTGAAAGGTAACCTCATGAACTAAAATAAATTATTAGTGTTATACTAGTTCTTACCCATTGAACAATTCCAGGAGGGAAATATTTTTATTCAAGGGACCCTGGTTCCTAATCCTCATTATAAGGATGGAAGTAAGGAAGATCTATATTTATATATATAAATATTTTATTATTTTATATATTTACAGTATTTGATGTTATCATCCATGTATAGTGATATTCATGAAACACATCAAAACATAGATGAATATACCATGCTCACCTATCTCCATGATCTTTATTTCGAGACACAAAGACAAGAGCAGTATAATATTTTCATGGAACTCTATATTTATAGACATGGGGTATAAGGCCCCAGCCTTAAACCTTACTTAATCTTGAGTTATTACAAGATTACACATTGAGGATCTTTTCGGGTTTAGAGTTTTAGAGAATTAGATCATAAAACTTGCATTACAATCCACATATAAACAAAGTGGTTACATAAAGATAGTATTCCTCATTCCCATCAATGGAAACACATTTGAATTAAAACATGGATTCTTTTTGACACATCCTTGACCCTATCATCTTATCATGTACCTTTCCCTTGACCTGTGAAAAACATTTCAAAAACTTGGGATGAGCATAAAAACTCAGTATGGGTTATAAAAAACATGGAAAGGAAACATGAGTTCATATGTACATAAGAATGAAATCATACTTTACCCATAAAACATAGGCACTTTAACACGCCTCATAAAATCATGAATAAATCATAGAAACCATAAGACATAAAGGTAACTTGAGGCATTCATAACATTCTTACGTAGGGAGTAACCCTCTTGGTTACGTTTGGAATACCCATCACAGTATATTCCCTGAAAATCTCTTCGGAGAAACCTTAATGTTTCACTCCTTCGCGTTACCCAATGCATTGGAGAGCTATAACGGGCTCACCCGCCCTTAGTTTATCACGGAACCACCCGTTCTTCATAATAATGCCCAAGAACCTCAACATAATCGTATCACATAAAACATGCATAAAGGAAACATAAAATTTCCACCATTCAATCACAAGATATCAATACCACACATTGATATAAAAATATTATGAAAACCATTTTCAATACCAAAATAAAAGAAAAGTAAAACATGGTATTTATTTTTCTTTTAAAAAAAAAGGAATGGCTTGTAGAAGAAGCCGAAACTCAAATAACGGTCACGACGGCGGAGAAGTCGTTGTCGCCGCATACGTACGACAAAAACATTCCCTTTTGTCGTTTAGTAAACGCTTCGTATAAAAAAGATTCCTTTTCAATAAACGTAAAAGTCAAAGGGGTTTATACACCGTATAAAAGAAGGTTGTGTATAAAACAAAATATGCCTCAACGAAAGGAGATTGAGACGAAATCCCATACCTCGTATCCGACTTGACCCGACCGTTCTTTAAACTCCTGAATAATAAACTTGAGTTAATCTCTACTTGCTTATGAATCTTTTTCAAGTTCATTATTCCTTTTATACCATGTTATGAACATCATGTAATCATTTAAGTTAATAATGTTCATTTTGTCGGTATTTGGTTCTTAAGTCAAAAATTGACTTCTTATACTTACATGTTGTTAATTTGGTCAAAGGTTCATTATATCCAGAATGGTATTCATTATGTAGATATCATATATGTCATATATATCCAGTACATACATTCATTTATAATATTACATCACATTTAGAGGTAAGAAATGAAATGCATCGTTCATGGAGACGGTAAGCCGTACGTACGCATGAACGCTACTTCCATTTCTATTTCATATTTTCTGGAATGGAATCATAATGATATAAAAGTATATTATAATTCCAGTATAACAACATATATAATATCATTAACTTTATCCTTTACACATCCCACATATGGTATTAACGAATCAAATCACTTTTAGGGGGCGGTAGTCCGCACTTCCTAAAATGAAGATATCGTGTTTTACCCATAATGGAAACCATAAAGGTATGCCCAAAATGAAAAAAACAGAAGCTTAAGGAAAACATAAACATATAATATATCATATATAAAAATAGTGACATCATAATGGCCACCTTTGAAGGTGTTAAATGAGTATTGAACAATCATCGTTTCGGGAGGCAGAATTTCGCCATCCACGGAAACCGTATGTTCTTTAACCATTTGATGTAGTTGTGTGAGAGTGTAGCTCAAATATATCTTATAACAACATCCTAGTATATTGAAGATACTGGTGTTGTTACAAAAGAAGTAAATAAAAAGAGTTTAGGGGGTCGGAGAAGCAAAATAAAACAAATGAACATGAGAGAATGAAATACCTTAAAAAGTGTAACTTCTTTTGGTTTGAGCCTAAAGGCTTCCTTTGAAAGGATTCTGCCCAAAGGGAATCCTCTAGGATGAGGAGAGGGATGTGGAGAGAGCAAATGGGCAGGGGTTGGCCGAGCCAATGGCTTGAAGAGTGTGTGAAATGAGGTAGAGGTGGGGGCCTTTTATAAGGGGAGAGGAGGGGCACTTTTGGAAAGTAAAGAAACATTACATTATTTGAAAATGTGTTTCGGTTTTAAAAGGTCCCACATTGATGGAACTCGTGGATAAGGTGATAAGGCATCGAAATCCATTCATCCAATTGGTTTTGGACATGTGTAGTTCATAGATTTTATTTTATCTTTCCATTTTATTTAAATCGTCAAATAATGATGTCATCGCTGCATCATTATTATGTCATAAATAATTTAATTTATTTAATGTCTAAAAATTATAAAACAAATACTATGATGTAGGAAATCTTTTTATCTTTCCATTGAATATTTATAATCAAAATTTGGACTTGTATAACCCCACTTAAAAATTGTTTTCGCAAAACATATTATGTTTGTGTCATTTTCACTTTAACATTTAATAAAAAGTAATTTATGTTATTTCCCAACAAAAGTGGATCCATGGGGTCCCCAAGTTGACCCATGGCTTGTCTTGGTCGGCCATGACACAACCAATAAGGTTGGGACATGTGTCTAGGTCATTTTATATTATTAAAGTATTAATTATACCTTAAACTACACTAATTACCACTAATCGCGATTAAAAACTTAATAAGTTACTATTCACCAAAAAATTATTTTAATCTCATTGAACCACATTTTACTTCTTAATGACAACCATGTATGTCGGATTTTCAAAATTCAATACACATTAGTGGTAAACTTTCATTTAACTGAAAAATCAGTTTGCTTGATTATCACTTAGTGGTTTCACTATTCATCAAAAATTGAAGTTTTTCAGAAAATTACCAAAAATTCACTCTAAGCTATATTTGATATTCCGAATTCAAAAATGAAGTCCATTTTACAAAATTCAAATCATATAAGTCACATTAATTAATTTAATAATTAATTCCCGCTGCCAGAGCAAATAGCGTGTTTTTACAAAACAATAAGTATCAAAAGATTGACACCAGTTTAAGTCTAATTTCAAAGTGAAATTGATTCCAATGACCACCATTGGATAAAATGGTAAAAATATATTCATATTACACATTAAGACCAATTCAAAAGATAATCTAATCATATAAATAAATTAGATTAAAAAGCAGTTTTGATGTAAAATACAACATTTTACACTATGCATAAAAAAATTAACTTTATCAGAAAGGTACCAAAAATTACACAAAGTAAAATTTGATGTCCCGATTCTTAATAAGAGTTTTATTTGGTCCAAAAGAATGTATAAGAGTGATCAAAACTATATTTAATGACGGTTCACCATTAAAAGGTGATAAGTGAACCTTTAGTGAAAATTAGAGTATAAAAGCCTAAAATTGAACTCTTTCCGTATTTTAAGCCTTTATCTTTTATTGGGTAAATGTAAAAACATCTAAAAACATATCTATTCATATTTTAGTTATTTCTATTCATTCCCGCCAGTACAACGGCTACTTGTTAACTAACATTTAAAATAATATTATTATATTACTAGTGTGCTACGTAAGTTTCAAAGAAACTCATCGTTGCGTATCGGGTACGCTATCGAACATAGCAACCCCTTTTAATTAAAATTCATATTTAATTCTCAAATATTAATAAATATGAAAATTATTTATTCTTTAATTACCTGGGATGTTACATCCTTCCCCCCTTTTGGGAATTGCGTCCTCGCAATTTTATTCACTTATCAAAATAAGTGGGGGTATTTATCCCTCATAGCATTTTCAGATTCCCACGTTGCCTCTTCAACCACATAGTTTTTCCAAAAAACCTTTACCTGATGAATCACCTTATTCCGTAACACTTGCTCCTTATGGTCAAGAATCTGGACCGGTTGTTCCTCATAAGATAGGTTCTCTTCCAGCTGAACTACCTCTGGACTCAAAACATGAGATGGATCTGGCATATACTTTATCAACATCGAAACGTGAAAAACATTGTGTACCTAAGATAAACTCGGAGGTAAAGCCACTCGGTATGCAACTAATCCAACTCTTTCCAGAATTTCGTATGGTTCAATGAACCTTGGACTCAACTTTCCTTTCTTACCAAATCTCATCACACTTTTCCAAGGAGAAACCTTGAGAAAAACATGATCACCTACCTCGAAAGATAGATCCTTCCTCCGGTTATCCGCATAACTCTTCTGCCTGCTCTGAGCTGTTCTCATGTGTTTCTGAATCAGCTGAACTTTTTCTGCCATCTCTTCTACCAATTCTGGTCCCATCAACTTTCTTTCACCCACTTCATCCCAGAAAGCTGGAGTTCGACACCGCTTCCCATATAGTGCCTGAAATGGTGCCATCTGTATACTGGAATGAAAACTGTTATTATATGAAAACTCAACCAAAGAAAGATGCTGGTCCCAACTCCCCTGATAATCCATAGAACAAGCTCGTAGCATATCCTCCAATGTCTGAATTGTTCGTTCTGACTGCCCATCTGATTGAGGATGAAAAGCTGTACTAAAATTTAATTCAGTACCCAACGACTTCTGAAGGCCTTTCCAAAAGTTGGATGTAAACCTGGAATCACGATCTGATACAATGGAGAGAGGAACTCCATGTAACCTGACTATCTCTTTAAGATACAAACGGGAAAGTTGATCAAGAGAGAAAGTATCTCGTATAGAAAGGAAATGAGCAGATTTGGTCAAGCGATCAACAATAACCCAGATTGCATTATTACCTCGAGATGTCTTCGGTAATCCAACTACAAAGTCCATGGATATATTCTCCCATTTCCACTCTGGCACTGGTAAAGGCTGAAGCATCCCTTTCGGTAACTGCCGCTCTGCTTTAACCTGCTGACAAGTCAAACACTTCACAGTAAAATCAGCAATATCTCTTTTCATTCCATCCCACCAGTAATACTCCCGCAGATCTCTATACATCTTAGTACTGCCAGGATGAAAAAAACAACTCATTCTTCAACTGTGAATCACAAGGCACACACAATCTCTTCCCAAACCTCAAAACACAAACAAAAACTTATCCAAGAACTCATGGAAAATTTTATTCATAAGGTCCATGAATACAGTAGGTGCATTGGTTAACCCAAAAGGCATAAATAAAAATTCATAATGGCCATATCTAGTACGGAATGCAGTCTTCGGAACGTCTGCTTCTTTTACTTTCAACTGATGGTACCCCGACCTCAAGTCAATCTTCGAAAAATACTGAGCTCCTTGGAGCAGATACCACTTCATTTGATGGCCCAACATCTACTGAAGTTGCAAAGGATTTCACCACCCCTTTCTGCTTGTAGTCTAACTGCTTCCCATCACTCAAGCTCCTTGTCGGACACTCGTTTGCATAGTGACCCATCTCATTGCACTTAAAACATTTCACTAACTGTAAATCAAATTTGTTTTTACCTTCACCTTGATCCTTTTCAGTGCAATCACGAGCCTTATGTCCCATCTTACCACATCGGTAGCACTTCCCAGAATTCAGAAGACATTCCCCAGCATGCCTTTTGCCACATTTATCACAAACTGGAAACTTAGTTCTCTTACCATCAGACTTCTTTGAAGAATTCTTACCTTTCTCCTGCCACCTCGGTCTCTTCTTCTGCTGGTTGTTATAGAACACTTGGTCATCGGCAAACTCCATTTCCACCTTCTCAGCACATCGAACAAGCTTTTCATAACTTTTAAACTCTCGAGAAGCTAATGCCCTTCGATACTTTGGCTTTAATCCTGAGTAAAAACGATTGATTTTACTATCAAGGTCCCGGATAAAATTGGGAGCATACCTTGCCAATCGAGTGAACCTTTCTTCATAGGCAGCCACTGAGTCTTCCTCTTGCCTCAATTCCAAGAATTGCTTTTCCATCCTAAGTCGAACAGCCTTAGGAAAATACTTCTCAAGAAACATACCTTTGAAATCATCCCAGTCAAGAGCATCAATCTCATCGGCTTCCCTGATATTTTTAACCATAGACCACCACTGATCTGCTTCACCCTCCAAACGGTAAATAGCAAGACTAACCTTTTGATTGTCTGAACACCCCATGACATCAAAAATCTTCTCCAGTGCTTTAATCCACCCTTCAGCTTGCACAGGGTCAGATGATCCTCTGAATGATGGTGGATGTTGCCTCATGAAATGTTCCACCACTGACATGTTCCTCTGCGGCTGATCTGGCTGATCTCGTGCATGGTTACCACCACCATTTATAGCCTGAGTCAACTGCGCCATTACTGCAACAAACTGTTCAGTTCCAATTCTGCCCATTTCTGGATGCTGATTCGGAAGGTTATTTCCTTCTGTATGCCTTCCTAGCACTGCTTCCCTGTTTCCTCTGCGGAAAACCATTCTGAACAAACATGTCTTAGATGAAGCAACATGGTAATCTTTAAATGCTATATCATTTCGAAAAAGAAAAAAAAAATATTTTTGGATAATCATTTAATAGAATTCTAACTCCTAAAGTTATCTAAACCGACCTCTGATACCAACTATAAGGCCCCAGCCTTAAACCTTACTTAATCTTGAGTTATTACAAGATTACACATTGAGGATCTTTTCGGGTTTAGAGTTTTAGAGAATTAGATCATAAAACTTGCATTACAATCCACATATAAACAAAGTGGTTACATAAAGATAGTATTCCTCATTCCCATCAATGGAAACACATTTGAATTAAAACATGGATTCTTTTTGACACATCCTTGACCCTATCATCTTATCATGTACCTTTCCCTTGACCTGTGAAAAACATTTCAAAAACTTGGGATGAGCATAAAAACTCAGTATGGGTTATAAAAAAACATGGAAAGGAAACATGAGTTCATATGTACATAAGAATGAAATCATACTTTACCCATAAAACATAGGCACTTTAACACGCCTCATAAAATCATGAATAAATCATAGAAACCATAAGACATAAAGGTAACTTGAGGCATTCATAACATTCTTACGTAGGGAGTAACCCTCTTGGTTACGTTTGGAATACCCATCACAGTATATTCCCTGAAAATCTCTTCGGAGAAACCTTAATGTTTCACTCCTTCGCGTTACCCAATGCATTGGAGAGCTATAACGGGCTCACCCGCCCTTAGTTTATCACGGAACCACCCGTTCTTCATAATAATGCCCAAAAACCTCAACATAATCGTATCACATAAAACATGCATAAAGGAAACATAAAATTTCCACCATTCAATCACAAGATATCAATACCACACATTGATATAAAAATATTATGAAAACCATTTTCAATACCAAAATAAAAGAAAAGTAAAACATGGTATTTATTTTTCTTTTAAAAAAAAGGAATGGCTTGTAGAAGAAGCCGAAACTCAAATAACGGTCACGACGGCGGAGAAGTCGTTGTCGCCGCATACGTACGACAAAAACATTCCCTTTTGTCGTTTAGTAAACGCTTCGTATAAAAAAGATTCCTTTTCAATAAACGTAAAAGTCAAAGGGGTTTATACACCGTATAAAAGAAGGTTGTGTATAAAACAAAATATGCCTCAACGAAAGGAGATTGAGACGAAATCCCATACCTCGTATCCGACTTGACCCGACCGTTCTTTAAACTCCTGAATAATAAACTTGAGTTAATCTCTACTTGCTTATGAATCTTTTTCAAGTTCATTATTCCTTTTATACCATGTTATGAACATCATGTAATCATTTAAGTTAATAATGTTCATTTTGTCGGTATTTGGTTCTTAAGTCAAAAATTGACTTCTTATACTTACATGTTGTTAATTTGGTCAAAGGTTCATTATATCCAGAATGGTATTCATTATGTAGATATCATATATGTCATATATATCCAGTACATACATTCATTTATAATATTACATCACATTTAGAGGTAAGAAATGAAATGCATCGTTCATGGAGACGGTAAGCCGTACGTACGCATGAACGCTACTTCCATTTCTATTTCATATTTTCTGGAGTGGAATCATAATGATATAAAAGTATATTATAATTCCAGTATAACAACATATATAATATCATTAACTTTATCCTTTACACATCCCACATATGGTATTAACGAATCAAATCACTTTTAGGGGGCGGTAGTCCGCACTTCCTAAAATGAAGATATCGTGTTTTACCCATAATGGAAACCATAAAGGTATGCCCAAAATGAAAAAAACAGAAGCTTAAGGAAAACATAAACATATAATATATCATATATAAAAATAGTGACATCATAATGGCCACCTTTGAATGTGTTAAATGAGTATTGAACAATCATCGTTTCGGGAGGCAGAATTTCGCCATCCACGGAAACCGTATGTTCTTTAACCATTTGATGTAGTTGTGTGAGAGTGTAGCTCAAATATATCTTATAACAACATCCTAGTATATTGAAGATACTGGTGTTGTTACAAAAGAAGTAAATAAAAAGAGTTTAGGGGGTCGGAGAAGCAAAATAAAACAAATGAACATGAGAGAATGAAATACCTTAAAAAGTGTAACTTCTTTTGGTTTGAGCCTAAAGGCTTCCTTTGAAAGGATTCTGCCCAAAGGGAATCCTCTAGGATGAGGAGAGGGATGTGGAGAGAGCAAATGGGCAGGGGTTGGCCGAGCCAATGGCTTGAAGAGTGTGTGAAATGAGGTAGAGGTGGGGGCCTTTTATAAGGGGAGAGGAGGGGCACTTTTGGAAAGTAAAGAAACATTACATTATTTGAAAATGTGTTTCGGTTTTAAAAGGTCCCACATTGATGGAATTCGTGGATAAGGTGATAAGGCATCGAAATCCATTCATCCAATTGGTTTTGGACATGTGTAGTTCATAGATTTTATTTTATCTTTCCATTTTATTTAAATCGTCAAATAATGATGTCATCGCTGCATCATTATTATGTCATAAATAATTTAATTTATTTAATGTCTAAAAATTATAAAACAAATACTATGATGTATGAAATCTTTTTATCTTTCCATTGAATATTTATAATCAAAATTTGGACTTGTATAACCCCACTTAAAATTTTTTTTCGCAAAACATATTATGTTTGTGTCATTTTCACTTTAACATTTAATAAAAAGTAATTTATGTTATTTCCCAACAAAAGTGGATCCATGGGGTCCCCAAGTTGACCCATGGCTTGTCTTGGTCGGCCATGACACAACCAATAAGGTTGGGACATGTGTCTAGGTCATTTAATATTATTAAAGTATTAATTATACCTTAAACTACACTAATTACCACTAATCGCGATTAAAAACTTAATAAGTTACTATTCACCAAAAAATTATTTTAATCTCATTGAACCACATTTTACTTCTTAATGACAACCATGTATGTCGGATTTTCAAAATTCAATACACATTAGTGGTAAACTTTCATTTAACTGAAAAATCAGTTTGCTTGATTATCACTTAGTGGTTTCACTATTCATCAAAAATTGAAGTTTTTCAGAAAATTACCAAAAATTCACTCTAAGCTATATTTGATATTCCGAATTCAAAAATGAAGTCCATTTTACAAAATTCAAATCATATAAGTCACATTAATTAATTTAATAATTAATTCCCGCTGCCAGAGCAAATAGCGTGTTTTTACAAAACAATAAGTATCAAAAGATTGACACCAGTTTAAGTCTAATTTCAAAGTGAAATTGATTCCAATGACCACCATTGGATAAAATGGTAAAAATATATTCATATTACACATTAAGACCAATTCAAAAGATAATCTAATCATATAAATAAATTAGATTAAAAAGCAGTTTTGATGTAAAATACAACATTTTACACTATGCATAAAAAAATTAACTTTATCAGAAAGGTACCAAAAATTACACAAAGTAAAATTTGATGTCCCGATTCTTAATAAGAGTTTTATTTGGTCCAAAAGAATGTATAAGAGTGATCAAAACTATATTTAATGACGGTTCACCATTAAAAGGTGATAAGTGAACCTTTAGTGAAAATTAGAGTATAAAAGCCTAAAATTGAACTCTTTCCGTATTTTAAGCCTTTATCTTTTATTGGGTAAATGTAAAAACATCTAAAAACATATCTATTCATATTTTAGTTATTTCTATTCATTCCCGCCAGTACAACGGCTACTTGTTAACTAACATTTAAAATAATATTATTATATTACTAGTGTGCTACGTAAGTTTCAAAGAAACTCATCGTTGCGTATCGGGTACGCTATCGAACATAGCAACCCCTTTTAATTAAAATTCATATTTAATTCTCAAATATTAATAAATATGAAAATTATTTATTCTTTAATTACCTGGGATGTTACATGGGGAGGGTGTGAAATTTGGGACCAAGTAGTCAATATGATTGGATAAATTGATCAGTTATATATTTTAGGTTTTACTATGTCTATTTAATTACACACAAATTTCATAAATTTCATCCTAAATTAGAGAATATAAAGATGTTTTTTTGAATTTTAATATTAAAAACAATGAAAAATCTCTCTCAGATCTCTTCACATTGATTCATTAGGTATATAAGGTCATGAAGTTTAGGAATACTTATTTACTCATGGTTTTCAAGTAAAATAGTCATATAAAAGTATCTATGACTAGAACAAAGTCTATGTAATATTCACAGAGCCCAACCAAGAGGAATAAGATCAAGGGGTAAGTTGGCGAATATGATTTTTTATTTTATTAATATAGTGAAAATGGTCAATGGAAAATGAATTGCACCATCATAAATAATCTAGGGGAATCTTTATGTGTTTTTTATCAATTTCAATATTAATATTTCTATAATTTGGGTTTTGGATATAAATTTTGGTTCTCACATTTATATCTAATTATAGGAACCATGAATATTCAAAAGTCTTATTTGAGGTGAGATGGATCTACAAGATACAAATATATAAAGACTGGATACAGTGACTATCATAGAATTTCACCCCATGTTTCCATTTTTATTAATTATAGTTCTAAATAATTTTTATTTTCTATAAACTGTGGAAAAAAGTATGTTCATATATAGTAAAGATATGGATGGTTTTATAATAAAATCTAGATATAAAAGTTTCTACTTTTATAAAGATATCATATGTTATGTTGTGTCACATTTAATTAAAATCATCTATATTATAGAGTATGAAAATAATTTTCTCTAAATAAACAATTAATATATCTCTCGTGACTCTTATAATAGCCAACTATGGAATCACTACCTTGTCCATTTAAATGATAATTTATTGACCTGGTTATATAAAGACGAGTATTTATAATAGTTTAAATTAAAACCACATGGTAAGTTTCATTCGTGTTAATAAGGTATACTGATCAAATATACTTAGTGGATTGGGTGATAGGTCCATATATTTTTTTGAAGTTGTTCATATATGTATATATATGCGTGAGAATTCTTTTGTCAAATTAAGCGGTTGATTTTCATACATCATAAATTTTACAAATAAATTATTTATATATGGATATTTCTAACTAATAAGGTATAAGTTTCATTTATTTGATAAATTCATTTTAGTATAATAATGATGTTGAAAATTATCTTGGTATGAAGATAAATAAACTTTAACTTAGATCTTGGTGAAGAATATCCAAAACAAAATTTTACCAAATTTCTAGAGGATTTTGGGATCTTATCATAACTCTCTTATTCTTATACCCCATAATGGAATGGTGTAAGTGAAAGGATGAACTAAATGTTTTATACATGATGATATTAAAGATGATTTATAAAATTATTCCACTTTCCATTTGAGGATACGTATTATAGATATCATCCCATGAACTAAACAAAGAACCAACTAAAGTGATAAACAATATTACATATAATAATTAGTGCATAAGTAAACAAATATTTTCAATTATACAAGTGTGGGTTTTTGATGTGTTTTTTATAAATAACTCCAATAACACACTTCCACCATATGTCAAAAGGTGTCTCTTTGTAGGATATCATAATGAAAATAAATATATTTCCAATAAAACTCATAAAATAAATGGATTGTGGTTAAAAATACCATATTACTTGGGAGGGAATTCATATATAAGGGTTATAGTGGGAGATATATTTACCTTAATAATTTCATGGATGATGATAAAAAATAATTTTAATAGGATCATATTCTATAAATTCCCATGCAAGAGGATGTTCCAAAACATAAATAATATATAAGATGAATAGAGATGTCAGATAAATTGTGAAATAAGGTTTTAAAATCATTTTTTATAAGGAAACATTATAAATTGATAATAATGAACTTTTTTACTACAATGAATATGTATGTCGATCAAATTCTATAAAATGGAAAGGAAATGTGAATATTGAGATAGATTACATGTTTCAAAACCAATTCCTTATTTTCGTATATCCTCTAATAGATGTAATTCTAGAGGGTCAAAAATTGGTATTCAAGGAGATATTTTACATTTAAGGAAGAGTAAGAACCTATAAATCTTATAATGATAATAGATGGATTAAGTAAAATTTATTTATTTACTATGATGAAGAATTTTCATTTTTTGAGTTATTGAAATCCATCAGAATTCTGCTTTCCATAATAGCTTACCATGATTATGAGTTTTTTAGAGTGGGTTGTAAAATAAATTTTTTAACTATAACCTTGTGGAATATTTATAAGTGGAACAAAAAAGGTTTTGTGACTCTAATGGATTCCAAAAAGGTATACAAGTTTTATAGATCCATTTATGGGTTGAAGCAGGCATCCAAACCATTAAAAATTCATGCTGATGCTGTTAAAAGGGAATTTATTTTCATAATGAATTAATATAGTATTTATTTCCAAAATAGTTTTAATAGTGATGTGTTTCAAGATAGTTTATATTGAGGAAATACTACAAATTATAAATGAGATACGAGTCATACAATCTATTTGGAAATGGTTTAACACCTGCTTCTCCATGAAGGACTTTGGGGAATCAGCATACATACTTTGGAATAAGACCCTTCATGGTTGATCCAAAAGGACGATTAAACTATGTAAAGGTACATATATTTACATGGTACTGAGGAGATTATATACTAAAAAATCCATATGGGGATTATTCAAAATATCGCACAACATGAATCTCTCCATGAAAAGTGTATTTAGACATAAGAGGAGAGATAGTGGATGACCTGAATCCCATACACATTAGTGATTATGATAGTCACATGTTACATTCTTTTTACAAGGCTGGATGTTACATACACCATGAGTATTGTAGCTAAGTATTAAGAGGTTCCTGGAGACTACCATTGGGTGGAGGTCAAACTGTCCTAAATTATCTAATACATACTTAGGATATGATCAGGTATTTTAGAGGATATGTGGATATGGTAATTAGTGGATATACAAATGATATATTTGATATAGAATATGATGATTTGAAATTTTAATAGTTATATATATTTGAACTTAATGGATTGTTTATGAGCTAAATGATCTCGAACAAACTAGTAGTCATAGATTCTATAATAGATTTTGTGTATATTTTGACATTTGATTTAGATAAAATTGAGTCATGGTTATGAAAATTCATCCAAGATCTTAATTTGATTCCTAGCATGTAACAACCAAATGTTTTATCAAAAGAAATTCCCTTCTAATAATTATGTCATATAATCACATGAAATTACAACACAATGAACTAGTAAAAACTATGTGACCTTTAATAATAATATTATCACCTCTGTGATTTGAATTTTGAAAGTCTAAATTAAATGATTGTGATCGATATGATGTTTGGAGTCTTAAAAAACATAATTTTTTTGTGAATAATATTATACCATTATGAATAATAACCTACCGGTATGAATAGTAACCCACCCTTATGAATTGTAGTATGACGATTATTAATATTAAATCATCCAAAAGAATTGTATCCCCACCCATGAATTTATAAATAATATTTCGGCATCTTATAGGTGATAATATGACCATAGTAAATGTGTTGGTCTTTTTGTAAGTCATGAAATATATAAAAAATTTATTAATTAATTTAAAAGTATATTTATCTTCTTAAAAGGTGTTCATAAATTAATAATTTTGTGTCTTCTAGTTTTAAGATGATTTTTAAGGACTTATATAATTTTTGAAAGAATTATAAGGTCGGTTATAGTTTTAAAAACAGAGTTTTTCAAGTAAATTGGGATTTTAATTAAAATTAAATTATTAATATTTAGAAAATTATTTTTTAAAAATTTTTTTTAATTTTTGATTTTACACGTCAAATTTTTTTTGGGGTGATGTTTGGTTATTTTTCTAAAATAAATTGATTTTTTATTAATAGTATTATATGATAATTCACAATAAATACTAAAACCTGTATTCATACATCATTCTTGAGTCATGGATGATTAAAATTTACATTATTTCAAACCCACTAGTAGATACTACTATTTTTTCAGAATAATAATTACAATTTATTTTCATGTAAAAATACCAAATCCTCTACCCTTATGAGGCTCTTAAGAATGATTGAACAAAGAGGTAAATTCTTCTTTTCTTTTCATTATTTTCTTTTCATATTCATTTTTATTCCTTTCTATCATTACCTATCCTCATAAAAATGATACGAAAACTCTAGTACCTTACATGAAATGGAATGTTTTTATGAGAATGTAATATGTTATTATTATCTCTCATTTACTCTTTATTTATTTTAGTAGTAAAGACGCCATCCGAGATGTGTTAATTTACCACATTCAAACACAATGGGTTCTCAATTTTAGTTACCATCTTCCATTATTGTTGATAAACAATTTTCATGGTTGAACCAGACCATAATATATGTATTATTCCTCATTAATGGTTATTGGATCCTTTTGTACTCATGGTTTTTGTTTATAAAACAAAATGTGTTCATTGTGGTCAAAAACCTCCAATTACCCCAAAAGGTTGTCACTAAAGTTTTATATAATGATTCTAATTAACTGCAAGTATAAAATTTAATGTTTCTTCCATGTAACCATCTATATGTTCAATAATTAAATAAAACTTCATTTCTAGAAAACCACCATCATCGTACATGTTTATCCATACTTGAATATAAGTGAACTGATCATTAAATTAAGTAAGAAAATGGACCCAAACAATATAATTGAACCTCATAACCAATAAAAATGGTTATAAATTAACTTCAATATACATTAATTTATATTTTAAAAATATAATAGGTTCTTTAATTATTAATTAATTAACATAATTTTACTATTCCGGTTATTAATATCGAGTGGAGAACACCATCAAACTTAAGGTAAGGGATCCTCTTTGTTTCATTTTTTTTCAAGAATTTACATTATGTTATACCATTTTATTTGTAATTACTAATGATGGGTTATTATTTCTCACCTCCCCCATAATTACATAATTATGTATAAAATTTGATAAACCCCTTTATCTCACATTAATCCCCCCTTAGTACACCTGATATCATGCCTATATTCTGTAAGAGATTCTTCCCAAACCTCCGATATTCATTATGGTTTCATTATCCAAATTTTTATCCAATGGAAGTTGTATTTTACTATTGTGTACAATTTTTACATACTATTTATATTCTACAAGAACAATTTTATATATCCATCCCCCATTCCCTGTCATTGATATACATGTTTTTAAGTGATTCCCCTCTTAAAAATTCTCGGTATGGAAACTTTCTTGAAGGGAACTTCCCAAATTCATACCCAATTTCAAGTGAACTATATCCTCTCTTATAAAACAACGTTGAATTTATAAAATAAGTCTTTTTATTATTAATAAATTCTTTGTTCACTTCTGGTTTCATATAAAATGTTGTTCCCTTTTCTATTTTAAAGGCTCTATGGTATTTTCAATTAAACCGCATAGAAATATTTTAATGCTAAAATTTCTTAAATGAATTTCATACATGTTTTCACTACTTCGTAATATCACATATCATGATACATTCCTATTTTACCTTTTTATTTTCCCTATATATTTTATTTTCTCTCTCTCATGGACACTTTTATGACATGCCCATTTGTTATGTATTATGACATGATAGTGATACCCAATTCCTTCCATGGGTAACTCTTATATTTATGTAAGATTGAATATGTATGATTATTTATGTGGAAAACATATTCATCTAATGGTAATATGGGTGTGCCTAGATAGCACTCCAATTAATTGGTCAAAGTTGATTCTCATGAGATGTTATATCTGATAGTCATGTCGGTAAACATTGGCTTGTACTACCATGTGTGGAGGTCATGGCGGTTAGACCTCGATTATGATACAATGAGAAATGGTGTTGGTGGTTAGCCTTAAGTTATGATAAATTCATGTTTTATTTTTCTTCCACATTAAAAATAATTCTGGTTCTTATGACACCATATTTATATGTAAAGATTCCATATGTTCCATTCCTTTCTTATATCATTATGTTGTGCCTTCTAACCCATGTGCTAAATATTTATTCTTCTGTGTATTACCATAGTGGGATTTTTATCTCATTCATTATTTCTTGGTAACCCTAGGTTATACTATGAATATTTATGAGCATAATGGAAGTTAGGAGCTCATTATAAACACTAAATAATGAAATTTTATATCTAGTTCCATGTTTTCAGATTTATGTACTTTGTCTTCCCAGACACTAGACATTACGATCGTTGGCTTGTACTATAATGTATACATAAGTTTAAAATCATGTAATTTTATATGTAAAAGGATAGGGTCACTATATTTGGTATCATAGGATGGTCTAGTTATATTTGTATATTTGTAATAGAGAACATTAGTAAGTACCTTAAGGATAAGACTAGTTATAATGAATCAACCCTCAATTTTGGTAATTATATAGCTAGATGTTTATGAAGAAAATAAATCCCTATATGGATAAAAACTGGTAGAGGTCGCTCTAGAACATTTGTAACTAGGGGTAAAACCCGAAAATACTGCATTGAGATAAACTCGAATGGGAACTGAATCACGAAAACGAGCCTTACTGCACTCTAGGTTTGACACTCCCTAGGGATATGATTTGGTAAATTTTTATATTTGGTACAATACATTAGTATAGGAATTAAAAAAACACCTTTAGAATATATGTTAAGCAATAGATCAAAGATAAAATATATTTAATCACAAGGAATCACATGTTAGGATATACTTATACTTTAAAAGTTTATCCTCTTTTGTTAAAAGTTTTATTTTTATGCTCAATAGCTAAGTATTCAAGTACATTAATTGTATGTTATTTTTCTTATTTAATGATGGGATATAGAAGAACATATTCCAAGAATCAAGGTGATAGGGAATGTGAATATTGACCTAATGATATGCCTGATATTATGGGAATCAGTGCTCAAAACATCATGATAGTTTGTGATCAGCTAGATAAAGTTATGAATAATAACTTGAATCATAGGGAAAACCCTCCTCCTCTATGGAAAGAGAATGTTTACATTGAATCCTTCTTGAGAAAAAGGCCCCCCATGTTTAGCCTAAATTCTATTCCCCTCCTCACAGAATAGTGGATTAATCCAATTGAAATGATATTATTTGTTCTCCATTCCTCGTAAGAAGAGAATGTTCTGCTAGAGGACTATCATTTTTAGGGGGAAGCTAATTAGTGGTGGTCACGGATCAAGAATACAAAGCCTAAGGAGGAAATTAATTTCATGGATTGGGAGGAATTCAAGAGAATTTTTTTCAATAAATACTTTCCATGAACCCTCTGTCTCAAAAAGGAAAGATAGTTCCTTAGACTCAAGTATACGGAAGAGGATTACATCAGGGAATATAAGGAAAACTTCACAAAACATTAAAGGTACACCTATAGATTTGTCTTGAACACCGAAAGCATGGTGGATCTCTTCTTTAGCAGACTAAGTCTGATATTATGAAAATCATTGGCAATTTGATACTTTGATATTTATGAAGAGATTATATGTTCTTACCTCATGGGTGAAATTGAGATCAGACACACTCAGTGGTATTGTGGGACTGATGAATAGAAGAGGTAAATGGAATCAAATGTGGGTGGTTCAGAAAATAAATTCTCTAATATAAATAAGCTCGATCATCCCACATGTAAAGATTGTGGGAAGAAGCATCCTTGTAACTATCGAAAGACAACTATGAACTGCCTGAAATGTGTAATTTTGGGACATCTCACTAAAAACATCCTATGAGATATGAAGAAACTCACTAATGTAGAAGATGAAACAAAATTTCAGATCAACACACCCCCAATAGTGTAGTGTTTCAATTTCAAGAAGTTTGGGAATTATGCACACAATTTCCCGAATATGAGGGTAGTCGGCGGTAATAAAAACCAACCTACAAGGAAAAGAGGAAAGAAAAATGCAATCACTACTATTGATGTGGTTCTGAACAAAAATACGGTGATACATATACTAGTTATTCATTCATGAATAGTGAATGTACTATTTGATTCTGGTTATACAAATTCCTTCAAAACTTTCGGGTTTAGTATAACTATTTAATCAGTACCTCAAAATCTGTAGGATAAGTTATCTGTGAGAATAGAAAATGGGGAAATTATTTTTTCCATGCTTTATAACTCCTACCCAGTTAACTTTTGTGTAATGAACCTCCCATAATATCTTTTCATACTTCCTTTAGTAGATATTGACAGTATCTTGGGCATGCATTAGCTATCTTTATATAAATCCAACATCAACTGTCTGGAAGGGGACATCACTCTTCACATCCCAAAGCATCCTCCAATTCATTATAAGTCTATGGTTGAATATGAACCTACATTATAATCATTGTCTTGTGTGAGGATATTAATTCCTTATGAACAAGAATTTCTAGATCAAATGATTGAGACGAAAGATAGAATAATTCACAATGACATACCCATCATGATGAATTACACTAATGTATTCCCTAAAGAGTTCTTCAAACATCCTTCTAATCGATTGGCTAAGTTCACCATTTAATTTATTCACGGATCTCTTCCTATATCAAAAACATCTTATAGAATATCCCCTATAGTGTTTTAGGGCGTGAAGAAGCAGTTATAGGAGAATCCAAAGAAGGGTTTTATATTCCTGAGTGATTCACCATGGGGTGCACTATTCCTCTTCATAAAGAATAAGTATGGATCAATTAACCACTTTATTTTTTTCATAAGCATAATAAAATAACAATAAAGAAAAAGAATCCCTTTCCAAATATAGAGGACTTGTTCTATCAGCTTCATGGGGACTGTAATTTCTCAAAGGCCGACCTTTAGTAAGGATATCCCCAATTAAAGGTTAGAAAGGAAGATATTCCAAAAACATCCATTTGAATGAGGTATGGACACTACGAGTTCATAGTGATTTCCATGAAACTCTCTAATTCTCCATCAATTTTCACGGATTTAATGAATAGATTATTTTGATATTACCTAGAGAAATTTGTGGTAGTCTTTATCGACGATATTCAGATATTCTCCAAGCGAAAGGAGGAACATGATTGGCACTTGAATACTGTGTTAATGACATTGTGAAAATAGAAGTTGGGTGAAACATATAGTAAATGGTTATTCTGGATAAAGGAAGTATCATTATTGGGGCATGTTATCACCAGAAAAGGGATATCTGTAGAACCTTCCAAGACAAAGGAAGTCAAAGAGTGGGTCTGGCCAACATCTGTAATGGAGATCCACTGCTTTCTCGGTAAATCATGGTTTGATTTATTATTTTGGAAGAACTTATCACAATTTTCAAACCCAATAATCAAGCTGACACAAAATGGGGTGAATTTTGTATAGGCTCAATAATGTGAAAAATACTTCAAAGAGTTGAAAATGATGCTTATCACTACACTAATACTCACACATCCAAAAAGTGGATAAATCTTTGTTGTGTATAGTGATGATTCAAATAAATTATTATTCTATGTGATGATGAAAATTGATAAAGTAACACCCTAGGCCTCAAGGATGTTGAAAATTCATGAGAAAGAGTATCCTATAAATGATCTAGAGTTGGTGGTTGTGATCTCTGTGTTAAAAATCAGGCAGAATTATCTTTATGGGGAGATGTGTGAGATATATAACGATCCCAAGAGACATATGTATTTATTAACACAAACAGAGCTTAATATTTACCCATGAAGATTATTAGTTCTCTTTGAGGATTATTACTCCTCAATCCACTACCATCTTGGTATGGAAAACAAGGTGGAAGATTCTCTAAGTAGAATGGATCATGAATCTTTATCAATGATGATAATTAAAAAAAGATCCAATATTCATAGATTTAAAAAGGATGGAAAAATAAATCATTATGGTAGTAACATCATCAATCCTTTCAAAAATTATTTTTCAACCATACTTCTTGGGGAAAATAATGGATTCTCATGAAAAGATGTGGAAATTCCAAAAAGGGTGGAAGTCATTTAAATTCATAAATCCTCAGATTTCATGGTTGAAGAGGAAGGAGTGGTATGATTTGCATCATGATTTTGTGTACCATCTGATCCAAATAAAAAAAGGGGCTTTGAAATGTCCCACATAGTTCAAGCTTCTCTATCCACCTAGGGATCACAAAGATGTATCAAGATCTCTGATAGAACTAGTGGTGGGATAATATGAAGTAGAAGATTCTAGATTATACATTAATGTCCCTAGTATTTCAATATGTGAAGGTTGAAAGACCAAAGTCTAATGGGATAATGAAACCACTACCCATACCAACATTTTAGTGAGAGAACATCACCATGGACTTTGTCATTGGATATCAAAGGACATCTAGAGGAAACAATGATATATGAGTCATTGTGGATCATCTTAAAAAGACTGATCACTTTATAGAAATTCAAGAGGACTTCCCGCTAGATCAATATTCATAGATATATATTAAATAGGTGGTAAGGATTCATGGAGTGTAAATATATATTATATCCGATTAAGATCCAAGATTCACCATGATGTTTTGGAAAATTCTCTAACATTCTCTAAGTATTGAATTGAACATCAGTATGGATTATCATCCTCAAACTGATGGACAATCCGAGCGGACTACTAAGACACTTAGTGATATGTTGAGAGAATATTCTATGGAATTCAATGGAGGATGGGAACAATATCTTCTATTGGTTGAATTGTTCTACAAGAATGGTCTCCACATGACTATCTGAATGGAACCATACAAAGCCCTCTAGGGGAAAATATGTAGAACACTGGGGTGTTGGGATGAAGTTAGTGAGCTAAATCTGATAAGACCTAAAATGGTTAAATAAAAGGTGGAGAAGGTAAAAACATTTCTGTAGAAAATAAAGGTAGCCGAAAGTCAACATAAGATTTATGCAGACAATCATTGACTATACCTTGAGATCAAAGTAGGAGACATGGTATTTCTCCCCATATCTCCGAGGAATAATTCCAAGAGATTTTGGAAGAATGGAAAGGTAAGTCCTAGGTACCTCGTTGCCTTATAAATACTTGATTGATTAGAAGTTGTGGCCTATCAATTGGCACTTCCTCCTACCATGTCGAATGTAGATGATTTCTTCCACGTATCCCACTAAAATAAGTTCATATTAGTCTCATCACATGTACTATATTCAAAGGTAGTACAGTTGGAGAATGATCATTCTTATGAGGAGAAGCCTGTAAAGATCTTGGATTGTAGAGATAAAGTACTACGTAACAATACTACTCATCGGGTCAAAGTATTATAGAAGAATCATAAGTATGAAGATGCAGCATGGGAGCTGGAGGAGGAAATGAAGGAAAAGGACCTGCACCTTTTTATGGATTAGAATGTAAAATGAAATTTTAAGGGGAAAATTTATTATGGGGGGAATAATGTAACGAACCGATGTTTTATAAATAAAAATTCCCTTCTTATAATTATATCCTATAATCATATGAAATTACAACACAATGAACTCTTAAGAATAATGTGACCATTAACAATAATATTTTCACCACTATGATTTGAATTTTGAAAATATGACATTCAAGGCTGTGATCAGTAAGATTTTTGGACTTCGCTATGAAAAAATTAATTTTTGTTGAACAGTAACCTACCCTTATGAATAGTAATATACTCGTATGAATAGTAATATGACCCTAATGAATAGTAAAAGGTCCCAAAGAATAGTGTCCTCCCCCATGAATGTATAATAAAATGTTGGCATCTTATAAGGGATAACATGACCATAGTAAAAGTATTGGTATTTTTTTAAGTCATAAATAATTAATTGAAATTAATTAATAAATTTAATAAAAATTTTATTTTCCAAAAAATGATTTCATTAAAAAATATTTTTATGTCTTCGGGTTTTAGGATAATTTTATAAGGCCTTATATATTTTTTGAAAGAATTATAATGTCGGTTGTACTTTTAAAAACTATATTTTTCAAGTGAATTACAATTTTAATTAAAAAAATAAATTATTCATATTTAGAGAATTATTTTGGAAAATTGGATTTCAGTTTTAGATTCTACACACTAAAAAATGGTTGTTCTGATTAATTGGGATTTTTCTAAAAAACTTGAATTTTATATAAATAGTAAAATATGATAATTCACGATAAATGCTAAAACCTGAATTTCAATATCATGATTGAGTCAGGGATTATAAAAATGGCCATTTGATCAAAATAAAATTAAAATATTACTATTTTTGGTCACACGATTTACAAATATTTCTCTTCTTATGAATAAATTGTAAAGTAATTATTGAAATATTAAGAAAACTCTCCTAACCTCCACTATTAAAATCACCCATACTCTTCTCTTATCTTTACTCAAATAAGTATTGAGCCTTCCCAAAATTCAGCCCAAATATATCTCTAAGATACTTCCCCACATCCAACAAACCTTGGTCTCCTCAAAAATATAAATCCTCTCCTAATAAGAGGCTCTCAATCAAGATTGAATCAAGAGGTAAATTCCGCTTTTCTTTTCTTTCTTTTTCTATTCATGTTTGTTTGTTTTGTTTTATATACTTAATTCTCTTCATCCAAATGATATGAAAAGTCTTGTACCATTATTTTATTATAATATTGTTATGATAAATGAATAATTTATTATCAATTCTAATTTACTCTTCTATTATTTTATTAGTAGAGACACCATTCGACATGAGTTAATTTACCATATTCAAGGATGATGCGTATTCAATTTCTATTACCATATTCAATTCAGGTAATGAAACCATTAAAATGGTTGAAACATACTATAATATATGTATTATTACTCATCTATTGTTCTTTAATCCTTTTTTATTCTAGGTTTGGGTTTATAAAACAATTTGTGATCATTATGGTAAAACAATCGTCAATTAATCCAAAAGGTTGTCACTAATGTTTTATATAATGATTCAACTTCACTCCAAAAAATAAAATTAAAATTTCATCCATGTAATGATATTTATTTTTATTTATAAAATATACCTTTAAATTTTTACAACCACCTTCATCATATATGTTTATCCGAACAGGAATATAACTGAACTGATCATTAAATCCAAGTAGGAAAACAATCCCAAACAATGAAATTGAACCCCATAACCAATCAAAATTTGTTATAAATGAACATAAAAATATTATAATAAATAATTTTAACATATAATAGGTTCTATAATTATAAATTAATGAACCTACTTTGACTATTCGGGTCATTAATATTAACTGGAGAACACCATCAAACTTAAGGTAAGGGGTCCCCTCTATATCACTTTTATTCAAGAATGTCCTCTATATGAGTCCATTTTATGTGTAATTCCCATTTATGGGGTATGATTTCTACAATTCCCCAACCCTAGTTACACAGAATCAGTGCATTATTAATAACAAAGCCATGATACAAGGAATCATGTCCCAAAACTCCGATTAGTTTAGGAGCCCTAGATGTACTAGATACATACAAATGTTTAACATTACATCATGAAATAAAAAACAACAATATTTTGTCCCCTTTTTACATTCTTATATCCCTTAGACAATCCCTATAGGTCAGGCATAATATTATTCTTTGCATCCTAGAAAAAATAAAACATAGAAATTGGGGAGCTCAGATTCTCAGTAAAGATAACAATACATCGTAAACTTTCATAAATAATCCCAAACATTTAAGGAAATGTATAAGACTAAAAAATAAGCCTTTTAAACATAAAATTTTGCATAATATGGCCAATATAAACCAAATAATTCCATTTAAATTTTCCCATGGATATTCTACTAATCTAAAAATCACATGGAAAATCAAATAGCCAATTTCATAATGATGGAATACATAATACCAGACTTCATAACCTCACAGTCAAGGCATTGTGCCAAGACTACAAATAAAATTTTGTCAAGGCCTTATTCCAAGAAACTAGTTTGTCTCATGAGACCTACTGATGCATCGAGGAGCTATAGTGGGCTTCACCCATCACAAAATAATTCCAATAAATTACCCATATGAAAATGTTAACAAATAACATAAAAATTCGTATTAAAACTAGCATGAGAAATGTTAATACTTTCCCCATAAAACATCAATGGTATAAAAATTACACATCCACAGTCAAACATATAACAAAAACATCAATAAAATTTGGATGATTGTATCATAATGAATAAACATTAAACAAATGTAAAATCTAATGATGGGTGTTTATATAGATTAAAAATAATCATTAAAACTATTTGATAGAAATATCCACTTTTTTCTTAAAAACATTAAAATGTATCACTACTTATCATGAATTTGTTTAAAATATATTTTTTAATCAAAGTGTACCATACCAATTTGAAACTTTTAAAAAGAATTTTAATTTTAAAACATTCATTTCAATATAAAAAATCCATAAAATTATTTTTAAAACATGAACATTAATGATAAATATTTAGAAGAATAAAATTTAAAAAAATTTAAAATGATATTTTAGTTAGAGTTCCTAACCAAATGAGAGACTCTTGAATACCAATAATTGATGTAATCAAAACATTATAATATCATGAGAATAAAGTTATTCATGATATACTATTCCAAATTAATGTATGTACACCAAATAAATGTGAATTGGTGTATATCCACAAAGAAGTCTTAATGGAATATAAGTTGACATGAGTTCCCTTATAAAGTATGTACCCTTAGGTTAATGATAAATCAATGACCTTATTATGTGTGAAAAATATATATACACTTCATATGATTGGATATTCAGTGAAAATAAATCAGAGGACATTTGCACATATTCATGTAAAACCCACACCAATGACTTGAATGTTTAACTCAATGAATAGAGATTGAGTTAAAATAAATCTTATAAAGTTCATATCGAAGACTTTAGAATTTATCAACAAAGTGATTATGTGTATCAAAATTATATCCACACAATGGGGAGTGGGAATTAAAACATAATAATATAAATAGTTATTTCACACATAATCTTAGAGTAAAATAATCGATGATGTTTGCGTAAAACCGAATGAGTGGAAAATGAGATTTAAAACTCCCTTGCCGAATTGTTAACATAGGAAAATTACACCCGATGAAAGAAGGAAAATCCAATTATGATTGAAATACACAAAAATTAATGTATATTAGACAAACAATACAATCATGGGACTTACATACACTACACAAAAGGTAATAGTGGAAAATATATCATGAATCTCAGTGGAATACAATTGAGATGAAAACCTATTACCACATTGTAATCAATCGAGTCGTATGAGCAAAAGTTTATAACTACTAAATTAATCACATAATACAATGAATATAAATAGAATCATGAAAATATATATTGAATGGAAGTATGTAGTACACCACATGCAATAATTAAGTGGCGAACAATGGAAATCTAATGGAATTAAAAGTGAGATAAGAAACCATTTACCATGTACTTTTCCTTAGTAGATGGTACATTTAACTCATGTATAATAGTTAAATAATTTTTTCGTATATTATAAAATAACTGCATATATAAAAATTATATCATATATGATCTTCTAATATTTCTTTGTTAATAATATTTTAGTAGTACCATTATTTTGGGTGTTAATAGGTTCGCTTTCCTTTATATTTTTTGTAATGTAAGTCATCTTTGTTATGGATAGGGTGTATTTAATTCATATACATAATTAAATAAAGTATTTAATCTTTTTTTATATTCATAAAAATAAAATTAGTCTTGAATGGTTACGATGGGGAATGACATCTCATCACGTCGTGGAGACGGTATGTCGTACGTACGCACGAGCGACAATATCATTAACTTGATGGTGAAATTCTATATAATTGGATGGTATATCATATATAAAAAATCATTAAAATTTTATATTTATTATTTACATTAGTAATACTCATTATTATACCCATCCAAAAAATGAATTATTTGAATAACAAACTTCACCACGATGTGGAGAGGATAAGCCGTATTTACGCACGTATGGTGACTTTGTCTTTTATAGGATGGATAGAATAAAAAATATAGTTGTACCATATTTATAATAACATAAATTATTTTATGAAGTATTGGAGTTATTATTTTTGAATGGAAACAAAAAATAAAGAGGATGTGGAAGAAGAAAATAACTTGAAAGAGGGTGGTGAAATTATTACCTCTTCTTCGGGTGTTTCCTTTTGAGTTGGTCAAAAGTGCTCCTTAGGTAGTATTTATGATCAAAGTAATGACTCTAGGTTTATTTGATAGATGTTGGTAGGATATTATAATATGGTTTGGCCAATCCAAATGGCCTAGGAGGTGTGATTTTTAGAGAAGGTGATGTGCCCTTTTGTAAGAGGGGTGAGGGGCACTTTTGGAAAATCTTGAAATATTATTTTATCATAAAATCATTTTTGATTTATAATGGCTCCAAAAATATTTATTTAGAGGATAAAGTGTATATTGGTTGAAAAAATCTCAACAAATAGGTTTTAGACAGGTCTATGTCACCATATTAACATTATATTTTAGACTTTACTCTTAGTTAAATAGTTTGACATTTACCATGTATCATTGTATTTTTATATTATATGGTTCATAAACATTCTATAATAAGAAATGAAAACCCCAAGTTGTTCATTATTAAAATATATATCCTTATATAAGTCCTTTTTCACACCTTACCTTTTTAGAAATATTATATCAATTAATAATATAGTATTTGTTTTAAAAACTCAATTATGTCAATTTTGATACTATTTAGTATTTGATTGTTTTCAAATCCATAAAACATTATCAATTTAAATAAAATTTATTTAATATACCCTAACATATAATATGATCTTAAAATTTTAGTGTAATTCATTAGAGGTATCAATTTACATTTATTTTGATATTTATAATATCAATTATTTTAATATTTCATTAATAAGGTAATTACTGCAACATCATTCTGTCATAAAAAAATTAAATTATTTAATGTCTAAAAATTATAAATAATATAACATTATGTAGGAAATATTTTTTGATTTAAAATGAATATTTTTAGTCGATTTTATATTATGTGCAAACACTTATTAAAAATGGTTAATTTATTGAACGTTGAATTTAACACATTTAACTTTTCATTAATAAAATAATGACAAATTTCCTAATCTAATCCAAGTAGACCAAATAGGATCATGTTTTATTCCTAAGGTTTTTTTGGATGAATTACACTTATCCAATAAAATTAAGACATATGTTATGGTAATTATATTATCATATTTTTCCTTAATTACCCTATTTACTTTTAACCGTGGTAAACAAAAGTCAAAAATTACTATTCAACAAAAAATATTTTCATCTTATTGAACCAAATTTTACATACTGATATTAGACATTTCTCTTATAATTTTTTAATTCAACTCATAGAGGCGGTAAAATTATGTTTTATGCAAATTTTCAAAAGCTCTTAGAAGGTGGGTAAAAGACGGTAAAATGTTGAATAAAATTTTATATATCTAAACTTATTATAAAATGATTCCAATGAATTAAAATTAAAATATATAGCTATTATGTATCCATATTGACTAAAAATAAATTTATATAAAAAATTATTTATTTAAATAAAAATTATTTTTTAAGCAATAGCGTTGTGTTTTCACTATTCATCAGAAATATAATGTTTTCATAAAAATACCAATAATTCACCCTAAGATAATTATGATATTCCGAATTCAAAAATTATTTATATTTTACCTAATTAATTAAATATAAGTTTAATTAATTATTTTAAAATTAATTCCAATTGTCAAAACCAAAAAGCGGGTTTTTAAAAAGTAAAAACTATCAAAAAATTGACCTGCGTTTATGTCAAATTTAAATATGAAATTACGTATAATGACCTAAATTATATTAAATAATATAAATATAATATAATTATATATCCAAACCATTAAAATTCATAACTTTTTTTTATAAATTATTTTGATTAAAAAAGATGTTTTCAATTAAATTTCAGTATTTTTCACAGTTCATCAAAATATGAAAGTTATCAGAAAAGTACCAAAAATTTATCAAAACTAAATTTTTATGGCCCAATTCTAAAGAAGAATTTAATTTCATTAAATTTATTATATAAAAGTATCAAATATTTTTTTTAATAATGTTTCTCTATTAAATAGGTGGTATAATTTGATTTTTTGAAAAATAATTCTTTTTTAAGAAAAATTGAATTTGTCCTCATATTATGTCTAAGAAACAAAAAATATTATTTCAAAAATTATATGGAGTATATAAAATTCAAAATTTGGTTAGTATTATCCATAACTACTTTATGAACTGCTAGTTTGGTAATTCGTGGTGTGCTCGAACTGAGTGTTGTGTGTAGCACAATTTATTGAATTTCATGAAGATATGATATACTATAAAATATTGGGGTGTTGAATTCTACCCTACTTCAATAAATTGTGTCCTCAAAATTTAAATATTGGGCTTGGAAACTTCATTGAAATTCCCACATCTAAAAAAGGGTCAATAAAACTATCACTTTAAAATAAATAAAGAGAAGAACAAAGGTTACTTGAGATAACCCATACTAGGATTCCATGTAGAAAAACATGGATATGGAAAATAAAGTAACTGTCAAGTTCTGATGTAGAGTGAAAGAAAACATGATCAGGAGAAAGTTGACAATAAGAAAACCACAAACATGTGATTGGATAAATAATCATTAGTTTCCTAATAGGAAAATTAAACGGACAAATTTTTTTTAAGTTCCATTTCATAAAGTTGAGGAATTTATTTATGAGATTGACAATGAAAATAAAGTGATATACTTACTTTTTATGTAGAGTTTTATCCTATACAAAATTTCTACTACTAACTCATCATTTTTTTCCAAACTATGAGTATTCAATATGACCTTGTCACAGCTGAAGCACTAGAATCAATATCTAGAGAATCAAATGATCCACAAAAGATAAACTATATATTTCCCTTGTATTTAGAGATTAGAAAAACCAAAATGGGTAGTACAATATCAGATGAACCCTAAAAAGGATCATCCATTACAGATAGAAATACTAATATTATTTTCTAAAATTAAACCAACATTACACATAGTTCAATAAATACCATTAAATAAAAACAATTCCTTAAGATCTTTCAATATAATCCAAACTAATACTAAAACCCAAAACATAGATTAATTTGACTACATAGTCTTCCACGTTAAAATGTATCTCCAAATAACATCAACTTCTCTTAAAGTCACATACTTAAAAGTAATTAACCTATTCACATATTCTCTATGATAGGTTAATCATTTCCATAAATAGGACAAATCGATATAAATACACAATAAAAATATAGATATAAATCCACCATTACTCCTCATATTAATTCCCATTGTATTCTATTTTCCTTACGCATATATTGTTCCCAACAGAGTGAACACCTTCCCAAATAACATTTATCACTTAATCACCAAATCATTTTACTATTCTAAGGATATCCATTTCATAACACATAATATCCCAAATAAACTTATTATTGATCAATAAAATAATTTAACTAAAAATAATTAGTCACAATAACTAGGGACTTCACATAGTCCAATGGTAGGTGATAAATCCCAATCGCACTTTAGTTGTGGGTTCGATTTCCACAGCTTTGTCTGACGCGCCAGGTATTCACACAGTCTGGGTGTTGTCATTTTTCAAAAACAATATTTCATAAAATTCCAAAAATGAGATAAATTCTTAAAAATATCCATTACATAATTTCACCACAAACGTTATCTCATACCATGCATTTTCATCCCAAAATTTAGTAACGTGTAATTTCCTAAAATTTGAGGATCATATAAACCCAAATGGTTATTTAAAACTATATCAATAATAGAAAAGATAATTCTTCCAAAAATAGCATTTTCATATAACAAACTGCAGGGATACACATACAAGAGAAATGTTTTCCCATGTAATCCCAACAATAAAGAGAGCTAATACTTTTAAACATTTCTCCATCCATTTATTTCCACATAGGTTCTTCCATGACCAAGAGGTTATATTATAGAATAGGGAATTTACTCGTGTAATGCCCAGGTCCCCTACATTTACAACAAATGACTGTAAATAGATTCTTTGGATCATTTTTATTTTCATCCATTGTTCTCTTCGTTTTTTCACAATAATTCTTTACTTTATGTCCTTATTTCCAACACATAAATGTTTCTTTGTTCGATTGAGACACTTTCCATGGTCTCTCCTTCCATGTTTTTTGCATGATGGAAATTGACCTTTCATTTCTCCATGGTCTCCACTGCTGGAGATATTATCATTCATCGCCTTAGTCTTTTTTATTGAGTCTGGGAATTGGTTAATATATATGTTATTGATCATATTTTTGGAAAACTGATTCAGAATGAACAAGATATATTTTACACCTATCAAAATTCTATTTCATTGCTCATTTCCACCACTATTCCCACATTTTACATATTTTTCAATGTTACTGTGACTTCTTTGGAATCAATCCATTTTCTAACATAAGAAAGAATAATGTGAGTCATAAAATCATTTAGAGAATGTCATAACACATTATTTTCAATCTAAAACATCTTAGGATTAACCATGGATATTTATTCTAATCTTATATTAAAATCCTTTGAATCGGTTTGTAATGAAAATGGGAGTTATCTTAAGCATATCCCCTGGGAGCTGTATTACCAAGAGTGCAGTAAGGCTCATTGTCCTATACTAGGATACCCTGGGTTAAGCTTTAAACTCATTGTCGGAGTTTTAACTCAAAGGTACATTTGATCTAGAGCCACCTAAACCTGCTCGTATCCAGACAAGGATTTATTTCTTGGAAAACTCACATAATATTTACAATACCAATAGATTTGGATGTTCTTCTACACAAATACTCAATTTCAATATTTTGGTAGTGTCTTCTAATCTATGTTTTTTATAAATATAGATTCCTTGATTTTTAATAAAACTCTCTATGATACCAACTATAATGCCCTGATTCCAGTTACACAGAATCGGTGCATTATTACATAACATTGGAATGATACATGAAATCATGTCCCGAAATACTGATCAGTTTTGGAGCCTTGTAAGTACTATATATATAAATAAGTTTTACATTACATCATGAAATAAAAAAATATTATTGTGTCCCTTTTGAACACTCTTTTATCCAATAGAATATCCCTACATTTCATTCATAATATATACTTCTTTTCATCCTGGGAAAAATAAAACATTGAAAGGGGTGAGCTCAGATTCTCAATAAGGATAAAAATATAGCGGAAACTTTCATAAAAAACTATTAACATGTAAGGCAATGTATAAGACTAAAACAGAAGTCTTTTAAACATAAATGTCTGTATAATATGGCCAATATAAATGAAATTATGTCATTTACTTCTTTCCATGGATATTCTACTAGTCAAATAATCATATTAAATATCAAATTGTCAATTTCATAATGATAGAATGCATAATTCCAGACTTCGTAACTACATAGTCAAGGCCTTATGCCAATACTACATATAAGATTTTTTCAAGGCCTTATGTTAATACACTAGTTTGTCTCATGACACCTACCAATGCATTTAAGAGCTATAGAGAGATCCACCCATCATTTACTAAGTCAAATTCATTCCTCATATGAAAAGGTTGAAACATAACATAATCATTCGTATTAAAACTAGCATACAAAATGTTAATTCTTTAACCATAAACCATGAATGGTATATAAATAACACACCCACGGTCAAACATATCACAAAAACCATTGATACCATTTGGAAGGTTGTATCATAATGAATCAACATTAAAAAAACATAAAATCTAGTGATGGATGTTGACATAGATGAAAATAATCATTAAAACCATTTGAGAGAAATATCCTTTTTTCTTTAAAACATTTAAAAGTACAACTATTTTTCAAGAATCCATTTAAAATATATTTTGGAATCAAAGGTTCCCATAACACTTAGAAACTTTTAAAAGGAATTTATATTTTAATATATTCATGTCCATATAAATAAATTCATAAAACCATTTTTAAATCATGGACATTAATGGGAAATATTTAGATGAATAAATTTTTAAAACATTTAAAATTATATTTTAGTTAGATTTAAAAACTAAATGAGATACTCTTGAATAAAAATAGTTATCATTATCAAACAATTATTATATCATGTGAATAATGGGATTCATGATATACTTTGTCAAATTACAGTATATACACCAATTAAATTTGAATTGGTGTATAACAACAATGAAGTCTCAAGGGAATGTAATTTGAGATGAATTCTCATATAGAGACTATATCCTTAGGTTAAGGATGAATCAATGAAATAAATTTCGGTGAAAATATAAATACACTCAATATGATTGGATATTTTGAGTAATTAAATCTGTGTACATTCACCCATATTCTTGTAAAAACAACACCAATGACTCGGATGTTTAACTCAATGAATAGATATTGAGTTAAAATTACTCTTATCAAGTTCATATCGATGAATTGAGAATTTATAAACAAAGATATTATGTGTATAAAAAGTAAAACCACATAATGGGGAGTGGAAATTACAACATATGTATATAAATTGTGATTTCACACATAATCAAGGATTAAAATAGCCGATGAAGTTTGTGTAAAACTGGATAGTGGAAATTGAGATTTGAAATTCCCTTACTGATTTGGTAACATACAAAAAATACACCCAATGAAAGAAGGATCGTCTAATGATGATGTAAATACCCATATATTGAAGTATATTATGCAAAAAAAAATCATGGGCAGAACATACACCACACAAAAGGTAATAGTGGAAAATATAGGATTAATCTCATGAGAATAAAAGTGAGATGAAAACCTCTTACCACGTTGTAATAAAGTGAGTCATATGACAAAAAGTTAATAACCACAAAAATAATCACATAATACGATGAATATAAAGAGAATTATAATAATATATATCAAATGGTAGTAAAAAATAGACCACATATAATAATTAATTGGCGAACAATGGAAATCTCACCGAATTAAAAGTGAGATAAGAAACCCCTTACAATTTACTTTTCCTTAGTGGAGGTTAAATTAACCTCCTATATAATAGATCAATAATTGATATTAAATTATACAAGAACCAAATACATAAATATGATATCATATATGATATTCTAATATTTCACTGTTAATAATACATTAGTAGTGGCATTGTTTCTGGTGTTAACTGATTCGTTTTCCATTATATGTTTTTTAAGTAAGTCATGTCTGTTATTGATAGGATGTATTTGTTTCCGATAAATAATTATATCAAGTCTTTAAAAATTATTTTTATTCATAAAAAAATTATACTTTAATGGTTACGATGGGGAATGACATCTCATAGCATCTTGGAGATGGTAAGTCGTATGTACGCACGAGCTACAATATCAATATTTTGATAGTGAAATCCTCTATAATTGGATTTTATATCATATATAGTGATTCATTAACATGTTATATTTATTATTTAAATCAGTTATACTCATTATTAAACACATCCAAATAAATAAGTGTTTGAATAACAAACTATACCACGCCGTGGAGATTGTAAGTCATACGTACACACATATGCTAACATTGTCATTTATAGGATTGATAGAATAACGAATATGGTTGTAACATATTTATAATACCATGACAGTATATAATTGGTACTGGAGTTATTATTTTGGTATGGAAACAACAATGAAATAGGAGGAAGAAGAAACGAACTTGAAAGAGGGTAGTGAAATTATTACCTCTTCTTCGGGTGTTTTCCTTTTGAGTTGATCAAAGGGGGTCCTTAGGTTGGTTTTATGATCAAAGTAAATATGCTAGGTTGATTTGAGGGATTATGGGAGGATATTTGGGCCAGGTTGGTCTGAGATAAATGGC
Organism: Viscum album; assembly: GCA_963277665.1. NCBI lineage: Eukaryota > Viridiplantae > Streptophyta > Magnoliopsida > Santalales > Viscaceae > Viscum > Viscum album. Next base: position 928,391,643 of record OY728146.1, on the reverse strand, counting down.
TTTGTGGGTTTGATTTTGAGAGAAGGGGAAGTTCCCTTTTATAAGAGGGGTGAGGGTCACTTTAGAAAAATCTTGAAATATTATTTTATAAAAAAATTATTTTCAGTTTCTAATGGATTAAAAATGACTTATATAGAGTATAAGGTGGTTATGGGTCGAAAAACTCTCAAACAATAGTTTTTAGATAGGTATAGGTCACCATATTAACAATATCTATTAGATTTAACTCTAAGTTAAATAGTTTGACATTTGCATTGTCTCATTGTATTTTTATATTATATTGTTAATAAACATACTATAACAATACAAAAGAATACCAAGTTGTTAATTGATAATATATATAACCTTATCTATGTCTTTTGGCAAAAACTTATATTTTTAGAAATATTATATCAATTAATAATATTGTATTTATTTTAAAAATTCAATTATGTCAATTTGACACTATTTAGTATTTTATTTTTTTGAAAGCCATAAATACTTTATAACGTTGAATAAAATTTATCTAATAAATCCTAAAATGTCATATTAACCTATAAAATTTGTCTAATTCATCAAAAGTGTCAATTTACATTTATTTGGATATTTATAATATTAATTATTTTAATATTTCATTAAGAATGTAATTACTGCATCATCATTGTGTCATAAATAAATTAATGTATTTAATGTCTAAAAATTATAAATAAAATACCATTATGTAAAAACAAAATTATATTTCTAATTAACATTTATAGTCTAATTAATCTTATGTTTTACAATATATTAAAAATGGTTTAGTTATTCAACATTGAATATAACACTTTTAACTCTTCTTTAAATAAAATAATAATAAATGTTCTAATCTAATCCAAGTGGACCAAAGAGGGTCATATTTTATTTATAATATGGTTTTTGGTCAAATTACACTTATTAAATAGAATTAGAACATGTGTTAGGGTAATTATAATATCATTTTTTCCTTAATTACCCAATTGATTTTTAACCCTGGTAGATAAAAGTCAAAAGTCACTATTCACCAAAAAAATATTTTCATCTTATTGAACCCAATTTTACTTAATTATTTTAAGCATGAATCTTGGGTTTTTGAAATTAAACTCATATAAGTGGTAAAATTTAGATTTATACAAAATTTCAAATGCTCCTAGAAGGTGGTTAAAAGACAGCAAAATGTTCAATAAAATTTTATATATCAAATTTTATTATAAAATGAATCCAATGAATTACATTGAAAATTTATAGGTATTATATATCCATTTTTACTTAAAATAAATTTACATTAAATAAATAATTATTTATTTAAAAAGTCTGTTTTAAACAATAACGTAGTGTATTTCACTATTCTTCAAAAATTCAATGATTTCGGAAAAATAAAAAAATTCCCCAAAGAAAATTATGATATTTTGAATTAAAAAATGAATTATATTTTACCAAATTAAAAACATAGCGATAAATTAATTAATTTAAAATTATTTCTGGTTTCTAAAACCTAAAAGCGGGTTTTTAAAAAGTAAACATTATCAAAAGATTGACATGTGTTTATGTAAAATTTAAATGTGAAATTACTTATAATGACCTACATTGTATTAATTAAATAATATATAATCTAATTATACTTACAAACCATTAATATTCATAACTTATCACTATAAATTATTTCGATAAATAAGTAGTTTTTAATTAAAATTTAGTATTTTCACTATTCATCAAAATATGAAAGTTATCAAAAAGTACCAAATATTTATCCAAACTAAATTTTTATGTACCAATTATAAAAAAGAATTTAATTTCATTAATTTTAGTATATATAAGTTTCAAATATTTGTTTTAAAAAGGATTATCCATCAAATAGGCGATACAATTTCATTTTTTGAAAAATACATCTTTTTTCGAAAAAATTAAAATTTACCCTATATTATGTCTAATAAACAAAAAACATGAATTATAAAATTATATGAAGTATTTAAAATTCAAAATTTACTTAATATTATTCATAACTATTTTTTGAACGGCTAGTTTGGTAAGTCATGGTGCGCTCGAACTCGGTATTGCATGTAGTGCAAGTTATTGAATTTCTTTGAAGAAGTAATGTACTATAAAATCATGGGGTGATACATTATCCCCTCTTTCAGAAAATTGAGCCCTCACAATTTGAAATTTGGTCTTGGTAACTTCATTGAAAGTCCCACATCAAAAAAAGAGTCAACAGAACTGTCACTCTAAAGGAAAGAAAGGGAAGTACAAAGGTCACCCGGGATAACCAATACTAGGATTCCAGGTAGGAAAACCTAGATATAGAAGATAAAGTAAGTGTTAATTTCTGATGGTGAGTGATAGAAAAAATTATCAGGAGAATTTTAACAAGAAGAAAACCACAAACTTTTGATTGGATAAATGGTAATTAGTTTCCTAGTAAGAAAATTAAATGGAAAATGTTTTGGTTTTATGTTTCATTTCATAAAGTTGAGGAATTTATTTATGAGATTGACTAAGAACATAAAGAGATATACTTTATTTTTAAGTATAGTTTCATCCTTTACTATATTTCTACCAGTAACTCATATTTTATTTTCATACAATGAGTATTCAATATGATTGTTCACCACTAAAGCACTAGAATCTACTTCTAGAGAATGGCATGATCTGAAAAGAATAAACTATATATTTACCATGTCCATAATGATTAGCCAAAACCAAAATGTTTAGTACAAGATCACATGATCCCCAAAAAGAATAATCCATTAGAGAAATAAATACTAATTTTAATTTCTAAAATTAAACAAACAATACCTAAAGTTCAATAATAATAATTCAGTAAACAATTGTCCTTTAAATTATTAAATATAATCCAAACTAATATTGAAACCCAAAAAATAGAATAATTTGATTACATAGTCTTCCACGATAAATTGTATCTCCAAATAACATCGACTACTCTTAATGTCACATAGTTAAAAGAAATAAAACTAATCATATATTCTCTATGATAGGTTAATCATTTCCATAAAAAACCCAAATATCTATAAATCCACAATAAAAACATAGATAAAAATCCACCATTACTCCTCAAATGAAATCCCATAGTATTATATCTTCCTATGGTATATATTATTCCCAACAGAGTAAACATAGCCCAAAATAACATTTATCACCTAATCGCAAAATCATTTTACTATACTAAGGATATCCATTTCATAAGAAATAAGATCCCAAATCAACATATTATTGATCCATAAAATAATTTAACTGAAAATAATTAGTCACACTAACCAGGGACTTCACGTAGTCCAATGGTAGGTGATAAATCTCAATCACACTCTGGTTGTGGGTTCTAATCCCACATCATTGTCAAACGCGACGGGAAGTCACACAGTATGCATGTTGTCCTTTTCAAAAAACAATATTTTATAACTTTCCCAAAATGATACAAATTCTTCAAAATAACCATTAAATATTTTAGCCACAAATATTATCTCTTACCCCCCCCCATTTTCATCCCAAAATTTAATAAATTTTAATTGCCTCAAATTTGAGGATCATATAAACCCAAATGGTTATTTATAAAAATATAAACAATATAAATGATAATTATTCCCAAAATAGAATTTTCACATAACAAACTACAGGTTTACACATACAGGTGGAAATTATTCCAATGTGATCCCATCAAAAAAGAGAAATAATACTTTTAAACATTTCTCCATCCATTTATTTCCACATAGAATCTTCCATGACAAAGTGGTTATCCTATAGAATAGGGAATTTAATCGGGTAATACCCAGGCCCCTCTATTTATGACAAATGAATGTAAATGGATTATTGGGATCATTTTTATTTTCTTCCAAAGTACTCTTCATTTTTCCATGGAAATTTTTTACTTTATGTCTATCTTTCCCGCACACGAAGCATTTTTTTGTTCCATTGAGACACTTTTTTAGGTGTCTCTTTCCACATTTCCAACATTATGGAAATTTAACTTTCTTTTCTCCATGGTATCCACTACTGGGGATCTTATCATTCGCTTCCTTTATCTTCATTTTTGTGTTCAGGAGTTTGTTAATATAGATGTTGTTGATTATATTTTTTTTAAAATGATTCAGTATGAACACGATATCTTTTTCAACTATCAACATTCTGTTTTCTTGCTCATTTTCCACCACTGTTCCCACCTTGTACATCATGTTCAACATTACTATGAATTCCTTGGAATCAAGCCATTGAATAACATAAGAAAGAATAGTTTGAGTCATAAAATCAATTAGATAATATCATAACACCTTATTTTCAATCTAAAACACCTTTGGATTAACCGAGGTTATTTATTATCATATTATATTATAACCATTAAAATTGTTTTTTAAATAAAATGTGAATTATCCAAATCATATTTCCCGGTAGTGTCATAATCAAGAGTGCTGCAAGGCCCATTGTCTTGTACTAGGATACCCCAGGTCTAGCCCAAAACTCATTGTCAGAGTTTTCACTCTTAGGTACATCTATTCCAGAGCCACATCTGCCATCTCATATCTTGATAGGGATGTATTCTGGGGAAACCCCACGTAATATTTACATTACCAAAATTTTAGTATCTTCTTCTATATTAATCCTCAATGTCTATTATAGGGTTTTGTTTTCTAATCATAGTTTTTTCTAAATCTAGCTTCCAAGGTTTGAACTAATCTTACCTTTGATATCAACTGTAATGCCCCAACGCCAATTACTACGAATCTGGGCATTATTAAATAACATTTGTAGGATATAAGGAATCATGTACCAAAAGACGGACCAGTTTATGAGCCTAAGAATTACTAGATACATACATAAGTTTTACATTATATCATGAAATAAAAATCAACAATATTGTGTCACCTTTAAACACTCTTATATCACTTAGACTATCCCTGTAGGTCTGTCATAATATACTTTTTTCATCCTGAGAAAATTAAAACATAGAAAGGGGTGAGTTCAGATACTCATTAATGATAAAAATATAGAGGAAACATTCATACATTGGTATAAATATTTATGTTAATGTATACGACTAAAACCTAATCCTTGTAAACATAAACTTATGAATAATATGTCCAATATAAATCATGCAGTTCTTTGGGAGGTTCAGGGTTCGAATCCTGGGAGTCCGCTTTCGGGGCGAGCCTCTCCCCTAGGATCCACCCACATTGTCGGGTCTCTCGGTCTCTTCAGGGCAGGAAAATGAGGCGCAGCCCAATCGCTGACGGATCGCTTGACAGACCATCAATGTCGGGACGTCGACCTTTGGGATGCTGTGCCATCTCTGCTGGAAACGACTCCATCCCCGTTGGGGCTCTCTCTAGAGTGACCCCTTCGTGGGGAGGGGGGTTCCCTTATGTGGAGGGTTCGAAAATGCCACACAGGGGAATTCCCTTTATAACAGAAAATCAAATCATGTTATTTAATTACTCCCATGGATATTCTACTAGTCAAATAATCAAATTCAATATCAAATATCCAATTTCATAATGATGTAATGCATAATTCCAGACTTCATAACCCCATAGTCAAGGCCTTGTGCCTAGACTACAAATAAGATTATTTCATGGTATTATGCCAAGAAACTAGTTTGTCTCGTGAGACCTATTGTTACATCGAGGAGCTATACTGGGCTCCATTCGTCACGTACTAAGTCCAATTCATTTTTCATATGAAAAGTTTGTAACATAACATAAACATTCGCATTAATACTAGCTTATGAAATATTAATACTTTAAACATAAACCATGAATGGGGTAAAAATTACACATCCACAATCAAACATATAACAAAACCTTCAATACCATTTGGAAGATTTTATCATAATGAAAAAACTTGAGACAAACGTAAAATCCAATGATTGATGTTGAAATAGACAAAAATAATCATTAAAACCATTTGAGAGAAATATCTCCTTTTTCTTGAAAACATTTAAAAGTCTCACTATTTAACGAGAAACCATTTAAAATATATTTTTGAATCAAAGTGTCACACACATCATTGAATATTTTAAAATGAATTTTAATTTTAAACATTCATGTCCATATAAATAAATCCATTGAACCGTTTTTAAAACATGGACATTAATGGGGAATATTTAAGAAGAATAAATTTTCAAACACTAAAAATGATATTTTAGTTAGAGTTCCAAATCTTATGAGAGACTCTTGAATAAAAATAATTTATGTAATAAAAGCATTACAATATCATGAGAATAAAGGCATTCATGATATAATATGTCAATCTATAGTATATATTTCAAATAAATGTGAATTGGGGAATAACAACAAAAAAGTCTCAATGGAATGTAAGTAGAGATGAATTACAATATAAAGACTATATCCTTAGGTTAAGGATAAATCAATGACATAATTGTGTGTTAAAAATATCAATACACTCAACATGATTGGATATTTAGAGTAAATAAATTAGAGGACATTCACACATATTCTTGTAAAAACGACACCAATGACATGGATGTTTAATTCAACGAATAGAGATTGAGTTAAAATTACTCTTATAAAGTTCATATCGATGACTTGAGAATTTATCAACATAGTGATTATGTGTATCAAAAGTATATCCATGCAAAGGGGAGTGTAAAATACTACATAAGTATATAAATAGTGATTTCACACATAATCTTGGAGTAATATAATTGATGATGTTTGCGTAAAACCGAATGAATAGAAATTGAGATTTGAAATTCCCTTACCGATTAGGTAACTTACGAATCATAAACCCCATGAAAGAAGGATCATCCGATGATGATTTAAATACACATAAATTAAATTATATTACACAAACAGTACAATCACACGCAGTACATACACCACACAAAAGATAATAGTGGAAAATATAGCATGAATCTCACAGGAATAAAAGTGAGAGGAAAACAACTTACCACGTTGTAATCAATAGAGTTGTATGACTCAAAGATAATAACCACAAAATAAATCACAAAATACCATAAATATAAAGATAACCGTGGTAATATATATCAAACTGAAGTACACAATACACCATATGGAATAATTTAGTTGTGAACAATGGAAATCTCACGGAATTAAAAGTGAGATAAGAAACCCCTTACCTTGTACATTTCCTTAGTTGAGGGTACATTAACCACCTGTATAATAGTTAAATAATTTTTTTTAAATTATAAAAGAACCCAATAAATTAATATGATATCATATATTCTCTTCTAATATTTCTTGGTTAATAATATTTTAGGAGGAGCATTGTTTCGGGTGTTAACTGATTCATTTTCCTTTATATGTTTCATTACATAAGTCATGTTTTTTATGTATAGGATGAATTTGATTCATATAAATATTGATATCAAGTATTTAAAAATTATTTTTATTCTTTAAATGAAAATTATTCTCGAATGGTTACAATGGGGAATGACATCTCAGAGTGTTGTGGAGATGGTTAGCCATACTTATGCACAAGCGAAAATAACATTATTTTAGTGGTGAAATACTATAAAATTAGATGGTATATCATTTCTACAGAATCATTAACAGGTTATATTTTGTATTTAAATCATTTATAGTCATTATTATACCCATACAAACAAGGAAGTGTTTGAATTACATACCACTCCACGACGTGGAGACGGTAAGCCATACGTACGCACGTACGGTAACTTTGTAATTTATAGGATGGATAGAATAACGAATATGGTTTTAGCATATTTATAAAAACATAAAATTATGTAAGAGGTACTGGTGTTATTATTTTGGTATGGAAACAACAACGAAATAGGAGGTGGATGAAGAAACGAACATGAAGGAGGGTGGTGAAATTATTACCTCTTAATAAGGTGTTTCCTTTTGAGTTGACCAAAAGAGATCCTTAGGTTACTTTTAAGATCCCATTAAGGACACTAGGTTGATGTGAGGGAAGTTGGGAGGATATTTAGGTAGGGTTTGGCCAAACCAAGTGGCTATGGAGTTGTGGTTTTGTGAGAGGGGAAGTTCCATTTTATAAGAGGTTTGAGGAACACCTTAGGAAAAGCTTGAAATATCATATTATAATTATAAGTCCCCAGCCTTAAACCTTACTTAAAATTGAATTAAATGAATAATTCACATTGAGGATATTTTCAGGTTTAGAGTTTTAGAGAATTAGGACATAAATATTACATCTCAAAAGATTACAAAGTAATCTCTTCTACTAAATTTCCATAAAATAAAAATTCGTAAAAAGAAACATGTCTATTTTCATGTTTTAGGTAGCATGACATTCCTTTGATCCCATCCCTGACCCTATTCCATGCTAAGTCCTGTGAAAAACATTTCAAAAACTTGGGATGAGCATAAAAACTCAGTAAGGGATACACAAAGAATAAAAACTGTTAGTTTATCAAAACAAATAGTAAACCATGTATACTTTATCAAGGTAAGACTTTTCACCTTTATGAAGTATTAAAAACTCTTCACTGAATAAAATATCATTACTTACCTTTTTGTAACCAAAGTATTACCATAAAACCCATATAAAGAACACATAACATATATAAAGGTAACTTGGGACATAAACATACTTAAGTGGAATAACCATATGGTCGACTCCCACACATATCACTTAATGGAATAAGCATATGGCCAATTTCCATACATACTTAATGGAATAGCCATACGGCCGACTTCCATACCCAATGCATTGGAGGTTATAACGTGACCACCCATCCTGGTATTCACGGCACCACCCATCATATGGTTTATAATGTAACCACCCGTTAAAATGTCCAAGTACCAATATAAAATCATAAAACATGAAACCAATATAAAGGAATGATAACATTTCCACATTATAATATATCATAATAGAATCCTTTATCAAAACCATTTTCAAAACCATTTAAAACATTTAATAAAGAGATTTTTGAATCAAAGTGTCCCATACCACCTTGAAGCTTAAAATTTTAAACCATTAATATCCATATAAATAAATCCTTAAAACCATTTTGAAAACATGGATATTAATAATAACAAATAATTAAAACATTTAAAACGACATTTTGGTTAAAGGGGTTTTACCAAAATTAGTGACACTAGAATACAATAATTGAGGAATAACATTTGTTCAGAACTTTATAATATCATGAGAATAAATGTATTCATGATATAATACTCCAAAGGACAGTATATACAACATATAAGAGTGAATTGGTGCATAACAACAATGAACCCTCAATAGAAATGTCAAATGTGATGAAATCCCTTATAAAGAAGGTATCCTTAAATTAAAGACAAATCAATCTCAAAAATATGTGTGACAAATATAAATACACCCAATATAAGTGGATATTATGTGTAAAACAATAAAAGTTCATTCACACATATTCAATGGATGGCATATTCAATGACTACATGTTGAACCCAAAGAAAACGAAATTGGGTTAAAAAGTTCCCTTGACAGCCTAACAGCATCACATCAAAATGAGTTGATGAGAGATAAAAAGTGTATCTCATCACTTGGACATAAAATTTACATCAATAAGGATATATGAGAACATATCCCAACATAAAAATATGTAAATTAAAAGACCCAACAAAAGAAGTCTTTTAAAAAAGAGGAGGGTGAAAGGTTCCCTTACCGACTTTGGTATCTTTCAAAACATACACCCCATGAAAGAAGGACAATAGATCATTGATGTAAATACTCATAAACGAAATTATATTACACAATGAGTATAATAATGGGCAGTAAATACACCACTCAATGGAATTTGTGGCAAATGTAGCATAAATCTCACGGGAATAAAAGTGAGATGAAAAATCCCTTATGAAAACTCGGCAGCCTAACGGCGCCACATAAAACATCTGAATATGGATTGATGAGATCAAATAGGGTATCTCATCACATTACAATAAAATTTACAGCAAGAGGAATCTAAAAGAACATCCCCCAAAATTACAAAGAGGAGCCTAAAAGAATTGACATAAAGGAGAGTACTTAAAAAGAAAGAGAGAGGTTAGATCTCTTACGAAAGTTCGGCAGCCTAACGGCGCCACTCAAAACTTCCAAAATGGATCGATGAGATAGAATAGGGTCTCTAATCACATGAACATAAAAATTACAGTAGGTGTAATATAATAGATCATCCCAATAACAAGAAATATGAGCTTTAAAAGAATGACATAAAAGTGTGTACTTAAAAAGAAAGAGAGGTGTAGGATCCCTTACCTCGGGTCCGACTTGACTCGATCGTTCTTTAACGTCCTGAATAATAAACTTGAGTTAATTTATACTTTATTAAGAACCTTTTTAGAGTTCATTATTCGTTTTATATCACGTATTTCCATGTTATAAACATTATGTAACCAGTTAAGTTAATAATGTTTGTTTTGTCGATATTTGGTTCTTAAGTCGAAAGTGGACTTCTTACAATTACATGTTGTTTGTGTGGTCAAAGGTTCTTTATATCCAGAATGACATTCCTGATTTGGATATCATATATATCATATATATCCAGCATATACAAGTATTTATAATATTACATAATCATTTAGAGGTAAGAAATGAAATGCACCGTTCATGGAGACGGTAAGCCGTACGTACGCATGAATGCTACTTTCATTTATTTCTCATATTAATGGAATTAAAATTAAATGATAGGTATGTATATTTTAATTCCAGAATTATATTCATCATTTATATGTATCATTCATTATATATATCCATTATATACATATACTTTTAATAGTACATTACATTTGGGGATAAGAAATGAAATGCACCGTTCATGGAGACGGTAAGCCGTACGTACGCATTAATGCTACTTTCATTTCTATATCATACTTTAATGGAAAGAAATAATAATTATATAGAGGTATATTATAATTCCAGTATAACATCATATATAATAACTTTAAATCCATCCTTTACACGTCCCACATATGGCATTAACAAATCACATCACTTTGAGGGGGCGGTAGTCCGCACTTCCTTAAATGAAGATATCGTGTTTACCCACAATGGAAACCATAAAGGTATGCCCAAAATGAAAAATAAAGAATCTTAAAGAAAACAAATAAACATATTATATATCATATATAAAAATAGTGACATCATAATGGCCACCTTTGAAGGTGTTAAATGAGTATTGAACAATCATCGTTTCGGGAGGCAGAATTTCGCCATCCACGGAAACCGTATGTTCTTTAACCATTTGATGTAGTTGTGTGAGAGTGTAGCTCGAATAGATCTTATAAAAACATCCTAGTATATTGAATATACTGGTTTTGTTACAAAAGAAGTAAATAAAAAGAGTTTAGGGGGTTGGAGAAACAAAATAAAACAAATGAACAAGGGAGAATGAATTACCTTTAAAAGTGTAACTCCTTTTGATTTGAGCCTAAAGGGTTCCTGTGAAAGGATTCTGCCCAAAGTTAATCCTCTAGGATGAGGAGAGGGATGTGGAGAGAGTAAATGGGCAGGGTTTTGGCCGAGACAAAGGCTTGAGGAGTGTGTGAAATGAGGTAGAGGTGGGGGCCTTTTATAAGAGCAGAGGAGGGGCACTTTTGGAAAGTAAAGAAATATTACTTTATTTGAAAATGTGTTTCGGTTTTAAAAGGTCCCACATTGATATAATTCGTGTATATGGTGATAAGGGTTTGAAATACACTCATCCAATTGGTTTTGGACATGGGTAGTTCATAGATTTTACATTATCTTTCCATTTTATTTAAATCGTCAAATAATGATGTCATCGCTGCATCATTATTATGTCATAAATAATTTAATTTATTTAATGTCTAAAAATTATAAAAAAAATACAATGATGTAGGAAATCTTTTTATCTTTCCAATGACTATTTATAATCAAAAATCTTATCTTTATAACCCCATGTAAAAAATGTTTTTGTAAAACATATTATGTTTGTGTCATTTTTACTTTTACATTAAATAAAAAGTTATTTATGTCATTTCCCAACCAAAATGTCTCCATGGGGTCCCCAAGTAGGCCCATGGCGTTTCTTGGTCGGCCATGACACAACCAATAAGTTTGGGACATGTGTCTAGGTCATTTCATATTATTAAAGCATTATTTATACCTTAAACTACCCTAATTACCACTAATCGCGATTAAGAACTTAATAAGTTACTATTCACCAAAAAATTATTTTTATCCCATTGAACCACATTTTACTTCTTAATGACAACCATGTATGTAGGATTTTTGAAATTCAAAACACAATGATGGAAAAATTTCATTTAAACGGAAAATCAGTCTTTATAAGTACCACTTAGTGGTTTCACTATTCATCAAAAATTGATGTTTTTCAGAAAATTACAAAAAAATCACCCTAAGCTATATTTGATATTCCGAATTCAAAAATGAAGTCTATTTTACAAAATTCAAAACATATAAGTCACATTAATTAATTTAATAATTAATTCCCACTGTCAGAGAAAATAGCGTGTTTTTATGAAATAATAAGTATCAAAAGATTGATACTAGTTTAAGTCCAATTTCAAAGTGAAATTAATTCCAACGAACACTATTGGATTTAATGGTAAAAATATATTCTAATTTCACATTAAAACCAATTCAAAAGATAATCTAATCATATAAATAAATTATATTAAAAAGAGGTTTTGAATTAAAATACAACATTTTACACTATTCATTAAAAAATGAACTTTATCAGAAAAATACCAAAAATTTACACAAAGTAAAATTTAATGTCCCGATTATAAAGAAGAGTTTTATTTGGTCCAAAAGAATGTATAAGATTGATCAAAACTATATTTAATGATAGTACTCCATCAAAAGGTGATAAGTGAACCTTTAGTGAAAACTAGGGCATATACGCCTAACATTGAATTCTTTCCGTATTTTAAGCCTTTGTCTTTTATTGGATAAATTTAAAAACATTTAAAAACATATATAATCATATATTAGTTATTTCTATCCATTCCCGCCAACACAACGGCTACATGTTAACTACCATTTAAAATAATGTTATTTTATTATTAGAGTGCAACGTAAGATTCCCAAGAAACTCGTTCTTGCGTGTTGGGTACTCCATCGAGCATAGCGTCCCCTTTAAAGTCATATTTATATTTTATTCACAATTATGGATAAATATAAAGATGACATATTCTTTATTTACCTGGGGTGTTACAATAATAAAATCCTTTTCGGTTTCTCATGGCTCCAAAATAAATTATTTAGAGGATAAGGTGGGTATTGGTCGAAAAAATCTCATAAAATAGGTTTATATAGGTTTAGGTTACCATATATACATTATAATTTTGATTTAACTATTAGATAAATAGTTTGGCATTTACAATGTCTCTTTGTATTTTTATATTACATGGTTAATGAACATACTATAACAAGACTATAAAAACCCAAGTAGTTCATTATTTACATATATAATTATATTTAAGTCATCTATCCTAACTGATGATTTTTAAGAATATTATATCAATTAATAATATAGTATTTTTTGTAAAACTGAATTTTGTCAATTTTGACACTATTTTGTATTTGATTTTTTGGAAAGCCATAAGAACATTATCACTTCACATAAAACTTATTTAATGATTCCTAAGATTTCATATTAACCTATAAAATTTATTTAAATCTTTATAAGTATTTATTTAAATTTATTTGTTTATTTAAAATATCATTTATTTTAATATTTTATTAATAAGGTAATTACTGTATCATCATTGTGTCATAAATAAATATATATATATATATATTGTATAAAAATTATAAATAAAATACCATTATGTGGAAAATATATTTTTATTTGTAATTAATATTTATAGTTGAATTTATCTGTAGTTTAACCCTATATTAAAAATGGTTCGGTTTTTAAACATTGAATTTAACAATTTTAACTCTTATTTAAATAAAATAATAATAAATGAGCTAATATAATCCAAGTGGACCAAAAAAGATCATATTGTATTTCTAAGGTTGTTTTTGTTCAAATTAAACTTATACAATAGAATTATGACATGTGTTAGGGTAATTATAATATCATTTTTACCCTTAATTACCCTATTTACTTTTAACTGTTGTAAATAAAATTCACAGATTACAATTCACCAAAAAATGTTTTCATATTATTGAACCAAATTTTACTTACTGATTATAACCGTGTTTCTTGGATTTTTAAAATTAAACATATTAAAGTGGTAAAATTATGATTTATTCAAATTTTGAAATGCTCCTAAAAGGTTGGTAAAAGACGGTAAAATGTTCAATAAAATTTAATATATCTAAACTTTTTATTAAAAGAATATAATGAATTATATTGAACATATATAGGTATTTTGTATCCATTTTTAATTAAAATAAATTTAGATAAAATAAATAATTATTTAAATAAAAAGTCATCTTTAAACAATAACGTATTGTTTTTATGATTCATCAAAAATTGAATTTTTTCAGAAAAATACCAAAAAATCACCCTAAGATAATTATGATATTCTAAATTCAAAAACAAATTCTATTTTATGAAATTAAAAACATATAATTGGAATTAATTAAAATAAAATTAATTTCCGTTGTCAAAACCAAAAAGTGGTTTTTTTAAAAGTAAACACTAACAAAATGTTTACATGTGTTTATGTCAAATTTAAATGTGAAATTATGTATAATGATATAAAATGTATTTAATGATAAAAATATAATCTAATTATACTTTAAAACCATTCAAATGCATAATTTATCAATATAAATTATTTGAATTAAAAAAGTAGTTTTCAATTAAAATTTGGTATTTTTCACTATTCATCAATATATTAAATTGATCTGAAAACTACCAAATATTTATGAAAACAAATTTTTTTCATACCTATCCCAAATAAAAATTTAATTTCATTAAATTGAGTATATAAAAGTGTCAAATATTTGTTTTAAAAATGATTCTCCATTAAATAGGCTCTATAATTTCATTTTTTGAAAAATATTTCTTTTAACTAAAAATTCAATTTTTCTTTATATTAGGTCTAAGACACAAAAAAATAAGATTTATAAAATTTTATGGAGTATATAAAATTTAGAATTTAGTTAGTATTATTCATAACCACTTTTTGAATGGCTAGTTTGGGAAGTCTTGGTGCGCTCGAACTGGGTGTTTCATGTAACCCATGTTATGGAATTTCTTTAAAGAGATAATTTTCTATGAAATCATAGGGTGTTATAATTTCTCACCTCTCCCATTATTCACTCATGATGTAAAAAATCTTTTAAACCCATTTCTCTCAAATTAATCTCTCGTAAGTACACTTGGTACAATTTGAAAATTCCGTAATGGATTCAAGAAAAGGGTTTTATCATACCTATTGTGTCCCATTGGGAATAAATAGTGTTATTCATAAAAATGATTATTGGAGGATGTATCATTAGGTTGATTATCATTTATTGAACTAGGATCTAATGAATAACAAGTACACCTTGCTGAGTATTGAGGAACCACTTTATTAGTTTTGAGGTGTCAGATAGTTCTCCAAGATCAGTATCACTTTAGGCTACCACCAGTTGATAATTCATGAGAATAATATTCCGAACACGGCATTCCATTCTCGCTGTGAAAATGATCGGTTCCGAGTGATTCCATTTGGTGTTATAAATCACCCTTCTAGGTTTATAGAATTTAGGAACTCGATCTTACAGACTTAGATATACTGAATTTGTTGTTGTCTTCATTGATGAAACACTCATATACAGTGTGTTAGAAGGGGGTCATGCATAAAACATTAGGATGGTCCTAGGTTTTATTTTTGGGAACCAACATTATGGTAATCTCACAAAGTGTAAGTTATGGTCCATGAATTTTAGTTCCTATGATATATAATTTCTACTCTTAGTTTAGCTATGGACATGGTGAATATCAATCTAGTGATTACATGGGGTCCACCCAAGACCATGCCGGTTGTGAGAAGTATTCTTGACTTGGAATGGTTCTACGAATGTTTTTTTAAATACTTCTATATGATTTAGTCCCTATAACATCCTTGATGTGGAATGGGAAGTTGTTTACATAGAAAAGCTAATTCCATGGTTCTTTTGAGGATTCACGGTTGAGTATGATAATTGATGTTATTTTGTGACTACTAGATGGGGGTTTGTTTTATCTACTGTATTAAGATCCCTCTGGTGATTGTTTTAGTAGTGTGTTTATGTAGAGGAATGAAGTTATCATGTATCGACTGAGGTACTTGATGCCCCATGAGAATAGCAAAAATACTCACAGCCTAGAGATCACAAAGATGTTCTTTTCTCTGAGGATGTAGAGGGACTATCTTCTAGGAGAGAGATTTTTTTGAATAATTGGACCATTAGAGTCATAGGTATGTCTTCATGAAGAGATACAAAAACATGAGATAGAGGCACTGGATGGAGTTCATGTATGAATATGACATTGAAATTTTCAATACTCTTATGATGGGAAATATGGTGGAATATTCCATTAGTAGGAATTCATAGTCACATTTGGTGCTGGATGCATCTATAAAGTTGGATTCCTTAAAGAAAAACCAATTTGAGTCGGAGGGTAGATCATTTCTTCAATTGAAGTTGTTGACTCCTCCACTCCCTCTATGTGTGTGTGTGTGTCCATATTGGGATACATCGATTATGAGTTCATGTGTGACCATATATTCGTAGGAGATTTACGAAATTTATTTAATAAAGGTGGAAATCACAACATCCTTTTCTAGGGATGGAATCTGTTCCTAGTCATGATCTGGTAGGAAGTGATGAGATATTTCCACACATCTACTTTCCCTATACATCCTAATGTGGGAAGATGGACTGGACCTTTAATGGTAGTTTTCGTGGGCCGATATGAGATGGAGTGTGTTCAAGATTCTCTCTCAATACCTCCCCTGTTAGAAGGTGAGGGCTAAGCATAAGGTTCTGATAGTTTTGTTGTAGACCCTTGAAATACAATAGTAGAAATAGGATGGGATATATATGGAATTTTTGATAGGGTTTCCAGGAATAGTGAGCGGGCATGACTCTATCAGGGTGATAATTGACTGACTCATGATGTTGTTTCACTTCCATGAAATCATGTAGAAGTGTTTGGTGGATAGTTTATCAAATTCGTACCTACATGATATTGTCCACCTTTAGGGGTTTCCCTTGAATATTGTATCTGACTATGACGTGTGGTTTGTTTCACCACTATGGAGAGGCCTGAATGAAGCATTTGGGACCCATATGAGGATGATTATAACCTTCCACCCCTATAAAAATAGAAATATATAACACACTATATAGATGTTAGAGGATTTTAGGATGGCTTACAAGTTACGATTTTCCCAAATCTAGGTGGATGATTTGTCATTGATAGAATATTCAAACAATAATAAATATTATTATACTATTGAAATTAAACCTTTTAAGACCTTGTATGGGATGCCCTACAAGTCACCCTTGTGATTGATAGAGATTGGTGAGACATCTTTTGTTGAACAGGAGATGGTTCATGTGATGAAGGGAATGGTCCAGGTCATCTTTGAGAATATGAGTACAATCTATAGTATGAATAAATATTTCATATATCAACATCATAGGCCCCTATAGTTTGATTAGGAAGACCGCATTTTCCTAAGAGTCACCCCATGATGAGGATTGTGGAGATTTTCCCTCAGAGTCAAGTTATCCCAAAGATTAATCAGCATGTTCAAGATATTTTGTAGTGTTTGAATGGTTTCTTACCTCCTCTCCCTACCCCCAAGGTTAGATAAGGATTAAAATGTCTTCAATTTATCACAGTTGATGAGATACATGCATGATCCTATACACATTATTCATGGTGGTGATATTCACATTATGGGTAGATCCAAATTTGCAGAGCACCCTATGCCGATATGGGATCTGTAGAAGATGATATTTTATGGACGAACCCTTACCTTCATTCATATTTTATGGCATTATAGGCTATTATATGAGATCTCTAGTGAGTTGGAGAGAACAATTTTGGCTCATAATCCCGATAATATTTTTTACTTATTTCTTTTTGGGGACAAAAATATTGATGGAGGGAATAATATAAAGACCACTTTTTTTCATGTACGACCTTCAAATATATCAAGAATTATTTTTGGATCTAGGAGCTGAGAGAGCTTATGATTTTGAGACCCAATGTGTCCAAAATTAATTTTATAAAAATATTAAATATATTTTGTATCATGTACACACAATTTAATAAAGAAAATAGTATAATAATTAAATATATTATTGGATCTAATATTTGAGATCGTGTCTTAATCTGAAATGTTATTTATACCCATGTATCATCCAATAATGGATCTTTGGGGGCAGTTCGAATAAATTCTGTCGTTGGACGGTCCATTTAATAATTTAAATTTAATGACCTAAAATTAGAATCCATCTTTAAATATCCTTCTATGGAATATTTATCGGGTTATCCTCATAAACCGAGGATCATTGATAGTAGTTCCTTCCACCCTCTTAATGTATAATTGGAATCGAATGATGATGAAACTCTTGATCCATTTGAATCGAGGCACAATGAATTAAAGTCTTCTCTCATCCATTGGTGAGAACATTTTTCATTGAAAAATAATAAAATGTTAAGGTAGGGATATACAATTGGTGAATTCTACTAAAATTGATAAATAATTTGATGATGGTCATACTATTATTTTGAAATGTGTTCATATTAGTCTATTACATGAGCCAATGAATCAGTTTAAATTTTTTATTTAGAATTTCCCAGGTTTTTTGCCTCAGGTATCCCAAGATATGTTTTTTCATATAACTATTTCAAAAATGATTTTTTCACATTTTTCCTTGTTTCTCTACACTCCTTTATTCACACTCTTCACAGATTGGCCTATGGGGCTTAGTTTGACATAGGTGGGGGGATTGAGCAAGATAGGACCCCTCATATTTGTAGAGGATTTATTTTTGAAAAAATTATTGAATAATCAATGGTGGATTAAAAGGATTTTTGGGATGTGGGTGATTCTACAATGGATTTTTAGATATTTGAGGAAACATAAAAAAGAAATAGGTGATAATTTACATACAGTAGATCAAAACACTAATGAAAATCCATTTTCAGACCAACCGGTAGCCAGAAACAACAAACTAAGGCTTCCCCCATTTAGTTTTGGGAATGAAAAATGCATGGGTCGATACGACGTAGGTGAATTTGGAACACAAAACGTAGATCCTATTTTCATTGAAAACACTGACTATTATATGTAAAATGTGATGAACACCTGTCATGTAGTATCCAATCAACTGTGGAACTGGGTTTTTTCGAATGTTAAGGATCACATGCAAGGTGACCCTCCCCTAGTGAAAATGACTTGTTGCATAGCACACTGGTAGGGACCCATGTGGGAGGAAACACCATGTACTAGAGTAAATGGACATGGTAAGGTATGTATAGACATGACTAGGAGAATGGGGAGGACCACATGTTGATAAGGCACACTATGTAGTCCCTTTACACACCATAATGTGTTATATGTATATTTTTTCATGTACTAGTTTGAACCATGCTAGTTATATGAGCAAAACCACACACCATGTGTGTAACCATACACATTTTTTAATCCAAACTAATTTTCAAGGAACCTTATTCCTCTCATATCTTCTTCATTTGGACTTATAATTTTACTTGTGAGTAGCTTATCCTAACTGTTTGTTTCACATAGGATATGATGAGGTAATTTTTAGTTTATTTTTATATTACATGTCATATGTTCTAAGTGTTATGCTTCATTAGGTAATTATCTATGACTGTAGTGATGGTTAAGTATCATTACAGTGGTATGACCAGGTGTCATTAAGGCATGTGTCTTTTATCCACTGACTAGTACCCTAGATGGAATATCTTTTAGGTACTCTATCTTCCATTTGAACCCCCTACTAGATAGGGTTTGGGTCCTCTTTACACTTTGTGGTACCCCTTGTTGGACTATGGAATGTGTCCTCTATCTACTGAGGGGATCCCTCTGTCAGACAGGGTGTGGGTACTCTATAAAATTAGCGGTACCCCCTGACACATTTGGTATCTGGTCGTCTACATAGATATTTCCCCCCCTCAACTGTATGACATAGTGTTATGGCATTGAACCTCTACATGGTCACTTCTATGGTCAAACAAGTGATACATTGGGCATTACTGATGGATAGTATAGAACTGATGGCACTCCATTCCTAGGCTAGGCTATGATATGGGGATCCAATTTCTCTATATTTTTTATTTATTTTTTTTAGAATATATATATATATATATTTATATATATTCATGTATTTGGATTATTTTTACTCATTTTCTTTACGTTGAGTAGTTTATTCCAATTGGGTCTCTCACTATTCCACCTTCATCGTTCGGGGTGTCCTACTGGGTATATATATATATACTCACCCCTACATGGGAGTTTTCCACTTGTGTCGTGTCTTATGTTTATGATATAATGGTCAATGGTTAATACATAACATCATTAGGATATGATGTGAATTTTTTCAAGTATGATGTTCTGAGCTTGCTGGTTCGCTACTAGGCTCTCTCATAATTTTATTTTTTTATTTTTTTCAAGTTGGGACATATTTCTCATTGGGTTTGTATTATTCAACCTTTTACTTTCTATTATTACACTATTGTACTCCATTGTATTCCTTATTGGGTTTTCATGCATGGTTGTTATTAAAGATATTTCCTCTTTTTCATTTATTCCGTTGTACTCCTACATGTATATGGTCTGGTGTGTTCGTACAAGTACATAACACAAAGTACCACCATATAACATATTAATTTCAACTCTTTTTTCTATCCCTTAGCTTATGGAGGCAGGCTTCAAAGGGTTCAGATCAATCTCCATTGGGTCGATTTGTTACAACAAGGCCATAATTATAAAATTTATTTATTTATTAAATAACTAATATGTATTATTATGGATTCAATTAAAAAATTAAATGATGGAGGAATGGTTCATTATCCTAGTAATGAAAATGGAATTAAGATGAATAACAATTAAAAAATATGACATTATTTATTGAATAAAATTATTATTTATTTTTTTGACTCGACACAAGACATGATAAAAGAATAATATTATTATTATTACGAATACTAATACTACTAATTTTCATTTAGAATTTATTTTATTTTTTATTTGATTAAGGGTCATTGTGTTTTTGTAATTAATAAATCAATTGTATATATTAATTTGTTATTCCATTTTTCTTTATGTGAATTAATTTGTGGTGAATTTATTTTTTTATAAACAATATACTCTCTAATAAAATTTTTTAATAATGAAAATATATATAGTTTCTCTAAATACTAAAGAACTCCTCCACCTCCATCCTCTATATAAATAATTAGAAAACCAAATATGTGATCATTAAACAATCAAGGATTGTTTTGTAATCAAAATTGAGAAACAATTAAATTGGATCATCCATCCTAGAACCTATAGTTAAATTGGTTTCATTAGATAACAAAGTAGCATGTGTGGATACCACTACATGGTTTTTACTTTGGATCCTCTTGTAGAAAATATTGTACTACTCAAATGTGATTGAATTAATAAAATTCTACATTGAAAAATTATATCAATACCAAGGTATCTAAATGTTATTTAATTTATTATAAATTAAATAAAATATCTTATATTATGTGTTCCATGATAATTTTTCATGTTTCATTAGGTAGACTCATCATACATGATGATAAATTGTCGTATTCTTATAGATTATTTTTTGAGTCTAGAAAAATCCAAATTTTCCATGGGCTCTACCAGTTCTTTCGTTGTGACCAAAACCATCAAAAATAACTCGTAAAATGGGAGGACATCGACTCTTTAACCTACACCCAAAAAAACATCTCTACAATGTATATAATAGATAAAGATAGATAATTAATCCAATATCAATATATAATACATGATCAAAATTATAAGGCCCCAGCCTTAAACCTTACTTAATCTTGAGTTATTACAAGATTACACATTGAGGATCTTTTCGGGTTTAGAGTTTTAGAGAATTAGATCATAAAACATGCATTACATTCCAAATATAAACAAAGTGGTTACATAAAGATAGTAATCTTCCTTCCCATAAATGGAAACACATTTAAAATAAAACATGGATTTTTTCTTGACACATCCTTGACTCTATCATCTTATCATGTACCTTTCCCTTGACCTGTGAAAAACATTTCAAAAACATGGGATGAGCATAAAAACTCAGTATGGGTTATAAAAAAAACATGGAAAGGAAACATGAGTTCATATATACATAAGAATGAAATCATACTTTACCCATAAAACATAGGCACTTTAACATACCCCATAAAATCATGAATAAATCATAGAAATCATAAGACATAAAGGTAACATGAGGCATTCATAAAATTCTTACGTAGGGAGTAACCCTCTTGGTTACGTTTGGAATACCCATCACAGTATATTCCCTAAAATATCTTCAGAGAAACCTTAACGTTTTACTCCTTCACGTTACCCAATGCATTGGAGAGCTATAACGGGCTCACCCGCCCTTAGTTTATCACGGAACCACTCGTCTTCATAATAATGCCCAAGAACCATAACACAATCATATCACATAAAACATGCATAAAGGAAACATAAAATTTCCACATTTCAATCATGAGATATCAATACAACACATTGATATAAAAACATTATGAAAACCATTTTCAATACCAAAATAAAAGAAAAGTAAAACATGGTATTTAGTTTTCTTTTAAAAAGAAGGTATGGCTTGTAGAGGAAGTCGAAACTCAAATAACGGTCACGACGGCAGAGAAGTCGCTGTCGCCGCATACATACGACAAAAGCATTCCCTTTTGTCGTTTAGTAAACGCTTCGTATAAAAAAGATTCCTTTTGAATAAACGTAAAAGTCAAAGTGGTTTATACACCGTATAAAAGAAAGTTGTGTATAAAATAAAATATGCCTCAACGAAAGGAGATTGAGACGAAGTCCCATACCTCGTATCCGACTTGACCCGACCGTTCTTTAATCTCCTGAATAATAAACTTGAGTTAATCTCTACTTGCTTATGAATCTTTTAAAGTTCATTATTCCTTTTATACCATGTTATGGACATCATGTCATCATTTAAGTTAATAATGTTCATTTTGTCGGTATTTGGTTCTTAAGTCAAAAATAGACTTCTTACACTTACATGTTGTTAATTTGGTCAAAGGTTAATTATATCCAGAATGGTATTCATGATGTATATATCATATATTTCATATATATCCAGTAAATACATGCATTTATAATATTACATAATCATTTAGATGTAAGAAATGAAATGCACCGTTCATGGAGACGGTAAGCCGTACGTACGCATGAACGCTACTTTCATTTCTATTTCGTATTTTATAGAATAAAATCATAATGATATAAAAGTATATTATAATTCCAGTATAATATCATATATAATATCATAGTTCCATCCTTTATATGTCCCACATATGGTATTTAACGAATCAAATCACTTTGAGGGGGCGGTAGTCCGCACTTCCTAAAATGAAGATATCGTGTTTACCCATAATGGAAACCATAAAGGTTTGCCTAAAATGAAAAAAAACAGAAGCTTAAGGAAAACATAAAAATATTATATATCATATATAAAAATAGAGACATCATAATGGCCACCTTTGAAGGTGTTAAATGAGTGTTGAACAATCATCGTTTCGGGAGGCAGAATTTCGCCATCCACGGAAACCGTATGTTCTTTAACCATTTGATGTAGTTGTGTGAGATTGTAGCTCAAATAAATCATATAAAAACATCCTAGTATATTTAATATACTGGTGTTGTTACAAAATAAGTAAATAAAAAGAGTTTAGGGGGTTGGAGAAGCAAAATAAAACAAATGAACATGAGAGAATGAATTACCTTTAAAAGTGTATCTCCTTTTGATTTGATCCTAAAGGCTTCCTTTAAAAGGATTATGCCCAAAGGAAATCCTCTAGGATGAGGAGAGGGATGTGGGGAGAGTAAATGGGCAGGGGTTGGCCGAGCCAAAGGCTTGAGTAGTGTGTGAAATAAGGTAGAGGTGGGGGCCTTTTATAAGAGGAGAGGAGAGCACTTTTGGAAAGTAAAGAAATATTACATTATTTGAAAATGTGTTTCGGTTTTAAAAGGTCCCACATTGATATAATTCGTGGATAAGGTGATAAGGGTTTCTAAATCCACTCAACAAATTGGTTTTGGCCATGTGTAGTTCATAGATTTTACATTGTCTTTCCATTTTATTTAAATCGTCAAATAATGATGTCATCGCTGCATCATTATTATGTCATAAATAATTTAATTTATTTAATGTCTAAAAATCATAAAAAAATACTATGATGTAGGAAATCTTTTTAGCTTTCCAATTACTATTTATAATCAAAAATCTGATCTTTATAACCCCATGTAAAAATTGTTTTCGTAAAACATCTCTTGTTTGTGTCATTTTTACTTTAACATTTAATAAAACGTTATTTATGTAATTTCCCAACAAAAGTGGATCCATGGTGTCCCCAAGTTGACCCATGGCTTGTCTTGGTCGGCCATGACACAAAGAATAAGTTTGGGACATGAGTCTAGGTCATTTCATATTATTAAAGCATTATTTATACCTTAAACTACACTAATTACCACTAATCGCGATTAAAAACATAATAAGTTACTATTCACCAAAAATTATTTTAATCTCATTGAACCACATTTTACTTCTTAATGACAACCATGTATGTCAGATTTTCAAAATTTAATACACATTAGTGGTAAACTTTCATTTAACTGAAAAATCAGTTTGCTTGATTACCACTTAGTGGTTTCACTATTCATCAAAAATTGAAGTTTTTCAGAAAATTACCAAAAATTCACCCTAAGCTATATTTGATATTCCAAATTCAAAAATGAAGTCTATTTTACAAAATTAAATACATATAAGTCAAATTAATTAATTTAATAATTAATTCCCGCTGCCAGAGCAAATAGCGTGTTTTTACAAAACAATAAGTATCAAAAGATTGACACCAGTTTAAGTCTAATTTCAAAGTGAAATTGATTCCAATGACCACCATTGGATAAAATGGTAAAAATATATTCCAATTTCACTTCAAAACCAATTCAAAACATAATCTAATCATATAAATAAATTATATTAAAAAGCAGTTGTGTTGTAAAATGCAGTATTTTTCACTATTCATTAAAAAATGAACATTGTCAGAAAAATACCAAAAATTCACACAAGGTAAATTTTGATGTCCCAATCATAAAGAATAAGTTTATTTTGACAAACATAGTTTATAAAATTGTCAAAATATAGATTCAAAAAGGGTTTCCCATCATAAGGTACTAAAACAATCTTTTAAGAATATTAGTGTATTCCATGCATAAGATTGTATTTATTTTTATTTTAAGCCTCTATAACACTATCTTAATCATTAATAGACATAGATAAAAATATCTATTATTCATTACTTACTTGGGATGTTATATCCTTCCCCCCTTTAGAAAATTGCGTCCCTCCAATTTATTTACTTATCGAATAAATGGGGGTACTTATCCCTCATTGCATTTTCAGATTCCCATGTTGCCTCTTCAATCATTTGGTTTTTCCACAAAACCTTTACCTGGTGAATCACCTTATTCCGTAACACTTGCTCCCTGTGGTCAAGAATCTGGACCGGTTGTTCCTCATAAGATAGGTTCTCTTCCAGCTGAACTACCTCTGGACTCAAAACATAAGATGGATCTGGCATATACTTTCTCAACATCGAAATGTGAAAAACATTGTGTACCTGAGATAAACTCGGAGGTAAAGCCACTCGGTATGCAACTGATCCAACTCTTTCCAGAATTTCATATGGTCCAATGAACCTTGGACTCAACTTTCCTTTCTTACCAAATCTCATCACACTTTTCCAAGGAGAAACCTTGAGAAAAACATGATCACCTACCTAGAAAGATAGATCCTTCCTCCGGTTATCCGCATAACTCTCCTGCCTGCTCTGAGCTGTTCTCATGTGTTTCTGAATCAGCTGAACTTTTTCTGCCATCTCTTCTACCAATTCTGGTCCCATCAACTTCCTTTCACCCACTTCGTCCCAGAAAGCTGGAGTTCGACACCGCTTCCCATATAATGCCTGAAATGGTGCCATCTGTATACTGGAATGAAAACTGTTATTATATGAAAATTCAACCAAAGAAAGATGTTGGTCCCAACTTCCCTGATAATCCATAGAACAAGCTCGTAGCATATCCTCCAATGTCTGAATTGTTCGTTCTGACTGTCCATCTGATTGAGGATGAAAAGCTGTACTAAAATTTAATTCAGTACCCAACGACTTCTGAAGGCCTTTCCAAAAGTTAGAAGTAAACCTGGGATCACGATCCGATACAATGGAGAGAGGAACTCCATGTAACCTGACTATCTCTTTAAGATACAAACGGGAAAGTTGATCAAGAGAGAAAGTATCTCGTATAGCAAGGAAATGAGCAGATTTGGTCAAGCGATCAACAATAACCCAGATTTCATTATTACCTCGAGATGTCTTCAGTAATCCAACAACAAAGCCCATGGATATATTCTCCCATTTCTACTCTAGCACTGGTAAAGGCTGAAGCATCCCTTTTGGTAACTGCCGCTCTGCTTTAACCTGCTGACAAGTCAAACACTTCACAGTAAAATCAGCAATATCTCTTTTCATTCCATCCCACCAGTAATACTCCCGCAGATCACTATACATCTTAGTACTGCCCAGATGAACTGAAAACGGAGAACTATGAGCTTCACATAACAACTCTCTCTTCAACTGTGAATCACAAGGCACACACAATCTCTTCCCAAATCTCAAAACGCAATCATTATCAATGTTGAATTCAGGCAACTTACCTTTCTGAACCAGCTCTACCTTTTTCTGTAACTCACTATCTTGCTTCTGTTCTTGATTGATTCTATCTGATAGAGATGATCTCACTGATACCTGAAACAAAACAGGACTTCCTGCACCAACAACTTCTATGCCAAAGTTCATCAAATCCTTAACCAAAGGATCACGTTCCAAACGCAACATTGCTAATGAAGCATTACTTTTTCGACTCAAAGCATCAACCACTTTATTTGCTTTTCCCGGATGGTAATGAATTGTACAATCATAATCCTTGATTAATTCCAGCCATCTCCTTTGTCTCATGTTTAACTCTTTCTGAGTGAATATATACTTTAAACTTTTGTGATCGGTATATATTTCACACTTTACTCCATACAAATGATGCCTCCAAATTTTTAAAGCAAAAACAACAGCAGCTAATTCCAAATCATGTGTAGGGTAATTTACCTCATGAGTTTTCAACTGTCGTGAAGCATAAGCAATTACCTGATCATTATGCATTAGGACGCAACCAAGTCTTTTCAATGAAGCATCACTGTATATAACAAACTCACCATTCCTGGAAGGTAGTGCCAAAACTGGAGCATTCACCATTCTTCTTTTCAATTCCTGAAAACAATCATCACATTCTTTTGTCCAGATAAACTTAACACCCTTCCGAGTTAGCTTAGTCATTGGACTAGATAACCGTGAAAAATTTCTAACAAACCTTCGGTAATAGCCCGCCAAACCAAGGAAGCTACGAATCTCGGTTACATTTTTGGGTCTTGGCCATTCTTCCACAACTTTTGTTTTTGCAGGATCAACAGTTATTCCATATTTAGAAACAATGTGACCAAGGAAAGAAATTTGTTGCAACCAAAACTCACACTTGCTGAATTTCCCATACAGTTTCTTTTCTTTTAGGGTTTGCAAGATAACCCTTAAATGTCTTTCATGATTTTCTTTACTTTTAGAAAACACCAAAATATCATCAATGAAAACCACCACAAACTTATACAAGACTCATGGAAAATTCTATTCATTAAGTCCATGAATACAGCAGGTGCATTGGTTAGCCCAAAAGGCATTACTACAAATTCATAATGGCCATATCTCGTACGGAACGCGGTCTTCAGAATATCTTCCTCCTTTACCTTCAGCTGATGGTTCCCCGATCTCAAGTCAATCTTTGAAAAGAACTGAGCTCCCTGGAGCTGATCAAACAAATCATCGATATGAGGCAAAGGATATTTGTTCTTAACAGTGATATTATTCAAGGCTCTATAATCAATGCAAAGTCTCATAGAACCATCTTTCTTTTTAACAAATAAAACAGGAGCACCCCATGGTGATGTGCTAGGTCTAATGAAACCTTTCTCTAATAAATCTTGAAATTTCTCCTTCAACTCTAAAAGTTCAATTTGTGCCATTCGATAAGGGGGTTTTGAAATTGGCTTAGCATCAGGAACTAAGTCAACAGTAAACTCAACTTCCCGATCTGGTATTATTCCAGGCAACTCATCAGGAAAAACATCAGGATACTCATTTACCACTGGCACATCATTAATCTGAATAGTTCCTTTATTTTCAACGACGTGTGCAAGGTAACATTCATTTCCATCTTTTACAAGTTTCTCGGCCTCTTGATATGTTATCAAAAGTAAGGGTTCATTATTGTAAACAAACTGAAATTATTTCTGAAAAGAAACTTCTTTAGCTCTTCAGTCAATCTTAGCATGGTAAATAGAGATCCAATCCATACCCAGGATAACATCAAACTCTACTAGAGGTAGAACAATAAGTTTTGCAAGTAGGTTCTTTCCACAGATAAGGATAGGAAGATTCTTATAAATTCATTTTGCCTCGACATTTCCCCCAGGCGTTTTTACCAAAAGTTCAGGAGTCATTTCTTGAGATGGTATTCCCATTTTACTAGAAAAGGTTTCAGAGATGAAAGAATGTGTAGACCCCGAATCAAACAACACACTGGCATAATCTGAAAAAACAAACAAAGTACCTGATACAACTTCATTTGATGGCCCGACATCTGCTGAAGTGGTTGCAAAGGATTTCACTACCCCTTTCTGCTTGTAGTCCAACTGCTTCCCATCACTCAAGCTCCTTGTCGGACACTCGTTTGCATAGTGACCCATCTCATTGCACTTATAACATTTCACTAACTGTAAATCAAATTTGTTCTTACCTTCACCTTGATCCTTTTCAGTGCAATCACGAGCCTTATGTCCCATCTTACCACATCGGTAGCACTTCCCAGAATTCAGAAGACATTCCCCAGCATGCCTTTTTCCACATTTATCAAAAACTGGAAACTTAGTTCTCTTACCATCAGACTTTTTTGAATAATTCTTACCTTTCTCCTGCCACCTCGGTCTCTTCTTCTGCTGGTTGTTATAGAACACTTGGTCATCGGAAAACTCCATTTCCACCTTCTCAGCACATCGAACAAGCTTTTCATAACTTTTAAACTCACGAGAAGCTAATGCCCTTAGATATTTTGGCTTTAATCCTGAGTAAAAACGATTGATTTTACTATCAAGGTCTCGGATAAAATTTGGAGCATACCTTGCCAATCGAGTGAACCTTTCTTCATAGGCAGCCAATGAGTCTTCCTCTTGCCTCAATTCCAAGAATTGCTTTTCCATCCGAAGTCGAACAGACTTAGGAAAATACTTCTCAAGAAACATACCTTTGAATTCATCCCAGTCAAGAGCATCAATCTCATCAGCGTCCCTGAAATTTTTAACCATAGACCACCACTGATCTGCTTCACCCTCCAAACGGTAAATAGCAAGACTAACCTTTTGATTGTCTGAACACCCCATGACATCAAAAATCTTCTCCAGTGCTTTAATCCACCCTTCAGCTAGCACAGGGTCAGATGATCCTCTGAATGATGGTGGATGTTGCCTCATGAAATGTTCCACCACTGACATGTTCCTCTGTGGTTGATCTGGCTGATCTCGTGCATGGATACCACCACCATTTATTTCTTGAGTCAACTGCGCTATTACTGCAACAAACTGTTCAGTTCCAATTCCGACCATTTCTGGATGCTGATTCGAAAGGTTATTTCCATCTGTATTCCTTCCTAGCACTGCTTCCCTGTTTCCTCTGCGGAAAACCATTCTGAACAAACATGTCTTAGATGAAGCAACATGGTAATCTTTAAATGCTATATCATTTCAAAAAAAAAATATTTTTGGATAATCATTTAATAGAATTCTAACTCCTAAAGTTATCTAAACCGACCTTTGATACCAACTATAAGGCCCCAGCCTTAAACCATACTTAATCTTGAGTTATTACAAGATTACACATTGAGGATCTTTTTGGGTTTAGAGTTTTAGAGAATTAGATCATAAAACTTGCATTACATTCCACATATAAACAAAGTGGTTACATAAAGATAGTATTCTTCCTTCCCATCAGTGGAAACACATTTAAAATAAAACATGGATTTTTTCTTGACACATCCTTGACTCTATCATCTTATCATGTACCTTTCCCTTGACCTGTGAAAAACATTTCAAAAACTTGGGATGAGCATAAAAACTCAGTATGGGTTATAAAAAAAACATGGAAAGGAAACATGAGTTCATATATAAATAAGAATGAAATCATACTTTACCCATAAAACATAGGCACTTTAACATACCCCATAAAATCATGAATAAATCATAGAAATCATAAGACATAAAGGTAACTTGAGGCATTCATAACATTCTTACGTATGGAGTAACCCTCTTGGTTACGTTTGGAATACCCATCACAGTATATTCCCTAAAATCTCTTCGGAGAAACCTTAACGATTCACTCCTTCGCGTTACCCAATGCATTGGAGAGCTATAACGGGATCACCCGCCCTTATTTTATCACGGAACCACCCGTCTTCATAATAATTCCCAAGAACCATAACATAATCATATCACATAAAACATGCATAAAGGAAACATAAAATTTCCACATTTCAATCACGAGATATCAATACAACACATTGATATAAAAACATTATGAAAACCATTTTCAATACCAAAATAAAAGAAAAGTAAAACATGGTATTTAGTTTTCTTTTAAAAAGAAGGTATGGCTTGTAGAGGAAGCCAAAACTCAAATAACGGTCACGACGGCGGAGAAGTCGTTGTCGCCGCATACGTACGACAAAAACATTCCCTTTTGTCGTTTAGTAAATGCTTCGTATAAAAAAGATTCTTTTTGAATAAACGTAAAATTCAAAGTGGTTTATACACCGTATAAAAGAAAGTTGTGTATAAAATAAAATATGCCTCAACGAAAGGAGATTGAGACGAAGTCCCATACCTCGTATCCGACTTGACCCGACCGTTCTTTAATCTCCTGAATAATAAACTTGAGTTAATCTATACTTGCTTATGAATCTTTTAAAGTTCATTATTCCTTTTATACCATGTTATGGACATCATGTCATCATTTAAGTTAATAATGTTCATTTTGTCGGTATTTGGTTCTTAAGTCAAAAATAGACTTCTTACACTTACATGTTGTTAATTTGGTCAAAGGTTCATTATATCCAGAATGGTATTCATGATGTAGATATCATATATGTCATATATATCCAGTACATACATGCATTTATAATATTACATAATCATTTAGAGGTAAGAAATGAAATGCACCGTTCATGGAGACGGTAAGCCGTACGTACGCATGAACGCTACTTTCATTTCTATTTCGTATTTTATAGAATGGAATCATAATGATATAAAGGTATATTATAATTCCAGTATAATATCATATATAATATCATAGTTCCATCCTTTATATGTCCCACATATGGTATTTAACGAATCAAATCACTTTGAGGGGGCGGTAGTCCGCACTTCCTAAAATGAAGATATCGTGTTTACCCATAATGGAAACCATAAAGGTTTGCCTAAAATGAAAAAAAACAGAAGCTCAAGGATAACATAAACATATTATATATAATATATAAAAATAGAGACATCATAATGGCCACCTTTGAAGGTGTTAAATGAGTGTTGAACAATCATCGTTTCGGGAGGCAGAATTTCGCCATCCACGGAAACCGTATGTTCTTTAACCATTTGATGTAGTTGTGTGAGATTGTAGCTCAAATAAATCTTATAACAAATTTACCCTAAGCTATATTTGATATTCCAAATTCAGAAAATTACCAAAAATTCACCCTAAGCTATATTTGATATTCCAAATTCAAAAATGAAGTCTATTTTACAAAATTCAATACATATAAGTCAAATTAATTAATTTAATAATTAATTCCCGCTGCCAGAGCAAATAGCGTGTTTTTACAAAACAATAAGTATCAAAAGATTGACACCAGTTTAAGTCTAATTTCAAAGTGAAATTGATTCCAATGACCACCATTGGATAAAATGGTAAAAATATATTCCAATTTCACTTCAAAACCAATTCAAAACATAATCTAATCATATAAATAAATTAGATTAAAAAGCAGTTGTGATGTAAAATGCAGTATTTTTCACTATTCATTAAAAAATGAACATTGTCAGAAAAATACCAAAAATTCACACAAGGTAAATTTTGATGTCCCAATCATAAAGAATAAGTTTATTTTGACAAACATAGTTTATAAAATTGTCAAAATATAGATTCAAAAAGGTTTCCCATCATAAGGTACTAAAACAATCTTTTAAGAATATTAGTGTATTCCATGCATAAGATTGTATTTATTTTCATTTTAAGCCTCTATAACACTATCTTAATCATTAATAGACATAGATAAAAATATCTATTATTCATTACTTACTTGGGATGTTACAAAAATCCTAAAAAATCTGAACCTAAAACATATGAGGATAAAGGATCGATGCAATAACCTACACAAAAAACAATTCATATGTTATTATCACCTTTAGGAACCACTAATATCTTTCTCCATCAACACAATATCAACCCAAATCACTGATGAACTATTCATCAAGTGCATAATATAGTACATATGTGAAAGAAAACTGATGCAGAGGTGAGTATATACATACACATTAAGATGATACCAAAACCATAAAGTAATAAACAAAGTACAAGTTAGATAAGAACCACTAAGGAATAAAATAACCTACTCAGAGAAGAATAAATTATAATAAAACCAATATATGATTTTGGACAGAGATATCAAGGATCCATGTTCCACTTTTCATATCCAAGTATATCAAAAATAATTTTTCTCCCAAGGAAAACAAACAATCCGGCAACACAGATTATCCAAACTCATGTCCTCTCACTAAATGTTGTTGAGGGCCCACTACTCTCTAAAATATGTGTAATTTTTGGGATTATAAATCTCTTGATGGAGGACCCACTTTACATGGAACAAGTTCACCAAATGAATAACTTAATCCCAAAATAGAGGACTCACACCATGATGGTTTTGGAACATCGATCATTGAGAATTAATCAATATTGACCCTATGGATGACCCAAAACTTTTTGAAGTGGAATGGAGTATTAATACATGAAAATAAATATAGGGGACCCTAACCCCATGAATTTTGTTGTGTTTTGAACTCTAATACCCTATAGAGAACTAGCATTCTCTAATTGACTCGAATCTACGGGTGAACCAGACCTTAGGAAAATGTATTCTCATCACACCCCATCAAAGTCATCACCCCTATAGAGATAATTATAACAAACATCTATTAACACCTAAATTCTCACATGTGATTCCAAATAGGGACCTATCATTAAATTATAAAAACAAAAATCCCTTAATATAGGATATCACATATTCCTAATTCATCCTGGGGTGGAATGATCAGTTAATCTCCATAAAAAATTCATGTCAAATCATTTTTTACAGTGATGGAAACAATCATTTTGTGATCCATTCTACCATGTTGTAATTATAGACCCGTTGGTTTCAATACAAAATCTAAACTCTTCCCACCACAGTTGATTCACTCAAACACCATCACCACATGGAAACTACACATCTTCACAACATCTACCACCTCCATATTGAACCCAAAATAACCATGTCATGGTAAACCACATATATTATATACTCAGAAACTTATATATTATACATAATATTAAAACCCTTTACTCTTATGTACCTATAGGAAGGGGTGGTCACACTATATTATGTAGTTTTATGGTGTAACCCACACATTAAGGCTACGGGGGTAACAAAACCCAACATCACATTACGGAATGCCTTTTCATGATAGATAAGGACCCTAAATATCATAAACATACTAATATCAACATTCTTATCCAATTCCATCACATACATTCCATACATCCACAGTTGATAAACCAAATATGAATTCCACCATTGAAAAGTGCTTCAAATAAAATAAATCCTAATAAAAAGTATGTTATTTTATTTCATCGCTATGTATTGTGATATTGAATATGTAAAACTAGTCGATGATAGTTTATTGTCACATATGTAAATTCTTATAAAAATATCTTGGGATTAATGGATGTAATATCATATTAAAAATAATAAATACAAAATAGACATATTCATAATTTAATAATTATATAATATATAATGAGATGATAAAGGAGTATTACCTTGGATCCCATTAATAGATTTTTCACAAATCCTTGTGCTAAAAAATAAGGGATCACCACACGATCATCACTAGTTAAAGGATCATTTATGTTAAGAAGTTCTCCTAAAATAAACCACTAAAGGATGATGGGTCCAAGGTGGAAAATAAAATTTGAGGGAGAGAGGGTTTCAACTGCTATTTAATATAAGGTTTTGGGTCATCCCTATCATTGTAAAATATAAACTATTTTGGTGAAAATTCCACAAGTATTCTTAAAAATTCTAAAAAAGTTCACATTAAAATCCCCATCACCACAGAACAAAATTAATAATATTTGAATAAAAAATAGATAGATTTCATTAATGAGACTATTAGGGAAATATATAGAATTGATAGAGAAAAACATAATTCATTTTATTACGTATGTTAATAGAGTTCACCTTTCATTTTTGGGACCAAACCTGATTTGAAATACATAATTAAGTATGTTTGGATAGGTGTTATATCAGGGTGGGTACCATGATAATAATATTCTTATTGTGTGAGTGATTGAGGATTGAGTTCACTAAAATAAAATTTATTTCACTTTAGAGATAGTAATTATTATGATATGTGACCCTGGTGGGTAATAAAATGTTGTGTGGTATAAAGGTATCCGATATATTATAGGAGAACCATTGGTTTAGATGACTAGGTTTATGACTCTTTGAGTTTAGTTCATAAAAAAGTATCTACGAAAATACCATGGTAGAAGTGTAAAATCATTACCAGGGGCTGAGGTGTGGAGTCCACAATGAGGGTGTTATTCATTGAATGAGGAGAGTGTATCATTCCATAAAATAGTTAGAGTTAGAAAGACTAAATGTCACTTCTCATATCAAAAGAGTAAACAATTCATTTTGGGAGTCTAACTGATTGGATCTCTATTTTTAAGAATTCCAATCCTATAATTGAGTGAGATGGGTGATCTCTTGGGATGTTTCTCATGGGTTTTATGAGTGAGGATAAAGAACACTAAAAGAAAATATGTAGGACTCTAGAGACACTCAATAAGATAATAAGTGAACCAAATTGGTAATAAAATATGTTTTCATTGGAAGGAAGCTAATGTATTGCTGTAGATACATGGGGTATGATGAATAGGTTCATTTCTCAGAGAGGTTGGGTCTTAAAAACTGAGAACCATGTATTGATAAAAATCGTTAATAAATCCCTAGAGATCATTATAATTCTCATAAAAAATATGGTTCAATCCCCATTGATTCATGATAATAGTTATCCCAATGTAATATCACTTCTATAAAATTAAACAAAATTTATGCTTTCCAAATGAATTCCACGATAAAATCTCATCCTTGTAGTGTAATACACCATGTATAAGATAAGAAAAGGGGTTACCCATATCTCATTATTATTTTTTAGTACTAATCCTAATACTCCATAACTCATCAGACTATAATCCCTATAACCACAATGCAGAGATAAAATTCATACTACAAATGAAAATAATTCCCTAAGGAGACTATATGATTAGAAAATTTTAAAAAAATTGAGATAAAAAATAATGTTTGTTACATACCCCCGCCGTCCAGTATATTTATCTAGAAAATATCATTATATTTGTAATGGTGATGGAACTAATCATGCATCTTATGATTTTTCAAAGTCACGTCAAGGGGTTCTCATAATAACCCGAAACTTATACTAAATGTATCACACAATCTCGAAGGGTTATCTCTTATTGATCTTTAATCTTTAATGGGTAATTTGAGAAGTTGGAATCTTCCTTGATATTTTGCTCACCAAAAACGTTAATGTGTTATAGATCATTCACATAAATCCATATATATGGCACATAGAAGTTGTTATTAACCAAATATAACTAATGGGGGAATGCTAGGTCGTAATCAAAATCACCCACCCTCTAAAAATATTTATTAAATTAATAAACATCAATTATTGTTTTATTCAATGGAAAAATATCCACAAATTGCATCATGTCTGGATCTTAAAAAACACAAGATCTTACACTCTAAACTCCAAAGGCCTCCATCATATGGTTGGGTAAGTATTATGGTATCATTTAATTATCCTCATTCCACATATAACTTTAAACTTCAATATCATGAACCATACAAACTCTTTTCCAATCAGTAAAAAATATCCAACCTTCATCCACCAAAGGGGTGGCCTACAGGGTCCCCCAAACTATTCCTTGAAATGTTTTATTCTTATAGGTGAGTGATAATTTTTTTTACATGAAATATATTAAAGATAATTGATACTCCCATGTCTATAAGAATCAATCATAAATCCCTCATCAGATACTCAATAACCTATATAGTTATCTATAACTGCACATCTATCAGATTTTGGATTTTCATACTCAAATAGAAGAACAAAAAACAAGATGAAAGTGGGTTGAATATTTTATCCATCAGTGACCACTATATCATATCATGACCCTTCACTGAGAAATGAATAATTAAGACAAATTATATTAATATACAATATAAATTCCTCTATAAAACCTATATGGGTTGATATAAACATGCTTGATCATGATAATTAGTATTCACCAACAGAGAGAAGAGGCACCAATAAACAAACACAAAAAATATCATCTATATAATAGGCCAAAAAATGATTTTCAATGTATTAGGGCATCTTCTTCATGTCTAGATATAATATTAAGGGCAGTTTGAAAGTATCAATGTACCACCTTAAGAAACATGAATAATATCATTATTCTTCATCAGAATATGAGGATGTTCTCCTGGACATAGGGAAATCAATTAGTTGTATTCCATAAGGAAATATGATCACACATGAACTCTAAATAAATTCTTCCCAATAAGAGCACCCTCATTCACTATATAAATAGATGTCAATCCACTATATATCAATGAAAAGACAGTTATCCTTCATCCACCAATGGAAAATGTGTCATGACCCACTGCTCAGTTACCTATTCCCCTAATTATGGTTGATATTTCTTTTAATGGGAATAAACCCCATACTTATTTTCCATGGAATATTGATTACCTCAAATTCACTGTCAAGAATTAACTTCAAACGTCACATATGTCTTGGATTAGGATAACTCTAGTGAAGATTCATTTGATACTTTTATTTTCTATATATAATATGAAGCACTCAATACAAAATTGGTGCCTCTAATACTAAATGTAAAAACATACTGCTAACGAACCCAAATCAAGGGTCATGTAGTTATTCATTTGAGTTCTTAACATTAAATATCCATAAGAATTAGACAACTATATTTACATCAAAACACATTAAATCCCAACTCCAAAAGTATCACAGAACACAATGTATCAAATTACATCAACTAAAAACATCATAATGGTAGAACTCATTAATATCCACTATAAATTATTGTAATGTATATGTGGTAAATCAGACTATCATGAGGGATTCCTCGTTTGGGTAAGGGTATTCTTGATATTTTCAATAAATGAGAATTATTCCAAATGTATTCTGTAGTTTTTCTATCAAACCATTGAATCACTATACCTCAAACATACTCTTAGGTGGATCCAAAGTTAGCACTACCTCAACCATTTCCAAGTATATGGATTCTCCACCATCTTATAGGAAATTCCCCAAACATTAGACTATTTGATTCTAAAACTGATTCATTGATATCATACCATAGAGAGGGTGCTCTAAAATAAAATACGGGAAAATCCTTAAGTATTTATCACGGTAATCCTTTGATTCAAAAAATACATGGATTCTATTAATGTTGAAAACCATGAATAGGTCTAATAATGGTTGGAAGATCTTATTATGATCATCGTGAATATAGTTGGGAAATTCATC
Organism: Viscum album; assembly: GCA_963277665.1. Lineage (NCBI taxonomy): Eukaryota > Viridiplantae > Streptophyta > Magnoliopsida > Santalales > Viscaceae > Viscum > Viscum album. Next base: position 928,353,357 of record OY728146.1, on the reverse strand, counting down.
ACCCCTTAGAGAATCCAAAAAAAATCTTTACAGAAATTTTAATATTATCTCAATGATATTTTTCAATTAAACATCAATCTTATGAAAGATGAACCTATGATTGATATTTGATAATTATTTATATCCTTTTCACTAGAAAAATAGCCCTTTTATCCTTGGAAGAGGGTATTTTTTCTTAACAATCACCTAATTATGGATCTCATAATTTCAAAAAATCTTCAATATCTTGTTTTTAATCATAGAAAACAACACTAAAGTATCATAGGTGGGAACAATACATCCAATGAAACCATTCTCGAAAAAGTATTCTAATAAAACCTCCAACCCCGAAATTTTTATTAGGTTTTCCAATAATCCATAGAAGAAAATAGATCTGTCCCATAGTGAAGATAAATATAGAATTTGACCCCATGATTAGGTGGAAATCATGGAAAATACTCTAGAAATAGATCCTTATTATCCTTCAAGACAACAAAGAGTTTATTATCTGATATTTTTCACCAAAAATGATATAATCATAAAATTATGTGTGAGAGTTTTTAACACCTTATATATATATTCCCTACTCATCTCGACTGAATTTTTCATTACCCTGTGAAAGAAAACATTGATCCATCTTATTTAAAAAATAATATTCTATGATGTTTTCAATATAATTAAAAATAGACTATGGAAACCTAGTTTATGCCATAGAAGACATCATAGTTCTCTAACACAACCACTATGAGGTCCCCTGAGAACCTCTCCACCACGATCAATAACACATCATTTTAAATGTTTTTATGTATCTAATCACTTAAATTATGAGTATTGTTACATTGATATTAGACTTAAGGATCCACCAAGAACTATAAAACATAGATTATTGATGTTAAGATAATTAAATGGATATATATGGTATCTATAAGTCATGGAGTAGGTTTATAATAGGAAAACAACATAGTATAAATCATTGAAGGTGCTAACTATTTAAAACCCTTTATTACTTCTATCCTGTCATGACTTGTTCCACCACCTCCCTAATCCTTGTGTGGAAGTATAATAATGGAAGTTGTGGAATTTAATCATCGTGATATCTACCTATTCATCCTTATACATGTACAACTTCTTTTTTACTATCATAACATCCTCCATTAGGACAATAATTCCTTCATAGAGGCGGTCCCTGACCATGCCACTACCACCGACATGAAAATAATCTTATTCCTGGACACCCTATACTAGAAAATGGTATAGTCTATCATGGCCCATGTGACCTAATCATCTATATAAATAAAAAATCATGTATCATGGGTGAATGGATTCTTTATTAATCTTTATAATGGTTTACTATCATTTCTAGTGATGTAAATGAGTATTCCTCTGATGGTGTGACCCTAGAACATACTGGTGGACAACCATAGATAATGAATCATCTACTTGATAACAAACACTAAATACAACAAACTGATGGTCCTTGGTTACAAATATCAGGATCACCATTTTTTTCAATCCATAACCCAGACAATATTGGGTACGTATATTAAAAAATCCCTAACTTGAATTAATCTATAAATGTTTACAATGAACATCCATAACCAATTGAATATATAGATAATCGTATTGAGGGAATTCCTAAACTTTTTAATAAACCTTTAAACTTGATCTAGAATATAAATTATTCCTATATGTTTCTAAAATTTATCTTTGATACATACAAACATCAACATATATTGGTAATATTTTCCTAGAAAAAATTAATCAAACCATGTTCCCAAAAGACTGTCCTTTTCCTGATTCAGGATAATTGTATTCAACCAATGAATTATCATATTATAGAAAAGGTATGGATGTGTGTGATATAATGTGATCAAAATATCTTTTTATAAATAGGGACACCCAAATCACCGATACAATACAATCATTAATTTAATAAGTGTATGATAACATCATAACCTAGAAGGTCATTATAACTAAAACTCGGGATTGGAGGACTATATATGCACATCATTATCTTTCCATATTACAATCATCCAATGCTCAATAGGTTGAAGAGTACCCACTAGCACTACGGGTGGTGGGTTTTTTCACTGGACTACAGGGGAGGAATTGGTCTTCTATCAGCCCATGAAGTCATAACACAGTATCTCTCCCTGATAGAGTCATATTATTTTAGCTAGTCAATAATTGTATATTTGATCACTGGAATGGTCATGTAATGACCCTATCTTAGGATCTGATATTTTTTCATATTGAAAACATCCTATATTTGACATGATTATCCATAGTCATTAAAAAATAACTTGAGTTTTGGGTTAATATAGAGATGGAAATTAAAAAACAATCCCTATATTTTTCATGTTTAATTTTACTTGGTCCTTTTAAATAGTTCCCTAGAGTGTTAAGTAAACAAGTAGGTAATAAAAGTATTACTGGATAGATATGGTGTCCCTAACACTAATACTGGGTTACCTGACCCAAAATTTGAACCCAATTCCCCTTGAAAATATTTCATTAACTTGTCATACTATACTCATTGACCTATAACTCTGAATTCAATCCTTTATAAATTCCTTATCTGATACCACTATGACTTGACCCGACCAACCATTACCCCATTTTTTCCAAAAAATATTTGAGTGTTCCACCCTAATCCAACCCCTAATGCATCTTGGGTAATGAAAAACATTGTGTAGTAATAACTCCCAAGATGTAAGACATTAGTTGAATAAACTTATATATAAACACAATAATCGATATGTGATATAATCATTCAAGATAGATAATAAAACTAATATATATATATATATATATATAATATGAAAAAATCTAAAATACACATAGAATGGGAAGTTAAAAATAAATAATGTTAAAAGAGGAAATTTCACAACAAAAAAAGAATGTAAAGTATTGACCAAAAATAATTAAGGTAAGGGGATAATTATAATAAATGATAACCATAAATAATTGTTTTATATTTTTAATTATAAAAACCACTAAGATCCATCTCTATTAACACTTTATTCACCATGTTCAATATATATTTATACTTAATCATCATAAGACTTGAAATATGTTGGTACAATTCCTATACTGAGGAGAGTATATATACCCACAGTATGAAAAAATAAAAACAAAAAATGAATAAACAATGGTCTAGTTAGTAAAAAACTACTAAGGTAGAACATGAACTTCTCAGGAATGAATAATATATAATAAATCCCATATGTGTTTCACGATATAAATTGTGAGACACCAAGCCCCACATTTCACACCAAGATAATAAAAATAATTCATCCCAGATAGAAACACAAGAACATAAGATACCAAGCTAATTTGAATCTATTTTATCTCACTAATAATAATGGAGGACCCACACCTCAAAAATATATGTTTTGATAGAGGAATTATTGAACCCATAATGGTGGATTCTCTGACAATTTAATAAGGACATCTAACGTGGAAGTAATTTCCCCTGAAAATAGAGGCCTCATTCCAAATGATTCACATAGAATAGATTAGTGGATTACCAAACACTTTTAACCTTATATAGGGCCCATATATTTTTAGTTGAAAATAAGTATATAGTCCATGAACAAATTATATTGGACCACCCCGATATATATATATATATAGGAGGAGTACCAAAATCTAAGACCCTATGGGGGATATTCTTTGTAATTGACATATATCTAGAGGATTATTAAACATAATGGAGTGCTCCACCCAACTCGTCCAATACAAATTATTATCCATATAGAGATATGGATAGTAATTTACTCAAACTAACTCATGTCTTACCATTAATATAGAATAGGTTTGTTTCATCATGTTTTAATTGGAGAAAAACAAAATATTTGTTTTCTCCTTTCCATAATTCAACACATGTGTGGAATGATATGTAAACAACTACAAAGGGATCTCATAAATTCATTCTAACTAGGGTTTTCATGGTAATTATATAATCTATAAAATTATCCATCAAGTAAAAACCACTAGTTTTTTGATACTGTTTAAACTCCTCACTCTATTTCAAATGTATCAATATTCCATCAACATATCACAAATCAATATCCATGCTCAAACCACCACCTCAACATTACAATTAGAATCATTATTTCACAGAATAACGTATATAAGAATATCTCATAAACTCAAGGCCTCTATATATTATTAAAATAAAATTACACTTATGTACCATTGTTATGGGAGTGGTAATATAATAATAAGTAATAATATATTTTGTCCCTCTCGTTAAGGATATGGGAAATTATAAATCCCATCCTCAAACTATTATATTAATTATTATGTTGAAATTCAACCATAAATACATAGATTTTTTATTATAATAATTTAATTCTTGTACCATTTAATCGATGCCTTTTATCTACTATTAATATTCTAAAGTCACCTTCCACAATGGGAAAATATATTCCACTCAATCAAATCATGATAAAGAGTTTGTGATTTGAGAGAATGAATAAAAAATGCAATATAAAATATGGTAAATTCATTAAATGTTGTTTAGATAAAATTGTATAAAATTTAAAATGAATCAAGAAGGAAATGTCATAGTAATATCAAAAAATAATAATAATAAAACAATGTTTATATATTCAAAACATATAAATGAGGTAACAATTCATATAATGATTAATTATTCCAAACTAAGATATTATTCATAAATGATTTATAAATCTATAATATGGGAGCACTAAGGGATAAACACATGACTATAACTAATAAAAGGATCATCAATGATGACTTGGGACCATAAAATGAATAACAAGATGATGATAGATAAACAGAGGAAAAAAAATCCAAATTAGATATAGTCTAAAATTTCATGAACCAACTAAGGTCATCTATAATGTGGACACCATGTTTGGAATGTTGTAAGACTCGAAGGGTGTTTTTGATCCCAAATGGATAGAGAAAAGATCTTGAAAATTTAAGAATAACCTTTAGGAAATATTTTATAAACAAGGAAATACAATCTATGTTATTTAAAAATACGGTAAAATAAACAACATCCCAACACATAAAAAAGAAAAATAATATTAATAATATTATTAATTATATAAATATAGATCTATATATAATGATATAAAACCTATAAATTCTGTAACAACAATACAAGTACAAGTCTATGAAACAAAACTAAGAAAAACGTAACACAACAACACATCTTCATGCGACATATGAGTTATCATTTCAATATTCCACCACTATAACTTGAACACGAACTGAAATCAATAAATTTTGTTGCCAATTTGTTCCTTTCTCATTGATGCCTTTGACATTAAAAATTATATAAACAACCATGGGTTATATACATAGATATATCTCAACAACCCAGTAGGGTTCCACTATGTGTTTTACAAATAGGATTCACTAAATAAATCAATTATTCACAATTTTAAAAAATAAAATAATATGATTTTATCATTTCATATTCTTGTATAAAATTGGAAGAATTTTCATTTTCAATAGTTTTATAAAAAATTCATAAGTTCATATATCCAAATTTTAAATTAAAAAAATAATGAAATAAACCATTACATAACAGTCTATAAAGAATATGTAATAATCTTAAAATCATATATGTATAATCCATTTTTGTAATATGAATAAATTGCTAATGCAGATAAGGAAAAAAAATTCATTGGGCTAAAGATTCATAAGTTATATCTTGTCAAGACTAGATGAGAACCTCATACATAAAATGACCAAAAAAATAGTCAAGTGTAAACTCACATACCGATAACTTTGTCATATGGATTACAGATCACCATTGTCTATCACCATGAATTAACAATGTTTAGTTGGTGTTTTAGTACATATCTAGTTTTTAGAGAATAAATATACCTAGAAATACATGTATAAAACAACACACTAAATACTCAGGCACCCATTTATCATCCCACTATCTTCGAAGAAACATTTTCAAAAATAATATCATTTTAAAGGGGTGAATAATCAAGAAAAATTATCTTTATCATATAAGTAAAAACAACCCAAAAATTCTACATAAACAACCATCCAAATCATTTTCATCATTGATTGATTTTTAATTTACAAAAAATCATTAAATCAAAACCTTTCATTTAAATTATTTAGAACATTTGTTGAAAATAAGAAAGTAAGAAAGAACATATTGATTTGAACTTTTATGAAAAAATAAACCACAAATAATTAGTTTAATAAAAATCATATATAACCCATAAACCAATTTAGTGGAGTTCCCATGGATGATGAAATTGAGTACTGGACCAAAAACCTACATCAAAACATTCCTGATTTGACAAAACATTTGATTCCATATCCCTTTGGTGATTAAAAAAAAAGAATACATTAGGGGTGAGATATGAAGGAGGATAGATATTATTTACTATAAATAACGTTTAATATATATACCAAATTACAATTGAAACCCTATAATAGGTGGTGGAATATGTTATTAAGTAGAACATCATAGTTCGATATAGGGAAAAGGGAGGCGAAACAAGGTTAAACTGAACTCTGGGAAAATAGATAATAAATAAAGTTGGACTAGATGGGATCATGGTGTGAACTAATATTCACACTATGAATATGTCCCAACCAAACTAGTTTAATTCATGAAAAGTTCTTTCATTCCATAGGCCACAATTTTTGTAAATCATGATCTCTTTTTAGATAAATCATAACCTTTCACAACATTAATCATTCATTCATGTTGTTATTTGATTACATAAGATAAACTATAACTCCTTTAATGATCCAAAACACCCAAACATTATGTAATATAAACATGAAATAAGAAAAATATAATACTATTTCATACCTGGATAGAAAATAGGAATGTGATGATATCCCCTATATATCACTTTATATTCACATAAAGATGTGTTGAGGGAGGTTAGTCCAAAAAACATTGACGACGCTATTAACTTATAAATTATTCTCACTCATGAATTTCATGATAATAATTCTCAAGAATCCATAGCAATCAAACCAATGGAATATATTTCCCACATGGGATATTTTCTACAAATAAAATTTTAAAATAGGATTGGTGACTTCTGATATATCCAACTCAAAATTCGATTTTAGACTATCCAAATTTGGAGTAGGTTCAGGATGATAACTCTTTAGCAAAGATAGTTGAAATACATCAAGGATAATTGTCACCTGAGGTGGAAATTCCAAATGTTATGATAACCTTTATATCATCTTAGTGATATTATAAGTACCCATATATCATAGATATAATATTTAATTATTCCAAACATGTTGGTAACCCAACCAAGGTAAAATTCTCAAAAATATATTTTCACAAAATAAAAACTCAAAAGGAAGGTGCCAATTGTTAGCATAATATTTGCACCAACCCTAATATATCACCAAAACATGACTAATAAAACAGATCTTGTACATAGTCTTCTGAATAATAATCATCCCAACCAAAAAAATCACTGATGATCGAACAAGAATGGGGTTATCTGTATAGTTTTCCATACATGGAATCAAAGGTAGATATTCTAACTGATTCTAGGTAACTATTATTATAGGAAAATACATTCATCCATAAATTAAAATCCTAAATACCTACAAATTCAATGAAAATAACACTAAAAATATCCTCTAAAATCTGTTTTTCTAAAACAGTTTTATCGTTGTTTTATGGATAGTAGGCTATTCATAGAAAAACATGGGTTCATGTTATTTATCAAATTGATTTTCAGAAGTGATAGTTAAACCATGGGTCTCTAGCTAAAATGATAACAAAATATATTATATGTAACCTCATAATTTATAGAGCTTACAATACTCCCAATTGATTAAATATCATGGTATTTATAATTATGATAAAATGATCTAACAAGGTTAATCAATCAATCACCACCATGAAGGAATTATCCTCTTGGGTATTGTGTGGTAGTCCAATGATAATGTCTTTGAAAACCTCATACCACATTCATATTGACACGGGGAGAAACTAAAGAAAACCATAATCATTATGGTTTTCATTATTAATATAATAACATGAATAATAATGGTATATAAAATCATATATTTCCTTCTTCAATATGGGCCACAAAAACTAAAACTTCATATCATAATACATCATAATAGTTACTAGTTATATTTCCTATTGAGATAAATTACCCTGATCCACTACATCCTTTGACATGGGTGAAGTAACAACACGTCGGCTCCTAAAATAGATAGCACCTTCAAGGTAGAAAGACCACTCAAATATGGTCTCCCAACATATAAATATTTATTGATACTATATAATTATCCATCCCATTGTGGGTCTACGAAATTAAACTTGATAAATGATGGTTTCAACTACTTACTTGATAGATAAACATTATTCCCTTTATCCTTTACATTAATGTTCTTCATAGTGAAGATTTAAATATGTTTCATTAATCCATTGACCCCATCATAACCTAAGAGGAAAATTACTTACTGAGGGAATTGGAAAGATAATTACACTTTCTAAAGTTTAGGTGATATCAATGTTAAGAAAATAAAAGTACACCAACCAATTCCTTTTTTGAGGTTTATGCACTTTTATGAAAATGTATAACTTATAAATATATAGTCATAAAACATAGTGAACCATTTCAAAAAAGGTAATTTCACCAAATCTTAAGAGTTTTTATGACAGTAGTAATATCTAGGTCATGTGTTCGGTAATTCTTCACCTATAAATGATGATGAAAGTGAACATACACTACCAGATGATAACCACATATAAAATCATAACCCAAAAATGATAATTATAAATTTAAATACACCATATAGGCCTTCTAGAATTCTCAAAATATAAGGATATGAGTGGATAAAAAACATTGTTTCAATTCAATGAATGAAGATTGACATCTCAAATCCAAAAAGAATTTCTCCCCCTTAATAGTAATCATTTTTTATTGATTATTCCATATTCAATAAATCCGTTCAAAACTACTAGTATTACCCTTATACAAACAAGAATATTATACTATTGAAAACATTTCTTGTCTCATCCAAATACATGATATCCTTTTCCTTTTATGGCCAACAAACATTTCATGCTCTGAGAAAAAATTTCATGATAATTTAACAACTAATATTAAAAAGTTACACTTCAGTAACATGTCATTTTGAAGTAATCTCTCATGGTTCCCTAAATAGTTATTAGGTGAAGTTCATACTCTCACTCATTTATTTCATAAACAATGATAACATCCATGAAAACAATATTTTTAGAATCTAGGTAGTAGTGGAATATTTTTTTCCTTAGTTCCGTAAAATCCTAGAGTGTTATGTAGTCCAAATTGCATCATGAGATACTAAAAGTGATCATAATTTATCTTGGAGGAAGTCTTTGGAACATTTGACCCCTAAATTTGGATTTAGTGATACAAAGACCAATGATGGAACTTTGAGAACAAACATTCTTCATTTAATTGATCTTAAAACATCAATGAGGTTAAAAGGGTGATGATTCTTAATAATTATCAAATTTATATTTTGATAATCCATTCATAAGAAAATAATTCCATTGGCCTTCTTGGAAAATAGTACTAGGGTAGTCTATGAAAATACACTGAGATAGATGAATCCCAAATCATCTAAACCGTCCAACTAAATCTTCAACTCTTTAAATTATAGTAGTTTAATATGGTAATATGTTATTGATACCACATTGGTCCCTATTACTCATTTAATAAAAAAATATTCTTATTCACTTAGATGTAAACCCAGATATTTAGTTATAAACACATCTACATAGTCCTTAACCATTTAAAGAAGATCACAACTCATGGTTTACTAAATATTCTCTACTAAAATTGGGGAAATAAATTTTCTTTTATCTATAAGTGACAGTCATAATCTATTATACCTTGTATCTCATTCTCCTTAAATCACCAAGGAGTTCCCACCATGGGTTGTAAAAGACACCTACAGATGATAAGAATTAATTTTCGATTTATGGTTAACCATCCTGTACATTATAATAACAACATTATATATATATATATATATCAATAACATGAAGTTACAAGCTAAATCAACTTCATTTATAGAAAATTTTCATCAGGGGCACCAGAAATCTTTCTCTATTTTTATTCTGAGAGGTGTCTTTATATATATAGAAAAGGTATTTGTTTTGTATGGTGATTCAACATATTAAAAATAATATTGTTTTAATAGTGTTATAGGAACCTAAATCAAGTAGTACAGTCTCTATAGAAGAAAAAAAAATGTTCCACTCATTGTTTTAGGTCCCCCCTTGATCTCTATGGGAAACTCTTCCACTATATGAAACTACTTCATCCCAAAATGTGAGTCAAACAATACTACATAATACTTTTTATAAAAACTCAATTCCTTATAATCATTTCACAACCCCGCTAATCCAATTATTCATGGATATATTGAAACACTTCATTGGAATGGTAAATCCTTAAAAATTTCAGAAGATCAATATATTCACCAAGAGGAAAACATTCAGCATTGTCGAGAAATAAAAATTTTTATACACTCTCTTTACACACAATTTTAAGGTCAAATGGATTATTATAGATATTAAAATGTAATATGATGATTTTGTTGATGGGATACACTACCACCTCCCATAAAAACCTCATTATACTTCAACTTCCTTCGGTAAGGGTCGCCATAACAACCAATAGACATGGGAGGAATCCCAAAAAATTCATACTTTTCTACCTGGTAAATCCTAGCCATCAATACCATTTCCACTACCTCAACATGGGTGTAATGTTTCCTTAATAAAACCTAATAATGGATATCTACTCATAAGAACATATGAAATCATTTAAAATTTATCTATTTATTTGATAGTACCTATAGAGAGAAAATGTATTTTTTGTAAAAATGGTGGATATATTATATTTCTATTGAATCAATTTATTGAAGAGTGAAAAAAATCATAGACATAGAAAAACCCATCATATTCAGTAAAATGTTATGGGTAAATATAGATATAAATCCCTTTTATTCAATTTCCTCATGTTTCACTATCAGAGCCACTTAATCCTGAAATATTTTCTAGTTCCTTCAAGCTCAGTGATGGAACATCTCACTTTAATGATATCAAGATTCTCCAAGCAGTTAAACACCCTTTGGATCAACCCCTACCAATTTTTTATTTCATAAAGATCATTCATCACCATGACATGTGATATTTTATGGAGTAGAAACTCTTCTACTCAATTCCTATCACTATAATTATCTAGTTCCATATCTCTAACATGAGATAGGACAAAAGTTGAACCTTTGTCTAAATAATGGAATGTGTGCATTATAGCCTTGATAAGATTCTACTCAACGAAAATATTTTACCATGGAAACATTTCTACTAAATCCTCTAAAGAATTCACTAGAAGTATTCTATGAGTAATAATAATATGAAACACCATAGGAAGTGGATAAAATGTAAAATGAAAAACCATAATTAATAAAATATAAAATAAAATGAAAACACTTGTTAAGAACACACATCCCCAAAAATCCCACAGTAATTTAAGTCCCACAAATATGAGATCTGTCTATCCAATCACTCATAACCAAACCCTTATGTTATAATAGTACTAACTCTTCTCAACCAAGACATCCAAAAACAAATAGACTAATAATTGTTCCATTTAAACCGATTTATTATTAACTAGCTAGGTTGTCCCTAAATAGGACACTTGAACCATCCTATAGCACATCCTGAAGGGAGTTCAATCACTATGGGAATAAGATACGTCTTTGGGCTTCAAATAATAAACATTGCGATAAAAAATTTCCAAAATGAAATAAAAACAGGATCTATCATGAAAAGTGGACAATAACCAATATACCAACACAAACTATAAATAAAAGAAACACCAAATAGTTATGCATAATAATACGAGAGCCTTTAATAAAATTAAAACTAACTCAAATTCTCGCCCCCTTAAATAATTTCCTTTTTTGTTCTATAATCTCATATGAAAAAATCAATATACACCAATTGGGTGTATGCAGGGTGTGATATCAACATTCCAGTAGGGTCCCACCAAGTGTTTCATATATCGTCATTATTAAAAAATCAATTACGATAAATTTAGAAGTGTAATTTAGTAGTATTTTATATTTCAATAATATTATATAAAAATTAAATAATATACACTTTTCAATAGTTTTAAAATAAATAAATGAGGTTATATTATCAATGTTTAAATTAAACCATTCCCTAACAGTATGAAAATAACATATAATAGTCTGAAAATCACATATATACAAACCATTATATATAATTTTTTAAAAAAGAAAATATTTCTAATAAAGGACTATAACATCATGGTAAGAGTCCCAAGGCATATAAGGTGAGCATTCAATCGGGTCCTCAGGTATCAAAACACCAATGAAAAATAATCGAGTGTGTACCCACATGATTATAACACAAGCCATGAGGTTGGAGATCACCATCATGTGTCTCCATACATTAAACATGTTTAGTTATTAAATTCATATGTATCCAATTCTATTCATTTTAACTATAAATTTTAATGATTATACAAGATTGCCCAACAAATAACCAGACTCCCATGGGTCTTCCTCTACCTAGGAGACACCATTTTCATAATTAAAATCATTTAAATGGGCATTTTTCGTAATTCATAAATCCTATTCCAAAAATAAATAAACATAGACCCAAAATTAGGTATGTAAATATAATCAAATCATTTTTACAATATTTTTTCTAAAATTAAAAAAAACAAATGTCAATAAATCAAAATCATGCCATTAAAAAAACGTAAAAACTCTTCCAAAAACAAGAAAACAATAAAAATTCATATAATAATTAATTATTATGAAACTTCCTACCTCAAATTCTTAGGATTATCTAGAATAAAATAGAATGAAAAATCCAATAGAATAGAGTTATCTTAGAAGATAAAAGGAATATATAACCAAAATCCCCCATAAAAATAGACTAGATCAAACCAAACCAAGGAGACCATAGTTCTATAGTGATTGAAAATAAATAGATAAGTAAGATGATCAATTATGATGAGAGGCACCACATGTCATGATGACCCCTGAAAGTCAAGTAAAAATCACCACTAAAAGAACACCATGAGTGAAGTAATATTGTATTTTTGTCAAGATAGGTTCTACTGGGTTTGGTATTGGAAAACAAGAGTTCATAGTAGTGTTAAATCACCTCAAGATAAAATAAGTGAAAAAATATTAATGTTGGGACAGATGGGTTTAGAACATTATTCAAGATTCATGTTCTGAATCCATCACTTCAAAAACTAGTTCAAGGATTGAAAAATTGTTTTATTCCATGATGTGCCATTTACATAAATCTTGGTCTCCTCTGAGATAATTTAATACAATTACACACATAGATCACTCATTTGTATTGTGAATTCATTTTTCAGTAGTTTCGTTACTCTTTTAATGAGTCAAAAACATAAATAATAGGTAATCATGACAATAAATAGAAATAAAATGACAGACAACCATTTCATATGAAAGAGAAAAATTAGGTTGCAACACAACCTCTATTTATAACAGGGTTCTATACCAACCCTGACATAGTGTAGGGAAAACTATTGTAAGGAAATTTTGAATTTCTAGAAAAAATCAATGAATAATGGGCTTAATAATACCACAAATTACCTTGATTAATTCAATATCAAAAACCACATCTAGATCAAATCCTATCATAACTCCCATGAAAAAGTTTTCGACTCTAAAGAAATATCATATATTGACCCCCATTGTAGAATTATAAGGGGTTTCACAGTGTAATGTCTCTCATATAACACTGATCAGAAATTAAAATTTCAAAAATATCACATTTAAATCCCCGTATCAGGATGTAATTCACCCTACACAAGATAAAAAATAGGGAACTACATGACTTTCAACTTCTATATATGATTATTCTAAAAGCTACAAAAATATTCACATTTAAATCCCCATAAAGAAGGAATGGAGTTAATAAAAATTTTGTAAACCAGAAACCATGCCTTAGGTTGAATCTCTTACATACATAAAAAATACATGTTTTTTGAGAAAAATATACGTCACTAAAATTATCATATCTACCCAAACTCTATGCTCAGATTCATAGAATGTTATTCATCCCAGACATCATAAAATGATTTCTATTTTGGCATTACCACTAATATAGAGGTATTAAATAATTTTATTATAGTTTAAGGGTATATTAACCATAATAGTTTATTTTCAATTACTCATGTATGAAATTTCATTACTAGAAATATTTTATTGAATATTCTTGTGTCATTACTATGTAAATATATTTGCTTGTGAATTGTAACCTCTATTTTTTCTCGGTGATACATATTTCATATCCATAATCATGTGTCACCTTATAAGTGTATTTTTTCTAAGGACCCCCTTTATAATTATTTGTTTTGACGGTATCATATTAGAAAATATTTAGTTTTAAGTTGTATCGTAATCAAGTTATGTGACCCCCAACTATTCTTTTATTAATACATTCGATAAAAAATTATTTGGGATTGATATTGGAAGGACTGAGAGTTTTGATAAACTGAAATGTCATTGTTTTTAAAATATTAGATATATATTTATTTATTATCATTCATTAGAGTTTTAGTGTGAAATTTGACTTATTTAAATAAAATCTATTGTTGAATAGTTAAGGAACCATTAATACGACAATGATTTTTTTCTAGGAAAATAGTGTTTACTAATTTTGGGGTTTTGAGTATCTATTTCATGGTTCACTCGTGGTAAGATTGACCATGTGACAAAATATTTAGGATGTTTAAGGAAATTTATTACATTTTTTTCAATTCTATTATTATGTTTGAATTTATTCTCCTCCATATTATATAGTATCTATTTCCTCTTCAAATTAAATATTCCTACCCTGTTTAATGACATGTTTTCCATTATAGTTTCTTATGAATTAGAATTGGATATTTAATTTAATATCATATAAACCACTTCCTTGCTAATGGGCATTTATCTGAGTGGTAAGGGATCATGCTTGGGATCCAAGAGACCCAGGTTCAAAACTGGGTGGAGGTGAATTTATGGGGGGTACAGTAGCAGTACTGTAGCAGGTGTTGTTCGGTATTTTTTGGTACTGTAGCAGCCGGAACTATTCACCTGCTTTGGGCCTTTGGGCCACTTGTTTGGGAATACGGATCTCAATGGCCTTCGAGTAATCAAATGACATCATGACAAAGGGCCTTCGGGCCACAGAGACCATGGGGAAGCCCAGTTCACACAAAGAAGATCCAGAAGAGGATCAAAGAAATAAGAGTAGGAATCACCATAAGCAGAGCTAACTGAATTAGAAGAATAAGCAGGTATGGAAACTGCCATCTCGACTTAGCACCATGTAGCTTTGTACGAGGCAATGCTAGTCGATCACCAATTCAAGGTGGGGATCTAGGAAATCAATGATGCAGAAGCTGGGGAGGGGTGGTTCTAGTGGGTTGGGGCTATGGGTTATGTATTGGGCAAGGTATGCCTCTGGCCCTTCGGGTCATGTATTGCAGGTCATGTCATGCCTTATACCTTGGGCCTACGGGTCATGTACGGGTTCCCCTTCAACCATTAAAAGGGGGATATCCATAATAAAATAATAAAAGAAGGCATTCGGTCCATTCAGACTCTAAACCACTTCCATTCACCTTCTATCCCAATATTTGTTATTCTTTCCAAAATTTCCTTATATCCCATGGCCATGGTTGATAGCCATTATGTTAAATAAAACATTAGATGAAGTCTCCCTTTCTAAGGGTCCATAATGATCTATTAATGGTTATTAATTTTTAATGAATGATATATCAGTTATTTCAAATGGATTAAAATGTTAAGGAAGGTTTCTCTATGCAATTTGTTTTAAACTTTTTGCAATGATTTCTTGATTCCTTTGATCAATGATTAAAATTGAAAAAAATTTATATTAAATATATCTATTGATTTTATGATGAACATGCTTCAATTGATCATTTATTTTCCCTTATAAAATATATATGTTCACATTTAAATGTTAATAATCTATTTTTATTGAAACTAAGCACCCTCTATGTTAGATAAAATTATAATACAATATTTTCATGGCTGAATTATGTTATCTTTTATAAAATTTTATATTGGTTTTTTTAATGATTTTACATCCTATTTAATAAGTTTTTAAGAGGGGTTAGTCAATGTTTTTAAACATTTAAAGGTGATATATATTAGTGTATTATACTTGAGTAGTTTTTTCAATTAATAATATATATTGGTTTGATAAAAACGGTGATATTTAATTACTTTAAAATATTCTTCAAAAGTATTAAATTAATTTGAACATATTTAGATATAATTATCTATTTTTTCAACCATTAATTGATTCCCATGATATGGTTTGTATATAGGTTCAAATACTCTAAATATTATTTTTTATTAATGGGTTTACCATGTTTTGTGGATATGGTTAGTGTATTGATATTTTTTAAAATGGGGATTCCTATTTAAAGGATGATCAGAGGTAAGGGTTTGATTTATTTTTTATTGATTATTTTGGTATCATGGTATATTTATATATGTTTTTTTATTGGTCACCTCAATTTCAATGTAATGGAAATCCTTCCTTAATTATATGAGAAATATAAATATGAGTACTTAACATTCTCTGATATGACTACATCTAATGGGCCCTCAGTTAGGTCATTTCATAGTTTAGGAGAGTTTGCCTCTCTATCACGATATGATGGTAAAATTGGGTGTTTTTCTAGTAGGATAATATAAATTGTTCCAATTATTTAGATTCTTCTTTAAGGTTTTTCTATATTGTCTCTACAACTTCAAGCCATTCTGATGATAGTGAGTTATAGTAATTTCATTATAATTCAATATGATTATTTTTATTTTAATCTTACACTAATTGTCTTATATTATTATTTATAACCCTTCTTGGTATACCTTTATATTGGTACGAGTTATATTATAAAAAAAAGATATTTTATTTTTTTTATAGAAAACTATTACTTCTAATATTTTGATTGTTATTTCTGGAATTAACTTTTACTTTTAATTCATAAATTATATCGATGAATGTTTTTTTCATTTTTAAAGTTATAATTTTCTTTTATTTAAAATTTTATCTATTGAGAATGAAATTTCCATAAAACCATGTTCTAATTTCCTTATTTCTCTAAATATATGTATTTCTAGTGTTTGTTTTGATTTTTTTATTACATCTGATTCCACCCTCTCTTGATAATAACTGTAGAATGTTTTTTTAAATGATAATACCAAATACCATTAGAGAAATAATTTTAGGTATTGGTCTCAAGTTACATTAGTTTTTATGAAATATAAATTTTACATTCATTGTAACACCCCGAGATTTTATGAAAAATATTCTTTTAATTTCATTAATGTCTTGTGCTACACCAGGATTACCTTGCGCTATACGCAACACCGTATTAGCTTGCAGTATACGCAACACTATTCTTGGATTGTGTTACACACAATTTTGATAGTAGTTATTCTACGCAACATTGAGTATATATATATATATGTATATATATATATTCAACGTATAAATAAAATATGGTTGGATTTAATTATACGAAACAACAAAGGATTCTTGCACAACACGCAACCCTGACTTGGCTTGCATTACATGCAATCGCGACCTTCCTCGATAGTGTGTGTTGTACGCAATATTGGGTTTTACTAAACAACGATATATTATTATAATATTGTTATGAACTAGCCGTTATGAATATTGTTAACTATATTTTGAATTTTATAACATTATTATTCATCTTACACATTTCTAGTTCATGGTATAAGAACAAAATAAATATTTCGGGTAAAATAAATATTTTTCAAAAAATGCAGTTTTGCCGCCTTTTGATGGCGCACCAACTTTAAATATAGTTTTTGACAGGTTTATAATTTCAATTTGACAAAATAAAATTCTTCTTTTGAATCAGGATATAAAAATTTACATTAGATAATTTTTTGATATCTTTCCGATAACTTTCATATTTTAATGAATAGTAAAAACACGCTATATTTTAATTTAAAAAAACTTTTTCATCGTAATATCTTATGTGGTTAAATTATAATATTGAATGGTTTTAAAGTATAAATAGGATATATTTTTAACATTTAATATAATTTATGTCATTAGCATTGATTTTACCTTGTATTCGTAGGTTAAATCAATTCAATATTTTGCAATGTTTTAAAGAAAAACCCCTTTTCTTTCGACAACGGGATTAATTTTAATTTAATTTCTGCAATTTTTTTGTATTGAATTTGGGAAAATGGATTCCATATTTGGAATCAGTGGGTCTAAATTATGTTAATAAGATACTTTTTATTTTTGGGGATTGTGAATAGTAACTACGGTGCATTTTATTTACTATAGTTAAAGGTAAATCAGGTAATTAAGGGTAAATATAAGATTATAAAATTACCCTAACACTTTGAAAAATCCTATTTTATGGCTAACAGTAGACCCATATAACCTAAGGGTCGGATTAGATTTATTTTATGAACTTTTTTCCATGAAAATAGTTTAATTATTATTAAAACCAAAGAATGTGACAACATGTCACTTTCTTAAATCTTATAAGTATAATAATTTTAATTTAGTGATCCACTTCATGAAACTTAGAACATGAATAGTCTCCAGAACGCTAATACAATTATCTACATCATAGTAATTTATTTAGAATTTTTAGGGAATAAATAATTATCATTTATTATAACACAAAGATGATGCAGTAATTGTCTTATTAATGAAATATTGACATAATTGATTTTATAAATGCCCAAATAAATATAATTTGAGACTTTTTATGACTTAAATTAATTTTATATGTTAATATGACATGTTATTGTTGATATAAGTAACTTGGTTCGAACATATCATGCTGTTATTAATTTCATAAAAATCATGTACCAAATAGTGTCAAAATTGACATAAATTAGTTCTTAAAACAAATATTATATTATTAATTGTTTTTTAATTCCTAAAAATCTAATTTTCGTCTAAATGACTTAGATAAGGATATATATATTAATAATAAACAAATTGGGGTTCTTTTGGCTTGTTATGGTAATTTTATTAACCATTTAGTGTAAGAAAACAAAAAGACACGGTAAAAGTTAAATTATTTAACTTAGAGGTAAATCTAATTTATAAGGTTAAAATAATAACCTAAACTTGTCTAAATACTATTGGATGAGAGTATTTAGACCCATCCCTACTTTATATTTGAAATAAGACCCTTTGGAACCATTATAAACCGAATTTGACCTTAATATAAAATAATATTTTGAGATTTTTCTAAGGTGCCCCTCTCCTCCCTTATAAAAGGGCACCTCCTCCCTCTCCTCCTCACAATAATTTTAGCATTCAAGCGTGGACAACCCATGAAAAAATCTCTTCTCCACTTCCCTAGTATCATCCTAGAGGTCCTGTTCTACTTCAAAGACTATCCTTAGTTCTTTATGTGGAGGTTAAGTGAAGGCGCATCAAAAAGAAGTAATATCCATTACCGATCTTTTTCAATTTCTTTCTTCTTAAACTTCTTATTATTTAGTTGTTTCAATATAAAGTAATAACATCAGAATTTATTATATGCTGATATGTTATTATAAATATGAAACAACTCTAATTAACCTTCTATCCATCCTACGGAAAATGGAAATCACCGCGCGTGCGTACGTACATTATACCGTCTCCACGCCGTGGTGTAATCTATTTTCCCCCACCACCTTAATTGTATGGGTATAATGGTGTAATGAGTAACTATATATGATTATTATAAATTTATATTAATACTGAAATAGTATACATACACTTCAACACAATTCCATGACCATGGGAACGATATCATCGCTCTTATGTACGTACGGACTACCGTCTCCACGACGTGATGAGATTCATTATCCATGTTAACCATTCCAGAATGATTATAAAGTATATATAATGAATAATAATGAAATATATGACATGGTAAATGTACTGGATTTATGTATATATATATTTATTTCATCTAGTTACTTCCATTCAAGACAATAAGGAAAGGAAAACATTGTTCATGCGTACGTACGGACTGCCGTCTCCATGAACGGTGTGTTTCATTTCATTTATCTATCTATTATATATATATACTGAATATATATGATATATATATCATGTTTTATATTCTGGAAGTAAGTAAATCGTGATATAATTAATAATAATGTCAATAAAAACAAGTCCAAACACCTACGATAAATGAAACGATTTTACCCAAAACGCTTCTTTAACATGGAATTTTCAAAAGAACGGGTAATATAAAGTCATAAGTTAACCATATATGATAACATAACAATGAATATGATTCTTTAATAAGTTCATGACATTATTTAAATCATTATACAGGAGGTTCGGATACATACAAAGCATATCCGACATAAAGTAAGGGAAATATCACAATCTAATTTTTATCCGAGATTGTTTATACTTTGGAATTTACTGGGGTGTATTTTATCATCCACATCCATGATTCCTCAATATTTAATATTTATATCCTTATAAAATAGTTTATATCCAATTTTACCCTTCGGTGAGTTTTTAGTAAAAGATATGAAAGTAATCTTTTGTCGTTTTTCCTACGAGGTACTTTTTGACTTTTCCGACAAAAGTACGAGAAGAATGTTTTTTCAACTTATACGGAATGAAAGGATTTTAAAGAAAATATTTCCAATAATCTTCCTTTACAAGTTTTAATGTTTATTTTTAATAAACTTATTTTAGTTTAAAATTGTATGACATGTTAAGAAAGGAAAAATAAATTTGAAGTAAAAAGGATAATTTCCTCAAGAATGGAGTTCAAGAGTTTTATTAAAATCATTTTCCATCTAAGATAATAAAGGGTTATGTCTCTATCCCTATTATTACATTGATTTGATTGTGCTGTTATGGAAATATTTTTATGAATTCCTTTATCTTATATGAATTGTTTTATGATGTCCTGATGTTTAATATTCCCATTTTTATTACATGGGTTATGCAATGATGTATGATTTATGATTTTGTGGCACACATAAGAATGGTATCATTATGAGATGGGTGGGACCTATATCTCCCTCCAATGCATTGGGTAAATATTTTATATCTCACGAGATAGACATGGCTGGAAAGGTAGGTTATACCGGTTCAGTGAAACAGGACTGAAACGAGGAATGAACTCGGTTCTGAAAGGGACTTTGTCCACTAAGATAGTCTTGGCAATGAGTCTTGACTAACAAGAAATGATTCTCTATGATTATGTGTGTATTCCACAAAGTTTCATGTTTTATGTTATGATTATTGGGATTTAATTTCACTACTATGATTTATCCCATGTTATGAAATTATGATCTCTTTTGCAGGTTACGATTTCCAAAAGATATGTTCTTATGATTATGACGTGATTGATATCTCTTTAGTTTACCCTAACTGAGCATTTGAGCTCACCCATTTATGTTTTCTTTTCCCAGGACATAAAGAATGGATTTAGGTTTAGAAAAAAAAGAAGATCTTTATGGAAGATGTTAAAGATCTTTCACCACGATTAGAAGATTATATTCCGAGTTTCCAAAGACACTAAACTATTATGGTCCTTGTGTGTGTGTTTTTGTTATGTACTAAGTTTTCCACAAATGTAATGTAATGTCCATGTACATTAGGCTTCGGGTCTCTACAGTTGGTATCAGAGGAATGGTTTAGTCATCCTATGGAAACTAGGATGCAAAAACGTTAGTGAGATCCCTAGAGATATTTCTAAGGTATGTCTAGGGATGCCCCTACGGATAAGTATACGTATAGGATATAGTCCTAGAACTGTGGTAACGATCTTAGAATTTAACCTAAGATGTTAGATATTGAAGTTACTCCCCCTTTATTATGATTTTTGCCTCTAACACTATTCTTTTAGGGTTTTAGACGATGGCTGGAACGTGAAGGAACCGTGTTGATCACTGTAATGGACAATGCAATGATTTTCCTCATGAACAAACAAGTGTTATGCGAGATGGAGTGAAAAATCTTATTGCTATACTTACACAATCTATGAATCATTCTGGACTTCCAAATGATCAGAGAAGGGAACAATATTCTACTGAGTCCTTCATTAGGCAACGTCTACCTTCTTTCAGTGGGTCTTCTGATCCACTTTTTGCGGAACAATGGATCAGTACCACTAAAAAGATATTTTTAGTTCTTCAATGTTTTGAACATGATAAATTCATCTTAGCAGTTTATCGTTTTGAAGGTGAAGCTGATCAATGGTGGAATCTTATCAAGAATACGAGGCCAAGAGATGAAATTGAGTCCATGAAATGGGACGAGTTCAAGAACTTGTTTTTCAGTAAGTAATTCCATCGTATTCTTCGAACAAAGATGGAAAAGGAGTTTCTTGAGCTGAAGTAGAAGGATGATGAATCTGTTGGTATATACAAAGCGAATTTTACAAGACTTGCAAGGTATGCATCTGGCATTATCATCCAACCTGAAAGTAAAGTTGGTCGATTTTTCAGTGGCTTAAAACCAAGTCTTCGAAGGGCATTAGCTATAAGAGACTTCAATAGCTATGAAGAAATTGTGCATTGTGCAATCAAGGTAGAAATGGAAGTTGGTGTTACATATCCATCTCATGGGTTTGACAAGAAACGAAAGATGGAGTTCAAGAAGAAATCTCATAATAATGGTGAAAATAAGATGAATGTCTCCTTATGCTCAATGTTTGGAAAGAACCATGGTGAATATTGTCTTAAAGGGACAAGTAAATGATTCAAATGTGGAAAGGAAGGTCGTCGGGCATTTTAATGTCGCAATTATGGGAAGAAGATGTCTAATGATGCAAACAAAGGATGGGATACACAGAATGAACCTACTACACTTTAATGCTTCAAGTGCAAGGAGATGGGACATTATGCCAATAAATGCCCTAATCCAAGGGTTAGTGATGATCGACATGAGCAACCGCTTAAGGCAAAGGACAAAGGGAAGTCACATGCGATCACTATTGGCGATGTTCAATATGACAACGATGTGGTGGAATGATTAAGTGTTTATGTAATGGGATTCCAAAATAATGTTGTATCATGGAGTATTGGAATATTTATGTATTGGTCTAATGTGGTATTCAAAGTGATTGAGATATTTTTTGAAATAAGATGATATGTGCATAATGAAGGGAAAACAAGAAAATGAAATGTTTAATAGTATTCATGAGCTCATGATTGATATAAGGACTAAGTGATATCATGGATTGAGTATATAGAATTTTGAGGATTTTGGTATGTGGAAAGTGTTAACTTTTAACTGCATTCATGTTTTCACTATGGTTCAATTGGTATTCATTTTTTCAAGAGAATACATGATTAAGGTATTCACATGATTGGAATGTGACCAACAATATATATATATGGGGGATAAATGATGGTATTCACATGCTTGGTTGATAACATTTCAAGTAATCGTTTTCTTTATACTATGAGCTGGGATCGAAGTATTTTAGATAAGCCTAAATATTGGAATGGATTATGTTGGACATATGCTAAGTATTGTTTAAGGATAGAACTTTTTTTGATATTACTGATGGTATTTTATAGTAATGTAGTTTTAGAAAAAGGACAACCTACAGGACGGGCGACAGCCCATCGCTTCGGGCAAGGCTGTGGGAATGAAACCCACAACCGAAGTGCGACTAGCCTTTTTCACCTACCACTGGACTACATGAAGTCCCTGTTTAGTAGAAACTAGTTTTATTATATTAAGCAGTAAAAGTCCATTTTAGGAACTATATAAGATTAATCTCACTATAGATGGACTTGTGTATTTTTTTTATAACTTTTGTAACCTTTTGTTTGATACAGATGGAATGACCCATCATTCTATCACATGATCTGCTAACACATCACGAATGACAAATTCAACTTCATTTCGTTAAGAAATGAAGTGGAAATTGTCCAAATAATGACAAACAGTTAGACTATACCAAAATCACGAAAGAATTTCTTCTAAATCCAATTTCATCAACATTAAGGAAATGATCTTGAAAACCCAAAATTGTTGTCTTACTTCCCTTATATCTGATGAATCAGATGTTACCATAGATCACCACAAATCAATAGCTTTGTGATTGTTGGCTTTTTCATAGCCATGTTCTCTACCACTCTCCATCAGAACATGACGGTTAGATTTTTCTTCCATACCCATATTTTCACCTATATTCTCCTATGTGGAAACCCCATGATGAGTTAATTTGGGTAACCGTTACATTTCATACTTTAGTTTTTAAAATCCATGTTTTGGTATTCCATTTTAAAATGTGGGTTTCTATTAAACAAACTTTCGAGTAGTAAACTATTTATAACCCCGACAAATTTCGAGGGCGAAATTCATTTTAAGGGGGGTAGAATATAACACCCTGAGGTTTTATGAAAAATATTCTTTTAATTTCATTAATTTCTTGTGATACAACAAGATTACCTTGCACTATACACAACACTGTATTATCTTGCAGTATACGCAACACTATTTTGGATCGTGTTACACACAATTTTGATAATAGTTATTCTACGCAACATTGAGTATATATATATATATATATATATATTCAATGTATACATTAAATATGGTTGGATTATGTTATACTAAACAACGAAGGATTCTTGTGCAACACCCAACCCTGACATGGCATGCATTACACGCAATCGCGACCTTCTTCGATAGTGTGTTTTGTACCCAATATTGGGTTTTACTAAACAATGATATATTATTATAATATTGTTATGAACTAGCCGTTATGAATAGTGTCAACTAAATTTTTAATTTTATAACATTATTATTCATCTTACACATTTCTAGAACATGGTATAAGAACAAAATAAATTTTTTTGGGTAAAATAAGTATTTTTCAAAAAATGCAGTTTTGCCTCCTTTTGATGGCGCACCCACATTAAATCTATTTTTTGACATGTTTATAAGTTAAATTTGACAAAATAAAATTCTTATTTTGAATCAGGATATAAAAATTTATATTAGATAAAGTTTTGATATTTTTCCGATAACTTTTATATTTTAATGAATAGTAAAAACACGTTATATTTTAATTAAAAACAACTTTTTTCATCGTAATATCTTATGTGGTTAAATTATAATATTGAATGGTTTTAAAGTTTAAATAGAATATATTTTTACCATTTAATATAATGTATGTCATTAGCATTGATTTTACCTTGAATGCGTAGGTTAAATCAATTCAATCTTTTGCAATGTTTTAAAGAAAAACCCATTTTCTTTCGACAACGGGATTAATTTTAATTTAATTTCTGAAACTTTAGTGTATTTAATTTGGAAAAATGGATTCCATATTTGGAATCAGTGGGTCCAAAATATGTTAATAAGCTACTTTTTATTTTTGGGCATTGTGAATAGTAACTACGGTAAATTTTATTTACTATAGTTAAAGGTAAATCGGGTAATTAAGGGTAAATATAAGATTATAAAATTACCCTAAAACTTGGAAAAATCCTATTGGATGGATAAAAGTAGACCCATATAACGTAATGGTCGGATTAGATTCATTTTATGGACTTTTTTCCATGAAAATAATTTAATTATTATTAAAACCAAAGAATGTGACAACATGTCACTTTCTTAAATCTTATAAGTATAATAGTTTGACTTTAGTGATAAACTTCATGAATCTTAGAACATGAATAGTATCCAGAAATATAATACCATTATCTACATCATAGGAATTTATTTAGAATTTTTAGGGATTAAATAATTATCATTTATTAAAACGCAAAGATGATGCAGTAATTGTCTTATTAATGAAATATTGACATAATTGATGTTATAAATGCCCAAATAAATGTAATTTGAGACTTTTTATGACTTAAATTAATTTTATAGGTTAATATGACATGTTATTGTTGATATAAGAAACTTGTTTTGAACTTATAATTCTGTTATGAATTTAATAAAAATCATGTACCAAATAGTGTCAAAATTGACATAAATTAGTTTTTAAAACAAATATTATATTATTAATTGTTATTTAATTCCTAAAATTCTAAGGTTAGGCCAAATGACTTATATAAGGATAGATATATTAATAATAAACAACTTGGGGTTCGTTTTCCTTGTTATGGTATGTTTATTAACCATATAGTGTAAGCAAAACAAAAAGACACAGTAAAAGTTAAATTATTTAACTTAGAGTTAAATCTAATTGATAAGGTTAAAATAATAACCTAAACTTGTCTAAATCCTATTTGATGAGATTAGTTAGACCCCTCCAAACTTTATCTTCGAAATAAGACCCTTTGTAACTATTATAAACCGAATTTGACCTTAATATAAAATAATATTTTGAGATTTTCCTAAGGTGCCCCTCTCCTCCCTTATAAAAGGGAACCTCCTCCCTCTCCTCCTCACACCAATTTGAGAATTCAATCTCGGCCAAACCCTGCCAAAATCTCTTCTCTACTTCCCTAGTATCATCCTAAAGTTCCTGCTCTTCTTCAAAGACCATCCTTAGTTCTTTAAGTGGAGGTTAAGTGAAGGCGCGTCAAAAAGAGGTAATATCCATTACCGATCTTTTTCAATTTCTTTCTTCTTCAACATCTTCTTATTTAGTTGTTTCATGATAAAGTAATAACATAAGTATTTCTTATATACTGATATGTTATTATAAATATGAAACAACTCTAATTAACCTTCTATACATCCTACGGAAAAAGGAAATCATCGCGCGTGCGTACATACAGAATACCGTCTCCACGCCGTGGTGTAATCTATTTTCTGCCACCACCTTAATTGGATGGGTATAATGGTGTAATGAGTAACTATATATTATTATTATAAATTGATATTAATATTGAAATATTATACATACACTTCATCACAATTCCACGACCATGGGAATGATATCATAGCTCGTGCGTACGTACGAACTACCGTCACCACGACGTGATGAGATTCATTATCCATGTTAACCATTCCGGAATGATTATAAAGTATATATAATGAATAATAATGAAATATATGACATGGTAAATCTACTGGATTTATGTATATATATATTTATGTCATCTACTTACTTCCATTCAAGACACTAAGGAAAGGAAAACAGCGTTCATGCGTACGTATGGACTACCGTCTCCATGAACGGTGTGTTTCATTTAATTTATCTATCTATTATATATATATATATAATGAATATATATTATATATAAATCCGGTTTTATATTCTGGACATAAGTAAATCATGATATAAGTAATAATAATGTCAATAACAACAAGTCCAAACACCTACGATAAATGAAAAGATTTTACCCAAAACGCTTCTTTAACATGGAATTTACAAAAGAACGGGTAATATAAAGTCATAAGTGAACCCTGTATGATATCATAACAATGAATATGATTCTATAATAAGTTAATGACATTATTTAAATCATTATACAGGAGGTTCGGATACGTACAAATCATATCGGACATAAGGTAAGGGAAATATCACAATCTCATTTTAATCCGAGATTGTTTATACTTTGGAATTTACTAGGGTGTATTTTATCATCCACATCCATGTTTCCTAAATATTTAATATTTATAGCCTTCTACAATAGTTTATATCCAATTTTACCCTTCGGTGAGTTTTTAGTAAAAGATATGAAAGGAATCTTTTGTCGTTTTCCGTACGAGGTACTTTTTAACTTTTCTGACAAAAGTACGAGAAGAATGTTTTTTTAACTTATATGGCATGAATGGATTTTAAAAAAATTATTTCCAAGAATCATCCTTTCCAAGTTTTCAAGTTTATTTTTAATCAACTTCTTTTAGTTTAAAATTGTATGACATGTTAAGAAAGGAAAACTGTTTTTGAAATAAAAAGGATATTTTCCTCAAGAATGGAGTTCAAGAGTTTTATTAAAATAATTTTCCATCTAAGATAATAAAGGGTTCTGTCTCTATCCCTATTATAACATTTATTTGATTATGTTGTGATGGAAATATTTTTATGAATTCCTTTATCTTATATGAATTGTTTTATGATGTCCCGATGTTTAAGATTCCCATTATTATTACATGGGTTATGCAATGATGTATGATTTGTGATTTTGTGGCACACATGAGAATGGTATCATTATGAGATGGGTCGGACCTATATCTCCCTCCAATGCATTGGGTAAAGATTTTATATCTCATGAGATCGACATGGCTGGAACAGTTGGTTATACCGGTTCAGTGAAACAGGACTGAAACGAGGAATGAACTCGGTTTAGAAAGGAACTTTGTCCACTAAGATAGTCTTGGAAATGAGTCTTGACTAACAAGAAATGATTCTCTATGATTATGTGTGCATGCCACAAAGTTTCATGTTTTAAGTTATGATTATTTGGATTACATTTCACTACTATTATTTATCCCATGTTATGAAATTATGATCTCTTTTGCAGGTTATGCTTTCCAAAAGATATGTTCTTATGATTATGACGTGATTATATTTCTTTTGTTTGACCTTACTGAGCATTTGAGATCACCATTTTATGTTTTCCTTTCCTAGGACATAAAGAAAGGATTTAGGTTTAGAAAAAAAATAAGATCTTTATGGGAGATGATGAAGATCTTTCACCACGATTAGAAGATTATATTCCGAGTTTCCAAATACATTAATCTATTACGGTCCTTGTCTGTGTGTTTTTGTTATGTACTATGTATTCCGCAAAAGTAATGTAATATCCATGTACATCAGGATTCGGGTCTCTACATTCATAGTTTTATGAGAAGATTTCAGGAACTAAATTTACATTTAATTGTTATGAATTGATAATTGGGAAGATCCCAAGTGGTAATTATTGATCCACGACTACATACATGACCAGTGTGTGTATGTATCCCTTTATTAATTATGATGATGGTTTTTTACATTACCCCTTTGATATAGTAGGTGATCATTATCTTGTAATGGCTATTCTAGAGATGAAATGTGAAGCTTTTTTTCTTGTCACATGGATATGGTCACATGAGGGTAATTTTGGTCTTCTGTTCCATTAGTAAATTTTTAAGACATCTCATGCATATCCTTCCAGTTCATATTTCAGTCTCTTTTCATTACCAAAGTAGTATATTTTGATGCCACATAATTAGTAGCAATCCCATAGTGATCAACAATGATCTTCATCCATTTTGGAGGGCTTGTTTAAGTAAAATTGCATCCTTTATTTGTAATAAAAAACATCTCATACATAGATATTACATGTATTTATATAAATTTCCATTGAATTAAAAAAACACACTCCTAATGATCTAACTGTTATAGTGCCTTTATAAACATGGAAACATAAAAAAACATGTTCATTAGTGAGCTACATAATCTCCC
This sequence comes from Viscum album, assembly GCA_963277665.1. Taxonomy (NCBI): domain Eukaryota; kingdom Viridiplantae; phylum Streptophyta; class Magnoliopsida; order Santalales; family Viscaceae; genus Viscum; species Viscum album. The sequence goes on along the minus strand of OY728146.1, from coordinate 928,323,952 downwards.
AATTTTTTCAAAATATTTAAAACCCTTATTATACGTATCTTATATAATAACTTTATCCATAACCATGGGAAAGGAATCATAAGAAAGAATGAGATTATAAACTCAATAAGGGTAAATAAGGGATATATCAATATATCATGAGAATAATCGTATGAGGACATGAGCATAACATTTAAAAACCATTCCATGTATATCATAGATCATAAAACTAAGTAATGGAATAAATTTCTATAGATCATAAGGCGTGAATAATAATAAAATCGAATAATGTAAACCATGAGAAAATAACATTGTCAAAGATTTATGGAATACACATAAGCATAAAAAATCATTTCCATAGTTGTTAAAGGCTCACTTATAAGACTACCCTAATGGATTGGGTTCACCTCCCAAAACAACATAGTAGACAAGGATATCTCTTAAGATTATCATAGATTAAAGATTCCCTTACTGATCTGGGTTCACTCCCCATTCCATTATTGTTTATGTCATTAAATATGAATCTTCAAACAGTGCATTGGATGAAGATATAGGTTGTATCTATTAAATAATGAAAAAAAAACTATGTGTACCACAATATCATAAAAATTATCATATCATAACTCGTGAAATGATAATAGTTTAATAAATGTTTCATCATATCATAACATTTGGAAAATAAATAGGTTTTGTAATAGTTTCATAATTTCATCATATAATTGCCCATGGAAAAAAGAATCATTTTACAAACAAATTTTATTAGGGTAAAACTCAGAGAAGAGAAACGAGTTTCATAAAAATATTTTCATTATTACCATAATACATTTAGAGAAAGAATAAGCTGAACAACCCAGGCCCCAGTATCTCGGATCTTGTTCCCTACATTATTACATTGGTATAGATACAAGATTCAAATCCCAATGGGCTAAAAAAAATTATAATTTTTGTAAGACCATATTACAAAAATGAATCTAAATTTACATTTTGAATATAAAATAGAACATAATACAAAAAACATATTAAATACATCCTTGAAATGTATTATAAAAAAAATTATATCATGGGGAAAGAAAAAAAAATAAGGGTAACCATAAATTTTCAGTAAGATTTATATAGAGTGTAAGTTATTTTGAATTAAGAATAATAATAAATATGACAAGTTAAATATATAAACTAATATTCTATTTAAATAAATGATAAGGAATAAAAAATTCCTTGGTAGATATCTAAAGGCACATTCAATTTAATCAATAAATTGAAACTGGAATGCATCCAAATATGTTTTCATAATGAAAATACTATAGATAATAATGACTTCATATTTATTTATTTAAATTTTTTAGTTATTAGATTTTATGATCATAAGAATCATGGTACCTCTTCTATTTAATCCTTTCACAATATAGTTTAAACTATAAGTAGAAACCGGTTTAATTTGGGTAACATAATACTTCTCATGATACCTACCAACACATCAAGGGGATATATTATATCAGGTCCCACCCATCTCCTTTGTTAAAAATAATTCCTCATATATTAGATAATATAATTAAAATATCAACATTCCTTATCATTAAATATTTGTATTGAATAAAATATATAGATTTATTAATATTTCCTCAATTTATCAAATTACATTCAAAGTAAAAAACCATATGTAAAAAATGTAATACAATTTTGGAAATAATAATATCTATCATACAAGAATACATATATTTAATAGAAATTTTATCTCTAATTAAATATTATTATAATAAATTTATTTCTTCAATAAAAAGTTAATAATCATAAAACAAAGTGATATTGGATATTAAGTTTTTCCACTTGGTAATTTTCAAGTCAAATACACTTGGATAAAATAATTCAAAGTGAAATGTTAAATACTATAAATATTTAATAATTTCTAATATTAAAATACAAAGTAAAATTATGTAAACCCCATTCAAGTGAATTGGATCATAATAACAACTATGACTTAAATGGAATTTTAATTGAGTTGAAATCTTTTACCATATACTCCCATTTTGTTGAACACCATTAAACCACATGTATAATGTTTTTAACAATTTTATTAACTTATAAAAGAATCATATTAATATTTAAAATATCATATATGATCCTTTTACAACATCTTATCACTTATTTGTTAAAAATCAATCATTATTTTCACTGTTTTGGGAGTAAATTGAATTATTTTTTGAGTATGTTTTGTCCTCGTGTTTTTTATTTCTCTTATATAGATCATGATTTCATTATCTTGTTCGGCTAAACCATGATTAAAATATCATGTTAATTCAATATATATATATATATATTTATTAATCCATAAAATATTTTGATTGGAAATTAAATATAGTTTTTATTTAGATAGAGATGGTAGGTTGTATGTACGCATCAATGTTGTTTCCATTTTCCAATCATATTGAAGGAAAAAAACTTAATATATATATATATATATAATTCCAGTATGATTATTATTTTATATATATTAAATATTTTTATACAAGTTATCCTTTATACATACTATGTAACATGTCAACAAATCACATTTCTTCGTGGTGTAGTAGTCAAATGTAAATACAATCAACATTATCGTATTACCACCAAATGGAAATCTTGAAGTAATTTAGTATATAATAATTATATAAGATAAATAAATTATAAATATCATATATATTTAATAAATACATTATAATTCTTTTCATTGAAAGGTAGTAATGGATGAACAAATAAAATCGGTTTGAGAGGTGATAGTCTCTCGTACACACAAATGATGATTGTGTATGTCATTTTATGGAAGTGTGTATTGTTGTAGGTCATACACATATGATAAAAAATATCATTAAATTTATTTTAGTTATTTATTTATATAATCAGGATTCAATATTAACTGACAAGTGTGATAAATAAATAAAACAAAAGTTCTCATTGAAGAACATTACCTCTTCTTCAGGTAAATCCTTTTGGATTTCAATTTAGGTCTTACTTGGTTATATTCATTCCAAAATTGTTAATACTACTATGATGGGATGTAAAATGGGAATTTATTTTCCCCGGGTTCTGTTGAGTAATATGTCTTTATAAGTGTGATTATGTGAGGGGGTGAGTGACGTTTTATAGTGGAGGATGAGGGTCGTTCTTGAAAATAGAAAAATGTAAACACTATTGGGAGGTCTCTATTACATAAATTGACACCAATTTTGATAACTTTTATATAAAATATGTTATAATTTCTAAATATTTCCCTGCAATGGGTTTTGTACAAGTTTCTAGGTCATTTATCCACTTCTGATTAATGTTTAACCACAAAGTAAACACATTTTTGATTTAATCATTTTAATTATTTTCAATTTATTTGGAAAATATTTAAATAAAATATTTTGAACTTACTCTACATTTTTTTTTTTTTTAAAAATTTAATAAATTATTCCAAATTGAAATCACATAAGTGTCAACAATTATTTTAAAATTAATCCTGCACACAAGAAAATAAAACTCGTTTTAAAGGTAAAAATATTCAAAAGATTACTATGTTTTTATATATAAATTAAATATAAAGATGATTAAAATGACCTTAATTGGATTAATTTATATATAATATATCTAATTATACTTTAAATCCAATTAAAATAAAAATTTACAGTATAATTTATTTGGATGAAAATTTAATTTTCAATTAAAATTCAATATTTCTCACTATTAATCAAAAAATGAAACTACTAAGAAAAATACCAAAAATTAACCATAATATAATTTTTAAATTTGTATTTTAAAAAATAAGTTTATTTTTTCAAAAAAATATATATATAATTTTAAAAAAAATTGAAAAAAAAATTCTCATTAAAGGCATCAAAACTTCCTTTTTGAAAAATGCACCTTTTTGTTCTTAAAATAAAATTTGTTCATATATTATGCATATAAAACATATATTATAATTTTCAAAAAATATTGAATGTATAATGTATAAATTTTTTTAATATCGTTCACTAATAGAGATTAATTGAATTTCTTTTGATAAAATACTATAGTGGGCATAAAAATTGTTTTCCATAAAAATGTGTCCTTTATATTCAACCCTTTTTTATCTGAATTTATAATTAATTAGTCACCAAATGATTCATTATATAAAAATGTGTAAAAAATATTTAAATAATTTAGTTAAACATATTCATTCCTATCATTCTAATGAATAAGTGTTAAATATTATAATATTTTAATAATAATATTAATAGTATTCTATTAAACTCACACATGAGTGCAACACAAGGCATCAAAAAAGATGTTGTTGCGTGTGATATAGGAAAATGAAGACACATTTTGTGGCATGTGACAAAAGATATCATAGTATTCTGTGAATTTAAATCTATGTAATATATTTAATTTATTTAAAATAGTTAATATATCATAATGTATTATGATGTTATTTTCATTTCAAGGATTTAGGTTCCATGTCATATATGTTATACAATATTCATACAATATAATTTTGGCTTATTAATTATTACCCAGATAAATTTAATAAAATCTCAAAATTTAATATTTATCTTGAAAAATCTAGTGTTTGATATTTGAAAATTCATTTGTTGAAAATACCACATCGTAAATGGGTTAATAAAATATTAACTCAATAATATAGAAGGTATGTATAAAACTATTATAAAAAAATCACATAACTATGGATCTGAATATGAGAGCGTAAGTGGGGAACTAAAAGTGGGACATGGAAGAGAAAAAAAGAACTCAAATACTAAGGGAGTTAGATAGAGAATATGTTTATAAATAATTTTGAATTTACAAATCTATAAACCAGAGGCATAAAAAGTTCATTGATATCATAAAAATGATGATAATAGGAAAACATTTTTGTTTCAAGATAATTTTTCCTATATTTGAGGTATTATTTCACTCTATAATAATACATGTAAATATAACTACTTAACACCAATATATTTTATAGACACAATCTTATCCTTTTGTAGTTCCACGTTCTATTTATACTTATTATTGTAGAAAATTTGCATCATATGGTTTACTAATATATAAATATCTATAACATTGTCGAAATATAAATATAATACATTTCATAAATGGATAATCTTATATCCCTTCAAAAATATTAATATCTAAATCATTATTAGATCACTGATTTTTTAAGAAAAAATTATCTTTAATTCGAATTATATTAATTAGATCTAAATTATCACATACCAAACATTCGTATACAGTTATATGTATTCTCTCGAGACTTGGTAATTAATTGAATTACCAAAAAAAAAATTATGACATCCAATATTCCTTATTTAATAATTAAAACATATATTATTGGGTATATTTTTTAAATCTAAATACATGATTAAATCTATCAATGATGGAATCAATAAATTTGTTATGAAATGATTTATCAGTTCTAGGGTAGTTATCATTATCCAATTTAACTTATCAATATCAATTATCTCTTTATCAAGAAATCATCATCTCAATATGGATAACCTATTAAGGGTTATCTTTCCCATAATTAGGTACACTTCCAAGAAGAAGAAAATCACTTAATTATTTTCATAGTTATCAGTAACATTCATCATGTGTTCTTAAATCATTAATGAAATATTAATGTCGTACAATCCTTATATATGTTTCATTATTCTCATAACATGTATCTTGTTGATAAATTACTAAAATAAAATAATTATTGAATCCAAATATAAGCACATTAATCATTCCTATTTTTCTGTGGTAATAGGAATAGATTAACCTTGATCCCTTAACTTCTTCTAAGTTATATTCCCTTGATTATTGTTGAATTAATTTGTGCAGTTCCCCATATCCTTAATGTTGAATCATTTAACATTTGAATTTTCTTTCTTTCCATTGAAATCACAATCTTGGTGGAATATATTCACACATATAGAAAATTCTCAATCCTTTCATGAATTTCCTCTTGTTATTCATTCCATAGTTATCACATGTTTGACATTCCTACTTTCCATATTCTATATATATTTTATTTTTTATTTCTTTCTCTTCTTCTAGTACTACCCTTTGAATAAATAAATATGTATAATTATTTATTTATCTTTACAACACATAAAAATATTTTATTAAATGAAGAAATGGATTGAGACAACAATGCTCTTTAGAGACTTGGCTTAAGCCCATTAAGGAAATTTTCAATCTTGTATGTTGTGTTACATATCTAATCTTTCACATAACCTGATATCCAAGAGATGGTGGCTTAATAGTATAAAACACTTTCTTCCTCATTTTTATTTAAAATATGGAACTTCTTATTCATCTAATTTTTTTAAATGAATAAAATAGTTTTCAAGGAATGTCTCTTTAAAATCATTCCATTCCAATAGATATATTTCCTCTTCCTCCAAAGTATGTTGGATCAATGACCACCATTTATAGTGACCCTAGTTTTTCATAAGTTACTATTACAGAATTTTAATGAAAAAAATATAAAATCATTATAAAACAAGGATCAAATTTTTTTATTTCTTGGTAAAACTAGGACTATAAATAAATTTTACAAAATAAAACATAAAAATTTATTTAATTCCCTATTTTCTAGTTTCTTAATAGACCTTGAATTATCACTAGTAGAAGTAATCACTTGAGGGTACACAAAAAAAGTGGTGTAATAAATGCCCTATAAAATGATAGATAATAAAATAAAATAGTATAACATGGAGTGAGCATAATAATAACATAATCCTCATAATCATGAGGGGAAGAATTAGATAAAATCATGAAATATGGAAAACCATAAAAACGAATCATAATGTATTATTAGTCAAATATTACACAATGTTGTTAACCAAGATAGAATCATGATCATACATATTTAACATTTATCATGAGGTTCATCACATTACTCAATTAATTAGAGAAATATATAATTCTAGGTGCAACATTCACACCATAACATTTACATTGGGAAATATAATTTCAATTCCACCTGTCACATCATAACATTTACATTATCATGCATGCCACACAGAACGTATATCAGTATTGATCATAATATGAAACTTTTAAAGGAATTTTTGTCATTTAATGAAAAATATACTCATAAAATTTACATTCCCAAGTGATAGAGAGAATAACATACTTGATATAATAATCATCAATATTGAGTGAAGAAGAAACAATCTCAAGAAGTAAAAGTTTTTTTAAGAACATTTCTCTGAAAAAATTATGTTCGTTACAAACTCAATTAGAAGAAATTTATATCCAATAAATTTTATGATAATTATGAATAAATTATAGTTAAGGAATATCCTTAATGAAAATATAGTGAAATTGGGAAATTCCAATGAGAGAGATTTGGGTTCGACAATTCCCATTACCTTGAGTCTGAAAAACTTATGCACTTAAATATCCAATTTAATCACATTATATTAATTAATTAATTAATTAATAACATTTTATACTTGAATTTAGTTCATTATGGTTTGGTTAATTTCATTTATGGGATTTTCAATGAGTTCTAGAGTTTGAATTCTTCATTTGTAAGCATTTGTTTTCATGTTTTTCATGATCGGTTCACTTTTATACATGAATGAAAGTTCATGTTAATGTAGATAAATATTTATAATTGATATTATATGTTATTAATGAAATTACAGAATTTAATTTTTTTTATAAATAATTTGATTATGTGGAATGATGATGTGTCGTTATATAGATGTTAATCAGGGTTGTTTTAGGTTAATTTTAGATCTTTTCCCATCACAACAAACTCATTTTGTTTTATTATTTGGTTTTATGTATATAAGTTAAATACATAACATAAAATTTCTTTTAATATAAAAATTAAAATATTTTTCAACATTTATATTGTATTTATTAACATACTTGGATTTTGTAATGGAAAATGAATGTGCATCACCAATGATGATGGTAAGTTGACACATCCCGGTCAAAAATTCCAATTTACTGAATAAGAGAGAGAGAGAATATAGTTTTATGATGGATATTAAATTAATATGATAAAATTATATTATATCAAACATAATGGATTTATCACTAATTTTTTATAAGATACGGTGAGTAGAATAGAATATGTGAAATTAAATTGAAAATAAATTAAAAGAAAAGTAATAGGATTTTACCTCTTAGATCACTCATCATTGACAACCTCCTAAGGAAAAAGGTTTTAGTCTTTTCTTGATACCAAGATATCCGTGATGTGGAAGAAGTGATTGGGGGGAACTTTGGGTTGAATTAATATAAAGATCAATGCTTTAGAGTTGGGAGGATAATAGGGGGTGAGGGGTTGTGTTTATAGTGGAGGAGAGGGGTGTTTTCTTATTATTATATTCATTATTTTATTAGTTTGTATCTAGAATATGTATAGTTTGAGAAGTATATCAAAATTTATCAAAATAATGAATTATTCATATAGATTATGGCTCTTACATCATCCTTGCATAAATAATGAATCAAAAATCATTTATTTAGCATTTATTAAAAATTATCATATTTTACTATTCATCCAAAATTCGTGTATTTCGAAATAATAATAAAATAAACCTAACCATTTTTTGATGTTTATAATTAAAAAATGAACACCATTTTATGAAAATAATTTCTTTAATATGTGTAATTTAGTTTTTAATTAAAAACATCATTTACGAAAAAATTGAAAATTTTAAAATTATAATGGATTTTATAACACTTTGAAACGTTACTTAAGGTCTCATAAAATTATAATAAAATAAAACTACATAGAAATATTAATTTTTGGGTATATTTCATGAAAATAAATCTTATTTTAAATTATTAAATTCATCATAATATTTTAATTAAATATATATGACTTACAAAAATACTGACAAATAATTAATAATTTTTAAAATACATACTTATACTATGATATAATTATATCCTATTTTAACTTATAATATTCCAAATTTTTTATAATTTAATTGGTGATGATACTATTCATTTGGTTGGTTTACTATTCAGAAGGGTCATATTTATCTTCCTAAGCTCAAGTTACCATTTCATCGGTATTGGATAATTACCTTCTAGACATATTTTATATTTCCTTAATTATTAATTTATAATTTCTTTATTATGATATATAATGATTTTTATGTGATTTATAATATATAAAATTACTATAAGAAAGGATAAATTCCATTGATAATTGTTTGGGTCATTACATTCTTCCACCTTATAAGAATTTCACCGTCAAAATTTTGTCTTACATAAACAGGTGAGGGTACATCTCCTTAAATTCATCCATTGATTCCCAGCATACGTATTTATACACATGGTTCATCCACAAAACATTAACATGACAAGTTGTCTTTTCTTAGGGAACCTTATCTCACTAGTCCAAAATCATTACTGGTTGCTCCCCATAAGAGAGATCATCATCCAACTGTACTGCCTCTGAGTCCATTATGTTTGTCAGATCTGGTATGTACTTCCTTAGGAGTAATACATGGAACACATCATTAACTTGATCCATTTTCAGTTTAAGTGCAAGGTGATAGGCCATGGATCAAATATGATCAAGGATCTCAATGGGTGCAATGTACCTTGGTCTTAGTTTCTCTTTCGTTTCAAACCACATGACTCTATTCCATTGTGATATTCAAAGTAATACTTTATCAACAATGTCGAACTCCATGTCCCTTTTATGACTATCACCATAGCAGTATTTATAACTCTGATAAGCATTGGTATATTACTCGATGGATTTAACATTCTCTGTCATCTCTTGCACAAGATTAGGTCTCGGTAACATTATTTCACCAACATAATTCCAACATATTGGAGTTATAAAATGATTTCCATAAAGATCTTCATGTGGAGCCGTATGAATACTCATGTGGATGTTTTTTTTTTGTATGAGAACTCAACCATTGGGTGGTTATGACCCCATAAACCTTCTAATTCATAAGAGTAAGATCTTATTATATCTTTGAGAAACTGAATTTTCCTTTCATAGTGGTCATTAGATTGGGGGTGATAGACCGTGATGAAATTTATTTTAGTACTCAAAGGATGTTTAAGACACCACCATAATTAAATGTGAACCTAGGATTCTGATCAACGACAATCAAGAGTAAAACTTCATACAGTCTCACCACTTACATCACATATATAATTATATGTTGTTCAAGTGAGATAAAATCCCATTTAGTGATAATGTTTGCATTCTTGGTGAGTTGTTCTACCAAAAGACATATCGTGTTATTTTCTTTCGATTTGTTTAGAGACCCATGAAAAAGGCCATTGTGACATTATCCCATTTGCACATGGGTAAAAAATGGTTTCACTATCCCTTTGGACTTATGTATCTTGAAATCAACTATCTATCATATCAAATACCTTGATATATATTCTGCAATATTTTTCTTCATGTTGACCCACAAGAACTGTTCTTATATATCATGATATATCTTCGTGCTCCCGGGATAGATAGAGAAATTTAAGATATGTGTATTTCCCAATAGCTCAATCTTTATCATAGGTGATAAATGAACACAAGACCTTATCCAAACCAAATCACACCATTATCAATAATATGGAACTCTTACAGGTTCACTTTCTTTTCTATATTCACCTTCTTCTATAACTTTAAATCATCTCTTTGCGCTTCCTCAATCTTCTCATTGATAGATGGTAGGGTAATCATATGGGAAAGGCAGGATGTATTCCCTACTATTGTGATTTCCAAATCTATAAATTTCATATCCATGATGATAGGGTCTTTCTCAATCCACAAAATGGATAGAGTAGTATGTTATTTTCTTCTATGAGCATTAGCATCCTTGTTCTCCTTTCAAGAATGATAGTAAATAGAGAGATCATAGTCATTAATTATATCTAACCACCAACATTGATTCATGTTGAGTTCCTTTTATGTGAATATATACTTTAGGCCCTTGTGATCAATATATTTGACACACTTCTCTCCACAAAGGTAGGTCTGAAAATTTTTCAAGGAACAATTCATAGATGTCGTCTCCAAATCATGTGACGTATAGTTCTGCTCATGGATCTTTACATATCATTAGGAATAAGTTATCACATTATCATTTTCCATGAGTAATCAGCCTCATTCTTCTATTGAATAATCACTGTATATCATAATCCATTGTCCAATTTTTAGTAATGTGAGAACATGTGCAGTGATAAGCCTTATCTTTAGCTCTTTGATTCATTCCTCACACTCTTTCATCCAGACATACTTTAACCTATTCCTTGTTAACAAAGTTAGCACGCATAAAAATTATGATAAATTTATCACAGAATTTCCAAATTACCCTGCTAATCTAAGAGAAATACTAATTATTTGGACACTAGTGGGTCTAGATCATTCTTTAATTGCCTTTGTCTTTGAACGGATTATAAAAATTCCTTCACTTGTGACCACATGTCTCAAGAATGTGACTTTTTTAATGAAAAATTCACATATTTTGAACTTGGTGTATAACTTATCCTTCTTTTATGTCACAAATAGAATCCTTTTATATTCCTCATGTTCATCATTGATCTTACCAAAAATGAAAATATCATTGATAAACACAACCAAAAATTTATCGATGTAATGTCTAAGAACTTCATTCATCAAATCCACGAAGATTGTAGGGTAATTATTAAGTCTAAAGGGAATCACAAAAATCTCATAGTTCCCATACATTATATAGAAGGAAATCATCTCAATATCTTCCTTCTTTACCAGTAACTATTTATATCCAAAATGAGGATCCACGGTTGAGAAGTATTGATATCCTCTTCACTGATCGAACAAGTCATCAATCTAGGAAACGAGTCCTTTTCCTTTATGGTGATCTTGTTTAGTTCTTGATTATTGATACATAGTACCATTGAACCATCCGTCTTCTTAAAAAATATCATTGGCGCACCCAATGGTGATTCACTACCTCACATTAACCATTTCTCTAAATTCTATGGAAATTACTTATTTAACCAGTACAGTTCGATAGGATCCATCATATATGGACACATTGAGATATGAGTTGATATGGTATGAGTTCTCTTGATAAATCTACCTCATGATCTGGGGGCATTCTAGTTAACCCTTCAAGATATAATTATCAGTATTCCCTCATAAGTGGAATTTCCCAGAGTTTGATACCTTCCTTTGATTCAACCATTTGACCGAGATATACTTCCTTGCTAGGAATCAACACCCACACCAATGAAGGATTTTCCATAGGATATTCATGACCCCCCTAGAAATTTTATATGTGAATGGGATTACTCAGAATATGAAAAGGTATTTCTTTTTCTAGACATTTGATATGTCCTCTATATAAATAGCGATCCAATCCATCTCAGTATATTAGCAAATTACACCAAGGGAAGTATCATGGGATTTTTTGGATGAATCTTCCCACATTCACTAATAAAAAAAGATTCTAACACTTGGGTTTCTATGATTTCAGCACCTATTTTTTACATATATCCCTACTTCAAGGTTTCAGGGATTTGATTCAATAGTAATAGAAAAATTTAATGATATAAAAGAAGGCATAGAACCTAAATCAAATTATACTTTTTCCATTCTTGAGTGAATAGTAAGTGTACCTTATATGACATCATTTAATTAATCCACAATAGTAGTAGTGATGGAATAATCCTTTCCTTGATCCTTTTTCTTTAGAGGGCGTTGAAGAAAATTAACCTTGAGGGATCGAGGTTTAGATCACTCACTTGCATATTTATCTTTCTTCTGACAATTGTAGCATTGGACCATGGGTGGTGATCCCCTTTCCACCACCACATTATCATACTTCCACATGTTTTTTTTAAATTCATGAGCCTGATAGCCTTCTCTCCCACACTTGAATCATTTCACCATATGTATGAGGCAGATCCCATGATGATTCTTCCCACATTTTGCACATGTGGGTGGTTGATTTTTATTTCCAACTTTGTGAAGATATCCTCCATCTTGAAACTCCATATTTCATGTCATATAACCATATCCATGTGACCATTCTTCAAAATCTATCTCCACTTTGAGATAAAATTGAAAAAAATCTTCATAACTCCCAAAGTCTCAATTTTTAGATCCTTTAGATGGTATGGTTTAAATCCACTATAGAATCTATAAATTTTTCTATCATTTTTGATGAGAAAACCTGAAGAATACATTGTAAGACCTATGAAATTTTATTCATACATCATAGTAGATTCCGTTTACTTTTTATTCATATATAGGAATTCTAACTCCATATTTCTATAAAGTGTTTGGGAGAAATAGTTATTAAGAAAAATTATCTTAAAGAAAACACACTCCATCTCTTCAATTTCATCCCTTGTCTTGGTGTTCTTAATCAAATTACATTATTGATTAGACTCTCCATATAGAATATAAATAATGAGATTAAACTTCTCCATCATAGACCAATAAATAATATAAAAGATCTTCACTATCAATTTGACCTGCTATTTTGCAGCTAGTGGAAAGGATGATCCACTAATAATCGATGATCTTTGATGAAAAAAACACTCTATAGCCATTTGATACCTCTTAGGTGAATGAAGATGTTTCCCATTATTAGGGTGATGGTTTATAACATAATAAATCTATGAAATAATAACCATTAAATTTTGAAATCCAAATCAAAAAGCATTAGGATTTCATTCGGATAATTTTTTTGTTGTCCCTCAGGCAGTTTATTGTCATGGTTTCCCCTAGTACCCAGCATTTTCAAAAATAGAAAAAGTTAGAACAAAACATAAGTCAAAAAGACATAAAAAATTTAACCATTTGTAAAATTAACTCTAAAGGAATATATTATTGGATATATATCTTTATAACATTCCAAAACTAATATTCTTGGGTGATTACATATAATTAGTCTCATATTAAGGGGTTTCACTAAGGTTCCTCATTCCAAATTCCAAAATTTACTAAATTTTGCTATGATACAAACTATAGCAACCCTTCTTTTTCTCACATTACTATTAAATAATTTTAATGAAAAATAATAAAGGAATTTCAAAAACATGATCTAAAGGATTAGGGTCTTGGTAAAATTGGGACCATACACATGTTCATAAATAATAAAACATAAACATTTATTTAATTTCTTCTTCTCTATATTCTTATTTTACCTTGAATTATCCTTGGTATAAGTAATCACATAATGATATACATAAAAATTGGTGAGAAAAAAATCCTAGTAAGAGGATAGATAAGAACATGAAACAATGTAATATATAGTGAGAAAAATCAAAACATCATCATCATAATCATGAGAGGAAGCATTAGATAAATTCATAATATGTGTAAATTTATAAAAATGAAACATCATGTCTTAGAGATTAATAACCAAAAATAGTTGTGAACAAAGATAGAATCATGTTCATGTATATTTCACTTCTATAGTAAGATAAATCACATTACCCAATGCATTATAGTGCAATATAATTCCAGGTGCACCTATCACATCATAACATTTACATTACATTATATAATTCTTGGGGAACCCCTCACATTATAACATTTACATTATCATGCATGCCACAAAGAATATATATATATATATCATAGAAATAAAATAACCCATGAAATGGAATGGGTTTAATTTCATAAATCATAAATTCCTAAAATTTAGTTCCCAAATGAAATAGGGAATAACATACTTGATGTAAGAATCATTAACCCTTATTAAAGAACAAACTATCTCAAGATGTAAAAGGTGTGTTCTTTTGAAGAAGTGTTCCTTTGGAAAACATTGTGTTTTTCATAAAATAAATTAGAAAAAAAAATTATCGCATAAAAGGTAATATTATGATGAATAAATAATATTTAAAGAACATCCATATTGAAAATGGGGTGAAAGAGGGTCAGGTTCCATAATTCCCCTAATCTTGAGTCTGAATTCCTTATTCACTTTAATATCCTATATAATCACATTAGATTAATTAATTAAAAAATAAATAACCATTAATAAAAAAAATTGGATTCATTATTATTTTATTAAGTTTATTTATTGTATTTTTAATGAGTTATATGTATTAATGTCAACATTTGGAAGCATTTGTTTTCATAGTTTTCATGATTAGTTCACTTGAATACATGAAGGGATGCTCAAGTAAAATATGGATAAATATCCTGAATTATTATTAGATGTTATTAATTATATTAAATAAGCTTCATTGATCATATAATTAAATTTCTTATGTAATGAGGATTATTAATTAGATAGATAGTAACGATGGTTGTTTTAGTTTAATTTTGGTGGTTTTTCCATCACAACGAACTCATTTTGTTTTATTATATATTATTTTTTAAATAACATAGTTACAAAACATAAAAATGGATTTAACATAAAAATTAAAATATTTTTAAACCATTATAATATTTTTATTGAAATAATTGAATTTTGTATTAAAATATTAAATTCTATCTCCCATGAGGTCAGTAAATTGACACATCTCAAGTGACAATTTCATTTTTTGAATAAGAGAGAGAGAAAAGGAGAATGGAGATTGAGGATATATCTTTGATTACCATGATATAATTCCACTATATCAAGCATAATGTATTTATCATGTATTTCTTATAAGTTAATGTGAGTATATGATAATAAAATAAATGAAATTGAAAATAAATTAAAAGAAAAAGGAAGAGGACTTTACATCTTAGATCACTTCTCCTTGAGAACCTCCTTAGGGAAAAGGTTTTAGTCTTTTGATGAGACCAAGAGATCTTTGAAGTGGGGGAGACAATTGATGAGAGGTTTGGGAAGAATTTAATAAAATTCTCCAAGCTTTAGAGGTGTGAGGAGAAGAGGTATTAAGGGGTGATATTTATAGTGGAGAAGAGATATTCTTACTCGCTATTATATTCTTTAGTTAATTATTTTTGATAAATCCACTCAATAGTTTGTGAATAATCCCTAAATATATTAATATAATTAATAATGGTTCGATATTAAGGTGATTAAATCTTTCTTACATCAAAAATGACTAAAAAATACATGTACTAAACATTTATAAAAAAATTATTGTATTTTACTATTCATAAAAATTCAATTATTTCAATAAAATCCCAAAAATTCACCCAAACCATTATTTAAGTTTAAAATTAAAAATTTAAATATATTTTATGAAATTAATTCTCTTTATAAGTGTAATTTAATTTTTAATTAAAACCATCACTTTCTCCAAAAATGAAGATTTTAAAATTATAACTCATTTTTCAACACTGAACATTTACTTAAGGTCACATTAAATTAAATTAAAATGAGAATACATAAATATATTAATTTGTGGATAAATTTTATAAAAATAGATTTTATTTTAAATTATTAAATTAATTTTAAAATTTAAATTAAATATTTAGGCCATAGAAAAACACCAACACCTAATTAATAATTTTTAAAATATTTACTTACTTATACTATGATATAATTTTATCCTATTTTCAAAAATAATAGCCCTTAATTTTTTATACGTTAATGAGTAAGGTTAGTAATAATTTTTTAGTTTTATGATTCATATGGTACATAATTATATTCTTAATTTCATGCCACTTTTTCATCTGTATTGGTTTATAAACATCTAGAAATACATTTTATTTCATTAATAGGTCATTTATAAATTCTTTATTATGGTTTATAGGTTCTTTAATGATACTTATATTATATTACATTAATATAATAATGGATAAATCCATTGATAATTATTTGGGCCATTATATAATTAACATGCATCACAAATGAGACAATACACTACAAGTGTAACCATTTCCTTTTCACCACATCATAATTCCAAAAAATATCGTCTCAAAAGAAATAATGCATATTCCATATTCTATTGGATCAATATTCCCACTAAATAGTGGTGGTATCCATCACATATTATGATCTAATATGGAATAATATTATTATGGAAAAGGATCCTGCATTCGAGAAATGATATTGGTCATAACTAGATTTTCCTTACTTAATATATCTTTTATCCTTTCCAATCCCAACAATATCGTATTTCTCTATAAAAAAACTCTACATTGTCCATGAGTATAGATACACTTCTTCCTTCTGGGTTCCATTTCTAAATAATGGTATACACTAGATTACATAATAACATTATATAACATAATTTTTAATCCCAAAACTACTGAAATACTTATCATAAATTGAAAACATAATATTGCGTAGATAATGTCATTATGAAAAAATTATATATGTAGAATGTTCCTATATAATTATACTCAAATTATATTTGAGGTAATTTTATATAATATATGTTCCCCAAAATAATGTTTCTATGGTTTCTAAGAACTATCTTCGATACCAATTGTAATGTCCCCAACCCCAGTAGCTCAGAGCCGGTTTCTTACATTATTACGTTGGTATAAATACAAAATTATAATAATAAAGGGACCAAATGTTTGTCATTTTTGGAATACCTTATTACATAAATGATACCCATATTACATTGGGTGTATAAAATAAAACATATTACATTAAAAATATTATTAAATTTCGTCCTTGTAACTCATTCCTGGAATTCATCTTCATATCATCGTGAAAGGAAACAAAATAAGGGTGAGATAAAATGATCTGTAAGGGTTATATATAGTAGAATATATAATGAATCAAAGAGAATAATCAAAATGTAAAGGTAAAAAACTGAAAAAAAAAATTCATTTAAATATTAGGATGTGTCATAAATAATTGGAATGGTAGATAACTAAAGACAGATTCTATTTAATCAATAAACTAAGAATTAAATGAATACCTAGTTTTTTCTTTGTAAAAAATACTATGGATAATATTAAATCAATAATGAATAATGGAAATTATTTAGTTATTGGATTTCATGATCTCAAGAATCACGGTACCTTTAATGTAATGTCTTTTCATAAGACAGTTTAAAACTATAGGTAGAAAACTATTTAATTGTGGACAAGTTAATTTATATCACGAAACCCACAGATGCATCTAAGGGATATTTTATAATGGGACCCACCCATCAAATCGGCATCAAAACATTTCACTTTTAACAAATAATTAATTTAATTAATCATTATTCCTTATCACCAAATATCTGTATTGAATAAAAGATATGGATTTAACAATATTACATATGTTAATCAAATAAAATTCAAAGTAAATACGTATTTAAAAAAATGGGTTATGGTTTATGAAATTATAATATTAATAATAAAAATATATATTGAGTGTAAATTTAATTTCCATTGAAAATTTATTATATTAAAGTGATTGGTACAAAAATATTAACAATCACAATATAAAATGATATTGAAAAATAAATTTTATAAGATAGAAATTTTCAATTCAAATCCCCTTAGATAAAATAATTCAAATTTAAACCTAAAATAGTATGAATAATAAATAATTATCGATATTAAATGATAATGGGTAATTATAGACACCACATAATATTGAATTAGTGCATAGTAACAAATAAGTCTTAATAAAATGTAATTTGATATGAAATATCTTACCTTAAGCTCCCTTTTAATTGAACAATATCTATACTCCATTACAATTTTTTTCATTCCATATTTGAAAAATGAAAATTAATTGATATATATATATATATATATATTAAAATTTCATTTTTATAACATATATATTACATATTTATATCAAAACCATTCTTAAAACATTTCATGTAACATGTGAACGAATCACATCTGTTCACGAGCCGATAGTTTGCCGAATACACAAACGAAGTTCTCATATTAACAAAAAATAGAAATTCTGAATGTATGTCTTATAGAATAATTATTTAAGAATAAATAAATTATAAATATCATATATATATTAACTAAAATATAAATATATCATTATTCTGAACCATGAAATGCCGTAATGGAAGAGCAATCGACATCAATTTGTGAGGCAATATTCCAATATACACATGGATGACGATTTTTCATACCATTTAAAATAAGTGTGTGTGGGTGTGGGCCGAAAACTAGAGATAAAATAATATAATTATATTTAGGATATTGAAGTTACTATATAATAAATATCAAATTATAATTGAAGGGGTTGATAAAGAAATAAAACATAATTTCTCATTGAACAATGTTACATATTCTTCTGGTAAATCCTTTTGGATCACACCAAGGGACATACATGGTTTTTTTTAAAAATATATATACTTCTCGGATGAAGTTATGAAATTTTGAAGTGATTATATAGGAATTTTTTTAGCCAAATTTCTTCATATGTGTGAATAATTGAGTGGGTGAGTACCCTTCTATATTGGATGTGGAGTGACATTCTTATAATTACTCAAAGGTAACCACTATTGGCAGTTATTGCTTACATCATGTGACTCTGATAATGAACCATTTCAGAAAAAATATATTATATGGTGTAAATATTTATTAAAATGGTATTTAGATATGTTTCTAGGTCATTTTTCCCCAAAAGATTAAATTTTAACCACAAAGTAAACTTATCTTTACCTTAATCGCTATAATTAATTTTAATTGATTTAATTTATATTTTTTGACAAACTAATAGTTGGAAGTAATATATATTATAAATTATTATGATTCGTAATATTTAATTCATTTTTCTATTTAAAATTATAGAAGTGGTAGAAATTATTTTATTATTAATCTTACATACAGAATGAGAAGGCTGGTCTTTATAGGGAAAATGTTCAATAGTTTATTAAGTTTTAATATATAATTTGTATAAAAATAATATTTAATTGACATAAATTTAATTAATACATTCCATTTTGATATAATTTTAATTTTAATACAACTAAAATTATAATTTAAACATATAAATTATTTTCCTGAAATGTCAGTTTTTAATTTTAATTCAGTATTTTCACTATTTATGAAAAAAGATTCTGAAAAAAATATAAAACAAATCTCTCTAAAATAATTTTTGAATTTAATTTAAAAAAAAATTGGATTATTTTGTCAAATAAAATTTATAAAAGTATAAAAATATAGTTTTAAAACAATTCTTCAATTAAAATTTGAAAAAACTAACCTTTAGGATAATACCAATTTTTTGCTTAAAATATGATTTGTTCTTATTTTAAGTCTATAATAAATTTAATAATAATTGTTAAAACATTTATTAAACATAAAATAATAAAATATCATTAATATCATTAATTAATATTAATTAATTTAATTTTTTATGATAAAATACCATAGAAGGAATAGAAAACTTTTTTTATAAAAACACACCCATTATATTTAAATGGTTTTTATTTTCATTTATAACAAATTACAATCAAAATTATTAATTTTATAAGCCCATGTAAACCATTTAAAAATAATTTAATTAATATTTTCCATTCCCACTATTCAAATGTCTATGTGATAACTATCATAGTATTTTAATAAAATATTAATAGTATTGTGTAAAACCCAGTCTTCCGTGCAACACAATCCATTAAAGAGAGTCATTTTTGTGTGTAATAAAATATAAATAATTAACTAGTTGTTTCATGTGACACAAGATAGATCAAAATATTTTCCATTGAAATCTATTTAATATATTTAATGTATTTGAAATGGTCCACATATCATAACATCTTGGGAGTTATTTTACATTTTATAATTGGCATTGCATGAGAGACATTCTATGACATGTTCTTACATTATAATTTTGTGGTTTTATAATAATAACTATATACTTGGATCATATCCCTAATCAATCATAAGTAATATCAAAATATTTCATCTTATATGGAAAACGTCTGAAAGTAAAATCACATGGAATATTTCTTGAAGAAAATATCCTTTCTTTAAAAATAACATTTTTAAAATTCACAATTCATTGAATATTTTGAAAATAAATTTTTTTAAAACACCCATGAAAAGATGAAAAATGAAACCTAAATGAAAATAATGGTCATGATGCTGGGAAATTTCTATTCTTGTCGTACATGTTAAAATAAAGATTTCCTTCACTTTTCAGCCAAAGCCAAACAAACCATGTTTGGATAATGACATAAATATTATTTCAAAAAAATTAAAATAAAAAAATTGTTAAAATATATATAATAAAACATTTTTGTTAATTTAAAAACAATTTTTCAAAAACATTTTTATAAAACTTGGTTTTGGAAGAAATGGGGCTTTCGACCACATAGAGAAATAAAGACTGTTTTCCATCAAATAATATTTCAAATTATTTAATATATAAAGAGGGGATAATGAATGAAAAAAACATTTACTTTCTATAATTAACAATATGATAAGAAAATAATTGAGTTTATTTATATATAGGTCAAAATATTTCAACATTGGATGCACAATCATGATCAACCTAGAAAAATAATGAGATTGTAACATAGAATCCCTTAAGGATTTCACAACATTGAATTATAAGACCCATGTTTGAATGAAACTAAATAAAAAATTGAATATCATTAGAATATATAAATTTATGATATTATCTATCAATATTCCTTTATGTACTCTTCATAAAAGAAGATACATGCATAACTTAACCTATGTCTCATAAATGAATAATTGAGAAAAATATCCCTTACCTTAAGTCTCAACTTCCTTTGTACACGTTCAAACCTCTTATATATTAAACATAAGTTTTTTATATATATATAAAAACACACACACACACACACACACACACATATATATATATATATATATTATTTAGTTATGAATGTTTATTAACCATTTATTAATAGTTCCACATTAGAGTCATGCTTCAGGCAATAAGACCTTTGTTTTCTATGTCTATTTTGATTTTATAATTTTTCCCAATTAATTATATCCTGGTTCAAAAATATATAGTGTTATAAAAATAATATAAAAAACTTTTAGATTAATAATATATTTATTTATAGTGTCCCATAAAAGTTATAAAAAAATGAAATACATTGTTCATAAGGACGGTAGGTCATACTAATGCATGAATGTTGTTTCCATTTTCTCAATAGAATAAAGGAAAAAAGATAAAGAATAAATTATAGTTGAAAAAAATATTTTCTTTCATATATTTCACATATTTTCATTTATCATTTCATTATTACATTTCATGTAAATCATTATTGAATCCCATCGCTTCTCGATGCAGTAGTCTATTGTACACATGAATGATGTTATCATATTCACACAAATCAAAAAGTAATGAGGTTTTTGGGATATAATAATTTATGAAGATTATTTATATAATATAAATATATATACTCATCTAATCTATAATTATAACTATCTATGAGAGGTTTTGATGGAAAATGAATAATATCGGATTGTGTAGTCGTAGTTCATCATACACATGAACGTTGATTTAATATCCCATTTGATGGAAGTAAAGATAATTATTGGTTATTAAATTAACATGTAAAATTATTATATATAATATAATAAGGTTATTATATCCTAAATTTTTATTTTTAATTTATGTAATTGGTGGAATAAATAAAATCAATGTGATTATTGAAGATGATGACCACTTCTTCGGGTAAACTCGTTGGATTTTCAACAAAATCCTACCTAGGATAGATTTCTGATGAAAATAATTTTTTGGATAAAATGAGATAATTATGAAAGATATTTGGTTTCGTATTTTTTAAAACAATTGTTTTTTAATGTGTGAATAGGATAGGAGATGGGGTGGCCTTTTATAAGTGAGTTGAGTTACACACTGGAAATATTTGGAAAGAAAATGTGTACCCACATTTTTCACATGAAACAATGATCTAAAATAAACCTTTATAAATCCTAAATTTTGAAGTATAAATATGTACATAAAATGGGTTTTTAATTGTTTTGGGGCATTTTTAACCCATATATCTTTATTTTATCCCCTGTTATACACATGTTTAACTTAACCATAGTAAATAATTTTTATTATTTTCACTATTAATTAGAGTAAAAAATTATGTTTAACTCAATATAAAATATAAATTATTTTTATTTATAATAAAAAATATATATTTCTAAATTTAATTCATATAAATGGTAAATTTTAACATAAAATTAAACCTGTAGATGAGGAGATAAAGTTGTTTTCCAATTAAATTTTTCGAAATATTTAGAATTATTTTATATAAATATTAAATATAAAAGTGAATAAAATGTCTTAAATTTGATTAATTGAAAAATAATTGAAGTAACTTTACATTTAGATTGATTTTTTAAGAAAAATAAAACTTATAAATATTTTAAATGAAAATTTCGTTTTCAGTAAAAAACAATAGTTTTCACTTCTCATCGAAAAAATAACTCTTAGAAAAATCCAAAAAATTACCATAAGATATTTTTAAAATGATAATTTCAAAAATAATATTTATTTTATAAAATTATTTTAATATAATTTTCAAAATTATATTTTTTATTGTTCTCAAAAATAAATTAAGATCATTTTTTTTGAGAAAATAGTATTTTCAAAACATATAACGGAATTATGAAAATTGAATATTTTTTATAAATAAGATTTCATTATATAAATCCATTATACATAACATTTAAAAAAATTATATGTATTCAATCCACCCTTTTTAATATCTAGGTAAAAATGTTCTTTTTTAAATAATAATATTAATATAGTGTTGTGGTTCATTGAAACTTGGTGCTCCTTGAAACACAACCTATCGAAAAAATAAAATTTATTAAAGATTAATTTATTACATTTTACCCCCAATAAAAATAACTTTATCTCTTGAAATTCTATCAATCTTATATAAACATATGATGATAACTCTACCTCATAATATCCCCAAGTTCCTACCTAGCTTCCTCAAACTAGTGGTCCTACCATAAACCTTTGACAAGGTGAGTGATCTTGTTGCATAAAACATTATCTATAAAATCTATAATAATCAATAGTTCTTCTTAATAAAATTGATCTTTCTCGATAGGTATGAATTTTTATTTTAATATATGTGAATGGTTAAGTATGTACTTATTCCTCAAATAACCCTATGGCCTAAATTTTTAATATTTTGGATTTGGCCCCTTTTAAGGTTAAAAGGGGGGAACCAAGACTTCAAATACAAAGAGACATTAACAAAATCTGAAAATCAAGAGGGTTGCAACCCAGCACAAGGCAACGAATAATTACCCTTTCCCATCATCTATATCATCAAGGAACACCTCCACTAGAGTGTGGATTACTAGCTACAATCTTAATACAATAAAATAACTTCAATGTACCAATAGACCTTGGCCTTAGATTAAACATAATCCCAAATATCAGTTCAATTTTTTGTGGAGAAATTATTAGAAACACCTTGTCACCACCTTGAAATTACAAATCACACTAGTGATTGTCAGTTGAATTTTTCGATCGAATATGAGCTACATGGATGTGTTATTGAAGGAATGTAATTGTCACTACCATTTATTCAGCTATCTAAGGTCCTAATGAATTTATTTCCCTAACATCATTCCATTATTTTGGAGCTCAATACTTATTTCCACATTGGTATTGATGAGGATCCTTTTAAATGCTTGAATGAAATAATATGTTGTAGAAAAACTCAACCAGAGAAAGGTGTTTAACACAACCACATTTAAAATACAAATAAAAATATCTCAACACGTTTGAAATTGTTTTAATTTTTCTCTTGGACTAACCATATATTTTTGGATGATATATAGTGTAGAAAATCAACTCTTTATCAAATGCTTACTATTGTCTTTACCAGAACCTTGAGGTAAATCTTAGATTCTAAAAGGATAATATTTAATGTTTTAATCCATGAAACCTTAAAATTTCTTTAATTTTTATCCTAGAAATATGATCTAGAGAGAAATATTCTCTCATATTGATAATGTGTGATGAATTTTTAAGGAGATCGACTACAAAACATATATCATTATTCCCATTATTCATTTTTTTTAGTCCAATGACAAAATACATGGTGATATTTTTTCCATTTCAGTTATTCAATGGAAAATCAATGTAACATCCCCTAATACTTGTGTCACTCAGCCTTAGCCTTCTGAAAAACCAACAATAAATATAAAACTCTATGAAATCTCTCCTCATTACATCCCACCAAAAATAATTTTTCAAATATCTATACATATTCATACGTCCATGATAAATATCGAATGAAGAACTGTCAACTTACTATAACAACTATTTCATTATAAATAGTTTGTATGGAACACGTAAACATTTCATAAAACTTTTCATTCCATCGGGATCAATGTTAACCTCATGAAATTTTTTAACCATCTTTTTCTGCTCCACATATTCCATTTATGCCTCTTTAATCATCACTTTGATAGATGTTTGAACATTCAATTGAGGATGATAATTTGTATCCCCTTAAAAATTTCTAAATCTATAAATTGATAATCCGGAAATATAATATCTTTTGTGATCCTCATCATGGATAATTTAGCATCATCCTTTGGACTCAATGAATCATTTTCCTTGATCACATTCCTAGGGTGGTAATATATTGAGATGCCATAATACTGAATCAAATGTAACCATCTTCTCTAGTGAATATTCAACTCATTCTATGTGAATATATACTCTAGTCTTATTTATCATCATATATATCACAATTTTATATTTAATTATAATTCATCCATAAATTTAATTAAACAAATACTTCTACAAACTCCCAATCATGGGTTGGAAAATTTTTCCCATTAACCATCATTTTTCATAAATCATACTTGATATCCATGACATTCTATGAAAGAAAAATGTTAATCCCTTTGGAGGATACTCATTGTATATTAAAAACTCTTCTCTATTATAGGTCAATGTAATTACTTGTGCACAAAATAAAATTCTCCTTGGTTCTATGAAATTTCCCTGTCATTACTATCACCAAACGAACCTAGATCCCTTTTGAGATAAAATTGTGAGTGTATTAGTTAGTGATGATAAATTACCACCAACCCATTGACAATATATAGACAATTCAAGAAATATTTAGATCTTATTCATCATGGTTGGTCTTGGCCAACATTTATGTGCCTTTTTCATTGATGGATCTACAAATATACTATAAGGCAACAGCCTTAAACATTACTTAATCTTGAGTTATTTCAAGAATACACATTGAGGATCTTTTCAGGTTTAGAGTTTTATAGAATTAGATATTAATTCATGCATTACACTTCACATTTGAACAAACTGGTTACATAAAAGATAGTACTCATTTTTTCCATTATCAGAAGTAGATTTAAAATAAAACATATATTCTTTCTTGACAATTCCTTGACACTATCATCACATCATGTACCTTTTCCTTGACCTGTGAAAAACATTTCAAAAACATGGTATAAGCATAAAAATCTCAGCAAGGGATATAAAAGTACAAAAGGAAAACATTAGTCGATATATGAAATCATAATTTACTCATAAAACATAATCATTTTAACATACCTCATCAAATCATGAATAAATCAATGAAATCATAAGACATAAAGGTAACTTGAGGCATTCATAACATTCTTACGTAGAGAGTAACCCTCATGGTTATGTTTGGAATACCCATCACAGTATATTCCCTAAATATCTTCGGAGAAACCTTAACGTTTAATCCCTTCGTGATACCCAATGCATTGGAGAGATATATCGGGCTCACCCTCCCTTAGTTTATCACAGATCCACCCATCTTTATAAACAATGCCCAAGAACCATAACATAATCGTATCACATAAAACATGCATAAAGGGAACATAACATTTCCACATTTCAATCACAAGATATAAATAACACATTTATATAGTAAAAACATTATAAAAACCATTTTTAGTACCAAAATAAATGAAAAGTAAAACATGGTATTTATTTTTCATTAAAAAATGTTATGGCTTGTAGAGGAAGCTGAAACTCAAATAATGGTCACGGTAGTGGAGAAGTCGTTGTCGCCGCATACGTACGATAAAAAAACATTACCTTTTTTTGTTTAGTAAAATCTTCGTATAAAAAAGATTCCTTTTGAATAAACTTAAAATTCAAAGGGGTTTATACACCGTATAAACCAATGTTGTGTATAAAACAAAATATGCCTCAATGGGAGGAGATTGAGACGAAGTCCCTTACCTCGTATCCGACTTGACTCGATCGTTATTTAATCTCCTGAATAGTAAACTTGAGTTAATTTCTACTTGCTTAAGAACCTTTTTCAAGTTTATTATTCCCTTTATATCTCTTATTACCATGTCATGAACACTATGTAATTATTTAAGTTAATAACAGTCATTTTAACGATCATTGGAACTTTGGTCAAAAATAAACTTTTTATAATTACAAGTTATTCATGTATCCATTATATCCAGAGTTATATTCATGATTTCGATATCCTATATATCATATATATCCAGTATATAAATGAATTTATAATATTACATAACATTTAGAGGTAAGAAATGAAATGCACCGTTCATGCAGATGGTAAGTCGTACGTACGCATGAATGCTACTTTCATTTCTATTTCGTATTTTATGGAATGAAATCATTATGATATAAAGGTATATTATAATTCCAGTATAATATCATATATAATATCATTAACTCCATCCTTTATACGTCCCACATATGGAATTAACGAATCAAATCACTTTGAGGGGGTGGTAGTCTGCACTTCCTAAAATGAAGATATCGCGTTTACCCATAATGGAAACCATAAAGGTATGCCAAAAATGAAAAATACATAACATTAAGGAAAATATAAACATATTATATATCATATATAAATATAGTGTCATCTTAATGGCCACCTTTGAAGGTGTTAGAAAAATATTGAACAATCATTGTTTCGTGAGGCAGAAATCCGCCATCCACAGAAATAATATGCTCTTTACCCATTAGATGAAGATGTGTGATATTTTAGCTTGAATAATTCTTATAAAAACATCCTATTATATTTAATATACTGGTGTTGCTAAAAAATAAATTAATAAAAAGAGTTTAGGGGGTTGGAGAAGGAAAATAAAACAAAAGAACATTAGAGAAGACTTTACCTTTAAATCAGGTAACTCATCTTGGTTTGAACCAAAATGGTTTCTTGAAGAGATTTCTGCCTAAGGTAAGGATTATAGGATTAATAGAGGTATGCTGAGAGATAAAATGATCAGATCTTGGTCGATCCAAAGGCTTTAGAAGTGTGGGTAAGGAGGTAGAGGTGAGGGCCTTTTATAAGAGGAGAGGAGGGGCACTCTTGGAAGGTTACAAAATGTTACATTATATTGAAATGTGTTTTGGATTTAAAAAGTCCCACATTGATGTATTTCTAGGATAAGGTGATAAGGGTTATAAATATACTCATCCCATAGGTCTCTTATAAGTGTAAGGCTTATATTTTACATTATCTTTTCTTTTTATTTAAATCGTTCATTAATAATGTAATCGCTGCATCATCATGTTGTCATAAATAATTTAATTTATTTAATGTCTAAAAATTATAAAAAATTACTATGATGTAGTAAATCTTATTATGTTTCCAATGAATATTTTTAGTCATATAGATCATTTATCTAGAAAAAATTAATAATGTTTTACTCAGGTGATACATTCTTTGTTATATTTAACTTTCTTTAGAAATAAAAAGATAAAAAGTTATTATCACAGAAAAGTGATTCCATGGGGTCCCCATGTTTGGAAAAAGGAATACCATGGTCGGCCATGAGACAACCAGTAGCATTAGGACACATGTTGGGGTCATTTTCTATTATTATGATATTATTTTATTATCCTTAACTACCCGATTACTAATTAATCATGAAAATTAAAGATAATTACCATCGTTACTATTCATAATGTCCAAAAATAAAAGAGTATTGATTAAATAATATGGACCTTGTGATTCCAAATATATCATTCATTTTACCAAATTCCAAACACAGAAATTGTAATAATTAATTTAAAAATAATTCTCATTGTCAAAACAAATAGCGGGTTTCTCAGAAAAAATATCTATGAAAGTTTTGGCACTTGTTTATGGCCAATTCCAAAGTGAAATTAATTATAATGACCACCATTGGATTAAATGGTAAAAAAATAGTCTAATTACACTTTATGACCAATTAAAAATATAATATAACCATATAATTATATTATATGAAAACGCAGTTTTGATGTAAAATGCAGTATTTTCACTATTCATTAAAAAATGAACATTGTCAGAAAAATACCAAAAATTAACCCAAGGTAAATTTCAATGTCCTAATCATAAATAATATGTTTACTTTGACAAATAGAGCTTACAAAATTGTCAAATTTTTTATTTAAAAATGGTATGCCATCAAAATGCAGTAAAATAATCTTTTAAAAATATTAGTTTATTCCATGCTTAAGAATGGATTTATTCTCATTTTAAGCCTCTAAAACACTATCTAATTCATAAATAGACATAGATAAAAATATCTATTATTAATTACTTACATGGGATGTCACATCCTTCCCCCTTTAAGAAAATTGTGTCCCCGCAATTTATTTACTTAACGAATTAGTGGGGGTATTTATCCCTCATTGCATTTTCAGATTCCCATGTTTCCTCTTCAATCATGTGGTTTTTCCACAAAACCTTTACTTAATAAATCACCTTATTCCGCAACACTTGCTCCATATGGTCAAGAATCTGGATAGTTTGTTCCTCATAAGATACATTCTCTTCCAACTGAACTACCTATGGACTCAAAACATGAGATGGATCTGGGATGTACTTCCTTAACATTGAAACATGAAAAACATTATGTACCTGAGATAAAATCAGAGGTAAAGCCACTCAGTATGCAATTGATCCAACTCTCTCCAAAATTTCATATGGTCCAATGAAACTTGGACTCAACTTTCCTTTCTTACCAAAATCGCATCACACATTTTCATGGTGAGATTTTGAGAAAGACATGATCACCTACCTAAAAAAAGAGATCCTTCCTCCTATTGTCTGCATAACTCTTCTGGATACTCTGAGCTGTTCTCATGTGTCTTTGTATCTGCTGAACTTTTTCTGCCAACTCTTCTACAAATTCTGTTCCCATCAACTTATTTTCACCCACTTCATCTCTGAAATATGGAGTTTGACACCGCTTCCCATATAATGCCTCAAATGGTTCCATCTGTATACTGGAATGAAAACTGTTATTATAAGAAAACTCATCCAAAGAAATATGTTGGTCCCAACTTCCCTGATAATACATCGAACAAGAACATCGCATATCCTCCAATTTCTAAATTTTTCGTTCTGACTGCCCATCTGATTGAGGATGAAATGCTGTACTAAAATTCAATTCAGTACCCAATGACTTCTGAAGGCCTTTCCAAAAGTTAGATGTAAACCTGAGATCACGATCAGATACAATAGAGAGGGGAACTCCATGCAACCTTACTATCTTTTTAAGATACAATCGAGAAAGTTGATCTAGCGAAAAATTATCTCAAATAGCAAGGAAATTAGCAGATTTAGTCAAGCGATCAACAATAACACAGATTGCATTATTACCTAGAGGTGTCTTCGGAAATCCCACAACGAAGTCCAGGGATATATTCTCCCATTTCCACTCTGGCACTGGTAAAGGTTGAAGCATCCCTTTCGGTAACTGCCACTCTGCTTTAACTTGTTGACAAGTCAAACACTTCACAGTAAAATCAGCAATACCTCTTTTCATTCTGTCCCACCAGTAATACTCCTGAAGATCTCTATACATCTTAGTACTACCTAGATGAACTGAAAATGGAGAACTATGATCTTCAAATAACAACTCTCTCTTCAACTGTGAATCACATGGAACACACAACCTCTTCCCAATTCTCAAAACACAGTCATTATCAATGTTGAATTTAGGTAACATACCCTTCTGAACCAGCTCTACCATTTTCTGCAACTCGCTGTCTTGGTTCTGTGCTTACTTAATTCTGTCTGATAGAGAAGAATTCACTGATACCTGAAACAAAACAGAAGGACATCCTACACCAACAACTTTTATGCCAATGTTCATCAAATCCTTAACCAAAGGATCACGTTCCAAATGCAACATTGTTAATGAAGCATTAATTTTTGACTCAAAGCATCAGCCACTTTATTTTCTTTTCCTGGATGGTAATGAATTGTACAATCATAATCCTTGATTAATTCCAACCATCTCCTCTATCTCATTTTCAGTTATTTCTGAGTGAATATATACTTTAAACGTTTTTGATCGGTATATATTTCACACTTTACTCTATACAAATGATGCCTCAAAAATTTTAATGTGAAAAAAACAGCAGCTAATTCCAAATCATGTGTAGGGTAATTTACCTCATCTGTTTTCAACTGTCGTGAAGCATAAGCAATTACCTGATCATTCTACATTAAGACGCAACCAAGTCCTTTCAATGAAGCATAGTTATAGATAACAAACTCACCATTCCTGGATGGTAGTGCCAAAACTAGAGCATTCACCAATCTTCTTTTTAATTCTTGAAAACAATCATCACATTCTTTTGTCTAGATAAACTTAACACCCTTCTGAGTTATCTTAGTTATTGGACTAAATATCCGTGAAAATTTTTTAACAAACCTTCGGTAATAGCCTGCCAAACCAAGGAAGCTGTGAATATCAGTTACATTTGTGGTCTTGGCCATTCTTCAACAACATTTGTTTTTACAAGATCAACAGTTATCCCATATTTAGAAACAATGTGACCAAGGAAATAAATTTGTTGCAACCAAAACTCACACTTGGTGAATTTCCCATAAAATTTATTTTCTTTTAATGTTAGAAAAATAACCCTTAAATGTCTTTCATTCTCCTCTTTACTTTTAGAAAACACCAAAATATCATCAATGAAAACAACCACAAACTTATCCAAGAACTCATGTAAATTCTATTCATAAGGTCCATAAATACAGTAGGTTCATTGTTTATCCCAAAATGCATTACTAAAAATTCATAATGGACATATCTTATACGAAACGTAGTCTTCGAAATATCTATATCCTTTACCTTCAACTAATGTTACCCCGATCTCAGGTCAATCTTTGAAAAAAACATAGCACCCTGGAGCTGATCAAACAAATCATTGATATGAGGAAAAGGATATTTGTTCTTAAAAGTGATGTTATTCAAGGCATTATAATCAATGAAAGGTCTCATTGTACCATTGTTCTTTTTAACAAATAAAATCGGATCACCCCATGGTGATGTGCTAGGTCGAATGAAACCTTTCTCTAATAAATCTTTCAATTGCTCCTTCAACTCTAAAAGATCAATTTGAGCCATTCGATAAGGGTGTTTTGAAATTGGTTTAGCATTAGGAACTAAGTCAACAGTAAATTATACTTCCCGTTCTAAAATTATTCTAGGCAACTCATTAGGAAAAACATCAGGATATTCATTTACCACTGGAACATCATTAATCTGAACAGTTCCCTTGTTTTCAACAATATGTGCAACGTAACATTCATTTCTATCTTTTAGAAGTTTCTCATCCTATTGATATGTTATCAATAGTTAGGGTTCATTCTTGTACACAAACTGAAAGTCTTTCTGAAAAGAAACTTCTTTAGCTATACAGTCAATCTTATCATGGTAGATAGAGAGCCAATCTATACCCAGGATAACATCAAACTCTACTAGAGGTAAAACAATAAGGTTAGAAAGTAGGTTCATTCCACAGATAAGGATAGGAAGATTCTTATAAATTCTTTTTTACTCAAAATTTTTCCCATGTGTTTTTACCACAAGTTTAGGAGTCATTTCTTGAGATGGTATTCCTATTTTACTAGAAACGTTTTCAAATATGAAAGAATGTGTAGACCCTGAATCAAACAACACAATGGCATAATCTGAAAGAACAAACAAAGTACCTGATACCAATTCATTTGATAGCTCAACATCTACTGAATTAGTTTCAAAACATTTCACCACCCCCTTTTGCTTGTAGTCTAAATGCTTCCCATCACTCGAGCTCTTTCTCGGACACTCTTTTGAATAGTGACCCATCTCATTGCACTTGAAACATTTCACTAATGGTAAATCAAATTTGGTCTTACAATCACCCTGATCTTTTTCAGTGTAATCACAAGCCTTATGTCCCATCTTACCACATCGGTAGCACTTTCCAGAATTTAGAAGATATTCCCCAGCATGACTTTTACCACATTTATCACAAAATAGAAACTTACTTTTCTTACCATCAGACCATTTTGAATAATTCTTCCCTTTCTCCTGCCACCTCGGTCTCTTCTTCTGTTGGTTGTTATAGAACACATGATCATTGGAAAGCTCCATTTCCACCTTCTCAGCACATCGAACAAGATTTTAATAACTCTTGAACTTGTGAGAAGGTAAATCCCTTAGATATTTTTGCTTTAATCCAGAGTAAAAACGATTGATTTTACTATCAAGGTCTCAGATAAAATTTGGAACATACCTTGCCAATTGAGTGAACCTCTCTTCATAAGTGACCATTGAGTCGTCCTCTTGCCTCAATTATAAGAATTGTTTTTCCATCCTAATTCGAACAGCCTTAGGAAATTACATCTCATGAAACAAACCTTTGAATTCATCCCAGTCGAGAGCATCAATCTCATCACCATATCTGATATTTTTAACCATTGACCACCACTGATCTACTGCACCCTCCAAACGGTAAATAGTAAGACTAACCTTTGGATTGTCTGAACACCCCATGACATCGAAAATCTTCTCCAGTGCTTTAATCAACCCTTTAGCTAGAACAGGGTTAGATTATCCTCTGAATGATGGGGGATGTTGCCTCATGAAATGTTCCACCACTGATATGTTTCTTTGTGGTTGATCTGGATGATCTCGTGCATGGATACCACCACCATTTATCACTTGAGTCAACTGCGCCATCACTACAACAAACTGTTCAGTTCTAATTCCGACCATCTCTGGATGCTGATTCGGAAGGTTATTTCCTTCTATATGCCTTCCTAACACTACTTCCCTATTTCCTCAACAGAAAACCATTCTGAACAAACATGTCTTAGATTAAGCAACATGGTAATATTCATATGCTATATCATTACAATTTGACCATAAAAAAATATTTTTGGATAATCATTTAATAGAATTATAACTCCTAAAGTTATCTAAACCGACCTATCATACAAATTATAAGGCCCCAGTCTTAAACATTACTTAATATTGAGTTATTTCAAGAATACACATTGGGGATTTTTTCAGGTTTAGAGTTTTAGAGAAGTAGATCATAAATCATGCATTACACTCCACATTTAAAAAAAGTGGTTACAAAAAAGATAGTACTCATTTTTCTCATCATCGGAAACATATTTAAAATAAAACATAGATTCTTTATTGACACTTCCTTAACACTATCATCACATCATTTACCTTTCCCTTGACCTGTGAAAAATATTACAAAAACATGGGATGAGCATAAAAATCTCAGAAAGGGAAATAAAAGTATTAAATGAAAACATTAGTCCATGTATGAAATCATACTTTACTCGTAAAACAAAATCATTTTAACATACCTCATCAAATCATGAATAAATCATAGAAATCATAGGACATAAAGGTAACTTGAGGCATTCATAACATTCTTACCAAGGGAGTAACCCTCATGGTTACGTTTGGAATACCCATCACAGTATATTCCCTAAATCTCTTCAGAGAAACCATAACATTTAACCCATTCATGTTACCCAATGCATTGGAGAGATATATCGGGCTCACCCGCCCTTAGTTTATCACGGAACCACCTATCTTCATATGAAATTTCCAAGAACCATAACATAATCATATCACATAAAACATGAATAAAGTAAACATAACATTTCCACATTTCAATACCAAGATATCAATACCACATTGATATAATAAAAATATTATCAAAACCATTTTCAATACCAAAATAAATGAAAAGTAAAACATGGTATTTATTTTTCATTAAAAAAATTTATGGCTTGTAGAGTAAGCCGAAACTCAAATAATGGTCATGGCGGTGGAGAAGTCGTTGTCGCCTCATACGTATGAAAAAAAAACATTACCTTTTTCATTTAGCAAATGATTCGTATAAAAAAGATTCATTTTGAATAAATGTAAAATTCAAAGGGGTTTATACATCGTATAAAAGAAAGTTGTGTAAAAAACAAAATATGCCTCAATGAATGGAGATTGAGACGAAGTCCCTTACCTCGTATCCGACTTGACTCGATCGTTCTTTAATCTCCTGAATAGTACACTTGAGTTAATTTATAATTTCTTAAGAACCTTTTTCATGTTCATTATTCCTTTTATATCACTTATTACCATGTCATAAATACTATGTAAGTATTTAAGTTAATAATGATCATTTTAACGATCATTGGTACTTGAGTCAAAAATAAACTCTTTATAATTACATGTTTTTCATGTATAAATTATATCCAGAGTTGTATTCATGATTTAGATATCATATATATCATATATATCCATTATATACATGCATTTATTATATTAAATAACATTTAGAGGTAAGAAATGAAATGCACTGTTCATGGAGACAGTAAGCCGTACGTACGCATGAACGCTACTTTCATTTCTATTACATATTTTATGGAATGGAATCATAATGATATAAAGGTATATTATAATTCTAGTATAATATCATATATAATATCATTAACTCCATACTTTATACATCCCACAAATGGAATTGACGAATCAAATCACTTTGAGGGGGCGGTAGTTCGCACTTTCTAAAATGAAGATATCGCATTTACCCATAATGGAAACCATAAAGGTATGCCAAAAATGAAAAATAAAAAATCTTAAGGAAACATAAACATATTATATATCATATATAAATGTAGTGTCATCTTAATGGCCACCTTTGAAGGTGTTAAAAGAATATTGAACAATCATCGTTTCGTGAGACAGAAATTCGTCATCCACAGAAACAGTATGCTCTTTAACCATTAGATGAAGGTGTGTGTAACATTAGCTCTAATACATCATATAAACACATCATAGTATATTTAATATACTATTTTTTTTACAAAATAAATGAATAAAAAGAGTTTATGGGTTTTGAGAAGCAAAATAAAACAAAAAAACATTAGAGAAGACTTTACCTTTAAATCGGATAACTCTTCTTGGTTTGAACCAAAATGGTTTCTTGAAGAGCATTATGCCTAAGGTAAGGCTTCTAGGATGAAGAGAGGGATTTGTAGAGATAAAATGAACAAATCTTGTCTGATCCAAAGGCATTAGAAGTGTGGGTAAGGAGGTAGAGGTGGGGGCCTTTTATAAGAGGAGAGGAAGGGCACTCTTGGAAGGTTACAAAATGATACTTTATAATGAAATTTTTTTCGGATTTAAAAGGTCCCAAATGGATGTATTTCGAGTATAAGGTGATAAGGGTTCTAAATATACTCATACCATAGGACATTGACAAGTTTATGCCTTATATTTTACATTATCATTTCATTTTATTTAAATCGTTCATTAATGAGGTAATCGCTGCATTATCCTGATGTCATAAATAATTTTATTTATTTAATGTATAAAAATTATAAAACAATTACTATGATGTAGGAAATCTTTTTAGCTTTACAATGACTATTTATATTCCAGTATATCATTTATTTAGAATGAATTATAAATGTTTTACTCAGGTGATACATTCTTTGTTATATTTAAATTTCTTTAAAAATAAAAAGATAAAAACTCATTATCACACAAAGGTTATTCCATGGGGTCACTAAGTGTGGCACAAGGAATACCAGGGTCGTCCATGACACAACCAGTATCATTATGACACATTTTGGGGTCATTTTTCATTATTATGATATTATTTTATTATCCTTAACTACCTGATTACTAATTAATGAATATAATTAAAGATAATTACCGTCGTTACTATTCATAATGTCCAAATACAAAAGAGTCTTGATTACATAATTTGGACCTTGTGATTACAAATATTTAATCCATTTTACCAAATTCCAAACACATAAATTTCAATAAATAATTTAAAAATAATTCTCGTTGTCAAAACAAATAGCGCGTTTTTTAGAAACAATATCTATGAAATGTTTGGCACTTGTTTATGCCCAATTCCAATGTGAAATTAATTATAATGACCACCATTGAATTAAATGGTAAAACAAATATTCTAATTACAATTTAAGACCAATTAAAAAGATAATCTAACCATATAATTTTATTAGATGAAAAAGCAGTTTTGATGTAAAATGCAGTATTTTTCACTATTCATTAAAAAAACGAACATTGTGAGAAAAATACCAAAAATTAACCCAATGTAAATTTCAATTTCCCAATAATAAATAATATGTTTATTTTGAAAAATAGAGATTATAAAATTGTCAAAAGTTTGATTTAAAAATGGTTTTCCATCAAAAGGTATTAAAAGAATCTTTTAAAAATATTAGTGTATTTCATGCTTAAGATTGGATTTATCCTCATTTTAAGCCTCTAAAAACTATCTAATTCATAAATAGACATATATAAAATTATCTATTATTCATTACATACTTGGGATGTTACATATACCCTCACTTAAGACTATATAACCCAAAAATGAAAACTATTTTTGCAGAATTTACATTTTTTAAAATTTGTTATATATTTTCCACTACATTAGGGTCTTTAGTATAATTATAAATTAAAATCCATGATCCAACATTCCCTTTTAATAGATAATAATATCACTAATAAAGTCAACCACAAACTAATCAAGGTAATTTCTAAATAATATATTCATTAAATACATGAGGATACAAGAGAATTTACAAGACCGAATTGAATCACTATATATTCAAATTTTCCATACCTTGTATGGAATATTGTGGTGGTTATATAATCTGTATTTACTATCAATTGATGATATCAAGAATGGATGTGAATCTTAGAAAAGTGTTTATCTTCATGCAGCTGATTAAGTAGGTCATCAATACCGGGTAGTTGATACTTTTTCTTATCATGAACTCGATTATCTTACAATAATATTTTTGGAGTTTCACATATCCATATTTATTTTTAACAAAAAATAGTTTCACCACATAGTGACACACGTTGATAAATGAAAAAAATTTCATGGTTCTCCTCAAGTTTCTTCTTTAATTTATCCAAGGGGGCATTCGATACAGATTATTTAAAATTGGTGTGGGACTGAGAATGGGTTATATTGAAACCTAAAATTCATTATTCAATGCAAGACTATGAAATTAATATGAACTATATTAAAATTTGTAGAAACAAATCGAATTTAATTAATGTTGATTTCACCACCAAAAAAATGAGATAAACACACATTTTGAATAGGAATAAAGACCCGTACAAGATAAGTTGTCTCAATTTAATGATCATACATATCATCACATTTATAAGTGATCACGGGTTGCTTTGGAATATCAAACATGACTTACATTACTTAAAAATTGATGTGGGATTTATGAAGAAAAGTCCAATACATGCCTAGGATAACATAACAGTCAACAAGAGAAAGAATGGAAAAATTTTGAGGAATCACATTCCCACAATTGTAAATCATTCAGTAATAATATACCTGATACGAAATCATTATAACATAATGGATTTTTACTAATAATTTTACATCTAATTATTTTGGTGTAATATTGACACACAAATAAAATTATTTAGATATAAAATAATGGTTAGATCCTTTGTCATAAAATTATATAGAAGTTCTAGAGTGGATGGTAATTATACCATTCACCCCATCATTATCACACCCCTTTTCATAAATAGTAATCAAATGATATTTATCATTCTACCTCGGATATATATATTTTTTATGTCAATCATCCTTATTATCCTTTGATTTTGGCGTCGGTCAGCATAGTACCGTTACTTCTCTTATTTGAATCACTGGAGTTTATGTGGTGTATTGTGTTCATATTTCTATATATTCACACCATTATCTGACTTATTCACATTACATAGATAACCAACAGGTTGATGATTTTCTATCTCACACTTAAAACATATATAAGACCCCTTAAAAAAATTTCCCATGTTTAAATCTACACTTCGAACATGATGGAAAGAATGTATTCTTATCACCATGGTTTTTAGAACATCCTTTAAACTCTATCTTCCTTTTATTTTCATAACTATAAGATTAATTGGTAACTCGAATCTTTATTTCCTAGTTGATATCACATAAATAACATTTTAATATCTATTTTATTCCCATATACAGAACACCATTCAAATATATGGTTGTAATCTTGTGAATAATTGATCAAACAAACCTTCTATTTATATAAAAATTCTACAAGTGTAACTCACAATTCTTATGAAATTTTCCTCTAGGGTACTAATATATTCCTCATCCATATGATTTATCGTAAGTAATTCATTATCCATTTTTTTATGAATAATATAAGCAATGTACTTTTTTGAAAATTAATCTTTTAAAATCATCTAATATAAAGAGTCAATTTCCTCATAATCCATTATATTATTGATGATAGTCCATTATTGATAAGTTTCAAATTAAAAATGATATATATCTAACATGTATTTTTTATGATATGAACACGGGATAACAAAAATATATCTTATAAGTGGTGATAAACCATTTCTGAGAAACTAGAGGAATAGTCAAACCACATAATGAAGTTAGATGTTTTTTCATAAAGGATTCAACATAACATTATTCCCCACTTTTCTCAATTATATGTTAATTATGATTCATAGCTTGGGAAATTTGAGTGAGTATGGAAATGATAATTTTCATTCCATCTCCCATAATGATTAGGTAATCAAGATGAAAATCACTACATTATTCATCGCATTCATGGTCCCATCAAGTTCCATCCATTGACAAACAAAATCCTAGTGTAAGAAATAATAATCATATTGGGGAATATTATAATCATGAAAAAGAATATATAAGATGTATAAATCATTGACACTCATTTTTAATCTATGAAACATTAGATTTATATTATATTATTCATATAAATCAGCTTTTTCAATCCATTATAATTGTTTACCAATAGTTTATGAATTTTGAGAGCATATACCTCCATAGTGTTAGGGAATGTGAGAATAAATTCTAATTTTCATGAACCAGGTGATTAATGAGTACAAATCAATGTACATTTTTTCAGAGTTATTACCCCTAGGTACCTTTGTGCCAGATCCACATTCACTTATACAATCTAAATAGGGATGTAATTTCATGGAAAGCACTTCCTCTATACATTAAAAAAATCTAGGACATTTTTTTACATATTGACTCGTCCATAGACTTATCCCCATACATATCCTTAAATTTATCCATAAATATTTTATATCCTTGTTTCCAAAGAGTTTTTAAACATATCCTCCTATACCAACAATAAATACCATGACTTATCATAAATAGATATTACAAATTTTTAGATTAATATTAATTATATTTCATAAACACATTCCTAAGTATCATAAAGGGATACTACCTTTGGAAACATGGAATCATAAGTAATAGGTCAATAAGTGAGATTCATGAAATCCAATTTTTTATTCCTAACTATTATCCTTATATAAAATTATCATATATAATAAAATTAATTATAAATCTGGGAAAGGAAATATAAGAAAGGGTGATATCAATTTCATGGTTTCTGGAAACAGGAGAGATATCAAAAAATCATGAGAATAAGGTTTTGAGAATATAAGAATGAAATTTGAGAATTATACTCCCAATATCATAGATCATAAAAAAATTTCATGATATAAATCATGGAAATTCATAAGATGTGAATCATAATGAAATCAAAAACAATAACTATAAGAGAATAAAATTTGGAATACATTTTTTCACACATATGCATAGAAACTCATTTTTCATGTAGTTCAAAGCTCATTTCTAGAACAATCATAGTGGAATGGGTTAACTCCCCAAATTATCATAGTGGTCAGGTTTCAGTCCCATGGCTATCATAGTGGATCGATTCCCTTAATGAACTGGGCTCACTCCCCCATTCTAGTATGGTTTATCTCATGAGATAATAATATTTACCCAATACATTTTAGAGAGATATAGTTCTCAAACATAAAAAATGAATCTAATATATATGTATACGACAGTATCATAGAACATTCATCACATCAAAACAATTGAAAATAAATTGGACTCATAAAATTGAATCTTTTCATAACTTGGGGAAAATATTCGTATTTTATAATCGTTTCTTCAATCCATTAAAACATAACCCGTGGAAAAAGAAGTGGGCTTAATTGGAATTTTATCATGGGATATCCTGTTGAATAAAAATTGGTTTCATAAAAATATTTTCATCATAAAAATAAACCATGAGAGTGAATAAGAATTGTATCCTTGGATTATATACACATTAAATCATATGTAACATCAAATAATATCATCTTATATAGAAAATTATTTTAAATGTAAAATCATATGCAATATTCCTTGCAAAAAATTTCATTTCCTTGAAAATAAGTCATAAAATAATGTATAAGTTCCTTTTATTTAAAAATAACCTTGAAATAATAATAATTAAATCAGAAATAAAAATAATTTTCAAGGCTTAGGGAAATTTGTTTCATGTTTTAAATGTTAAAAAAATTATTCCATTCACATTTTCATTAAAAATCAAATGGAATTTTTTGGAAAAGAACATGACGATTCCCTTTAAAAAATTGTGAAAATTAAAACATGGGTAACGTTTTATTTTATGAATAATTTTTATAATTTTAAAAAAAAAATTAGGATACATTTTTTAAATCATGGTTTCTGAATAAAAATAGTTTTCAACCAAAGAAAGAAATAATGACCCTTTTTCTTAAAAACATTGTCTTGAACGGTTGAGTACATAAAAAGAGTAAAATAAAGGAAAAACATGTATTACCTAAAAATATAAAGAGTATAATAAAATAAATTATTTTATTAATATATTGATTCTAATATTTCATAATTGAATGCATAATTATGAGAAATCCCAATACGCGATATGAGATTGTAACATAAAAATCCTAACCACATTGGTAACTCTAAATCATAATCCCCATTAAATAATAAAATTAAATGAAACATATAATATCATGATAATAAATAAATTCAAGATATTACATATAAAATTTCTTATATATACTCCTCAACAAATAATTTATGTGCATAATATAATATATGAATCTAAGAAAGAAAATTCATAAAAAATATATATTACCTTAACTATCAACATAATTTATACATGTTCATAACTCGTCTATAATAAATAGTATTTTATTATAACAATATTAAATAACAGTAAATATATATATATATATCAAACCCTATATGATTAAATTACTATATTTTATTATTTGTTTATTAACAATTCTATTTTAATGTTACATTTCGGGGAATAGCTGCTATGTTTTTCGTTTATGTTTTGGTTTTTAATTTTCATATTCCACATAATTTAAACATTGAAAAAAATTATATAAAATTTTAAAAAGGATATCAATATCACATATACATTAATTATATATTATTTTTTATTATTATATAAAATTTACATATACAAAATGAAATACGCCATTCATGGAGATGATGGGTCATACGTACACATGAACGATATTTACATTTTATTGACATATTGAAAAAAAACATTGAAATAGTATATTAACATAAGTGAATAGTTTTTATTTTATTTATATCTCATATTTTCATTTAAATCATTTTTATTACTTTTAATGTAATGTGTGAATGAATCATAGTGCTTCATAAGGCGGTAGTCTATCGAAAATAGGGGCAACATTATCGTAATCCCACAGAATGGAAAGTAAGAATTTATATTAAATATAATAATTTTATAAGTATAATAGTATAATAACTATAAGATATATACATAAAAATTTTCATTATAACAATCTATGAGAGGTGTGGACTGAAAACAAATAGCATCGGTTCGCGAGCTGATAGGCCGCCGTATACATGAATAGTGATTTTATATCCCATTTTATATAGGTGGAGGAGTTTTTAAGTCATTAACATAAAATAAAAAAATATAAGTACATGTAATATAATATAGTTAATATATAATCATGGTTTGTTAGTAATTTATGGATTTGGAGGAATAAATAAAATAGAAATTCTCATTGAATAATGTTTCCTCTTCTTGTGGTAGCCAACATAGGTTTTGAAAAAATAAACTTTATAGGGTGGATTTATGACCAAAATAAAAATTATAATATAGGATTAGGTAATTAAATAATATACTAAGGATGTTATTGTATTATTCAAATATCGTTTTTGTGTGAATAGGATAGGATAAGAGGTGGCCATTTATAAGTGAGGTGAGTGAAACACTAGTAATTTTTAAAAATACAAAACATATACCTATATTTTTCAGATTTCACAAGGACCCAAAATAGACCATCAATGATTATTATAAATAATAATATTTAAATTTATCGATAAAATCCTTTTTTTAAAATGTTTTGTCCATTTGTATCCCATGTATTTTTTTATGCCTAGTAAACAAAGTTGTACCTTAACCATAGTAAATATGGTTTACTATTCTTACTATTAGTTAGGGTAAAAAATTAAGTTAAACATATTTAAATAAATATATTATATAGCTTAAAAATATTCAAACCATTTTTCAAAATTAAATTCTCAAAATTTGAAAAAATTAATTTAAAATTAAACTAGAAAACACGATGGGAAAGCGGTTTTCAAAAGAAAAAATGATCCAAATTTTAAAAAAACAATTATATCAAAACTCGATATGAAAATAAATCCAATTAACTAAATTATATTTAGAGATATATAATTGAACTATTTTTACATTTAATTTCTTTTAAAATATAACATCATAAATCATTCAAACAAATTAGTAGTATTCAATAAAAAAATATTTTCTATTATGCATTAAAAAATAATCTTTTCATAAAAATATAAACAAATGACCCCAGTATAATTTTAATATTATTATTTAATGAAAATATTTTGTTTTATAATTTAAAATTTATAAAATATTCCCAAAAAATTCATTATTGATCAATGTTTTTTGAGAAAAGAGTATTTTCAAAACATATAA
Organism: Viscum album; assembly: GCA_963277665.1. NCBI lineage: Eukaryota > Viridiplantae > Streptophyta > Magnoliopsida > Santalales > Viscaceae > Viscum > Viscum album. The sequence goes on along the minus strand of OY728146.1, from coordinate 928,280,035 downwards.
TGACTTTACGGAAAGTTAAGTATTTAAATCAATCTATTTTTTATAAAAACCTTCATTGTTTATAAATTAACATAAATAAAATAGGAATAATTAAAAGATTACATAAATAGATTCCCAAAGACCGTACTAGTTTAGTGACTTTGGAAACATGGAAACATAAACATGAGTACACATGTGAGTTACATTATCTCCCACTAGGTTATTTATGACTTGGACCCTTCTTAGACACATCAAACTTAATATATATCTTTATAAACATGGAATGAAAACATAAAATGGTGTGATCTAAAATTATTAGTAAGGGTAATCAAGGGGTAAAAGTAAGCAGAAACCAGAGTATACGGGTATGTGAACGTGATCATAAAATTTGAAGATCATACCATACATATCATAAAATCAGAGACATGAATCATGGAATAAATCTTGGAAGTTCATAAGACATAAATCATAAATAAATAAACAACATATTCTATAAGATAATATCATAGGAATAAGACATGGAATTTTGGAATACCTAAACATGTTATATCATTCCTAATAAGTCAAGCTGCATTGCTATAACTTATGAAGGTAGTTCATGGGAACCCCACCTCTTGGGTAGGACACACCACCATCCATAGTTGTAGTCAATTCCTTGTAAGGCATTAGGTTTATCGACATTCCTTTTGTGGATTAGTTTATCTTATCTTCCCACTTCATGGTGGCTACACCTTCTAGGCAGGACACACCATCATCTTTAGTCGCAGTCATTTCCTTGTAAGGGATCAAGTTTCTCAATATTCCCATAGGGTATCAAGCACATAAAATTTATTCACATAATTATTTCATGAGATATAAATATTTACCCAATGAAATGGTGGTAGATATAGGTCTCACATATTTAATAATAAAATAATTTTCATCACATAATAACCAATAGAAAATAGATGTGTTTCACAATCATCTAATCAAATAATATCCCATCAAAAGAAGTGTTTTTCAAATGCATATAACCCGTGGAATTGGAACCGGTGTCATATAAATGATTCATTTAAAAAATAAATTATTAATGAATGAAAATAAGTTTATCCTAAGGAAAATTTTCTAAAATGGAATTAGTAAGATCAATATATTTTATATTATATTTAAAATAACTTGGAAATTTATTTTGAAAACATTTCTTTAGTAAAATATCTTTTATTTTATGAAAATGGATCTTTAAAACATAATACATTGTGAAAAATATTTTCTTTAAAATAGACATGAAAAATTATAAAGAAATATTTGAAAACATCATTTAATACCTTTTCTTTAACAACATATAAAGAGAGATTGAAAACGTTTTGAAATCCATTTTCAATGAAAAACCTATAAAAGAACCAGGAAAAAAAAATTAAATACCATTCTTTGGAAAATACAATGAAATTTTTTAAATTAATATGGAAAACTATAAAAAAAAAAAATCATTTTCATGAAACTGATCTTAAAATATCATCTTGGAAAAAAAATTTGAAAACAATATTCTTGATGTTCTTGGAATGTGTATCAGAGAAGGAAAACTCAGACAAAGCTACATTTCTGATTTTGTAACTCTTGAAACATAAAACCCATGAAAGATCAGTCATAAAATAAATATATAAATACCCATAAAATTAATGATAAAAACCACATAATATATTCATGGTCTAATGACCACATAAAAGAGATGAGTGGTGAATTAGGTGTGAATATCATAGAAATATAAAAGAGACTAGAAATCCACTCACCTAGTGTCTTGACTGTCATTGTTATAATTCAAATATCATTTATAATAACTATAGTTTTATATAAAGAACCTTATACTTATATCTAATAAAATATATGGTTTTATTATAAATTTATACTACCCGATTGTTAACAATTCTATGTTAAGGTATCACTTTAGTTAATATCTTCTTTGTTCTTTGCATGTGTCATAATTTATTATATCATTGGTCTTTATACTTATATCATGATTTCTGGAATGTAATACATTATAAAAATATAATTTTTATTCAGTACATTTATATTATAATAATCTATATATTATATAATAATGAAATGGAATACACTGTTTATGGAGAAGGTATGTCGTACGTACGCATGAATATTTTTCCGTTTAACTGTCTTATTTGAAAAAATATGTATTAGATGAAATATATGTATATATATATGTGTATATTTAATATTATTAAATTGGAATTATTATTTCATATATATCATATATTTCCACAAAAACAATCCTTAATACATTCCATGTTGTGTGTCATCAAATCACATCACTTTGTGGGGGCAGTCTACAAATCCACAAATGAAATTATCATATTCACACAAATTTGAAACCATAAAGGTATGTATTGTAAAAAAGTTATATAACCTTAAATACATAATATATATCATATATATAATATATAAACATAGTTTATATCATAATTCTATTGATTATTGTTGGTAAATAGAAATAAACAATCATTGTTTTGTGACGTGGTAGTTCTCCAAACACAGAATTAGTGTGTTCGCTACCCATTAGATGGAAGTTTGTATAATTGTAGGTTAAACCATTAGTATAAAATCATCTAAATATATTTATGTTAATGGTTTTGTTAAATAATAACATAATAAGGATAATTTAAAGCGTGTAGAAAAAAATAAAATTAAGGATCTTTAGGAAGTGTGTTACCTCTTAATCTGGTAACTACTTTTGGTTTTCACCAAATGGATTTCCTAGACTATTTTTAACGAATGGGGGGATTCTAGGAGTAAGGGTGGTTTTTTAGAAATTATATTGGGCTAATATTTTTAGAACCTAAGATGTATGAGATGTGTTAATAATGGGTAGAGTTGGTGGCCTTTTATAGGGAAGGGCTGGGATTTGCTTGGCATTTTTTAAAACAAGTATGATGTACCAATGTTTTTATCTAAAAAAGTAATTGAATACCAAAAAACATTAAAATATAAGTTTAATTGCGGATGAATTTACATAAAATGGGTCTTGGGAAAGTTTATATGACATTTTGGCCCTTAATTTTATGGTTTATTCCTTTGGTAAGCTTAATTTTACTGTATTAAGCATAATTAAATTTAGATAATTTCACTAATTTTTTTTTTTCAAAAATTAATATGACCTTATTAGAAATTATAAATTATAATTATTAAAAAAATGAATCCATTTTTCCAAATTATCGTCACATAATTTGAAGATATTAATTTAAACATGATCTCTTTGACGGGACAACACCGTGGGGTTTCTAAGTACAATCGATTAAAATACTGCTGAGTTTTTATATCCCATTTCAATGTGAAATTTGTTAAAATTACCTACATTGGATTAATTGATAAAAATTTAACCTAATTGAACTTTAAAACAATTTAAAAATATAATTTATCCTTACAAAAAAAATTATGAATTTTTTTTTGAATTGAAATTCAGTATTTTTAAAAATTCATCCAAAAATAAAGATTCTTTAAAAATATCAAAATTTCACCATAAGATAATTTTGACCATATAAATTCAAAAAATAAGTTTATTTTATCAAATTAAATTTAAAAATGTTTATAAAAATAATTTTTTTTTATTTTTATAGAAGGCTACGAAAAGCATTTTATTTTAGAAAATAGTATTTTTAAACATATAATGTTTTACCAATAATTATATCTTTCTTTATACATATTTTTTATTTACATAAAACCATTATAAATATTATTTTAAAAGTAGTTACTACTATTAATATTACTAGGGTATAATTATGTGATTTATATAATTATAACAAATGATATGTTTCATAAAAACTCAGTGTTTCATGTAATGAACGCCAAGTCAGCTCTATGTGTAATGTACAACAAGTCGATGCCATATGAAAGTAATTTTTATCTTAGTTAAATACGATATATCAATGAAAATTCAATTTATTTGATAAAAAGGTAGATATAAAACTTCTTGTGTTGCATTCTACCCCCTTGAAATGATTTTCCCCTGAGAATTCATTATTCTAGTACGAACAAATGAGGATAATTCAGCTTTATCAAATCCCCTTGTTCCCACACATCTTCCTATAATAAGTTACTTCTCCACCAAACATTATCCATGTCAGCGGTATTCTTTCGTAGAACTGAATCTTTATAATCCATAATTTTAACTAGTAGTTCTCGTCAAAAATATCTTCCTCTAGTGGTGTGAACTATGATCTTAGTACATGTGAAGTGTAAGGTATGTACTTCCTTAGGACAGATACATTGAACAAATATGGGACTTGAGAGAGATTTGGAGTAAGTTCTAAGTGATGGGGTACCATCCCAATACCATCAACAATATAAATAGGACTAATATTCCTAGATCTTAGTATCACTTTCTTATTGAATCTCATAACCTTCTTCTTGTGAGAGATTCCTAGAAACAGATTTTCACCAACATAAAAATCTAGATCTCATTGTCGGTTATTAGCATAAAATTTTCACAAACATTTAGTTTCCTTGATATATTGATTAATGGATCTTACCTTATTTACCATTTCTTTATCAATCTCATGTCACAATATCTTTCATTCTTCAAATTTATCCCAACACATTGGTTATCTAGATATCCTCCCATGGAGGGATCTATATGGTTCCATCTGAATGATTGAGTGAAAGCTATTGCTATAATAAATCACAACAATATGAAGGTGTTGATCCAATAAAACAATTAAATTCAGAGAGAAATGTTTCAACATATCCTTTTGGTTGTGAATTCTTCTTCTAGAAAAACCATCGATCTAAGTATGATAAGCAATGCTAAATATCAATTCCATATCATTTTCTTGTTGAATACTTGTACAAAACCTATAGGTAAGCCTCATATCCTGATCTAATACAATATAATATGGTACTCCATGAAACATTACCAGTTCCTTAATGTAAATATCAGCAATATGATCCAAAGATAAGTCTTCACTAATAGTATTGAATTGTGTTGACTTTGCAAGGAGATCAACTACCACCCATATAACATTAAACCATTAAGAGGTTTTGGGTTGTCCAATGAAAAAATCTATAGTGATATTATCCAATTTCAATTCCGATAGAGGTAATGGATGCAACATCCCATTAGTATTTTTCCTTTCATCCTTAACATATTGGAATACCAGGAACTGAGATACAAACTATGTGATATATCACATTTTACCATCCTGCCAGAAGTATTCTTTCAAATACCTATAAATATATGTACTTCCAAGATGAATATAGAATGAATAATTGTGACCATCCTCGAACATATCCATCTTAAAATTTAGTATATAATGAACTCATATAGGGTTAATGCACCATATCATTTCATACTCATCAAGAATAAACATGGAACATTTATAACTTTATTTTTTAGCTCCACACCTTTCTTGTGATCCTTCTTAATCTTTACATAGAATGACGGATAAAAATTCATTTCAGAGAGATAATATTTTTCCCCTTCTTCAAGATTTCTATCTATATCCTTTAAAAATCAAAAAATTTGGGAAATTTTGTGATTCTCATCGTGGATAAGAAATCATGATCCTTTAGACTCAAAGCATCGACCACACTTTTCACTTTCCAATGGTGGTAATGTATTGAGAAGTTATACTCCTTTATCAACTCTAACCATATTCTCTAGTGCATGTTCGACTATATCTGTGTGAATATATATTTCTGAAATTTATGATCATTATATATATAACACATTTCTCCGTGTTGATAGTGTCTCTATATCTTTAATGAAATAAATTAATGCATCTAACTCAAAATCATGGGATTGGTAAATTTTCACTAGAATATTCAACTCTTATAGGGCACAATATATATCCATGTTATTAAGCATAATAATGCATCCCAATATCTTCTTAGATTCATCACTAAAGATTACAAACTCATATCAACTATAGGGTAATGTAACAATATGTGTGATAACCAACCTTCCCTTTATTTCCCCAATATTTTCATCACATTCATCTGTCAAATGGAACATGACTCCCCTCGGAGTAAACATTTTCATAGGATCTTATAGTTGTAAAATATTCTCCAAAAAACTTTATAATATCTAGATAAACCATGAAATCTACAGATATTAGTAACTTTTTTTGGTCTAGGATTTCATTCAATAGCCTCCGTCATTTATTGATCTACTATTATACCATCTCTTGATATTATGTGACCAATCAATGAAGCATATTCGTGCCAAAATTCACACATTTCAAATTTTTAAAATATTTTCTCCTTCCTTAGGGTCATTAATATAATACTCAAGTGGTCTTCATTCTCTTCCATACTCATTTAATAGTTAAGAATATCATCAATAAAAACTACCACAAACTAATTGTGGTAATCCCTTAAGACTCTATTCATTAAATCCACAAATATAGGAGGGGATTTAGTAAGACCAAAAGGCATTAATATATATTCATAGTGTCCATACCTTGTACACAATGTCATATTAGGTATATACTCCTTTACCCTCAATTGATGGTATCAAAAAATAATTTCAATCTTGGAAAAGCGTTGAGCACCATATATTTTATCAAACATGTAATAAATATGGGGATGATGATAATTTCTCTTTATTATAGTCTTGTTTAGATACAAATAATATATTAAAATCTGTATTGATCCATATTTTATTTTATTTTTTAAATAATATGGGCACCTCAATGGGACACACTGGGATGAATTAATCTCTTATCATGGTTTTCTTGATGTTTGTCCTTCTATTCCTACAACTCAATTATGGCCATTATATAGGGAGTATTTGATATTTATGTGGTTCCATGTATGAGTTATATTTATAAATAATCTTCACATTTGGGTGGAAGTCAGGGAATCACTTTCGAAAAAATACATAAATGTTTGGACATTAGGCATATCTTCAATGTAAATTTTCTCCCCAACCATTTCAAAAAACAACCCTTCTAAAGGGGAATTAAAACCCATACATTAGATATAATTTCCATATAAAGTTCATACATAACATCACATTTAGGAAAATTCATAGGATGGTTTCAAATGTCCAATGTAACATATATTCCTTGACAATTGATGTGGTATTTTTCAGATTAATCTTAGTCATTCCTAAGATACAATAAAATTCAACCATATGAAGAATGAAAAGATTTTAAGGAAGCACATTCCAACAAACATCAACCAGAGAGGAATCAGAGACTTGATATGCATTCATTATACCATTAAGGGTTTAATTCCAAATTACACACATAATAATTTTTATGGAATCTTAAAACCTTTATAAAATTATTCATATATGAAAGAGTCGGTATACCAAAAATCAAAAAACACATTAGTAGTTTTAGAATGGATAGTAAGTTTACCTTTCAACATGTATTTATTTAACCCCTACTTAGAAATAGTTATCACATTAGATTTACCCTTGTCCTTTGGCTTAAGTGGTTGCTAACATTTATAATCATCATTATATCTTACGTTTGATCACTGGATAGTATAATTCTTATCCTCCTTACATGTGAAGAAAAATAGTGTGGGAGGAATTTTTTTTTTACATTTTTTCTATTTTCCCCATTGGAAAACTCATTCCCATCAGTTTGGAAATCGATTTTCTGAAGGCCTTCCCTTCCCCACATAAAACTCATATAAGAACCCATAAGAAAATTCCATCCAAAATTCTTCCCACACATAGAGCATAAAAGAAAGATCATCCTCTTCTATTCAGGGTATTCAGATTTTCTTTTTTACTCCATATTCCTTTTCTTATTAAAACCATGAGATTGATATGTAACTCCAACCACCATTTCAGGTACATCTATTCTATATACACATCCACTTTTCTTATTTGGACAAGGGTTCATTTTTATGAAACCACTAACTCTATCCTATACCAAAATTCAAAAACATCTTCATAGACATATCCTTATCCTTTGAATTATCATTAGAAATGTCCTTTCTGTTCCCACTATGCTTTTATCATCCAAAATTCCCGAGGATTACTAAACCTTTTCATTGAAGCTAACTATAGAGACCCTATATTTTCATACAACAACATTAAATAACATTTGTTGAATACTTAAAAAATTATAGAAATATATGACCAAATACTATACTAGTCTAGTGCCTTTAAAAACATGGAACATAAATTACAATACATAAGTGAGCTACATTATCTATCACTAGGTTTTTCATGGATATCACCATTCTTAGACGCATCAAACATAATACAAATCTTCATAACCTAGGGAAGAAAACATAAAAATGGTTGAGCTAAGATTCTTAGTAAGGGTATAAAAGGGAGACATGTAAGAAAAAACATGAGTATTGGAGTGTGAGAACATGATCCTAACATCATAAAATTGTATCCTTTATATCATAATATCATAAACATGAATCATGGCATAAAACATGGTAGTCTATAAATCATTAATAATAAGGGAATAAATAACATAATCCCTAAAAAATGTCACAAGAATAAGACATGTGTTGAATATATAAAGATGGTATATAATTCCCTAAAATTCATGTTTTATTTCTAGAACATATCAAGGAACTACATGGGAGCTGCACCTATCAGGCGAGGCACACCACCATACCCATTCATAGTCTTTTCCTTATAGGGTATCGAGTTTACCTGTCTTCCCATAGTGGATCACGTTCAACAAATTGATTCACTTAATTATACCATGAGATATAAATCTTTAAGCAATACATTGGAGTGATATATAGTTCCCAACCATATTATAACAAAATCATTAATACATGTTCTATAAGATATTAAAACATTTATCATATCAACACCCACAAAAAGAGATGGGTTTCATAAACATCCAATCATAATACCATGAAATTAAATGGGTAAAAATAACTTTTAATCATGTCATAAACTATATAAAATAGATAGATTTCATAATTATTTCATCCTAACTTAACCTGTGAAAAGTAGCGGGTTTCAAAAGCATACGACCTGTAGAAGAGAAACAAGTGTCATTAGAATAATTCCATCAAAAAATAAACCATTCAAGAAATAATATGAATGGATCCATTGGTTAATTTTTTAGAAAGACATGAGTAACATCAACGGGTATCATCGTAGATGGATAATAAATTTTAAATGTATTTTAAAAACATTTCATGAGAAAAATATACGTTTTTCGTTGAAAAAGGTTCTTTAAAACATAAAACCTTTTGAATAACATTTCTATGAAAATAAAAATTAAAATATATAAATAAATCCTTGAAAACCATTTTTAAAAATTTTCCTGAAAAACATATAAATATATATTCAAAACATTTTCAAAACCATTTTCCTTGAAAACTTATAAAAAAATATTAAAACGTTTTGAAACCCCATTACTAGAAAATACATTGAAAGATTTTAAAATAATATTTTCAACATTAAAAAATATTAAAATCCTATTTACATTAAATTTGATTAAAATTTCAAATTTTAAATCATTTTTTAAAACATTTTTCTAGATGTTCATGACAGGATTCTCAAAGAATTGAAATTAAGACAAAACTACTTTTCAGATTTGGTAACTCTTGAAACATAAACCCCATGAAAGAGAGATAATAAAAAAGATATTTAAATACTTCTGAAATTATTTATAGCAATAATACAATATATTTTGGGGAATTATAATCATGACACAAAAGTTATTTGTCGTGAATAAGGAGTAAATCTCATAAAAATAATATTGAGACTAGAAATCCCCTTACCTTGTGTCTTGACTCTCATCGTACTCATTAAAAACATTGGTATAATGACTATAAGATTATTATAAAGACCCATATTATTATATCTTATACCATATATGGTTTTATTATGACTTTATTTTACTCTCCTTCTAAAAATTCTATGTTAAGGTTTCACTTTGGTAATATATGGTTTGTTCTTCGCAAATGCCTTAAGTTGTAATATCTTTTGTCCTTATACGTATATCTTGTTTTATAAAATATAATTCATGATTAAAAGTTTATCTATATTCAATATATTTATATTATAATAATCCATATAATATATAATTAATAAATTAAATGCAATTTTAATGGATATGGTGGGTCGTACATACGCATGAACACTATTTCCGTTTAATTGTCGTATCTGAAAGGATGAAATAAAATTACATATAAGTATAGATATATATATATAATAATTCAAGTTGCATTATTATATCATATATAAAATATAATTTCACTAAACCAGTCCATAATACAATCCATGTACTATTTCAATGAATCACATCGATTTGAGTGGTGGTAGTCTGCGCTTCCTCAAATTAAATTATGGTATTCACACTAAAAAAGTATAAAGATATGTTTTGTAAAAGAATTAAATAATTTTAAATATATAATGTATATCATATAAAAATATAATTTATATCATAATTCCCATGGTGAGATGTTGTAAAGGAAAATGAACAATCTGGGTTTTGTGAGACAGTAGTTCACCGTACACATAAACAAAATGTTAGTAACCCATTTTATGGTCGTTTGGTTAATTTAAGGTAGAAACCTTAGTATAAAAAAATCAATATATTTAAGATACTTGTTATGATAAATACTCATGGAATATGGATAATTTAATAACTGTAGAAATAAAATAAAATAAAGGATCTTGAGTGAGGGTGTTACCTCTCAATTAGGTAACTCCTTTTGGTTCTCCCCAAAGGGCTTCCATAGAAAGGTTTCGTCCAAAAGGGAAGAATAAGTATGGAATTTAGGGTAAATTTTAAGTTTATTGTATATACATTGGTCTATTTTAATATGTTTTAATGTTTTTAGTAATAGGTAGAGTTAGTGGCCTTTTATTGGGAAGGGAGGGAACATAGCTGTCATTTTGGAAAACCACTTAGTTGTGCCAATGTTTTTATCTAAAAAATGTCATAACAAACCCAAAAAAACTCAATAATTGAAGTTACATGGTATATTAATTCCCTAAAATGGGTTTTTCATATGTGTATATGTCATTGGGTCTCTTATGTTTATGGTTTGTTCCCATACGCTTAATTATACCTTAGTCGTTGAAATTAATTTTAATTACTTTCACAAATATTTTTGGAAAAAACTTGTTTGACCTTGTAAAAAATTATAAATTTTTCTGATCCCAAATATGGAATCAAATTTTCCCAATTATAATTACATAAGTGGAATAATTTAATTTAAATTTAATCCTACTAATGGGATAACACTATAGGTTTTTTAAGTAAAAATGATCAAAAGTATGCTATGTTTTTATATATAATTTCAATGTGAATTTTGTTGAAATGACCTCTATTAAATTAATTGAATAAATTTAATAGAATTAAAAATTACAATGATTTGAAAATATTATTTATCCATATGAAAAAATTAGATGAAGAAGTATATTTGAATTGAAATTCAGTATTTTTAACTATTAATCAAAAAATGATGTTTCTTAGAAAAATTCAAAAAATTATACCTAAGATAATTTAGACATTATAGATTATAAAATTATGTTTATTTTACAAAATTAAATTTCTAAATTTTTCTAATATTAATTTTATTATTTTTTATAGAAGGATGTTAAAAGTATTTCATTTGAGAAAATATTATTTCAAAACATATAAGGGCATTACCAAAACATATATATATTTAATTTTAAATAATGGTTATTTATATAAAACCAATAAAACAATATTTTAAAATTAGTTATTAATATCCATCTTAAAATTTTTATCAGAAGGGTTCTAATTATCTCATTTAAATAAATATAAAATATACATATTTCATAGAAACTTCATTTTTCATGAAAACTATGCCAAAATGGTGTTGTGCGTAACATATTCTGAGGCAATGTTATTAGAAATGATTCAATGAATCATAGAAATGAAACATATCAATTAATATATAATTTATTATATGAAACTATTCAATATAATTAATGAGTGTTACATTCTATCCACCTTAAAAAAATTATCCCTCAAATTTCATCATCATAGTATAAACAAAGGAGGATTATTATGCTTCATCATATCCTCATGTTACCAAATATTGTTCCATAACTAGTTATTTCTCCACAAATATTTGACCAAGTGAGGGGACTCTTTCATATATCATTCTCAATAAAATCTATAATTTCAAATGGTTGTTCGTTGTAATAAATAACCTGCCCCAACTGTATGAAATCTGATTTTAGTACATGTGATGGTTCAGTTCTGTACTTCCTCAAGAGAGAAACAAGGAATAAATCATGTAGTTTAGATAGATTTGAAGGATGTGACAAGTAATAGGATGACATCTTGATACAATCAATATTCTTAAGGGGACTGATATATATGGGCCTCAGTATCGTATTCATCTCAAATATCATAACTATATTCAAGGGTGAGATTCCTCTATATAACGTTTCACTAAATTTAAATTATATATATTTCTATCGGTTATCGTCATAAAATTTCTACTAACATTGAGTTTTCTTTAATGTTCTTCTGAAATGATCTAACCTTCTCATCTATTTTTTCAGCAATCTCTGGTCCCAATAGTTCTATTTCTCCCATGTCATCCAAGAACAATATAGCTCTACATTTCTTCTCATTTATGTTTTCATAAAGGACCATCAAAATACTTGAGTGAAATATATTGTTCTATGAAAACTCAACTAGAGTAAGTTGTTGATCCCAACCACCTTTGAAATCCCAACATGAAGCTCTCAACATATCCTATGGGTTTAAACGATTCTCTCAGACTTACCGTCTATCTGAAGATGATAAGAAGAGATGAAACTCAATTCCATGTCAAGTTCTAGCTGATGACTTCACGATAACATAGAGTTAAACTTCATATCTGTATCTTATATAATAAAATATCATACACTACGAAATCATACCACTTAACCAATGTATATCAGGGAAATATGGTCTAGATTGAATTCTTATCTAAAAAAGATGATGTGTTATGACTATTTAAGTGGATAAACTACTACACATATAACATTAAACCTTTTATAATTTATAGGGAGTCCCATGAAAAAATATATTGTTTTTTTATACCGTTTCCATTCTAGTATGGTAAATGGATGCAACATCCCTTTAGACCATTTAATTTCAGACAAGCATATTATCATACAAAGCACCAAGATATAAACACTACGATGTCACTCTTCATTCCATCTGATCAAAAGTATACTCTAAAATCATTATATAGCTTCATTCTTCTAGGATTAATAGATAATAATGAACTATTACATTCATCTAAAATCTCCTTCTTCAAATATGGTATATAAGAAACACATAGAAAATTCTTGAAAATTATTATTCCATTATGATCAAGGTTAAACTTTTGAATATTTCCAAATTTGTTTCCAACTATACATATTCCTTATATGCATCTTTAATATTCACCTAGATAAATAGTTGAGAATTAATTTTTGAAAGATAATATGGTTCCATTTCTTTTAGTATTTCCAACTACATACGTTTCATATCCATGATACTAGATTATTTATCCTTATTGTATCAAAGCTAGAACTATCTTTTTGACTCAAAGCATCAGCCACCTAGTTCAATTTCATAGGGTGGTAATGTACTGAGTAGTCATAATCCTGTATCAACTCTAACCATCTTCTCTAGTGCATATTTAACTACTTCTATGTTAATATATATTTTATAATTTTATGGTTACTATATATATGACACTTTTCACAATAAATATAGTGCCTCAAAATATTAAATGAAAAAATTATGGTTTCTAACTCCAAATCATGATTAAGGAAATTTTTATCATGAATCTTAAACTACCACAAGGCCGAAGAGATAACCATGTTATTATGCATAAGAACACATCTCAATCCCTTCTTAGAAGCATAAATAATGAATACAAACCCTTCCTCACTACATGGTATTGTAATAATAGGTTCACTAACCAACCTTCTCTTCAGATCCCTCAAATTTTCCTCACAATCATCTGTTCATTGGAACATGACACCCTTCTGGGTTATCTTTGTCAAGGGATTATATAGTCATGAAAAAATATCCACCAACTATAGAAACTATCCAACTAGAAAATGAAATATTTGGATCAAGGTAACCATTTTTAGTCAAGGACAACATTCAATATCCTTATTGTTTGAAGGACCTACAACTATACAATCTCTTGAGATTATTTTGCCCAAAAATGAATCCTCTTACATCCAAAATTAAAACATTGTAAATTTTTCATATTGTTTATCTTTAAATCAGGTATTTTGTACCATTATAAAGTGGGCTTCATTCTCTTATTTTATATTTTAATATATAATAATATAATCTATAAATAATACCACATATTGATCCATCAAATCCCAAATGGCTCCATTCATGAAGTCCATGAAGATAGAATGGGAATTATAAATACAAAATGTAATTTTTATATACTCATAGAGTCCATACCTTATATTGAATTCCTTTTTGGTTATATCCTCTTTATTGACCCTTAATTGATGATATCTAAAATGGAGATCAATCTTGAAAAATATTCAGCATCACTAAGTTGATAAAACATGTCATAAATATGGGGAATAAGATATTTTTCCTTGATTTTTATCTTCTTCAACTCCAAATAATCAATGAATTGTCGCATTAATCCATATTTATTTTTTTAAAAAGAACATGTACACCCTAAAGTGACACACCTGGCTGAATGAATCCCTAATAATGGTTTTTTGGAGTTTCTCCTTTAATTCCTACAACTTAATTAGGGTTATTCTATTGGGAGACCTTGAAATTGGTGTGGAACCAGGTATTATTTCTATTGAGAACCCAACTTCACATTTTGGTGGAAGTCTAGGAAACTCTTCTAAAAACATAAAAAAATTCCTTAACTACAAGCATATCATCAATGTCAATTTTCTCCCCAACCATTTGAGATAAATATACATTTTCAATTGGAATTATGACTCATACACTAGATGTATTATCTATAAGAATTTCATAATTTTCATCACATTGATGAAGTATAATAGGTTACTTTGAAATGAAAAATATAACTTCCCTTCCTCAAAAATTGATATGGGATTTATGCGGAGAAATAAAATCCATGCTTAAGATGTCCTCATATTCAACCAAAGTAATAATGACAATATTTTTAGGAAGCGCATTCCCAGAAATTTCAAATTAAGAGTAATCATAGACATGAAATGAAATCATCATGCCATTAGGGGTTTTCACTACTAAATCCACATCTAATCATTTTGGTAGAATATTAATACCCTTAGACAAATATTTAGATAATAAATAGTGGGAAGATCTAGAATAGAATAAGATATTATCAATTATAGAGTGGATAGAAAGTGTACCTTTCACCACATATGTATCTCACCCATCATTAAAAATGGTGGTCACATGATATTTCCCATTTATTTTGTTTTAAGAGGTTTCTGAACTCCATCGTCATCTTTATCCCTTGGGGTTGGTCAATTGTTATCATAATTACCATTCTCCTTACACTTGAATAAATGTTGAGTGGGAGGTTCATTATATATAGATTTTACACTATGTGAATCATTATCCAACTTCTTCCCATTAAAGTAAAAATAAATTTCTATATGGCCTTCCCTTCCACATTTAAAAAACTTATTATAATCCATAATAAAATTCCATTCATTCTTCTTTCCACAAATAGAGCATGAATGAAAATCTCATATTCTTCTCTTCATGGTTTTTAGATTATTGATTGAACTCTAAATTCTTTTCCTATTAAAACCATGAGATTGATATGTAACTCTAATATCTATTTAAAAATTTATTTCACAATGAAAAATCACTTCGTAGCTACTAAAGTCTCTTATGGACAACACCCTTCTAAGAATTTTCATTAATCAACTGAATAACCTATCAAATTTACTTTCTGGTTTGATAATAATTCGAATAGCATACCTCTCAGGTCTTGTGAAATTATCCTTGAATGTTCCAAGAGATTCATCATCATTTTTTCTTCAACTCAAAGAACTCATTTTCTATCTTTGTATGAGGAACATGTGGAAAGTTCTTATTGAAGAATAAGTTCATCAGCTCATCCCAATCCATGGATTCAATATCATCATGATTCCTCTTATTCAAGATTAGATTCCACCACTGGTCTGCTTCACTATCTATCCAATAAAAAACTATAATGATTTTCTCATGATACAAACACTAGATAATGGAGAACATCATTTCAACGGTACTAATCCATTGTTCACATATAAGTGGATCAAAAGACCCACTGAAAGAAGGTGGATGTTTCTTCATAAAGGACACAACATAACATTGTTCCATCCTTTTCTCATTATGAATTTTAGCAAGATTAATATCTTCAGAATGTTGTATGATAATATCAATGAGTTTTTATATTCTAGATCCCATTGAATTTGGATTCATAGTAGAACAGTTATTGAATTTTCCATCAAAATAACCATTAATGTGGTTCCTCTAGTTCTACCCATTGACTGAAACCTAAATGCATAGATTCAAAAATAGTTATCACAATAGGGAACCACAGAATATTGAAAAACCTCTTATATGGTGGCCATATTATGACACATCCTTTAATATAAGATTACTTAGGTTAATCCTAGGTTATTCATAGACAAATTATATTTAAGTTATTCAATATGGTTCATGAAGAGTTTTTTTAAATTCACAGATAATATCCCCCAAGAGAGTTACACCATGTGTGCATCAAGGCCTGTTTCCGTGTACGAAGTTACGCCGAGTCAAGCCTGACACAACTTGTTAGAGTTTATATACATAATTAAAACTATTTTAGGGATACATCCACTTGTATTATCCAAACAAGGATTTACTTTTAGGAAGTCACTCACTCTATCCTTTACCAAAATTACATGAAATTGTCCTTTACTTTTATTTATCGTTATACATATTCTTATATATGTCATTAGGGTTTATGCTATGGTTTTCTCATCCTAGCTTCCAAATTCTAAATAAAAAATTTCTATGAAACCAACTATATCGACCTCCTCTTTTCTTAAATTAACATTATATGACTTTTTCAGAATACTTAAAATGTTATAAAAACAAGTGCCCAAATTCCATACTAGTTTAGTGCCTTTGGAAACATAGAGATATAAACACCAGTACATAAGTGAGATACATTACATCCCAATAGGTTCTTCATGACTATAAATAATATTAGATGCATTAAATAAAATACATATCTTCTTAACCATGGGAAGAAACCATAAAAGGGGAGAGTTCATCTGCTTCATATGGGTAATCAATAGAGACATGTAAGAACAAACATGATAATATTTGTATGTGTACTTGATCATAACATTAAAAGATCATACCCTACATATCATAAGATAAGAAACATGAATCATGTTAAAGATTTTGTTAGCTCATAAGAAATTAATCCCAAGGAAATGAATAACATAATCCATGAAAGAATATCATAGGAATAAGACACAGTGTGGTTGCATACATAAACATGTGATATCATACCCTATAAGTCCAGACACACAACTAGAACATATTAAGGATCTTAATAGGAACCACACCAACTGGATAGGATACAACACCATCCCCTGTAATTATTATATCCTTATATAGGATCCGGATTCCCCTTCCTTCCATTGTTGATCAGGTTTTCTTATCCTCCAACTTCATGGTGACTACTCCTACTGGGTTAGACACACCACCAACCCGAGTCATAGTCCTTTCCTATCAACGGATCATGTTTCCCCTTATTCCTGTAGTGGTTCAAGCTCTTCCAATTGATTTATATTATTCTCTCATGAAATATAAATCTTTACCTAATTATTTGAAGGTAGATATAGGACTCACCCATCTTATAATGAAATCACACATACATGTTCCACAAGATGAAAAAAGTTTCATCATATCATGACCCATAAAAAGATAGGTGTTATATAAACATCCTATCACATTCCCATGAAATGAAATCGGTAAAAATAACTTTTAATTACATCATAACGTATGTAATAGAGATTGGTTTCTTAATTATTTCATCACAACATAAACTGTGAAAAGAAGTATGTTTCAAAATCATATAACTTGTGTGTAGGAAAGGGATGTCAAAAGCATCATTACACATAAAAATAAACCATTAATGAAATAACATGAATGTAAACTTTCAATATTTTCCTAAAAGGTCATGAGTAACATCAAAATATGTCATATTATATGGAATAATCATGGAATTATATTTTGAAAGAATTTATTAAAGAAAATATCTTTTCTTATTTTAAAAAGGATCTTTAAAAATTAAAACATTTTGAATAAAATATTCTTCAAAATAAAATTGAAATGTATAAATATATGTTTTTAACCCTTTAGGAAACATTTTTATTTGAAAAATATATAAATAGAGCTTGAAAATGCATAGAAAACTATTTTCCTTGAAAACATATAAAAGATTAAGGAAATTTTTTTGATGAAAATCTCTTTAAAAATAATGAAAACATTTAATGAAATATTGAAAACCATAAAACATTTTTAAGATCATTTTTCATTGAAAATGAGAATAAAATATTATCTTTGAAAACATTTTTTCAAACACGGTTCATGGAGTTCATCGAATGTGTCTCAAAGAAGGGAAATTGAGACAAATTTTTTTTTCATATTTTGTATCTCATGAAACATATTAATTATGAAAGAGAGATCATAAAATATATATGTAAATACACATAAAATTATAATAAATTCATAGAATATATTCAAGCAATTTATAAACACCACAAAAAAATAGATGAGTGGTGAATATAGAGTAAATCTCCATGAAATAAAACTGAGACTAAAAACCTCTTTACCTTATGTCTTGTATCCAATTGTACTCATTCAAACCACGTATATAATAAATAAATGATTATTATATAAACATTATTCTTACACCTAATAAAATATATTATTTTATTAAGAATTTATATTACTCCCTTGTTAACAATTCATTGTTAGGGTTTCACTTTGGGAAATATTTATTTTGTTCTTCACGTGTGTCTTAATTTGTTATACATTTGGACCTTATACTTATATCAGGAATTCCCAAATTTATTTCATGATATAAATTTAATTTAAATTAACTATATTTTTATTATAATAATCCATATAGTATATAAGTATGAAATGGAATACCCCATCTATGTAGGCAATAGGTCGTACGTACAGATGAATGATGTATCTGTTTAATTGTCATATTTGAAAGAAAGAAAGTAAATGACATATATGAATATATAAGTCAATATATCATTATTAAAATAGAATTATTATATAATATATATCATATAATTTCACTAAACCCAATAATTAATACTTTCCATGTAATGTGTGAATGAATCATATCGCTTTGAGGGGGCGATAGTCCACACTTCCTCCAAAAAAATTATTGTATTTACACAAAATTTAATATATAAAGATATATATTGGAAAAGAATTATAGAATATTAAAGACATAATATGTATCATATATATCATATATAAAAATATTTCTGAATCATAATTCCCATCATGAGAGGTGGTAAAGGAAAATAAACAATCATCATTTTTTGAGGATGTAGTTCACCATACACATAAAGAGTATGTTCGTTACACATTAGACTAATGTGTGTGTAAGGGTAAGAATAACCCATAGTATAAAAAATGTAAATCTATTTAGTAAAATTTTATTTTTAAATAATCATGGATTATGGATAGTTGAAAGAGTAGAGAAATAATATAAATGAAATGAACCTTGTAGAGGGTGTTACCCCTTAATCTGGTTAATCCTTTTTTTCAGCAAAGAGATTTTTTAGAAGCTTTTATTACCAAATAGATGCATAAAGGAGTAAGGGAATGATTTTAGAAATTTTATTGGATTGATATTTGCAGAAATAAATAGGTTTTAGAGGTGTAAATAATGGGTATAGTTGGATGCCTTTTATAGGGAAGAAAAGGGATATATTTGGAATTATTTAAAATATGTTTGGTGTACCAACATTTTTTACCCGAAAGAGACATTAATAATAAACCAAACCCAATAATATCAGGTTCATTTATGAATAATGGAAAATAAATGGGTGTTTTACAAGTTCATAGGTCATTGGTTTCATAAGATTAAGGTATATTCCCTTGTTAATCTTAATTTTACCTTAAACATTGTAATTACTTTTTACTAATTTTCCAAAAAAAATGGTAAAAAACTAAGTTGACCGTATTATACAACATAAATTACGATGATTCAATATATGGAATTAATTTTTGGAAATTATAATCATAGATGTTGTAGAAATTAATTTAAATTTAATCTCTATGGTTGGGCAACATTGGAGGTTTTTAAAGTAAAAATGATCAAAAGATTACTAAGCTTTTATATCCAATTTCAATGTGAAATTGGATCCAATGAACTATATTTTATTATTTTATAAATATATAATCTAATTAAAATTTTAGAAAATAAAATATAATTTATCCTTGTAAATAAGTTAGACAAAAATTATTTTTGAATAAAAAATTAATATTTTTCACCCTTCAACAAAAAAATTATGTTTATTAGAAAAAAATATATCACTAATATAATATAGACCTTATAAATTCAAAAATAAAATTAATTTTATCAAATTAAATTTTTAAATGTGACTAAAATTAATTTTATTATTTTTCATAGATGGACATGAAAATCAGTTCATTTGAGAAAATATAACTTTTAAACATGTAATGACTTTATGAAAAATTATATATTTAGTTATAAATACGTTTTATTTATATAAAACAATTATAAAAAATATTTTAAAAGTATTTATTACTATTCATATTACTAATTTTAATGGCCAGGTAAAAATTATCACATTTAAATATTTATATCAAAAAAATTGTAGAAATTCATTATTGTGTGTAATGTTCACCAAGTCAGTGTTGCATGTAATGTACATAGATTTGATTCCGTGTTAAAGGAGTGTTTTAATTTTTGAAATGTAACATATCAATGAAAATTTATTTTATTTGGGAAAAATATTCCATAAAAACTCAAGGTGTTAAATTTTATTTATATAAAACAATTGCACTTCATATTTAAAATGTGGTTATTCATATTCATTCAAAAGAGTTTAATGGATATGCAATAACATTATAACTAAATAATAATATAATACATTATAGAGGTTTGTTAAAACTAGTTTTTTCATGTAACACAATATTTTGGAAACAAAATAATTTATTTAAATAATAATAATTCTTAAAAACATGAGGTGTTACTGTTGTAGAAAATTTTTCCATATAAACTATTATATATTTTCAACACATTCCACAATATAAAAAAATAAAATATAAAAAATAATTTAAAAATAATTTTCAATAAAAATAATCAAAATCTATTGTATAACACATTTTTGTTGGACATAATGATTCAATCACGCTTCTCGATTGATAAAATCAGACAACTAGTACCCTTGGATTATAATTAATCACAGATTGGCTATTTAAAATTTTTATGAACCACTTATAAAATATATATAATTTAAAAATACTAAATAATAGAGTGAAATATATCAAAAAATGAAAAATAATATATATATATTTATATATATATAATATAACCTAAAGAAAATGATATATATGTAGTGAAACATACAACCATAAATAATAAAATTTCTAAACATTAAGCTAAAAATATTATTATAAAAAACTAGAAAAAAAATATAATTACATGTAAGACATGAGATCTTTATGACTCCACTTAGTTTTAGTATTCATCACTACCCTTCAAATTCAACATTCTCAACCTAAAGATGTAGAGTTTTTTACTATTCTTAAATCATAAAACATGAAGTCTACATGTATACGTGAGGTGTTATAGTATATTTTGAGAAAAATGGATTTGAATGATAGAACCAATAAGATCTATAAAACATACTGATAAATAATATGAATAGATGTGTAAATAAGTGATTCCCTAAATTTATAATACTCATGACTAAATATATAATCAATGATCATGTTAGGACATAATATTTTTATAAATGCTATATGATTCCCAACCCAACTAACTTCATATATTTCTAGAAATAAAATATTGAAGAAAATATCACATGATGTAGTTCAGGCCCATGGTGTAACATAGTTTATGGGAGAACCTAATATCAATGTCATGGCATAGTTTATTGATTCCCCCCCCCCAATTAAATAGCATAACATATATAGTAGAATTTATCCTCATCCATGGTGAAACATAAATGGTAGAAATAACAAACATCCAAGAGTAATGTAGACATTGGAAATAACAAAATATCTATGGTATTACATAACAAATAGAATTCCACCATATCCTGGCACAACATGAATGATAAAAATACCCCACATCCTTGGAATTAAATAGCTGATGGAGATACCAAATAACATTTGTAATATGCATTTCAAAAATAAGAATCAATCACATTAAGTTCATTTATATCTATATTCATAACCCAATAATGTATCAAACAAGGAATTTGTATCTTTCAATCAACTATATTGCACTAAAATTTAAATAATCCATGTTTTATCTCATAAACCAATTTAACCACCATTTTTCACATTTACATATTCAAATAAATTTTTCCTTGATTTTATAAAATTATTCCCTATGAACTATAACGATTGTATATTTAAAATTAAAGGTTCCCAATATTCAATCTTTATTGTATAAAGAAAAACAATAATAATTTAAGATTTCCTAGATCCAAACACTTGATACACTCATTCGAGTTCTATAAGTTGGATTTCTCTTCCCAAAAAACACACTTACACGGGAAATATAAATTTATTAATATGATAATTTTTAGGTTTCATACTCTAGGTAAAATTAATTCTTCTTATACATAATAAATAAATTATTAATAAGAGATCTATTAAATGTTTAAAAAACCATTAAAATAACTAAAGTAGATTTGTTGAAGTGAAATAGAAAAGAAGAAGAAATAACCAGTCAAATACCATATTATTTACTTTAGCATCATTAATTGTAATTAAAAGGAGAATATTGTTTATAAATTCATCAAGAAAAAAATTAGTTATAATGGATGGAGAATATTTATGTAAGTAAATAAATTAGGCACCCTACTATTTATTTGTTAAAATGAAAGGATATAATGTATTTCAAACAAAATGATGACATGAAATTACTAAAAATTCACATGTTAAAGAAATAGTTGGGACCTCTACCATACTTTTTATGGTCACTAGGGGAATATAATTGGACATTTAGTGTAATATTTTTTAACTTATAATTGTTTTCCACTAGAACTTAATTTGTCTCATCGTCATCATTTTGGTTCTCTTCAAATTTGACTAGTGTCTCAATATTGCATACTGGACTTTGAATCAGTCCAACCTATGATTCGGTGGTCTTATACTAGGTGTAATCAAATCAAAACAGTCATGTTTTCTCTAAATGTGACCCATCTAAACAAAATTTAAGAAAAAAAACATTTTTAAAATATTAAAAAGATAAATTTGAATCTATTACATCACACAAAGATCAAGTTACTTATATGGTGCATCTCACAATAACTCATTATCACTGCATGAAATATATTTTTAAAAAAATATCATGGGTCACATTAACTCCTGTAACTTTTTATGGATTTTTCAATATTAATTATAATCGATTAATGTTACATGTTATTTATATTAAATATGTTGTAGGTTATTTATACAAACATTTTTTCATATCTTCAAAATGATAATACCTAAAAATTTTGTATGTACACTCATTCCATTGTATGTATTTCATTAATAGTGTCTCTATAAACCCAACTCAAACATGAAATTTTTTTATTACCACATCAAACATACAATATAATATAATTATATCATTGTATCACAACTTCTACAAATACAATATATGTTAATGTCCTTAGATTATTTTTCATATCAGAACATTAAATTAGTTCCAAAATCTAATAAAAACCACATAAAATATGGAATTAGTCATAAACACACGTCTTATGGTAAAGATATATCAATATAATATTGAATGTATAATGTCTGAATATGATAATCAATGCGCTCACAATAATTGGTAATTTTTCTTAAGAATTTATCACATTGTGATGTTATATATAGTATATCATAAAGAATAAAATACCAAACGTAATACCATGAGTTTTGAGTTACATTAAATGATCCTATATAAGATAATATGTGTTTGTCTCTGAACATGATATCATAATAGATGGTTATCAATGATCGTATACATTGATGCTCTATGAAATCCAAAACTGTTGATGATCATTGTGACATATCTCATGAAAGGTGAATCATTTATGGTATAATATTTATTAAATGACTCTGATATGAATTTTCACTTCTGAGGAAATGATATCTCTATCCCTATTACTATATTGGTAGTGTCTTGATGAAATTTATGGACATGTAAATGAAGTAATTTCAATGTTATATGGTCGATGAAAAAAATTCATGATGTGATAGTGACCTATGGTAAAAGTTCTGGTTTTTGATATATTTCAAGATAAATAGATTGTATTGTACTTCAAGTAGTAATAAGTGGTTTTTATAACTACTAATTATCCTTATATATTTTGGGGTCATGATATGTAACTATATTCTTCACATATACTATGATTATGACTTGTTACTATTAATAAAAGTGTATAGATGATCATTAATGAAGTGTGCCCACAAGCTCCACTAATTCATATGAATTAGAGATTAGGAAAAACTTTGCCCCAGGTACCTTGGTTAGTGGATGCTCTATAATGAAGGATCATAATTAAAGTAACAAATTAATTAAATTATAAAATATTAATATTTAAAAAGATAATGATTGAATTTATATATAATCGTATTCACAAGTTATTTAATTATAAATAAGTGAATATGTGAAAATTTCCAAAGGAATATTTATTATATAATGTTTATTAAACATATTCTGGGAGAACAATCCAAATTAATGGTTTATATTTCAAAACATGTAATGTTATACTATAACATGTTAGTGATAATGTGAATGTAATGTTTATAGTAATTAAATTAGGTCATAAATGACTTTTTAGGTTAGTTTTATGGTTTAGGTTTTTTGTGAATCTAAATTATATCATTAAAAAACACTAAACCTAAGTATGTAAATGATTTTAGAGACAAATTGATTAAAATTCATCCCCTGAATGAATTATCTTTCCTATCCTTATTTTTACAAGTTCAAGATAATGAAAATAAAATAACAACCCTCTATAAGATGAAGTTTTATTCATAAAAAATCTTTCATTTTAAGGCAGTAATATGGGAATCAAATATCTCTCATTTAATTATTGTTAACATATATATTAACATAATATAAATATTTGGACATATATGGATGATCTGGGGTCATCCACGTTTGGATCCATCAACATTAAATAACTTACCATTGGGAGGACTATATTGGAATTTCAATTATTAATGTGGTACTATTTAATGTAAGTCATCCAACTCGCAAATTTTGTAAATGATTATTGGATGACTTTAAGAATTATTATGTTAGGACATTATTAAATGAAAATATAAAGTTAAAAAATTAAAAAATAATAGTACCAAACCCTTATAATGTGGAATGATTTTTTCAAGTGGTGTAAAAAAATGTTTTTAAAATTTAAGTAAATAATTTTTATTAAATTTCATATCATTCATGTAAATGGATTATATATGATTAAAATAAAGAAAATGGGTTTCAATTTAATTGTAAAATGTCCAAGACATTCAAATCTAATTATTGGAAAAAAACAATATTTGGAGAGAATAGGATAATTGGTGTGTGGAATGAATATGTCAGTGGAGATGATGTGGGAGGTACACAAAGTACTATATTTTATAATAGAAATTAAATAAATTTTTAAATAATGAAAATTTTAGGTAGATGAACTTCCACCCTATTCTTATCCACCCCATGTTACCACATAACAGGGGTGTTTTTTCACCACTCAAGTTATAGGGAATGGGTTGTTTTAATAAATGAATTTCTAAAAACATTGATAGATGTCACCTCCCTAGATGGAGAAGATAAAAAAATTGAGTAATCTTAACCGCCCGACTTACCAATCCTGGTCGAACCCATTTACATATCTTACATCCGATTTTTTATCCAAATGAACTAAAACATATTAAAAAAAATACCAAATGCTATTTTAAAATTTAATTAATTAAATAAAATCATTTTAATGACCATGAGATGTATCGCTAATAGATTGAAACTGTTTTAATGTTATAATAAATCATTAAAAAGTTCCTTAAATAGATTTTTATATTATTTATATATTTTGGTATAATTTTTATCCTTTTTGAATGATGATGATCTATGTATAAAAATAGTATGTTTATATTATTATTTATTTAACTTACAATTATTGAAATAAGTTATTTTTCTTGATAATTAATCATTAAATTTTAGTTTTTAATGGTCCATGCACCATCCCTCCACCTTTATAGTTTATATGTACCTAAATTTCCACATTTATATATTAAATTTAATTATTTCATCCTCAGTTAAATTTCCCCACATGTGAGTATATGATTACAAAAAATAGAGGTCATAATAATGAGAATATTTGAGACGAGATTCAAGGTAAGATCAAACTAGTAAAAATACATTACAGAATAATGACAGGGGAACTCAAGACATTTTAATATCTAAAAAACTTCCCATATGGTCTCATCTAGAATATTATCCATTCAATAGATCAACTAGTAGAAAAATATCATGATCAATTTTTTATTAATTTATTTTTATCATGTATGGTTAATTATTTTGTATCTAATTTTTTTGATATATGATAACATGGATTAGTTAACAAGAACATAAACATAAAAATAAATAAATAAATGATAATAGACTTTTATTAATGAATTTTAAATTTTTAAATAGTGATCACATAGTTTATTTAACAATAATGATAACTAGAATTAGATTTTATTCAATGAGGAAATAAAATAATTAATAAACCCAAATATTAATATTAATCAATAATCACATTTTATCACCCAAATTCAAATAAAAAATATATTTTGATGTATAAATTAACCATAATTGATTATGTCTCTTAATATAGGGGTTAAAATAATAATAGATGGTTGTAATAAGCCAAAAAGGACATAAAATAAGTATCCATAAATTTCATGGTGTATTTTAAGAGGCATCTGCTAAGTAAATTCATTCTAATATTTTTAAGATATTTGAATAAAATAAATATATCAAGGAGCTAGGTAATTATTCATTTGATCCACTAAAATTCTACCTTAAAACTTACTATGAATATATTTAGACATATCATAGACAATGAATAAAAGATTTCACCAACCACAACCACTTGAATGATCAATAGATTAGAAATTCTAAATCTAGTGGTTGATGGATATTATGATTTAAATAAAATAGGTTGATATATTTAAGATCAATATATTAATAATTTCTAAATTATGATGTATCGAGATAAAATATTAATAATATATGTTTTATTTCATTGGAAATAGAATATAATACTAAATAATCATTATAATAAATTTAATATAATGAACTCCTCAGCATTGGTGAAAATTTCTAAGAGTGTTTTTGGTGATTATGCATTTTAAAATAATGATGGAGGAAATTTTATGTGCCAGATACCACTCTACCTAATGACTTGCCCCAAATATTTTGGTGATGTTGATAAGGTTTCATACTAAATAAACATGGATGGTGAATTTAATAATAACATTATTATGTCATCATCAATTTCTAGTGAGTTTCAAAAGAAAAATGAGTAAATAAATAATCTTAATCAGTTATCGTTTTTTCCAGAACATTACAATGAGAAAGTGTGGCATAAAATTAATGGGATTATCAATAATTTATACCTATGTACATTTGAATATTAAATCGAGTTGGTTCATCATGTACTCCATATTATAGAATAATTTGATCAATTAAACCAATTTCGTTAATATTTAAATAATGGCATATCCATATATCTCATACTTTTATCCTTATCAGCATGTTAATTTGATTTTTTGGAACGTTATAAGATGAATATATTAGAGAAATCACATCATTATCATCTTGATTATGTTATATAAGATAATAATAATATTTATATTTATTATTATATTATACTTATGGTGAACAAAAATAAAGACAAGGTGAAATGGATAATAGAAAGTACAACACTAAAGGCACCTTCAAAACATCATTTAATGAAACAACAGATAAATACGGGAATTGAATAAGAAGAAAATTTATTCATAACTGATAATAAATGAAGCTATAATATATATTGAAATTAATATGATATTAAGAAATAATAAGATTATACTTTAGCGGTATACATAACAATATGTAATATTTCATTTTTCACTAATTGGGTATTAGATAAAATTTGATATATTTATATATGAATATAGGATACAAGGATGTTTAAAAAGATTATTAGTGGATCTTCATGTTTTTAAATGAAAAAAACCTACTTCATCTAAACAATATCACATCCTAAAATTTCATAGATTAAATATTCCCCTATCAGAGAACTATTATTATGTATTATGTGTTACCAAATAACCCATGTCAATGTAACATTTATATAAAATTGAATTTTATTTCATGTTTAGAAATAATTACTCTAATTGTATAATATAATTTATTATTGGATTAAATGTATGTAAATTATGGATATCCTAAAATTTAAATCAATAATTAATCAAACACATAAATCTCATATTATACACATTTCAAGAAATATAATACATTAAAAAAGAAACCCAATATATAATTATAAAGATGTACTAATAAGTGGGTTTAGGATATTTTGGGAAATAATTGCAAGGAATTTAAAATTATTTCATGTAAATTAAAATATCTAAGTTTAATTTTGATTTTAAATAAGTTAGTTTTATAGATATTTTTTTGTTATTTATTAGAGGATCACATGGACAATTTTAAGTAAAAGTTAGGTAAATTCTCATACTTTGTGACTTTTCCTGACATAATTAACATATTTAGACATATATAATTGATGAATCCTGAATAAGATTCTATTAAGATATTTAATGATTATAAAAGTGATGTATAAAATGAGTATATAGAAAATATAAAAGATGATTTGGTTCATTAATGTTAAAAAAAATATTTATGAATCATTTATAATTACATAAAAATAACATTACAATTATTCCCAAAATTGGATTTATCAATAAACATTAGATTAATGGTTTTTTTTTAAATAGAAATTACACTTTTATTAGAATAGTGATATTGATGATGAGACATAAAATTCTTCAATTAATAATTTTCTTTCTTGCTTTCAAAATAATTCAATTAATAGTAATTATAAAATAATTAAAAGAGAAATAGAGTTTTATATGAGTGCTTTTATGAAATAAATAAAATATGTCACAAATTTGTGTATTAAGATGTAAAAAGTTTGTTAAAGGTGATTCTTGAAATAAATATACATCATGAAAAAAAATTATCTATTTTTGTTATCTAAATAGTTATTGTGCATATTATAGATACGACCCCTAAGATAGAAAAGTGATCATTAAGGGAATGGATACTTATATAATAATGGATAATATATCTATTTGAGATAATTAGTGAAATTAATAATATGATAAATTTAATGATTGAGATGCACATGAACTCAGACTAAATAATATTCAATAATAGTTAATGGAGTTAAATGGTCTGAAACACACAATATATTGTTGAGTTATAAAACCAAAAGGAGGTTTTTTTAATCACTAATAAAAGATAAATATAATTCATTTAGAAAAATATATTTATTATTCTTTAGAAAATGAGTAAATAAATAATTATATTTGAATGGAATGTGTATTGAAATTCATATATAGTATCTATGCATCAAAACTATTTTTATTTTTGGGATTTTTATACCAAATTTAAACACACTAAGTTAATTTTATGTGATTCTTTTTTATTTCATAATTTTCACTTTTATTTAGTCCATTAATCCTCTATTTGGGGTGGATTTATGTAACAAAGAGTTACAAAGTCTTATAAATGGGATTAAAGAAAGAAAAAATTGGGGAGAGGTGCAGCAAAGTCATTGGGTATGTAGTGTTCAAGTATCTTCTACCTGGTGGGGCTATAAAGTTATGGGTAGATCTATTTGAACCATCGGGTACCTTTCAAACAAGTATATTGTACCTGATAGAAACATTAGTATATATCATTATAAAAAATCATTATTATCTTTTAAAGACTAATTTTTATCACATAAAACATTTTTGGATCTATATTTTCAAAATTTCATGTGTTTTTATCTTCCTTTGGTTATTTTATTTCCTCCACTTCCACTCCAAGAACCTTCATTCTCAACCTCCAACTGGTTTACTTCTATGTCACCATAGGGAATGTATTTTAATTTTTCAGACTTCAAAACTCCTATAATTTTATTCTCTTGATTTTTTCTTTATTTAATTAACTAAAACTATCATTTTCATTCATATGGACATCAAATTAATATTAATTTAATTGTTTTTCCTTTATTCTAATTTTTGTAGGAGTTTCTCCTAACTTAATATAAAGTAAAAGTGTTTTCCTTTTTCCAAGTTTTATACCTTTTGTGGGAAGTGAATTAAATAACTAAATCCCTTATTATTTATGGTTTAATTTCTAAAATATTTGTGTATCATCTTAAAGTCAATATTGGAGGGTAGTTTAGTACTAGTATAGGTTTGTGAACCTCTTTTTCCTATCATTCTCTATTGAACTCTATATAATTTTGGGTGGAGTGGAATAAATTGTAATGATTTATTATTTAAAAATATAACATATTTTATGTTAGGTCTTAAATTCTATAAACTATTTTGATCCAATTGGTCTTCCACAATTATAACAAGAAATATTTTTACATTTTAGATGTGAAATATACAGTGGTTTTTTATTTTTATATCATGACTATTATGTCGTGTATATTAACTAGATAGATTAAATTATGTCCTTTCCATTCTCTATAATTATTTTCTATACATGGTAATAATTTTTTTATCATGATTGAAACATTACATTAGCATGACTTACACTTAATAGATTTGTTCATTTCCCAGAATTCTATAGTGTTATGAAGTATGTAGAAAGGGTTCTAGTTTTAATTATCTGTTAATAGAATGGATTAATTTTAGTAATTTTGTTTTCCATATGTTATTCATTTGATTAAAGAATAATATAATATATTGGTATATCATGTTATGTTTATTATAAAATGCTACTCCCCAAAAAAGGGTCTAATGAAGTGGGGTGACCACTGGCTATTTGACTTATTCTAATACCATTCATTTTACCAGGGTTGGGTGGAAAGACTACCATCACTTTATTGAACTTCGTTTAGTATGGGTGGAATTTTTTCCCTAGTGTGTCAGATATAATTCCCATTACCCCATCATGGATGAAAAGGCTATCTTGACCTATTTAGATTCATTTAGAATGGGTGGCATGGATTCCATAATTTATTATATTTTATTCCATTTTCATTGGGATGGTCTCTTATTCATTAACATAAGATATTCATTCATCTCAATACTCAATAATAGTAATGAATATGGTACTTCACATATGGATTGTCTCAGTATATGAGGATCATTAATATTAGTGGTGTCCATGTTAATTTATTTTTTTAGAAATGTTTTATACTATTGTATCTATGTCTCTTGACTTGTATTAATATTTTATTCACATTGGATTATGATGGGAAGTTCGGTATAGATAGTGACTACCAACTAGGTATGACATACTCACAATATTCATAGGTCCCTATGGGATATACATAGTTCTTCATTCCTTTAATCCATGTAAGAGTTAGGTGTTGCATCATAGTGTTTAGATCAATATAGATTTCGGTGTTTTGGTGGACCATTGTAGTTTATGGACAACGATTTTCTATAGGTTCTTGGATTGGAGTTTCTACTAACAGAACCTCATATTCTACCCCTTGAAAATTTTTTTCTCCCCTAGTATATGTTTTGGTCTATTTTTCTTGTCTATTTAAAATAAGTTAATGGCTATCTAGATGATACTGGACCCTTATATGTTTATTTATAACAATTTCATGAATTTATATACATTTTTCGTCATTTTATTACCTAAACCACTTACAATATTATCTAGTAACACACTTGATTCTCATAGGGTCTGGATATGTTATTCTAAATACAAACATGAACCCTATATATTTTGTTATATAATATCAAGGTGATCATTTTCTCCTACCCAGAAATCACTCAACCCCTAATGTTGAGGCCATCCTCTAATGATTGGTAGATTTACCTAAGAAGTTACGATTATGTGTTCTGCATACATTTTGGCTTATTAGGTCACAAATGTTTTAAAATAGTATTCGAACACACATTAATATCTCTTTGGTATGATATTGTGAGTTTCCATGTGATATTACTGATAAGAATCGATAAGCAATAAATTACCATGCTTGTCCAGTATAATTTGGTTGTATCCTGAGTACTAAATGTAGTGTGGGATTTAATTATGAATCATTATTTGGTTATATCTTAAATTATTAAGTCTCATTCGTTATAAAGGGAATGGATAGGTTTTAATATACAAAATAACATCACATGTCCCAGGATTTACTATGTTTTATCATATTATTGTTGGAACCAAATATAATCCCATTTAAACAAAAACATCAATAATAAATAAATAAAATTTTCATTTATTTTTATTTTTGATGACTATGTTATTACAGTTAATAGTTTATTAATTTGACTAATAATCCTCTTATAAATTTTTTATAGTTATTTTCCTCTATGTTTAACTTAAATAATTATTTACATCTTCCATGTTATGTCTTGACCATGTATAATTGTATTAATATCATTAAGGGATTTAAATTCAAAAGAATTTTGTTGAATAAATGTATAATTGAAACTTTTTAAACCTCTATTAATAGCAGTTATTTACATTATTGTGTTTTGGGCATTATTTTACATTTTATAAAAAGGAATTTATGTATATGTTTTACATTTTATTTTTTATTTTTTTATGATATGTTTATGTCATTAAATGGATAGGTCATACCTATTTAAATTCAGAAAAAATTTCAATGACTTCGATATATTTTTTAAGGTGTAAATTATTATGATAAATAAAATTAAGGGACGTAAAGAGTTC
Organism: Viscum album; assembly: GCA_963277665.1. Classification (NCBI taxonomy): domain Eukaryota; kingdom Viridiplantae; phylum Streptophyta; class Magnoliopsida; order Santalales; family Viscaceae; genus Viscum; species Viscum album. The sequence goes on along the minus strand of OY728146.1, from coordinate 928,246,996 downwards.
TAAATCTAACATGTTTAGTCTAATAACACAATTGAGATTGTTAGACATATATAGACCGCTGGGGATTGTCTCATTGGTTCTTTATTGATCTTTTGTGAAGATGTATTTAATTTTGACCTATAAATAGGTTATTGGTCTCTTAGTGTTTTCTCATGGGGTAGGTTTTATTTATTAATTTTTGTTCAATATACTGCTCTTATATTTTATTGAATATTATATTGATTATGGAATTCTAAATTTTTAAGTAAGTGTACTCTATATAGATCTTTCCATTACATAAATTGAATGGTTTTCTGTAATTTTTTCTTTTAGAGGGATAATTATTTCAAATAAATTCATTAACACTTGGTGTTTTACATAAATAGTCAATTTATTAAAAAATGATGGAGTTAGAGTGAAATTAAATATTTCAAGGACATGATTTTCAACCTGATTGATAGATATTATAATGGTTTTAAATCTTATAGGTAATTTAGGGATAAATATTTTTAATTGAATAAAAAATATTCGAAATAAACAATCAATGTTTTTTCCGTTAAAGTTATTTTGATATAAAAAATAGTATTTTTATTTTTAATAAACTAGTTTTTTAACTAGTTATGTTTTTTCAATTTGTGTTTTCATTTTTTTAGAAAATTTATTTTTATGAAAAGTTTTATTTTAATTTTTATGCAATCAAAAAAATAATATTTCTTAGATTGAGTTATGGGAAACCTATAGAATTTTTTTAAAATTGTGTATTGGTATAGATATTAAAATTGGTATTACTATATTTTTAAAGATTAAGATATTTTGGGTGGTTGAAGTTGGGGGTCATTGGGAATCTTCTCTTATATTATTGGGTACCCAATCAATAAACCAGAGGGGTTATTTTTATAAGGATCCTACTGGGTGGCTGATGATGTTCAATCAAATACCTATTATATTAGTGTTATGTTCATTAAGTAATGTTTAAAATGGTCTTTTATTCGTATTTTCAATTAAGACCACAAAATATATCTTTCATAAATCTTACTATAGCCAATGTTTGAGAGGGGAAAAAGTTCCCTATTTATTAATCATTCTATTTTTGTATTTATCCATTAAAAATTATATAAAATTGTTTTTAAATCCTTGATAATAAATGTAATATTTTCACATTGTATCTTCCATTATTTTTTTTGGTAATCCTATTTATTTATTTCATATCTTCTAGGGAATTGTAATTGAGATTATATATTTGTAAGAACCCAAATTTTCAATGAGGTATGGAAGAATTTATTTTCAGTTCAATTCCTTATTTTTATCCTTTTGGGAGTTCCTACTAGGGTTTTGGAGGAACAATGGTTTTCAGACTCCTGTATGGATCCTAAAACCCAATATTTTTGAGAAAACAACTAGATTTCATGGTTAGTAGAAATTATGATTACCATTTCACACTATTAGAGGAATCCATGTTTTGTGGTGAAGTGGGTTCTCAAGGGCCTCATGGTTTGATGAAACTATGCAACCCATGCCACATTCCCATGTATTTTCTTAATACTTTTTAATTAAGGATAATATTCATAGTCGGCATATTATTTGTAAAATAATTAACCAAGATGGTGTGATGTGGGTCTCATGGTAGTGTATATTAAATTTTTTTCCCACATTATGGTCAACTGTGCATTCAAACCATGTTCCCAAGTTTTAAATGGGTGAAAACACCATTTTAAATTGTTTATTTAAAAACAAAACCCTCCTTTTATTTAATTATTTCCAATATTGTTCATCCCCTTACCTTCTAGTAGAATCTCTCATCAAATCCCATGCTAGTTACTGTGATATATCACACATCTGAACTCTAATATGGACATTATCAGTCTCATAGGATATCCACTAGTGATTTCTCGTTTCTTAATGTGCCTTCAGACATTTATCTTTATTTCAATGAATATATTTTTTGTGATATTGTATTCCCTAAATTTAGGGAATTTTATTTCTATATTTATTCTATTTTAGCATATACTAGAGGCCAAAAATAGATTAGGGGTAAACTACCAAGATGAGGTAGGTAGTCCCATACTTTTGGTGCCTTTATTTTTATGTTCGTGAGATGGTGTTAGCATTTCAAAAAGAGTTTAATTAGTATTCGGTTTTGATTAAATGGATTCCAAATATTAATTTATATGGTGTATGGGTTCTTATAAGTTGGAAATGGTGATCTATATGATTTAAACATTTAAGAGAAGTTATATTTATATGAGAATTAATTTAATTGAAATTTTTTTCTAAAATGAAATGGTCACCATTAAATACATATTCCAATTTAAATTTAAAGTGTGTTTCCTTTATAAAATGAAATTGAAACTCTGTATACCATAATATTAGACTTATCAAAGTTAATTTAACCATAATCTAACATTAGTAGTGGGATGTAGGTAGTGTAACTTATTTTTTATTTGATGTATACATCTCCTAGACCTATACTTAAGAGTAGACATATGGTTATGTATTTTATATAAGTAGTATTGTACTTATCCTATTCTTATATATGTTCTTTTAATGGATATCAAATCATATATTGAGGCATGTTTTTGGAATTTGTATAGATTGGCCACCACAGAATCCTCAATCCATGTGTCAGGAGGGTGGTGATAACATTTTTCTGGAAGTCATAAGACCCAGGTCACTAATAGAACCATCAGTAGTTCCACATGTGGAACTTATAGTTATACCTGATAAAGGCACTAATTCCCAGTTTCTCGAGAGTTTCCTATACTTAATGGATACTACTTAGGGAGAATCGAAACCTACCCCGACTGTAGATGAGTTAACCCATGAGTTTCTGTAGGAATATTCACCCATATTTTGGGGGGATGGTATTACAAAGGATATTAAGTCATTTATTGAGGTAATGATATTGGTTTTCAATTATCTCAAGACACATCCTAAGAGGAGAGTGATACTCACTTCATATATTATTCAAGATTCTACCAAGATATGGTGGGATATTATTAGTTAGATGGGGCATCATCAAGATTTGGTTTCAATGGATTTTCATATGGAATTATATAATTATTTATGTCTGCAGATGTTGAGGTATGATAGATCTTGAGAATTTATGCACTAGGTGTAAGGTGCATTATCAGTCATAGTCTATTCTATAACGTCCCATTTTTGAGTGCTTCACAAAGGTTCCCTGTGCATGGTTGTTCACATGGCCGCAAGCACATTTACCCAAATGCCAGAGGCTGCCGACTAGAAGTGAGGTCCTTGGGTGTGATAGTGGGGAAACTATTCCCTCATTGGAAGAGTATTCACAGTGGAATACCAAATTATAAATTTTGGAGGAAGAAATAATACCATAAAACAAGTAAAAAATGGAAGACTGAGAGTAAATAAATAATTAGATCACACACACACACAAGTTTAGATACATACATATATATATATATATATATGATGTATTTCACATATTTCTAGTAAAATATCCATACAAGTAACAATGCTAGAAATATAGTGCTAAACCATGGTCAAAATAAAACTCATAAAATCTTGCATCACCACAGGCCATAGCTTGGTCTCATGCTCTCCATCTCCACATGAATCAAGTACCTGATGACAAGGGGAGTTTTCCCTTATCTATACCTCCAACTATATAATCTATTTGGGTCTAAAAACATAACCCAAACAGTGTGTGAGACGAATACCAATAGGAAACCACCAAAAGATCTATTTCTGAATGGTTGTGTGTATATATAGCAAGTAATAAACGGAGTCCAGAAAATAACTAAGAGTACACAAAATTAAACAATCCTATAGTTTCTATTTAGATACATTGAAATTTAAAGGTTAAACATTTAATCAATCATGTGTCACAACCAGTATAATAAAAAACTAACTAATATAACCAAATCCAAGATTAAACATTGGATTGGAAGTTTCATCATATCATTAAATATTTATGTTAACCCCTTGGGTAGATCACACAATCTAACCCATCTTTCCAAGTAATTCAATAGAAAGGAAAAGTCACTCTGAGGAAGCACTCACAGTTAGTTCCTCTTATGGCCTTTCCACAACAACTATAGACTCTCTAGGGAAGCACTCAAGATTAATTACCCATGTGGTCTCATAACGTAAACTATATAAACTCTAAGGGAGCACTCACTGTTAATCCACCCTTTGGTCTCATGGAGTGAAATATAACAAGCACTCTGAGGAAGCACTCAACATCAATTCCCCCTATGGTCTAACAACACTAGGATCTCACAGTCCTGTGAAATTCAATCATGAATAAGGATATCAAGTATCCCGATGTTATCGCAACTACTACATGGATAAAAAATTCTAATGAATATCACAAGCATTTAACAAGAAGCAAAAGTCAAACAGTTCCATCCTATCATGTAATGCAAAAAAACAAGGTCTGCCTCATAGGAAACCTAGACCAAATTGCCTTAGAATTTTATAAAAGGAAAATCACCCATGGGGTGTTCCTTAAACAGTAAATATCACATAATATCACATCAATAAACCCTTAATCTATGAATCATTCTATGGCATCTTAACCCATGTTCAATTTCCTTAAAAAGAAATACCTGAATCATGGGTAATCGGCCCTTTGGCATATAAAACTCAGGGAAAAACTATGAAAGGAAATATAACACCTACCTCGTTGTTGTATAATGATCGCCCTCAAACTTTTGCCATTGAATTGGCCAATAATGATGTAGATCTATAAAAAACTCAAAAACTCTCAACCTTGAGTAACTTGAGAGAGATGATAAATCTAGAGGAGAGGATCTAGAAGAAGGAATAACTCACCATTAGGATTCTAATGCACCCATAGGAGATCAAAACGGACCTTGTATGAATAAATAGTGGCTCAAAGAAGTATCTTTGCTCTTAGACTCTCCTAGATGAACCAAATATAGAAAAAGATGATTCTGGGGATTAGACATGACCTCGTTCCAGTTAAAAAAATAAAAGAAATAACACAGCATGTATTTTTAATGAACATTTCATGTATTTTCCTCTACAATCCCTTAACATTAGCGGTCTTACATGTCACCCCACATTTCCATGTCTCGGTTGTTACATTTCCAAGACACGGTTTTACGTGGTAACAGTGTATACATCATGTACTCTTATGTACATGACATGTAGTTATAAAATTTCCAAAACCTCCCATTTTTCTCATAAACACCCGAAATAAAGATCCATACTTGAAATAAAGAACCATGTTCTTACAAAAATCCCCCCTTAAATAAATTCATCCTCAAATTTACCTATCAATATGGGGAAGAATAATCCTCAAACAGCTTTATCCCATATGATCGCACATCTTTATCCCTCTCCCATGTCTAGTCCTACACTCATTTGTGCTTCCTCAACACCTGTACCGTAGGAACAAACTGGCCATGGAGAACCTTCATGTTGTGATCAAAAATCCAAATAGGATCCCCCTTGAATGATGTATCCACCTCCAACTCAACCACCATGGGTTGAAAAACATGATATGGGTCTGATATGTAATTTTGTAGTTGAGAAACATGGATGACGTCATGCATAGTTCGGTACATATGAGGTAACTGCAACCAATAGGCAACTATCCTGACTCTCTCCAAAACATCAAACGGCCCAGTTCATCTCAGTGAAATCTTTCTAGGTCACCTAATCCACCTTTGTCACAAACCTAGTGTGACACATAGAAAAAAACTGATGTCCGAACTCAAACTCTAGAGATCATCTCCATCGATTAGCATAAGACTTCTATCTTGATTGTGCATTAGCCATCCTCTTTGGAATAAACTCCACCTACTCTGGGGTCTTCTGGACAAAAAGAGGTCCGAACATAGCTACCTCTCCTGACTATAGCCAACATAGGGGTGATCGGTATGTCCTCTAATACAGAGCCTCAAAAGGATCTATCTAAATAGTTTCATGAAAATATTATTGTATGAAAACTCTACTAGAGGTATGAGCTTCTCCCAAAAAACTCCAAAATAAATGATGAATTCTTAAAGAATGTACTCTAGAACTTGAATCAAGTGCTTTGAATGGCCATCTATCTGGGGATGGTATGTTGTACTCAGATGTACCAATGTACCGACATCCCTCTATAGTCCCTGCCAGACGTGAGTAGTGAAATAGGAATTTATGTCTGAAATGGTAGAGTGTGGAACCCCATGAAATGTACAATCTCTAGGATGTTAAACCTTGTAAGCTCATCAACACATAAGGTCTCCTTCATTATTAAGAAGTGACCAACTATCATGAGTTTATAAATAACAACACAAACTTCATCATTCCCTCGAGGAAACTTTGGAAACCTTGTTACAAAATTCATCATGACATCATTCCACTTCCACAAGGAAATGGGTAATAGCTGTAAAATCCCCACGGGTTTCTAATCTTCCACCTTCACATGTTCACATGTGGAACATCTCATAAAAAACCCGAAACATTCCTCTTCATATATAGCGACAAATACTGATGGTATAAATATTGATACATCTATGTGACACCAGGATGAACTTCCCAAACTGAGGAATTAAAATCATGTATCAACTCCTCGCATATGTCTGTTGGCACCCATATGCATCCATGAAAGAGAAAGATTTCATCGTTGTCTATGGTCCACCTTGGATTAGTGTACTCTCTTGACACTGTCTCCCTTAGGAAAAGGCCTCTATAATCTGATATCATCCTCATTAGAGCTAGATCAAGTAGATTATAGGTAATAGATATTGAAGAAGGAAACATTTTTCCATGTATATCATGCACCAATAAATGCATCTCAGAGAACATTTCCATAATTTTCACTCACTGCTGGCCTCCAGAACCATTTGTATCTAATTCCTCTTGCTCAATGCATCAACAACTACATTGCCTTTCTAGGCATGAAAGAATGCTCAATGTCAATGGACTAAAGGTAATCAACCAACCTTCATTGTCTCAAATTCAAATCACACGGATTGATGATATAATTGCGAATTTTTTGGTAGGTTAAAACCAAAAAATGCACTTCCAACATAAAATGCCTCTAACATTGTAAATAATGAACAACTGAAGCCAACATGAGATCGTGCATTGGGTAATTCCTATCGTTTGGCCTCAACTGTTGAGTTTCGTAATTATCAAATCCTTCCCATGCATAATCACCTCTCCCATCTTGATACATGATGCATCACATTAAATTTTTTAACTCTTTCCCGGCACTGGAAAAACTAGTATCGGTGCTGAAGTTAATCTCCCTTTCAACACCTGAAAGGCTGAATCACAAGAATTAGTCCACAATTACTTTTAACCCTTCTTAGTCAGGCCCATCAGTGGCATTTCTAAGTTTGAAAAGTTCAATATAAAACACCTATAGTAACTATCCAACCCCATAAAACTTCGTACATCGAAGATGTTCTTTAGCTTCTCCTAGGAAAATACTGCTCTGACATTCTCTGGGTCTACTGATACTCTTGTCTCTGAGATAACATGACCCAAGAAGTGAATCTGGTCCATCCAAAAGTGGAATTTTGAGAGCTTAGTAGATAATTGATTCTCTCTCAGTGTAATCAAAACGATCTCAATATAGACGGTATGGTCGTGTTGAGTGTGGGAGTACACCAAGATATAATCCATGAAAACAACCAGAAAGAAGTCCAAGTATGGATGGAATAATCGGTTCATCACTCACATAAAAACTTCTAGCCCATTCAAGAGACTGAATGACATAAATACACACTCGTATAGACTATAGCTAATCCAAAAGGTTATAAGAGGTATATCTGATGGTCTAAAGAGCAACAGATAGTAACTGGATCTCATGTAAATCATTGAAAACACCTGGGCTCCTTGAACCTGATCAAAGAGTTCATCAATCCTTGGTATGGGATATAGGTTCATGACCATGAACTAGTTCAGCTTCTGATAATCCACACAAGGTCAGAGGGTACCATATAACTTCTTTGAAAACAGAATAGGTGAACCCCAAAGAGAATTATCGGTTCGAAAAAAACCCTTTTCATGTAACTCCTCTAACTACTTTCGGAGCTCATGTTACTTTGGTGTATCTATCCTCTAAAGAGGAATGGACACCAGTTCTACCCCTTTCTCAAGCTAAATATATAATTCTACCTCTCGTTGTAGAGGTACACCTTAATAGTTTCCTAGAAAGACACCTCTAAAATGATCGACCACTAGAGGAAAGTCCATCTGTGACGTCCACTTATCATCTAGATACATAATAATAAACTGGACTGTAACACCTCTCAATCGATGATTCTCAGACTAGACATCTATCCAGGGATGTTAAGTTGTACTCATATGTACCTGTATACCCAAATCCCTCTGTAGTCCCTACTAGACATGAGAAGTAAAATGGTATTCTTTATCTGAAATGATAGAGCATAGAACCCCCTGAAAATTTAAAATCTCTCGAATGTAAAACTTTCCAAACTCATCAAAACTAAAGGTCTCCATGATTGGTAAGATGTTTGAAACCTTCATGATTATTTCAATGACAACCCAAATGCATAATTCCATCTAGATGACCGAGGAAACCCTATCAAAAAATAAATCTTGACATTATTCCAATTCCACTCAATAATCGGTAACTGTTGTAAAAGACCTTCTAGTTGCTGATGTTCTACCTTCAACAGCTGATAGGTGGAAAATCTCATAACAAAACAATCAACATCCCTCTTTAGACCATGCCACCAATACTGATGGTGTGAATCTCAATACATCTTGGTGACACCAGGATGAACTTACCAAACCGAGGAATGAAAATCCCACATCAACTTGTCATGTATGTCTAATGACACCCATATGCATCCATGAAAGTGCAAGACCTCATCCTACCCTATGGTCCACCCAGGAGTATAGTCCGCTCCTAAAACACTCTCACTTAGGATTAGGGCTTCCGAATATGGCAGCTCCCTCATTCTCACTTGATCAAGTAGAGTAGATGTAATAACTATAGAAGAAATAAACTTTTCCCATATCTTTCAGGCAACTCCAAATTCGTCTCAGAGAAGAGATTCTAAGCTGCTACTCATTTCTGGCCTTTTTAAAGTCCGATATCGGAGTTCTCCTACACAACACATCAGACACTGTTTTTTACTTTCTAAAAAATATAGTCAACTTCAAATTCAAAGAACTGAAGTTTCTCCACCCACCTTTTCTTTCTCAAATTTGATCACACTGAGTGAAGTTATACTTAAGACTTTTATGGTAGGTGAAAACCACAAAATACGCTACCAATAGATAATGTCTACAAAATCAAAAATCATGAACTACTACAGCCAACAAAAGATTGTTCAATGGGTAATTCCCCTTATGTGTCCTCAACTGCCGAGTCTCTTACGTAATGATGCATTCCCCCTATATAAGCACTACTCCCAGCCTGATTCCTAATGCATCATAGTAAATGATGTAACTCCCATATGCCTATAGAAAAACTAGTATATGTGTGGAATTCAACTTCCCTTTAATCTTCTAAAAGTATGAATCACAAGAATCTATCCACAATGACTTCACACCCTTCTTAGCCAGGCCCATCAGTGGTTCTGCTAAGCATGAGAAGTCCTGTATAAAATGCATGGGGTAACCAGCCATCCCCATAAATCGTCATATATCATTGAAGTTCTTTGGCTTATCCTAAGAAACTATTGCTCTCACATTTTATTGGTCTACTAATACCTCTGTGTCTGAGATAAAATGACCCATGAATTGAATCTGGTCCATCCAAAAGTGGAATTTTGAGATCTTATCATGAAATTGGTGCTCTATTAGTGTACTCAAAATGATACTAAGAAGGATTGTATTGTCGTCTTGATTATTGGAGTTCACCGAGATATCATCCATGAAGACAAACACAAAGGATTCCAAGTATGGATGGAACACTCAGTTCATTAGTGAAAAAAAATACAGGCATGTTTATGAGACCAAACGGCATAACCCCATACCTGTATAGACCATACCTACTCTGAATGGCTATAAGAAGTATATTTGATTTTCTAACGTGAAACTAATGATAACTGGATCTCAATTAAAATTTTAAAAACACTCAGGCTCCTTGAATCTGATCAAATATATAATCAATATTTGACAAGGGATATCAGTTCTTGACTATCAACTTTTTCAACATCCGATAATCCACACAATTTCCAATGATATTTTCTGCCTTCTTTGCAAATAGGACAGGTGAACCCCAAAAAGAATTACTAGGTTCGATGAAACCCTTTTCCTATAACTCCACTAACTACTTCTTGATATCTTGTTACTCAGGTGTAGCCATCCTATAAATAGGAATGGACACCAGTGCCACCCCGTAAATAAGCTCAATAGAAAAGGCTATATGTCACTCTGAAGGAAAACCTGAAAATATTTTAGGAAATACATCCCTAAAACGATCGACCCCCGATGGAAATTCCATCAAAGAAATCCCCTTGTCATCCAGATAAAAACTAGAAAATTGCGTTATAACATCTCTCAACCCATGATGCTTCGATCTAGCTCTGCTCACCTGAACATCTGATTCGCCTTTATGTAGAAACTATCCGCCCTTTGGTGACCTGAAACTCATCTTACAATGATATCAATCGACAACATCCTAGAAGGGAACTAACTAGTCCCTTCCAAAAATTATGTCATATCTCTTCATATCTTAGACAAAAAGGTCCTATAATATGTGACACCCACCAACCTCAAGGGTTCACTCCTTGCACTAACATAAAAATGTCGTTCTAATCCCCAATGGAGTGTCCAATGTTATGATGTCAGCAAATGTAAAGATATAGAGCCCAAGGATCATCAAAAAATGAATAGATATAAAGATTTTGGAAGTCGTCGTATTGAAAAGAGAAAAATATAAAAATGAGGAAACCAAAATCATACCTCTAACTATAGAGGGTCTGTGATCCAGCTCATGTTGGATCTTCTCCATCATAAAATCCTGACCTCGGCCCCAACCCTATGAATATGTCTGAGATACCTAAGTTAATCCACCCTATGGCTATCGAAAACATTTTGTCTAAAAACTGTGGCCTCGACCACCACCTAGACATAAACATCTTGAAGAACTCTAGCCTCCAGAATGATGTGGGACTCGTGTTCATGCTCTGGTATGAGGAGTCAAAACATATCCTCCCTCACTAGCTACTATAAGGAGGGAATTGCAGAAATATTGAAAGTGTCATATCTTTCCGCAAGACCGAAACTCAACTAGGTATCCCAGGAACTGAGGTATATTATGTCTTCCATTCCCACTCTAATACCATTTGTAATAGCCCAGTCCAACCCACCATCACGTTATTTTATGCTTTGGTCCCAGCCCACAATTTTTTTCTTTTCTAGGATCTGGCCCTCAGGAATCCCCTAGGAAAAGGCCTCATGATGGGAGAGGTATCTAAACCACCTTCTGAAGGGGTAATTAGTGCTCCTCCACCTTCGATTTGGGATATCCATAATCCACCCCCCCCCCCCCTAGAAGGGCCCAATGTCCTCACTAGAACAACAAATGGACATTGGCTCTGATACAATTTGTAATGGCCCATTCCAACCCACAATCATGATATTGTCCACTTTGGTCCATTCCCACACATTTTCTATTTAATTGGACTCTGGCCCTTAGGCATCCCCCAAAAAAATTACTCATTATGGGTGAGGTATTCACAACACCTTATAAAGGACTGCTTCATTCTCTTCCTCCTTCTAGGGGGTGGATTATGGCAATCTCACATCGATGGAGGAGGAGCTAGATGAAAACATTTATAAGTTGGTGTCAATACCTCTACCATCATGAGGCCTTTACTATAGATATTCCTAAGGGCCAAATCCCAAGGAAATAAACACCATGTGGGTTAGGCCCAATGTGGAAAATATCATGATTGTGGGATGGACTGAGTCGTTACCATTTGTGTCCATTTTATGAAGCTCCAATGATTTGAACATATTATATTCGGTAATCAGTTTTCTAAATATAGGTGATTTAATGATGGTATTAGGTGTGAAATTTTATCATATGTAAATTTCATTCATTCTAAAAATATATCAAGCATATTCAATTAGCTACATATCGGGGGAAATAACTAGAAAGAGAGTGAGGGTGCAGCGTAATGTGGATCATCACCTAGACCTGGAACTGCATCAACTAATAGTAGGAAGCATCATTTGGACCATCCATTGAATGATATTATTAACCAATGTATATAATCAGTTATTCATGTAACGTTCCATCGGTGTGGGAGACTATGATATATGAGAAAACAGTGGGTGAGGGACCAAGTTCACTATCGTTCTTGGGGAAAGATAGGTCATCTGTGGAACTTGTGTAGATCATTTCCACCAGTAGCCATTGAGAGAGGGTCTACACGGGCTCCTCATTTATTATTAGGTTTGATAGCTTCATGTCGGTCAAAGAGATTGAGTTTTGTAGGTATGATAGGCCAAAGCGGTGGTTGTGGTCGGGGTAGACATACATCAAACATACAATGCCAGTAAAGAGATCTAACTCATGGTAGCCATGATATATCTCAGGGTTGCAGATAAGGCTAGATGTATGAAGTGAAACCAATATTTTTGGACTAGAGTTCCAAACCTTCTCAAGATCAAGTTACTATTATGGTGTCTTCTATGTTAGCATATTCTCTTTCTGATAGTGGTGCTTCTATTTCCTTCGTGTATGTTCCTGGTGTGGAGATTCTTGGGATTTATGTTTAGTTTACAGGTGGTGTGATGATATGTGATACATCATTTTGGATATGATTATATATTTTATGGCAATTTAGGGAGTTCCCCTTGAGATAGTTTGGTTTCACTTTGTATGGGACCTCTTTTTCCCCTAAATGATATGGTTGAACATCATTACCGGGATGGACTAGTTGGTTCTCTATCATTCTTAAGTCGAATATTATCATTGAAGGGTGACACTTAATTCTCTATAGGTTTTGACTTTTATTCACAAGGGAGAATGGGATGTCTAATAATGTCGATCTAGTCCAATGAATCAGTGGTTGGGATGGGTGATAGCCCATATTTCTATCTTATATATAGATAATCACGGAATGTGTCATGTAGATTTCAGTCCAATGGTAGATCTTCATAGGGTAATTTTCATAAAGTACATATTAGGACAACATCCCAAAAATTGGTGGATTTTTCTACTAAGCTAGTTCCATGATATAAACCTATATCCATTTTTCCTTATGGGATTGCTACTAAAGTGTTATAGAAGCGTAAGAGTAAACTAGAGGATTTGGATGTTAAGGGTTTCACATGACATTTTTATTTTTCATGGGGTTCTCTAGTCCTTTTTGGTATGATGGTGGTTGTTACCCTCAAGGTGTTCATGGATTATCATTGTTTAAACATGGTTATAGTCAAGAACTATTATCCGTTGAATCATATACACACTCTCATTAAACAGATTTTTTGTAGAAAGGGTATTCTCTAAGTTTTATCTGAGACCGGGTTATCATTAGGTGATTGTTAGACCAATAGATATAACATGTATAGTATTCTATAGTAGATATGGCTTGTATGAGTATTTGGTCAAGAAGTTCAGTCTCACAAATGCGCTATCTATTTTCATGTCACTGATGAACCAGGTTTTCTGTAGCGACTCGGGTTTTGGCCATGTCAGACTTTCGAATATTCCTATGAATAATTCCAGATCTAGGCTCAAAGACTGCATGTGATTCTAAGGCCCATTGTCCTGGAATTAATTTTATAAAAATATTATGTATTTTTATACAATGCACAAGGATGGGGTGTGCTATCTCCTAAACGGTATCTTGGAATGCGAATCTAAGGGCACGGTTGCGTCCGGAATGTGCCATTTACCCTAGGCATGGTGTAAACTTCGCGGGCGCGGGGTTGCGGTGAGAAACGCCACCAGGGGTGTTTTCGTAAATAAATGGAAAAGTTTATATAAGTGTGTTAGCGCAAAATAACTCCTGAACGGAGTCTTAGATTGCAATTCTGAGTCTGTTGTTGCGTTCCGAACACTATGTTTACCCTATGCATGACATAATTTTAGGTGGAGCTGGGTGCCGGGTCAGAGGCATGTTGGTGGGGAGATTGAATTATTTTTTTAGTTCAAAAAACAAAATCAATCATCTCCTTGACCACCCACCTCCGGCACACGCACAGAGAACCCCTCCCTCCCTCATCCGTTCTTCGCCAAATCAAGACCCGGGCATCTGTTTTCAGCAACGATTGTCAGCGGATAGAGCTCCATCACGTCACTGGTGTCATTCTACACCTGAAGCTTCGGTGTTTAGCCCTTGAGGTAGGCGGTTTGAGTTTTAATTCCCTGATCTTGGTTTTTCATTGAATTGATTCGTTTTGTTCTCGTAGCAGGGAAGATCGGGTCCCGAGGGTCGCACAGGCACCTTCAGATCAAAAAATGGACCACTGGGGTGGTCTTGGAGGTCCGTGGAAGCCTCGCCGACGTAGACAGGTGGCGGTGCACCACCCAACATGGCGGAGGGCCGAGGTCCCACAGCGGGTCGGGCCTCCGCACGGAGGAGGGCCGTCGGCCCTCTCCTTTAACATGGGGGGTTTTAAAACCCTAGTTTATTGCAATCTAGCAGTCAGATTCACGTACTGTATATCACGACGTCACCCTGTCAATAAGGTGATCCCTTTGAGGTGGGTTTGGGGGTTTCTAACTTTCAGGATCGTGGCCCGGGAGCTTGAAACGTCGAATAAAATAATGATTTTTTATTATTATTCGACTTCGTGTCGTTGTATCTTCTACCCGGAGTGTCTGATTGACGTTCTGTCAGTAGATCTGATACCTTGAGGATACGGAGGACATTTTTTTATGGTTTTTGGGTGTTGGGACCGAGTTTGGGGTGTGGGCCCCATGAGGTCGGGTTTATGGTATTTACAGAGAAATGAGACTTTCTCACCAGTAGTCCGATTTTGGCAGATTTATAGTCTATCATGTGTTTTTTTCTGAGAGGATCTCAATGGTGCGATCCGTTAGACATGTTTCGGGATTTACGTGTGGGCCCCACCCGAGCTGGTTTTTGGTGAATAGTGACTTTTTCACCGGTTGACCGTTTCGGGCGAGTAATCAGCCTATCCTGTTATTTTTAGCATGGATCGCGATGGTGGGCTCGGTATCGGTCTTGGAGGTGTGTGGTGTGGCGTTGTGGAGGGTCTCTCGGGTTAGCGTTGTTGGACCCACAGGGGTTGAGGGTACTCCCTTGATTTGTTCCTATGAGGGTTCGCTTGGTATCACAACCTCAGTATAAGTTTGTGATCCTCTTGATGGGATGTTTAATCTGTTAGAGTTGTGGCGTCCCTCTAGTGAGCCCGTAGCCGGATCCTCTAGCATCATTTCCCTAGATCGGGTTCTTAGAATCGTTGTGACGGTTTATCCATGGGCAGTGACCCCTTATCTAGCAGGAAAACCCCGTAGGGTTTGTGGCATTAGTTGGAATATAATCCACTATGCGGTGGGATATGCTTTGTAGGGTTGTGGCATCATCGGGTATATGATCTCCTACTCATCATTAGTATTATAGTAAGGTCGCAGTATATTTGGTTATACAATCCCCTAATTAGTGCGTGGTTTTTGTAGGGTCGTGGCATCGTCAGTTCAATCCACTATAGTTAGACATGTACCAGATAGTGTTTCAGTATCATCATGACTGTCATGACACAGGTGAAAATCCATTATCTATGTGACATGTTTCTGACAAGCGTCAGATTGGGTTGTGGTATCCCCCAGTAGATCCTGGGAGTTATCCCCTATATGTGAGATCTACGAATTCTAGATTGGGTTGCGGTATCCCCCAGTGGACCCTGGGAGTGATCCCCTATCTGTGAGATCTTTGTATACCGGTGTGGGTTCCGGTAACCCCTAGGAGACCCTATGAGAGATCCTCTATCTGAGGAGTTTGGTGTTTATGTTGTTTCAGCGAGGTTTCCACAGTGACGATATCCGAGGTGTGGGATCTCTCGGGTGAGTTCATAATATGTTTGTGTGGGACCCGATGGAGTGTATCTCTCAGACGAGTGTCATCTGAGATAACAGTGATCCTGGAGTGTGCTCTCCTGGTTGTGAACTATTGTTGTTGATGAGGTTGGTACCTCATGTGGCATGGTGTGTGAGCGGAGTATATCTGGATTTTTCATGGTGTATGTATGGGAATACATCTGAGATGAGGTGACTAGTCATGTTTAGCTGAGTATGGTCATAATATGGAGTTTCTCTCTCATCTGGGTTCCCTCTGGATGGTATGAGCATATTGTTTCCTTTCAGTTTCTCTCTTTTTTTGGATTGATTGGGTGCCTAATGAGTATTGTTATACTCTCCACTGCATGAACTTTTCCCGCACAATTTTTGAGTCTTGTGCATACCACATGCCTTTAACGGAGTCCCAGGAGGACCCAGAGCCGGCGGATTTGAGTGAGTGGGACTGACTGTGGAGTCTTACCAGAGCTGTGCTGAAGAGCTTTCTTGTGGTGATTTTGGCAGTGTTCCCCTTCTTCCAAGTAGGTTGGACGCCTTTCTAGTTTTCTTTTGGTGGGCCCTATTTTTCTCTTTTTGTACACCTGTTCCACTGTGGTTTGGGATAGTTTTATGCATTCATTTTCTTTTCAGTTTTATATATATTTGTACTATTTCATTGAGGTGTATGTGGGAGCATGTGAACTGGTACCTTAGGAGAATGCCTCCTTTGTGTGTGATAACCTACTCAGTGCAGGACGCCAGCCCCTGGCATATTGGAGGCAGGATTGGGGAGTCACGGATCAAGCCCCGTTGGGTCGGGGTCATGACAGAGTGGTATTAGAGGATGTTCCACCTTTGGGTTCTCAGAGCTTATCTGGTCTAGTTTTGAGTTTGGTTTGGGTTTCCTAGAGGCAGTGTTAGGATGTTTCGAGTTCGGCTTTCAGGCCAGGGACTCTAGTGTTGGTGCGGCGGCCGACGTATCCATTCAACAAGACTCTGAAAACCTACTTTTTAACATGGGATGTTCGTACACTAGTCTCAGGAGAAAAATAATGGTCCATGAATCATATAGGACTGAGTTTTGAGTTTTTCCTTATCCTTCTTAAGTCGGATCTCTAGATATACTCTTTGATCAGGGTGTATCTTGATTATATTTCAGGATGCCTCTACCATGACAGCCAGCAAGGGTTTCGTAGTAGTATTTTAGTGATGATCCACCACATGTAAAGGTTGTGGACCAGGGCGCAGGTTTTGAGGATGGACCTCCAGGTGGTCCGCCAGTTGAGCCACCACCTGTCGAGCAGTTGGTTGTGCCAGCAGTGTAGGATGAGGTTGCGCGCAGGCTGAGTGCACTGCACGAGTTCCAGAGATAGCGACCTCTGAGGTTCTGGGGTGATCCAGACCCTCAGGCAGCTGATGACCGGCTCGAAGTAGTCACCCGTTCTTTCTGCCAAGTGAGGAAACCTACATATCAGATGGTGGTCCTCGCTGCGAGCCTTCTTTATGTTTCGGTCGGGCGACGATGGATTTCAGTGACACAGTCTCATAACAAAAAGACACTCACATGGGCAGAGTTTGAGCAGCTCTTTCAGTAAGAGTTCTATCCCGTGACGCTGAGATCAGTGCGGATCCAGGAGCTTCTGCATCTTTGACAGGAGAGCATGATAATGTCATAGTACACATCGAGGTTTTCCGACCTATTATTCTACTCCCTAGATATGGTTCGAGACCCATTCATTAGGTCTCGGACCTTCGAGAAGGGCCTACATAGAGACATCCAGACATGTGTGGTTTCCTTGTGTCTATCCACCTATGCTGGAGTGCTGGAGCGAGCCTTTGGGGTGGAGAGTTCTTCGGCTGAGTATAATCAGCTCGTTAGTGCTGGGCGCGTGACAGGTGAGACGTCAGCAACTGGTAGTCAGTTGAAGGTGAAAGGGTCCGGATATATGCGATGTTTCCAGAGGGGACCTCAGGATGGAGGATATGAATCTTAGGGAACAGAGGGCTCACATGCCAATTTTGGTCATCCGCAGGAGAGGCGGTGCTACGGTTTCAACGGTCGTGGACATATTACTATAGATTTTCTGACCCATTGTGCTGTTGAGAGGGAGCCAGTTGACAGACCACCTTGGAAGAGGCAGCATCTCAAGCAAGGAGGTCCTCAGGGTAGTGGATGTGGCGACGGAGCTAGTGCATCAACAAGAGGTGGCAGGTGGTATCAGTTGCCACCACCCCCACCCCAAGGTGGTGCACGCCAAGCTCAGGGAGATGGGGGACGAGGGCGAGGATAGCTCTTTTCCCTAGAGGCTTTGGACCTAGAGGCTCCGCAGATGGATTGAGGTAGGCCTTGTGTCCTTTATACTTTATGCAGTAGTTTTGATAGACACTGTTTTGCGTTACACTTCCCCTTCCATTGCTTGCTCATGTTTTGTTCACGACATTGGTAAGAAATTGTGTGGGTGTTTCTTGGCATTATTCGAATGCGTGAGGAAGAGGGATCCTTCCCCCACTGAGACACATTTTTTTGATTCGATCAAAACCATGCGGGTGAGTCAGTGCCACAAAAATCGGATAGTGTTGAGGTGTGTTAGATGTGTCCCTCATACTTATGTGTTCGTGAAGGGGTGTTTTTTGGTAGGATGACTCGAATATGAGACCCAATTGAGAGTATAGTTGCTTTCCTTGTGCTTATGGCTTTTCGAGGATAGAAAGTTCAAAGGTGGTGAGGATGTAGAGACTTAGTTTTTGGCCTTTCCAGACTTTGGAATATTCATATGAATAATTCCAGAGCTAGGAGTGAAGACGGCATGTGATTCCGAGGCATGGTGTTCCTGGAATTAATTTTATAAAAATATTAAGTATTTTTATACTATGAACGTGGAAGGGGTGTATTATCTACTAAATGGTAGCTTGGAATAAGAATCTGAGGGCACGCTTGCCTCTGGAATGAGTCGTTTACCCTAGGTGGGGTGTAAACATTACGGGCGCGGGCCTGCTATGAGAAAAGCCACTATGTGTGTTTTCATAAATAAATGGAAATGTTTATTTACGAGAATCGGCTTAAATAACTTCTGAACAGAGTCTTAGATATCCATTCTGATTCCATCATTACTTTCAGAACACCATGTTTACCCTAGGCATGACATAATTTTAGTCGGCATCAGGTGTTGGGTTGGAGGCATGTTGGTGGGGAGTTTAAATGAAGTTTTTAATTAAAAAAACCAAAATCAATCATCTACCTCACCTCCCTCCTCCCACACATGCTAGTAGAACCCATCCTTCCCTTTTCCAATCTTCTCCAAATCGAGCCCTGGGTGTCTATTTTCAGCGCTGATCGTCATCGGATTGAGCTCCATCGCGTCGCAAGCGTCGTTCTGCACCCGAAGCTTCGGCGTTTTTCCCGCTAGGTAGGCGGTTTGAGTTTTAATTCCCTGATCCTATTTTTTCTTTGAATTTCTTCATTTTGTTTTCATAGTAGGGGAGATAAGTTCTATAGGTCCACGCAAGAACCTTTGGAACAAAAACCATACCACCATGGTGGTTTCGGTGGTCCGTGGAAGCCTCGCCGACGAGGCACCGGTGAGGGGCGGCCGGTCGTGGCAGGCAGGCGCAGCAAGGCACTGGCGGCCGCCTGAGGTGTGGCACCGCACCCCCCAGTGCAGAAAAGGGCTGCGTTCCCATGGTGGGATGGGCCGCAGTGTGGCGAAGTGCCTCCGGCAAGGGCGAGCCGGTGGCAACGGTTGTCAGGTCGGCCGGCGCGGGCTGGTCCAACCCTCTCCTTGAACACGGGGAGTTTTAAAACCCCCGTTTTAGTCAATAAAGGGGTTGGATTCGCATGTCTTCTACGACGACGCGACCCTAGAAATATTTCTAACCCTTTGAGCTGGGTTCAGGGGTTTTTATGTTTCGGTATCATGGCCTTGGAGCTTGAAATGTCGAATAAAATAATGATATTTTATTATTATTCTACTTCGAGCCGTTGTATCTTCGACCTGGAGCATTCGATGGATGTACCGTTAGTAGCCTTGAGACCATGATGGTAGGGAGGACTATTATTGATGGATATTGAGTGTTGGGACCATTTTTGGGGTGCGGGCCCCATGAGGCCGGGTTTTGGGCGTTTACGGAGAAACGTGACTTTCTCACCAGAAGTCCGATTTTGGCAAATGTATAATTGATCCTGTTTTCTTTTCTGAGGGGATCGCAATGGTGTGATCCATTCGATGAGTTTCAGGATTGAGGCCTGGGGCCCACTCGAGCTGGTTTCATTGAATAGTGCCTTTTTTCACCAGTTGACCATTTCGGGCGAGTAAACATCCTATCCTGCGTGTTTTTCCGTTTGAATCATGATGGTTGCCTCGGTATCGTCCTTGGAGGTTCCCGGTGTGGCGTTGTGGTGGGTTGCTCGGGTTAGCGACATTTGGACCAGCAGGGTTTGAGGGTACTCCCTTGATTCTTTCCTATGATGGCTCGCATGGCATCACAACATTAGTAGAGTTTTGTGATCCTATTGATGGGATGTTTAGTCTGTAAAAATTTTGGTGTCCCTCCAGTGGGCACAGAGCGGGATCTTCTAGCATCGTTTCCCTAGATTGGGTTCCTAGTATCGCTATGGCCACTTATCCATGGGTGGTGATCCCCTATCTAGAAGGTTAACCCCATAGTATTTTTGGTATCATTGGGAATATGATCCCCTATGCAGTGGGATGTGCTCTAGGGTTGTGGCATCATCTGGAATAAGATCCACTACTTAGTTTGAGGATTATATTAAGGTTTAGGTGTCATTGTTTATATGATTCCCTACTCAGCTCATGGTTTCTATAGGGTTGCGGCATCATTAGTTTGATCACCTATAGTGCGAGACGTACCAGATAGGGTCTCAGTATCGTCATTAACATTGTGAAATGGGTGACAATCCTCTATCTGAGGGATGTGTTTTAGACGAGTGCCATAACAGGTTGTCGTATTCCCATGTTGATCCTCGGAGTGATCCCCTATCTGTGATATCTAGGAATTCCATATCGGGTTGCGGTATCCCCTAGAGAACCCTGGGATTGATCCCCTATCTGTGAGATCTTTGTATTCCGGTGTGGTTTCTAGTATCCCATGGAAGACACTAAGAGCGATCCCATATCCGAGGAGTTTGGTGTTTATGTTGTTTCAGCGAGGATTCCTCAGTGACGATATCCAAGGAGCAAGATCTTTTGTATGATCATCTAAGATGTTTGTGTGGGACATGATTGTGTGTATCTCTCATATGAGTGTCATCCAGGATGACAGTGATCGTGGAGTGTGCTCTCCTAGTTGTGAACCGTTTCTAGTGATGAGGTCGGTACCTCATGTGGCTTGGTGCGTGAGCTAAGTATATCTGGATTGTTCATGGTGTATGTATGGGCATACATGTGAGCTGAGATGACTAGTTGTGTTTAGATGAGGATGGTCTTGATATTGAGTTTCTCTCTCGTCCAGGTTCCCTCTGGTTGGGATGAGTGGAATGTCACCTTTCAGTTGCTCTCTTTTATTTTTGTTTTTTGGGGTTCCTATTGAGTATTGTTATACTCACCCCTACACGGTCTTTTCCCACACATGTTTGTGTCTTGTGCTGACCATAGGCCTTTTGATGGAGTCCCAGGAGGACCTGGAGCATGTGGAGTTGAGTGAGAGGGACTGACCATGGAGTCTTTCCGAAGGTGTTCCAAGGAGCTTTATGATGGTTCTTTTGGTAGCGTACCCCTTATTTCGAGTAGGTTGGACGCCTTTGTAGTTTTCTTTTAGTAATCCCTATTTTTAACTTTTTGTACTGCTGTTGCACTCTAGTTTGGGATAGTTGTATATATGCATTTTCTTTTCTGATTTATGTATCTCTACAATGTTTCATGGTGGTGTATCTGGGTGTGTGTGTACAGGTACCTTAGGCTAATGCCTCTGTGTATAATAGCCTACTTGGCGTAGGTCGCCTGCCCCTGGGCTATTGGAGGTGGGATAGGGGAGTCACGACTCGAGCCCCGTTGGGTCGGGTCATGACATTTTCAATCAATATCTGTATTTGTTTTTGTCAGTATTCGTGGATGATATCTCATAGTATTCTATCTCCTAAAAGGACCATACCAAAAATATTGATATAGTATTAAATATAATGAGATAGCATATTTAATAAGATAAGATCACAAATATTTAATTTTTGTTGTATAAGATCCACTAAATGGGTCATATTATCTCACAGACAGGAGTATCAATTAACATAGAAAATATGATAGATGTATTTTAGTAGGAGAATCCCAAGAACATATTTGATAGTTGTAGTTTCTTTGGGCTATATGGTTATTATATGTTCTTCATAAAGTACATCACATTATTATTAGCACATCCAAACTTCTTGACTAAGAAGGGTGTGAAGTTTATACTATGAAAATCCAATGATATGGCCTTTTAGAAGATAAAAGGAAGTCTGAATTTAGTTATGATCATTATTTTTCTAGATTCAAGAAGAATTTACATAGTCTATTGTGATGCATCAGGTATTAAGCAATGATATGTTCTCATATAAGAGGAGTGAGTCATGATGTATGGGTCTCACCATTTGAGTCCACACAAGAAAATTTGTATAACTCCTGATCTCATGTTATCTTTTGTTGCTCCTATTATGCGTTGTTAGAGGCTTTACATACAAGGAGAGAGTTTGGTGGTGTATACAGATCCCAAATCCTCAGGTACATCATAAAATAATTTTTCATGAATATTAGGAAAAAATTATGTTGAACAAATACAATTATTTTACATAGATCATGTTTATACACATATAACGAGAAGTGTGGTTGATGATGCTCTAAGAAGGAGGACATAGATAGAGTCACATAGGGAGGCTAGTAGTGAATGGAATCATATAGACCTACTTTATTATATAATTTTGGATTTTCAGGACCATCGTGGTTAGTCTGTATGTGAATCATAATAAATAACCTCTTCACATCTCAAGAGAATGAAGATGTGGTAGATATCAGATTCTAAGAACATGGTCCTATGGGATATCATTACAGGTAATGTCTCGCCACATTGTTGGATTGTGGGTGAGGATGATATCTTCTACATTCATGGATTCATCTTGGTTCCAAAAAAAGTCTAAGAGGAGTTGGTGTGATATTTTCATGCTTCTATATGGGTTGTGCATCCCTATCTTACTAAGATGGATCATGACTTATGCCTCCAATACTGATGCTTAGGAATGAAGTGGGAGATAGATGGGGTTGTTACTTAGTGTTCCAATTATCAGTAGTTCAATGAACACATTCAGTGATCATAAAAGATTTTATAACCATTTCCAGTTCCTAAGTGGACATGGGATGATGTTACAATGGATATCCTAATAGGATTTACTAGATCACCTTGGAGTAGATACATTATATGGGTGATCATAAATATGTTGAAAAAGGTTTTCCATTCATACCTATTCAAGATAATTTATCCATGGATGATATAAGAGGATATATATTCATGGGATAATACAACTCCATGAGGTTCCATGTTCTATTTCATTTTTCATAGATTATCATTTTACATCAGAGTTTTAGAATGGGTTATAAAGTGAACTGGGTTCACAAGTATTGATAATTGCATCCAACAACCCATGGATTGAAGACCAATTTGAGCATATGGTAAAAGTATTATAGAACATGATACAGGCATGAATCCTTATTTTGAGGTTTATAAGGAGAAACACTTACCTCTCTCTAATTTATCTTACAATAATAGCTTCCAAGTGACCATAGATATGGATCCTTAAGTATCCCTATACGGTAGGTCATTCCCTTCACCCCAATACTAGTTATAGGTAGGATAGGAATCAATACTGGGTCATCATATCTTTCTCGTCACTTTAAAAAACTTCATATTATTAGGAAGCTTCAAATTATTAGGAAGCAGATGTCTACAGCTCAGTAAATACCGAAATCAAAACCCAATCATCACTGTCAACCACTAGAGTTCAAGGTGGGGATTTGGATTTCCCTATTATTTTCACCTATACAGAGGCATATATGGATTTTAAATCAAGTTAACTTATCACCTTGTTATATCGGGCCCTTTAGATTCTACATATATTCATATGTGTAGACTATTAGTTTTAGTTACCTCAAATATACCAGGCCATGCATTATTTGTTCCATGTATCTCATCTTCGTCTGTATCATTCTGATTTTTCACAAGTTCTTCATCCAAATGAAGTTGATTTGATGGTAGATACATCCATTCGGGAGTGTCCTGTCTATTTTTATGATTGAGACATGAAGGTTCTCTATGATGAGTCATTTCTTATTATACAGGTGTTAGGGTAGCATGGTCGTGTTTCGAATGAGACATCGAATCATGAGGGTGACGTATGTTCCATGTGGTCAGAATTATTCTTAGATGATGCTTGACCACCCTTGGAAAGTTAATTAGAGGAATAATTCCATTAAGGGGAAAATATTGTAAGAACATACCTTTTCTTTGGGGTATGTAGCCTTTTAATGTTGGTTCAGTTCATTAATTTTATCCTTGTGAGAGTACCTAGTGGGGTCACAGAGGATGAAGGGGTGTCCAGGTCTAATAAGGATCCTAGAGCCATTTATTTTGGACAAAATAGTTGGGCCTCATGTTCAGTAGAAATTTTACAACCCATTAGAAAATTTTAGATCAAACTGTGTTGGGTGGTCCATTGCACTATCAAGAGCCACATTTTTTGATAAAACCATGCAAACTAGGATGCACACCCATGTTCTTCATGAATATTATTTTACAAATGAAAAAATAATAATTTTGGGAACATATTGTGTATAATTTTATTCCATGACCCTCTGAGGGGGTCATGAGTATGTGTTGTGTGCACAGTTCGTGATTGTTTTGGTAGAATGTGCAGCTAAACCATGTGACCAAGTATTAAAGTGCTGAAAAGACAATTTTTCTTTTGTTCTTTAGGAACTTTACCCTCCTCTTATATACTTATTTCCTTGATCCTCCATCCCCACATCCTCTTTTGGATGTTTCTATTCAATCCAAATCTATTCTATGTAATATATCTGTTGTATGGAATCTAATTCGAACATTATCAGTCTCGTTGGATATCAATATGTGATTTATCTTTTACTCATACGCCATTTATTGTTTGTCTTATTCTCTATAGAGTTATTTTTGTGAAAGATGACCATCCCTATTTCATGTTAATTTGACTATTTTATTTATTTCTTTGGTTCTAGCCTGAATTAGAGTCAAACACCAGATGGGGATTTGACTACCAAGATGAGGTAGGTGGTATCATACTTTTATCTTAAAGTCGGGTTGTTTATATTTTATGTATTCCCGTCGAATGAAAGTAATTCTTTGCGATTATTTTAAATTAATTTTTTTTAAATTGATTTAATGGGATTGACTAAAAAAACCCATGAAACTCATTGATGCATAATTGAAGGTTATGGACCTTGAACTCGAACCACCCCTTAGGTGTGTTGATATAGGAGATTAAACCACAACGAGTGGTAATGTATTTGATTCGCCTATAATGTGTGGCCTTTTACCTATTTCCAAACTGAAGTTAAATGTATTGAATGAAATTAAAAATGAATTAAATTAAATAGTAAATGGAATATTTTATCCCTATTATTATGGAAATTGTTTCTCACTTGGGCTTGAGACATTATTTTTATCTAAATTCTCAATTAAGATAAATAGAAGAATTCATGTGATGACAGTATTTCAAATATCATTATTATATGATACACCTTCGGAGGTGGGTTAAATTTATTAAATAAATATTAGGTCAAATTGAATTTTATGAACATAAGTTGTATGGTCAGCCTTTGATCCCATGACCATTATTCTTTTCATGAAAAGAGTGGGAGGTGGATTCCAAATTTGGATATCCATAAATAGAATATTTTAGATTGACTAATTAAAAGATTATAAATAAAATGTTATTATGAGACTTGGGTGACACATATGTTCTTAAATGAATGCCATATAAAGACTCATTTTTCAGTATGATTGAATACACCTAAGTGATACATGGACTCCTTTGTGGAATTACTAGGATAAAATCCGAGGGAAGACTATTAATATTCCAGAGATGATACTTAGACTCCCTCTATGGATGGCCAAGGAATGACTTTGAGATCATATTATTATGTATTCCATAAGTGACACTCAGGATCCAATTGTGTACTACCAAGGATGGGCTAAGAGCGAGGTGATGTTATACCACCCCTAATGTGATACCAGGGTTCCTATAAGGAATTAATTGGATGTTCTGGTAAGTTTATGGGTTCATATATCCCTAGAGATATACCTAGGTTTGAAATTATGTATTTTAGGGAAGGGGACGTGTTTATTTTAAATATTTAATAATGTGACGATTATACTACACATCTTCCACGATAATGAACAAGATTGGATTTTGTTAGAGCCTTATACTTTTCTTGATGGAATTATTAAACCCAAAAAATTGGATGTGTTAAATGGGTGATTCTTCAGCTGTGATCTAGTTCATTTAATGTATTATAGATTAAATCATCATAGGCAGATTTCTCAATGATATCGATATTATGCCAAAGCTGGTAGTAGAAGATGGGTGATCAATAAATACTGGGACCTATGGGGTTTATTTAGATACCATACTCATTTCCATATATTATTATTACTTTCATATTATTTCCAGACATTCATGGCTTTAATGGAATTAGAAACCATTGTTGGTGGCCTACTAAGTTGATCTCACACACTAATCAGTTATCTTTTTGTACTTGAATGTACATTATATAAGCAAGTAGGATATGGGAAAATGCCTAGTTTTCAATACATGATTGATTATGGCATAGAATAATGGTAGAAATTGATTGAAATATGTCTTTGGATGCTATCTAAAGATAGTATTTATGGTTATTTTGGTTTATTTTTTGTAATTATATATGTGTGTACATGCTTCCATGTCTTCCTATATTTCCATTTTGTATAGCATATTCTAGAAATCTTTTACATATCACATTGATTGATGTGATTACCTGGTATTTATATGATGGATGTTTATTAATAATTTGTTCTATTGACTTTGTCAATTCATAAATGTTTGATATTATTATATAATTTTTCTACACTCAGATTGTGACATAATATCCTCTCCACTATTTCACCATAAACCCCCACTACTAGTTGTCAGCCTCTGGCATATGAGGAGTCTCACTTGAGGTCATGTGACCAACAGGGTTTGATTACTGTTTAGTGAATAATGTTCTAATTGTAACACTATTACCTTGAAAAATAACCCATTGTTTCATCCTCTATTTATTTTTTTCTAAATTTGAAACTCGTATAGGTTATTTTAAATAGACACTTATGTGGTTTTTTTGAATGAAATAGTTTTTATTTCATATTAATTATAGTAATGTTTATTTCTTCCTCAATAGATTTAAAATATGAATTATTTTTCAATGATTTATAAAATTCACATGTTTTAATCCATTTAATTACAACCTTCATAATATCACTCATTAAAAGAAATGTTTTCATAAACCAAACATTCAATTTCTAAAATTATTATGCCCTTATTTCAAAAGTACTTTTCCTATACATGAATATTTAATATATATTTTTTGTAAATTTTTTTGATGTATAATCAATATTTTATCTTGTTAAAAATGGTGTTTGTTTTTTATGATTTATTTGGAGGTATTTTGAAAATTTAAATGGTTTTACAAATTATATTTTCAATTCAATAGTATTTTCTTGTCTCTAAACTCACATTAAATTATAATATATATATATATATAAGTGTGAATGTTTTATATAATCACATTAAATCTCTAGTTTAAACCTTCCTAGTTATTCATTACAACTATTTTATTAGTTTTTAATTTGAAAATATAACTCTGTTTATAACAGATTGAGTGTTTTTATAAAACATTAAAATGTAATTTTATAAAATTTAAATATAAATGGGTTATCATACCAACTAAATTCATTTTAATGTTCGGAAACTCTATATTTTAAAAATTTAATAGTTTTTAACCATGTAATAAATTACCTAATTAATGAATCATTCATTATTTTGATGAAACTAAGATTCATATATTTTAATATTGGGTTATAAGGAATATTTATAAAATTTATTTGGTAATATATATTTGAGTGGAAAATTTCTTGGCATGGTATTTTGAGGATATAAATAATTATGTTTAGAAAAAAACAAGGAAATTGAATGTTTTTATCACATTAAACTGTTCATTGATGTATGAGTTATAATGACCTAAGAAAAAAACTAGTACTGGCCCGTGCAATAGAACGGCTTATTCTATTAATGATTGTTCTTTTAATAAGAATTAATAGTTATAATTGTTGAGAAGAAACAATAATGTTGAGTAAAAATAAAGGGGATTGATTAATGGATTTACTTATAAAAAGAATTTGTATGTATAAAAGTTGAGAAGAAACAATAATAATGACTAAGAGTGAAAGTAAAATTCAACATAAGGCAGTGATTGTAAAAATAAAACCGACAAATCTGAAAATGACTGAAATAAATATGGTAAGTTTAGAAAATCTAGAGAACAAAAACTAATGGAAATCAGTCTAGCAAAATGAAAATAATAAAAAATGAGTAGAATGAAAACTTGGATTTTCCATCCATTATTTTGAAGAGTAGTTCAACTGTAGAGGTTTTTTCGTCCTGTTTAGAAATCAAGAACCTGCTCCAAACCATGATTTGAATATAGCCACCTGAAATTGGAAATAAAATTATGAAATGTATTAAAAAAATTTAACACCATAATGATGTTATTAGGTTAATCAAGATGGAAGAAAATGGATTTAATACTAAAGACAACGAAAATAGAAGATGCTCGAATAGGGGAGGTGAAGTTCAGAAGGTGTGAAATTTACAAATATGTTGAAAGAAATTGAACTGAAAAATTACTACTATAAATATGAAAAACTCTCATAGCACTGCCCCTCCCCTTCCACTCTACCCAGCACCCCCTCCCCCTGCCCAGCCCCCTCCCCCTGCCCAGCCCCATGACGAGCTCCCCCCATCCCACTTCCCAAATCCATCCCCTACCCCTTGCCCCATGCCTATCCCCCTCCCAGTCCCCCTGCCCAGCCCCCTCCCACAGCCCAGCTCCCTCCCTCCACTAGCCCCTGCCCAGCCCCACTCCCCTTGCCCAGCTTCCCCCCCTCCCCTCCCCCTGGCCCTGCAAAGCTCGCCCCCTCCCTCTGTCCATCTCCCCCACCTCCCCCAGCCCCTACCCCTGCTGAGCTCCCCCCCACCCACTGCCCCTACCCAGCTCACCCCCTCCCTCTGCCCATCTCCCCCCAGCCCCTGCCCAGCTCCCCGCCCCCCTCCACCTGCCCAACTCCCCCCCTCCCCCTGCCCCAGTCCCTGCCCAGTTCCCCCCCTCCACCAGCCCAACTCCCCCCCTCCCCCAGCCCCAGCCCCTGCCCCAGCCCCAGCACCTGCCCCAGCCCCAGCCCCTGCCTCTGCCCCAGCCCCAGCCCCTACCCCAGCCCCAGCCCCAGCCCTAGCCCCAGTCCCAGCCCCAGCCCCTAACCAGCTCCCCCAACCCTCCCCCTACCCATCTCCAACCCTCCCCCTTGCCCCTGCCCATCCCCTTTCCCTGGCAACCCCCACTAAAATTTTCCCTTAGAAAAGAAGTGGAAAGAGGACTAAATTTTACAGAAACGAACCGCAGGAAGAGATATCCAAATTTGTTACAATTATTTCCATGGATGGTTATTCATCATTCTCTAAACAGTGAAGATAGATGCAAGAGCAGGAGTAAATTTTTGGTATACCTCAATAATCATCCACGACCAAAACTGGGAAGCACCTCTACAACCGAGCTGCAAACCCAGGCCGAACAAAATTATATGTTAGAAAGACAAGATAGTGGTAGGTAAAATTTAAACAGAAATACAAACTTCTAGAAAATCATATTAACAGTAGGAAAATTATATGAAAAAATGAAAAGGAATAAAATATATCCTCTCCCCTTTCCCCTACCCTCTGCCCAGGCCCCCTCCCCCTGGCCAGCCCCCCTTCCCATGTTGAGCCGCCTCCCCGTCCCCCTGCCTAGCCCCCTCCCACGGCCCAGCTCCCTCCCTCCACTGGCCCCTGCCCAGCCCCCCTCCCCCTCCCCCAGCCCCCCTCCCCATTCCTCTGTCTAGCTACCCCCCTCCCCATGCCTCTGCCCAGCCCCCACCCCCTCCCCTCCCCCTATCCCTGCAAAGCTCGTCCCCTCCCTCTACCCAGCTCCCCCACCTCAACCAGCCCCTGCCCCTGCTGAGCTCCCCCCAGCCCCTACCCCTGCTGAGCTCCCCCCCCCCCTCCCACGACCCCTGCCCAGCTCCCCCCCTCCCCCTGCCCAGCTCCCCCCCAGCCCCTTCCCAGCTCTCCCCCTCCACCTGCCCAACTCCCCCCCTCCCACTGCCCATGCCCCTGCCCCAGCCTCTGCCCTTGCACCTGCCCCATCCGCATCCATAGCCCCTACCCAGCTCCCCCCCACCCCCTTCCCAGCTCCATCCCTCCCCCTTTCCCCTACCCAACCCCTCCCCCTGGCCACCCCCACTAAAATTTGCCCTTAGAAAAGTAGTGGAAAGCTATTGAAATTTTAAAAAACGAACCACATGAAGAGATATCCAAATCAGTTACAATTAATTCCTAGGATGGTTATTCGTGAATCATTAAATAGTGAATATAGTTACAAGAGAAGGAGTAAATATTTGGTATACCTCAATAATCAGCCACGGCCAAAACTGGGAAGCACCTCCACAACCGAACTGCAAACCCAGGCCGAACAGAAAGATATGTTAGAAAGACAAGATAGTGGTAGTTAATATTTAAACAGAAAGATAAACTTATAAGAAATCATTATAACAGTAGGAAACTTATATGACTAAATAAAAAGTAATACAATATAACCCCTCCCATTCCACCTCCCCTCTACCCAGCCCCCCTCCCCCTGCCCAGCCCCCTCCCCATCCCCCTGCCCAGCCCCCTCCCACTACCCAGCTCCCTCCCTCCACTGGCCCCTACCCAGCCTCCCTCCCCCTCCCCCTACCCCCCCCCCTCCTATTGCCTCTGTCCAGCTACCCCCCCCCCTCCCCTGGCCCTGCCAAGCTAGCCCCCTCTCTCTACCCAGCTCCCCCACCTCCCCCAGCCCCTGCCCAGCTCCCCCCCCCTCCACCTCTCCCCGCCCAGCCCCCCTCCCCCACCCCCACCAGACCCCTCCCCTACCAGCCCCCTACCCAGCCCCACCCCCTGCCCACCCCCACTTAAAATTACTGATGTTAAACTGTAGCGGGTAAACAGAAAATAATATCATAAAATTCATGTACTTGTAGACAGCACAGGAGCATTAGAAGACCGCAGTACCATCAATACCATGTTATTGAATAACAACTGTATGTAAACATGAACTTGTACAATGGTCTCATTTCTAGAGGCCTTCAGTACAATTTCTAAAAACATGAGACATTCATGACGTAGTTACTATTTCAGTACCTAATGAAAATTCTACATTTAGTAAATCATGTACAACATTTAGTATTACCGTTCATATGTGTTGTACATATTAGTCAATCTTTTCTGCTTTGTCCTTTAATTTATCAGTCATTAGGGCTACCATATTTTTTACCTGACTTGTTCTACCGACACTTTCAGGTGAGATATGATGAGATTTCTCAGTAATATCATCATTTAGAAATTCAGTTGGTAGGTTATTCTGTATATAAAACAAAATTAAAAGATGCATCAGATGAAGGAGAAATAAAAATGTAGGCTTCAAATAAAAACATATAATGCAATTTCTAGGGAAGAAAATATATATATATCTGAATAGCTGATGATACCACAGACGATTTTTCAAATATTGAGTCATCCTTTGAACCTTATCGAAATGAATTGGCACTCTGATGATAATATTATAGAACAATATAGTATTATTCCAGTTGCATTTTCTTTACACAGAGGGAAGTATTGAATACTATAATGGATTATATTATACCTGATTATGTTCTTCGACACTACTTACATTTGTACAACCTATTCTTTGACGATGCTTTATAAAAAAAATAATAGAAATAACTTTGTGCAATCTATCCATATTAAAGATAACAGGAAAATGTAATCGAAAATAACTGAAAATATGTGAAGCTGTCATTCAACTTGGTGATGTAGTTTTTGTTGTCAGTAATGAAAAATACCTTGTATGAGTTTTGTTCTACTGAACAGTGATGATTTTGTATATTAAAATTTGACACTTCAATTGATAAGAGAACCTTTTTTGATTTGAAAACAGTCAATTCGGAAGGAAAACTGTACTCGTCATCAGCCTTATTTAAAAAAGAAAGTAGTTGTTAGTTTAAATGAAGTGAACATATTTTTTCAGCATGATACTTTATTACGTGGTAGTACCTGATTCAAATAATCTCGCAGATCTAAAGCAGTTTTTCTCACAAATTGCATTACATGTTTATCAAATAGGACAACTGACAAGCAGTCTGTGGTATCTGTCACAATCAACTGCACTCTAAATCTGTTGATTTGTAAATATGAAATAAATAAAATTAATTACTATTGTATTATAAAATAAGTAATAAACCGTTAAGGAGAAGAAAAAATAATAACCTGGGGACGGTGAAAGCTACAGATATTTTTCATTTGTTACACTTAATTTTTTCCTCATCAATATGAACTTTTTTCATGCAAAAATTGCATGATTCGTAGAACCAATTTTGAGTTGTTTGAATTTTCTTTATGGTAACAGAAATCAAGCACTTTTTCGGCTGTCCAACATTGAGAAAAATGTATATTATGAATTAATACAGTACTGTACTGGTACACCCTGATTAAGAAACTGCATGAAATTAATTGTTTATTTTCCATATATTACATACCTGATCACAATTCTTCACTTCAGAAAGGGTTTTTTTTATTTTCCCAAAATAGAAATGGTGTAGTGGAAGAAGATGGGTTAGTTGATGCTAGACTTCGATTCTCTGAAGCCATTATAAATGTACATCTGATTATTGAAAAATACAACTCAAATGTCATATGATATATATACATATATCATATAGTAATCTGTGAACATCATATAAACAATTCAGAATTAAATATAGTATGCAGAGCACCATTTTCTGAATGATTCAACATATTTGATATGAAGATTGAAAAAAAAATGGTCGCATTAATGGAATTTGTAAGTATGATACAGTCTGAAAATTTTTTTAAAACAAACATAGCTGGATTACTCGGTTAAAAATCATAAAAGATTTGAATAAACGAAAGGGAAATAAGGAATTATGTTATTAGAGAGCATGCTATTCAATTTCCTAACTCTGAAAAGTTACAATATTAAAACAATTGGTGAGCCGATATTTTCTTCCAAGTATGACGACATCTGGTTAGCATAGTCACCCCATAAACTGCATTTAAGTTGTAACCCACTGCCCAAAAAAATATTTACCACATTTTGTTAAATATAAATTGTGGGGCAGATAAATTAAAAGGCCATAATAACTAACCTTGCATCATGTAAGGCAATTTGCATCCTCGAATTGGAACTACCCAATGCCTTAGGAGGATGTGAGCAAAGTAAGTATCCAATAATTTCTAAGACATGTTACAAAAAAGAAAAAGCATGATAATGTTAGATAATAGTTTATAAAATCATTCCATAATATTCTGTATTGATCAATACAGAATATTGAAAAGCATTAAACTTAGGTTTCCAGAATCTTAAGAAACATCTACCTATTAAATGGTTCTCTCGAACCCTTCTCTGAATTATGTCTTCGAAGGAAGTAAAATCGAAACAGAAATGTGGAAGCGGTGCATCACAAGGCCGAACATGCGTTGTTGATGTGAATATTAATCGACATGCATGTCTTCCTCCAAAATATGTACCTTGAATAAAAGTTATTTGATAGTTCTGTATGAAATAGTACATGCCTTCATGCAATATATTTCTGAACATAGATAGAATTTGACACCCAGTAACAGTACGATGTATCTTTTTTTTCTGCAGAAATAAAGATCTAATAATGTTAAAAATATAAAGACATATCAATGTAGATGATAAATTTGTCCTATACTTGAAATGAGAATATAAGTGAAACAACATAAATATAAAATGCAGTCTAGTATGAATTTAAAATTCACCTGTAAATCACTAAGAATCATATCAATCGCAACAACATCATTGGAGTACCTAGCTGTTGTGCTGGACCACAAATTCAGAATACACACTTGTATCTTCAATGTCTCATCGGTATCAGTTGTGATATCATTCAACGGTGAAATAGATCGCGACATATTGGTAATAATGTGATGTTCTTTCTGTAGAAATAGATAATAATCAGATATATTGAGATTCATAAAATCATACAGAAATAAGCTCAGGAGAACCAAACATTGACAATTTAACATATAAATTGACATATACCTAACACAATCTATCAAATATTTTTTATACAAAATATTTTGCGTTTATTCACGAGTTGTGGAATTATTATCACTAACTAAAATTTTCAAACCTAATGGTGATGTGACTCTAGATAGAGAAACATATAATTGACCATGACAAAACACATGTTTTTGAAGATATAGCCCAACAGTAGATAGTGATTGTCCTTGAATTTAGTTAATAGTCATAGCATAAGAAATAGTCGAAGTATATTTTCTTCTTTGCAGTTTGAAAGGCCATCGACAGTCGGAGTGTTTTATATTTAATCTTGGAATGAAAGAAAGATATCCTGAATTACAACCACACAATATTCTTGCTCCGATGACATGATCTCCCAAATGCATGATAATCAACTGAGTCCCATTACATAATCCCATAGACTGGTCTACATTTCGAAGCAACATGATAGGAACCCCAATTTTGAGTGTAATCTTATGGGAAGCCATCCCTGAAACATTAATCCCATTTAATATATCAGAACTGTAAATGTTTTCTGGCCTATCGGTATCAAAACTTGCATCACAAACTGAATCTGAGCTGAAATAATCTTTTCATTCCGAACTGGTGAGGGACATCATGTACGCATTTACTTCTTCAACAATATCTCTAGTTGGAGCTAAGATGGCACGGTCTTTAAGATAATTAATATCAGCATGGTTACTCATGAAGTTGGGATAACTATGCTC
The DNA here is from genome assembly GCA_963277665.1 of Viscum album. NCBI lineage: Eukaryota > Viridiplantae > Streptophyta > Magnoliopsida > Santalales > Viscaceae > Viscum > Viscum album. Next base: position 928,211,900 of record OY728146.1, on the reverse strand, counting down.
AACAAATGCACAAATAGGATCTTTAGTCCAAGAAAGAAGATATACAGATGGGATTGGAATTAAAGTTTCACCATCATTTGGTTCTGCAATGCGACCTTCACCAATATCTAAATTCCATTTGGAAAATTGAAGAAGCTCATATGAAACTGTATCATAATTGGAAAACAATCTCATGTTCCTTGTCAGTTTCATAACACAACAATGTTTCCATAAATATGAAGAAGCTATACATGAACAAACTATATCATTTCTTTTTCCACCTAGTACGACAGGTAGTATTTGCCTGAAATCCCCACCCAACACAACTGTTATTCCACCGAATGGAAAGGTTGAAGAATTCTCATTTTTTATTGACATTATATCTTTTAAAGTACAATTAAGGGATTCAAATCAATGGTTATGATTCATTCGGGCCTCATACCAAATAATTAGCTTTGTTAACAGTAAAAGATCTGCGACATCATGCCTTGTTGAATATTGAAAACAGAATTTTCAGAAATAGATATAGGAATTCGAAATTTAGAATGTGTCGTCCTTCCACCAAGTAGCAGTAATGATGAAATTCTACTAGATGCAACTGCGAGGACAATATTACCTTTGGACCATAGTAAAGATGTCAATACTTTCCAAATGTAAGTCTTACCTGTGCCTCCATGACCATTCAAGAAAAAGAAACCGCCGGCGGATGCAGTTAACGAAGACATAATTGTAGTCATCACATCATTCTATTCATCAGTAAGATGACTTTGCAAATTCATATAATCATTCTGAAGACTGTCTCTATTATGATTTAGTTCATTAGCTACTAAATGATTTCGTTGAGAGATAATATCAGAATCTGGAACCGGAATTGGTGGAAAAGCATGAAGAGATCGACCATCCTCTATAGTATATTCTCTATTTCAAGAAAAGCATACATTTGTTTTTGATGATCCATGAGTGTCAAATCTATATAGAATCATGAAATATTGTTATTGAAGTAGTATAATGGATTCATAAAAAAGTAAAAGTTCAATGAACCAAGAGCTACATAGATCACATAGTATATATTGAGAAATTTGACAACACATACCTGGCATTTGAAGCCTATTTTGTTGCGCATAGATGATGTATTCACTGAGGAGCTCCCATGTTTCATGCCACGCAATGTCTGGGCGGGACATATTGTTTGAGAACAAAATGCTGGAAAATAGTATGCTCATAGACTTTCCTGTAGCCCAAGATGACACCTCCTTTATTGATTCAATAAATTCTTTGTCATCAGCAAGAAGTCTCAATGCAGAACATGCTTCACGAAAAGTACCATGGACAATATTGTTCACAGTTCTAATACTTTCAAAATAAGTTGCACCTATGATCATTTTGAGCATTAATCGTAGGTAATAAAGCTCTCCAGTTATCGGTGGCACATAATAAAGTCTACCAATACTGAACGCCTGCTTTCTTGGACACCATCTTTTTTCTCGTTGGTGGAATAAAAATCTAGTAGATATTCTGTGAATGAGAGACACCTTCCTTCTGGGTAAGCAATATTAGCTTGTAACCAAGCCGTAAGCATTGAATCAGAAGTATTACTCTTACTCAGCACATCCTCAATATGATTAGTGTCAGTGTACGTAACAATATTCTCGCCTGGCAAATGGAAATGTAACCTTTCAACTGGAGGATATCTATAGTGGATATCATATGAAAATATCCTCCAAGCAGCCTCACAAGGAGAGATGTACCAGCAATCATAATACATTTTAATCTCATCAACATTATTGCCTGACTGTGTTGCACTGTTAGTTTCATACAAAGCTGTTGTGACATGATCATTACCTTTGATAATATACATAATCAAATATTTGATGGAAGTTGATTGATTGAAAATTTCTATATTCAGATGGGCTTGATTCTTCATTAGCAAGAAAGTATTATACGGTACAACAAACCGATTATCCATTGGGACACCATTTTTCACGATCGTGTTTCCATCATTTCGTTGTCGGTATAGAACATACCCATCATCATCATCTTTTGTACTTTCAACAAATGTTTTTGGAAAAAATTTAGTAAACTTTCCATTTTTCATACAAGGTGATTGACGATTTGCATTACCACAAGGTCCATACATTATAAACTTCTTAACAGCCTCATGAAGTTTTGGGAAGTCACATTTTTTTGGAACTTCAGCAGAAACACATTTGTCAATGTAGGCAGGAGTACCTACTTTGCTCTCTCTACATAAAAACAGCTAACTGTGTACACGAGGCAGTCCTCGTTTTTGAAATTCCACTGTACGAACAACTTCATAGAAAGTAATGATATAAATAACATATTTCAACTACATATTCAACAGTTAAGATAAAGTATGTATTATAAAATAATCCGTATTAAAGAAGGTACCTACTCGTGACTTTCCAAAGTAACATCTGTCTCGTAAATCTTTCATCAACTGGTAAACCTTAATATTGAACATTCTGGACAAAATATGCGGACAATCTGAAGGCCGAAGATTTTTAGATGATAAAAATCTTGTGATCTCAGGCCATAGTTGATTGCTTGTAATTGTTAAAAAAAATCTGGATACCCTGCCCAATTGCATATTGACATAGCATCTTGGTAATTTTGAATCATATATCTGGGACCACCAGTAAATGAAGATGGTAAAATGATACGCTTCCCACATGCAGACCCATCACGGTCACCTCGTATAAAAGCATCTTGCAACCCATTGTACAAATCAACCCTCAAGTGTTTTTTATTGAAGTTAATGAAGGGTAGTCTCTGAGACTCTATCATTGTATATGCATGAACAATAAATTGTTGCAACAATCTTCTCAAAAATTTTAATATCGACCTATCACTTGAATGACCCTGCAAGTGATAGGAGAAGTATTCACGCATTGTAACTTGCCGAACCTTTGTACATGTACTCATATATATTGATCTATGTAAAATGTTTTCAACGTATCCATCCTGATCATTTGTGAAAATAAGTGGATATTTCAATGGAAGGTACAAGGGATGATGCTCATCAATCCGTTGCAAATCACCACTTATGCTCTGAATAATAATATCTCTGTCATAGTTGAGATCTTCAATGTCACCGACAATATGCATCGCAATATCAGAAGCTATAGGAAAGTATTATGTCGTTGCATCGGTTTATATTCTCTTGAGAAGACGAAAAGTTAAGTTTGCATGTTCCTGACGATCAAGAACATCCTTTTCACATCTGAACTGACGAGCTAAAACATTTGTTTCATGCAGAATTTTTTGTAAGTTGACAACAACATTATAATTGACTGATGTGTTTGAATTTTCTCTGTCATAACTGCAATGTGAATTAAGATACGAATGAAGTGAAAATATGACAGTCACAAAAACGTGGTAACCGACATATTATATTTTACCTGACATTCAAAATCCTGTTTTGAGACTCGTTTGCGGTATCATAAACATATAATTGGGAATACCTAGGCGGTTGTCCCTCAGGAGGACACAAATAACCTATGTGATGGTAGTTTTTTCCATTCAATCTGAATGTAGTTGGAGCTCTTCCATCATTGAATGATCTATCAACCTTACCACCCATTGACGTGAATGCAAACATATAATTTTAAATATGCATATATTCCTGGAATCCTCTTGCCTCCAAAGAGTTTTGATCAAAAACCAACGATTGAAGGTATAGTGGGCAGGATGGTAGTAATTGCAAAGAGACTTTACCAAGCGCGCAGCAATATAGAAAATCGTCGGTTGTCATTGGTGTTGCATTTAATATTTCTCTCATCAAACCAAAATATACAACCACAGTGTTGACAAACATTTGAGGGATCTCCACGATTCAAATATTCTGCAGGTGAATAATGGTTAAATGAATGGTATTAATAAATTTGGAATTATAAATTATGTAAAACCATCAGGACCTGAATAACAGTAGTTAAAGATATGAATAGTACAGTGACCTGCAGCTTCTGCAAGTTGAAGTTGATGCATGCTTTCTGCAGCAATGTTTTGATTTAGTTTGTATGAAAATTCATACGCAATTCCTGTGTAGTAACAAATGATTACGTATTTGGTCAAACCTGAAGACTCTCCCCGATGATTAAATGCAACATTTATTTCACCTGTTGTTACATATCTTTCTGAAATTACATGAGTCAATTTAGATGAAACATATTTTTGAAGCCTAAATAATGCATTAAAAGTACAGGGAAATTCAGATTCATATGAGATATATATCTATAGATTCATATAGAGAATACAACATGATTATAATATAAAACACACCTGTGTTGGAAAAATATGCTTCGTTACCAGTAGTTGAAGAAGTAAAACAGTATCTGTTTTAAACATCGTATGCAACATATAACACTAAATCATATTTGAAGATCATCTGAAAGCGTGAGTTGTGATTACTCTGATAATGTGTCACGAGCCAGGTAACTGGGAATATGTCCCACAATCGTTATACCTACAAGAAGTAATGTAAATATTGTTTATTTTTTCAGTACATGTGAGACAAAACGTGAAATAGTTCACAAAAATATGCTGACGGAGTAGATACCAGAAGAGTCATAATTTTCATTATTAGAAGATGATATATGCTTTCTCTTACTACCGGGCGCAGATCTTGATGATGAAGCTGCATGATGAGCTGTTAATGATAGTTAATATTTGAAAAACTATAGATTGTTACAACATAGTTACAAAAAAATATTTAGTCAATGTTCTTTTACAGCTTAATATAACAAACCATTCAAAGACATAGGTGACAATGAAATGCATGAACCTCCTGTGGTGAATAGACAGGATATCAACAAAAGTGTAATGATTAGATGTAATTTTAGACTGAAACGCTCGGATACTTACTTGAATTAAAGTTAATACGGTTATTACTATCATTTCTAAGGCTTGTTTGAAAAGTATTTGGCGAATAAGATCCAGAATGTAGAGCCACTGTCAGTTCAATAGTAAAATGAGTAAATCATATGAGATTATTCGCATTTAATTTCTTTAATGTATCTAAAAATGTTAGTAATATAAAAAGTACTGACCATTTTTATGAACATGTGAAAGAGGTATGTGTGCTCCTCTTCTCAAGTCGGAATTCAATTGCATAGTGTCAAATGTTGCAGTAGAAAATAGTTCATTGGAGATCATCAGTGATTTTCCTGAAATGTTACGAACCTGTAATTCAGAAAGTTCGTTCATGGAATGTTTCTAAGGGAATACACTAATGTTGTACCAATTTTTCATTCTCTCATATGAAATCTTCATTGCAACCTTGCATCTCAAGATGCTGAAGGCGTCTGCATCTTTGTTCCGATGTCTTTATGTTGAATTGTCAAGTTTTACAATGAAAAGGAAAGATGATTATGGGTACGTACAGTCAATTTAAAATATATTGATTATAAAATTGATAGATAATGCATGTTTGAATTATATATGATGTATGTTGTAAATGTAATTCAGACATGCAGCGTACTGTGGTTTTACATAACGGTAGTTACAACAACATGAAAAAGAACATCTATTTTATACAGAAATGATACATCTGAAAACATCATATTCAAATAAGTAGAATTCACTATGGGAACACATCTGAAAAACGCTTTGAATGAATACCTTGGAGGGATATTGAGTTCAAGTTATGCAGTGAAGAAGGATGATCCAGTGACTAATTATTCTTTTGTATTGTGATTTCAATGAACCATAGTTATACCAACATCAAAGATACATATATACATTAAAAACAAAACAAATCAATGAAATCTCATTATTGAATGTCACATAAGGTAGTAAGAGGAACCCATAGATAATAAATGTCATGTAAATTTAATAAAAGACACTTATACCTCTAATAACAATGCATGTATACATTATACAGAAATTAATTAATTAAAAATAGCATTTTCAAATAAAAATTATGCTATACTGAAATTGACTGGAGTGGAGGGAGTTGGGGAGGGGTAGGGGAGGCGGGGAGCTGGGCAGGGGGAGGGGTGGCTGGGCTAGGGCAGAGGGAGGGATGGAGCTAGGCAGGGGAGGGGGATGGGCAGGGGTAGGGGGTAGCTGGACAGTGGGAGGGGGCTGGGCAGGTGCAGGGGGAGGCGGGGAGCTCGGCAGGGGGAGGGGAGGCTGGGCAGGGGTAGGTGGAGGTATAGGGCTGGGCAGGGGGAGGGGGGGAGCTAGGCAGGGGGAGGGGGGAGCTGGGCAGGAGGAGGGTAAGTTGGGCAGGGGTAGGGGGAGGGATGGAGCTGGGCAGGGGGGAGGGGGGAGCTGGGCAGGGGGAGGGGGAGGTGGGCAGGGGGAGTGGGTTGGGCAGGGGCAGGGGGAGGTGGCTGGGTAGAAGATGGGGGGCTCGGTAGATGGGATATAGTATACAAAAATTATTTCCTCAGATGGTTATTGATGATTCTTTAAACAGTGAAGACGCATGAAAGAGATTGAGTGAATAGTTTGTATACCTCACGAAGCACTATCCTATTAATGCATTGAAGTATAGTCATAGAAAGATGAAAGAATCAGGTGTAAATTAGACTGAAGTTAGACAACATAATATATAGTCGGAATGTATTATAATATAATGCATTAATAGGTCACACCAATACAAAAAATCATATGATGTATGTTGTAAATGTAATTCAAAAATGCAGCGCACTGTGGTTTTACTGAACGATAGTTACACCAACACGAAAAAGAATATCTATTTTTTACATAAATGATACATTTGAAAACAGCATATTCAAATAAGTAGAATGCACTATGGGAAGAAATCTTCAAAACGGTTTGAATGAATACCTTGGATGGATATTGAGGTCAATTTATGCAGTGAAGAAGGATGATCCAACGACTAAGTATTCCGTTGCATTGTGATTTCAATGAAACACGGTTATACCAACATCAAAGATACATATATACATTACAGACAAAAAAAATCAATGGAATCTCATTATTGAATGTCACATAAGGTAGTAAGAGGAACCCACAGATAAGAAATGTCAGGTAAATTTAATAAACGACACTTATACCTCGAATAACGAAGCATGTATACTGTATATAGAAATGAATTACTTGAAAATAGCATTTTCAAATAAAAATTTAGCTATACTGAAATTGACTGGAGCAGAGGGAGTTGGGCATGGGTAGGGGGAGGCAGGGAGTTGGGCAGAAGGAGGGGAGGCTGGGCAGGGGCAGGGGGAGGGATGGAGCTGGGCAGGGGGAGGGGGGGGGCTGGGCAGGGGGAGGGGGGACCTGGGCAGTGCTAGGGGGTTGGGCAGGTGCGGCAAGGTGCTGGCGGCCGCCTGAGGTGCGACACCGCACCCCCAGTGCAGTAAAGGGTTGCATTCCCATGGTGGGGTGGGCCGCAGTGTGGTGGAGTGCCGCCAGCAAGGAAGAGAAGATGGCAGCGGTTGTTGAGTCGGCCGGCGCGGGCCGGTCCAACCCTCTCCTTGAACACGGGGGGTTTTAAAACCCTCGTTTCATTCAATACAGGGGTCAGATTCGCGTGTCTTCTATGACGACGCGACGCTAGAAATATTTCTAACCCTTTGAGCTAGGTTGGGGGTTTTGACGTTTCGGTATCATGGCATGGGAGCTTGAAATGTCGAATAAAATAATGATATTTTAATATTATTCGACTTCAAGCAGGTGTATCTTCTACCCGGAGCATCCGATTGATGTACCGTCAGTAGCGTTGAGACCTTGATTATAGGGAGGACCTTTCTTGATGGATTCTGAGTATTGGGACCAAGTTTGGGGTGTGGTCCCCATGAGGTCGGGTTTGGGGCGTTTACGGAGAAACGTGACTTTCTCAACAGAAGTCAGATTTTGGAGGATGTATAGTTGATCCTGTTTTCTTTTTCTGATGGGATCGCAATGGTGTGATCCATTCGATGAGTTTCAGGATTGAGGCCTGGGGCCCACTCGAGCTGGCATCATTGAATAGTGCCTTTTTTCACTAGTTGACCATTTTGGGTGACTAAATAGCCTATCCTGCGTGTTTTTTCCGTTTGAATCGTGATGGTGGCCTCGGTCTCGGCCTTGGAGGTTCCCGGTGTGGCGTTGTGGTGGGTCTCTCGGGTTAGCGACGTTTGGACCAGCAGGGTTTGAGGGTACTCCCTTGATTCATTCCTATGATGGCTCGCATGGCATCACAACCTTAGTAGAGGTTTGTGATCCTCTCGATGGGATAATTAATCTGTAAGAATTTTGGTATCCCTCCAGTGGGAACATAGCGGGATCTTCGAGCATCGTTTCCCCAGATTGGGTTCATGGTATCGCTATTGCCACTTATCCACGGGTGGTGATCCCCTATCTAGAAGCAAAACCTCATAGGATTTGTGGCATCATTGGGAATCTGATCCCCTATGTAGTGGGTTGTTCTCTAGGGTTGTGGCATCGTCTGGAATACGATCCACTACTCAGTTTGAGGATTATAGTAAGGTTTAGGTATCATTGTTTATACGATTCCCTACTCAGGTCATGGTTTCTATAGGGTTACAGCATCATTAGTTTGATCACCTACAGTGCGAGACGTACCAGATAGGGTCTCAGTATCGTCATTAAAATTGTGACATGGGTGACAATCCTCTATCTAAGTGATGTGTTTCAGACGAGTGCCATAACAGGTTGTGGTATTCCCATGTTGATCCTCGGAGTGATCCCCTATCTGTCATATCTAGGAATTCCAGATCGGGTTGCTGTATCCCCTAGCGAACCCTGGGAGTGATCCCCTATCTGTGAGATCGTTGTATTCCGGTGTGGGTTCTAGTATCCCATAGAAGACACTAAGAGTGATCCCCTATCCGAGGAGTATGGTTTTTATGTTGTTTCAGTGGGGATTCTTCAGTTATGATATCCAAGGAGAAATATCTATTGTATGAGCATATAAGATGTTTTTGTGGGACCCGATGGAGTTTATCTCTCATACGAGTGTCATCTGGGATGACAGTGATCTTGGAGTGTGCTCTCCTAGTTGTGAACCATTTCTAGTGATGAGGTTGGTACCTCATGTGGCTTGGTGCATGAGCTAAGTATATCTGGATTGTTCATGGTGTATGTATGGGCATACATGTGAGCTGAGATGAGTAGTTGTGTTTAAACGAGTATGGTTCTGATATTGTGTTTCTCTCTCATCTGGGTTCCCTCTAGATGGGATGAGTGTAATTTCACCTTTCAGTTTCTCTCTTTTATTTTTGTTTTTTGGGGTGCCTATTGATTATTGTTATACTTACCCCTACACGTGCTTTTCCCACACATGTTTGTGTCTTGTGCGGACCATAGGCCTTTCGACGGAGTCCCAGGAAGACCTGGAGCATGTGGAGTTGAGTGAGAGGTACTGACCATGGAGTCTTTCCAAAGGTGTGACGAGGATCTTTATGATGGTGCTTTTGGAAGCGTACCCCTTATTTCGAGTAGGTTGGACACCTTTGTAGTTTTCTTTTAGTAAGCCCTATTTTGAACTTTTTGTACTGTTGTTGCACTCCAGTTTGGGATAATTGTATATATGCATTTTTTTCTATTTTATGTATCTATACATTGTTTCATGAAGGTGTATCTGGGTGTGTGTGTACAGGTACCCTAGGCTAATTCCTCTGTGTATGATAGCCTACTCAGTGTAGGTCACCTGCCCATGGGCTATTGGAGGTGGGCTAGGGGAGTCACGACTCGAGCCCCGTTGGGTCGGGTCATAAAATTTTCCATCCATATTTGAATTTGTTTTTGTCAGTATTCGTGGATGATATCTCATAGTATTCTATCTCCTAACACGACCATACCAAAAATATTGATATAGTGTTAAATATAATGAGATAGAATAATTAATAAGATAAGATCACAAAAATTTAATTTTTGATGTATAAGATCCACTAAATGGGTCATATTATCTCAGAGACAGGAGTATCAATTAACATAGACAATATGATAGATGTATTTTACTAGGAGAATACCAAGAACATCTTTGATAGTTGTAGTTTCTTTGGGCTATCTGGTTATTATAGGTTCTTCATAAAGTACTTCACATTATTATAATCACATCCAAACATCTTGATTAAGATGGGTGTGAAGTTTATATTGTGAAAATCCAATGATATGGCCTTTTAGAAGGTAAAAGGAAGTGTGAATTTAGTTATGATCATTATTTTTCTAGATTCGATAAGAAGTTACATAGTATATTGTGATGCATTAGGTATTAAGCTATGATATGTTCTCATATAAGAGGAGTGAGTCATGGTGTATGGGTATCATCATCTGAGTCCACACAAGAGAAACTGTATAACTCCTGATCTCATGTTATCTGTTGTTGCTCATGTTGTGCGTTGTTAGAGGCTGTACTTACAAGGGGAGAGTTTGGGGGTGTATACAGACCCCAAATCCTCAGGTACATCATAAAATAATATTTCATGAATATTTGGAAAAAATTATATTGAACAACTAAAATTCTTTTACTTAGGGCATGTTTATACACCTATAAAGGGAAGTGTGGTTGATGATGCTCTATGATGGAGGACATAGATAGAGTCACATAGGGAGGCTAGTAGTGAATGGAATCATAGAGACCTACTTTATTATATAAATTTGGATTTTCAGGACCATCATGGTTAGTCTGTACGTGAATCATAATAAATTGCCTCTTCACATCTCAAGAGAATGAAGATGTGGTATATATCAGATTCTAAGACCATGGTCCTATGGGAAAGCATTACAGTTGATGTCTCACCACATTGTTCGATTGTGGGTGAGGATGATATCTTTTACATTCATGGATTCATCTTGGTTCCAAAAAACATCTAAGAGGAGTTGGTGTGATATTTTCATGCTTCTATATGGGTCGTGCATCCCTATCTTACTAAGATGGATCATGACTTATGCCTCCAATACTAATGTTTAGGAATGAAGTGGGAGATAGATGGGGTTGCTACTCAGTGTTCCACTTATCAGTAATTCAATGAACACTTTTAGTGATCATAAAATATTGTATAACCTTGTCCAGTTCCTGAGTGGACATGGGATGATGTTACAATGGATATCCTAATAGGATTTACTAGATCACCTTGGAGTAGATACATTATATGGGTGATCATAAATAGGTTGAAAAAGGTTTTCCATTCATACCTATTCAATATAATTTATCAATGGATGAGCTAAGAGGATATATATTCATGAGATAATACAACTCCATGAGGTTCCATGTTCTATTTCATTTGTCATAGATTATCATTTTACATCAGAGTTTTAGAATGGGTTATAAAGTGAACTGGGTTCACAAGTATTAATAATTACATCCAATAAACCATGGAATGAAGACCAATCTAAGCATATGGTAAAAGTTTTATAGGACATGATACATGCATGAATACTTATTTTGAGGATTCTAAGGAGAAACACTTACCTCTCTCAAATTTATCTTACAATAACAGCTTCCAAGTGACCATAGATATGGATCCCTAAGTATCCATATACGGTAGGTCATTCCCTTCACCCCAATACTAGTTATAGGTAGGATAGGAATCAATACTAGGTCTTCATATCTTTCTCGACACTTTAAAAAGCTTCAGATTATTAGGAAGATTCAAATTATTAGGATGCATATGTCTATAGCTCAGTAAAGACGGAAATCAAAACCCAATCATCACTGTCAACCACTAGAGTTCAAGGTGGGGATTTGGATTTCCCTATGATTTTCACCTATACAGAGGCATATATGTATTTTAAATCATGTTAACTTATCACCTTGTTATATTGGGGCCATTTAGATTCTAGATATATTCATACGTACAGACTATTAGTTTTAGTTACCTCAAATATACTAGGTCATGCATTATTTGTTCCATGTATCTCATCTTCGTCTGTATCATTCTGATTTTTCACAAGTTCTTCAACCAAATGTGGTTGATTTGATGGTAGATACATCCAATCGGGAGTGTCCTGTCTATTTTCATGATCGAGGCATGAAGGTTCTCTACGATGAGTCATTTCTTATTATACAGGTGTTAGGGTAGCATGGTCGTGTTTCGAATGAGACATTGAATCATGAGGGTGATGTGCATTCCATGTGGTCGGAATTATTCTTAGATGACGCTTGACCACCCTTGGAAGGGTAATTAGATGAATAATTTCATTAAGGGGGAAATATTGTAAGAACATACCTTTTCTTTGGGGTATGTAGCCTTTTAATGTTGGTTAAGTTCTTTAATTTTATCCTTATGAGAGAACCTAGTGGGGTCATAGAGGAAGAAGGGGTGTCCAAGGCTAATAAGGAGCCTAGAGCCCATTATTTTGGACAAAATAGTTGGGCCTCATGGTCAGTAGAAATTTTACAGCCCATTAGAAAATTTTAGATCGAACTGTGCTGGGTGGTCCATTGCACTGTCAAGAGCCACATCGTTTGATAAAACCATGAAAACTAAGATGCACACCCATTTTCTTCATGAATATTATTTAACAAATGAAAAAAATAATTTTGGGAGCATATTGTGTATAATTTTATTCCATGACCCTCTGAGGGGGTCATGAGGATGTGTTGTGTGTATGGCTGGTGATTGTTTTGGCAGAATGTGCAGCTAAAGCATGTGACCAAGTATTAAAGTGCTGAAAAGACAAGTTTTCTTTGGTTCATTAGGAACTTAACCCTCCTCTTATATACATATTTCCTTGATCCTCCATCCCCGCATCCTATTTTGGATGTGTCTATACAATCCAAATCTATTCTATGTAATATCTCTGTTGTCTGGAATCTAATTTGAAAATTATCAGTCTCGTTGGATAACAATATGTGACTTATCTTTTACTCATACGCCTTTTATTTTTTGTCTTCTACTCTATAGAGTTATTTTTGTGAAAGATGATCATCCCTATTTTATGTTAATTTTCCTATTTTATTGATTTCTTTGGATATAGCCTAAATTAGAGTCAAACACCAGATGGGGATTTGACTACCAAGATGAGGTATGTGGTATCATACTTTTATCTTAAAGTCAGGTTGTTTATATTTTATGTTTTCTCGTCGAATGAAAGTTATTCCTGGCGATTCTTTTAAATTAATTTTTTTTAAATTGAATGAATGGGATTGACTAAACAAACCTATGAAACTTATTGAGGCATAATTGAAGGTTATGGACCTTGAATTCAAACCACCCCTTAGGTGTGTTGATATAGGAGATTAAACCACAATGGGTGGTAATGTATTTGATTCGCCTATGATGTGTGGCCTTTTACCTATTTCCAAACTGAAGATAAAAGTATTGAATGAAATGAAAAATGAATTAAATTAAATGGTAAATGGAATATTTTATCCCTATTCTTATGGAAATTTTTTCTCACTTGGACTTGAGACATTATTTTTATCTAAATTTTCAATTAAGATAAATAGTAGAATTCATGTGATGATAGTATTTCAAAAATCTTTATTATATGATACACCTTCTGAGGTGGGTTAAATTTATTAAATAAATATTAGGTCAAATTGAATTTTGTGAACATAAATTGTATGGTTAGTCTTTGAGCCCATGACCATTATTCTTTTCATGAAAAGTGTGGGAGGTGGATTCCAAATTTGGATATCCCTAAATAGAATATTTTAGATTCACTAATTAAAAGATTATAAATAAAATGTTACTATGAGACTTGGGTGACACATATGTTCTTAAATGAACGCCATATAAAGACTCATTTTTCAGTATGATTAAATACACCTAAGTGATACATGGACTCCTTTGTGTAATTACAATGATAAAATCATAGGGAAGAATATTAATATTCTAGAGATGATACTTAGACTCCCTCTATGGATGGCCAAAGAAAGACTTTGAGATCAGATTATTATGTATTCCATAAGTGACACTCAGGATCAAATTGTGTACTACCAAGGATGGGCTAAGAGAGAGGTGAAGTTATACCACCCCTAATGTGATACCAGCGTTCCTATAAGGAATTCATTGGATGGTCTGGTAAGTTTATGGGTTCATATATCCCTAGAGATATACCTAGGTTTGAAATTATGTATTTTAGGGAAGGGGACATGTTTATTTTAAATATTTAATAATGTGACGATTATACTACACATCTTCCATGATAATGAACAAGATTGGATTTTGTTAGAGCCTTATACTTTTCTTGATGGAATTATTAAACCCCAAAAATTGGATGTGTTAAATGGGTGATTCTCTAGCTGTGATCTAGATCATTCAATGTATTATAGATTAAATCATCATAGGCATATTTCTCAATGATATCGATATTATGCCAAAGATGGTAGTAGAAGATGGGTGATCAATAAAAACTGGGCCCTATGGGGTTTATTTAGATACCATAATCATTTTCATATATTATTATCACTTTCATATTATTTCTAGACATTCATGGATATAATGGAATTATAATACATTATAGGTGTCCCACTAAGTTGATCTCACACACTAATCTGTCATCTTTTTGTACTCGAATATACATTATATAAGCAAGTAGGATATGGGAAAATGCATAGTTTTCAATACACGATTGATTATAGCATAGAATAATGGTAGAAATTGACTGAAATATGTCTTTTGATGCTATCTAAATATAGTATTTATGGTTATTTTGGTTTATTTTTTGTACTTCTATGTGTGTGTACCTGCTTCCATGTCTTCCTATATTTCCATTTTGTATAGCATATTCTATCCATCTTTTGCATATCACATTGATGGATGTGATTACATGGTATTTATATGATGGATGTTTATTAATAATTTGTTCTATTGACTTTGTTAATTCATAAATGTTTGATATTATTATATAATTGTTCTACACTCAGATTGTGATATAATATCCTCTCCACTATTTCACCATAAACCCTCACTGCTAGTCGTCTTCCTCGGGCATATGAGGAGTCTCACTTGAGGTCATGTGACCAACAGGGTTTGATTACTGTTGAGTGAATAATGTTCTAATTGTAACACTATTACCTTGAAAAATAACCCATTGTTTCATCCTCTATTTATTTTTTTTCTAAATTTGAAACCCGTATAGGTTATTTCAAGTAGATACTTATTATGTGGTTTTTTTGAATGAAATATTTTTTATTTCATATTCATTATAGTAATGTTTTTTTCTTCCTCAATAGATTTAAAATATGAATTATTTTTCAATGATTTATAAAATTCACATGTTTTATTCCATTTAATTAAAACCTTCATAATTTCACTCGTTAAAAGCAATGTTTTCATAAACCAAACATTCAATTTCTAAAATTATTATGCCCTTATTTCAAAAGTACTTTTCCAATACATGAATATTTAATATATTTTTTTGTAAATTTTTTTTGATGTATAATCAATATTTTATCTTGTTAAAAATGGTGTTTGTTTTTTATGATTTATTTGGAGTTATTTTGAAAATTTAAATGGTTTTAAAATTATATTTTCAATTAAATTGTATTTTGTTGTCTCCAAACTCACATTAAATTATAATATAGATATAACAATGTATATTTTATATAATCACATTAAATCTCTAATTTAAACCTTTCTAGTTATTCATTACAACTATTTTTTTAGTTTTTCATCTGAAAATATAACTCTGTTTATAACAGATTGAGTGTTTTTATAAAACATTAAAACATAATTTTATAAAATTTAAATATAAATGGGTTATCATACAAACTAACTTCATTTTAATGTTCAGAAACTCTATATTTTGGAAATTTAATAGTTTTTAACCATGTAATAAATTACCTAATTATTGAATCATTCAATATTCTGATGAAACTAAGATTCATATATTTTAAAATTGCGTTATAAGGAATATTTATAAAATTTATTTGGTAATACATATTTGAGTGGAAAATTTCTTGGCATGGTATTTTGAGGAAATAAATAATTATGTTTAGAAAAAAACAAGTAAATTGAATGTTTTTATGACATTAAACAGTTCATTGATGTATGAGTTATAATGAGCTTAAAAAAACTAGTACTGCATCGTGCAATAGAACGTCTTATTCGATTATTGATTGTTCTTTTAAGAAGAATTAATAATTATAATTATTGAGAAGAAACAATAATGTTGATTAAAAAGCAAGGGGCTTGATTAATGGTTTTACTTATAAAAAGAATTTGTATTTATAAAAGATGAGAAGATACAATAATAATGACTAATTAGTGAAAGTCAAATCCAATGTAAGAGAGTGATTGTAAAAATAAAACCAACAAATGTGAAAATGACTGAAATAAATATGGTATGATTAGAAAATCTAGAGAACAAAAACTAATGGAAATCAGTCCAGTAAAATGAAAATAATAAAAAATGAGCAGAATCAAAACATGGATTTCCCAGCCATTATTTTGAAGAGAAGTTCAACTATAGAGGTGTTGTCATCATGTTTAGAAATCAAGGACCTGCTCCAAACCAAGATTTGAAGATAGTCACATGAAAATGGAAATAAAATTATGAAATGTATTAAAACATTTTAACACCATAATGATGTTAGTAGGTTACTCATGATAGAAGGAAATGGAGTTAAGACTAAGGACAACGAAAATAGAAGATGCTCGAATAGGGGGGGTGAAGTTCAGAAGGTGTGAAATTTACAAATCTGTAGAAAGAAATTGAACTGAAAAATTACTACTATAAATATGACAAACTCTCAAAGCACTGCCCCTCCCCTTCCCCTCTTCCCAGCACCCCCTCCCCCGGCCCAGCCCCCTCCCCTTGCCTAGCCCCATGACCAGCTCCCCCCCTCCCCCTGCCCAGGTCCATCCACTGACCCTTTCACCATGCCCAGCCCCCTCCCCATCCCCCTGCCCAGCCCCCTCCCTCTGCCCAGCTCCCTCCCTCCACTGGCCCCTGCTCATCCCCCCTCCCCCTGCCCACCTTCCCCCCCTCCCCTCCCCATGGCCCTGTAAAGCTTGCCCCCTCCCTCTATCCATCTCCCCCACCTCCCCCAGCCCCTGCCCCTGCTGAGCTCCCCCCCCCCCCACTGCCCCTACCCAGCTCACCCCCTCCCCCTGTCCAGCTCCCCCCCAGCCCCTGCCCAGCTCCCCCCCTCCACCTGCCCAACTCCCCCCTCCCCCTGCCTCAACCCCAGACCCAGCCCCAGCCCCAGCCCCACCCCCAGCCCCAGCCACAGCCTCGGCCCCTACCCCAGCCCCAGCCCCAGCCCCTTCCCCAGCCCCTGCCCTAGCCCCTGCCCAGCTCCCCCCCCCACCCTCCCCCTGCCCAGCTCTAACCCTCCCCCTTTCCCCTGCCCATCCCCTCCCCCTGGCCACCCCCACTAAAATGTACCCTTAGAAAAGCAGTGGAAAGAGGACTAAATTATACAGAAACGAACCACATGAAGAGATATCCAAATCAGTTACAATTAATTCCATGGATGGTTATTCATCATTCTCTAAACAGTGAAGACAGATTCAAGAGCAGGAGTAAATTTTTGGTATACCTCAATAATCAGCCACGACCAAAACTGGGAACCACCTCCACAACCGAGCTACAAACCCTGGCCGAACAGAAAGATATGTTAGAAAGACAAGATAGTGGTAGGTAAAATTTAAACAGAAAGACAAACTTCTAAGAAATAATTATAACAGTAGGAAACATATAAGAAAAAATGAAAAGGAATAAAATATAACCTCTCCCCTTCCCCCTCCCCTCTGCCTAGGCCCCCTCCCCCTGGCCAGCAACCCTTCCCATGCCCAGCTGCCTCCCCGTCCCCCTGCCCAACCCCCTCCCACTGCCTAGCTCCCCCCTCCACTGGCCCCTGCCCAGCCCCCTCTCCCTCCCCCTGCCCCCCTCCCCCGACCTCTGTCCAGCTACCCCCCCTCCCCCTTGCCCTACAAAGCTCGCCCCCTCCCTCTGCCCAGCTCCCCCACCTCCCCCAGCCCCTACCCCTACTGAGCTCCCCCCTAGCCCCTGCCCCTGCTGAGCTCCCCCCTCCCACTGCCCCTGCCAAGATCCCCCCCTCCCCCTGCCCAGCTCCCCCCCAGCTCCTGCCCAGCTCCCTGCCTCCACCTGCCCAACTCCCCCCTCCCCCTGCCCCTACCCCAGCCCCAGCCCCTACCCCAGCCCCTGCCCGAGCCACAGCCGGAGCCCCTGCCCAGCTCCCCCCCCCCCGCCCAGCTCTATCCCTCCCCCTTGCCCCTGCCCAGCCCCTCCCCCTGGCCACCCCCACTAAAATGTGCCCTTTGAAAAGTAGTGGAATGTTATTGAAATTTATAAAAAACAAACCACAGGAAGAGATATCCAAATTAGATACAATTAATTCCTAGGATGGTTATTCATGAATCTTCAAATAGTGAAGATACATGCAAGAGAAGGAGTAAATATTTGGTATACCTCAATAATCAGCCACGTCCGAAACTCGGAAGCACCTCCACAACCGAGCTGCAAACCCAGGTCGAACAGAAAGATATGTTAGAAAGTCAAGATAGTGTTAGGTAATATTTAAACAGAAAGAGAAAATTCTAAGAAATCATTATAACAGTAAGAAAATTATATGACTAAATGAAAAGGAATAAAATATAACCCCTCCCCTTCCCCCTCCACTCTTCCCAGCCCCACTTCCCCTGGCCAGCCCCCCTCCCCATGTCCAGCCCCCTCCCCGTCCCCCGGCTCAGCCCCCTCCCACTGCCCATCTCCCTCCCTCCACTGGCCCATGCCCATCCCCCCTCCCCCTCCCCCTGCCCCCCCCCCCTCTTGCCTCTGTCCAGCTACCCCCCCCCCCCATCCCCATGCCCAGCTTCCCCCCCTCCCCCTGGCCCTGCCAAGCTAGCCCCCTCCCTCTGCCCATCTCCCCCACCTCCCCTATCCCCTGCCTAGCTCCCCCTGCCCATCTCCCCCCCTCCACCTCTCCCCACCCAGCCCCCTCCCCCACCCCCACCAGACCCCTCCCATATCAGCCCCTTGCCCTGCCCAGCCCCCTGCCCACCCCCACTTAAAATTTCTGATGTTAAACTGTAGCGGGTAAACAGAAAATAATATCATAAAAATCATGTACATGTAGACAGCACATGAGCATTAGAAAGCTGTAGTACCATCAATACCATGCTATTGAATAACAACTGTATGTAAACATGAACTTGTACATTGGTCCCATTTCTAGAGGCCTTCAGTACAATTTATAAAAACCTGAGACTTTCATTACGTAGTTACTATTTTAGTACCTAATGAAAATTCTACATTTAATAAATCATGTACAACATTTAGTATTACCTTTCAAATATGTTGTACATATCAGTCAATCTTTTCTGCTTTGTCCTTTAATTTATCAGTCATTCGGGCTGCCACATTTTTTGCCTGACTTATTCTACCGACATTTTTTATCACTTGGGCTTGAGACATTATTTTTATCTAAATTCTCAACTAAGATAAATTGAGGAATTCATGTGATGACAGTATTTAAAATATCATTATTATATGATACACCTCCTGAGGTGGGTTAAATTTATTAAATAAATATTAGGTCAAATTGAATTTATTGAACATAAATTGTATGGTTAGCCTTTGAGCCCATGACCATTCTTCTTTTCATGAAAAGAGTGGGAGGTGGATTCCAAATTTGGATATCCATAAATAGAATATTTTAGATTGACTAATTAAAAGATTATAAATAAAATGTTATTATGATACTTGGGTGACACATATGTTCTTAAATGAACTCCATATAAAGACTCATTTTTCAGTATGATTGAATACACCTAGGTGATACACGGACTCCTTTGTGGAATTACAATGATAAAATCATAGGGAAGAATATTAATATTCTAGAGATCATACTTAGACTCCCTCTATGGATGGCCAAAGAAAGACTCTGAGATCAGATTATTATGTATTCCAAAAGTGACACTCAGGATCGAATTGTGTACTACCAAGGATGGGCTAAGAGAGAGGTGAAGTTATACCACCCCTAATGTGATACCAGCGTTCCTATAAGGAATTCATTGGATGGTCTGGTAAGTTTATGGGTTCATATATCCCTAGAGATATACCTAGGTTTGAAATTATGTATTTTAGGGAAGGGGACATGTTTATTTTAAATATTTAATAATGTGACGATTATACTACACATCTTCCATGATAATGAACAAGATTGGATTTTGTTAGAGCCTTATACTTTTCTTGATGGAATTATTAAACCCCAAAAATTGGATGTGTTAAATGGGTGATTCTTCAGCTGTGATCTAGATCATTCAATGTATTATAGATTAAATCATCATTGGCAGATTTCTCAATGATATCGATATTATGCCAAAGCTGGTAGTAGAAGATGGGTTATCAATAAAAACTGGGCCCTATGGGGTTTATTTAGATACCATAATCATTTTCATATATTATTATCACATTCATATTATTTCTAGACATTCATGGATATAATGGAATTATAAACCATTATAGGTGTCCTACTATGTTGATCTCACACACTAATCTGTCATCTTTTTGTACTCGAATATACATTATATAAGCAAGTAGGATATGGGAAAATGCCTAGTTTTCAATACAATATTGATTATATCATAGAATAATGGTAGAAATTGACTGAAATATGTCTTTTGATGCTATCTAAAGATAGTATTTATGGTTATTTTGGTTTATTTTTTGTACTTCTATGTGTGTGTACCTGCTTCCATGTCTTCCTATATTTCCATTTTTTATAGCATATTCTAGAAATATTTTGCATATCACATTGATGGATGTGATTACCTGGTATTTATATGATGGATTTTTATTAATAATTTGTTCTATTGACTTTGTTAATTCATAAATGATTGATATTATTATATAATTGTTATACACTCTGATTGTGATATAATATCCTCTCCACTATTTCACCAAAAACCCCCACTACTAGTCGTCTGCCTCTGGCATATGAGGAGTCTCACTTGAGGTCATGTGACCAACATGGTTTGATTACTGTTGAGTGAATAATGTTCTAATTGTAACACTATTACCTTGAAAAATAACCCATTGTTTCATCCTCTATTTATTTTTTTTTTAAATTTGAAACCCGTATAGGTTATTTTAAATAGACACTTCTTATGTGGTGTTTTTGAATGAAATAGTTTTTATTTAATATTCATTATAGTAATGTTTTTTTCTTCCTCAATAGATTTAAAATATGAATTATTTTTCAAAGATTTATAAAATTCACATGTTTAAATCCATTTAATTACAACCTTCATAATTTCACTTATTAAATGTAATGTTTCCATAAACCAAACATTCAATTTCTAAAATTATTATTCCCTTATTTTAAAAGTACTTTTCCAATATATGAATATTTAATATATATTATTTTGTAAAATTTTTTTGATGTATAATCAATATTTTATCTTGTTAAAAATGTTGTTTGTTTTTATGATTTATTTGGAGGTATTTTGAAAATTTAAACAGTTTTACAAATTATATTTTCAATTCAATGGTATTTTCTTATCTCTAAACTCACATTAAATTATAATATAGATATAAGTGTGCATCTTTTATATAATCACATTTAATATCTAGTTTAAACCTTCCTAGTTATTCATTACAACTATTTTTTTAGTTTTTCATCTGAACATATAACTCTGTTTATAACAGATTAAGTGTTTTTATAAAATATTAAAATTTAATTTTATAAAATTTAAATATGAATGGGTTATCATACCAACTAACTTCATTTTAATTTTCGGAAACTCTATATTTTGGAAATTTAATAGTTTTCAACCATGTAATAAATTACCTAATTAATGAATCATTCAATATTATGATGAAACTAAGATTCATATATTTTAATATTTGGTTATAAGGAATATTTATAAAATTTATTTGGTAATATATATTTGAGTCGAAAATTTCTTGGCATGGTATTTTGAGGACATAAATAATTATGTTTATAAAAAAACAAGGAAATTGAATATTTTTATCACATTAAACAGTTCATTGATGTTTGAGTTATAATGACCTAAGAAACAAACTAGTACTGGCCCATGCAATAGCACGGCTTATTCGATTAATGATTGTTCTTTTAATAAGAATTAATAATTATAATTGTTGAGAAGAAACAATAATGTTGACTAAAAAACAATAGGCTTGATTAATGGTTTTACTTATAAAAAGAATTTGTATTTATAAATGTTGAGAAGAAACAATAATAATGACTAAAGAGTGAATGTAAAATCCAACATAAGATAGTGATTGTAAAAATAAAACCAACAAATGTGAAAATGAATGAAATAAATATGGTAAGTTTAGAAAATCTAGAGAACAAAAACTAATGGAAATCAGTCTAGAAAAACGAAAATAATAAAAAATGCGCAGAATTAAAACATGGATTTCCCAGCCATTGTTTTGAAGATCAGTTCAACTGTAGAGGTGTTGTCATCCTGTTTGGAAATCAAGGACCTGCTCCAAACCATGATTTGAAGATATCCACCTGAAAATGGAAATAAAATTATGAAATGTATTAAAAAAATTAACACCATAATGATGTTAGTAGGTTACTCATGATGGAGGAAAATGGAGTTAAGACTAAAGGCAACGAAAATAGAAGATGCTCGAATAGGGGAGGTGAAGTTCAGAAGGTGTGAAATTTATAAATCTGTTGAAAGAAATTGAACTGAAAAATTACTACTATAAATATGACAAACGCTCATAGCACTGCCCCTCCCCTTCCCCTCTGCCCAGCACCCCATCCCCCTCCCCAGCCCCTCCCCTTGCCCATCCCCATGACCAGCTCCCCCCCTCCCCCTGCTAAGCTCCATCCCATCCCCCTTGCCCCATGCCCAGCCCCATCCTCGTCCCACTACCCAGCCCCCCTCCCACTGCCCAGCTCCCTCCCTCCACTGGCCCCTGCCCAGCCCCCCTCCCCTGCCCAGCTTCCCCCCCTCCCCTCCCCCTGGCCCTGAAAAGCCCGCCCCTCCCTCTGTCCAGCTCCCCCACCTCCCCCAGCCCCTGCCCCAACTGAGCTCCCCCCCCCCACTGCCCCTGCCCAGCTCACCCCCTCCCCATGCCCAGCTCCCCCCAGCCCCTGCCCAGCTCCCCCCTCCACATACCCAACTCCCCCCCTCCCCCTACCCCAGTCCCTGCCCAGCTCCCCCCCTCCACCTTCCCAACTCCCCCCCTCCCCCTGCCCCAACCCCAGCCCTAGCCCCAGCCCCAGGCCCAGCCCCAGCCCCAGCCCCAGCCCCAGCCCATCTCCCCCCACCCTCCCCCTGCCCAGCTCCAACCCTCCCCCTTTCCCCTGCCCAGCCCCTCCCCCTGGCCACCCCCACTAAAATGTTCCATTAGAAAAGTAGGGGAAAGTGGACTAAATTTTATAGAAACGAACTATAGGAAGAGATATCCAAATCAGTTACAATTAATTCCTTGGATGGTTATTCATCATTCTCTAAACAGTGAAGATAGATGCAAGAGTAGGAGTAAATTTTTGGTATTCCTCAATAATCAGACACGACCAAAACTGGGAAGCACCTCCACAACCGAGCTGCAAACCCAGGCTGAACAGAATGATATGTTAGAAAGACAAGATAGTGGTAGGTAAAATTTAAATGTAAAGACAAACTTCTAAGAAATAATTATAACAGTAGGAAACTTATATGAAAAAATGAAAAGGAATAAAATATAACCTCTCCCCTTCCCCCTACCCTCTTCCCAGGCCCCCTCCCCTGGCCAGCCCCCCTTCCCATGCCCAGCCACCTCCCCGTCCCCATGCCCAGTCCCCTCCCACTGCCCAGCTCCCTCCCTCCACTGGCCCCTGCCCAGCCCCCTCCCCCTCCCCCAGCCCCCCCCCCCTCCCCTTGCCTCTGTCTAGCTACCACCATCCCCATGCCCCTACCCACCCCCCCCCCCCCTCCCCTCCCCTCCTCCTGGCCCTGCAAAGCTCGCCCCCTCCCTCTGCCCCGCTCCCCCACCTCCCCCTGCCCCTGCCCCTGCTGATCTCCCCCCAGCCCCTACCCCTGCTAAGCTCCCCCCTCCCACTGCCCCTACCCAACTCCCCCCTCCCCCTACTCAGCTCCCCCCAGCCTCGGCCCAGCTCCCCCACTCCACCTGCCAATCTTCCCCCCTCCCCCTCCCCCTCCCCCTGCCCCTGCCCCTACCCCAGCACCTGCCCCAGCCGCAGCGGCAGCCCCTGCCCAGCTCCCCCCACCCCCCCCTTCCCAGCTCCATCCCTCCCCCTTTCCCCTGCCCAGCCCCTCCCCCTGGCCACCCCCACTAAAATTTTCCTTTAGAAAAGCAGTGGAAAGCTATTGAAATTTTAAAAAACGAACCATAGGAAGAGATATCCAAATCAGTTACAATTAATTCCTAGGATGGTTATTCATGAATCTTTAAACAGTGAAGATAGATGCAAGAGCAGGAGTAAATATTTGGTATACCTCAATAATCAGCCACGACCAAAGCTGGGAAGCACCTCCACAACCGAGCTGTAAACCCAGTCCGAACAGAAAGATATGTTAGAAAGACAAGATAGTGGAAGGTAATATTTAAACGGAAAGAGAAACGTCTAAGAAATCATTAAAACAGTAGAAAACTTATATGACTAAATGAAAAGGAATAAAATATAACCCCTCCCCTTCCCCGTCCCCTCTGCCCAGCCCCCCTCCCCCTGCCCAGCCCCCCTCCCCATGCCCAGCCCCCTCCCCGTCCCCCTGCCCAGCCCCCTCCCACTGCCCAGCTCCCTCCCTCCACTGGCCCCTACCCAGCCTCCCTCCCCCTCCCCTTCCCCCCCCCCCTCCTCTTGCCTCTGTCCAGCTACCCCCCCACCCCATGCCCAGCTTCCCCCCTCCCCCTGGCCCTGCCAAGCTAGCCCCCTCCCTCTACCCAGCTCCCCCACCTCCCCGAGCCCCTGCCCAGCTCCCCCCCTCCACCTCTCCCTGCCCAGCCCCCCCTCCCCCACCCCCACCATACCCCTCCCCTACCAGCCCCCTACCCAGCCCCACCCCCTTCCCACCCCACTTAAAATTACTGATGTTAAACTGTATCGGGTAAAAAGAAAATAATATCATAAAAATCATGTACTTGTAGACAGCACAGGAGCATTAGAAGACCGCGGTACCATCAATACAATGATGTTGAATAACAACTGTATGTAAACATGAACTTGTACAGTGGTCTCATTTCTAGAGGCCTTCAGTAAAATTTCTAAAAACATGAGACTTTCATGACGTAGTTACTATTTTAGTACCTAATAAAAATTCTACATTTAGTAAATCATGTACAACATTTAATTTTACCATTCATATATGTTGTACATATCATTCATTCTTTTCTGCTATGTCCTTTAATTTATCAGTCATTCAGGCTGCCACATTTTTTGCCTGACTTGTTCTACCGGTACTTTCAGGTGAGATATGATGATATTGCTCAGTAATATCATCATTTAGAAATTCAATTAGTACGTTATTCTGCATATAAAACATAATTAAAAGATGCATCAGATGAAGGAGCAATAACAATGTAGGCTTCAAATAAAAACTTATAATGCAATTTCTATGGAAGAAAATATATATATACCTCAATAGCTGATGATACCGCAGACGATTTTCAAATATTGAGTCATCCTTTTCACTTTGTCGAAATGAATCATCACTCAGATGATAATATTATATAACAATATAGTATTATTCCAATTGCATGTTCTTTACACGAAGGGAAGTATTGAATGTTATAATGGATTATATTATACCTGATTATGTTCTTCGACACTACTTACATTTGTACAACCTATGCTTTTACGATGATGTATAAAAATAATAATAGAAATAACTTTGTGCAATCTATCCATATTAATGATATTAGGAAAATGTAATATAATATACCTGAAAATCTGTGAAGTTGTCATTGAACATGGTGATGTATTTTTTGTTGTCAGTAATGAAAAGTACCTTGTATGAGTTTTGTTCTACTGAATGGTGATGATTTTTTATATTAAAATTCGACACTTCAATTGACAAGAGAACCTTTTTTGATTTGAAAACAGTCAATGTGGAAGGAAAACCGTACTTGTCATCAGCGTTATTTAAAAAAGAAAGTAGTTGTTAGTTTAAATTAAGCGAACATATTTTTTCAGCATGCTACTTTATTACGTGGTAGTACCTGAATCAAATAATCTCATAGATCTGAAGCAGTTTTGCTCACAAATTGCATTACTTGTTTATTGAATAGGACAACGGACAAGTAGTCTGTGGTATTTTTCACAAGCAGCTACACTCTAAATCTGTTGATTTGTAAATATGAAATAACTAAAATTAATTACTATTTTATTATAAAATAAGTAATAAACCATTAAGGAGAAGAACAAATAATAACCTGGGAACGGTGAAAGTTATAGATATTTTGCATTTGTTACACTTAATTTTTCCCTCATCAATATGCACTTTTTTCATGCAAGAATTTCATGATTCGTAGAACCAATTGTGAGTTGTTTGAATTTACTTTATGGTAACAGAAATCAAGAACTTTGTAGGTTGTCCAACATTGAGAAAAATGTAGATTATGAATTAATACAGTACTGTACTTGTACACCCAGATTAAGAAACTGCACGAAATTAATTGTTAATTTTCCGTATATTACATACCTAATCACAATTCTTTACTTCAGAAAGGGTTTTTTTATTTTCCCAAAATAGAAATGGTGTAGAGGAATAAGATGGGTTACTTGATGTTGGTCTTCAATTCTCTGAATCCATTATAAACGTACATCTGAATATTGAAAAATTCAACTCAAATGTCATATGATATATGTACATATATCATATATTAATCTGTGAACATCATATAAACAATTCAGAATTAAATATAGTATGCAGAGCACCATTTTCGGAAAGATTCAACATCTTCGATATCAAGATTGAAAAAAAAATTGTCGCATTAATGGAAGTTGTATGTATGATACAGTCTGAAAATGGTTTTAAAACAAACTTAGCTGGAATACTCGGTTAAAAATCATAAAATATTTGAATAAACAAAAGGGAAATAAGGAATTATGTTATTAGAGAGCATACTATTCAATTTCCTAACTCTGACAAGTTGCAATATTAAAACAATTGGTGAACCGATATTTTCTTCCAAGTATGACGACATCTGGTTAGCATAGTCACCCCATAAACTGCATTTAAGTTGTAACCCACTGCCCAAAAAAATATGTACCACATGTTGTTAAATATAAATTGCGGGGAAGAGAAATTAAAAGGCCATAATAACTAACGTTGCATCCTGTAAGGCAATTTGCATCCTCGAATTGGAACTACCCATTGCCTCAGGAGGATGTGAGCAAAGTAAGTATCCAATAATTTCTAAGACTAGAAAAAAGAAAAAGCATGATAATGTTAGATAATAGTTAATAAAATCATTCCATAATTTTCTGTATTGATCAATACAGAATATTGAAAAGCATTAAACTTAGGTGTCAGGAATCTTAAGAAACATCTACCTATTAAATGGTTCTCTCGAACCCTTCTCTGAATTATGTCTTCGAAGGAAGTAAAATCGAAACAGAAATGTGGCAGTGGTGCATCACAAGGCCGAACATGCATTGTTGATGTGAATATTAATCGACATGCATGTCTACCTCCAAAATATGTACCTTGATTAACAGTTATTTGATAGTTCTGTATGAAATAGTACATGCCTTCACGCAATATATTTCTGAACTTAGATAGAATTTGACGCCGAGTAACTGTACGATGTATCTTTGTTTTATGTAGAAATAAAGATCTAATAAGGTCAAAAATATAAAGACATATCAATGTAGATGATAAATTTTTCCTATACTTGGAATGAGAAAATAAGTGAAACAATAGAAATATAAAATGCAGTCAAGTATGAATTTAAAATTCACCTGTAAATCACTAAGAATCATATCAATCGCAACAACAACATTGGAGTAACTAACTGTTGTGTTGGACCACAAATTCCGAATACGCACTTGTATCTTCAATGTCTCATCGGTATCAGGTGTGATATCATTCAACGGGGTAATAGATCGCAACATCTTGGTAATAATGTGATGTTTTTTCTATAGAAAGAGATAATAATCAGATATATTGAGATTCATAAAATCATACAGAAATAAGCTGAGCAGAACCAAACATTGACAATTTAACATATAAATTGACATATACCAAACACAATCTATCAAATATTTTTTTATACACAATATTTTGCGTTGATTCACAAGTTGTGGGATTATTATCACCAACTACTATTTTCAAACCTAATGGTGATGTGACTCTAGATAGAGCAACATATAATTGACCATGAAAAAAAAAACAAGTTTTTGAAGATATATCCCAATAGTAGATAGTGATTGTCCTTGACTTTTGTTAATAGTCATAGCATAAGAAACAGTAAAAGGATATTTTCTTCTTTGCTTTTTGAAAGGCCATCGATAGTCGGAGTGTGTCATATTTAATCTTGGAATGAAAGAAAGATATCCTGAATTACAACCACACAATATTCTTGCTCCGATGACATGATCTCCAAAATGTGTGATAATCAAGCGATTCCCATTACATAATCCCATAGACTGGTCTACATTTCGAAGAAACATGACAGTTACCCCAATTTTGAGTGTAATCTTATGGGAATCCATCCCTGAAACATTAATCCCATTTAACATATAATAAGTGTAAATATTTTCTAGCATATCGGTATCAAGACATGCATCACAAACTGAATCTGAGCTGAAATAATCTTTGCATTCTAAACTATTGAGGGATATCATGTACGTATTTACTTCCTAAACAATATCCAGAGTTGGAGCTAAGATGGCATGGTCTTTAAGATAATTAATATCAGCATGGTTACTCATGGAGTTGGTATAAGTATGCTCAACAACTACACAAATAGGATCTGTAGTCCAAGCAAGAAGATATGTAGATGGGATTGGAATTAAAGTTTCACCATCATTTGGTTCTACAATGCAACCTTCACAAATATCTAAAGTCTATTTGGAAATTTGAAGAAGCTCATCTGAAACTGTATCAGAATTGGAAAATAATCTCACGTTCCTTGTCAGTTTCTGAACACGAAAATGTTGCCATAAATATGAAGAAGCTATAATTGAACAAACTATATCATTTCTGTTTCCACCTGGTACGATAGGTAGTATTTTCCTGAAATCCCTACCCAACACAACTGTTATTCCACCGAATGGCAAAGTTGAAGCATTCTCATTTTTTATTGACATTATATCTTTTAAAGTACGATCAAGGGCTTTAAAGCAATGCTTATGAGTCACTGGTGCCTCATCCCAAATAATTAGCTTTGTTAACAGTAGAAGATCTGCGACACCACTGCCTTGTTGAATATTGAAAACAGAATATTCAGAAATAGATATAGGAATTCGAAATTTAGAATGTGTCGTCCTTCCACCAGGTAGCAGTAATGATGCAATTCAACTGGATGCAACTGCCAGAACAATATTTCCTTCGGACCGTAGTAACGATTTCAATACTTTCCCAATATAATTCTTACATGTGCCTCCATGACCATGCAATAAAAAGAAACCACCGGCGGATGCAGTTAACGAAGACATAATTGTAGTCATCACATCGTTCTGTTCATTAGTAATATGACTTTGCATATTCAAATACTCATTCCGAAGACTGTCTTTGTTATGATTTAGTTCATCACCTACTAAATTATTTCATTGAGAGACAATATCAGAATCTGGAACCGTCATTGGTGGAAAATCATGAAGAGAATGACCATCCTCTGTAGTATATTCTCTATTTCAAGCAAAGCGTGCATTTTTTTTTGATGATCCGTGAGTGTAAAATCTATATAGAATCATGAAATATTGTTATTTAAGTAGTATAATGGATTCATAAAAAAGTAAAATTTTAATGAACCAACAGCTACATAGATCACATAGTATATATTGATAAATTTGACAACACATACCTGGAATTTGAAGCCTATTTTGTTGCGCATAGAGGATGTCTTCACTGAGGAGCTCCCATGTTTCATGCCACACAATGTCTGGGCGGGACATATTATTTGAGAACAAAATTCTGGGAAATATTATGTTCATAGACTTTCCTGTAGCCCAAGATGACACCTCCTTTATTGCTTCAATAAATTCTCTGTCATCAGCAAGAAGTCCAAATGCAGAACATGCTGCACGAAAAGTACCATGGATAATATTGTTCACAGTTCTAATACTTTCAAAAGAAGTTTCACCTCTGATCTTTGTGATCATTAATCGTAGATAATAAAGCTCTCCAGTTGTCGGTGGCACATAATAATGTCTACCAATACTGAACCCATGCTTTCTTGGACACCATCTTTTTTCTCGTTGGTGGAATACAAATCTAGTTGGATATTCTACGAATGAGAGACACCTTCCTTTCGGGTAAGCAATATTAGCTTGAAACCAAGCCGTAAGCATTGAATTAGAAATATTACTCTTACTCAGCACATCCTCAATATGATCAGTGTCAGTGTACGTAACAATATTCTGGCCTAGTAAATGGAAGTGTAACCTTTCAACCGGAGGATATCTATAGTGGATATCATATGAAAATATCCTCCGAGTATCCTTGCAAGGAGAGATGTACCGGAAATCATAATACATTTTAATCTCATCAACATTATTGCCTTACTGTGCTGCACTGTTGGTTTCATACAAAGATGTTGTGACACGATCATCACCTTTGCTAATATACTTAAACAAATATTTGATGGAAGTTGATTGATTTCAAATTTCTATATTCAGATGAGCTTGATACACCATTAGCAAGAAAGGATTATACGGTACAACAAACCGATTATCTAATGGAACACCATTTTTCACAATCGTGTTTCCATCATTTTGTCGTCAGTATAGAACAAACCCATCATCATCAACTGCTGTACTTTCAAAAAAAATTTGGAAAAAATTTACTACACTTTCCATTTTTCATACAAGGTGATCGACGATTTTCATTACCACAAGGTCCATACATCATAAACTTCATAACAGCCTCATGAAGTTTTGGGAAGTCGCATTTGATTGGAACTTCAGCAGAAACACATTTGTCAATGCAGGCAGGAGTACCTACTTTGCTCTCTCTATATAAAAATAGAAAAATGTGTACACGAGGCAGTCCTCATTTCTGAAATTCCACTGTACGAACAACTACACAGAAAGTAATTATATAAATTACATAGTTCAACAACATATTCAGTAGTTAAGGTAAAGTATGTATTATAAAATAATTTGTATTAAAGCAGGTACCTTCTCGTGACTTTCCAAAAAACATCTGTCTCGTAAATCTTTCATCAACTGGTAAACCTTAATATTGAAAATTCTGGATAAAATGTGCAAACAATCTGAAGGCCGAAGATTGTTAGATGATACAAATCTTGTGATCTCAGGCCATAGTGGATTGCATGTAAACATTAAAAACAAATCTGGATAACCTACACAATTGCATATTGACATAGAATCTTGGTAATTTTGAATCATATATCTGGGACCACCAGTAAATGAAGATGGTAAAATGATACGCTTCCCACATGCAGACCCATCACGTTCACCTCGTAGAAAATCATCTTGCAACCCATTGTACAAGTCAACCCTCAAGAGTATTTGATTGAAGCGGATGAAGGATAGTCTCTAAGACTCTATCATTGTATATGAATCAACAATAAACTGTTGCAACAGTCTTCTCGAAAATTGTAATATTGACCTATCACTCGAACGACACTTAAAGTGATAGGGGAAGTATTCACGCATTGTAACTTTCTGAACCTTAGTACATGTACTCATAGATGTAGATCTATGTAAAATGTTGTCAACGTATCCATCCTGACCATTTGTGAAAATAAGTGGATATTGCAATGGAAGGTACAAGAGATGATGCTCATCAATCCGCTGCAAATCACCACTTATGCGCTGAATAATAATATCTCTATCACAGTTGAGATCTTCAATGTCACCGACAATAAGCATCGCAATCTCAGAAGTTGTAGGAAAGTTGTAAGTCGTTGCATCTGTTTGTCTTCTCTTGAGAAGACGCAAATTTAAGTATGCATGTTCTTGATGATCAAGAACATCCTTTGCACATCTGAACTGACGAGCTAAAACATTTGTTTCATGCATCATTTTTTGTTAGTTGACAACAACATTATAATTGACTACTGTTTTTGAATTTTCTCTGCTATAACTGCAAAGTGAATTAAGTTACGAATGAAGTGAAAATATGACAGTCACATAAACATGGTAACCGGCATATTAAATTTTACCTGACATTCTGAATCCTGTTTTGAGACTCATTTGCAGTACCGTAAACATATAATTGGGCAAACCTAGGCGGATGTCCCTCAGGAGGACACAAACTACCTATGTGATAGTAGTTTTGTCCTTTCAATCTGAATATAGTTGGAGCTCTTCCATAATTGAATGATCTATCAACCTTACCACCCATTGACGTGAATGAAAACATATAATTGTAAATATGGAGGGCAAGACGGTAGTAATTGCAAAGAGACTTTACCAAGGGCGCAACATATAGAAAATCGTGGGTTGTCTTTGGTGCTGCCTTTAATATTTCTCTCATCAAACCAAAATATACAACCATAGTGTTGACAAACATTTGAGGGATCTCCACTATTCAAATATTCTATAGGTAAATAATGGTTAAATGAATGGTGTTAATAAATTTGGAATTATAAATTATGCAAAACTGTCAGGACCTGAATAACAGTAGTTAAAGATATGAATAGTATGGTGACCTACAGCTTCTGCAAGTTGAAGTTGACGCATGCTTTCTGCTACAATGTTTTGATTTGGTTAGTAAGAAAATTCATATGCAATTCCTGCGTAGTAACAAATGATTACTTATTTGGTCAAACCTGAAAACTCTCTCCGATGATTAAATGCAGAATTGATTTCATCGGTAGTTACATATCTTTCTGAAATGACATGAGTCAATTTAGATGACACATATTTTTGAAGTCTAAATAATGCATTAAAAGTACAGGGAAATTCAGATTCATAGGAGATATATATCTATAGATTCATATAGAGAATACGACATGATTATAATATACAACACACCTGTGTTGGAAAAATATGCTTCGTTTCCGGTAGTTGAAGAAGAAAAACAATATCTGTTTTAGACATAGTATGCAACATATTAAACTAAGTCATATTTGAAGATCATCTGAAAGTGTGATTTGTGCTTACTCTGATAATGTGTCACGAGCAGGGTAACTGGGAATATGTCCCTCAATCGTTATACCTACAAGAAGTAATGTAAAAATAGTTTTTATTCAATACATGTGAGACAAAAGGTGAAATAGTTCACAAAAATACGCTGATGGAGTAGATACCAGAAGAGTCATAATTTTCTTTATTAGAAGATGATATATGTTTTCTCTTGCTACCGGGCACAGATCTTGGTGATGAAGCTCCATGATGAGCTGTAAATGATAGTTAATATTTGACAAACTGTACAATGTTACAACATAGTAACAAAAAAATATTTAGTCAATGTTCTTTTACAACTTAATATAACAAACCGTTCAAAGACATAGGTGACAATGAAATTCCTGAACCTCCTGTGGTGAATAGACAGGATATCAACAAAAGTGTAACAATTAGATGCAATTTTAGATTGAAACGCTCGGATACTTACTTGAATTAAAGTTAATACGGTTATTACTATCATTTATAAGGTTTGTTTGAAAAGTATTTGGAGAATAAGATCCAGAATGTAGAGCCACTATCAGTTCAACAGCAAAATGGGTAAATCATAGAAGATTATTCACATTTAATTTATTTACTGTATCTGAAAATGTTAGTAATATAATAAGTACTGACCATTTGTATGAACAGGTGAAAGAGGTATGTGTGCTCCTCTGCTCAAGTCGGAATTCAATTGCATAGTGTCAAATGTTGCAGTAGAAAATAGTTCATGGGAGTTCATCGGTGATTTTCCTGAAATTTTACGAACCTATAATTCAGTAAGTTCGTTTATGGAATGTTTCTAAGGGAATACACTAATGTTGTACCGATTTGTCGTTCCCTCATAAGAAATATTCTTTGTAACCATGCATCTCGAGATGCTGATGTCGTCTGCATCTTTGTTTCGATGTCTTTATGTTGAATTCTCAAGTTTTACAATGCAAAGGAAAGATGTTTATGGGTACGTATAGTCAATTTAAAATATATTGATTATAAAATCGACAAAGAATGCATGTTTGATTTATATAAGATGTATGTTGTAAATGTAATTCAAACATGCAGCGTAATGTGGTTTTACTTAAAGGTAGTTAAGCCAACACGAAAAAGCATATCTATTTTATATAGATATGATACATCTGAAAACAGCATATTCAAATACGTAGAATGCACTATGGGAACACATCTGGAAAACGGTTTGAATGAATACCTTGGAGGGATATTGAGGTCAAGTTATGCAGTGAAGAAGGATGCTCCAATGACTAAGTATTATGTTGTATTGTGATTTCAATGAACCACAGTTATACCAACATAAAAGATACATATATAAATTATAGACAAAACAAATCAATGAAATCTCATTATTGAATGTCACATAAGGTAGTTAGAGGAACCCATAGATAAGAAATGTCATGTAAATTTAATAAACGACACTTATACCTCTAATAACGAATCATGTATACAATATATAGAAATAAATTACTTAAAAATAGAATTTTCAAATAAAGATTATTCTATATTGAAAATGACTGGAGTGGAGGGAGTTGGGCAGGGGTAGGGGGAGGCGGGGAGCTGGGCAGGGGGAGGGGAGGCTGGGCAGGGGCAGGGGGAGGGATGGAGCTGGGCAGGGGAGGGGGGGCTGGGCAGGGGGAGGGGGGAGTTGGGCAGTGGGAGGGGGTTGGGCATGTGCAGGGGGAGGCGAGGAGCTGGGTAGGGGGAGGGGAGGCTGGGCAGGGGCTGGGGGAGGGATGGAGCTGGGCAGGGGGAGGGGGGGAGTTGGGTAGGGGGAGGGGGAGCTGGGCTGGGGGAGTGGGTTGGGGGAGGGGGCTGGGCAGGTGTAGTGGGAGGCGGGGAGCTGGTCAGGGGGAGGGGAGGCTGGGCAGGGGCAGGGGGAGGGATGGAGCTTGGCAGGGGGAGGGGGGGAGCTGCGTAGGGGGAGGGGGGGAGGTGGGCTGGGGGAGTGGGCTCGGCAGGGGCAGGGGGAGGGGGCTCGGTAGGGGAGGGGGGATTGGAAGTTGGGATATAGTATACAAAAATGATTTCCTCGGATGGTTATTGATGATTCTTTAAACAGTGAAGATGCATGAAAGAGATTGAGTGAATAGTTTGTATACCTCATGAAGCACTGTCCTATTAATGCATTGAAGTATAGTCATAGCAACATGAAAGAAACAGGTGTAAATTAGACTAAAGTTAGAAAACATAATATGTAGTCGGAATGTACTATAATATAATGCATTAATAGGTCACACCAACACGAAAAAGAATATGATGTTTGTTGTAAATGTAATTCAAACATGCAGCGCACTGTGGTTTTACTGAACGATTGTTACACCAACACGAAAAAGCATATATATTTTTTACAGAAATGATACATCTGAAAACAGCATATTCAAATAAGTAGAATGCACTATTGGAAGATATCTACAAAATGGTTTGAATGAATACCTTGGATGGATATTGAGGTCAATTTATGCAGTGAAGAAGGATGCTCCAATGACTAAGTATTCTATTGCATTATGATTTCAATGAAACACAGTTATACCAACATCAAAGATAAATATATACATTACTGAAAAAAATTCAATGGAATCTCATTATTGAATGTCACATAAGGTAGTAAGAGGAACCCATTGATAATAAATGCCATGTAAATTTAATAAATGACACTTATACCTCCAATAACAAAGCATGTATACTGTATACAGAATTGAATTACTTGAAAATATAATTTTCAAATAAAAATTTTTCTATTCTGAAATTGACTGGAGCGGAAGGAGTTGGGCATGGGTAGGGGGAGGCAGGGAGCTGGGCAGGAGGAGGGGAGGCTGGGCAGGGGCAGGGGGAGGGATGGAGCTGGGCAGGGGGGGCTGGGCAGGGGGAGGGGGGGACCTGGGCATTGCCAGGGGGCTGGGCAGGTGCGGTAAGGCGCTGGCGGCCGCCTGAGATGCGACACTGCACCCCTCAGTGTAGCAATGGGCTTTGTTCCCATGGTGGGGTGGGCCGCAGTGTGGTGGAGTGCCACCGGAAAGGGCGGGATGGTGGCAGCGGATGCCGGGTCGGCTGGCGCGGGCCAGTCCAACCCTCTCCTTGAACACGGGGGGTTTTAAAACCCCCGTTTCATCCAATACAGGGGTCGGATTCACGTGTCTTCTACGACGACGGGACCCTAGAAATATTTCTAACCCTTTGAGCTGGGTTTGGGGGTTTTGACGTTTCGGTATCATGGCCTGGGAGCATGAAATGACGAATAAAATAATGATATTTTATTATTATTCGACTTCGAGCCATTGTATCTTCTTCCCGGAGCATCCGATTGATGTACCGTCAGCAGTGTTGATACCTTGATGGTAGGGAGGACCTTTCTTGATGGATTTTGAGTGTTGGGACCAAGTTTGGGGTGCAGGACCCATGAGGTAGGTTTGGGGCGTTTATGGAGAAACGTGACTTTCTCACCAAAATTATGATTTTGGCGGATTTATAGTTGATCCTATTTTTTTCTGAGGGGATCGCAATGGTGTGATCCATTCGATGAGTTTCAGGATTGAGGCCTGGGGCCCACTCGAGCTGCCTTCGTTGAATAGTGCCTTTTTCACCAGTTGACCATTTCGGGCGAGTAAACAGCCTATCCTGCGTGTTTTTCCATTTGAATCATGATGGTGGCCTCGGTATCGGCCTTGGAGGTTCCCGGTGTGGCATTGTGGAGGGTCTCTCGGGTTAGCGACGTTTGGACCAGCGGGGTTTGAAGGTACTCCCTTGATTCGTTCCTATGATGGATCGCATGGCATCACAACCTTAGTAGAGGTTTGTGATTCTCTCCATGGGATGTTTAATCTATAACAATTTTGGTATCCCTCCAGTGGGAACAGAGCGGGATCTTCTAGCATCGTTTCAATAGATTGGGTTCATGGTATCGCTATGGCCGCTTATCCATGGGTGTGATCCCCTTTCTAGATGGTTAACCCTATAGGATTTGTGGTATCATTGGGAATATGATCCCCTATGAAGTGGGTTGTGCTCTAAGGTTGTGGTATCTTCTGGAATACGATCCACTACTCAGTTTGAGTATTATAGTAAGGTTTAGGTATCATTGTTTATACGATTCCCTACTCAGCTCATGGTTTCTATAGGGTTTCACCATCATCAGTTTGTTCACCTATAGTGCGAGACGTACCAGATAGGGTCTCATTATTGTCGTTAACATTGTGACATGGGTGACAATCCTCTATATGAGTGATGTGTTTCAGACGAGTGCCATAACAGGTTGTGGTATTCCCATGTTAATCCTCGGAGTGATCCCCTCTCTGTGATATCTAGGAATTCCAGATTGGGTTACGGTATCCCCTATCGAACCCTGGAAGTGATCCCCTATCTGTGAGATCTTTGTATTCTGGTGTGGGTTCTAGTATCCCATAGAAGACACGAAGAGTGATCCCCTATCCGAGGAGTTTGGTGTTTATGTTGTTTCAGCGAGGATTCCTCAGTGACGATATCCAAGGAGCAAGATCTATTGTATGTGCATCTATGTTGTTTGTGTGGGACCCTATGGAGTGTATCTCTCATACGAGTGTCATCCGGGATGACAGTGATCGTGGAGTGTGCTCTCCTAGTTGTGAACCATTTCTAGTGATGAGGTCGGTACCTCATGTGGCTTGGTGCGTGAGCTAAGTATATCTGGATTGTTCATGGTGTATGTATGGGCATACATGTGAGCTGAGATGACTAGTTGGGTTTAGCCGAGGATGGTCCTGATATTGAGTTTCTCTCTCGTCTGGGTTCCCTCTAGATGAGATGATTGGAACGTCACCTTTTAGTTGCTCTCTTTTATTTTTGTTTTTTGGGGTGCCTATTGAGTATTGATATACTCACCCCTACATGGGCTTTTCGCACACATGTTTGTGTTTTGTGTTGACCATAGGCCTTTCGACAGAGTCCCAGGAGGACCTGGAGTATGTGGAGTTGAGTGAGAGGGACTGACCATGGATTCTTTCTGAAGGTGTGCCGAGGAGATTTATGATGGTTCTTTTGGCAGCGTACACCTTATTTCGAGTAGGTTGGACGCCTTTGTAGTTTTTTTTAGTAAGCCCTATTTTGAACTTTTTTTAATGCTGTTGCACTCCAGTTTGGGATAGTTGTATATATGCATTTTCTTTTCTGTTTTATGTATCTCTATTTCCCACGGAATCCGGGGATGATCTCCTGGGCGGGAGATTCAAACGTTCCGATCGGTTTCTAACGGTTTTGTTCGTAGAACCGGAAACATCCAATGATTCCACATCCGTTTGGACCTACTTTCCAAAGGCAGGCGCTCATTAGCTTGTGGACTAATGAGGCTTAGGAATTTGCATTGGTCGAGAGGATGGGAGGTCGGACTCATCACACCTTTTTGAGGGGAATTATTGTCTACTCCGGGACTCTCTTTATAGATTTAAGTTATGTTCGTGAATCCTTATTACATTACCAAGTATAAAATGAGATTTCCTTTAGTTTTAACAATCAATGATCAAATATGAAAGAAATTTAGAGAATCTTTTATATGTATTCGAGGTTCTTCATCAATAGAGAATCATCTATATCTGTTTAGAGATTCTTGGTCAATGGTATCCTTCAAAACATTTATATAAAAGTCTCTTGGTCATTATGATGACCAGGCTGGTTTTAAAGCCACTCAGTGGGGCACTTGAAGTTTATCGTCATTCAGAAGGATAGAGATTATTTCAAAGTTGGGATCGAACCCATAAATGGGCTACCTACGTATCCTTTGTTTTGGAAAAGGAATCAGAACCCACGTAGTTCGAGAAATGGAGTATGATGTTTATGATTGATGGCTCAAATATGAATGTCATAATTACTTTTACACTCTAAGCTCACGTGAGTCATGCTCGGTGTGAGAAACAAGAGGTATTGGTAAAAATTAGACAATTGTGCCATGAAAGATGCAATCATAAGAATTTGTTTGGGGCTTATGTATGGATGACTTCCCAGATAGATGAAGGTTTAGGATTTACTTTTAGGGAGAAAATCCATGAACAGGGTCCATAAAGTTATATGTGCTTCATGGAGATTTGAATACTCTAATCTTGGGGCTTACTCCTAAGGAGGATTCCCAAGTTAGGAGGGGACTTATGATTGGGTTTTACTCCTGAAAAGGAAACCCAAATCAAAAAAAATTAGGACTGGTTAAGAGAAATTTAAGGGACGTGGGGCTTACTCCTGAAAAGGAAGCCCAAGGTTATGACTGAGTCTTATTCCTAAAAAAGGAGACCCAGGTTAGGGATTAAGGTTTGGGGCTTACTCTTGAGGAGGATGCCCATGATTAGAGAACTTGATTGGGGCTTACTCCTGAGGAGGATGCCCAAGATTGGGAACTTTAAGAATTTGGGGCTTACTCCTGAGGAGGATGCCCAAATTAAAGGATTTATAACTGGGGATTATTCATGAAAAGGAGACCTAGGTTAGGGATTAAGGTTTGGGGCTTACTCCTGAGGAGGATGCCCATGATTAGAGAACTTGATTGGGGCTTACTCCTGAGGAGGATTCCCAAGATTGGGAACTTTAAGAATTTGGGGCTTACTCCTGAGGAGGATGCCCAAATTAAAGGATTTATAACTGGGGATTATTCCTGAAAAGGAGACCCAGGTTAGGGATTAAGGTTTGGGGCTTACTCCTGAGGAGGATTCCCGTGATTAGAGAACTTGATTGGGGCTTACTCCTGAGGAGGATGCCCAAGATTGGGAACTTTAAGAATTTGGGGCTTACTCCTGAGGAGGATGCCCAAATTAAAGGATTTATAACTGGGGATTATTCCTGAAAAGGAGACCCAGGTTAGGATTCTCTCATCTTAAAGGATGAGGTTGAATGAATGAACTCTCCATATTTAGTGACATAAGGATATTTAAATCACTAAGTTTTGAGAGATATTCCACAGAATTCCTTTCAGATAAGAAAGTCAAATCAAGAAATCATGCCATAAATGGCTTTGAAGAGTGTCTCGAAGACTGAATCTTGAAAAAGAAAGGTGTGATGGCTTAAGAGGGGTGACATGGGCAAGATGGGCACCCAAAAAGATAGGGGCGCGCAAGTCTTGCAAGGCGTGCAAGTCTTCCGTGGGCGCGCAAGTATTGGTCGCGCAGGTATACCTGCGCGGCACATGGTATACTTGCGCGATTTTCAACCAGCACTGAAACACTTGAGCGACTCTTTTTTAAACCCTTTAAAATTCTCTTGAGGTTCTTCCAGAAAAGGGACGCGCAAGTTATATTGAAGGAAATAAGTTTGCGCGCAAGTGTTTGATGAGTTTCAACACTTAGGCCTTCCTTCTTCTCTTTAAATCTTCTGTTCTAGGTAAGAAATTACCTTAGAAGTGTTCCGGAAGCTTTGAGAAGAGACTTGGGCGTCGTGAGCTTCAATTCGAGTTTCTGGAAAATGATCCTCTCGAATGGGGGGCCCACAGGGTCTATTTATAGGCAAAACAAGACCCTAGGCGGTTACCGGGCAGTTACCGGGCGGTTACCACATAGGTCGCGCAAGTCACTTGCGCGACCAAGGGTGCCGCGCAAGTACTTGCACGGCCACTAGGCGGCGCGCTAGTGTACTTGCACGACCACTAAGCGGCGCGCTAGTGTACTTGCGCGACCATGAGGGAACTTGCGCGACCTATGGGAAATGTTCTCCTTATTCATCCCTTTGTCGATTTTTGATGTTTTCTTCAAAGGATGAATCACTTTTTGCTTAGATATTCCCTTTTCCGATCTTTAAATTCTGTGACGAAAGGAGTTTCAACAAAAGTCCCCCCTCAGAGTTGGATCTGGAAAGAAATGAGGATTTGACTCTGAGGAAATCAAAGACATCCAAAGGAAAAGGTGGTTTCCAAGTCTTCAGTGCGCAGAAGGAAGCGCGCAAGTGTGCTGGAACTTGACTTTTATTCAGAGTTCCTTTGTCTTTTGTGTGGGCAGTTTAAAGTCATGCATGCTGGACATAAAGGGGCTAATGTTTAAGGTCGAAATAGCTTTGACCGAAATGGATTAAAAATGGATTCAATTCCTTGACAATTTATCTGAAAACATATTACCATACTCAAGTATGAGGGAAAAAATGTAAACTATGGCTTAAGAATATTTGAATCTAAGGAATGATATGAAAAAAGAGCTAAAAGGCATTAGAAGAAGTAGTTTCCAAGAATGAAGTTACTATTATTTAACAAAACCCGTTAGGGGGTTGAAATATGCAGGGCCACCTATGGGCATTGGCTGCATGGTCAAATAAATAGCATCTTTTGGCTGACAAGTCTGTTATGTGGACTGTTTATGCAAGGCCACCTATGGGCACGTGCTGCATAGTCAGGAAAAAGAACTCCCAGAAATTTACTTTCCTAGTGCTAAAATCCAGTGAAAGTTTTTGGAGATTCAAATTTTCTAAAGTATAGAGTTTGTTGTATGGAAAGAGGTACTTGAATATGGAGAAGATGTTTCCAAACAAGAATACCGAAGAACTGGATGAATATCACTCCTACGAAGGTCTGACCCAAACATAGGGAAGAAGAATAAACCATAGACTTGAATAGTTTCAGATCATGAAAAAGGATATGGGACAAATATGTTAAGGATGGCTATTTTTTGCGGATCCCTACATATTGTCGTTTAAGACAAATAAGGACAAAAGAGGCATTCTTCCCAAGAATGAAGTTACTATTATTTAACAAAACCCGTTAGGGGGTTGAAATATGTAGGGCCACCTATGGGCATTAGCTGCATGGTCAAATGAATAGTATCTTTTGGCTGACAAGTCTGTTATGTGGACTGTTTATGCAAGGCCACCTATGGGCACGTGCTGCATAGTCAGGCAAAAAGAATTCTCAGAAGTTTGACATTTTTGTGACTAGAAGTCATGAAAAGGGTTATGAAGATCTGAAAATATTTAAGGTTAGGGTTATAACACATAAAGATGGATATTGTCCAATGTATATAGAGATACATAGGTCAATGAAAACCATAATCATGTTGTGGCTGGGTCCTAAATTGAAATTTTGGACTTCACTACATATCTCATAAGAATGAGAATCAAGCCATATGTAGTTCTTGAAATGCAGTTTAACGTCGTGCAGGACGAAAGGATGAGTGATCTTAGTTTAGGGTCATAGAATTCGGACCATAATAATGAATACACAGTGTGTGTTTTCATGAGGACTTTTCAGCCAAGGGACTGAAAGTGAAATTTGGGGTTAGTCCCAAAAGACTTGGGACTGGATTCGAGGGACACTCGAATGTTCCTATGTATCCCATAAGGATGGGAATCAAGTCCACGTAGTTCTAGAATTACCCTTTGTACAAATTAGGCTCGTACATGTGAAGGGTGAAAGGGGACTTTAGTGCAATGATGGTTTAACCTAAGATAAAAAGTTCAGGCATTACCATGTATGCACGTAGTCTTTTGACAATGAAAACCATGATTTAAAAATCAATGTCAATAATAGTTCTCTCTCAAATGAGGAAATCAAAGAATATTGTAGTTTATTGTCGTATCGAACAAATGTGTTGTATAGTTTAACGTCGTATAACAAGGACGAAAATGAATCAATGTAAAGATATTGATTCCAGGGGCAGTTTCACAAATCAACATCATATGAGATGGTGGTGAACCAATGTGAAGAGATTGTTTTTTGGGCTTGAACCCTGGGAGGTTGCCTACATACCCAGCCTGGAGGGCAAGGATCAAAGTCCGTGTAGTTCAATGAAATAATGAATTAATAATCAAGTTGTTCTTGGGGACAACGATCTAATTAAAATGTTGTTGGGACTTACCCATGGTTAGCGGCCCAGAGAGAGTGTTATGGTTGATGTTCTCTCTAAGCCCACGTGAGTCATACTCGGTGTGAGAAACAAGAGGTAATAACAACCTTAACGATGCACAGTTTAATGTCTTGTAGGACCTAAAAAAAAGGGACTATGCAGTTTAAAGTCTTACAGTTAGGACTATTGGTGCTGCACAGTTTAGTGTCATGTAGCAGGGACAAAATAACAGTTTATTGTCATGTAGGAAATATTAAGGACTTTCTGCACAGTTTAGCGTCATGTAGTTAGGACGATGGGGACAATACGGTTTAACGTCATATTGGACGAAAGGGGGATTGTGCAGTTTATTGTCATGCAGTAAGGACAAAAGAGTGTACTATTTTAACGTCATGTCGGACGAAAGTGCGAATAGTTTAAGGTCATATGCATGGACCGTGGATGGTGCAGTTTAATGTCATGTTGGACCTTTGATGATTATATAGTTTAACGTCTTTCCGGAGGTGAGGGACTTTTATACAGTTTAGCGTCATGTAGTTTAGGACGTCACAGTTTAACGTCTTACTGGACATAAGGGATTTGTAAATAGTTTATGGTCATATACATGGACCAGGGATGATGCAGTTTAAGGTCATGCTGGACGGTTTATGGAACTTTTTCACAGTTTAATGTCATGTGGGACGAAGTTGTAGTTTAAAGTCATACTGGACCATTGCTGTATAGTTTAATGTCATATAGCAAGGACGAACTGG
This sequence comes from Viscum album, assembly GCA_963277665.1. NCBI lineage: Eukaryota > Viridiplantae > Streptophyta > Magnoliopsida > Santalales > Viscaceae > Viscum > Viscum album. The sequence goes on along the minus strand of OY728146.1, from coordinate 928,168,251 downwards.
TGCTGTACAGTTTAAAGTCATATAGCTAGGACTAAGGTGAACCAATATGAGGATATCAGTTCTAGGTATTTTTTTTTACAGTTTATCGTCATGCTGGACGCTGAAAGTGCCACACAGTTTAATGTCATGTTGCTAGGACACAATATAGTTTAATGTCATCTAGGACAAAATATAGTTTAATGTCATCTCGGACAATAAGGGAACTAACACAGTTTAACGTCATGCTGGACGTTGAAAGTGCCACACAGTTTAATGTCATGTTGCTAGGACAAAATATAGTTTAATGTCATCTCGGACATATAAGGAACTTCTGTACAGTTTAATGTCATGTAGATAGGACATAATAACAGTTTAATGTCATGTAGGACATACTACAGGGACTATGTAGTTTAAAGTCTTGCAGTTAGGACTATTGGTGCTGCACAGTTTAATGTCATGTTGCAGGGACAAAATATAGTTTAATGTCATCTCGGACAAAATACAGTTTAGTGTCATGTAGGAAAAAGTTGTAGTTTAAAGTCATACTGGACCATTGCTGTATAGTTTAATGTCATATAGCAAGGACGAACTGGTGCTGTACAGTTTAAAGTCATGTTTCTAGGACTAAGGTGAACCAATATGAGGATATCAGTTCTGGGGACTTTTAACAGTTTATCGTCATGCTGGACATTGAAAGTGCCACACAGTTTAATGTCATGTTGCTAGGACAAAATATAGTTTAATGTCATCTCGGACATATACAGTTTAGTGTCATGTAGGACATATTAGTAACCAATGTGACAGTTTAACGTCATGTTGGACGATAAGGGAACTGACACAGTTTAACGTCATGCTGGACGATGAAAGTGCCACACAGTTTAATGTCATGTTTCTAGGACAAAAATATAGTTTAATGTCATCTCGGACATATACAGTTTAGTGTCATGTAGGACATATTTGCAGTTTAAGGTCATACCGGACCATTGCTGTATGAACCAATTGTAAGTCTTGGTTCTGGGGACCATATTTTGTGTTTATACAAAATATTTCTTCAGAAATCTGGCATTGGTTGGAGTCGTGATGTGTTCTCCATCCATTGAGATTAGAGAATACGCTCCATTGGAGTAGACCTTATGTATTGATTAAGGTCCTTCCCATTTTGGTTCAAGCTTGGGAGGCTTCTTTCCTGGTATCATTGGTGCTCTGAGAACCAATACCAATTCTCCCTGAATGAATGAACGAAGACGAACTTTTTTGTTAAAAGCTCGTGCTATTCGATTCTGATAGATTTCTAAGTGGTGCAAAGTGCACAATCTTTTCTCATCTAACTGTTCCAATTCATTCAACCGCTTTTGGGATTGCTCATCTGTAGATAACTGATCACAAATGGCTATTCTGAGTGAGGGCAATTGAACTTCAATTGGCAAGACTGCTTCTGTTCCATATACCAATGAATATGGAGTTGACCGCGTTGCATTGCGAGTGGTAGTCCGATAAGCCCATAAAGCATGAAAGAGTTTATCAGTCCATGACCTCTTATCTTTATCCACCATGTTTTTCAGTATATTTGAAAGAGTCTTGTTGAAGGCCTCTATCTGGCCATTAGCTGCTGCATGATATCGAGATGAATGGTTGGACTTAATGTTGTATTCTTGATACAATTTCTTTACCTCAGAAGAACAGAAGTTGGTGCCGTTGTCCGTCAATATGGTATGAGGGACACCAAATCTAGTAATGATGTTACACTTGATGAAGCTAACAATGCATTTAGAACTGACTTCTTTGAGAGGTACTGCCTCTGCCCATTTGGAAAAGAAATCAGTAGCAGTAAGAATGTACTTAAACTGCTTGGCCGTAGCTGAAGGGTAAGGTCCCACCACATCAATTCCCCATGTGGAAAATGGCCATGAGTATTTAGCTGTATGAAGCAAATCTGGAGGTTGATGAATGAAGTTTTCATATACTTGGCATGAATGACACTTCTTTGTGAAATTAACACAATATTGTATCATTGAAGGCCAAAAGTATCCAAGCCTTCGAATTTGATCAGACAGTCTATGTCCAGACTGGTGGGCACCACAGACTCCTGCATGCACTTCTTTTATGACAGCCATTGTCTCTTCACCATCAATACATCTGAAGAGATCTCCATCAAAACCACGTTTGTAGAGAATTTTCTCGAGGTGGTTTGGGCCATCATAAAGAGTAAAATTGACCACACGTCGCCGAATTTGTTCTTTCTCGGCTCTATCAGGTGGAAGTGTTCTATTTTGAAGGTATTCCCTGATAGGTGACATCCATCCTGTAGTATGACCATACGGTTCAGGAATGGGACTAATTTCATTAATTTCCTCTGTTCTGACTTGAACATAAGGTGAAATTGCACGACGGTGGGTAATACAGATGGTTGTCTCGTCCCGATTTGGATCTGCTAAAGCTGTGGCTATATTAGCCAGTGCATCAGCTTGAGCATTTTGTGATCTTGGGACATAAGAAAATGTCGGTTCTGAAGGGAATTCCGACATTAACTCTCTGACGTAATCATACAAAGGGATTAATTCTTCTTTTCTGATGGCATAATCCTCATTGACTTGTTTGATTACCAGGTATGAATCACCTTTCACCTTTAAGTGATTCACTTGTGCTTGAAGCGCTAACTCCAAGCCTGTAATGAGAGCTTGGTATTCAGCTTCATTATTGGTACCACCTTCCCACAACAAAAAGGAATAAGGTAACACTGCCTTATCTGGAGAAATGAGCACAATTCCTAAACCAACTTTGTTGAATTTAGGATTTTCCATTTTCTTCCCTGTTGGACTTCTAGAAGCACCATCAAAATACATTTCCCATGTTTGAGGACTCTCTTGAATAGAGAAAACTTCCTCATCAGGGAGTTCGATATCTGAATACGTGTCTTCCACTGAAGGATGTTCAGCCAGGAAATCAGCCAGAGCTTGGCCCTTAATTGCCTTTTGAGACACATACTGAATGTCGAACTGCTGTAGAATAACCGCCCACCTTGCCAGACGTCCTGTAAGCATTGGACGACTAAGGATGAATTTGAGTGGATTATTACGAGATACCAATTGGACCTCGTGATGTTGCAGGTAGTGTCTCAGTTTCTGAACTGCAAAGATTAATGCTAGGCAACACTTTTCAATACTTGAATACCGGGTTTCTGCTTCAAGAATAGTTCTACTGAGATAGTAGAGACTATTTTCATTCCCAGCATCATTCTTTTGAGCGAGAAAGGCACCCAATGATCGTTCTAAAGCTGTCACATAGAGGATAAGAGGTCTACCCTCAACAGGTGGCATGAGTACTGGAGGACTCAAGAGGTATTTCTTGAGAATATCAAATGCTTTTTGACATTCTTCAGTCCACTGGTAAGTGAATCCTTTATTCAATAATTTGGTAAAGGGTAAACTTTTGCCTGCCAAATTGGCGATGAAACGCCGAATATAGGCTAAGTGTCCTTGAAGTCCTCTTAATTCATTCAAATTCTGAGGAGGTGACATACCAAGGATTGATTTGGTCTTTTCAGTATCGACTTCAATACCACGATGGCGTACAACAAAGCCGAGGAATTTTCCTGAGGTTACCCCAAAAGCACATTTTAAGGGGTTCATCTTCAAATTATGTTGTCGAAGCTTGTGAAATATGACTTCCAAATCATCCAAGTGATCAAAACGTTGTTTGGATTTAACCACCAAATCATCTACATAGCATTCAACAAACTTCCCTAGAAAAGGTTTGAAGATACGATGCATGGAGCGTTGATATGTTGCACCTGCATTCTTTAAACCAAAGGGCATCACCCGGTAACAAAACACACCTTGAGGAGCTCTGAAGGCTGTATATTCCTCATCTTCTGGGGCCATTCGGATCTGATTATATCCAGAATATCCATCCATGAAAGAAAGTACTTCATAGCCAGTCGTCGCATCAATTAAGAGTTCTGTAATCGGAACTGGGAAATCATCTTTAGGAAAATACCGATTAAGATCTCTGAAATCGATGCAAACCCTAATTTGTCCGTTCTTCTTCTTGACAGGGACAATATTAGCCAACCACTTGGGATATTGAACCTCTCTGATGAAGTTAGCTTTGATAAGCTTATCCACTTCAGCCTCAATTTTGGAAGCGTAGGTTGGGTGTGTTCTTCTCGCGGCTTGCTTGAATCCTCGATGTTCTTTTGGCAAACCCAAATGATGGGTGGAAACATCAGGATCAAGGCCAGGCATCTCTGTATAATTCCAAGCAAAAATATCTTTATGTTGCTTTAGAAAAGAAATATACATCTCTTGCTCTTCAAGGGTCATGGTTGCACTAATTAAAGTGGGGCGTGGATCTTTCTCTGTACCCAGATTTACTTCTCTGAGTTCATCCACAGTGGTAGAGATACCCTCTTCAGATGCTGGAGGAGCATCTCTAAGATCTTCCTCTTCCTCTTCATCATGTGTTATTTCTTCCGTTTCTACTTGCAAAGTAGATGAAAAAACGAAATTCTCATGATCACAAGAGATGTCAAAATTTTCACATTTTGAAGAAGAAGCTTCCATTTCCGACCCTATTGATGATAAAGGGTCTTCTTTGGGAATCAAATAGGAGATGATGGATTGAGAATCGACATCAATATTCACCTCTGGTGTTGCTATAACTTCTTCTGGCCTGATTAGCGAAGTATAGACTTGTTGGATTTCAGCAGACGAAATGAAAACGTAACCACTTATGCTTTCATCACTGCTTGGTAAGTTACCAATTTCTCCCATGTTGTCTGGCTCGATTGCCGTAATTGACATTATGGATCTTTCCATAAGAGTATTTTGATTTGGGCCTATTTTTTCAATTTTACTGATAGGTGACACATAATCTGTACTCACATGTGAAAATGGATTTATTGGAATTTTTTCTAGACCATATGGAGCATTAACTTTGGTAATTTCCTTCATTGTAGATTTTTCTCTTCCCTTCATGTGATAAAATTCTGCCTCAATGTATTGAGACTCACATGTCTTGAACAGGGCCTTATCACCATACAATGTTCCAACTTGACCATCGAAACAGTATTTGAGACATTGATGGTATGATGACGGAATAGCTGCATGCTGATGTAGCCAGGGTCTTCCAAGCAAGATATTGAAAGCTGAGTCCTGATCAACAATCATGAAATCCGAATTGGAAACAAGATCTCCAAACTGAGTTCTGAGTGTAACTTCTCCCAGTGGTTCTTGTTCATTTTTATCATATCCTTGCAACATCATGGTAGAAGGAGATAAATCAGATTCCGTGAGGCCCAATCGACGAAGTGTACGAATGGGCATGAGGTTGACTCCTGAACCATTGTCAATGAAAGCTCTTCGAACATCAATACCATTGACTTTGCCAGACAAGTACAAAGGTTTTATGTGCCCATGCACAACATCATCTTCATCTTTATCAGTAAAAGATATCACTGCATGGCATTCTGCAGGATTATTCTCTATGTGATAGATTTCAGCTGCAGCAATTTCAGCTTCAAACTCCTGAGGACTTGACAAAGCTTCGATGAGTGCTTCCCGAAGATCTTTTGACAGATTCAAAGCATCCAAAATTGATAACTTGGCTGGTACTTGGTCCAAGTGTTTCAATATATCATACTTTTGATCTAAAGGTCTGTGTTTCCCAATAGGAATATTTGGTTTAGCAGGTACCTTGGAAGCAGATGCTTTGGAAGCTGATGCATCTTGTATTGAAGTTGGCAACATCCTTGGTTTTGGCAGATTAGACTGATTAGATCCATTTGCTTGCTGAGATAAAGAAGATGGAACTTTTAATCGGTCTTCCAAAATAACTGTGCCGAAACTGAGTTGGCCATTGGCAGAAGAACTTGCTTGTTCTTTTTGAGCTCGCTGAAGGGCTCTACCACGAGTTTCTGCTGCATATACAGTGCTAGAAGGGGTAGATTTAGAGTAGTGGCTTCGGAAAGATCCACATCTTCCCCTATATCCTGAACCTTTAGAACCTCTTCGGATTCCCTTATTTGATACAGGGAATTCAGGCTCATCAAGACTGGAATATGGATTTGTTAATTGAATCATATTAACAGAACCAAAGATTAACTCTTCGTCTGATAGAGACTCTGCCTGGTTAGCCTGTTTAGGTTGTGCCGTTTGGTGGGACGGTGCCCGTGGCTTTGAAGTAGATGGCATGAAATCTGCCAGAGTCAAAGACAATTTAGGCTTTGCTACATACTCATCTTCTCCTAATTTCTCTTTATTCTTTGAATTGCACTGCCCTTTTGAGGATTTCTCTTTTGATGGAGGCTTTACTGCAGCTTTTGTAGGAGACACAATTGTCTTCTTCAATTGTGTTCGCAAAATGGAATGGGTCCGATTGATTGTCTTTCTGACAATCCAATCATCATATTTTTTCGCAGTTTTGCTTTTGACTTCCTGCCACTCGCCTCCTTCCTCTGGATCTGTAGCGGTAATACACGCTACATGAGCTGAAGAACCCTTCAATTTGACTTGTCCCAAATCGACCATCTTTTGCAGGAGGTCTTTAAAGACAAAACACTCATGGATGGGATGCCCCAACATTTGATGAAAGGGACAATAATTGGGACGGTCTTCATCTCCTTCCTTGTTTGGCCTCTTGGGCACTGGTAATTGAACCAAATTATTTTCCAGAGCTGAAATGAAGTAATCAGGAACTTGCTCACTTCAGAAAGAGTATGTTTTACTCTTCATATCCTCAAATTGTTTTCGTCGTTGATCTTTTTGATCATTTGGACAAAACAACCTTTGTTGTTGGCATTCAGGAGGTGGAGCCCTTCGAGAAGATGAAGGTTTTGAAGTATAAATAGGTACAGGTGCTTGTTTAAGCATAACTTTAGCAGTTTCTGCTTTACCCATTCTTCTTCCTGGAGCTGATGGAATTACACGAGATTTAACCTTAGCCTATATAAGGGAATCTTCAATCTGCTGAGCGATTGAAGTAAGGTCTCGAAACCCTCCTGTGTATTTCACAGGGATCAATGGTGTGCGTAATTCGTCACGCAAATTTTCCACACAGATTGGCAACAATTCCTCCTGAGGGAGTGCTAAACTCAAGGAATACGTTAATCCCTTCCAACGAGCAATGAAATAAGAGACTCTTTCATTCTCCCTTTGCTTGCAGTTTGTAAGATCGAAAACTGTTGTTTTTGGCAAAGTTGAGCTAAACTGAAGAAGGAATTTTTGACGAAGATCCTCCCATCCGATGACTGATCGGGATTGCAATCTTGTATACCAGACAAAAGCTGGTCCTTGCAAGGTTCGCACGAAGCATCTAAGTTTCACTGCTTCTTGCTGCTCTGGAGTTCCCATAATAGGATCACAACAAGACACGTAATGCGTCAAATGTTGTTCAGGGTCGCCTGATCCATTGAATGTAGGGAAAACAGGGTTTCCAAAACTGGATGGAGGAGAAATCGAATCTACCCATTCAGGGTAAACTTTCTTTTCAGGTTGAACTTGCGCCCGTTTCCCTTCCATAGTTTCTAACCGAGCTGTTAATGACTCAATAGTAGTTATTAACTTTTGAGAAACATCAGGTTGAACTTGGTTTTGGGTAGGTGCAATGAATTGAGCTTGGACAGACGTGGTGGTTGGTATTGTAACTGATGGTAGTGCTTCCAACCGTTGTTGCGTTTGACCCGTAGGATTAGACCTCTGAGGGTGTACTGATAAAGGAGGATATTTTTGATCCATCTCAGTAGTTACAACAAATTCCTTTGGCTGTCGGACTTCAGCATTCTTAAGAAGAAGACTACTCTGAAGTAGTTCTGCATTCAACCTTCTTAATTCTTTCATTTATTCCTCCTGTTGTGCAAACCTTTGCTCTAATGAGAGCGATTGACCTCCTTCAGAGGAAGGGTGAGAAGTAACCTGACTCTTTCCTTTCCCCTTATTGGATCCTTTTCGGATAGGGGGAAGTGGGTTACTTGAAGGAATACCCAGATTTTGGGTAAGCCTTTGATTACGTGTGCGCACACCTTCTTCATTTAGGTCTGTGTGCGCAACTTCTTGAGCAGGAACCTCTTCGTCTGATCCTTCTGATTGAGCCTCATCTGGTGAATCATCAGCAACGGCATTGATGACATTAATGGATTCATATTGCATGGAATCCTTTTTATCAGCATTTCTGTGATATTGTCTTCTTCCATGCCCATGATGAGACATGGAATTCCGTTGACTTGATCCCTCAGGAACTTCTTTGAAAACCGTCATTTGGAGAGAATCTCCTGATAGCTTGGCTCTTCGTTCCTCTTGAGGCTTATTCCCTAATCGAGAGAATACTGACTTTCTCTGAGGGAGGGATTGAGGATTTGAAAAAGTCCCCAGTCCGGTGGACTGGGGGTGTTCCTGCTGCTTCCGCTCAACTCCTCGAATCCCATTTGTTGACTCTAAGGGTTGGGTTAGAGAAGTCCCCAGGCTGGAAAGCTGGGGTGTCTCTTGACATGCTATGTATGAGATCTTCTTAAAATCTCTCTTGATCTTGCGAATCTTAGTTCGGAAATTAGCTGGATGCATTAACCTGTATCCACTTTTATCACCTGGTTCAACAGATCGTTGGATGATTTCCGAAACTTCTGTCATTTGATGACGTGTTTGCTCCAGACGAGAGGCTTGTGCAATATTCTCGCCTGCTTGATGTAGGAGTAATTCAACAACTTGTTCTCTATATACTTGGTTTTGAGAGGAACTAGTTGAAGCCTGTTCTTGAGAAAGATTTTGATTATGAACAAAGCCCATTGACTGTGGCCGTCCATGGGCAATAACATTGCATGAGACCATTTTCGGCGTGCTTTGTTGACCGGAAAGCACTGTGAAATGTAGTGCTCCGTGAACACCCCATCCTCTGATATGAACATCAGATGGAGCATTAGCAATTAACTGACGCAATCTTCTTAGTGCGCCAAGGCATGAACGTTGAAGGGTTCTCTGTTGCTTTTCAGCCTTCGGATACCGAGAGACTGATAGAGATGCCAAATCAATCTGGCGTTGTAACCCTTCTATTATCTTCAAATGATTTTCATAATCACCATAAGATAATACTTTCTTCTTCAATTGACAAAGAGTCTTCCATATGTTGAGACGAATATCATGGATTCCATCATCCGTCAACATCTTTGAAATGTCGTACTGGGAGTCAGCCAAAGGCCAAAACATGACTGGTACTTCACCTTTTGCCAGTTTTTTCCTCATGTTCAGAATTTCCTCTTTATCATTAAATGAAGATTCTTCTACCTATTTGGACCAGAGTTGGTGTTTCCTTGTTGTTTCATCGGATTCAACAAGATTGGTAGAGATGTCACTATTCATGCTGGAAGATGAATGATCTGAGGATGGTTCGGAGAATAACCTGAACCCCAGGCTATCTTCTGATGGAGAAAGAGTTTCACCTGCCGATAGTAAAGCATCAGACATGACTGGTTTTACGTTTGCAAGTTCCTCGAGAGAGGAGGTCTTTCTCGTCACTATATTGCCTTCTGAAGAATTTTCGAGACAATGTGAATCACTACTGCGGAGAGGACTTTCGCAGCGAAGTTCATCACCATGAGGAGGACCATCATGATGGGTTACAGCAAAAGATGAAATCTCTTTCTCCTTGGCCTTCTGACCACACAGAGGGTTCCTGTGGCTCTCATCTGAAGAAGAAACTTCAAGATTGACCGAATTTTCATGAAGCAAGTCTTCATGAGGATGTGTCTGTTGAAGACCTTCAGAATTAATGTTCCCGTTATTGGGAACTGAGGGAGTAGAATCTTGAATTCCGACAGATAAATGTCTGAGGGCTTCAAGAACTCCAGCATCGAGCAAGGCTTGGTTACAGATTGGCCTTTGATCTCCTGACTGTGCTGGGCGGATCTTTTTCTTAGATGCCTTCTTTCTCGCTTTAGAAACCACTTGATGACGAAAGTGATTTCTCTGAGCAGGTGTATGTGCCTGATCAGGAAATATGGTCAGGTTAGGCTGACGATCTCCACTCAAATCAGGTGCATGTGCCTGACTTGGTTGTCTGTATGATATGGGGGAGTATGCCCCATAACCCTCTTGGACTGGAACAGATGTGTGTGTCTGTTCCGGAGTGAATCGTTGATGTGTCACTCCACTGCTAGGGATAGATTTATGTGTCATTCCCTGTGATGATGCTGAAGTTGTTATGATATCCTGGCAAGCATCCAGAATATGAGAAGGAATTTTCTTCTGCTCCTTCACCATTGACAAAATATGTTTGGTGACTTCAGCCGCCGGAACGGGGATATACATCCATTCCGGGCTTGGAGTAGGTGTATGCGCCTGCTCCTGTCCTCCTTTTCCTGTCAGTGAATCCTGACAGTACTCAAGTGTGGAGGTAGAGAGTTTAGTCTGCCCCCTGTTTGTCGTCGGGACTTTCCGACTGACTTCTCCGTGCGCTACCAAACGAGACTGTTGGTAGGCTTGATTAGTATTAGCAGGTGTATGTGCCTGCTGATTACACTTCGCCAAACGCTGTTGACGAGATCCATCATATGTAGTCAGACGAGCCTGCTGACTAACTGATGATGTATAAGAAGGTGTATCTTCCTGCCTATGGTACTCCACCGGAATTGCCTGGCGGGATCGGCTTGATGCTGCCAGATGAGTCTGCTGGACAGCAGAATTAAAACGGGCAGGTGTGTGTGCCTGCTCGTTGTTTGCCACCAAGTTAGGTTGGTGGACTTCTCCGGAGATGGCAGGGATGACAACCTGCCTATTGTTAACCGGATTCCGTCTTTGGCGGTTCATCTTGTCTGCTCGGGTTCGAGGAACCTGAGCTGAATGCCTGGAGTCAGTACCCTCATCATGTTGAGGGCGCACTACCGCACGAGTCTGGCGGCGATTGTTGATGGGAGCCCTCGAGAAGAACTCCTGTATTTTTGAATTAAGGCCCTGTGGGACCTGCTCATTCACTTCCTCAGAGTAAGGGAGTGAATGGAAATTGCGTTCTGGGGATAACGACCCGAAATGGTTGGAGACGGTAGTCAGCACCGCCTACTTCTTGATCGCTGGCCGTCGTTGTCCGGACGACCAGGTAGAATTATTAACTTGGAGGGCTTGACGAGCGGCCTCCAGAGTTGGGATAGTACCGTTACGACGGTACTCCTTAACCAGTGCATTAGAAACCCAGCGTTGAAGACGCTGAGTTGGTGATGTCATCCTTAGAGCGGACGACGTTCCAGCAGGAGTAGCAGCATTGGTTTTCACAGCAGCAGACCTCACAGTAGAGGTGTTCACAGCAGTAGTATTCACAGGGGTGAATTTAAGGAAATCCATTTTGCAGAAGATCTTGAGAAAAGAGTGCCTATTCCATATAATAGACATAATCAAGATGAATCCGGCCACTGCATATTTTGGATGAGCACATGTCAATGATTGATTTGTTGGCCCGAGGGGCCTAACAAATTTTAACTTGGTTAAGGATTCACGTCGGGTTCACCATTTTTGTTTCACACGGAATCTGGGGATGATCTCCTGGGCGGGAGATTCAAACGTTCCGATCGGTTTCTAACGGGTTTGTTCGTAGAACCGGAAACATCCAATGATTCAACATCCGTTTGGACCAACTTTCCAAAGGCAGGCGCTCATTAGCTTGTGGAATAATGAGGCTTAGGAATTTGCATTGGTCGAGAGGATGGGAGGTCGGACTCATCACACCTTTTTGAGGGGAATTATTGTCTACTCCGGGACTCTCTTTATAGATTTAAGTTATGTTCATGAATCCTTATTACATTACCAAGTATAAAATGAGATTTCCTTTAGTTTTAACAATCAATGATCAAATATGCAAGAAATTTAGAGAATCTTTTATATTTATTCGAGGTTCTTCATCAATAGAGAATCATCTATATCTGTTTAGAGATTATTGGTCAATGGTATCCTTCAAAACATTTATATAAAAGTCTCTTGGTCATTATGATGACCAGGCTGGTTTTAAATCCACTCAGTGGGGCACTTGAAGTTTATCGTCATTCAGAAGGACAGAGATTATTTCAAAGTTGGGATCGAACCCATAAATGGGCTACCTACATATCCTTTGTTTTGGAAAAGGAATCAGAACCCACGTAGTTAGAGAAATGGAGTATGATGTTTATGATTGATGGCTCAAAGATGAATGTCATAATTACTTTTACACTCTAAGCTCACGTGAGTCATGCTCGGTGTGAGAAACAAGAGGTATTGGTAAAAATTTGACAATTGTGCCATGAAAGATGCAATCATAAGAATTTGTTTGGGGCTTATGTATGGATGACTGCCCAGATAGATGATGGTTTAGGATTTACTTTTAGGGAGAAAATCCATGAACAGGGTCCACAAAGTTATATGTGCTTCATGGAGATTTGAATACTCTAATCTTGGGGCTTACTCCTAAGGAGGATTCCCAAGTTAGGAGGGGACTTATGATTGGGTTTTACTCCTGAAAAGGAAACCCAAATCAAAAGAAATTAGGACTGGTTAAGAGAAATTTAAGGGACTTGGGGCTTACTCCTGAAAAGGAAGCCCAAGGTTATGACTGAGTCTTATTCCTAAAAAAGGAGACCCAGGTTAAGGGACTTGGGGCTTACTCTTGAAAAGGAAGCCCAAGGTTATGACTCAGTCTTATTCCTAAAAAAGGAGACCCAGGTTAGGGATTAAGGTTTGGGGCTTACTCCTGAGGAGGATGCCCATGATTAGAGAACTTGATTGGGGCTTACTCCTGAAAAGGATGCCCAAGATTGGGAACTTTAAGAATTTGGGGCTTACTCCTGAGAAGGATGCCCAAATTAAAGGATTTATAACTGGGGATTATTCCTGAAAAGGAGACCCAGGTTAGGGATTAAGGTTTGGGTCTTACTACTGAGGAGGATGCCCATGATTAGAGAACTTGATTGGGGCTTACTCCTGAGGAGGATGCCCAAATTAAAGGATTTATAACTGGGGATTATTCCTGAAAAGGAGACCCAGGTTAGGGATTAAGGTTTGGGGCTTACTATTGAGGAGGATGTCCATGATTAGAGAACTTGATTGGGGCTTACTTCTGAGGAGGATGCCCAAGATTGGGAACTTTAAGAATTTGGGGCTTACTGCTGAGGAGGATGCCCAAATTAAAGGATTTATAACTGGGGATTATTCCTGAAAAGGAGACCCAGGTTAGGATTATCTCATCTTAAAGGATGAGGTTGAATGAATGAACTCTCCATATTTAGTGACATAAGGATATTTAAATCACTATGTTTTGAGAGATATTCCAGAGAATTCCTTTCTGATAAGAAAGTCAAATCAAGAAATCATGCCATAAATGGCTTTGAAGAGTGTCTCGAAGACTGAATCTTGAAAAGGAAAGGTGTGATGGCTTAAGAGGGGTGACATGGGCAAGATGGGCACCCAAAAAGATAGGGGCTCGCAAGTCTTGCAAGGCGCGCAAGTCTTCCGTGGGCGCGCAAGTATTGGGCGCGCAGGTATACCTGCGCGGCACATGGTATACTTGCGCGATTTTCAACCAGCACTGAAACACTTGAGAGACTCTTTTTTAAACCCTTTAGAATTCTCTTGAGGTTCTTCCAGAAAAGGGATGCGCAAGTTATATTGATGGAAATAAGTTGGCGCGCAAGTGTTTGATGAGTTTCAACACTTAGGACTTCCTTCTTCTCTTTAGATCTTCCGTTCTAGGTAAGAAATTACCTTAGAAGTGTTCCGGAAGCTTTGAGAAGAGACTAGGGCGTCGGGAGCTTCAATTCGAGTTTCTGGAAAAAGATCCTCTCGAATGGGGTGCCCACAGGGTCTATTTATAGGCAAAACAAGACCCCAGGCGGTTACCGGGCAGTTACCGGGCGGTTACCACATAGGTCGCGCAAGTCACTTGCGCGACCAAGGGTGCCGCGCAAGTACTTGCACGACCACTAGGCGGCGCGCTAGTGTACTTGCACGACCACTAAGCGGCGCGATAGTGTACTTGCGCGACCATGATGGAACTTGCGCGACCTATGGGAAATGTTCTCCTTGTTCATCCCTTTGTCGATTTTTGATGTTTTTTTCAAAGGATGAATCACTTTTTGCTTAGATATTCCCTTTTCCGATCTTTAAATTCTGTGACGAAAGGAGCGTCAACAATCTCTACATTGTTTCAAGGAGGTGTATCTGTGTGTGTGTGTACATGTACCTTAGGCTAATGCCTCTGTCTATGATAGCCTACTCGGCACAGGTCGCCTCCCCCTGGGCTATTGGAGGTGGGCTAGGGGAGTCACGACTCGAGCCCCGTTGGGTCGGGTCATGACATTTTCCATCCATATCTGTATTTGTTTTTGGCGGTATTCGTGGATGATATCTCAAAGTATTCTATCTCCTAACATGACCATACCAAAAATATTGATGTAGTATTAAATATAATGATATATCATCATTAATAAGATAAGATCACAAATATTTAATTTTTGATGTATAAGATCCACTAAATGGGTCATATTATCTCAGAGACAGGAGTATCAATTAACATAGACAATATGATATATGTATTTTACTAGGAGAATTCCAAGAACATCTTTGACAGTTGTAGTTTCTTTGGGATATCTGGTTATTATAGGTTCTTTATAAAGAACTTCACATTATTATAAGCACATCCAAACTTCTTGACTTAGAAGGGTGTGAAGTTTATATTGTAAAAATCCAATGATATGGACTTTTAGAAGATAAAAGGATGTCTGAATTTAGTTATGATCATTATTTTTCTAGATTCGAGAAGAAGATACATAGTATATTGTGATGAATCAGGTATTAAGCTATGATATGTTCTCATATAAGAGGAGTGATTCATGGTGTATGGGTCTCATCATTTGAGTCCACACAAGAGAAACTTTATATCTCCTGATCTCATGGTATCTTTTGTTGCTCCTGTTGTGCATTGTTAGAGGATTTACTTACAAGGGGAGAGTTTGGGGGTGTATACTGACCCCAAATCCTCAGGTACATCATAAAATAATTTTTCATGAATATTAGGAAAAAATTTTGTTTAAAAACTACAATTCTTTTACTTAGGGCATGTTTATACACCTATAAAGGGAAGTGTGGTTGATGATGATCTAAGAAGGAGGACATAGATAGAGTCACATAGGGAGGCTAGTAGTGAATGGAATCATATAGACCTTCTTTATTATATAGATTTGTATTTTCAGGACCATCATGGTTAGTCTGTACGTGAATCATAATAATTAGCCTCTTCACATCTCAAGAGAATGAAGATGTGGTAGATATCAGATTCTAAGACCACGGTCCTATGGGAGAGCATTACAGTTGATGTCTCTCCACATTGTTGGATTGTGGGTTAGGATGATATCTTTTACATTCATGGATTCATCTTGGTTCCAAAAAACATCTAAGAGGAGTTGGTGTGATATTTTCATGCTTCTATATGGGTCATGCATCCCTATCTTACAAAGATGGATCATGACTTATGCCTCTAATATTGATGCTTAGGAATGAAGTGGGAGATAGATTGGGTTGCTAGTCAGTGTTCCACTTATCAGTAGTTCAATGAACACTTTCAGTGATCATAAAATATTTTATAACCATGTCCAGTTCCTGAGTGGACATGGGATGATGTTACAATGGATATCCTAATAGGATTTACTAGATTACCTTGGAGTAGATACATTAAATGGGTGATCATAAATAGGATGAAAAAGGTTTTCCATTCATACCTATTCAAGAGAATTTATCAATGGATGAGCTAAGAGGATATATATTCATGAGATAATACAACTCCATGAGGTTCCATGTTCAATTTCTTTTGTCATAGATTATCATTTTACATCAGAGTTTTAGAATGGGTTATAAAGTGAACTGGGTTCACAAGTATTGATAATTGCATCCAATAAACCATGGATTGAAGACCAATCTGAGAATATGGTAAAAGTTTTATAGAACATGATACATGCAGGAATCCTTATTTTGAGGTTTCTAAGGAGAAACACTTACCTCTCTTCAATTTATCTTATAATAACAGCTTCCAAGTGACCATAGATATGGATCCCTAAGTATCCCTATACGGTAGGTCATTCACTTCACCCCAATACTAGTTATAGGTAGGATAATAATCAATACTAGGTCTTCATATCTTTCTCGACACTTTAAAAAGCTTCAGATTATTAAGAAGCTTCAAATTATTAGGAAGCAGATGTCTACAGCTCAGTAAAGACTGAAATCAAAACCCAATCATCACTGTCAACCATTAGAGTTCAAGGTGGGGATTTGGATTTCCCTATGATTTTCACCTATACAGAGGAATATATGTATTTTAAATCAAGTTAACTTATCACCTTGTTATATTGGGGCCATTTAGATTCTAGATATATTCATACGTGTAGACTATTAGTTTTAGTTACCTCAAATATACTAGGCCATGCATTATTTGTTCCATGTATCTCATCTTCGTCTGTATCGTTCTGATTTTTCACAAGTTCTTCAACCAAATGTGGTTGATTTGATGGTAGATACATCCATTGGGGAGTTTCCTGTCCATTTTCATGATCGAGGCATGAAGGTTCTCTATGATGAGTCATTTCTTATTATACAGGTGGTAGGGTAGCATGGTCGTGTTTCGAATGAGACTTTGAATCATGAGGGTGACGTACATTCCATGTGGTCAGAATTATTCTTAAATGATGCTTGACCACCCTTGGAAGGGTAATTAGAGGAATAATTTCATTAAGGGGGAAATATTGTAAGAACATACCTTTTCTTTGGGGTATGTAGCCTTTTAATGTTGGTTCAGTTCTTTAATTTTATCCTTATGAGAGTACCTAGTGGGGTCGCAGAGGAAGAAGGGGTGTCCAATGATAATAAGGAGACTAGAGCCCATTATTTTGGAAAAAATAGTTGGGCCTCATGGTCAGTAGAAATTTTACAGCCCATTAAAAAAATTTAGATCAAACTGTGTTGGGTGGTCCATTGCACTGTCAAGAGCCACATCGTTTGATAAAACCATGCAAACTAGGATGCACACCCATGTGCTTCATGAATATTATTTAACAAATGAAAAAAATAATTTTGGGAACATATTGTGTTTAATTTTATTCCATGACCCTCTGAGGGGGTCATGAGGATGTGTTGTGTGCATGGTTAGTGATTGTTTTGGCAGAATGTGCAGCTAGACCATGTGACCAAGTATTAAAGTTCTGAAAAGACAAGTTTTCTTTGGATCTTTAGGAACTTAACCCTCCTCTTATATACTTATTTCCTTGATCCTCCATCCCCGCATCCTATTTTGGATGTTTCAATACAATCCAAATCTATTCTATGTAATATCTCTGTTGTCTGAAATCTAATTTGAACATTATCAGTCTCATTGGATAACAATATGTGACTTATCTTTTACTCATACGACTTTTATTTTTTGTCTTCTTCGCTATAGAGTTATTTTTGTGAAAGATGATCGTCCCTATTTTATGTTAATTTGCCTATTTTATTGATTTCTTTGGATCTAGCCTGAATTAGAGTCAAACACCTGATGGGGATTTGACTACCAAGATGAGGTAGGTGGTATCATACTTTTATCTTAAAGTCGGGTTGTTTATATTTTATGTTTTCCCGTCGAATGAAAGTTATTCCTGGAGATTCTTTTAAACTAATTTTTTTTTAAATTGAATGAATGGGATTGACTAAAAAAACCTATGAAACTCATTGAGGCATAATTGAAGGTTATGGACCTTGAATTCAAACCACCCCTTAGTTGTGTTGATATAGGAGATTAAACCACAACGGGTGGTAATGTATTTGATTCGCCTATGATGTTGGCCTTTTAAATGTTTCCAAACTGAAGTTAAAAGTATTGAATGAAATGAAAAATGAATTAAATTAAATAGTAAATGGAATATTTTATCCCTATTCTTATAGACATTTTTTCTCACTGGGACTTGAGACATTATTTTTATCTAAATTTTCAATTAAGATAAATAGTAGAATTCATGTGATGACAGTATTTCAAATATCTTTATTATATGATACACCTTTTGAGGTGGGTTAAATTTATTAAATAAATATTAGGTCAAATTGAATTTTGTGAACATAAATTGTATGGTTAGTCTTTGAGCCCATGACCATTCTTCTTTTCATGAAAATAGTGGGAGGTGGATTCCATATTTGGATATCCCTAAATAGAATATTTTAGATTCACTAATTAAAAGATTATAAATTAAATGTTACTATGAAACTTGGGTGACACATATGTTCTTAAATGAACGCCATATAAAGACTCATTTTTTAGTATGATTGAATACACCTAAGTGATACATGGACTCCTTTGTGGAATTACAAGGATAAAATCAGAGGGAAGGCTATTAATATTCCAGAGTTGATACTTAGAATCCCTCTATGGATGGCCAAGGAAAGACTCTGAGATCCGATTATTATGTATTCCATAAGTGACACTCAGGATCCAATTGTGTACTACCAAGGATGGGCTAAGAGTGAGGTGAAGTTATACCACCCCTAATTTGATACCAGGGTTCCAATAAGGAATTCATTGGATGTTCTGGTAATTTTATTGGTTCATATATCCCTAGAGATATACCTACATTTGAAATTATGTATTTTAGGGAAGGGAACATGTTTATTTTAAATATTTAAAATTGTGACGATTATTCTACACATCTCCCAGGATAATGAACACGATTGGATTTTGTTAGAGCCTTATACTTTTCTTGATGGAATTATTAAACCCAAAAAATTGGATGTGTTAAATGGGTGATTCTACAGCTATGATCAAGATCATTTAATGTATTATAGTTTAAATCATCATTGGCAGATTTCTCAATGATATCCATATTATGCCAAAGCTGGTAGCAGAAGATGGGTGATCAATAAAAACTGGGACCTATGGGGTTTATTTAGATAACATACTCATTTTCATATATTATTATTACTTTCATATTATTTCTAGACATTCATGGATTTGATAGAATTAGAAACCATTGTTGGTGGCCTACTAAGTTGACCTCACACAATAATCAATCATCTTTTTGTACACGAATGTACATTATATAAGCAAGTAGGATATGGGAAAATGCATAGTTTTCAATACACGATTGATTATAGCATAGAATAATTGTAGAAATTGACTGAAATATGTCTTTTGATGCTATCTAAAGATAGTATTTATGCTTATTTTGGTTTATTTTTTGTACTTCTATGTGTGTGTACCTGCTTCCATGTCTTCCTATATTTCCATTTTGTATAGCATATTCTAGCCATCTTTTGCATATCACATTGATGGATGTGATTACCTGGTATTTATATGATGGATATTTATTAATAATTTTTTCTGTTGACTTTGTTAATTCATAAATGTTTGATATTATTATATAATTTTTCTACACTCAGATTGTGATATAATATCCTCTCTACTATTTAACCATAAACCCTCACTGCTAGTCGTCTGACTCTGGCATATGAGAAGTCTCACTTGAGGTCATGTGACCAACAGGGTTTGATTACCGTTGAGTGAATAATGTTCTAATTGTAACACTATTACCTTGAAAAATAACCCATTTTTTCATCCTCTATTTATTTTTTTTCTAAATTTCAAACCCGTATAGGTTATTTCAAATAGACACTTATTATGTGGTTTTTTTGAGTGAAATAGTTTTTATTTCATATTCATTATAGTAATGTTTTTTTCTTCCTCAATAGATTTAAAATATGAATTATTTTTCAAAGATTTATAAAATTCACATGTTTTAATCCATTTAATTACAACATTCATAATTTCACTCGTTAAAAGCAATGTTTTCATAAACCAATCATTAAATTTCTAAAATTATTATGCCCTTATTTCAAAAGTAATTTTCCAATACATGAATATATAATATATTTTTTTTGTAAAATTGTTTTGATGTATAATCAATATTTTATCTTGTTAAAAATGGTGTTTGTTGTTTATGATTTATTTGGAGGTATTTTGAAAATTTAAATGGTTTTACAAATTATATTTTCAATTTAATGGTATTTTCTTGTCTCTAAACTCACATTAAATTATAATACAGATATAAGTGTGTATATTTTTTATAATCACATTAAATCTCTAATTTAAACCTTTCTAGGTATTCATTACAACTATTTTTTTAGTTTTTCATCTGAAAATATAACTCTGTTTATAACAGATTGAGTGTTTTTATAAAACATTAAAACATAATTTTATAAAATTTAAATATAAATTGGTTATCATACAAACTAACTTCATTTTAATGTTCAAAAACTCTATATTTTGGAAATTTAATAGTTTTTAACCATGTAATAAATTACCTAATTAATGAATCATTCAATATTTTGATGAAACTAAGATTCATATATTTTAATATTGCGTTATAAGGAATATTTATAAAATTTATTTGGTAATATATATTTGAGTGGAAAATTTCGTGGCATGGTATTTTGAGGAAATACATAATTATGTTTAGAAAAAAAACAAGGAAATTGAATGTTTTTATTACATTAAACAGTTCATTGATGTATGAGTTATAATGAGCTAAGAAAAAAACTAGTACTGAACCGTTCAATAGCACGTCTTATTCGATTAATGATTGTTCTTTTAATAAGAATTAATAATTATAATTGTTGAGAAGAAACAATAATGTTGATTAAAAATCAAGGGGCTTGATTAATGGTTTTACTTATAAAAAGAATTTTTATTTATAAAAGTTGAGAAGAAACAGTAATAATGACTAAAGAGTGAAAGTCAAATCCCACATAAGACAGTGATTGTAAAAATAAAACCGACAAATGTGAAAATGACTGAAATAAATATGGTATGTTTAGAAAATCTAGAGAACAAAAACTAATGGAAATCAGTCCAGAAAAATGAAAATAATAAAAAATGAGCAGAATGAAAACATGGATTTCCCAGCCATTATTTTGAAGAGAAGTTCAACTGTAGAGGTGTTGTCATCCAGTTTGGAAATCAAGGACCTACTCCAAACCATGATTTGAATATAGCCACATGAAAATGGAAATAAAATTATGAAATGTATTAAAAAAAAATTTAAACACCATAATGATGTTAGTAGGTTACTCATGATGGAAGAAAATGGAGTTAAGACTAAGGACAACGAAAATAGAAGATGCTGGAATAGGGGAGGTGAAGTTCAGAAGATTTGAAATTTACAAATTTGTAGAATGAAATTGAACTGAATAATTACTACTATAAATATGACAAACTCTCATAGCACTGCCCCTCCCCTTCCCCTCTGCCCAGCACCCCCTCCCCCTGCCCAGCCCCCTCCCCTTGCACAGCCCCATGACCAGATCCCCCCCTCCCCCTGCCCATCTCCATCCACTCACCCTTGCACCATGCCCAGCCCCCTCCCCATCCCCCTGCCCAACCCCCTCCCATTGCCCAACTCCCTCCCTCACTGGCCCCTGCCCATCCCCCTCCCCCTGCCCACCGTCCCCCCCTCCCCCCTGGCCCTGCAAAGCTCGCCCCCTCCCTCTATCCATCTCCCCCACCTCCCCCAGCCCCTGCCACTGCTGAGCTCCCCCCCCCCCAGCCCCTGCCTAGCTCACCCCCTCCCCCTGTCCAGCTCCCCCCAGCCCCTGCCCATCTCCCCCCCCTCCACCTACCCAACTCCCCCCTCCCCCTGCCCCTGCCCCTGCCCTGCACCCCCCCTCCACCTGCCCAACTCCCCCCCTCCCCCTGCCTCAACCCCATCCCAGCCCCAGCCCCAGCCCCAGCCCCAGCCCCAGCCCCAACCCCAACCCCTGCCCAGCTCCCCCCCACCCTCCCCCTATCCAGCTCCAACCCTCCCCCTTGCCCCTGCCTAGCCCCTCCCCCTGGCCACCCCCACTAAAATGTACCCTTAGAAAAGCAGTAGAAAGAGGACTAAATTATACAGAAACGAACCACATGAAGAGATATCCAAATCAGTTACAATTAATTCCTTGGATGGTTATTCATCATTCCATAAATAGTGAAGACAGATTCAAGAGCAGGAGTAAATTTTGGAATACCTCAATAATAAGCCATGACCAAAATTGGGAAGCACCTCCACAACCGAGCTGCAAACCCCGGCCAAAAAGAAAGATATGTTAGAAAGACAAGATAGTGGTAGGTAAAATTTAAACAGAAAGAAAAACATCTTAGAAATCATTATAATAGTAGGAAACTTATATGACAAAATGAGAAGGAATAAAATAAAACCTCTCCCCTTCCCCTCCCTCTACCTAGGCCCCCTCCCCCTAGCCAGCCCCCCTTCCCATGCCCAACCGCCTCCCCGTCCCCCTGCCCAGCCCCCTCCCACTGCCTAGCTCCCCCCTCCACTGGCCCCCTGCCCAGCCCCCCTCCCCCTCCCCCTGCCCCCCTCCCCCTGACACTGTCCAGCTACCCCCCTCCCCATGCCCTGGCCCAGCTCCCCCCCACTCCCCTCCCCTCCCCCTAGCCCTGCAAAGCTCGCCCCCTCCCTATGCCCCACTCCCCCAGCTCCCCCAGCCCCTGCCCCCGCTGAGCTCCCCCAGCACCTGCCCCTGCTAAGCTCCCCCTCCCACTGCCCCTGCCCAGATCCCCCTCCCCCTTCCCAGCTCCCCAGCCCATGCCCAGCTCCCTGCCTCCACCTTCCCAACTCCCCCCCTCCCCCTGCCCCTGCCCCTGCCCCAGCCCCTGCCCCAGCCCCTACCCCAGCCATAGCCGTAGCCCCTGCCCAACTCCCCCCACACCCCCCTGCCCAGCTCTATCCCTCCCCCCTTGCCCCTACCCAACCCTCCCCCTGGCCACCCCCACTAAAACGTGCCCTTTGAAAAGTAGTGGAAAGTTATTAAAATTTTTAAAAAACAAACCACAGGAAGAGATATCAAAATTAGTTACAATTAATTCCTAGGATGGTTATTCATGAATCTTTAAATAGTGAAGATAGATGCAAGAGAAGGAGTAAATATTTGGTATACCTCAATAATCAGTCACGTCCAAAACTGGGAAGCACCTCCACAACCGAGCTGCAAACCCAGGTCGAACAGAAAGATATGTTAGAAAGGCAAGATAGTGGTAGGTAATTATTTAAACAGGAAGATAATCTTTCTAAGAAATCATTATAACAGTAAGAAAGTTATATGACTAAATGAAATGGAATAAAATATAACCCCTCCCTTCCCCCTCCACTCTTCCCAGCCCCACTTACCCTGCCCAGCCCCCCTCCCAATGTCAGCCCCCCTCCTTGTCCCCCGGCCCAGCCCCCTCCCACTGCCCAGCTCCCTCCCCCCCACTGGCCCATGCCCCATCCCCCCTCCCCCTCCCCTACCCGCCCTCCTCTTACCTCTGTCCAGCTACCCCCCCCCCTCCCCATGCACAGCTTCCCCCCCTCCCCCTGGCCCTGCCAAGCTAGCCCCCTCCCTCTTCCGAGCTCCCCCACCTCCCCCATTCCCTTCCCAGGTCCCCTGCCCATCTCCCCCCCTCCACCTCTCCCCACCCAGCCCCCCTCCCCCACCCCCACCAGACCCCTCCCTACCAGCCCCATGCCCTGCCCACCCCCACTTAAAATTACTGATGTTAAACTGTAGCGGGTACACTGAAAATAATATCATAAAAATCATGTACTTGTAGACAGCACATGAGCATTAGAAAACCACAGTACCATCAATACCATGCTATTGAAGGACAACTGTATGTAAACATGAACTTGTACAGTGGTCCCATTTCTAGAGGCCTTAAGTACAATTTCTAAAAACATGAGACTTTCATGACTTAGTTACTATTTCAGTACCTAATGAAAATTCTACATTTAGTAAATCATGTACCACATTTAGTATTACCTTTCATATATGTTGTACATATCAGTCAATCTTTTCTGCTTTGCCCTTTAATTTATCAGTCATTCGGGCTGCCACATTTTTCCCCTGACTTGTTCTACCGACACTTTCTGGTCAGATATGATGAGATTGCTCAGTAAGATCATCATTAAGAAATTCAGTTAGTAGGTTATTCTTCATATAAAACATAATTAAAAGATGCATCAGATGAAGGAGCAATAACAATGTAGGCATCAAATAAAAACTTATAATGCAATTTCTAAGGAAGAAAATATATATATACCTGAATAGCTGATGATACCGCAGACGATTTTTCAAATATTGAGTCATCCTTTGAACATTGTCGAAATGAATCGTCACTGTGATGATAATATTATAGAACAATATAGTATTATTCCAGTTGCATGTTATTTACACGGAGGGAAGTATTGAATGTTATAATGGATTATATTAAACCTTATTATGTTATTCGAAACTACATACATTTGTACAACCTATGATTTGATGATGCTGTATAAAAATAATAATATAAATAACTTTGTGCAATCTTTCAATATTAAAGATAACATGAAAATGTAATATAATATTCCCAAAAATCTGTGATGCTTTCATTGAACATGGTGATGTAGTTTTTGTTGTTGGTAATGAAAAGTACCTTCTATGAGTTTTGTTCTACTGAACGGTGATGGTTTTGTATATTAAAATTCGACACTTCAATTGACAAGAGAACCTTTTTTGATTTGAAAACAGTCAATTTGGAAGGAAAACCGTACTCATCATCAGCCTTAATTAAAAAAGAAAGTAGTTGTTAGTTAAAAGGAAGTGAACATATTTTTTCAGCATGATACTTTATTACGTCGTAGTACATGAATCAAATAATCTTCCAGATTTGAAGTAGTTTTGCTCAAAAATTGCGTTACTTGTTTATCGAATAGTACAACTGACAAGCAGTCTGTGGTATCTGTCACAAGCAGTTTCACTCTAAATCTGTTGATTTGTAAATATGAAATAACTAAAATTAATTACTATTGTATTATAAAATAAGTAATAAACCGTTATGGAGAAGAACAAATAATAACATGGGAACGGTGAAAGTTACAGATATTTTGCCTTTGTTACACTTAATTTTTCCCTCATCAATATGCACTTTTTTCATGAAATAATTGCATGATTCGTAGAACCAATTGTGTGTTGTTTGAATTTTATTTATGGTAACAGAAATCAAGCACTTTGTAGGTTGTCCAACATTGATAAAAATGTAGATTATGAATTAATACAGTAATGTACTGGTACACCCAGATTAGGAAACTGCACGAAATTAATTGTTAATTTCCCATATATTACATACCTGATCACAATTCTTCACTTCAGAAAGGGTTTCTTTATTTTCCCAAAATAGCAATGATGTAGAGGAAGAAGATGGGTTAGTTGATGCTGGACTTCGATTCTCTAAATCCATTATAAACGTACATCTGAATATTGAAAAATGAAACTCAAATGTCATATGATATATGTACATATATCATATAGTAATCTGTGAACATCATATAAACAATTCAGAATTAAATATAGTATGCAGAGCACCTTTTTCTGAATGATTAAACATCTTTGATATCAAGATTGAAAAGGTTTTTCGTCGCATTAATGGTAGTTGTAAGTATGATACAGTATGAATATGGTTTTAAAAAAGACTTAGCTATAATAATCAGTTAAAAATCATGAAATATTTGAATAAACGAAAAGGAAATAAGGAATTATGTTATTAGAGAGCATACTATTCAATTTCTTAACTCTGAAAAGTTGAAATATTAGAACAATTGGTGAACCGATATTTTATTCAAAGTATGACGACATCTGGTTAGCATAGTCACCCCATAAACTGCATTTAAGTTGTAACCCACTGCCCAAAAAATATGTACCGCATGTTGTTAAATATAAATTGTGGGGCAGAGAAATTAAAAGGCCATAATAACTAACCTTTCATACTGTAAGACAATTTTCATCCTCGAATTGGAACTACCCAATGCCTCTGGAGGTTATGAGAAAAGTAAGTATCCAATAATTTCTAAGACATATTACAAAAAAGAAAAAGCACGATAATGTTAGATAATAGTTTATAAAATCATTCCATAATATTCTGTATTGATCAATACATAATATTTAAAAGCATTAATCTTAGGTGTCAGGAATCTTAAGAAACATCTACCTATTAAATGTTTCTCTCGAACCCTTCTCTAAATTATGTCTTCGAAGGAAGTAAAATCGAAACAGAAATGTAGCAGCGGCGCATCACAAGGCCGGACAGGCGTTGTTGATGTGAATAGTGATAGACATGCAAGTCTACTTCCTAAATAAGTACCTTGATTAACATCTATTTGACAGTTCTCTATGAAATAGCACATGCCTTCATGCAATATATTTCTGAACATAGATATAATTTGACGCCCAGTAACTGTACAATGTATCTTTGTTTTCTGCAGAAATAAAGATCTAATAATGTCAAAAATATAAAGACATATCAATTTAGTTGATAAATTTGTCCTATACTTGAAACGAGAATATAAGTGAAACAACATAAATATAAAATTCATTCTAGTATGAATTTAAAATTCACCTGTAAATCACCAAGAATCATATCAATCGCAACAACATCATTGGAGTACCTAGATGTTGTGTTGGACCACAAATTCAGAATACGCACTTATATCTTCAATGTCTCATCGGTATCAGGTGTGATATCATTCAAAGGGGTAATAGATCGTGACATCTTGGTAATAATGTGATGTATTTTTTTGTAGAAAGAGATAATAATCAGATATATTGAGATTCATAATATCATACAGAAATAAGATGAGCAGAACCAAACATTGAAAATTTAACATATAATTTGACAAATACCTCACACAATCTATCAAATATTTCTTTATACACAATATTTTGCGTTGATTCATGAGTTGTGGGATTATTATCACCAACTACTATTTTCAAACCTAATGGTGATGTGACTCTACATAGAGAAACATATAATTGACCATGACAAAACACAGTTTTTTAAAGATATAGCCCAACAGTAGATAGTGATTGTCCTTGACTTTTGTTAACAGTCATAGCATAAGAAATAGTCAAAGGATATTGTCTTCTTTGCAGTTTGAAAGGCCATCGATAGTCGGAGTGTGTCATATTTAATCTTGGAATGAAAGCAAGATCTCCTGAATTACAACCACAAAATATTCTTGCTCCGATGACATGATCTCCCAAATGCGTGATAATCATGTGAGTCCCATTATAAAATCCCATAGACTGATCTACATTTCGAAGAAACATGATAGGTACCCAAATTTTGAGTGTAATCTTATGGGAACCCATCCCTGAAACATTAATCCCATTTAACATATCATAAGTGTAAATGTTTTCTGGCCTATCGGTATCAAAACTTGCATCACAAACTGAATCTAAGCTGAAATAATCTTTGCATTCAAAACTGGTGAGGGACATCATGTACGCATTTACTTCTTCAACAATATCCCGAGTTGGAGTTAAGATGGAACGGTCTTTAAGATAATTAATATCAGCATGGTTACTCATGAAGTTGGGATAAGTATGCTCAACAACTTTACAAATAGGATCTGTAGTCCAAGCAAGAAGATATGCATATAGGATTGGAATTAAAGTTTCACCATCATTTTGTTCTGTAATGCGACCTTCACCAATATCTAAAGTCCATTTGGAAAATTGAAGAAGCTCATCTGAAACTATATCAGAATTGGAAAACAATCTCATGGTCCATGTCAGTTTCAGAACACGACAAATTTGCCATAAATATGAAGAACCTATACTTGAAAAAACTATATCATTTCTGTTTCCACCTAGTACGACAGTTAGTATTTTACTGAAATCCCCACCGAACACAACTGTTATTCCACCGAATGGAAAGGTTCAAGTATTCTCATTTTTATTGACATTATATCTTTTAAAGTACGATCAAGGGCTTCAAAGCAATGCTTATGAGTCATTGGTGCCGCATCCCAAATAATTAGCATTGTTAACAGTAGAAGATCTGCGACATCACTGCCTTGTTGAATATTGCAAACAGAATTTTCAGAAATAGATATAGGAATTTGAAATCTAGAATGTGTCGTCCTTCCACCAGGTAGCAGTAATGATGCAATTCCACTTGATGCAACTGCCTGAACAATATTACCTTCAGACCGTAGTAAAGATGTCAATACCTTCCAAATGTAAGTCTTACATGTGCCTCCATGACCATGCAAGAAAAAGAAACCACCGGCGGATGCAGTTAACAAAGACATAATTGTAGTCATCACATCGTTTTGTTCATCAGTAAGATGACTTTCCAAATTAATATACTCATTCCAAAGGCTGTCTCTGTTATGATTTAGTTCATCAGCTACTAAATGATTTCGTTGAGAGACAATATCCGAATCTGGAACCGGCATTGGTGGAAAAGCATGAAGAGATCGACAATCCTCTGTAGTATATTCTCTATTTCAAGCAAAGAATACATTTGTTTTTTATGATCCGTGAGTGTCAAATCTATATAGAATCATGAAATATTTTTATTGAAGTATTATAATTGATTCATAAAAAAGTAAAAGTTCAATGAACAATAGCTACATAGATCACATTGTATATATTGAGAAATTTGACAACACATACCCGGCATTTGAAGCCTATTTTGTTGCGCATAGAGGATGTCTTCACTGAGGAGCACCCATGTTTCATGCCACACAATGTCTGGGCGGGACATATTGTTTGAGAACAAAATGCTGGCAAATAGTATGCGCATAGAATTTTCTGTAGCCCAAGATGACACCTTCTTTATTGCTTCAATAAATTCACTGTCATCAGCAAGAAGTCCCGATGCCGAACATGCTTCACGAAAAGTACCATGGATAATATTGTTCACAGTTCTTATACTTTCAAAATAAGTTGCACCTCTGATCTTTGTGAGCATTAATCGTAGGTAATAAAGCTCTCCAGTTGTCGGTGGAACATAATAAAGTCTGCCAAGTCTAAACCCCTTCTTTCTTGGACACCATCTTTTTTCTTGTTGGTGGAATACAAATCTAGTTGGATATTCTGCGAATGAGAGAAACCATCCTTCAGGGTAAGCAATATTAGCTTGAAACCAAGCCGTAAGCATTGAATCAGTAATTTTACTCTTACTCAGCACATCCTCAATATGATCAGTGTTAGTGTACGTAAAAATATTCTGGCCTGGTAAATGGAAATTTAACCTTTCAACCAGAGGATATCTATAGTGGATATCATATGAAAATATCCTCCATGCAGCCTCACAAGGAGAGATGTACCGACAATCATAGTACATTTTAATCTCATCAACATTATTGGATGACTATGCTGCACTTTTAGTTTCATAAAAAGATGTCGTGACACGATCATTACCTTTGCTAATATACTTAAACAAATATTTGATGGAAGTTGATTGATTACAAATTTCTATATTCAGATGAGCTTGATACTTCATTAGCAAGAAAGGATTATACGGTACGACAAACCGATTATCCAATGGGACACCATTTTTCACGATCATGTTTCCATCATTTTTTCATCAGTATAGAACATACCCATCATCATCAACTGCTGTACTTTCAACAAATTTTTTTGGAAAAAATTTAGTACACTTTCCATTTTTCATACAAGGTGATTGCCGATTTGAATTACCACAAGGTCCATGCATCCTAAACATATTAACAGCCTCATGAAGTTTTGGGAAGTAACATTTGTTTGGAACTTCAGCAGAAACACATTTGTCAATGCAGACAGGAGTACCTACTTTGCTCTCTCTACATAAAAACAGCAAAATGTGTACATGAGGTAGTCCTCGTTTCTGAAATTCCACTGTACGAACAACTTCACAGAATATAATGATATAAATGACATAGTTCAACAACATATTCAGTAGTTAATATAAATTATGTATTATAAAATAATCTGTATTAAAGCAGGTACCTGCTCGTGACTTTCCAAAGAAACACCTGTCTCGTAAATCTTTCATCAACTGGTAAACCTTAATATTGAAAATTCTGGATAAAATTTGCGGACAATATGAAGGTCGAAGATTGTTAGATGATACAAATCTTGTGATCTCAGGCCATAGTGGATTGCATGTAAATGTTAAAAACAAATCTGGATACCCTTCCCAATTTCATATTGACATAGAATCTTGGTAATTTTGAATAATATATCTGGGACCACCGGTAAATGAAGATGGTAAAATGATACGCTTCCAACATGCAGACCCATCACGGTCACCTCATAGAAAAGCATCTTGAAACCCATTGTACAACTCAACCCTCAAGAATTTTTGATTGAAGTGAATGAAGGATTGTCTCTGAGACTCTATCATTGTATATGCATCAACAATAAACTGTTGCAACAGTCTTCTCGAAAATTGTAATATTGACCTATCACTCGAACGACACTGCAAGTGATAGGATAAGTATTCATGCATTGTAACATTCCGAACCTTCGTACATGTACTCATAGATGTAGATCTATGTAAAATTGTGTCTACGTATCCATCCTGACCATTTGTGAAAATAAGTGGATATTTCAATGGAAGGTACAAGGGTTGATGCTCATCAATCCGCTGCAAATCACCACTTATGTTCTAAATAATAATATCTCTGTCGCAGTTGAGATCTTCAATGTCACCGACAATAAGCATCGCAATATCAGAAGCTGTAAGCAAGTTTTATGTCATTGCATCTATTTGTCTTCTCTTGAGAAGACGCAAATTTTAGTTTGCATGTTCTTGACGATCAAGAACATCCTTTTCACATCTGAACTGACGAGCTAAAACATTTGTTTCATGCAGCATTTTTTGTAAGTTAACAACAACATTATAATTGACTTCTGTGTTTGAATTTTCTCCGTCATAACTGCAAAGTGAATTAAGTTTCGAATGAAGTGAAAATATGACAGTCACATAAACGTGGTAACTGACATATTAAATTTTACCTGACATTCAGAATCCTATTTTGAGACTCGTTTGCAGAATCGTAAACATATAATTGGGCAAACCTAGGCGGTTGTCCCTCAGGAGGACACAAACTACCTATGCAATGGTTGTTTTGTCCATTCAATATGAATGTAGTTGGAGCTCTTCCATCATTGAATGATCTATCAACCTTACCACCCATTGACGTGAATGCAAACATATAATTGTAAATATGCATATATTCCTGGAATCCTCTTGCCTCAACATAGTTTTGATCAAAAACCAACGTTTGAAGGTATGGAGGGCAGGACGGTAGTAATTTCAAAGAGACTTTACCATGGGCGCAATATATAGAAAATCGTGGGTTGTCTTTGGTGCTGCCTTTAATATTTCTCTCATAAAACCAAAATATAAAACCATAGTGTTGACAAACATTTGAGGGATCTCCACTATTCAAATATTCTGCAGGTAAATAATG
This sequence comes from Viscum album, assembly GCA_963277665.1. Taxonomy (NCBI): domain Eukaryota; kingdom Viridiplantae; phylum Streptophyta; class Magnoliopsida; order Santalales; family Viscaceae; genus Viscum; species Viscum album. The sequence goes on along the minus strand of OY728146.1, from coordinate 928,137,002 downwards.
GTTAAATGAATGGTGTTAATAAATTTGGAATTATAAATTATGAAAAACTGTCAGGACCTGAATAACAGTAGTTAAAGATATGAATAGTATGGTGACCTGCAGCTTCTGCAAGTTGAAGTTGATGCATGCTTTCTGCTGCAATGTTTTGATTTGGTTAGTAAGAAAATTCATACGCAATTCCTGCATAGTAACAAATGATTACTTATTTGGTCAAACCTGAAAACTCTCTCCGATGATTAAATGAAGAATTGATTTCATCGGTAGTTACATATCTTTCTGAAATGACATGAGTCAATTTAGATGACACATATTTTTGAAGTCTAAATAATGCATTAAAAGTACATGGAAATTCAGATTCATAGGAGATATATATCTATAGATTCATAAAGAGAATACAACATGATTATAATATACAACACAACTGGGTCAGAAAAATATGCTTCTTTACCGGTAGTTGAAGATGTAAAACAGTATCTGTTTTAAACATAGTATGAAACATATTACACTAAGTCATATTTTAAGATCATCTGAAAGCGTGAGTTGTGCTTACTCTGATAATGTGTCACGAGCAGGGTAGCTGGGAATATGTCCCTCAATCGTTCTACCTACAAGAAGTAATGTAAACATAGTATATTTTTTCAATACATGTGAGACAAAACGTGAAATAGTTCACAAAAATACGCTGATGGAGTAGATACCAGAAGAGTCATAATTTTCTTTATTAGAAGATGATATATGATTTCTCTTGCTACCGGGTGTAGATCTTAATGATGAAGCTCCATGATGAGCTGTCAATGATAGTTAATATTTGTCAAACTATAGAATGTTACAACATAGTAACAAAAAAATATTTAGTCAATGTTCATTTATAGCTTAATATAACAAACCATTCAAAGACATTGGTGACAATGAAATGCCTGAACCTCCTGTGGTGAATAGACAGGATATCAACAAAAGTGTAATGATTAGATTTAATTTTAGATTGAAACGCTCGGATACTCTCTTGAATTAAAGTTAATATGGTTATTAATCCCATTTCTAAGTCTTGTTTGAAAAGTATTTGGCGAATAAGATCCAGAATGTAGAGTCCCGGTCAGTTCAACAGTAAAATGGGTAAATCATATGAGATTATTCACATTTAATTTATTTATTATATCTGAAAATCTTAGTAATATAAAAAGTACTGACCATTTGTACGAATAGGTGAAAGAGGTATGCGTGCTCCTTTGCTCAAGTCAGAATTCAATTGCATAGTGTCAAATGTTGCAGTAGAAAATAGTTCATGGGAGCTCATCGGTGATTTTACTGAAATGTTACGAACATGTAATTCAGTAAGTTAGTTCATGGAATGTTTATAAGGGAATACACTAATGTTGTACCGATTTGTCGTTCTCTCATATGAAATCTTATTTTCAACCTTGCATCTCGAGATGCTAACGGCGTATGCATCTTTGTTTCGATGTCTTTATGTTGAATTGTCATGTTTTACAATCCAAAGGAATGATGTTTATGGGTATGTACATTCAATTTAAAATATATTAATTATACAATAGACAGAGAATGCATGTTTGAATTATATATGATGTATGTTGTAAATGTAATTCAAACATGCAGTGTACTATGGTTTTACTTAACCGTAGTTACACCAACACGAAAACGAATATCTATTTTATACAGAAATGATACATCTGAAACAACATATTCAAATAAGTAGAATGCACTATGGGAACACATCTGCAAAATGGTTTGAATGAATACATTGGAGGGATATTAAGGTCATGTTATGTAGTGAAGAAGGATGATCCAGCGACTAAGTATTCTGTTGTATTGTGATTTCAATGAACAACAGTTATACCAACATCAAAGATACTATATACATTAAAGACAAAAAAATCAATGAAATCTCATTATTGAAAGTCACATATGGTAGTAAGAGGAACCCATAGATAAGAAATGTCATGTAAATTTATTAAACGACACTTATACCTCTAATAACGAAGCATGCATACAGTATACAGAAATGAATTACATAAAAGTAGAATTTTCAAATAAAAATTATGCTATACTGAAATTGACTAGAGTTGAGGGAGTTGGGAAGGGGTAGGTGGAGTCGGGGAGCTGGGAAGGGGGAGGGGAGGCTGGGCAGTGGAAGGGGGAGGGATGGTGCTGGGCAGGGGAGGGGGTTGGGCAGGGTGTGGGGGGAGCTGGGCAGTGGGAGGGGCTGGGCAGGTGCAGGGGGAGGCGGGGAGCTGGGCAGGGGGAGGGGAGGATGGGCAGGGATAGGGGGAGGGATGGAGCTGGGCAGGGGGAGGGGGGGAGCTGGGCAGGGGGAGGGGGGAGCTGGGCAGGGGGAGTGGGCTAGGGGAGGGGGCTGGGCAGGTGCAGGGGGAGGTGGGGAGATGGGTAGGGGGAGGGGGAGGGATGGAGCTGGGCAGGGGGAGGGGGGAGCTGGGCAGGGGGAGGGGGGAGCTGGGCAGGGGGAGTGGGCTGGGCAGGGTCAGGGGGAGGGGGCTTTGCAGGGGAGGAGGGCCCGGTAGATGGGATATAGTATACAAAAATGATTTCCTCGGATGGTTATTGATGATTCTTTAAACAGTGAAGATGAATGAAAGAGATTGAGTGAATAGTTTCTATACCTCACGAAGCACTGTCCTATTAATGCATTGAAGTATAGTCATAGCACCATGAAAGAAACAGGTGTAAAATAGACTGAAGGTAGACAACATAATATGTAGTCAGAATGTATTATAATATAATGCATTAATAGGTCAAACCAACACAAAAAAGCATATGATGTATGTTGTAAATATAATTCAAACATGTAGCACACTGTGGTTTTAATGAACGATAGTTACACCAACACGAAAAAGAATATCTATTTTTTACAGAAATGATACATCTGAAAACAACATATTCAAATAAGTAGAATGCACTATGGGAAGACATCTGCAAAACAGTTTGAATGAATACCTTTGATGGATATTGAGGTCAATTTATGCAGTGAATAAGGATGCTCCAACGACTAAGTATTCTGTTGCATTGTGATTTCAATGAAACACAGTTATACCAACATCAAAGATACAAATATACATTACAGACAAAAAATCAATGGAATCTCATTATTGAATGTCACATAAGGAAGTAAGAGGAACCCATAGATAAGAAATGTCATTTAAATTTAATAAACAACACTTATACCTCCAATAACAAAGCATGTATACTGTATACATAAATGAATTACTTGAAAATAGCATTTTCAAATAAAAATTTTTCTATACTGAAATTGACTGGAGTGGAGGGAGTTGGGCATGGGTAGGGGGAGGCGGGGAGTTGGGCAGGAGGAGGGGAGGCTGGGTAGGGGCAGGGGGAGGGATGGAGCTGGGTAGGGAGGCTGGGCAGGGGGAGGGGGACCTGGGCAGTGCTAGGGGGCTGGGCAGGTGCAGGGGGAGGCGGGGAGCTGGGCAGGGGGAGGGGGGATGGTCAGAGGGGATATAGCATACAAAAATTATTTCCTTGGATGGTTATTGATGATTCTTTAAATAGTGAAGACGAATGAAAGAGATTGAGTGAATATTTTGTATACCTCAGGAAGCACTGTCATATTAATGCAATGAAGTATAGTCAGAGAAACATGAAGGAAACAGGTGTAAATTAGACTGAAATTAGACAACATAATATTCAGTCTGAATGTATTATAATATAATGCATTAATAGGTACCCATAAATGGGTTGCAGTTGTAATTGTATTCTGTATAGTGGATAGTAAGGTGACTTTAATATATGTTGACAACAAAAACTGCAAACCAGAAACAGATGTAATATAAATTATTGTGCTAATATTAGTAGCATTTATTGGAAACCTACAATTAGTGGTATGCTTTGATGTTCTGTAAAAGGAAGCATACATTTATGGAATCATAAGCCTTAATGTGAACTGTCCTATTGATGTGAAAACCTGCTGTATAAACGGAAATCTGGAATAAAATAAGTAATTCAGACCTTCTTCACTATAAAAATTTGGACAATATATTTTCATATATCAATGGATAAAGACAGATGCAAGATTTCACCACAACATGAGTTTATAGACAAATAAATTTATGGAATGAAACAAAATATTAAACAAATCAACGGGCCAGAATTGAGAACTTACTATTCAGACAGGTCAAAAGAAAAATCAAGAAAACTTACACTACAAAGATCGAAGTATATATATTATTCAAACCCTTAGATATATATTGATAAAGAAACTGTAATTACAAGTGTACCCCAACGACGACGCTCACATATACCTCACCAACATTCGGTCCAATTTGGACTCCTTGCCGACAACCGTACTCAACTATAGACAGAGCTCGCAGAGGTGGAGGTGTGGAGGTGGAGGCAGAGAGGAGGAGGATGATCGGGAAGGGGACCAGGAGATGGGAATCGCGGAAAGGTTCGACATTGGGTAGTCACGGAGAGCTACGGGAACCTAGGAGATATCCTGATGGGACCGAAGGAGGAGCACGCAGAGGTGGAGGCGTGGTGACGGAGGCATGGAGACAGAGGCGAGGAGGCTTAGGAAGTTCGGGAAGGTGACTAGGAGAGGGGACTCGCGAAGAGGCTGAGGCCAGCGGGAACCCTAGTAGAAACCCGACCGAAAGGAGGTGGAGCGCGGGAGGGGGAGACGGAAATGTGTTGCGGGATGGGTAATTGGGAGAAGAGGAATTGGGATAGTTGGGTGACGTGGAACATTGAAATGGTGACACGTAGGCAATGAGAAAGCCAATTTTAGTATAGATCATATATATCTCACTTTCTTTAACATTTTCCTAATTTATACATTACATCTCTTATAAAAATAACAAAAACATAAGAAATAGAAGGTATATTTTCATTGAAGACTAATTACATAATAAACGTATTCTAAAATAATTTTGAAAATTTATCTATAGTCGAAGTATTTTAAAACCCCTTCTATAGTTCACATAAGTTATATATATCTTCATAAAATTTGTAATTAAAACATAAGAAATGGGTAATATAAATATCTTTGTAAGGGTAAGAAAATTTGATAATAATCATAGGTTAATAGTGAGAATTAGATTGGAATATGGGAAGGAGAATGTAAGGAAGGACCACATACATAAAATATAGAATTAATACCCAATAAAATAAAGATGGAGATCATAAGAATTAAAAAAATAAATAAGTAAATTAAACCATAGGATAATATAATCATAAACATGTGGAAACAAAATAAGATATGACATCCTAAAAATAATTCAAGGGTCACTACGAATACCATCATCATAATAGAGACAAAGTCCAATTGTGGACTAGGTTCAATCCTCATTTCCATAAACATACAGGAAACAATTCCCACGGTATATTAGGTTCACTCCTTAAACCATTACATTAAATCTTGGGAGATATTAAGTTTTACTTAATACATTTGAGGGATATATAATTATGATCCCATGCATCACATGACATATTGTGTTTAGGTTAACCACTTGTGCATAATACATGGTGTATCATAAGATAGAAATGCTACACAATGAATTAAAGGTCAGTACAACTCTAGTCTCACTCTATCCAAATATAAATTTTTATTAATCCACTTTATGTGAAAGTGGGAAACCATAGTTCACAACGTAGAGACCACTATGTACTAAAAGAGATCACAGAATTATTAAACACAATGATAAGATTATTTGAGTCAAACAATCTAAAAAACTACTAGTGAAGAGTACTAACCTGACTATTTGGATCTGGCATGATAAGTTCTTCATGGTAAGAAACCAATCTATCTATTGATTTGATGAATTCCTCCATGGTGATTTTTTCTTTCTTGAAGCCTTGGGTGATGATTCGATCTTTCTTGTCTATCCATGCTTCTTTCTCCTCTATGACCTCAACATGTAAACTTCTTTTATATATTCATAAAATATTAAAAGAAAATATAAACACCTTGGAGGAATAAGTATATACCAGATAAAACCAAAAAAATGAAGTAGGTTTCATATTTATTATTGAACACATAACTAACATAATCAAATAAAAAAGGGGCTTTGAGCTGCATCTCTCCATTGACGCTCTCCTCTAGGGTTCCCTGGTGAAGCCACCGTGTGGGGAGGTTGGTGTTCAACTTCTTCGGCATCGTCTCCCCAATCCCTACTTCCTTAGAGTCTTGTACACTCTTGGTTATATTTTCAGGGATGTGTTACTCTTATGTTATTGTTTCAGGTATGATGTTAGTGGCATCTCTTGGTCAGGTTGGAGCCTTAGTCGGTGCTTCTCAATTGTGGCCTCCTGATTCTCGCTGCTCCGTTATTTGGTTCTGGCACATTGCTCTCATAGTTGGTTCACTTAAATGTTTACATGGGGGATTTAAGATGTGAGGATAGATTAGATATAAGGGGAGATTCCGGTGTTGGAATAGATTCGGGATACAGTGGTGTTTTTTTCTATTGTATCTGATGAATTGGGGGATGGTCTAGCGATGGTTGTGGCCTCTTCACCATTTTCATTTTCAAGATTTTTTTTTCCTAATGACCGTTCCATGGGATGGTTTCAGATCCGGTGATGAAAGAGGGTTTCTTGTGAGTTCTTGGTACATTTCTCTGTGGCTCTGACCTGTCTTTCTATGGATACTCTCTCTGTCAGATTTGGAGGAGTGGTATCCATATGGTTTATGGTTTGTTGGATGAGTTTTTCGGATTTCTAGGCACTTACTACGTCATCTCAATCCTAGTGATGTTTAGGTTTACGGTGTCGGCTCATGATGATGAGGAGGGTGTGTGGTGTTGATGACCACGAAAAGGATGAATAGTTCTTCTACGGTTCATTTATTTTGGTCACCGGCTCTAACAGTGGGCATAAACGATGACAATTTCCAAGGTGATGATGATTATGGCCCTTTTCAAACTATGATGGTGATGGTGGTGGTTTTGGTTTTTCAGACCTCAATAGATGTATTAGAACTTAGCAGTATGTTCTCGAAACATTCTGGTTATTCCCTTTAAAATTTTAAATTCTATTTTTTATATTTGATGTTTGGATTTTGTATAGTTATTGCTTATCCTTTAAAATATGATTCTTTAAAATGGGAAAGAATTGAATTTTCAGTCATTGAACACATAACCAAATAATAAATAATAATGACTACCAATTGAAGTTGGAATTAAATAATTTATAATATTAATTATTTAAAAGGATACATATGTCTTCAAAATGTAATTCTATTATGTATAACTATTGAGAAAGATCTCGATAAGAAAGAATAAAAATGAACCACTTAAGAGGAGATTCTTTGAAATAAGTAAAGGATTTTTTAAATATGATAAATTATAATACCATAATTGTTCCAGTTGGGTTATAAATAAAATATGGATATTTTTTAGATGCTATTAATGGTTTAAAAAATATAGAGTTGTTTCAAGAAATGAGATGATAAATTTCTCTTAAATTATGTTTAATTAAGACTTATACTTTTGAAGGGAAATAAAAACCAGTATAACCTCAGCAATGAAAAGTATATTTTATAAGGAAAATATATCACATAAATATATACAAAATTTAATAACTTCATGAGAATAATATAGACTAAAATAGAGAAAAAAAGATAACATGAAACTAACAAGTAACAAGGATGGTACGAAAGTTCCCTTACATATTTAGAAATATTAAAATAAAAAACTCCTTAAATTATAAATAGAATTAATTTGAAGTAAAAATAACATAAATAAATATAATCCATCAAGTTGTATATCTAATTGGAAGTATACTTACTATTTAAAATATTTTAGTGTCATAAAATAAAATATGTCACAAAGAATGAAATCATGTGAGAAAACCCATACCTCGTGTCAGAAAGTGTTCTGTATTTATGCTTATATTCATAAGTAATTATATTTTTTTCATTATATATATACCCAAGAACCATGTTTATCTATATTTAACTATATAAATTCTACCTATTCTGTTTTATTTATTTATTTTTAATATATTTTCCGTTTATGTTGGTTACTTGATGTTGTTTAGTTAATTTCTTTGTAACAATTTTGGTTTGTTGAATATGGTCATTGGTATTGTAAAATAACTTCATGATATTAAAAATTATGGAGGCTTATTTAATTTATTATTCCACTAATACAATTATTATAAAATTTCAACAACTATCCAAAATAAATACAAATTTAGGAAGGTTCCTTCGTAAGTCAACTTGAAGTGGTAAAATTTACTATGACTATTTCATGTTAATCACACATATAAAATGTGAAATATTTTTATTTTTGTATATTAATGATGTTAAAAATATCATATTACTTAAATAAATATCCTTTTTACCTAAAATTTATTTTTATGATGGAAAATTGAACGTTTCATTCACGGAGGTGTTAGTCTGCGCACGAACATGATGGAATTTTCTCTTTTCTTAATAATTTTGGAAGAAGTTTAAAATAGGTATTCAAATAGTATAAAAACAATAAATAAAAGTAAAAAAGATTTTATTATCATATGTTTGTGGATATATTTGATATTATGGATTTATGTGAATAAATAATCAATAGAATTTGGTTTGAGTGCATTACTTCTCCCTAAGAAGTTCTCTATTAGGTAACTATTTAAGACTTTTTGGCTTGGTATTATAATGAGACCAAGGAAACCAAGGAATAGAGAGGTAATTTATGAGATATTTGGGTAGATTTTTTGTTGTTCCAAGGCTTTTCATGGGTTGACGAAATAGAGAGGTGGATGCCCCTATTTAAAAGTAAAAAAGGGGAATTTTGTAATATCTCATTATTTCTCAACAATATCTTTCCATTATTTTCGACTAAAGGCAAAAAAATTGTCCAATAATATTTTTCATAATGATATAATATAGATAATCACTCTATAATATAATATCAAATATGTTTTTCACATGTTTTAACCACTTTTACTATGTTAAATCACTTTTACCCTAATTTACACTTGTAATGGTAAATCCAATTTCTCATACAAAATCTAATTTTTGTACCCATAATAAAATTAATTTTTTTTCATTAATTTTAACATTTTGATTTTAAACATTTGAATAATTTCATAAAATAAATTTTATAATATATAGTGAAATTAATTTGACTATAAGCATGCATACCATGTAAGACCCATTTCTTAGAAAAATTTCATCTTTTCATTGAAATTTAAATGTTGGAAAATATTATCAATATTTTTTATTTTAATGAAATTTATTTTTTATTATAAAATATTTTATTTTGATTTAAAATCAATCCAATACAAAATTTCACTAAAATAGTTTTTAATAAAATGAAATGAAAAATATACTTTTCTATTACAATTAAAAAATTTCTTTTGATTTATAAGGTTAAACATAGGTTTTTATAAATCTGAAAATGTATACTTAAATTTTATAAAGTAATTAAATAATTAAATCGAATGTTTTTATCAAATTATATGTCTCTCTTATATTCTAATAAGGTAATAAAAGCCCTCATTTTAGAAAAAAACTTTTTTCACTATTCATAAAAAAAAATTAATTTTATAAAAATCCAAAAAATTAAACCTATTATTTTTTTCCCATATAAATCCAAAAATGGCGATATTTTTATTATATTTAACTTATATAATTTATAAAAATTAATTTTAAAATATTAAATGTATAATGAATGAAAACAATTCTTTGAAAAATATAACTTATGTTCTAAAACATAAAATATGGATTGATAAATTAAAACCAATATTTTTAAAATTATGAAGTAACTTATAAAATAAATATTTTGTCTTATAAAAATGTTTCATTAATTTAAAATTTATACATATATACTAATAATTTCATAAAATTCATATTATTTATAAAAATTAGATTTTGTAATATTCACCTTAGTATCAATATTTTTAGAAAAAATCCCAAAAAATTCATGTTAAACAAATAATAAAATTATAAATATAAAATTAATATTTTATATTAAATTATTTTTTATAATTTTCTATTTTACCAATTAATTATAATTATTAAATTTAATTAGAACCTATTTTATAAAAAAATAATTTTTAAAACACTGTTTTTTCTTAATCTAAATCTCTATGAAATAAAAATAGTTATGTCATTAATAAAAAAAATATTACATTTTCTTTCAAATCTTCATTTTAAAATAATATGTTTAGTTTTCTTTAATAAAAATTAACCCACATAAAAAAAATTAATCAAAAAAATGAATTAAGTAAATTAATATAAAGTAACCATAATATATAAATATATAAATTAATATATTTTATAATTTTGTTACTAATATTTAAACCTACTAATTTAATGGCATGGTTTTAATGGTCTTATTGTATCACCATTTCATTTTTGTTCGGTTTTTCATGTGGAGTAAGGATTTGAACATATTTTAGTTAATCGGGTTTAAAAAATATATTCTAAATAAACATTAAATTCTCCCAAATTAAATAAATTGTTTCATGAGAATTTAATTTCTCACTTGATAACAAAAAAAATTAACCGTATCTCATGATATTATTATCATATAGATATACACCTTTCAAACATAGGAAACATATCTTTCTTCCTTATAATAGGATTATACTTAATATTGAGTTTTTATCACCTTTTTATTCATGATCCTTATGATATTTATAATCAATACACTTATTACATGATTTACATCAAAATGGTATTAATAATCATTCATTCATTTATATACTAGCTTTGGTTGATATGAAATGTGATCTAGTTATTCAAAATAATTATTCCCCAAACTGTAAAGAACCAATCCTTTTATATAATCACATTAAATTTATCTAAAGTAAGAATAATAATATTTTCATGAATCGCATTTCATTAGAAATTAACTTGGGATACAATATCAATACGTCTATAATTATTATTTTATAGTTTTAAAATTAGGGTTGTGATTTAATATTCTTAGAAAAAATTATTATTCCTTCTAGGGTGGTTAGAAAACATTCAAATACTATGAAATTGGTATTATAGGGTCTTTATACCTTTATATACTTCTTTCATGGCCTACTTTATTTGGTGGAGTTGTTAAATTTTTCATAGAGGTCCTTGATGTCTATTATCCTTGGTATTCTAGGGTCAAAGAATTTATTTTCATAGTGACCAAGTTCATTTTATTTTATGCATTATAGTTTAGGTGGTGTATTAGTTAAGACCTTAGTAAGATCAACATAATTGGTCAGCCTATTTATATCTCTTTAATAGTCACAAGTTTGATAGAACATATTTTCACACTTGAAACATTTTCTTTTTCCATTTGAGATAATCCCATTGGTTCTTCCTCCCATATTTTTTTTGATGATGGAAATTAAATAATTTTTCATTCATTATCTTCTTCACTTATACTTCCACGAGACTCAATATTTATATACTTTGGTGCACTAAAGATTTAAAATATTATAAAATGGTTAATAGTATTTCATGATTGTTTTTTTGGTATAGTTACTAGATTTAATACTCCATCTCAGAATCCAAGGGGTTGATTGTTAAAATAATCATATAATTATTCAATTCACCGAGGGTTAACTCATTTATTTCTAGTTCCATACTTCACTAAAACAACAAATATTAACATGAGTGGTGAATATTTAACATCATAGGATATTGTCATAATCAATAACACCAGAGGGGTTCATCATTAGAACTTTTTACCCTTCAAAAACATTGTGTTTTCCCATAATTTATTTAGTTCAACATATAGAAATTCTTGTTTTACCAGGGTTATCCTAAGTTGGGTAATCATATCATTCTCAAACCAGTCCATAAAATTAATAATAAAATAAATCCCACCTAGACATTTATAAAGAAAATATATTAAAAAATAATAACCCCTAAGAGTGTCAAATCTGTAATGAAATCAGGCCTCTTTGTAATGAACGTTGTTTTTATTGAGTTACTACTAAACATTACTTTTCCAGGTTATTACCCTAAGGTACATTTATTCCAGAGCTTATATCCCCTTGTAGCATCTAGTCTAGGATTTCATTTCTAGGGAAGGCACATACACGAAACTTTACCAATACATTATGTTAATATCTTCTACTTATTCTTATCCCTTATACTAATCCTTTGGTTTTCTAATAAATATATATTATCATTTTCCCTAAAAATAACTAAATTAATCCTATGAAAAAACTAAACCCTATAATGATATCGAATATAGTTACCTAAGAAAAATATATCTTTATTTTTACATCATTTCTGTTATTAATACATTACATATCACATTAAAATGAAAAAAAATCATAAAATAGAAGGTTAAGTGTCTTTTCGGAGTAATTATATAAGAAACTTAGTCCAAAATAATTATAAACATTTATCCATGATAAATGTACTCTAAATACCCTTCTAGACATATCACACATTATAATTATATTTATAAACTATGTAAGGTAAACATAAGAAAGGAATGATCTCAAACACCCAGTATACAAAATACATAAGTGATAACAATCAATGTTCAAAATTGGTCATAGGATAAGCATATGGTAAAGAGAATGTAATCAAGAAACACTGATCAAAAATAAAAACTTCATAGACAATAAAATTAATCAGATAATCTTAATCATATAAATGTGAAAAAATAAAATAAAATCATTATTTAATTGAATAATTAACATGTGCAAATGATATAAGACATGATATCGTATACATAAGTCAAGGGTCACTCTTATAACCACCTTCATAAAGGGGAAAAAGTCCCATGGTGGATTTGGTCCACTCCCCATTTCCATAAACATTTTGAACAATTTCCCATGGTGTATTATGTTCACTTAAAAATCCCTTAAATAATATATAATTAGATATAATTATTTACACAATGGATTTGACGGATATATAATTTTGGCCCCAACCGTCACATAACATAGTGTGCTTAGGGTAACCATTGATGAACCATAAAAGGAGTCAATTGAGATGGAAACATTAAAAAATGCATTGGAATAATATATAATTGTAATAACACCTATCATATAATGAAAATAATAAGATATTCTTTCACCACATGTGTTAATGAAACCACACATTAAGCATAATCAGGGTAAAACCCATTAAAAAGAAGAAAGTTTGATAATTCTGATTCAAGAATTAACTAAAAGTTAAATCATTAGTATTTATATGATAAAAATGAATTAAATCATTTTAGAAATTCATAATTAAAAATGGTAAATAGAACATGAAAATTGATTTATTTTATAGAAAATTCATTAGAATGATTAGGATAAGAATGAATAAAAATGAACCACATGGGTGGAGGTTTTACAAAATATATAAAGGGAATTTTTAAATAAATAAAGGTCAGATTATTTTCCATAAAACCAAAATTGTACCAATTGGGTTCTAAATATGATAAAGAGGGATTTTATAAGATATAAATGAGATAAGAACTTTTTATATATGTGTTTCATGGAAAGAGACAACAAATATGAAAGTTCCCTTAAATCATGTTTACTTAATAGTGATAATATCGAACATAATTAAAACTTGTAAAGACCCAGTAATGAAATGGATATTTGAATAATTATATATTTAATTGAAATATATAAAAAATATAACCTTTTTTATAATAATAATGTGTAAAATGGGGGAAAATAATCATAATAAGCAATTGGTAAATAAAGAAAGTGGTAAGAAAGATCCCATGTGCTTTAACAAACATTCAAATAACAAATAATTGAAATAGATTGAGCATCAGGTTTCAGTTAAATAAAATTATTTAATAAAATAAATGATATTATATATCAAATTTTTAGTATTCATTAACATCCCATGTTCTTAAAAGTAAACACTTCTCGATAGCGTAAAAGATATGCCACATCAAGCTTAAACGGACAACTAAATAATATTATTTAAATTATACCATTATAAAATAAAAATTATAATGGTGGGGATAAACATGATTAAATTTATCATGAAAATATAGTTTAAAATGTATATATATTTAATTATTTTGTGAAAAATTAATTATAAATCAATATGAAACCTTTTTTAAAATAAAATTAAATGTTTCTCTAAAAAACTTAAATGTGAAAAATTGTTTTTAAAAAATAATGAAATAATTTTTTTTAGATTATATTAATTAAAAATATATTCAATATAATTTTTTACATTATTATTATGTGTTTTCTAGACATCATATAAGATCAAATCCAATTTTACACATAAAAGGTGTAGTTTTCAGAAAATGCATTTTGGCGTTTTAATGAAATACTTATAGTATCTATAGTTTTTTACACTTTTAAAAATTCAATATGAAAAAATAAATTTTTTATTTAAATTATAAATACCAAAATTTACTTTTTTCATTTCTTGTATTTTTCTGATAAGTTTCATGTTTTGATGAATAGTAAAAAATATTGGATATTAATTAAAAACATATTTTTTTTAAATAATTTATAGTTATAAATTACATTTTCAATTGGATTTAAAGTATAATTATATCATTTATTTATTATTTAATTCAATTTATGTCATTTTAGTCAATTTCACATTGAATTTGGATAAAAAAAATTAATCATTTAAATGTTTAAACATTAAAAACTTGTTTTCTTGTTCCATCAAAGGAATTAGATTTAAATTAATTTTAATCATTTTTGTTATTTGAATTTTAACATTTGATTTATTATTTTTAATCTTATGGCCAAAATTTAGAAAATAGGATGCTTCAATTTTTGGACAATATTAACAATAACTTTAAATTTTTTTTAATTACTATAGTTAATGGTAAATTTGGAAATTAAGGTTAAAATAATTTTATAAGTGTTATAAAATTATCACAACAGTTGTCATAATTATATAGGTTAATTTATATTAAATAAAACTCTTCCTCTAGATGATTTTATGTCCTCCTAGACCCACCCGGTTGAACTTAATTCTTTAATAGAATTTTTCTATGGAAAGTGAAATTTATCATACTTAGGATTTTAATAAGTGTCACATTTTTAATATGTGTCTATTCTTAAGATATTGATGTTCCAAGGATCGAATAACAACTGAGAAGGGGGGGGGGGGGGGTGAATCAATTGTTTAACTTTTATATGTTTCAAAACATTGAGAAACTTAACCCTTTCAACCTGTTAAGATTTATTTCATTATCAACCTTTAGCAAGAAACTCAAGAAAACAATATAGGTAAATCAAGAAAGGCACACCAGATTTACAAGGTTCGTCTTCAATAAGAGAACCTACGTCCTTACCATAGCCACTCCTATGGGTCTATGGAAATCCACTATAATGAAGTAGTGAATACAACTTGAGCCAACTCATGTTGGACACCTTCTATCTCCTAATAAGAAAGATTATACTGACTCCCATCAGTTTAAAATATTTCCTTAAAGAACAAATGAGCCAAACACAAGAATAAGAGCTTTGTTAAGATGCTCTACAAATTCTCACTCCGAATCTTGAATCCGATTTTTTAATATGATTTTTCTGAAACTAATCTTCTCAGTAAGATAAGATGATTCCGCACAAGTGATCACTCCGAATCATCAATATGATTTCTTGAATCTGTTTTTCTAAAACCGATCTTCTCAGAAAGATAAGATAATTCTGATTCTATTCTTCTCAAACACTCAAGGAAACTTCTTCAAGATGGTAGGAACTTTTCACTTAGATTTCTCCTGCACTCCGCCTTTTCATGTTTTGTAAAATTTTTAAATGAGTGAATGATTTGAGCACATATTTATAGGAAACTCAGAAAACAAAGGCAGGAATCTTGAAAAACATTCCCAATTCCTCAAATCTCAAAAACTCAGCAAATATCTCACGTTTAATCTTCAATCTTTGACTTATTCAAATCTCATTAAATTTCTCTGAGATTTATGCAATGTTGAAATTCTGGTTTTCTTGAACTCTTCATATCATCCTCAGAATGATAAGGCTAGATCTTGGTTCTGATTTTAGGTTCAGGAAATAGGTTCAGGAAAACTGGTTCAGGAAAACATGTCAAGAATTTTAGGTTTAGGAAACAGACTCCAAATTTCATGTTCAGGAAGTAGACTCCAAATTTCATGTTCAGGAAGTAGACATCGAATTTATGGCTCAGGAAGTAGACTCCGAATTTCTTGCTCAAGAATTAGACTCCGAATTTCTTGCTCATGAAGTAGAATCCAAATTTCTGGCTCAGTATATAGATTCAGAATTTCTGGTTCAGGAAGTAGACTATGAATTTCTGGCTTAGGAAGTAGACTCCGAATTTCTAGCATAGGAATTAGACTTTGAATTTCTGGCTCAGGAAGTAGACTCCAAATTTCAGGTTCAGGAAGTAGGCACCGAATTTCAGGCTCCTAAAGTAGACTCTGAATTTCTGGCTCACGAAGTAGACTCGGAATTTCTGTCCAAAGAAGTAGACTCCGAATTTCTGGATCAGGAAGTAGTCTACGAATTTATGGATCAAGAAGTAGACTCTAAATTTTTGGTTCAGGAAGTAGACTCCAAATTTATGGCATAGGAAGTAGACTATGGATTCCAGATTCAGGAAGTATGCACCGAATTTCTAGCTTAGTAAGTAGAGCCCAAATTTATGGTTTTGGAAGTAGACTCTGAATTTCTGGCTCAGGAAGTAGACTCCGAATTACTAGTTCAGGAAGTAGACTCCAAATTTCTGGCTCAGGAAGTAGACTCCGAATTTCTGGCTCGGGAAGTAGACTAAAGAAACTAGTCCAGGAAACAGGTTCATGAAATAGGTTTAGGAAAACTGGTTCAGGAAAACTGGTTCTAATCATTGTATGAATTTTTCTTTGTGAAAAACATTAGTCCTCTTCACCATTTCTTCAACAGTTTTTATCATGAAAATTTTCATGATTTGTGGGAACTTTAAGATCAGAAAATCATTGATTGATTATTTTTAGAATGTTTGAGACACTTTCTAAACTTCTAACTTCTTATTGTTCAACATAATCTTCTTTAAGGGAATCTTCAGGAACTAGAAACTTCAACATTCTGTTAATCAAAAAACATTCTTCAACAAAAATATTAGTTCTCAAAAAATACAAAACTTTGTTAAACAAAAAACCACAATGTTTCTTCAACCTCCCCCTTTGGATTTGTTTACAACCCTTGTTAACAAGTTTTCACCTCTCAAAAATTTTACATATCAAGTTCTTGAATTTCACCAAAATATAGCCTTTCTCAAAATGAGTGTCCTGACACCACAATACTGGATAATGTAATGTTTTTGAAGGATTTTCATCCCTCAGTGGCAAGAAAAAATTGAAGGCCATGTAAAGATAAAATTCACCTTACTAAAACTCCCCTTCAACTATTATCTTTTTCTTTCTCACTTTTCTTTTCATCTCTCATTTTTCTTTCTCTCTCCCACATTATATGATAACTATAGCTTTAGATTCATAATACAGAACTTACTCTCCCCCTTTGTTAACATAATCTAAAGCACGGTGGGGGTAACTTCCTTATGAGTTTTAGGAACACATGGGAGGAGGCTGAACATGGAGTTCCAGCCATAGTTCAACAAACCTTTCCATTGACATTTCTTTTGTAAAAATATCAGCAATCTGATATTTTGTTGAAATATATTCTATCAAGACTTCTCCAGTAGCAGGTTTCTCTTTTAAAAAGTGATACTTTATATCAATGTGTTTGAATATTGAATTTTGAATAGGATTCTTGGAATGATCAATGGCACTTTGATTATCACACAGTATCTTAAAAGGTTTAGAAACTTTCACTTTCAAATCTTCCAGCTGAACTTTCATCCACATCATTTGAGTACAAGCCTGAGTAGCTGCAAAATATTCAGATTCAGTAGTACTTAAAGTTACTAAACTTTATTTCTTGTTATGCCAACTCACATAGCATTCCCCTAATAAAAATGATTCTCCTAATGTTTATTTTCTATCATTACAATCACTAGCCCAATCAGCATTAGTATAACCATGAAACATCATTTCATTGTTTCTCTTATATAACAGCCCATGTGAAGTTGTTCCTTTAACATATCTCAAAATCCTTTTAACTACCAACATGTGTGATTCTTGTGGATTACATTGATATTTAGAATAGAGAGTCACAGCATAAGCAATATCAGGCCAAGAAGTTGTAAGATAAAGAGGACATCCTATCAACTTTTGAAAGTCTTTCTAATTCACATTGTTCCCTGACTCATCGTTGCTCAACTTTGTGCTCACTAATATATGAGTCGAATCATCCTTTGATTCTTCCATCCCAAACTTCTATATCAATTCCTTGGCATAATTTTCATGGGACAAGAAAATGTAGTTTTCTTGTTGTTGAACTTGTAATCCAAGGAAGAAAGTTAATTCTCCCAACATTGACATTTCAAAATTTTCCTTCATCTCTTTAGCAAAATTTTCACAGACCTTTTCTTCATCTTCAGAAAAAATATATATCAACCACATAATAGATTACAATTAATGTTTTGGAGTCAACAACATTAACATACAAGTTGTTATCAAGCTTTACTTTAGAAAAATTCATCTTTCTCAACAAATTGTCAAGATTTGAATACCATGCTCATGGAGCTTGTTTCAGCCCATATAAGGCATTATTCAATTTTTAAACTTTTTTTCATCCTCATCAAGAAAAACCCCACAAGGTTGTTCAATGTATACTTCTTCCCCAATCTCACCATTTAAGAAATCTAACTTTACATCCATTTGATAAACCTTGTAATTCCGATGAGCAGCCACTGTAAGAAACATTCAATTAGTTTGCAACCTTGAAACCGGTGCAAAGGTTTCATCAAAATCCACACCTTCCACTTGTGCATACCCTTTACACACAAGCCTTGCTTTGTTTCTTGTAACTTCTCTATGCTCAATAAATTTATTTCTGTAAACCCACTTGGTTCTGATAACGTTCTTATTTGCTAGCCTTGGAACAAGTTCCATGTTTCATTCTTCTCAATCTAATCCAGTTCTTCATTCATAGCATCCACCCATTATTTATGTTGAATAGATTCTGAACTTGATTGTGGTTCTACTTTTGAGATAAGGGAATCTTGATTTTCTAATCTTAACTTCCTTCTTGTCTGAACTGGAGGCTTCTAATCCCCAATAATATTTTCATATTCAACATGTTTTTTAATGTAGGAAAACTCACATTTCCTTTCCCATCATCACTTTCAACCCTATATGACTCATCTGAGTCACTTTCACTCTGGTGGGGATTCTCTGCTTTATCTTCCTCAGTATTTGTAACAGATTTTGTGAAGGAACTTGGATTTTCAATTACCTTTATATCATATGAGTCGACCAACTTCTGTAAATGTTTGATGCAGCATTGGTAACTTCATCCATTTGGTGAATAACCCATAAATATTCCTTCTTCATCTTTCTCATCAAACTTTCCTAATTCCGGATATTTGATTTTGAGAAAGCATGGACTTCCAAAAACATTAAAGTAATTAAAAGAAGGGTTTTTGTTATACCACATCTCGTAAGAAGTCATATTGCTTTCTGGTCTCAATAAGCATCTATTTTTAACTTGTACAGTAGTGCTAACAACTTCTCTCTAAAATAATTTTGATATTTTGTATTCTGATAACATTTTTCTTCTCATTTCCACCAAGCTTCTATTTTTCCTTTCTGCTACTCCATTTTGTTGTGGAGTATTAGGATCACTATGTTGATGTTTCATACCATGATTCCATAGATAAGTTTCTAAAGCATTTCTTGTGAATTCGGTATCATTTTCTGTTCTTAACTTCTTTAAGGAAACTCCTAATTATTTAGCAACACCTCTTCTGAAGAATTTAAACATTTCAATAGCCTCTAACTTATGCTTCATGAACATGATGTTTGTCATCTGATTGAAATCATCAATAAAGGTGATAAAGTATAAATCTCATTTTGTTGATCGATGTCTCATGGGCCCACACAGATCAGAATAAATAAGCTCAAGTGGTTTGTAAGATTGATTCTCAACTCTTTTATGACTTTTATTAGTCATCTTTTATTTCTGGCAAGTAATACAAATATCTTCATCTCTTCTTTTTAGTTCCGGAAAATTTTGAACAGCATCAACTTTAGAAAGCTTACTCATGTTCTTCTGCCCAAGGTGTCCATGTCTTCACTGCCACAACTTGTATTCATCATCAGCACTCAAATAAAAAGAGTTATTGGATTCTACGATTTGAAAGATATTCCCACTGTTTCATTCTCCTTTTGTAATCACTTTTCCATTTTTCACACTTTTGAGGAAATAAGAATCCTTTCAGAAGATAAATCCTTTTCCATCATCACAAAGTTGACTTACACTAACTAAGTTATGTTTTAGCCCATTAAGAAGAAAGACATCCTTAGATTTCAGTTTCTCTGGTTCAATATCTGCCATTCATATTCCCTTAATTTTTAAGGAACTATCATTGCTGAAAGTAACCACTCCTCCATCATGACATTCAACATGCTCCAAGATTTTTATATCACCTGTCATCTGTGAGGAACAACCACTATCAATAATCCTTGTTTTGGTCCTCTTACATGATTTCAAAGATGTCTCAACAATAAAATCTCTTTCTTCAACATTTTTATTTTCAGTTTTATTTTCTTTCATTTCATAGGAAACTTGTTCTGGAAGGAGAGTCATACATCATTCGGTATGATGACCAGACTGATCACATCTTCCTCAAAATTCTTCCAAACATTCAATTTGATTCTTTTTTGGAATGTTTCTGACATCCTGAGAATTCACCTTTTCAACATTCTATGAGTACGGAAAGTTTCTCATTCTTCTATTACTATTTCTTCCACTTTTCTCAAACCTTGTTCCGGGTCGAGATAAATTGTGCCAACAATTATAAGATTAATTCCCATAGATTCCACAACACCATCAATAGCCTTAAAATATTGATTTTTTTATTAAATAATGATCTTTCTGTATAGAAACTTTTTTGAGGTTGATAACATTATTCAACTCTAGGAATCTCAGGATGTAGGCCATCTCTACTTTTGAGTGAGTTTTCTACTTTTGTAGGATTGATATCTTTCTCACATCCTTTCTCCACCCAATTTTTACAAATTCTTTTTCCATAACCTGAAATGTTAGAAGAATGAGATTAAACATTATTTTTGATAGGGGAAGATTTCATCTGATTCTCATAGTTTGCCTTCTCAGCAATCTTGGAAGTCTTAGCTTTGTGGATGTTTTCATTCATCTTCCTTAGGGTATTTTCATATTCAATAAATTTTGATGGAAACTTTTTGATCTATTCTTCTTTAGTTTCCAGCTTTTTGTTAAGATCTTTAATCCAATTTCCTTGTTCAACAATTATATGTTTTCAACTTAAAATTTCTTGAATGTATTCATCTTCTTTCTGGGTAACATCTTTACTTCCATCGTGAACTTCTTCATGATTTTTCATCATCACACGAATTTCTTTCTTGAGAGATTTGTTTTTCTCAAGACATGAAAGAAGTTCGGATATTAGATGATATTATCTGTAAGATTCTTCACCACCTTCTTCACTTTCTAAGGAAACATTAGTTTTTTCGACTTTTGCAATGAAGGTTTAGAATCATTCGTTATTTTCATCTTCTGAGGAATCATTTTCAGATGATTCTGATTCAACCTTCCTACTCAACATAATTATTTTACTTCCATAAAACTTCTTCTTTAATTATTTAGAAGTATTCACTTCTTTTTTATTCTTGTTATACGTCTTCCATAGATTATTCTTATTAGGAACATCTGGATATTCTCGAGCATTCTTCTTAGGGAAATTCATTGCAAAGTGTCTGATTCCACCACACTCAAAACGTTTGAGAGGATGTTTCCCACCATACTTTCCCCTTCCTCTTCAATAGTTCTTGGATATGAGAGACATGATTTTTTTCATTCAACTATTCATCTTCCTTATCAATGGACTCACAAGGATCAGATTCATCATCATATTGGAATTTCATCTTTCTCATAGCTTCAATATCCATTTCATCTTTCATATTCTTCTTAAAGATAGGAGCTTTCCTCATTTCATAAGCAAAAAGAATATTTTTTAGTTCATCAAGAGATAAGTTATCATTATCTTATATAGATGAAATTTTAGAATCAAACCTGTTTGGAAAGATTCCCATACGTTTCTTCACAATTGTAAAATCTTCCAATTCTTCTCTAAATCCTCTAATGATGCATACAATTTCCTTAACACTGTTGATGTATTCATCAATTATTTCATCATCTCTCATCCTTATGTCTTCAAACTTACTACTCTAGATTTGTAGCTTGGCCTCCTTAACTTTTTTGTTTCCTTAAAAAACACTTTCCAGCTTTTCCCACATGCTTTTTGATGTTGTGAGACCCATCAACTTCTAATAAAAAATTTCTGATAACGACATGATAAGAGCAATTCTAGCCTTTCTATAAACATAAATGTTCCTCTTATCAGTAAATGTCATAGGAGCATTTTTCTCAATAGGTGGAAATCCAATAGTAGGAGCATCAACAACTTCAAGGCCAAGAGATATGAGATAAGGAATCATCCTATTTTTTCATCCATAATAATTCTTGTCATCAAAAGTCAGAATTCATCTATTGTTAACAGAATTGATATTCTCCATGATAAGGATTAAACAAGGGAACCTCCCTCTGATACCACTTGAAGTTCCAAGGATCGAATAACAACGAAGGAGGGGGGTTGAATCAGTTGTTTAACTTTTATAAGTTTCAAAACATTAAGAAACGTAACCCTTCCAACTCTTTAAGATTTATTTCCTTATCAACCTTTAGAAAAAAAAAATCAAGCATACAAGAAAGGTAAATCAATAAAGGCACACAAGATTTACAAGTTTTGGCCTCAATAAGAGAGCATACGTCCTTTCCATAGCCACTAATGTGGGTCTCTGGAAATCCACTATAATGAAGAAGTGAATACAACTTGTGCCAACTCCCGTTGGACACCTTCTATCTCCCGATCGAAAAGATTATACTGACTCACATCAGTTTAAAATGTTTTCATAAAGAACAACCGATACAAACACAAGAATAAGAACTTCATTAAGATGCTCCACAAATTCTAAATCCGAATCTTGAATCCAATTTTTATGAAACTGGTCTTCTCAGCAAGATAAGATGATTCCACAAAAGTGATTACTCTGAGTCTTAAATCTGATATCTTGAATCTTATTTTCTAAAACTAATCTTCTCAGTAAGATAAGGTAATTTTGATTCAATTATTCTAAAAAATTCAAGGAAACTTCTTCAAGATGATAATAACTTTTCACATAGAATTCTCCAGTGCTCTGCGTTTTCCGCATTTTGTAAAAGATGTAAATCCACGAATGATTTGAGCACATATTTATAGGTAACTTAGAAAAAGGCGAGAATCTTGAAAAACGTTCTCTCTTCCTACAATATCAAAAACTCTGCAAATCTCTCGCATTTAATCTTCAATCTTTGACTTTATAAAATCTCTTTAAATTTTTGTGAGATTTATGAAACATTGAAATTCAGGCTTTCTTAAACTATTCATATCTTCCTCAGAATGATAAGGCTGGATCGTGGTTCTTATTTTATGTTCAGAAAACAGGTTCAGGGAAACTGGTTCAGGAAAACTGGTTTGGGAAAATAGGTTCCGAATTTTAGGTTTAGGAAACAGACTCTGAATTTCATGTTCAAGAAGTAGACTCCAAATATCAGGTTCAGGAAGTAGAATCCAAATTTCTGGATCATAAAGTAGACTCCAAATTTCTGGCTCAGGAATTAGACTCCGCATTTCAGGCTTAGGAAGTAGACTCCGAATTTCTACTCTGGATGTAGACTCTGAATTTCTAGTTCAGGAAGTATAATCTGAATTTCTGGCTCAGGAAGTAGACTCCGAATTTCTGGATTAGGAAGTAGACTCTGAATTTCTGGCTCAGGAATTAGACTCCGAATTTCTAGTTCAGGAATTAGACTCCGAATTTTAGGCTCAAAAAGTAGTCTCCGAATTTCTGGCTTAGGAAGGAGACTCCAAATTTCTGGCTCTGGAAGTAGACTCCGAATTTCTATCTCAGGATGTAGACTCCAAATTTCTGGCTCAGAAATTAGACTCTAAATTTCTATTTCAAGAAGTAGACTCCAAATTTCTGGCTCAAGAAGTAGACTCTGAATTTCTGGTTCACGGAGTAGATTCTAAATCTCTAGCTCAGGAAGTAGACTCTGAATTTTTGGTTCAAGAAGTAGACTCTGAATTTCTAGCTCAAGAAGTAGACTCTGAATTTCATGTTCAAGAAGTAGACTCCAAATTATTGGCTTAGGAACTAGACTCCAAATTTCTGGCTTAGGAAGTACACTAAGGAAACTGGTTCGGGAAACAGTTTTAGGAAATAGGTTCAGGAAAACTGGTTACAAACTTTCTAAGAATTTTTCTTAGTGAAAAACATCAATCTTCTTCACCATTTCTTCAATAGATTTTATCATGAAACTTTTCTTGATATGTGAGAACCTTAAGATTAGCAAAGAATATTCTGATTAAGTTTATAATTTTGAGACACTTTCTTATCCTCTGACTTCTTATTCTTCAACATAGTCTTCTTTACGAAAATCCTCAACAACCAGCAACTTCAACAATTCTATAAATTAAAAAACATTCTTCAACAAAAAGATTAGTTTTCAACAAATACAAATCTTTTTTAAACAAAACACCACAAAGGTTCTTCATATATATTCATATATAAGTATTAATTTGAAACATAAAATATTTATATTCATAATGATAATTTATTTTAAATTTTTAGGGAAGAAATAATTAAAATAAGGGATTTCACAATAATGATGCTCTAATGGTTTAATTAATGGATATATCAAATAACTGTTATTTAAAATATTAAACTAAATTTAATTTGATATAATTATTTTCATAAATTAATTTTATATATTAATTTGAAATTTTAGTTATGATTTGAAGTATTTTTTCGGAATATATCATGTTGTTCTGATATTTTTAAAATGTCCAATAATGAATAGTGTCAAAATTGAAATTTGTGAAATTTTAAAATAAATAATATTATATGAAATGTTATAAAAATAATAAAAATATATAATTCTGGAAAAATATTTTTTTGAGGTTTAAAATTTCATCAATGATCCATTTATGGTTCGTTTGGAATTTTATAGGAACTATATTTTCCCTTAAGTTTTAAAAACAAATGTTTTCACAGTAAGAGTTGAAGCGATTAAATAACGGTTAAAGCCAAAAACTAAGGGTTAGAATGTGACATAAACATTCCTATAAATTTTTATATGGATATTATTATACCATTAACACCTTAAAATAAAATTTTAGTTTTTTAATGGATATACATCTCTTTAAAATAACTAATATATTATTTAAATGAACAATAGTTACAAAATGACACTCTATTTGTATTTAATATCATTTCTGTTTCCAGATAGGGACAAATTAATGATATGAATGAACCAAAATAACTATTTCGATACTAATAAAATTATTTTCAATATAAAATTTTATTTTAAATTTTTAGAAATTATATAATTACATTAAAATCTTTTACAACGAAAATGGGGTTTTAATTTAATTAATATAGAAATTAAATGAATGATTTTTAAATTATTACTTTTCACATATTTGGGATCAGTTAATGTATAAAAATAATTATATATATATATATAATATATTAGATATTTTTTAAATAATTATATTTGAATTATCAATTTTTATTAATGTATTTGAAGTCAAATTAAATGAATAGTGTAAAATTTGAAAATAATTATTTTTTATTGAATTAATATTTTATTAATTTATTTAAAATTAAAAAAGGTTAAATAGTCAATAAAGGTAAATGATACAGTTGAAAATGTTTTCATCTATTCATTTATATTTCATTTTGTAATCTGTATCTCTAGAATAACCTTATTATATTTTATTATTTTGAGGATTTTTGAATGTTCCCCTCCCCTTAATTATAAAAGGGAACCTCCTCCCTCGCTTACTCACAAAAATTTGAGCCATATACCTGAACCACAACCTAACCAATTCTCTTCCCAACAACATTATTCATGTTCTATAAGTTCTTTAATTCCAAAAATAACAACCCAAGGGACCTTTTGAATAGATCTAAAAGGAGCTCCCCGAAGTAGAGGTAATACTTTTTACCAACTCATTCAAGTTCATTTCTTCTTCTAATTCCTCTTACTATGTTTTTTAAATAATAAATTAATAAATTTAATATCATATATATTATGATATTTTATTTTTATTATGTTAAAACCATATTCCACCTTTCATCCATCCTATGAAAAATGAAATCATAGTGTGTGCGTGTGTATGGCGTACCATCTCCACACAGTGGTGCAATTTGTTTTCCATCACCACTTTACATGGATGGGTTTAATAATTGAAATAATATATATATATATATCTATGTGTGTGGAAGTTATTACCTGATATTTATTCATTATAATTAATAAAACATTCAACTTATCACCAATTTACCTTTAAAGAGATGATACCATCAATCGTCCATCTGTGTGGGTTGCTGCAACCACGACTAGATATGATTCATTTTCCATGTTAAAAGTTAATGAATGTATATAAAAAGTTATTTAATGATTAAATATTATATTAATAACAATGGTATCATTTTGTATATGAAGTAACTATAACCTATCCACAAGAACCGAGAAATACACAATAAAACATGCATAGAAAAATGAAGCAGTTAGCACGTCAAACAAGGGTAATAATGAAATAATGTTAACAAGAGGTTTATAAAATGAAATAATAGGATTATATAAGATGTAATATATATTACAATGGTTATTGAATAAATAAATAACATTATTTAACCATTATATAGTAGGCTAAACCGTGTATAAAAAAATACGTTTTTGGTAAGGGTTTTCTTGTTTCACATTTATTTCTGTGAGATATTCCTTATTCACCACTTATTTTTTTTTTGTGGTGTGAATCCCCATTGATATATCATATCATAAATCTCTTTATATTCATGGTATTCAATGTTTAATTTGATTATTATTTACTTTTATATAGATTATGATTCAGATATTTAAATTTGGTATGAGATACATTGATATAAATAAATATTTCAAAATAAACTATTTTATATTTGAGGCATGTTTGGACAAGAATGAATGGGTGGAGATTGTATATATAAAATCACATACACTTATAGGTGGTCTCATATGGTGAAATCTCTAGCCAAAATATAGGGTATTTACCCTTAATTATTTAATAGTCTGGTTAATGGTCTCAATGGTAAAGTTATTTTCTACCTTGGAAATGCGACATCCAATAATTAAGCATTTAATTCATTAAGATTTAATTTATTTTTATACATGATATTTTCACTATGATATTATCCATGGATTAATATTTAGAATATTTTATTTAGTTAAATGCCATTTGTGTTCAATTATTTTACCTTGCCATATTGATTATCATTTTTTTATTTTAATATCGCTTCTATATTATGTAAATCTTACTGAGAATATGATCTCACCAATTTATTTTGTTTCATCATTAACTAGGATTACATAAATTATATTATGATTGATGTTTAGGGTTATGCTAAGTATAATTGTTTTCTCAAATAATATACCTTTTGATTATATATATAAAATGTAATATTAATTTGAAATATGTATCTAGTTCTTCGAGACTACTAAACTAATCTGTCCTTTAGGATGAAAATATTTTATCTCATCCAAATATAAAAATGTAAGGAAATTGATATTAGATAATGGGTTCCAGGTCATTACAGTTTGTATTAGATAAATTTTAGTAGTGACATTGGGAACTAGAAATTGGAAAACATATATTGGAGAACCTGTCCCATTGGTTTAGTATATATGAAAATGTTATTAGAGGAATAATAAATTTTCATTATTTGTAAATATGTTTAATATAGGAATAACCATTAGGGTTTATATGATATTTTAATTTAAGGTAATTTTCGATATTTATATCATTGGGAATACAAATTAAAACTTACAGTTTTACCTTTTGGTAAAAATATATCTTTAATATAGAATATATTTATGTCATTTTTTAAAATTCTTATCACATTTTTTAGTTAATATTAATTTATTTTCTGAAAAAGGAAAACCTGTAGGATGGGTGACAACTCATCATGTATTGTATGGTCATGGGTTTTAAACCCAAAACAAAAGGGTGATAGGGGTACAGCACCTACCACTGGCCTATGTAGATTCATCAATTCCTAAATTTTGTTGTTAGTTAAACTATTTAACTGATGAAGTTTATTTTTATTTTACGGAAAATCATTTTATGAAATAGATAACCTTAGTATTGTTAAATTATTTGGTAATTAATTGATTGACGTTATCTCACAATATTTCTGCTATTTTGGGAATCATATAACATTAAGGTAATTTGAATATTATAAGGAATAAATATTGAATTGTATTTTGGAGTAAAATATTATTCAATTATGGACTTATGGTGATTTAAGTTAGTTATAGAAATGGTTATCATATCTTAGAGATTATTTGAAGTTGGTAAATAATTTTTTGGTATAATAAATTGAGAGTGACAGATGAAATTTAGAAGGAAATATGATCAAATCCTTCTGAGTTTTGGGTTTTATTATTATTAGGGAATATTTTTTAGAAAGGATATTTATTTTCTGAATGATCTATGTTGGAATTTGGGTATTACTTTTTAATTTTGGAAATTAAATTTTATTTTATTAATATAATGGTTTATTATTTTTGGGGAATTATTTTACTTTATCATAACCATTTTGTTATTAATGTATAAAGACATGAAGAATATATAGTTATACTTTTATAGATT
Organism: Viscum album; assembly: GCA_963277665.1. Taxonomy (NCBI): domain Eukaryota; kingdom Viridiplantae; phylum Streptophyta; class Magnoliopsida; order Santalales; family Viscaceae; genus Viscum; species Viscum album. The sequence continues at coordinate 928,108,243 of OY728146.1, read as the reverse complement.
TTCTGATTATTAGAAGCTGGTTCCAATTCTTTATGCATTAAAATTTTAACTTAGATACTAATGATTTGGAGAAAAAAAGTGTTTGTGGTGTAAATTGATTAAATTATGAAACTATACATGTCAATTAAGTATGTTTTCGTAAGTTCTTAGTATATGAAGGTAATGAATTGTTTAACTTCATCAAAAACTATTTTTTATAATGTTATTGGGTTAAATTTATGACTAATAAATAAATGAAAATATACCTCACCAAAAATTTATGTTTTTATGATTATTAACATTTTCAAGACCATGTTCTCTACCACCCTCCATAAAAAATTCAGATTTTGTTTTCTCTTCCATTTCCATGTTTTCCTACATGGATCCCAAGTATGTGTTATCTTATGTTTCGTTCATACTTACTTTTTCTTCTTTTAAATTGGATGTTTAATTATTCTTTTTTATGATGTGGTGTTCCAAAAAATGTACTCTGAAAATTCAAACCCTAGTTTCCAATTCCAAGTTAACAATTATACGAAATAGTATATTAAAGGGTTGGAATGTAACATCTTGACTCTTTTAAGGAAAACAATATACTTGATAACAAACAAGTTATGCCACATCAAGCTTAAAAGATGAACTAAATATTATTATATAAATGTTTCCATTATATACTAGCCATTATAAATGCATATATGAACAATATTAACTAAATTATTAAAATAATTTTTCCACATGTATATATATTTATTTCTTTGGAGACCAATTAATTATAATGGAAATAAAACATTTTTAAAAATAGAAGGAAATGTTTTTCTAAACAACTATTTAAAGGGGAACAATTGTGTTTATAAAAGAATAGAATATATATTTATGGAATTCATTAATGAAATATATATTCCATATAATTTTTAACATTAACCATAAATGTTTTCTAGACATGATATATGAACAAATCACATTTTACATATACAATATATATTTTCCTAAAAAGACAGTAATGTGGATTTTTAACGGAAAAATTATTTAAAATATAATTTTTCAGACTATTATAAATTATACTTGGAAAAAATAAAATTCTTTCAAATAATAATATCAAAACTATCTTTGATTGCATTTCTGGTTTTTTCTGATAAGTTTTTTGTTTTGATTAATAATGAAAAAAATTTCATTTCAATTGAAAACATTATTTCTGTATAAATAATTTATAGTTAAAAATTATATTTTTAATGGGTTTTAAAGTATAAATATATCATTTTTTATGTTATTTAATCCAATTTAGGTTTTTTAAATCAATTTCATATTTATTTTGTATATAAAAACATTTCAATCTTATGAACGTTTTCACTTTAAAAATATCTTTTCTCATTCCGTCAATGAGAGTAATTTTAGAATATTTTTATCTAATTATGTGTTTTAAATTAGATATAATATATTAAATATTTCGAATCAAAAGTTAATAATTTATTAAATAGGACCCTTTTATTTTTTAGACAATATGAATAGTAACTATTGCGTTTTTAATTACATGGTTAAGGGTTGATTGGGTAATTGAGGGTAAAAATAATATTATAAGTTTCAGAAAATTAATATTAAACTTTTAATTTTTTTATTTTAAGTATTGAAATAAAAAACATATTTGGGGTGAACTTATTTCTTATTGGGTCTATTTGGATGACATTAAGCCATTAATCGTATTTTATTTTAAGGAATGTGAAATATATCAAACTAATGTTTGGATAAGTGTTACATTTTTAACATGTAGTAATTCCGAAGATATATTCCTATATAAATGTTAAATTTAACTATAAAATATTTAAATTCATAATGATAGTTTATTTTTAATTCATAGGGAAGAAGTAATAAAAAAATAATTTTGCAATGATGATGCAATAATAGTTTAATTAATGGGCATATCAAATAAATGTTATTAAATATATTAAAATAAATATAAATTTATATAATTAATGTCATCCATGGATATTCTAGATGAATTTAAAATTTTATTGAGGTGTTATAAGATTTTTTTTTAATATATAATGTTGTAATGATATTTTTAAAATGTCAAATAATAAATAGTTTCAAAATTGACATTAATGATATTTTTAAAGAAACAATATTTTATTAAAAGATTTATAATTCATAAAAATATAAAAATAATCGAACATATTGGTGAGTGTTTTAAAATATCATCAATGATCCATTTATGGTTCATTAATTATTTTAATGAAATATTATAAACCTTTAAAAATTATATAATTACCATAAAAGCATCTGAAATACTAATAATGTAATTATTTGATTAATATAAAAATAAAATATTTGATTCTAAAAGTATTAATATTGATTTATTTGGGGTAATTTAATGTGTTTAATTAATATTACATATCTATAAGATATATTAGACATTTTTTAAATAAATATATTCTAATTACCACATTGTATTGATGTATTTGAAGTCAAATTAAATGAATATTATCAAATTTTAAAATAGTGATATTTTATTGAATAAATATTTTATTAAATTATTTAAATATAAAAAAATGTCCCATAATCGAAAAGGGGGTATTATATGGTCTAAAATTTATTACCCGACTAATTAATTGTCAATTTGGATAAATTTATTACTATAATATCCTTATTATATTCAAATATTTTGAGGATTTCTGAAAGTTCCCCTCACAACAATTATAAAAGTACACCTCCTTGCTAACTTACTCACACAAATTTGAGCCATATATCTTTTTCAATCCCTCTCCATTTATCTTTATAGAATCATTATCTAATTTTTAGAGGTCCTGGTCTTCCAAAAGGTTCATCACTATAACCCTTAAGAAGTGATCTAAAGGATGTCCACCGAAGATGAAGTAATCATTTCTAAAAACTAATTCATGTTTACTTATTATTATACAATAGTTTCATTTATTTATAAATGAAGTCATTGTAACTAAATTATCATATATATTTTGAGATTTTGTTATGATTATTGGAAAACCATATTAATTATTTCATCCATCCTATGAAAAAAGGAAGCATCGCGCATCCGTACGTACAACTTACCATCTCCACATCGGGGTGTAATCTGTTTTTCATCACCAGAATAATTTTATGGCTATAATTATGAAAATAATGAATATATATGTTACTTGTGACATGATATTGATTCTTTATAATTAACATATTTTCCAATTCATTTCCCATTTACCATTAATGGAATGATATCATCCCTCAGGCACATATACAACTTACCATCTCCTTGAGGTGATTCAATTGATTTTCAATGGTAAACATTAAATAATTACTATAAAACTATATTTAATGATTAAATAAGATATTGATAAAAATAATTTCATTTTGGAGATGATATAACTATATCACATGCACATGCATTGGGATTTAGACAACAAAAACATGTGTAAGAATATGAAGCATTTAACATCTCAAATATGCATAATAATGAAATATTTTTAACAAGTGGGTGATAAAATTATATAAGAGAATAATATATGATATTATAAATATTAAAATGGTTCTGGAATTAATTAATAACATGATTTAAACCATTATACATGATTTTTATGCACATAAAAAAGTAAATGTGAGGTAATGATTTTTCTCAAATACATTTTATTTATAACAGATATGCCTTATTAACCACATATTTATTTTGGGTAGTTCAAATCCAGTTTTACATATAATGTTATTAATATATTTAAATTAATGGTATCAAATATTTTATTTTATAATTATTAACTTTTATGGGTCTTATGATTTAAATATTTCAATGTGCTATGGGACACATAGTTATAAAAAATCATTTTAAATCGATTATTTGATTTATGAGGAGTGATTTTGACATGCAATAATAAGTGGGAGACATATATAGGAATTAAATTCCATGAAATTATAGTCATATGATAGGAAACAAATTTCCATAAAAAATGGTTTTCTTCCCATAATTATTAAATCCTCTTGCGGAAGGTTGTGACGGTAAAGGTATTATGTGCCTTGGAAATATGTTGTACAATAATAAATAATTCCATTCATTAAGATTTAAATTATTTTTATACATGATATTTTCACTATGATATTATCCATGTATTCATATTTTTAAAAATTTATTCAATTTAATGGAATGTAGTTCAGTTATTTTCCATTTCCATATTGATTATGCATTATCGATTTATTGATTGATTATTTTTTATTTAACTCTTAATCAGCATATGAGCACACCACTTTATTATGTTCCATATTTACCAAGGATTATAAGAAGTATATTATGACTAATATTTCAGGTTATAATAGGGTAATAATGCTTTCCACATTTTTTTTTATTTTCTATATAAAATGTTATTTTTAAATTCAAGTTTGTATCTAGTTCTTCAAGACTACTAAAATATTCAACCCATTGAGATGTGAATCATGTAACTTATTCCATTATGATAAATGTATAGTCTCTAGGATACTGGGTTCTAGGAATTTACAATACACATAGTTTAAATGAAATTTAGATCATAATGTAAATCATATCTCAAAGAAGGAAATTTTGGGACAAAACCCCCAACTAGTGTCTTAAAATGCTCTACACATTCACATAAAATCAATAATATTTAAATTAATTTCATTTAATATATAACAAGTATCCTTATTTATCTACATTAAAATTTATAAGTTCAGTTTTTTTATTTTTTTATTTTTAATATAGTTTTTATTTATTTTTATTACTCAAGGTTTTTTGGATAATTTCTTCATAACAATTTGTGTTTATTAACAATGATGAAAGGAGTTATAAAATAACTTTTTAATATCTAAAATTGTGGATTATTATATCCATTATTATTCTATTTTTAAAATTATTATATGGTTTCAGTGAATAAATCAGAAAACATCCCCAATAATAATGGCTCCTTCATAAGTCTAATTAAGGAGACTAAAGTTACTAAAAAAATTTCTTATAAATCACACAAATATAATTAATTATATTATTTTTAAAAGAAATTAGTTGTGTGAAAAATAACATATGTGTTAATTAATTAATTTTTTGGCACTATCATTTAAAGAGGTGACAGAAAATTAAAGATGTCATCAATAGAGGTGATAGTCTACACACAAACTTAATGACATTTTCTTTTCTCTTAATGGTTTTTTAGGGAAGTATAAAATGGATATTTAATTAGTATAATACCACTTCAGAATATTAAAAAATATAGTGTTATCTGAACATCACTCATATATAGTATTTGATGCGTTTATAGGAACAAGATATCTAGAGATGTTGGATTGAGAATATTTCCCCTCCCATGGAATTTCTCCTTTAATTAACACCTTAAGAATTCTTAGAATGGTATTTTGTGGAGACCATGGCCTAATAGGTATGGGAATGGTTTTTAAAATATTATATTAAATATTTTTGTTTGATAAAATTATTTTTATTGTGTTTTGAAATGGGGAGGAGGTTTCCTTCTTTTATAAGTGAAGAAAGGGAACTTTAAAAAACCATAATTTTGCAATAATATCACTCTATTATTCATAACCAAAAGATCGAAAAATTTGCCAGTAATAGTATGGTAAATTAGATAAGGTCAATAATCCATCCGTTATACAATATCAAACATGTTTTTCAAATGTTTTATAATTTAGAGATATATTAATCCACTTTTACACAAATTTACTCCTATCATGGTGACTCCACTATCACCATTGGGAACTAATTTTAATGAAAACACTTAAAGGTAAATTTATTTAATATTTTTAAAATGACGGTTTTATATATTTGAATATTTTTTTAAAATAAAATTTCTTAAGTGATAGATAAATTACTTTTAGCATTAAAAAACTTACCACATAAAAATCATATCTAAGAAAAAGTTCGTTTAAAGATTAAAAGCTAAATGTGGGATAATATTATCAAGGTTTTTTATTTTCAATATATAAATTGATTTATTATAAAAATTATAATTTTTTCGGTTTTCAAATCAATAAAAAATAGAAATTTACCCAAATATATTTTAATTAATTGAAAATACCCCAAAAATTAAATAGAATTAAAATATTTGTTTTGTTTTGTAAGGTCAGAAATAGTTTTTATAAATTCTAAACAATAAATTAAAAATTCATAACATTATTCCTTAAATAAATTAAATTCTTCTATAAGTATATAATTCTCTCTTGTATATTCGTAAGGTAAAAAATTCATAATTTTTGTAGAAATAATATTTTTCAATATTCATATATAAATAAATTATATCAGAAAAGTCACCTAAATTAATAATAATGTTATTTTAACATAATGATTAACAAAAATGGAAATTACTTAATTTTATTCCACTTATATATGTTATAAAAATTGTTTTTAAATTAATAAATGTATTATTTATTAATATAATATTTTTGGAAAATGTAACATAGTTATAAAATGTCAAATATGGGTTTTTAAATTAAAAAATTGAATTATAAAGTCACTTATAAATTAATTATTTGACATTATAATAATAATTCATGTATTTATTATTCGTAGTTATATTATAATAATTTTATAAAAGTTATGTTATTTATAAAAATTTAATTTTTCAATATTCACCTAAAAATATTATTTTTTTAGAAAACCCAAAACAAAACTCATCTTATACTAATATTGATATTATAAATCCAAAATTAAATTTAATTATATTGAATATAGTTTTGATAATTTCCTAGTTTATCTTTTATTAAAAAATCTAAAATATAATTAAAAAAATTTATTTGAAAATATCATTCTAAAATAAAAATTATTCTTATACTTATTTTCAATAATAAATTTAATAATGTAGTCATTAATCAATAAATGTTATGTTTTTTTAAAATCATCATTTAAAAATAAAATACTTAGTTTTCTTTAATAAAAATCACAACACATAAAAATATAGATTCTTAAAAACAATAACTAATTAAGTAAATATGTATTAAATAACCATATTATATAAATATATAATTAATATTTTTCAAAATATGGTCACTCCAATTTATACCTAATAATTAAAAGGCTATGTTTTAATTGTTTAAACATATCATAGTTTCATTTTATTTCAATATTTCAGGTGACGCATGTTATGAAACACATTTCACTTAATTAAAGGAAATATATACTAATATTTTTGTTCATGACATGGCTAGAATAAAATTATTTTAAACCATTATATTTTATTTAGTTGAGATTATATGGTTTTTTAAGGAAATTTTTTTGGAATTAAACCTCTTTGTTTTATATCTTACATTAAAATTATGTGTGAATAATTTACTCAAAATTTCTTCTATTATGGTAAACCAATGAAATATTTGTAGAATTCCCCTCATTTGAAATTATTTTAAAACACTATATACATTTAAAACCCTCGGATTATGAATTTTTGTATTTAAAAATATTTTAGTTTTCTAATTCTTTATAAATTTATTTTTTTTCAAATTAATCTTTTCTTGGAATTCAGTTTTATAATATAGATGAAATTATATGAATGAATAAAAATTAATACTAGCTTTGATATATGAATTCGTTGATTTATTTATATATTATATAGTCATATTTAACATATCTAATTTTTTCATTTATTAACATAAAATAGTATATAAAAAATTTGGATCTAGCTACAAAGGCGGCAAGGGATTTTAAGGCCCAGTTAGCCAAAATATAATTTTTGAGAAATATTAAATAAATTTAATGCATGTGTGTGAGATTTTCCTAAAAACTGGAATAACTAATAAATACATAACTGGATCAAGAATGCGATGCCTCTATTCAATTCATAGCATAAATTTTACCCTAGAAGCAACATAACCAGGGAGCGCTTTAGATTTTTGGGTTAGGCATGGTTGTTGGTGAATGTTTAAATAAATTATTCAAATTAAAATAATGTATTTAATTAAATTATCATGGCCTATTTTTTCGAATAAATATTAAGCTATGACGAAATACAATGTTTATACACATATCCCTAGATCAATTGTAGATAATATTGGATTATAATTCTCATATGACAATGACTTGATCATGGATTGTTGATTAGTGTGTAGGGACTCTCAATGATCTCACCAATGACAAAAATATGGATTCATTCTTCACTAGTGATAGATCCAAACTGAGGTATGTTGTTTTTAATATGGATTTACCCTTTTCTTATTCCTACTGAAAACAAGAATTAATCAACTAATGAATTGATTTCCAGATTTTGTGTATTTCACTTATAGGGTAGATATTATCTGGTGTTGTGAATTTTCATTACTTGTTATATAATTATCTCTCCATTCATCACTCTAATAAAAATGAATTGAGGACAACACAATCATTTGGCAAGGTCCATTAACCATTGTTTTGTGTTTTGAATGTCTTCCCACATTCATCATTCATTGTGGTAATTACTTTAGCCTATAGTTTGAAGAATACATAAAAAACAATCATTTTTAATTTTTTTCCTAGAGTAATGGATGGATACGATAAATCTGGGTTCATATTGATGATGTAATCATACTATCACGAAAAATTGTTAATAAATGATTGATTTAGGGATACTCATTCTTCGTGTTCTCGGTGGGCGATGATGGTTCAGATCAACAGTTGATTTTTCAAGAAGACTGAGGTATTTTTTTTGTAATTATATGAAGGTGAGTCTTGGTAGAACTAGATTCAGAATCTTTAGAATATATTGGTAGATGAGCTATAGATGAAGGATGTGCAGGAATACACGAATGAATAACCTATGGGTTATGGGAAATCCTGCATTACATGGTATATATTCTAGAGTTACAAACCATGTGGGACCCCCTATACGGAACATGGGTTTCTAAAAAAGATAAATATCACACATCAAGTGATAGATGTAACATAGAAGGTGACCCTTACATAGTGACTCGTTATGTACCTCATATAGTATACCGACAAAAATAGGAGTACACGGTCTCATAAAACAATGTATACTCAAACAAGAACACTGCCATTACAAGTGTACTTGGGTAGATAAATGTACATAGACATGAACAAGAGTACATGGGTACAAAAATACCATGAACTCTAACATTGACACATACATGGTAACCATACATGATACACGGGTTGGACCTGGGGTCTAAGGGACATGTCATTCACTAAGAGTACATGCCCTATAATCCTTCAAATATGTCTTGAATCCATTGTACTCATCATTTTAGACATGTTTTATTATGTTATTCTTCCTTGTCCCATTTACCTGAGGGTTTATTATGGAGTCATGTAAAATTCCTAGCTTGGTGATCCCCAATGTGGAACTACATTCTTTGACAGAGTTTTTTGAATCCTTCTGTGATACATTAAGTGAGATCCTCAGTCATCATCTTTTCTCATGGTGGGGTCAATAGTATCTTCATGACCAACACAATGTTGGTGTTAAACCCAAACATAGTAGGTTAATCCATATTTGATTATTGGTACACCCCATGTACTTTGGTGTGTTCTTCATCTGTGTGTCATTATCTTCCGACTTAAAATGTACATATCCCATGGAGTTACCAGAAATAAATGACATAACATATAGACACTATAATTAAAAATATACTTGTGGTTTGTTTTCTCCCATAATAGTGTTATATGCAACCTTTGATCAGGGATACTAGGACAAAAATATTGTTCTGACCATACCTTGAGAGTGCTCGTCTACTAGGAGTATATTTTATTGTTCTTTTTATTTTTCATTGAAATATACCTATGAGGTTATTATTATTATTCTTGATTTTATATTATTATTGATTTTGAGGTGTCTTATAGGGTATTGTTACACTCACCCCTGTATGATATTTTCTAGCATGTTTCATGTCTTATGTAGACAATTGACATTTTCATGGAGTCCTAGAGGGACCATGGCTAGGCATATCTTAATGATCCAGATATATCGAGGGGTATTCCTACAGGTACATTAAAATAATTCCTCACCCAATTTATATGTTGGACTTATTTTTAGTTTCTTATTTTTGGGATTTTATTTGTCCCTTTTGCTTCCCAATACCTATTTATATACTTTAATGTTGTGAATATAGATATATGAATGCATGGTTATCATTTGTTTTACATTTTATCATTACATGGGATTGGAGATATGTGCATGTGATTAGGTGAATTAATTTTAGGCCTCCAATTTGGGTGATAATCCTACTCAATATAAGTATCTGGCCCCTGGCCTATTGGAGGAGGGATAGGGGTCATCATGGAATGGGACCTACCAGGACGAGTCATGACAGAGTGGTATCCGAGCAGTCAGTTATACCTTAGTAATGGAGTATATAAAATTGGTTTGGGGTAATTTTGTTAAGTGATTTGAGTTTATATTTCAGGATAGGGACTCCAATATTGGTGTAGTAGCCAACAGTTCCATACACCAACACTCTCCTAACCATCTTGTTAAGTAATTATATATAGAAACTATGAATAGTGAAAACAATGGTACACTAATAATATCGTAATGATTTATCATTTTCATGTCCTTCTTGATTCATCTCTCTATATATACTCATTAATAATGGTACATCTTTTTTATTTCAGGATTCCTCTAAAAAATTTACAATTACGATTAAAAATCATGATCATGGAGTTGATCCACTCAATTATGACACTTTGTTTCAAGGGCCTATTCAAGAGGTATTACATTTGGGGGGTGTGACATATTTACCAACTAATGATGAGTATGAGGTGATAGTATCAGTATCAGTAGACAAGGTACATTGTCTGATAATGCTTTATGAGTTCCAATGTTACGAACCCCTTAGGTTCTATGGAGAGCCAAACCCATATGTGGTTGAGTACATAAATGAGGTGATGACAAAATTATTCCTTCTTATGTGGAAACCTATATACCATATGGTAGTCATGGTAGTGATCCTTCTCTATGGATCTACAGGATGATGGTGGAGATTAGTGACCCAGCCGTACGATAAGGTGACTCATTCAGCGTTAGATTTGAGAACCTATTCAGAGAGGATTTTAATACCTCTAAGTTGATGTCTTTGCGCATATAACAGCTTCAACATATTCATCATGTCAAAACATATATTGATAGGTATTCATCAGGAATCACAAACCACTATTGTTATTCAATGTATATTGTATGTGATCAGTTCTACTGGACTCAGACCTTTGATTGCGTAATACATTGAAACATTCATGCCAGTGTGATACATCTAAGAATTCCTACTTATACTGGGGTGCTAGAAAATGATTTGGTATTTGATAGTTTCCTAGAATATCAGAAGTAGAGAATTGGTGATGGATGATGGAACATAGGCACTGAGACTTTGGAAAATGTGATTCAATCTTTGAAACTGGTACTTGGGAATGCGAGGAATTTTATGAGGCTATACCACAATAGATGTTCTGTTGTCCAGGTCTCATAGGATGTATCAATTCATATATGAGAAATTTTGGGTTTCTATTGTGATTTTTGGGGACATATAGCATGAAATTGTCTCAACAAATGTATAATTGATAATGATATGATCGATGGGATTCGTTAGTAGAGGTAACTATTGAAACATCTCGGTATGCAGGGAAGAATATTTTGAAGAAGAGCTAATAGATCCACTACAAGTGGAACATTTTTTGACCTATTACCACCACCACCCTCTTGTGGTACACTCCAAGCTTACGAAGCTAGGGGATAAGGTTAATGGTAGATATAAGCGGTTGAGGCTAATTAACAATAGTCTCTATGGATGATAGTTGGTATGATCTATATATTTTCTACCTTAGATGTGTTACTGATAGACACAGGAGTGAGTCATTCCTTTACTTCTTTTTTTCTTGTATGTGTTTTGAGATTCTAGTTTAGCATTTAGCTCAACCCTAGTGCTTGGAGACTACTAGTATAGGTAACTCAGTGATACACACTTCTGTTGATGGTTTCACCCAACACTTATAGGTGTTAGTTTCTTTTAGTATATCTTTGCAGTAGTGAGGAGGATGTATGACATCATCCTAGGTATGGGCTGGTTATCTACAGTTTATACCCAAATGATTTACTTCAAGGGGAGGATGTGGTGCATTCATAGGAAACCTAGGAAGAGTAGGTGAGAAGGAAACATAAGAATAGTGGTATAAAATCGTATATATGAGGGTGAAATTGATCACTAATTAATTTCATAGAAGGACCCTTGGCACAGTGAAATATATGACTTTCCAATTTCTTATTGTGCTGGAGAAGTACTATGTAATCTTTTCTAGGAATGATCTAGGCTTACCAACCCATTTATAGATATAATTCTTCATTTACCTACACCCTGAGATGGCCCTAAAATTTGTACCATCATATCTGATGAATCATTTATAGCTTCGCGAGTTGATGATTTAATTAGAGGTCATATATAGGAAGTAATTATCTAAACCAAGGGTTTCACCCTAGGAAATCCCTTTATTGTTTTCCGAAAAGGTGGATATAATCTTAAGGTTATGTGTGGATTACCATTTCATCAACAAGGATACCATAATGAAAAGTTATCCACTATAGAGGATTGATGGATTTTTCGATTTCTTTATAGGGGCTTGATAGTTCTAAAATATGTACATCAGATTAGGATATCTCCGACTATGAGTATAGGATGAGGAAATACTGAAGATGAAATTTGAATTTCACTATGTTTACTATGAGTAATTGGTGATTCTATTTGGCATTACTAATTCCACATAAGTTTTCATGGGACTCATGAATGAGATCACTCAGCCTTTCTAAGGCCATTTTGTGGGATTCTTCATTAACGTTATCCTAGTATACATTTTGTTCAATAAGGAGAACATGAGACACTTGAGGATAGTATTCATTATACATCGAGATAACAATGTTTATGTGAAGCACTTGAATATCCAATTTTGGATTTACTTTGTGTACATTATGGGACTTGTTATCTTAATAGATGGTCTACTAGTGGACTTGGTAAAGGTAGTAACATTGTTAAATTGGGACCCACCAAAGACCACGTTGGAGGTGTAGAGATTCCTCGTGTTTCTAGGATATTATAAGTGATTTATACCTAATTTATCTATGATATGAACTCCCTTGTCATCTTCTACCCCTAAGGGGAATCCTTACATGTGGAAAAAAAGGTTCTAATAGGCTTTTCTTAATATTATTCTATGTTTGACGAGCTCTACCATGTTGAGATTTTAATATGAGGGAGTTGAGTATACAACGTTTTATGATGAATAAAGGGGTAGTATTGGTTGAGCCCTAATGTAGAGTTGGGTGGTGATTTCCTATGGTTCTTGTTAATTAAGACCGCATTAGAAAAACTACACAAACTAGGATCTCGAGTTAGTAGTGGTGGTATCTACACTAAATATGTGGAGACACTGCCAAATGAGAGTGGAGATTATCATCTATTATAACCAAAAAAGTATCAATAAACTTTTCTCCTAGAATGATCTTAACATGAGAAATAGAAAATTTCTATAGTTCCTCTAGAACTATTAATTTTATATTTTCTATATTTCTAAAATGAGGAATATTGTACAGATGCCCTCATAAGGAGATCTTCTCACATCTAATGAGTGAGGCATCGGAGTAATTGGCCTCATTATAGTTTTCTCTTGTGGGTGAGTATGAAGAATGCTACATATAGTTGCTATTTTTTGCTCTTCTATATTTATTGTGAATCAGGGAGGCATATCTTAAGGATACTAACTATGAGACCCTACATAATAAAATATCCATTGAACATATTTCTGATGGATTTTCTAATTGCAGGGAGCATTTCATTCATTTTGGGGGATAAAAGATGTTACTAGTGACATTGTGATAAGAGGTTATATGGTAGTTCCATATATCACCCTTGGTGGAAAATCTATGTGTGATGTATATGAACCAAGTCCTTCAATATTAGTTTTCATTTCTTAAGATTATGATAGGAGTTTGTAGAGTTTCTTTCTTTATTCCCGAATTGTCATCAATTAAAGAATGATCACAAGGTTCCAATGATTTTTTCTCAACCCTTGGAGGTTATAGAGTATAAGTGGTAAGATATATCTATGCACTTCAGGATGAGGTTACCACATACTTCTATAGGATATGATTTCATCTTAGTGATTCTAAACTGACTCTCCATGTTCTTTCACTTATTATATATTTGATAACATGGTTCAATAGAGATCATGGGATTGTTATAGATGTATGAGATAGTCTGAATCCATTCAGTTACCTCCTCCAAATTTAAGGTATATTAAGACTCACTTTTATGGAAAAAAGTTGGAAACTAGCAAGACAACTGCACATTAAGCACAAATATAGAAAATATAACTATAGGAGACCAACATGAAAATATTGGATGCAACTGCCCTAAAAAATTTCCAAGACAGGTCGCTTACCTTTTTTCTTGGCTCGTCACTGATAATCACTTTGATATAAGATGACAACTTGTCCCAAATGTGTAAGAACTCTTCCACTATAATATTACTTTCATTGAAGCCTCTGGTCAAAATTAAGTGTTGTTTGTCAATCCAAGCGGCATGCTCCTGGATTTCTCCCACTTGAACTAGCCTTCCATTAATGCTATCTTTGTCCTCCTATGTGGCCTGAATTAGAAGAACACCCTCCGCCATCTCTTCCTCATAAGACATGAGAAGGTCCTATGAGTTTTCGGCAGCTTTGAAATCCTCCCCTTCTGCTGCTGAAGGATCTCCCTTCCTGATCAATGAAGGATCCACCAATCCACTTTCCTGATTTCCATTTTCATGTGCAGAGTAAGGACCTACCTCTGAAGTAGTCCGTGTGGGGGTCTTACATTAAACTGAAACCCCTTCCTTGTTCATGAGAGAAACCCCTAGAATTGCCTCTGGGCTATTGAATTTGGCCTTGCTAGCTGATCTAGTGACTATAGTCTTTGGAGTTCCCAAACAATCTTTGTGTGGTCTTGAATTCTTCCAACCCTTGGGAGCCAAAAGGCTTCAAGTTAGGAGGATTCCTTGTTTCCCTTTCCTTGAACCAGAACGAACCAATTCTTCTTGATTATAGTTTTCACTGGTCCGAGATACCCCCTCTTGGTCGCTTCAGGCCCCATCTTGGTCACTCAATTCCTCCTCCTCTGAGTGTCTACTCCCGACCTGCTTATGTTTCCACATAGGAATGGCTGCTTTCTATCCTTCAGGATCTTCATTTTATTTCTCTGCCTCATCCAAAAGCAAAAACCGATAATGCGGCTCTGTCATCTTTGATGTCCTGTGAAAGAAGGGCCACCTGAGATAGTGGCCCATACACATTAGGAATCTAATACTCCATTAGCGCCCCAAAATCAGCCTGAGAAACCATACCTCTGGGTTCTGAAAGATGGAAAATTCTCTGGCCACCCCTTCCAACCTTAACTGCCTCAGCAAAGGATGAGGGAGACTGACATCCACCAAGCTGAACTGCTACCCATTTTCAACCACCAACACCTCCTTCGGCCAAAGACTCCTTAGCAGGTCCTGCCAGAAAGTCCCCATTCAGAACATCAACATCACCTACATTCCCTTTTCCATATGAAGGACTACCCTTCCCTCAACCATAATTTATAACCATGGTTTTTTATTCACATCTCACTTAGGGAAAGTATTTAGAGAATCATTTCGGAATCAATTGCATTTGGGAATGGCGTTTCGCCCCTAGAATGATGTCCAAACTGAGATAACAATTAAGGACATATGGGAAATGTGGAGGACTTACTTGTTAGACTTTTTTTGTAATTTTAAGGGTCACCTTTCATTCGTAGACATTTTTTACAGCAATATCTACCATTACACCATTGACTTGGAACCATTCGAGGCCATATATAGGAAACCCTAAAGATCACTGCTGTATTGGACCAACAAATGAGACTCAATACTTATGGGACCATAGTTGGTGTGAACCATGAAATAGAAGGTGGAGATCATCTAGGAATGGATGATGACTACATATAACCATTATAAGTACTATAAAAATAGAAAATGGTGGCCTATGGACTTCAGGAGCTATACCATGTGTTTTTTAGGATCTCACTTTAATGTGGATTATAGAGATTTTGTTGGGGTGTAAATATATCTTCTAGAATCAATTCCCCTTTTATAGATACTATATTGAGTTGGAAAATTTGCATACCATTTAGATCTACAGTTGATGTTGGACCGGGTAAATGATTCCTTCCACATGTTACAGCCATGGAGGTACATGCACGGCCCATTACAAGTTATTGACTAGGGACAGATGGGAATCAAGGATGGAGATACTTTTGTTGACTAACAAGTATATATTGAGGATCTCCATGAGATGATCCTATGTGGGTGAGAATTGTTTATATTGTGGCTCTTGTGGCATCATGGGAATCTTCAAGAGACACTTAGGAGTGGGATACCAATTTGTGTACTTAGTACCCACATCTCTTTGTGAAGAATTTTGTTTTGGATTTTTGGGATGTAAGTATCTAATATGGAAAGAATGTATCAACTCTTATTTTTCATTTAATACTTTAAAATATTATATATATTATTTTTAGTTCTAGGTACTGAGGTAATTTGGTATTATGATTCCTATTGATCCATGAATTATTTTTTAAAATATAATAAATATATTACATTCATGCACAAGAATTTCCCCAAAAACAAATGTGGGATGAACTTTTAAAGGGAGGATCAAATCAAAAATATGAGGTTCTAGTTATTTTCATGGAATGTTTATTACCTTAGGCATGATAAAAACATATATCTCGTCAAATATCCAGGTTGGGAAAAGTCAGGAGAGAATGTATCAAAAAATTATTTAAATTAAAATAATTTTTTTCAATAAATTTCCATGACCTATTTTTTCATATAAATATACAAGTATGTGTAAATATCAAGGTCAGTCGCATAACCATAAAACCATTGGAGAGGGAATAGGGTAATCATTATCAGACATACCATAGAAATTTAAAGAGGTTTATTCAATCAATGTACAATGTCTCTTCAGGATATCTCCATCGAAAATGATGTGGATTCATTTTTCACTAGTAATTGATCCAAACCTAGGTAGTACATTTTTTAAAATGGATTTTTCCTTGTTGTTTAATTCTTGTGATTAATGTGAATTGGTCAACTAGTTAATATATTCATAGATCATGAGTATTGTAAGTATTGGATAGATATTATCTAAGGTTGGGGATTTTCATTATTGATTATATCATCATCTCTTCATTCATCATTCTAATAGAAATGAATCGATACTGAAACAAACATTGACTAAGTTTCATTCCACATTTTTCCTTCTATTCATTTCTTCACCAATTCATTATTATTCATGGGAAATTTTTATTGCTCATGATCTGATGAATACCTGAAAATCAATCATTGCACACCCATTTCTTGGAACAATATATTGATACGAAAATTCAAGGTACAAATTGAAAATAGAATTGAGTTATGTTGATGGATGAATGAACAATGATGGATTTAGGGATACCAATTCTCTTGGATTATAGTTTATCAAGGAGGTGTGTCTTGATGGTTGGTTTTCTGAGTAGATTGAGGAACAATTTTAGGTGACTAAATGATAGTGAGGCTCAGTTTGACCAGATTCCAAATCTCTAGTGGAGATTAGTGGAGGAACCGAAAGAGATGATGGTGTGGGTATAAACATAGGAAAAACCCATGGGTTATATTAAATACTAAATTATACTGTTTGTTTTCTAGATTTACACAATTAGTGGGACCCCTATGTGCTTCTATGGTTTTTTTTGAGAAGAAACATATCACACGATGTGTGATAGTGGTCACACGGTGTGTGAACCTTACATGATAAATCAAGATAGAATTCAGAGGGTACAAAAACACATCAAGGAGTATATGTGAATGGAAAAACCATGTACTTAGACATTGACCTGGTCAGGCCAGGTGTATACATGTGATCAGTGTACTTGGGAACAGTTTGGATTACGTGTTCTTGGACATGCTATGTACTTGAATACAGAAATGGACATCAACATTGTCCATGATACACGGGTAGGATCTAGTTGCAAAAGGATGCACCATGTACTACCCGTACATGTGGTGTACTCCTTAAAGTATATCTTAGAACCCTTTTCATCTTACAGTTGTACTGTACTTTTTAGGATGTGTTCCCTTGTTATGTTTCTCCCAGGGGTTTTTATGCATTCGGGTCTTATGCATAGTATGGTGATCCAAAATGAAGAACTACAGTCTAGTTAGAGTTGTTGGAATACATTTAAAAGGTCTGGATTTATGTTCCCTATCATTATCTTTACCCTTGGTTGGGTTCTTCGTATCATCATGACCAGCACTATAAGGATTTAAATCCCAAACATAGTGGGTTAACTGAGATTGGGTTGTTGGTATACCCCATAGACTTGGGTGTGATCCTCATCAGTGTATTGTTCTCTTCAGAATTCCAACATGTACATCTTAGGGTGGGACCATAAGAGTATGAAATATCAAATGGATTCCATTAGTTCTATATGACTCTTAGATTGTTTTTTATTAGATGAGTGTTATATAGATCCATTGAGCTGGAATCCTATGTTGAAAATACAATTGTGATCTTTCCTTGAGGTTATGTGTATACTGTGAGTAAATCTGTATGTTCTTGTTATATGTCTCTAAAATATACCTATGTTTATTTTATAGTTATTATTTATGTTATATGCATACTGATTTTGGGGTGTTATGTTGTGTATTGTTATACTCACCCCTATATGGGATTTTCCAACAAGTATCGTGTCTTATGTGGACAATAAGCCTATTGATGGAGTCCTATAGAGACCAAAACGAGGTAGAGCTTAGTGATCTGGATAGACCGAGGTGTGTTCCTTAGGCTACATAGAGACTAGTCCTCATCCACATTATAGGTTATACTTCTTTTAATTTTCATTATGGTGGTCTTATATTTGGACTTTTTTCCTTCCAAGTAATTGTCATCAGACATTGATGGTGGTATTAAAGATGTATTTAGGCATGTTTATCAGTTTTTTACATTTTTTCATTATATCTATTATAGATGTGTGTGTGTGTTTTTATAGGTAAATTAGGCTAAGGCCTCTCATATGTGTGATATTACTACTCATTGTCGGTCACCAGACTCTAGCTTATTAGAGTCAGCCATGGGATAGACATCGTAAGGGACCCATTATGATGGTTCATAACACCATATGTTAAATGTTTTGATGGATCTATTTTACGCTATCTTCATAGTGTTATTTATTTCTTCCACCATATAGACTAGGTGAACCATAAATCATTTAGGAGCATTCAAAAAATAGGTAAATGTAAAATTAATGATAACAAAATGGATGGGTCATACACTTAATTACTTAATAAAGGAGGTTCTAAATTATTATCTTGGATGTCTTAATGGTTATTTTGGTTCGTATAATCTTATAAATCTATTTTTGGTGACCTATTAGGTGAATGTCCAAATCATCGCTTTGGTAATGATGACCCTCATTTTTGGATCATTAGTTTCTCTTTAATTTTGTTTATTTATCATCTAATTGGTTTATATTTTAATAAATAATATTTTTTTGGTTTTAGAGATGAGTCAAAGGAATAAGGAAAAGGTGGAGAGGTGCAGTAGAGGAATTAGGTAGCTATTAGACAAGTATAGTATATATGGAGGGCCCGATGCTATAGGTGGTTTTATTTGAACCACTAAGTACCTGTTGGCCCTGTACTATGTTCCTAGTACATACTTAGGTCTAATACGTTTAAAATGGTATTTAACTAATTTTATGACAAATGGTTTGCCCATAAAACCAATATATTTCATTATTTTTCCTCATTTTGGTCATTCTTATGAAACAATAATTCACTCATTTCCTCTCTTTCTTTCCCTAGAAAATACTTGTTTAAACGTTATTTGGATTACTTAAATGAAATAATTTGGGATTTCCCATGAAAGTGTCTGGATTTAAACCTCCTATGATATTATCCTTTTTATTATTGTTTATTAAACTTACTCAAAACATCCTTTTCATCCCCAAATTCATGTGTAATACATTGATTTATTCAATTTTCCATTATTTGGGTTCTTATAGGAATTGTTCCCAACATAAATAAAATATGGACATTAGATCCCACTTTTCCTCCTTGCACACCTCTTCATCTACAAAATTAATGCCTATTTTGATTATTACCTCTATGGAACCCTAAACAAAGTTGAAATTGGTTCTAATTCCTCAAACAGACTCTGCATTTTGAATTGATAATAGGGTTCTTTATGACCTTGTGTTTGGTTGTTCTTCTAGTTTTCCATCCCTCATTTCTGGCTTGCATCTAGGTTCTATGGGATGAGTAACCCCCAAATCATATAAGAATGTTTCTTCCTCCATCATAATTATCATTGTTTGGTCATCCAAATCAAATTGTCAAGATTTTTAAATCATCCATACTTTGTGTAACCCCATCTTCTTCAAGGGTCATTCTTACCCAGATTCCACTGATTTTATTATCACTCAGGAAATACAAATTTCTTAAGGGAAAATTAGTGAAATATCCCACCCAACCTCTCTATATGATATTGAATAAGTGTAATATTACAACATATTGTCTCTAAACATCATGTTCATCCCAGATAATTCTTCTTTGTTGATGTATGAATATTTTACAACATCTTTTAAACATTCCTTCCTTGCTACTATAATCATTTTAAACCAAAAATATATTTAAACCCATCTATTCTTAGAGATGTACTTCAAAATATTTTAGTATATAGAATCGTGATTTAATAAGAATTTGTATTTTTTCTTACTCATGTCTTATTATGTCGAATTTGGTTAGGAATCACTATCAACTATTATATGGATCCAACTTCTCATTAACCCACAATATTTTCTTATTATTTTAATCATCATGGACATTAGGAATTAATTTTAAAGATTTTTTTGTATATATGAGGAAGCTATATGTTTTTAAAACACCATGTTTTATAGAGTTTGTGAAGAAATATATATATTATCTCCTCTTCTTGACAACATGTTTCTCCGTGGTGGATAGAATATTTCATTGTGAAAAAAAGACTATATCACTATAATTAAATTGGATACTTCTCACATTATCATATTATGGGGAATTATTCATCAAACTATAGGAATCAAATTCATCTAAATACTCATTCCCAGTAACCTAATTCTCTTGGTGTTCCCTATAAGAGATAAGCACCCTATCCTCTCTCAAGGGAATATGGTGTTATTGATAAATTCATTATGTATCTAGAAACCCCAATATTTCGAGCCTCTAAATAGCATGGAACCATCCCAAAGTTTCTTCTCAATCTAATCAATCAGTATCATCCTCAACCTCAGATGCATTTATGAAGACCTGTCACATAGATCTGATGAATTAACCCACAACTGGGTTTCATTCTATGATTATATCTCCTCTACATGTTACAGATGATCCTTCTCTTATATCATTAATTATGTTTTGATATTCCCTTTTCCCTATATCATATTATAAAATAGTTGTGACATTCATAGTCACCCCCATTTTTCTAAATATTTCCATTTAAATGGATTACTCTTATGAAAAATTTGAGTTCATTAATTCCATTAAAGATGGTTTTTTTAATAATAAGGCATTTTGTTGATTTCCCCTATAAAAACAAATGAATTTCCCCCCTCAATCATTCCAATATGTGTGTGGGGGGGAATTATATGTATTCCTCTATTTCTCATGCTTAAATATTTAGAAGAATGTTTGATTATATTGGTATAAAAATAGTTCTCCCATAATTCATTTCAAACCATTATTTGGGGAAATTGAAGATATACTATATACTAAATATTTATGTGTTTTTTAACATAACAATGAGAAAAATAAATGATCCTCTTCTTTGAGAGAGATGTCAACTCTCTCAATGTTTAGATCCCACATGGTTTCATTATCCTACGAAAACCACTTTTCCCAACTGTGTGAAGCTAAAAATATTTCATAAATTTTATATTGAAACAATATGCTATGAAAAGGGCATTGGATACCAAGAAATATTTTCATAATTTCCTAAAATGATATATAAAAAATTAATTACATTACTTTCAATTTTAGTACTAAACTATATGGTGGAATCCATCCATAATTTTTCATTTAATTAATGTATGCATTATCATGGCCATGTGAGCCCATCTAATGAGCAGATTTGGTGCTTTTTTAATAATTCACTATATTTTTATCTCATCAATTATTCTTATTATTCAATCACTGTAGAGTTCAGTAAATCATCAGATTATTTTTTCATGTCCTTTATTTATGACCTGTTATGTTGAAAGAGAATGGGAAGATCATTTGTATGAATATATTCCATAAATCCTGGTACAAAAACATTTTTTAGGTTGATAATTTAATAAAAATGTAAAAAAAATATAAAAATAAATGGTGGGGCTTACTCAATAAAGAATATTGGATATTTTCAAGGCTTCTTAACTCTTTGTAATATTATTTATATGGGATTTAATGGTGACAATATTACATGGGGAAACAAGAATATTTGAAGTAGTATTATATTAAGTGGGATTGAAAAGATCTTGGATAACTTGAATTTCATATTAGAATTCTCAAATATGTCTTTATCATACTCAAATAATATCGTATCTAATCATTACCAACTGCTACAATAAATCAATGGCTCTCCTGCTCATATTATTAGAATCCACTTAACTACAAGATATATAGAGGATCATAACATAACTTATATAGTTAAAAACTCATGGAATAATCATTCTAAAGGGTTTTCATGGGATATCTCCTATAAAAAAATTATATATACTGAAGTAATACTTGTTACAA
Source organism: Viscum album (assembly GCA_963277665.1). Taxonomy (NCBI): domain Eukaryota; kingdom Viridiplantae; phylum Streptophyta; class Magnoliopsida; order Santalales; family Viscaceae; genus Viscum; species Viscum album. Next base: position 928,085,502 of record OY728146.1, on the reverse strand, counting down.
TTTATGATTAGGAAACCTTCTCATAGCCCAACATTAGATGTTATCATGGAAAATATTAGCTAGCTTGATGAAAATCACTAGAACTAATTAGATCACAAAAATTATTATATTTATCTATTACACATAGAATCCTAAAATAAAAATGGATCTCTAAAGTGTTGGAGGCATGTGATAAATCTCATATAAAGTTATTGGGGGAAGAAAATGATAACATATAGTTTTTTATACAAGAATTTCAGGGTGTATGTTCATTGAAAATATTGAACTTATTATTGAATATGGATCATTGTGTAGTTATACTAAATCCATTAGTCCATAGATGTTCTCCACCATAAATGATATTTTATTTGTCCCTTATCATGTAATATGAGTTATCCAAACTCTCAATGAAGAAGATGATATTATTTCAATAAAATTCATCTCTTAGGGGAGTACAATGATAATGATTCTTTGAAAGATATCCCATATGATAATAAAATATTTTATACTATAAAAAATTTCAATCAAGATAGTGCATTGGGATCATATAGATTCCATGGATCATTATATATTGTGTCTTGGGATTTTATAAAGAAAGATCATATCTAAATAGTTCAAGAAAATTTCAATGGTGGTCATCTCCCCCATGTTTTACCATCCTTGGTTCTTTCTATTCGTGACAAAGAGATCTATTACAGTATCCTTAACATGTTTCAGCAGATAAGGCTATGTAATTTCTTAAATAATGTTCATGAATGGGTCCTCAAAAAGTGACTATATATGATCCTTTATTCTCAAATCATGGAGGAATGGGATGGGTTCCTCAGAGGTAGAATTATCCAAGGGGAAATTTTATATGCTCAATAAATGATTGATAATTTTGAAAAGAATATTTCGATATCCAATTTCATGATTAATATTAACATATATGTATTATATGATATAATGTAATGGATAATTCAATTTAAATATTCTTATTAATTGTGTCTTTTAAAAAGGGTTTCATTATCTTCTATTTACCTGTATCTATCCTCTTCATTTCACCATCTCTCTTATGAGGATAAGGTTTGGTTTTCTGAAGTCAGTAGGAAATATTTTAAAAAGGTACCTTCTCTCTCTAAACTTATTTATCTTGTCTCTAGTTTCTCTTTACAGTATTTTAAACTATGAAATAACCAGTGGAAGGGTAAATCCATTCAAATTTTGGTGTAGATTAATTGGAATCTCCCAATAATTATTTGTGGATGATATGGTCTTATTTATCAATGGGAGAAGAAACATAATTCAAAGGTCCAAGGATACTCTCATTGAATATAGTATCATGAGTGGATAATTCATTAATATTAGTGAGAGAAATTTATTCATTATAATTAAATAATTAGGAATTGAAGATTAAGACAATGAATACATACTTGGTATTCCTAGAAGATAGTTTCTAATAGAATACATTAGTGATACCTTATTAAATAAAAAATTTATATCTAGGGCTTTGACGGTATCCTTAATAGGAATACAGGTTGAATTAGTAACTATAAGAGCAAATTACTCTATTTTGGGGTCAAGGTCACCCTCATTAATAGTCTTCAAGAAATCACATTATCAGGGTTTCGTGATAGAATTTGATAGGTCCTATATTCATTTAATTATTTTTGAATTTTTTTCATTCTTGATTTCAGGGGGTTGGTAATTCTATATTTCTTTTATTTATTTGAAAATTGTAATTCTCTCATCACTAAAACTCATTCTTTATTTTAGGTATTATTTTTAGGATCCTTTGGAAAAATTTCACTATATTTTTTTAAGTGGACTTGGTTATACTCTTCCTATATAAATCAAGTCTCCTTATATGATATTGTTGTATAACCTACACTATCAGATATTGAAAAGTCATGATAAATCAAAGAGTTAATATTCTTTGACAATTATCATGAAAGAAATTTTTATACAGGCATGATACCCTATATGAAATTTTAGGTGAAAGATTTGATTGTCAATTCAAGTGTATTATATCTTCTTAGAGAATGTAAGGATTTGAGTTGTGGTGATTCTCTTAGTTGAATTCACTTTCTTCCACCATGGTATTGATTTTTATTTTTATATGTACCCTCATTAAATTTTATTAATAAAAAGTATTAATTTTCTCATTAATAAATTTTGTGGAAGTATTATAGTTATTTATTGATGGTATTTCTCCTATGAGAATATATATTAAATGTGTTATTTATTTTTCTAGATCTACTACTATTTATTATAAATAATTATAGTCTCTAGATGTCCTATGTTATTCTAGTTTAAACCCTTAAATAGTTGTTTATCCTATTACTCTCATCCTTTAAGAGCTTATCAACACTATTATAGGTAGTTGATCACCTTATTCTTATTATAAATTTAAAGGGTTGATAAAGAAATGGTTTTTGTGTGATTGAATTTAATTATATTATGATACTTTAAATTGATAAAAACATTTATATGTTATGTGTTGAGATTTTAATTTTTTGATCTAATCAGTCTTCTTCTTTCATAATATCATGCTTTTAATTTTTACAAGTAAAATATGAATTATTTTATTATGTACATGGCATGTCTACTATGTCATAAATGATGATTGTCTGGAATTTATGGTATTCTTGACCTCTTATTATACTATTTTTTATATTCAGTAATATATGTAGAAAAATAATAGCGTAATTCCCTTTTTGTGTCCTATATTTAATGTACTGATTCATTACACATGAATATTTATCATTATAAAGTATATAGGAAGGGATATATTGATAATTATCTGATAACAGTATTGTTCCATTTTTGTAACTTCTTTATTCATATGTTATCAATTTAATATGAGTATAATACCAAAAAATTGCTTATTAGTTCATGATTATTATGAGAAGGTACTCTATGTATGATAAACCAAGCTAATAGAGTGGTATGGGCATTGATTCCTTAACTCAGTCTAACCCATTCCTCGTTTAATGGGATAGGACATAAGGCTTCCCCAACATAATGTACTTCATTTTGGATGGGAGGAATTATTATGTAAACATAATATACCTAATTAAAATTACCCAAATATGGATGGAAAAGATACATTAACTTATTAAACGTCATTTGGAATGGGTAGAATGGATGCCCTGACTTATTAAACATAATTTCTATTTCCCTAGGACGGTTTTATATACTCCAAAATAATATACTTTTTCAAATTATATCCCATTATTAGGCTCAAAAAAGCTATTTCATAACAATAACCTACCAATCTAGACACCACCCACACTAGTGGTAAGTCATGTTCCCCCCACCCCAATCATTCCTTCAAATAGATATTGTTTGGAAACTAAAACCTAGAAGGACTAACCATACATGTGAATTCAACCTAAAATATGAATTCATCACCAAAATTCATTAATAATTTTCAAAAATAGTTGATATAAATATATATATATAGAAAATTTTATACAATGTAGAAATGAGAAATAAATACCTAGTATATTGAGACATAGGAAAAGGTAAAAAATAAATACATATCAAAAAAGACAATAAATATGAAGTACAGTTGAATCTATATATGGGATAAAACCTCCTCTCTATTGGTTATCCTCAAATAAACTCCATCTATAACTATCTACACGCCCAAACTATCATAAACCACTATGTAATAGATCCTCTATCTCCACTAGATCTATGTCCTTTAATGTTATCTGAAAATATTGAAACATCTAAATAGACAAAACACTAGTAGGAATAAAGCACACATAGGTGTTGGTATAAACATACCTTGTCTTTTCCCTATAAAACATAAAATTAAACATATTAAAATAAATAAACTCAACCCCAAGACAAGGTAATAACATAAAGAATCCCAAGGGAACCATATATTCTCTAATGTTAAAGAAACTATGTGAAAGGGAGGAATAAAAATATACATATATTATCTCAACGAAAAATAATATCATATAAGAAATTAGGGATACCTAGGGTAATTAATGTTCCAAAATAATAAATTTTTTTAACAAAACTATGATTTTTATCTAATGGTGGTCATAAAGGCTCGATATTCTATTGATATCCCAAATAAATATGCATAACAATACATAGAAAATTCAATGATTCCTAATTCACTAGTAATTTGTCTCCAAAAGGCTACCTATATAAAACTATATTATCGGATAACCACATCAAGGTATGTTTGTATAGACTAAGGTAGTACCTATCCCTTATGGAGGAGTGTGCTCTAAAATAAAAGGGATTAGCGACTCAATTTATGGAGTTATATCCCACAACATACAGGGGGTTACTTGAACATCTTCATCAAATTGGGGTTTTTTTATATCATGTTCTTGTCTCTATAAGAGTACATATACCCCATATATGGATGATTATAAATTGATACATAGGGATTTTCTAACTCCATATCTTATTAAATATATCAACCACCGTTTTTTCATCCCTTTATTATAAATAAGAACCTGATACTATCTCTATTACAATGTGAACAATGTCTAATAAACAAGGTATAGAAACCTAACCTTCTCATACATGGATATTACATCTGATTATAGTAATATTTATTACAATACATAAAAATTCCCTAAGATCCTTTATATTTTAATTCTTATGGAAACATGTAACGAAATCTTCTAAATCTGGGGAAATATCATCAATGTTTCCTATAAAGATATTTTCATTTATTTCTCTTCATAGACATAACCTATATAAAACCTTTATTCATATCTATAGGAAGGGACACATAATAAAATGTGAGATTATATTTTTAATAATGGTAACAAAGATAAATACATTAAAATATTGTGAGAATAAGGGTATCAGAATGTGTGAATAACATATGAAAACCAAACCTTTCATATCAAAGATCAAAATCCCAAGTCATAAAATAAATAATCGAAGTTTATAAGAAATGAATCATAATTAAATCAATGAACTTGAGATATTAGAGTATAAAATTTTCATAATAAAAATAATTTTTACATATATATAATCATATAAAATAATATTTCAAAGCTACCCCCAAGACATTCCTAACATGTTGGTCTTAGGAAAACCACATTTATACCTTATTTGTTGGGCTTGGGAAAACCACCCATGTACCCTCCTTTTTAGTATTGATCTAGAAACCTTTATACCTATAGAGATCATATAAAATTTATAATTACCCAATGCAATGGACGGAGATATAGGTCCAACCACCACATAAGTAAAATCATACACATGTGTACTGTAAGATCATAAATCATTCATCATCTCATAACCCATGAAATGAAATAATTTTTATAAGGATTTAAAAATATTGTAACCTAAGGAAATGATATAGGTTTTATAACCTTTTATTTATTTTATCATAGAATAATCTATGAAAATAATTAGGTTTTAAAACATTCCTATCATGGTATAATACATAGAAGAGAAATAGGTGTCATAAACGTCATCTCATCACAAACATAAACCATTAAGAGAAAGAATAATAATGGTATCCTTGGATCATATCCCCAATATATCATATGTAAACTCAATTTATTTCATTGTATTGCAGAATTATTTTGAAATAAAATCCACTTATACAATTTCATGATGAAAATAACCCTTCCTAAAAAAACCTTTTAAGAATAGACTTTATAAAAAAATATTAAAATAATTTTATTCAAAAATAAAATTGAAAATATATAAATAAATATTTAAAATAATTTAACACATTTCTTTAGGAAAATATAATTTCTGATTTAATGAAAAACTTTTTAAAGCATGAAACATTTTTGAAAATATTTTTCATTGAAATTTACCTTGAAAATATATAAATATAGCTTCAAAGAAAATGTTGTTCATGATGGTGGATAATTTTGATCATGAAATACACATTAAAACAATGATTCCTATCATATTTTTGATTAAATCCAAATGGGAATTATTCAGAAAAAGTCCTTGATATTTTTTCAAAACATATTTATAATTTTCAATTTGGGTAAAAATATATGTAATAATTTATGTTTATTAAATATTTTTGAAAATATTTTTTGAAAACATGGTTTTGGAAGAAAAATAGTTTTATATAGAAAAGATGATTTTTCTTAAAAAGATACTTTTGGAAACATATAGTATATAAAGAGATAAAAATGACGGGAAAACATTATTCTAATTAAAAAACGAGAGGATTAAAAAATTTATTAGTTTTTTTGAGATATTTACCATAATTATTTTTTATCAGAAATGTAATCACAAAAAAATCCAGATAAATGAAGTGATTGTAACATAAAATATTTTTCACATTGGTAACATTGAAACGTAATCTCCATAAATAAATTAAATAAAATGAAACTTAGGATATCATGAGGGAAAATAAATTCATGATATTACATTTCAAAGAGGTTTTTTATACACCACAAAAAATAATATATGTGCATAACATGACCTATGTCTCAATGAAGGAAAATTGAGACAAAAATCCCTTGCCAATCTGGTAACTTTTGAATAGTAAAATATATGAAAGAGAGATAATAAATTATATATATAACCCCCATTTGTTATAAGGATAATAGTTATATTTAAATTCATGTTTATTAAGTACAGTGCATAAAAAAATATATGGTGAACATGGTATGTCCCTCATAGAAGTAAAAAGTGAGACAAATTTCCCTTAACGTAAGTATTGAATTCTTTCATACCAATTTGTAAATCCTATATAATAAATACAATTATATTATAAATATATTAGTAAACTATACATATAAATATATCATACCATATAGGATTCACTTATCTCATTTTATTAACAACATCATGTTATAGTTGTGTTTCAGGTAACAACTCATTTGTGTTTCATATATATGTAAATATGATATTTTTGACCCTCTTACAATGATAATAATTCCATATTCTATAGAATAATAATCCTGAAATTATTTTTATACATATATTAATCTTTCGAAACCAACCATGAAGTATTGTTTTGAGAAATTAAGTATGTTACAATCAAAGAGACACTAGGTCGTGCATATGCATGAGTAACATTTTGATTTTTTGACGATCATTATGGAAAATATGTATGTAATATTATATATATAGAATTATAATAATATCCTAAATAAAATAATATTCCATTAATTATAATTATTAATTTTATCTATTTTCCTTGGTGATGAAAATAGAGTCACATAGCTTTGTGAACGTAGTAGTCAACACGTACATGAATAGGGTTATCTTCTTTTAGAGAGTGAAAAGGTGGGTAATAAAATGAGATATTATATTTTAAAAATGATAAATATGTCATTATTATCATTATTATTCTAATTATATAATATGTATTTATAAATTTTATCTTTATTGTCTTCAATGTAAAGTGTTGCTGAAAATGAACAACATTGCTTCACGACACGGTAATCCACAACGCACACAAACGACATTATCGTATCCCCTAAATATTGGATATTAAAATATTATATATGATACAATTACTCAATATTTATTAAAATGTAATAAATAACATATATATTATTTATATACATCATCATACCCAACCATGAGTGGTTGTAATGGAAAATAGAAAGCCATCTCTTTGTGAGGTTGTAGACTTCTATACACACGAAAGATGATTTCATAACCTATTTGCTGGATTTCAGGATGGTTGTAAGTCATTACCATAAAATAATAAAAATTAATAATATATAAGATAATGATTTTATTATATCAACATGTTAAAATAACAATTTAAGTATGTGCCTGAAAAATAAAATAAAAAATCATCTTAAGGAACATTATGTATTCTTTTGGTATCCTCCTTAGGTTTTCTCCAAATGTCTTACTACATGTGATTTCTATAAAAAATAAGTTATAAAATACGAGTGTAGGGAAGTCAGTAAGTGATTTTTTTAGTGATTTGGCTATGAAAAATGGTTTTAAGGTAGAAAGAGTATAGAATAATGGGTGGCCTTTTATAATTGAAGTGAGTGGAACACATGTAATTTTTTGAAAGAAACAAGTCCAACAATGATTTTTCATATAAAAAGGATACACTAATGGAATATTTTTATCCTAGAAGAAACAAGTTATTAATAAGTAAATACAATGGAGTTTGGACACTTTTTATTATTATTTTTATCCCTCATTATTTTATTTTTACCCCCTAGGATTAAACCCATTTTTTCATTAACCGTGCACTACAAGAAAATGAAATGAAACCCATGTTTTTGGATAAAACCAAGGGTATATGTCAACCCAATACCCATGATTTTCTAAAACCATGTGTATAGGAATTATTTTAGAACTTATATACAATGTTTTTCAAAAACTATGGTTATAAGGTTTGGTTCAAGACAGGTACCCATTTTTCTCAATAAAACAGAGGGTATAGGATTTTTTTTAAAACATGTACTCGTGGTTCTAAAAAACCATCGGTGTGAATTTTAAAAATAATAAAGGTTTTTGAGAACTATGGGAATAGAATCACCATGAAATTATTGGGAAAGTCAATGAAAACAAGAAATATTCTACTAGAAAACCTTTACCCACAGTTTTCCAACAGTTATCACTGTTTATAAAAATATATATATATATAATAGTATTTTGTATAGTGGTTAGTAATTTCAACTAGGAAGTTGCAGTTTATGGTTCAAATCTGGTGGTGTGATTTTTTTTAAAAATCATATAACCACGATTTGAGAACCATGGGTATAGAGTTATTGACACGATGTACTATTTCCAACAAACTAATTCCCATGGTTTATAAATGTGGGTATAGAATTTTTCGGCCCATGGGTATATCAAAAACAAAAAATAATGCCTTAATAGCCCATGGTTTTAAAAACCATAGGTATAGATTATATCCATGGTTTTATGGGCTATACCCATAGATTTAAACCATGGGGTTAGGTGTCTTTTAATGTGGTAGCAATAATTTATTTTTAATTTTTTAAGTATTCACTTTTGTAAAAAATATGTATAAATTATTAGATAATATAATTAATTATTATCCAAATATGTAATCTAGTATTATATGATAAATTAACAAAACATAAAAAATGTAATTTAAAATTAATCTTACAGGTGTGATGAGAAAAATGTTTTTTAAAGAGAAAATGTTCAAAAGTTTACTAATATTTTATTTAAAATTTCAATATGAAAATAATTAACATGACCTAAATTGGTTATTTTGAAATACGTGTGAATTAAAGTTACTTTAATCCCAAGATAAAATATAATTTAACTGTATTACTAAATTAAATGAAATTGTAGTTTTCAATTAAAATTTAGAATTTTCAATGTTCATCAAAAAATGAAATATTTTTGAACTAACCTAAAAATTAAACCTAGATAATTTTAAAAATTTTGTTTCAAATAAATATTATTATTTCAAATAAATTTTCTAAAAGATCTAAAATTTTATTTCAAAATAAGTATGCCAAATAAAACGAAATAGTTTATTTAGAAAATGTTTTTTTAAGAATAAAATTAGATTTATTAGTATATGTTGTATCTAAAACACATAATATGAATTTCAAATGTTTTTTGAATATATAATTTCTTTATTTAAATAAAATCATTTGACTATGGATATTTTATTAATTTCATGATGTAGAATTCATTTATATGCATGAAAATAGTTTTTTGAAAATGATTTCCTTTATTTTCAAAAGGATTTTTCTTCCATTTATAATTAATTAGAAACCAATGAATTCATAATATATAGACTTTTAAACCATATATTTTCATAATATAATTAATCATATTTATACCCCTCATTCCAATATCTAGGATCTAACTATCATATTAAATAACAATATTTTAATAATTCATCATGTTTTGTCTAAACTGAATATTGTGTGACATGCAAGTTTAAATTTATATTTCTTGTAATGAAAATTACAAAAACATTAAATTAAATTGAAAAAAATATTATTTTATAAAATATATGGGTGTTTCACTCTAACCCACTTTAAAATGAACTTCATTTTCAAAATTCAACTTAGTCATTATAGTCTAAAAATTTACAAAATTCTTCAGTGAAACCCATTTTATACAAATGAATTAAAGAACATAATTTAAAAGGGGAATGTTGGAAACATAAATGTTTCCTAATGTAACTCATAACTAGGTTTATACATTTTTGACACCTTCTAAATGAGAATTGGAAAATACAAAGGAATAAATACCTATATATAGATATTTTTTTCCACACAAATAAAAGGAAGATAAAGGTGGTTTGAACTCATGAATCCTTTAACCCTATAAATCAAACATGATCACATGACCATAATATGGTTATGAGAATATTTTTTTATAGATCAGAACTTGTAGGAAGATCCCATAAATCCCCTTTGAAAAGTATCCTTGTTCTTGGAAATTCATACCAAAAAATCACTTATCATCTGAGGCTACCAGATCAGTTCATATGTATCATGGGACTTCAAAATCAGTGGAAGACTAAAAATCCACCCAAGAATCCTGAGAAAATAGGGATAAAATATCCAAATAATTTGATCATTTCATTGTTGTAAATTCCATTTGATGTTACCATGTGGTTCTCAATACATTATGGAATCCATAATGACATGTCCACCTAGTCTTGTAAGATCCAGCTGACATTTTACCCCAATCTTGTGAAGGGAAATGGACATCACAAGGATGTCTTGTGCTCCCCCTATGAATCCAAATACATATAGGAGGTTTTTCCATGATCATGTTAGTACATCATCTTAATACCCCATGTTGTTCGTGTGACGCATCACCAATGGGAAGAGTGACTATCTATGATAATATTATTGCTATCTCACAAGATCCCCAGCCCTTGCAAAACAAATAAGGAAACCAAAAAGTGAAATAACTTGTTGTTTTTTGTGGTTATATGTGATCATGTTATGTGAATGGTGTCATTATCCCTAAAAATCATCCTTTATCTTGTGATTCATCCCTTTATAACCCTGGTTGATCTCTCAACGTCCCCCTGAAAAGACACTTTTTCACACATATTGTCCCGAACAAGTCCTCTATTGTCACGTGAGGGCCTATAAATAGGCATATAAATATCATAAAGGTCCCTAGATATGTCATCTAGACATTGAAAAATCCCTTTGGAATGTACCCATGATTAATAAATACATATGTATTTGTCCAAAATCAAATATATTGGGTGTTGATGGGATTGTCCTGCGATCTCTAAAAATCATGAGACACCTAATATGGGATTTCGCCAGGCGGGTGACACCAAACAATTCCACCAACACCAGATTAGATATCTATGATATTAACTACACAAGGTGTCATATAATCATGGTGATGAGTCCTATAAATCCCCCACTGCAACTAGACATAAACCATCTTTGGATCCCTATATCGGAAAACCCAAGCATTAAAGAAAACTTTTTAGAGTGGACATTATTACAATTACAATGGTTTTCTACCATGTAATATCCCTAGAAAAACCAATGTGATAAAAAATAAGGTGTGTTTCCTTTGTGTGATCTCATGAGATGATGTTAATAACCTATGGTGGGTTATGTGAAGAACATCCCACATAACTTATGGATTATGTGATACCTAAAAAAGATAACCCTGAAAAAATATAAAAAACATATGAAATAAAAACATGAATAAAGTCTTAGATAGAAGGATAAAATGAAGATATATTTGATGGTCCTCATCCACTTCTCTAGATTCATATATATCATGTAACAACACTATTTCATTCCACCCAGGTCATGAGACATCCAATTGATATACAATTTCGATTATGCATTTCCTTAGGACACATTAAGAAGGACATGTGATGCCTTATAGGCTTGTTACCCAAGACTCATGAAACCCTCTAATCTATCAATCCATATTTTGATATTTACTATAAACATTTCACCCACATTTTGAAGAAACCCCATTATATTTCATCTAGGTTTCATGAAAACATTTGGGCCTACCATCCAGATCTCCTGGAACCCTCCAAGTGTGTTAGCTTGGTTGTGTGATTCCATATGGACATGCCACTCAAGTCTTAGAAATCCCTTTTCTCTCACCACCATGATCTCATGATGACACCAGGACATCCCCCTAGAACCTCATTAAGCCCTCTAAGCTCCTAAACAAGATATCACAGTGACACCAGGACATAAAATTCTGATCATGTGATGTCCTCTAGACAAGTCATCCAAGATCATGCGATATCCTCCAGACTAGTTGTCCAGGTCCTGCGACACCCCCATGGGCATGTCAAATCGGATCATGTGATTATCTCTAAATATTCTCGTTAAGGTCTTGTTACATCATCTAGACATGTCAGCCCATATCATGAGATTTTTACTAGGACAAGTCAGGAAGACCACTAGACAAGTCATTCAGATAACCATTCCATGTCAAGTAGGCATCTTTATATATGATAGCCTTGTCCAGTGGGCATAAAAGGGTATCCTTAGTGTGTAATTCCTAATAAAACTAAACTAATAAACTCTTATTCCTTTCATAACCAAGATACATAGGAAGTATTCTGAAAAGATCAATATCAAATTGGGAAGCCTCAAGGAATAATCCCTAATAAACTAAACTATGATGAATCAGATTCCAACTATAACCAGGATAAATAAGAAACCTTAATAAGGCTTGAGCTTCATATTAACCATCCAAATAGATTTTTTCAAGTGCATATATCCCACAATAATACCTAGTGAAACTAATTAATTTATATCCCTTTTTTCTCACACTGATCATAGTTCATGTTCGCTGAGGGAGTTTCAATTATCATATCATTTACATCAAAAGTCTCGACCAAGATAAAGAATCCTCAGTGTATAATCCACAATTAGTGGCATAATATAATATGTCCCACATACAAGGGAAACCTCAGATTATAATCCCTAATAAATTGAACTATATAGACTCATATTCCATCCATAACTCGGATACATATGATGCCTTCCTAGAGGCCCAAGATTAAATAAGGAACCCTCATTATGTAAGCCAATATAAAACTAAATTTTGATAACTTTGATTTCGTCTATAACTAGGATACATAGGATTCATTCCTAAGGAATGATTCCTATATTAATAATCCAATATATTTTCCTAGTATTAATGACCTGTATTTATATCTTATAAGGCTAATTAATTTTTATAATAAGTTTCTCACACCAATCATGGATCATGTGGTCTTATAGAGTGGAAATAATCACATCATTTGCATCATGAATATCTAAATTTCAAGGAAACATTAGTTTTTATGCCCCGATTTATGGAATGATTTAACTCACCCCCTTATAAGGGAATCTACCATGGGGAAAGTCCCAAGGTCATGATTGAACTATGAGAACTCTCAATATTTCTTTAACTAAAATTCATAGGGTTCATCTTTGATGTCCAAACTCAAATATCAAGTTCCCCAGTGCCCCCATATATTTCCTTTAGGTATGGTATTAAATGACAATGTTTTAATGAACTTGATCGGTTTTGATTCCTGTTATGAAAAAGGGTATGTAGGATGTCTCATAATTGATCAATATCATCATCAGATTATTAGCTACCTCCCAATATGAAGAAAAACTCTATATTTCCTTGTTATATGGACTCAAAATATAAGAACATACCTTCCAATTTAAATTGGATTAATAATCTCAAATACATACAGATGGATTCTCTAATAAGATCACCCCCATTCGTATAATAGTACATAACCTATGATAATTTATTTGTCAAATAGGGACATTATTTATCATAGGAAGATATTGTCGAACATATATTAATTCTATAAGAGAGTCCTTGAGTAGAAAACAATTCCTCCTAAATGTTTGTGGTGAGCCCGACCACCCACCATCTCGACCAATGTGAGTTTATAATAATCACAGTATTTGAAACCCTAAAGGGACAAATACCTTTATAAATTATGTTTATAGCTAGTTATGGATGTGGGATCCATTAGTGGTTTCCTTTAGGGATAAAAAATGGTTAATCCAACATTAATTATTATTAAGAGACATTGAACCCCCACAATCAAACTGTTGTTCTAGGATAGAGAAATCTTTATGAAAAATAAAAGTCAGTGAACCAGAAGAGAAATCATTCAAATATGAAATATCATTCCCAAGATGAAAAAGGATAGATATCCTAGTTATCTTCATTCCATTTAGTTCTTGTCACATGGGTGGTCATTATCCCCAATTTTCAAGAAATAAAAATGGTGAATCTAATTGAATGACTCAATTTAAGATATCATTGGTTTATTTTTTCTCAAAAAAAATTTTTTAATTTGTTATTCAAAAATAATTTTGAAACTGATGTGAGACTCTAAAGTAATAAAATGATCAGTTCACCATGACATGAATATTACGGTTCATCCTCTATAGCAAGAGTTGTGAAATAATTCCATCCTCTCTTTAAAAAATCAATGTTTGTAGAATTTATAAACTAGGAATTAGTTGAAAATTGTTTACCCATGCTTATCTAATTGAGAACATAGCATATATGAAAAGGTGAACTAGTCAATGACTTAGTTCATTGTTTTCTATCTAACTATAGACAATACTCTTTTAAAGAACTTCATGACCTGACATGTCTTCGTCTAAAAATATTTCTACAAGACACCTATAGTTGTAACCTTTCTGGGTCCAAGAATGACCTCACTAGTCCTAAATTTTTAAATTCATGTGTAGGATTCAATGGTTTCGGAATATTATCAGCAAGACATAATTCCAAACCTTGAAACTTCATGAATGGTCCTCCATAATCTAAAACTGATGATTTTACATTGTGTGAGGAAGGTTGTAGAAAATCCATTGGACCTATATTCCACATCCAAATGATTCTAAAGGTTATCACTAGAGTGTGATGATCCTCACCTTATGTTTATGATGATGTTTGACCAAGGATCCACATATGACTCCCTATCAGTTCAGGGGCCATTGAGAAGGACTCCAGTCAACTAACTTCACCCGCACCATCTTGCCAGTTCCCTTCTGTCGCCTATAGAGGGTATCACTTGACCCATTTCCACATATATTCACCATTCATAGAAAACACAGAAGACACATAGGGTGCATAAGGTTGTAGATAATCATGATATGAATTATATCCTCACTCCCATTAATGATGTCTACCGGTATATTCTAGTGATAACAAGCGATCAAGCTCGTAAACATGTCCACTCAAAAGAAGTGTGTGGGAATATTCTAGAATCAAGAATAGGGGAGGCACGTATACCTACCCCTATATATTAATTCCATTAACATATACTGGTGGAATAAGGAGAAAAAAGTGGGGTCATATCCCCACCTTATTTGAATATATCATCCAGTATATAGTAGACATAGAAAATGTGCAGTCTTACATTCTCACACCCACTTTTCTAAAATACCAATGCATTTGAGGAACAATTGATGAACTCCTATAGAATATTCATGCACTACTACATAAACAGAGATAGTCACATATTCTTATCCCTATAGTGAAGGTGGATAAACACTCTAATAATTATGAATAAGTGGTTACTCCATATCAATAACATATTCTTTCTTCCATATAGGAGTATTATTGACATATTTTCGTAAAGGATGGGGCACTAGAAAGGGCTCATATTCCCATTCCAATGGGGTCTCACCATGTGAAATTGGAACATACCTTAGTAAAATATCAATTCCCTGTCGCAAAATCCCATTGGAATATTTCAATGTACCACAATCAGACTCATGTCTCCATTATGGTCAGGGCTCACCAAGTGAGGGTGGCATATGCCTCAGTATAGACTCATGCTCTTGTCAAATAAGACTAGAAGAATATTCCAAATTTCAAGGATCAGAATCATATCCCTGTTTTGGATTAATATTTCCATATGAGGGTGGACCACTCCTTGAAAATGGCCAAAATTCCATCAATGAATTAAACTGGAATATTCTAGTAATTCCAAGATGTTTGGCTTATATCCCTACTTTTTCCAAAGAACGATTGCATCACCATCCTTATAAGGAACTACAAGAGGATTCTTATATTAATTATCCCATTCCTTAGGTATATCCCTATATTCTGATGGGGAATTAATATTTAGAACTATCTCATATTCTTTTTCCAATCGGGGCTCACCAAGTGAGAAAAGAATGTGCCTCAGGATATTTACTTATCATTATCAAAAAAGACCAGCAACATACTCCAAATGATCAAGATCTATATCGTATCCCCATTTTGACTGAGGTTCACCATGTGATAATTGAACAGACATAGGGACAAGATCTTATTCCTTTCAAAAATTAAGATGCTCATTGCTATATTTTAATAGATTCTATGTAGCAGGACCGTACTCTCGAGGAACGATATGTTTATAAACAATGTCCAAAACCTGTCATAGAGACATTTAATATCCATACAAATTTCTAAAAGGATGGTCCAAATATTCTATCCATAATCAAATATGAGGTGAATATCCCTAATTTTATCAATGAAAGTGTCCTTGAAATTGTTTGACACACATTCTTAGCATCCCAAGGGTCTATCGACTCTTCAAACAATGAATAAGATGATTATTATGGTGATTTCCCTCTTAATGGTAGTATAGAGAAGTATTATAGGGACACTACTCCTAACATCCACCATTTTCAAACACCCCACAGTGATATCTCCCATGGACAAGAAAATTATCACCAGAACAAGAAACATCCATATAGAGAGGTTCCCAAAACATAAACACCTTCATATAGAGGGGTTCTCAAAACATAAAGGACAATTATATATAGTTCCCCTATCCACTTCCCGCAACAATCCACTCTAGTTACTAGGAGACCTCAAGAAGAACCTTTCATGGTATTATTTGATGGAGTCTTGTCAATAGGATGAAGAGGAATCCGACATTAACATATGGAGATAGTTATTTAGAAAAAACCTACACTCCATGTTCTGGTACATTTCCAGTTTTGACTATGAGATTCTAGATGAGATAGAAAAGGAGTGCATTCCTTATCTACACAAACTTTTGTGGTAATTTCATCATTAACTTATGTCTATAAAAATCCCTCATCAAGGATATGAGTGTCACCATCAGAACATCCGGACACTCTATTTTTTGTCTTGGCATTGTTGTTATCCTCATGGCCCGGGGCCCAAAACTAGAAAAGTGCAGTGAAAATCTGCAACACACTTTCCCCCCTTTCATAAAAACTCCTTGGAACTTAAAATCTGAATACATTTCATGTATCTAAACTTGAGGATCATGAATTTATGGATTGTGACACTTCACCACAACCTTGTAATAGAAAATCCTTTTTGATAGTGTGTTTTGTAATGTTATTGACTCTGGAGAAATTTGGGGGTTTGGTAAAGCTCAAGATAGTTTCTCCACTAAAAAAAATAATCCCAGATCAATGGTACCAAGAAAATATTAACTGAGGAATAGTATAACCAAAAATCCTTTTAACTAGTCCCCAAGAATCAACAAGAATTAATTTCAGAAATGGGAGATAGGGTTGCAATCAACCTGATGGAATCCTATAGAAACAAACTCTTATCATGAGCTACCATTTCACCCATATCCAACACAACATAAACTACACCACATAAAAATTTTCATATTAGCCACTTCAATGGACTCCACCTTGGATAAAACCCACCTCACCAGTTTTGGATAGTATCTACCACCTCCTCCACCCCTCAGATCCTCAATTCCTAAGAGGATTCAAGAAATGTCAGTCGTAGCAGTAAACAAACCCCATCCCACTGGGATGGGGGATTTATATATCAATCACTATCGCTGGGTTTATCATCCCTTAAGAAGGTCTTGGGGAAATCCATGATGATTCCAAGTCTACCATATCCCACTAAAATGGTGGCATATATATCTCAATGATTGTCCCATGAATAATCAATTCCTTGTCCAGAAACATTAAATAATCAAAAAAAGGATCAATAATTTTCAATTATGGCCCCAAATAATCCCTATACTGTAGGGCTGGTGGAATTTTCATCATCATTATCACCACATAAGGGATCATTCTTCACCATGTTTGGATGTAAACATCAACAGTCGACATCCCATTTGTTCCTATCACCATATGAAAAACCCCTTCTATTTGTGGTCCATTCGGTAGTCATGATCGGAAACTCCCTCAAGGTCACTACTCATAGGCCAATATGGGAGGATCATATAGTTATGGAAATTCGACCCTACCGGAGTCACAATCCAAAATTTACTAATAAGGATAATGGTTCACGTAATGACCCTAATAAATACATTTCCAAATCATCATGTTGTGTTGAAAATAATGGGACAACCACAAATTCACGATACACTTCTATTAAGGTTTTCACCATCAACACAATAGATAATTTGCATTAAGTTGTAGAGGAAAAGGGACATAATGTGGAAAACATGCCCTCAGGGGAGGATCTGGTTGAACACGATGAGGTTGTATATACTCAAAACCAGAGGATGATCCAAAACCTATCACTTTCAAATTTCAATATTCCACTTATACAGCATAATAATATCAATGATAAATGGAACGGTGTGGATACATCCCAATCACCTCATATAAGAGTAAAAGTTACTTTTATGGAGGAAATAATGTTTTAATATGAGAATGAGATATAAAATCCTAAACATCTCAATGAGTAACTAATCATGGTACCATTCCCGATGGGTATCTTCTTCAGAAAGAGGTGAATATACATCCTCCCATATATATAGAAATATTTTATCCACCTATAATAGTGAATTATGAGAATCTAAATGACTATGAAAATATGAATTTAGTCTATTAAAATTAGGTATGTCAAAAATGATCATGAATTCCCCCCATTATGGTGATAGCTACTCCCACACAAGGTAAATCATTCTATCTTCACATGAATTTACAATTATATGGAGATGTAAATAGGGAAAACTCATTTAGGCCCCATATTATCTCTAGAGATAGGAGGCTCAAACTGAAGTACATCCAGAATTACTCAACAATAACAAGTCCATGTCTACTAGAATTTAATCCATGGAAGGGTGAATAACTCATTTATACCTTGAGAAGATGACATATCATGAATGAATGGATGAAACTTTTACCCAAAACAATTTCATAAATCCTACCTTATCTATCATCGATGGTGTAGGAGGCCATAAAACTCATACCACTCACATTGTATCCTGATTTGGTATGATGATGGGACCTTGATATTAGTAGTAGTAGACAAGATGAGGTGTTCTGTATAGATTCAGATTGGTCCACCCTTTGTTTTCTACATCAACCTTCTTGGAGGGATCATTTTAGGATAGGAAGACCTTCATTATTAGATCTTTTACTAGTTCATCACCTCACTATTTAAAATAAATATCATTGACATGAAGAATTATATGTAATTTTAAATTGATAGATTTTCTGACATCATAGCCTAATGAACTGTTTTAGCCTATTTTATCAGCATCCTTCTTTGACAAGAACAGTTTTAGGAACTCGGTTCTAAAAGTATCTTGATGAGTTTTAGACCCCACTAACACCAATTAATTACTATGTGGGTTCCATTAATTTGTAGAAACAAGGAAACATTTTGACGACTCTGTTTAGTGAAACCCAAGACAAATCGTGGATCATGACTTCAACATAGGATAAAAGGATCATAAATGTATAGACCTCAATTTTTAATATCAAACCAGTAGCA
This sequence comes from Viscum album, assembly GCA_963277665.1. NCBI lineage: Eukaryota > Viridiplantae > Streptophyta > Magnoliopsida > Santalales > Viscaceae > Viscum > Viscum album. The sequence continues at coordinate 928,065,912 of OY728146.1, read as the reverse complement.
GTGCCTACCCAATAACATAATAATATCCCAAATTCCCCAACACCCCCATTAAAATTCAGAAAACTACAAAACCACCCTCAGTTTGATGTGAAAATAGACTAGGGTCAACTTGAATTTCTGGAATGGATGAATCAAGTATACTCCATCCTAAATGAATTATTTACTTATAACTGGGGATAATAAACTTCTCAATCTACCACAGCTGAGGAATCCCAAAGAGTTCAACCTCACTGATCATCCCCACTAATTCCATTTCCAGAGAGGGTTGTATCATAATATCTCATATTTCATCATCTTAAAATACATCCTCCAATGAATATTAAATTTCATACGTGTGATGTTTGATAAATTCCTAATTCTGGTAACCAGCATAATAAATTCCCAATCAGAAGAAGAGGGTTATTGGAAAAAATATTTGACCAGATGTGGATATATGTTCAAGAGCTGTATGACTGAGAAACTAATGAACATATCTCAGGAATCCCTAAGAGAACAACTGCATATACCAACAATAGTTCTTCCACATAAGGAATTGAAATCAGATATATTTCTTGAAGGTAGATGTAATAATCAGATATAGTATTTTATAGAATAGAAAGATTCAAATTCTTCACTATTGTAAGCTCTTCCTCTAGCTGTTTTCTTCCCTGTAACATCTAAAGCACAAAAATTTCCAGACCAAATAGAACCCTAATTGTACTATGAGAGCTTATATGGTTCTATTAATTTTATAAACTTTGTATACCCCTTCTCTGTTAATGAATATACTTCTGATTATGAGTTTTCCAAATCAAACTAGGGAAAAATAAATTATATGTATAAGAGAAAAGGATACTGAGGACAACACAGGTTTTTCGAACCTAATATTTATTCCACATCACAACATAGGACTTATATTAAATTGATTATAATGGTAAATAACTCTATAAATCCCAATAAATACATGGAGTTTCAGTATAACCTTCTAGTGATCCTCCATGACATGTACTTTTTTATGATCTCCTAGTGGGGTTACGATTGTCCAATCTTCCAATGTAATGGGGAAGGCCATCATGACCAGTGCCACTAGAAGAAGATGATCCCTCGACCTCGGCACAAGAACCCGGACCACATACCTAAAATTCCTCATCTTCTGAGCCACATATTAAAGAGAAACCCCACATAAAAAAACCCTAACTTATAGGCTAAAATTATAACATTCTGAAATATCTTTCAGCTTTCCAATCCATTCTTTCCATCCTGGACGTGATTTATCATTCAAAAAAACTCTAGGAGGAACTTTTTCAAGACCTACAGAGCCCATAGGATTTCATGATATATGTCTACACAGAAGGGGTCTGTTGAGTATATAAAATTCTAGAATAATTACATATCACCATCTCATCGATATAGTAGGATCAGGAACACGTCAAAAAGGGGTGCATCAGACCCCTATATGATTTGGGTTGACTTGATAATGTTGAAATATGAAGGTATATGATTGAAAATGTTTCTAGGATCAACCTCATCTCAATTTGAAGCCTCCAATGTTTGTGTTATAGTGAAGGGGATTTTTCTCCCTCAAAGAATACCATAAAATGGTATGATATCAATGAGAAAATAAATCTTTGGAAGATTAATATGAGAGATCAGTTTGGGGATTTCACATCTAACACCAAATTTGTGGTTATCCAGTAAGAAAACTCATAAAATGTCATACTTGGAAGTCCCTTGTCATATAGACATGTGGAAGTATTCCCAAAATTCTATCAGTGTCTCAAATACCTCATCGATAGAAAGGTTGGCATACTCTATGGTGAAAGTACCCCCTTTGAGACTTGGTAACACATGTATGATGAAGAAGAACTCCAAAAATGGAAGAAAAACAACTGATTGTAGATGATGATATATAGGTTGCAACCCTAAGTGTTTTGGGAAATACCCTATGAATTCCTAGAGTATGCTTGATAGAGACTATGTTCTCCCCATAAATCTATTTAAGGTAGTAGAACTAATACCAAATATCCAGGACTCTTTTCCTAATCAATAATGTAAAATAAAATCATCTCTAGAATCTCTCTACAAAAACACTACTAGTAGGGATGATGATGTCTTCCCTCATGAACACTCTCATGTCGACAGTGATAAAGATACCTCTAGATTTCCAAATTCATCTAAAAACAATTCTCCAAAGACTCATAGGTGGAAGTGGAATAGGATGACCATATGAACACCCATCCCAAGTTTGAGGAAGGAATATCCCCCACCATTATTGATCTTATTTGAGTAATTATGGTAATAGAACAATACCTATGACCTCTAGTGATTAGTTTATCCATGTATCTAACACTGAAAGATATGTATATATCATTTCTAAAGAAACACAAATATTTGATCACTTGAAATTATAATGAAATTATTGCATTGAATCAAAATATGGATACATGCTATCTTATCATAACTAATGACCATCAAGGCTTCAAAACTTTTTCTAGGAGGATGCACCCCTATAATTCTACCAATGTAGTGAAAGAATTTAACAAATTAATCAAAGCCAAAATTGTATAAGAAGTGAAATACCAAAGATGGGTAGCTAATATATTGACCTTCAAGAAAAATAATGAGAATATTTAGGTCATCATTGATTATAGAGACCTTAATCAACATTTCCTAAAGGATGATTTCCCATTTCCGATCACCAAACTCTTGATCTATGAAATAGTTGGATTCTAATCCCCTTCCATAATGGATGGGTATCCAGGGAACAATCAGATATATATGGAACTCGATGACCAAGAATACACTACATTTAGAAGATAATAATTGATATTTTTCTATCAGGTAATACCCTATGGATTAAATAATGTTGGCTCTACTAATAAACTCTCCATGTATCATATATTTAATCTCATCGTATGAAGAATATTCAAATGTTATGTCAAAGACAAGATAGTCAAATCCCAATAGCAAGGCGATCACTTCACATATCCTCAAATAGTATTCTAAAAGTTGTGATAAAATTGTCTGGAGATGAATCCACTAAAATTAACTCTTATTATAACATCATTGAAGTTCTGTTTCTTTTTTGTACCCCACATTGTCATCAAGGTTGACCTAGAAAATACAAGGTATATTTTAGAAATTTCACCCCCAAGGAATCTCAAATAACTGAGGATACTCTAAGGGTACCTCTCCTATATACATAATTTTATAGCAAACTTTAATTAAAAATATCTCCCTTGTAACAATCTTATGAACATTGTAATCCATAATCAATGATTTAGGGACTTCATAGAAGCCTTCAAAATTCTGAAGAAATTCCTAATGCACCCACAATTCCCGATTTCATTGATGGAAAGAAATCTAGTCATATTATATGTGAACACCATATAATGATCACTAAACACCCTCCTTGCATAGAATAATGATGTGTGGAGTGATAATTTTCTATACAAATTCATTTTATTGATGTGTATGTCGATTATAAGTTTCCCGCACCCATCATTGTAGTAGAGAAGTTGAGGCGTTACTTTCCAAACCATAAAGTAAATCTAGTCTCTAATATTGATCTAATCAAGTACATCCTTATCCATCCCATGTTGACTAGGAATCTATCTTGATTGGGAGTCATTCTATGATAATATGACATCCAATTCATGACATAGATGGTGGTGAAATGGAAATATCTGGCTGATTTCCTCATGCCACATCCCTCTCTGAAAAATACACTAGTGGACCATGAACATCTAGATGGAGATTTTTTATACACCCATGACACTCCCCATATATGGGATATGTATTTTGATGGTTCCTCCCAAATTCCTATAATAAAAAATAGAAAATACAATGCTTAATCGGGTTGGCATATGGATTGTACATGTTTATCCAAATAAATAAAATTTTCCCTACTCCATTTCACTATATGATGATTTCAGGAAGAATGAGGTATAAAAAAATTCCTTATCACTAGCTTGTAACTAACCCAACTACTGTAAATAGTCGACCTATATATCTAAGGGGATTTAGATCTAGTGATAAATCATATCAATGGTGAATATTAAATAAAAAGGATGAATTGGACCCTATAACTAGATTCGTCAGATGAAAAATTATTGAATTTCCTTTAAACCCATGTTGTGTTAGGTTCCTTGATCATAGAATGTTGGTGCTGACACATTGGATAGTGAAGCCACATTCCTCGATTACCCTGAATAAAAGGAAGCAATCATCTATATTATGCACCAAAGAAAGGTCTCGTAGATATTCATCTATGATATGGAAGAAATTAATCAGGTCAACACTTCCCCATGGCATGATGAACTGATATCCACCCTAGGATGGTTGGATGCAATAATTGGTTATCATCAAAATGGGACTCTCCCGATAGGTTGATTCGAAAAAAATATATTTAGAATAATGTAGTGAACTTTACCCTTTAAGATGGTCCAATGAAAAAACAACCACTCTAAAAGTGAGGATTTGATAGAATCATCCTCATATTTATAACATAAAGAGATATTCCCACCATCGTGGAAGAATTCAATGCATGATCCTATAACGATCATCAGTCTGGGATCATACATTCCCACCAAATTAAGAGGATGAGGTACCACTAGTAAACGATGATACATGACTGTGTAGAATTCCTCAGGATTTTCATGCATGATAGATCCATTAAAAATTTATACATCAACCCATAGAATTTATATATACATCTAGATATTTCTAAAAAAAATTGTATGGGGAATGAATGTTGTGGGGCCGTATTACCCAGCCAATTCTATTTATTTTAAGTTCATCCTTACTAATACAAACTTCTTCTCTAAATGGGATGAGTCAATACCCCTCATGGAATATGGGAAGGAGAATATCATCAAATTTTTAAATTATCATGTCATCACTAGGATCGGGGTCCCTCACACAATATTGATAGCCAAAAACACCAACATCTATTCTATATAGTTTAATATATTTTACCATGAGCACAAAAATTAGTCCATTCACTCATCCAAATATCATGCAGTAGAAAATGGAAATATTGAGGCCTTTAACAAGACCTTATCAAATATACTCCTGAAGCTAGAAAATATATACAATATTCTATGGTATAATTAGATACTATATGTTGTTTGGTCCTACAGTACAACTCCATGTACTACTACACAAGAAATATAGTACTCATTGGTGTATATAACTAAGTTAGTATTTCCTATAGATTTATATTTTCCCTCTATTTAACTACCATTGAGAACAACTATTAGATGAATAGAAATAAAAAAAAGAGACTAGATAAGTAGGAGTGGCTTGATGAGAACATGTTGTGTACATTGAAAAATCATGATGTATATCGGGAATGGATCGCAGAATTCCTTATTAAAAAAAGTCTTCATCCATTAATTCCTCTAATTAATACTAGTATTATTCCAAATAACACCAATAATACAAGGGAAGAATACTCTATATATTCCTATATTGAGTTACCACTAAGAATGTAGATAGGCCGATGTGTCACATGGTTTCAAGCACGACTCCTCGTATGCCAGAGGCTACTGACTAGTAGTAAGGGTCTATTGATGGTACAATGGGGAGACTATACCCTCTATATCGGAGTGGCATAGTGGTTTATTAGATAATAAATAATATTTTAAAGTGTAATTACTAGTAAAACAATGAAAAATAGTGGAAATATATTATAATATATGAATAAAAATGTTCAATCCCAATTTATAAGGATTCAAGATTGGAAAATTCTGATACAAGTGAAATAAGTATGAATTTCTAAAGCAATACAACATAATAAAAGTAAATTATCCAATGACTAGCTCCACAAAAATCATGCTATTCAGCTCAGTCCTATTCCCCTAAATCCCTTGTACAAGATAAACATCACAAGTAATCAACAATGGTCCATAAAATATAATGACTACTCAGGTACCCCAATGCAATGGTAGCCCAAGAAAGGTGTGAGATAATAATTTCAGTAGTCTGCAACACACATAGTGTCTAACCCGACCCGTTACTGATATTTATTGTAATGTAGTGAGAATGTATAATCAGAAAAATAAACAATAAATGATGAATAAATGATGTGAAACTCGACCATATTCCAAAAATATTTCTGGAGGCTATACCTACATCAGTGCTCTTCTGAATATCTATTTTTATGGTTATAACCTCCTATATCATGATGGATGACATAAATAGATTGTATATTTTCCTTCTATGGATGAATCACTCAATAAAATACCATAAATGTATGGCCTCTTCCCTCAAGATAACAAAAATATCACCCTTAGTCAAAACTAGAATCTTTTTCTTAGTAGTTGTTTGACTATGCATTTTGACCACAATCATCTGACATAAAATAATAATCCACCCTTAGGAATTTAGTAACAGTTTAGATAAACCTCAAGAGGTATGAAAACCTACACCAAACCCTCAAGAATCACCAAAACCTCGCACTAAAATATCATGGGACTATGAATTTTTCCCTCAAGAATCTGACATAAATATATAATCTTCCGTTATGAATTTAGATATGGATCACATTGTGCTTAGGTTTAAGAAATCATGCACTATGACCATAGGTGAAAATCATATGTTTTGCGCTCATGTATCAAGTACCTGAACACCTTTACCTCATGCCATATGGAATATCATGCACCAAGCCCTCGAGAATCCCCATTAAACATCAGTTGTATCCATAATTACTCAACATTCGAAACAATATCAAACTATCATGTATCAATCACATAAATATCACATAATCTCATAATATAACCAAGTTAAATCACAATTCTAGTATTAAAAATACATTATTCATCACCATAAGATATAATTTTCAATTTATAAAAATTACGATATCAAAAAACAATTCATTTCATTAATCCAGGTTTCTAGTTATCATCAAAATTATATTAAACATGTTTAATTAATAATTAAACCATATGTTTGTTAATATATCAAATAAAAAAATTAATGGGTGATTCTTATAAAATAAATTACACAACTTTATTATTATTCCAATTAAAAATCTATTCCACCAATCAAACAAATTATCTTATTTATTGTAGACCAATTCATAATAAGGTCCATGGTTGGCACACCAATCAGGTGGCTACAAGTCTGAGTCACTATGCCTATAGACCCAATGGGTTCTATAGTCTAGTTTAAAATGAACAATTATAATTAAATAGGGATTATTAAATTTATTTTTTCATGCTCGCGGCATGTCTGTGCATTCTCACATATCACAATTATAGTAAATAATTTTATCAGATAAAATGTTATTTACTTCATACTACCGCTATGTGGTTCCAAGAAATATTTATAAATTGAATCATAGTGTTTAAGACACATGTTCATATTCATAATTTTATACATTATGAAAGAACCTATCATGCATATCATTATGCATGTCCAAATACATTAAGGCATTACATTTCATTATAATAATTTACTTATGTTTAAGAAAATGTTCATGGCCTTACCATCCCTTAAGTTTAATCCATTTAATACTATTTTATTCGTTTTAAGAGATGAAACCCTATCATTCATTATCCATTTCATTTAAAAAACTCATTTAATTTACCAAAACATGGAAAATTCGCATACAAGGGTCAACAATTCAAATTGAAACATTCATTGGAAAAATGGAAAATTGCATACACTGGTAATACACATTTATAAATCAAGCAATTGGGTTTATAGGATAGTCTGAAAACTAATGGTTCTTTGGTTAATCAAATATCTTCCCAAGGGTGGGAAACTCCATTTTTGATTATCCATGATGGTTGTAAACAAAACACGTCACATTCCAAACATAACCTCAAGAATAAAGAAACACCAACTCAATATTCCATATAATAAATAATTTCTAAACATTGATTTTTATCTTGAAGATTTTCTCCTCCATTTAAGGTAATTTATTATTATATAAGGACATTTTTATAAAATAATTTATTTTTTCAAATAAAAATAATATCCAATTTACCAAAGAAAAAAAATTATAAAAAATACCATACATGGAAAATAATTAATTAATGTTTCAAAGTGAAATAATTAATCCATAATTCAATTTAAGGTAAAAAGTAATTGGACCCAACATCAAGAATTACACCAAGCAGAACACTCATAAATTAACGACTTTGATGATATAAATGCTCTTTTCAAACTTTCAAACACATAAATTTCTATATATATCACTTAATTCAAGGTACATATTTCCCACACAATGAGGTAATATGTACAAGGAAGATATATATATATACATACCTATTTATGTGAGTGGAAACTCTCTCGGAGTCGTCAAATGCCCTCAAAACAAAACCAGGAACTCAAAAACATTGTATCAAGGACCAACACACACAAGGAAAACTAATATCACCTCAAAATTTATGAAAACCCCAATTATAAATTGAGAAAAAATGAATAATAAAATGAAAATGTACCCCGATACAATAATGGCGGACCGTGATGGTCATAATCACTTCTCCTTTAGCAGTGGTCACCAAAATACATATGAAGGGTTCCCAAGAGACCCTTCCTATAACCTAACATCATAAAAAACACCAAAATCATTCAAACCCAAATCCTCGGGTTTTGGAAGAATGATATAGGTGATGGGGAGGCCAAAAATCATTTGTAAAAGGATAAGAGAAGTCATAAGGGGTCTTACTTTGAAGGATCAGCAAGAATATGGAAGAAACGAGGTTGAAAATGATGAACCAAAAGAGGCTAAAAAGAGGGGTCACATATGAAATGAGAGGAAAGGGAGGGGTATCTTGTGCTTAACGAATGGGGATACCCAATTGGGTTTCAAAAAATGGTCTAACCTAAATTAATAATTAATAATATTAATAATAAACATATTTATTATTATTATTATTTATTTTTTAATTAAAATGATTCTTTATTTTTTACAACCCATTCATTTTTCATTTAATTTTAATTTAATTTCTTAAATTTATTTCAAAATAAATCGCATGGTTTTGATGTAGAGGTTCGAACGGTTTCAGACTGATCATTTTCTCCTGCTATCTCATCCTGATTTGAGGTTTTTGATCCCAACTCTCCCAAACCATGATAGGACACCTAGGGCACCCCCCAGCCCTTGAACTACATCCAAAATAAACACATTGAAGTACTGAAACTCTCATAATTAAGTTTAAAAACTCAATTTCAAAAATAGAACGACCATTTAATGACAAAAGATAAAATTTCATTGGATTTTTTCAATTTAAAAACATGAGATGTAACATCCTCCAAAAGGTGAACCCAATTGTGAAGGGCCCTATATCATACATAAGGTTTATCACAAAAGAGCCTACAACCTGACCAGAATGGATATAGAATGTTTCACACCCCCTACCAATGAATGGTTTCTCTAGAATTACATTTAATAGATTTCATCAAGTACCTAACATCTTAGTGTTGTGATGTTAAACTAGATAGATTTGTCCTGACCACATGATGTTAAATTGTGCGGAGTAAATCCTGACCACATGCTATTAAAATTTAAGGGGGTCATCCTGGTCGGATCATGTCAAATTTCATAGATCGTATATGTTCTTCTTTATTCAAATCTGGTGACCCTCATCCTGGCAGTAAGACGCTAAATTTTATAGTGTCTCACGTCCTAACTATAAGATGATAAACTATATTGAGATCATCCTTTTAGTAAGATGTTAAACTACAAAGGGTCTCTCACCCTGACCATAGGATGTTAAATTGTATTGAATAGGTCCTTACCACATGATATTAAATTTCAAATACGACTTCCTCATTTAATGATGATAAACTACATGGGAATAATTGTCACACCAATTATTCACCATACATGAGCTACATCTGTGCAAACGAACTATGAAATTCCCCCATCCCTATGTGATTCAAATTCATGTATGGAATATATTCATCCATAAACTATGTGTGGATTGATTCTTTTCATCACACTATATATAGAAATGACTAAATATCTATTATTGGTCCCAGTCACAACATTCCTCTCTTTAATTTTGATTCACACACATCCTCGCTATATGACATTAAACATCAATGATGTTTCCCTTTCAACATGACACTGAACTTCCCTGGTTTAAGGAAATATATACAAGTTGATTCACATTCCAGTGATATACATAGGGTTTCCTTGATACTATATCTTTTTATAGCCACCACATGATTCAAAATGACCTCATCCAGTCGGAATAACTATTTGCGGTTATTATTTCTCACATCGATCATAGATCATGTGAGATTAAGAGTTTAGTTAAGTAATTCCCCTCCCAAACAATGCATGCCAAATCATGACTGGTTCATAGTTGTCTTGAATTCCAAAACATAAAATGTGCACAAAGATTCATTATCACATGACATTAAAGTTCTTAGTTAATGACTCTTTGATTACATAATACTATACATTGTTATGGACCTCAACCAATAGGATCAATATTTTTAGTACTAATATCCCACTTCACATATACTCAAGATCTAAGTGTGAATATATTCATATTATCACAAGATATGTAGTGATTCTTGGATCTCTAACCCTAGGTCCATTCAAAACAAATAATCATATAAATGACCCCTCCCTGCATACACGTCAAATATTTGTTGGCCGCTCTTGGTCAAGAACTATGTGTGGATTGATTCTTATCATCACATGATATGTAGTGACACCCATATCCCCAATCCTAACCATAGATACCAAAATAAATGGAATAATTCCCCATGTCTAAGTACGTTCCAGACCTATATAGAGAGTTTCTCATTCAAATAACTATGTGTCGCTCGATTCCTTTCAATATTTGGATATGTAGTGACACGTGGTTCCCCAATAATAGGCCCAAATGAAATAGAAAATAATAAATTCACCCCCAAATGTGTAAGGTCTAATCATTCAACATTATTTGTACTACGTATGAGTTATATTTTCATAATTATTTTTTATTCGTGTAATATCTCTTGGATAATTTTTCACGTCGGTTCCCATGTCCTTACCATATGAAGTTAAACACTAAGGAAGAATCTTTTCCCTTACCACATGACATTATACTTCAGGGAATATTTCATAGTAGTATAACTTTAAAACAAAAAAAATTCCCACCACATAACTATAAAATATATAGAACATCACCGATTATCATCCCTTGTCAAAGGACTACACGATCCTTACCATGGTCAAACAGAGTATGGGGGTACTTTTACTATATTTTAATAACCTCAATTCCTAAATTATTCATCATTCCATGAGTGCATTGGGTTTTCAAACTAATTTCATGGCCCTTGAAAAGAAAATTAAATATCTATTTTTGACCATGCAGTCAATGCATAAGGGGTTAGACATAACAACTAGAGATATCGTTGTAACGCCCCGACCCCAGCTACCCAGAGTCGGTGCATTACTTCGTAACATTGGCATGATCACAAAAGATCAATTCTAGAAAGACCGATTAGTTTAGTAGCCTTGGAAACACTAGATACATTCGTAAACGTTACATTACATCATAAAGTGAAAAACTACAATAACAAAGTCTCCATAGTCCACCCTCATATCCTCTTCTCACAATCCCTGCAGGTCATTCATAAAATACTTATTCACATCCTGGAAAATATTAAAACATTGAAAGGGGTGAGCTCAGATGCTCAGTAAGGATAACAATATTGCGGAAGCTTTCATAAATAAACATAAACATTTAAGGCAATGTATGACTAAAACAAAAGCCTTTTAAACTTGAACATCAACATAATATGGCAAAAGTAAAATGAGATAATGCCATTTACATCTTCACATGGATACTCTACTGGTCGAATAATCACATGCAATATCAATAACCACTTTCATAATGATGGAATTCATAATGCCAGACTATCATAACCACGTAGTCAAGGCCTCGTGCCAAGACCACAAATAAGCTTTTGTCAAGGCCTCGTGCCAAGACACTAGTTTGTCTCATGAGACCTGCCGATGCATCGAGGAGCTATAGCGGGCTCCACCCGTCACTTATTAAGTCCAATGCATTCCTCATATGAATAGGTTTAAACATATCATAAACCATAACATAATCATATCACATAAAACATGCATAAAGGAAACATAACATTTCCACATTTCAATCACAAGATATAAATACAACACATTGATATAATAAAAATGCTTTCTAAACCATTTTCAATACCAAAATAAAAGAAAGTTAAAACTTTGTATTTATTTTTCATTAAAAAAATGATGGCTTGTAGAGGAAGCCGAATCTCAAATAATGGTCACGGCGGTGAAGAAGTCGTTGTCGCCGCATAAGTACGGAAAGAAAACATTCCCTTTTGTCATTTAGAAAAACGCTTCATATAAAAAAAGATTCCTTTTGAATAAATGTAAAAGTCAAAGGGGTTTATACACCGTATAAAATAAAGTTGTGTATAAAACCAAATATGCCTCAATGAAAGGGGATTGAGACAAAGTCCTTAAAAGATCATTTTTAAAATAAAATAGATCTATTATGTGTATTCACTATAGGTACACATAAAGAATGTAAAAATACAAAATAGTACATAATATTATCATGACATAATTTGAAAGTAAAAGATTAACCCAAAGAATGAAAGTTGGGTTAAGAAATTCCCTTACCTTGTGTCCGACTTGACTCAACCGTTCTTTAACCTCCTGAATAATAAACTAGAGTTAATATCTACCTTATTAATAACCATTTCAAATTACATTATCCTTTTTATATCACTTATTACAATGTTATGAATATTATGTAATTATTTAAGTCAATAACGGTCGTTTTGTCGATCTTTGGTAACTTGAGTCAACAATAAACTTATTATAATTACAAGTTGTTCATGTGGTAGAATATCCATTATATCCAGAATTATATTCATGATTTAGATGTCATATATATCTTATATATCCAGTATATACATTCATTTATAATATTACGTAACATTTAGAGGTAAGAAATGAAATGCACCGTTCATGGAGACGGTAAGCCGTACGTACGCATGAACGCTACTTTCATTTCAATTTCATATTTAATGGAACTAAATAATAATTATATAAATTTATAATATAATTCCAGTATAATATAGTGTATAATACCATTTTCTTCATCCTTTATACATCCCACATATGGCATTAACGATTCAAATCACTTTGAGGGGGCGGTAGTCCGCACTTCCAAAAATGAAATTATCGCGTTTTACCCATAATGGAAATCACAAAGTATGCCATAAATGAGAAATACAGAAGCATAAGTAAAACATAAACATATTATATATCATATATAAAAATAGTGACATCTTAATGGCCACCTTTGAATGTGTTATATGAGTGTTGAACAATCATCGTTTCGTGAGGCAGAAATTCGCCATCCACAGAAACCGTATGTTCTTTAACCATTAGATGTAGGTGTGTGTAAGTGTAGCTCGAATACTTCTTATAACAAAATCCTAGTATATTTAGGATACTTGTGTTGTTACAAAAGAAATGAATAAAAAGAGTTTAGGGGGTTGGAGAAGAAAAATAAAACAAAACAACATTAGAGAAGACATTACCTCAAAATCGGGTAACTCTTTTTTATTTGAGCCAAAGGCTTCCTTGAGAAGAGTTCTGCCCAAAGTGAGGCTTCTAGGAGTAAGAGAGGGAAGTTGGGAGAGTATTTGGGCAGAGTTTGGCCGAGCCAAATGTCTTGAAAGTGTAAATGAGGTGGTAGAGGTGGGGGCCTTTTATAAGTGGAGAGGAGGGGCACTTTTGGAAAGATTGAAATGTTACATTATTTCACAATGCTTTTCGGATTCTAAAGGTCCCACACTTATATAATTCGAGGCTAAGGTGATAAGGTTTCGAAATATCCTCATCCAATAGGCTTTGGACAAGTTTAAGCCTTGGATTTTGCATTATCTTCTCATTTTATTTAAATCGTTAAATAATGAGGTCATCGCTGCATCATAATGATGTCATAAATAATTTAATTTATTTAATGTCTAAAAATTATAAAAAAAATACTATGATGTAGGAAATCGTTTTATATTTCTAATTAATATTTATAGTCAAAATTTGGACTTCGGTAACCCCACTTAAAAACTGTTGTAGTAAAATAACTCATGTTTGTGTCAATTTAATTTTAACATTAAATAAATATATATTAATGTCATTTTCCAACTAAAGTGGCTCCATGGGGTCCCCAAGTTGACCCATGGGTTTTCTTGGTCGGCAACGACTCATCCAATAGGAGTAAGACAAGTGTCATGCTCATCTCATATTATTAAAACATTATTTGTACCTTAAACTACACTAATTACCTCTAATCGCGATTAAGAACTTAAAAGTTACTATTCACCAAAAAATTATTTTGATCTCATTGAACCACATTTTACTTCTTAATGACAACCATGTATGTCGTATTTTTGAAAATCAAATCACAGATGTGGTAATATTTCATTTAAACGAAAAATCAGTTATTTAACTACCACTTAGTGGTTTCACTATTCATCAAAAATTGAAGTTTTTCAGAACAAGGCCAAAATTTCACCCTAAGCAATAATTGATATTCCGAATTCAAAAATGATGTCTATTTTACAAAATTCCAAACATATAAGTTGCATTAATTAATTTTATAATTAATTCCCGCTGTTACGACAAATAGCGTGTTTTTAAGAAGCAATTTATATCAAAAGATTGGCAATTGTTTATGTCCAATTTCAATGTTAAATTAATTCTAATGACCACCATTGGATAAAATGGTAAAAATATATTCTAATTATACCTTAAAACCACTAAATAGTATAACTTATCACTATAAATTATTTTTATTAAAAAAGTTTTTTTAAGTATTTTTCACTATTCATAAAAATTTGGAAGTTCTCGGAAAATTACAAAAAATTCAACATAGGCTAATTTCAATATTAGGAATACAAAAATGAAGTCCATTTTGAAATATAAAATTTCTATAAATTTAAACGGTGGTTATTACTATTCATAACGGCTACTTTGATTAGTTGCGGTGTGTTAGAACTCGAACTTGCGTACAATGCAAGCTATTGCATTATTGAAAGAGAGGCGTATCGTGGAAGCTCGGGGTGTTACATTCTCCCCTCCTTCAATAAATTGTGTCCTTGCAATTTGAAATTTTTTTTGGAAAATAAAAGGTTGAAAATAGAAAATACCTTTAAGGAAAACCCACATCGGAAATAAGATTAATAAAATTTTGCCTTAATAAGAGGGAAAGGGAAATGAAAAAGTCACCACCCAATTATGATCTCGATTAGGAGAACATTGGTGGAAATTAGAGACATATAATTGGAGGAAAAACGTAAATATTTGTAGGGAGCGATTGGGGTCATCAATCACAATCAACTGTCAAATTGAGGGCCTCATAGCCTTCAATCTATGTTGATTTAAAATATCATCAGTTCAACAAGACATAAGGTATTAGGATAACACATTTTTTTGTTTTAATATCCCTTTAATAAAGTTTAAGAATTAATTTATTCATTGAATAAGAGATAGGTATATATATATTTATTCTTGACAATTAGAGTTTCAACCTTCAACTCATCTTTCACTCAAAAAGATAATAGAACTCAAAAATATTATACTTATCCTAATTGTATAAGGTTCCAAATGTTAACACATACCATTTAGATTAATAAAATTATTTTGTAATAACCAGGTACTTCATGTAGGCTAGTGGTAGGAAATAAAGGCCTGTCGCACTATGATTGTGGGTTCGATTCCTGCAGCTTTGTCCGACGCGACGGGTTATGCCCCACCCTGCAAGTTGTCCTTTTTCCTAAAACTATCGTATTATAATATTCCAAAAATAATCTTCAGAAATGATTTAACCTTAAACAATACTATCCATGGTTCAACTTAATCCATTCCAACCTTAATAGTTATCCAAAATACCTCCGTCCATACTTTCTCTAAAGGGTCGTTAAATTCCAAAATCAATTGTAACCTCAGATTCCCCAAACAAAGTAAAGTTTCTCTTATTGTCACATACTAAAAATATGATTACCTTCATCATATTAAATCCTTAATGAAAACAACATGTACTATAGTACAATCCTTATATATCACATTATTCTTATAACCATAATCTAGTTCTTGATTCCAAAAACACAAATACAATAATTATTCCGCTTCAATTGTAGTCACAGCATAAGATTGGCCTTGATCCCTTGGCCTTTTCTGAGGTAAGTTTCCTTGACGCTTAGGACATTCATTTGCATAATGACCCATTTCTCTACAATTGTAGCATTCAACTTTGACAGCCTCTTTCTTTCCCTTGCAATCACGAGCCTGGTGACCCTTTTCTCCTAATTTATAACAAACTCCCATTCCTTTTAGGCACGTACCAGGGTGATTCTTCCCACAATTATCACATAATGGAAAATCCTCCTTTCCCTTTTTCCCTTTATCTGTCTCTTGTTCCACCGTTCTCTTATTCTCTTGCTTTACTTTGTTGTCATAAGACTTAGAGAATTCCTTTTCTGTCTTGATAGCACACGAGACAATATCTTCGTATGATGAGAAGGATTGTGATACTAAAGCTCGATGGAGAAATGGTTTTAACCCATCAAAGAAACGATCAATCTTACTTCTTGGGTTACGTATATAATCTGAAGCATGCCTCGCTAACCTTGTAAAGTTAGCCTCATACTTTGCGACATTCTCATCCTCCTTCTGCCTCAGACTCAGAAATTGCCTTTCCATATCTGCTCGATGGTCACGAGGAAAGTATTTTTCTAAGAAAAGCTCTTTAAACTCCCTCCATTCCATATTCGATACATCATCATCTTCCTTTGTGTTTTGAATCAGCGACCACCACTGATCGGAATCTTCAGTGAGGCGGTAAACTGCCATGACAACCTTCTCCCTTTCACTACTCCCCAAGGCATGAAATATTTTCTCTAAGGAATTTATCCATTGCTCAGCTACTATAGGATTTGAACTCCCATTGAAGTTTGGTGGTTGTTGTCTCATGAAACGGTCTAGCATTGATCCTCCACGTTGCGGATCAGGGTGCTCCATACGAGTAAGGTTATTATTCATAACCTGAGTGAGTTGTCCCAGTATGGTAATAAGTTGATCATCACCAGTTGTATCTCCAGATCCACAATAATTATCTTGAGCAGGAGGGAAATCCCTACACGGAGTTCGTGCATTGATACGGTTTCCATTCCTTCCACTAGGCGCCATTTCTAAACAATGGCATAAACTAGGTGAGTTTATGAATTACAATGAATAATTTCAAACTTTTAAAATACTTAATGTAAATTGAACGGTTTATATATATAATCATAAGAATGTTTTCTTTGAGGAAGTATATACTCATAAACCCTACATAATGGTTTGTAAAGAAAATGAGAATTATCCTAAGAAAATCCCCCGGGAGTGTCGTAACCAAGAGTGCAGCAAGGCCCGTTGCCGTGCACCAGTTCCCGTTCGAGTCTAGCTCAAAGCGGTGTTTTTGGGTTTTACCCCTAGGTACATCTGTGCCAGAGCTGCCTCTACCTGTTCGTATCCAGACAGGGATGTATTGCTCGGAAAACTTACAAAATCTCTACAATACCAAAATTTTTAGGAAGTTCTTCTATACCAATCCTCAAAGTTCATCTTAGGTCTATGTGCTCTAATCAGAGTTTGTCTAAATCTAGCTTCCAAGGTTATTACTAAACTGCCTCTGATACCAACTGTAACTCCCCGACCCCAGCTACCCAGAGTCGGTGCATTACTTCGTAACATTGGCATGATCACAAAAGATCAAGTCTCGAAAGACCGATTAGTTTAGTATCCTTGTAAACACTAGATACATTCGTAAATGTTACATTACATCATAAAGTGAAAAACTACAATAAAAAAGTCTCCATAGTCCACCCTCATATCCTCTTCTCACAATCCCTGCAGGTCATTCATAAAATACTTCTTCACATCCTGGAAAATATTAAAACATTGAAAGGGGTGAGCTAAGATGCTCAGTAAGGATAACAATATTGCGGAAGCTTTCATAAATAAACATAAACATTTAAGGCAATGTATGACTAAAAAAAGCCTTTTAAACTTGAACAT
Source organism: Viscum album (assembly GCA_963277665.1). Classification (NCBI taxonomy): domain Eukaryota; kingdom Viridiplantae; phylum Streptophyta; class Magnoliopsida; order Santalales; family Viscaceae; genus Viscum; species Viscum album. The sequence goes on along the minus strand of OY728146.1, from coordinate 928,047,860 downwards.
CAACATAATATAGCAAAAGTAAAATGAGATAATGCCATTTACATCTTCACATGGATATTCTACTGGTCGAATAATCACATGCAATATCAATAACCACTTTCATAATGATGGAATGCATAATGCCAGACTATCATAACCACGTAGTCAAGGCCTCGTGCCAAGACCACAAATAAGCTTTTGTCAAGTCCTCGTGCCAAGACACTAGTTTGTCTCATTAGACCAGCCGATGCATCGAGGAGCTATAGCGGGCTCCACCCGTCACTTATTATGTCCAATGCATTCCTCATATGAATAGGTTTAAACATATCATAAACCATAACATAATCATATCACATAAAACATGCATAAAGGAAACATAACATTTCCACATTTCAATCACAATATATAAATACAACACATTGATATAATAAAAATGCTTTCAAAACCATTTTCAATACCAATATAAAATAAAGTTAAAACTTTGTATTTATTTTTCATTAAAAAAATGATGGCTTGTAGAGGAAGCCGAATCTCAAATAATGGTCACGGCGGTGGAGAAGTTGTTGTCGCCGCATAAGTACGGAAAGAAAACATTCCCTTTTGTCGTTTAGCAAAACGCTTCGTATAAAAAAATATTCCTTTTGAATAAATTTAAAAGTCAAAGGGGTTTATACACCGTATAAAATAAAGTTGTGTATAAAACCAAATATGCCTCAATGAAAGGGGATTGAGATGAAGTCCTTAAAAGATCATTTTTAAAATAAAATAGATCTATTATGTGTATTCAATATAGGTACACATAAATAAATGTAAAAATACAAAATAGGACATAATATTATCATGACATAATTTGAAAGTAAAAGATTAACCCAAAGAATGGAAGTTGGGTTAAGAAATTCCCTTACCTTGTGTCCGACTTGACTCAACTGTTCTTTAACCTCCTGAATAATAAACTAGAGTTAATATCTACCTTATTAAGAACCATTTTAAATTTCATTATCCTTTTTATATCACTTATTACAATGTTATGAACATTATGTAATTATTTATGTTAATAACCGTCGTTTTGTCGATCTTTGGTAACTTGAGTCAACAATAAACTTCTTATAATTACAAGTTGTTCATGTGGTAGAATATCCATTATATCCAGAATTATATTAATAATTTAGATGTCATATATATCTTATATATCCAGTATATACATTCATTTATAATATTACGTAACATTTAGAGGTAAGAAATGAAATGCACCGTTCATGGAGACGGTAAGCCGTACGTACGCATGAACGCTACTTTCATTTAAATTTCATATTTAATGGAACTAAATCATAATGATATAAATGTATAATATACTTCCAGTATAATATAGTGTATAATACCATTTTCTTCATCCTTTATACATCCCACATATGGCATTAACGATTCAAATCACTTTGAGGGGGCGGTAGTCCGCACTTCCTAAAATGAAATTATCGCGTTTTACCCATAATGGAAATCATAAAGTATGCCATAAATGAAAAATACATAAGCATAAGTAAAACATAAACATATTATATATCATATATAAAAATAGTGACATCTTAATGGACACCTTTGAAGGTGTTATATGAGTGTTGAACAATCATCGTTTCGTGAGGCAGAAATTCGCCATCCACAGAAACTGTATGTTCTTTAACCATTAGATGTAGGTGTGTGTAAGTGTAGCTCGAATAATTCTTATAAAAACATCCTAGTATATTTAGGATACTGGTGTTGTTACAAAAGAAATTAATAAAAAGAGTTTAGGGGGTTGGAGAAGAAAAATAAAACAAAACAACATTAGAGAAGACATTACCTCAGAATCGGGTAACTCTTTTTTATTTGAGCCAAATGCTTCCTTGAGAAGAGTTCTGCCCAAAGTGAGGCTTCTAGGAGTAAGAGAGGGAATTTTGGAGAGTATTTTGGCAGAGGTTGGCCGAGCCAAATGGCTTGAAAGTGTAAATGAGGTGGGAGAGGTGGGGGCCTTTTATAAGTGGAGAGGAGGGGCACTTTTGGAAAGATTGAAATGTTACATTATTTCACAATGATTTTCGGATTATAAAGGTCCCACACTTATATAATTAGAGGATAAGGTGATAAGGTTTCGAAATATCCTCATCCAATAGGCTTTGGACAAGTGTAAGCCTTGGATTTTGCATTATTTTCTCATTTTATTTAAATTGTTAAATAATGAGTTCATCGATGCATCATAATGATGTCATAAATAATTTAATTTATTTAATGTCTAAAAATTATAAAAAAAATACAATGATGTAGGAAATCTTTTTATCTTTCTAATGAATATTTATAGTCAAAATTTTGACTTGTGTAACCCCACTTAAAAACTGTTTTAGTAAAATAACTCATGTTTGTGTCAATTTAATTTTAACATTAAATAAATATATATTAATGTCATTTTCCAACTAAAGTGGATCCATGGGGTCCCCAAGTTGACCCATGGGTTTTCTTGGTCGGCCATGACTCATCCCATATGAGTAGGACAAGTGTCATGCTCATCTCATATTATTAAAACATTATTTGTACCTTAAACTACACTAATTACCTCTAATCGCGATTAAGAACTTAAAAGTTACTATTCACCAAAAAATTATTTTGATCTCATTGAACCACATTTTACATCTTAATGACAACCATGTATGTCGGATTTTTGAAAATCAAATCACAGATGTGGTAATATTTCATTTAAACGAAAAATCAGTTATTTAACTACCACTTAGTGGTTTCACTATTCATCAAAAATTGAAGTTTTTCAGAACAAGGCCAAAATTTCACCCTAAGATATAATTGATATTCCGAATTCAAAAATGATGTCTATTTTACAAAATTCCAAACATATAAGTTGCATTAATTAATTTTATAATTAATTCCCGCTGTTACGACAAATAGCGTGTTTTTAAGAAGCAATTTATATCAAAAGATTGGCCATTGTTTATGTCCAATTTCAATGTTAAATTAATTCTAATGACCACCATTGGATAAAATGGTAAAAATATATTCTAATTATACCTTAAAACCACTAAATAGTATAACTTATCACTATAAATTATTTTGATTAAAAAAGTTGTTTTAAGTATTTTTCACTATTCATAAAAATTTGGAAGTTCTCGGAAAATTACAAAAAATTCAACATAGGCTAATTTCAATATTAGGAATACAAAAATGAAGTCCATTTTGAAATATAAAATTTCTATAAATTTAAAAGGTGGTTATTACTATTCATAACGGCTACTTTGATTAGTTGCGGTGTGTTAGAACTCGAACTTGCGTACAATGCAAGCTATTGCATTATTGAAAGAGAGGCGTATCGTGGAAGCTCGGGGTGTTACAATCGTGGCACTGTAAGATTGAATTTTTAATCCTTGTGATCCAGACATCACTGTGGAGGGACTCATAACCTAAGGGTTTTCTAAGACATCCCTAATATTATTTCCCCATATCATTACTCATGACTTGGTATCCTTTAGTCTTGATTTATAAAATTTTCATCTCACACTCCAAAGTATGTTGGGGTGATCTAGACCCTAGGTATCCTAATTGGGATCTTCGGTAACATTCACCTCATATTTGTTCTATGGGTGTCATGACCTTAAATTTTCTACACATTGGTCAAATATGAAAGACCTTAAAATCTAGATTTTGATGGTCCAAATTGAAATACCTTAAAATATTAGTGAAAGAGTTACAAAACATTTTATAATGAATCCATGGAAGGGGTGCGAGGAACAAAATTCAGGTCTTAACTCAATGAACTCTTCATCTCTATATTTTAGGAGAAAATTATGGAGTATAAAAATAAGTCTTAAACCTCATAGGTCCTACTTTAAAGGCCTAGTAAAAGGTAAGATATGCTCTCTTTTCCCCTGTCCCCTGAAAAAGATAGAATAATAATTATTTATGTCTTCTCATCACTAGGCATGTTATCTAGGTGATTAAACAAATTTTAGGTTGCCCAACCACATCTTGGAAATTAAAACATACACAAAACACGATTCATGATTTGAGCACAATAGATCATCGTAAACCATCCATGGATCTTATAAAAATAAACTCATCTTCAAGATACCCTTTTTTTACTATAAATGTATGTATATGGATCCAACATAGGCACCTATGGTTGTTAAACAAATGTTCCACATTGCAAAAAGAAATTTCCCATCCCTGTGAACCCTGGAATCATTATGGTAGAACCCCAGTCCTCAGTGTTTTCTAGTCCATTCATATCCTAATTATGCCATGTCATCCTCATGATCCAAGAACTTTGGGTTGAGATTTAAAATCCTCATAATCATAATATCCAATAGGATTTGACATCCTTGAAGTTACATCACAATGTATTCTATTCTTTATCAAAGAAGGATTGTGAAACTCCATTCACAAACCTTTTGGTGGATCATACATCGTAACTCCAAACCATATGGTGTAGGGCCCAAGATTTAAAATTTGGGATATAAATTTCACTAGGGTGTCAAAACCCTTAGTGAATATCTTTCCTACATACCAAACTTCATCTTTCGGATGTTTGAGCCTACATATATCATTCATTCCCCTTGTAGAAGGGTGGGGAAACATCTGTTTTACTGTGATGTCGATGCATAAGGGATTTGAAATACTCTCAGCAGTATATCCTCCTTCCTAGAAATGAAACCCAAACCTAGTGAGCCATGATAACAACATGGAAGAACCCAACACATCACGGTTTTATGGTTCATTCCTGATATGTCTTCCCCATTTCGTACTCACTAACTCAAATGGTTGTGTTATGGATTACATTATCCAAATTTCAACTATTGATATGGATCTGACATCCCCTATATTTTTCTCTCAACTAATACAATTCCATAAATGTTCCATGGCCCCTAAAAATAGTGGGTATACCTCTATTTGACCATGCTATCGATGCGTAATGTTTTTGAACTTCCAATCAGAAACATATTTTAATTATATGAAAGGAACACCAATCCTCATGAGCCTTAACAACACCATAGTGGAATTCATAACCTTAAGGCATATTGAGTCATCCCTAACATGCCTAGTTCATATTGCATATTAAATAAATAAAAGGTCCATGATAAATGACCAAAAACTATAATAATAAAATTTCCAAGCTAAAAGAACCTAAAATAAATTTATATAAGGTATGAGATAAAGGAACCTAAAATATAGTAATACAAGGTCTGATATAAAACACCATAAACTACATTGATTGAAGGTCCAATCTAAGATAACCTAAACTAAAGTGATAAAAGGTTGAAGTTAAAAGGCCCTAAACTACATCAATTAAATGTCCAACTTAAAATATCCTAAACTATATTAATATGATTTCTGAGAAAAAAATACCCTAAAATAAATTAATAAAAGTGATAAGCCAAAATAACATAAACTACAATGATATAGTGTCTAAGATAAAATAACATAAACTATAATAATATAATGTTTGAGATAAAATACACAAAACTACAACACAACAATGATTTAGTCTGTAAGAATGGAAAAGATATAAATATTATGAGGTCCAACATATAACATTATAAATAATCAATATACATTCACCAAACCCATCAACATTCATCCAATGATAGAGAAATATCCCTCCATGATATATACATTAACCAAATAATCCTTTTCTGAATCATGTAATCTCAAGATATCTAGAACAAATATATCAATAAAGAATATCATTTTTTTGGTAATTATTGAGGATTTATTAAGAATAATCTATCACTAGTAGAAAAATACTCTATACCAATGGTTTGAAACTATTGTTATAGGCCTCCAAACCATTGGTATATCCTATACCAACAGTTTAGATAACCATGGCCAAGTAAGTCGTGGGGATAGGACTCTACCAACGGTTTTACCAAAGCCCTTGGTATAGACCTATACCAATGGATTTCAAAATCATTGGTATAAGTAATATGAGAAACCTATACCAATGGTTCCATAAAACCGTTGGTATATGTATTTCAAAAAAAAGCATTTGGTGGGTTTTGAACCTAGTACCAGTAGTTTATGATGGAACAACCTATCCACTAACCTAACAAGAATTTTGTGAACATAATTTCATAAATATATATATGTATTATCATAAATATTTTAAATGATGATTTTTTTAATGTTATCTGTTATAATATTCCATAAAAAATACATGTAACTATACCAACGGTTCTCAACACCATTGGTATAGACCTATACCAACAGTTTTGAGAACCGTTGGTATAGATTCATTGATTTTGGGATCTATACCAATGGTTTTGGACAAACCGTTAGTATAGGGGGACCTATACCAACGGTTTGGGGAAAACCTTTGGAAGAAGGTCTCTATTATGGACCTATACCAATGGTTTTTCCCAAACTGTTCATATAGGTCCCCTCTTATACCAACGGTTCGTCCAAAACCATTGGTATATGTCCAAATTAGTGACCTATACAACGGTTTTGGCCAAACCATTGGTATAGGTCCATATAAGTGAACTATACGAATGGTTTTCCTGAAATCGTTGGTATAGATCTTTTTCCCAGTAGTGTTTTAGAATTAAAACATTCAAATCCGGCAATTTAGTTTTACTTGATATTATAAAATGGATGGGTATCTTTGAAGATTCAGGAAACATATGATTAGTAAAATTTCATACACATCATGAATGAATGAAAACTATAAAATGACATATAATTTTCCATAGATACATTCATTGATAGAATACAGGTGGAGGGGCATCCTTATTATGGATTCTCTATAATAATTTCTTCAAAACCAAATGAAATCAATGATCAAACAATAATAAATTTAATCAACTGAGTTATCCAAGTCAGTAATATCATGGAAATAAGTGTTTATTGAATGCTTAAGTATTGCACACCCTTCTTCTTCTACTTTTTCCCCATGAATATGGTCATCGATAAAATTTAGTATATCTAAAAATAACTTATGATCCATTTTCATTGAGGATGATGACATAGAGAGGTTAGACATTGAGTGAACTAAGATCTCATCATATCTCCAATACTCAATGTTTAAGACATCCACTTGGTCTTACATCTTAGACATTAACTAGAGATTCTGTTCCAATGCCTATGAATTATTCTTCAACAACTTAATCAAGAAGGTCCCATATTCAATTTTGTTCATGTCCCTCTCACTAGCTTCCAATTATTTCTATGATAGGATAACTTTTCACATAATTTAATTAAATGACAGATGGTCATATCCCCCCACCCCACAATCATGAAATATTAGATGAAGTAATTCCTCTTGGCCAAGAAATATTCCCTAAAGTGTCTTGGTAATCAGGGTATGAATATTCTTTCATATCAACATATGTCATGTCTGATATAATGTGACTCATGAAGTGGGTACTCCAAAAGGAGGAATAGAAATCAGAGTTGGTGAGTAAGTATAAGGCCCCGGCCTTAAACCTTACTTAATATTGAATTAAATGAATAATTAACATTGAGGATCTTTTCAGTTTTAGAGTTTTAGAGAATTAGGACATAACAATTACATCTCAAAATATTACAAAGTAGACACTTCTACTAAGTTTCCATAAAGTAGAAACTCTTAAAAAGAAACATGTCTAGTTCCATGTTTTAGATAGAATTACTTTTCCTTGATCCCATCCATGACCCTATTCTACATTAAGTTCTGTGAAAAACATTTCAAACAAAAACTTGGGGTGAGCATAAAAACCTCTGTAAGGGATACACAAAGAATGAAAACTGGTAGTTTTTCAAAACAACATGTAAACCATGTATACTTTATCAAAGTAATACTTTTCACCTTTATTAATTAGTAAAAACTATTCACTAAATAAAATATCATTACTTACCCTTATTATAACCAAAAGATTACCATAAAACCCATATAATGAACACATAACATATAAAGGTAACTTGGGACATAAACATACTTAAATGGAATAACCATATGATTGACTTCCACACATATCACTTAATGGAATAACTATACAGCCGACTACCATACCTAATGCATTGGAGGTTATGATGTAACCACCCATCCTGGTATTCACGGCACCACCCGTCATATGGTTTATCACGTAACCACCCGTCAAATGTCTAAGTATCATTATAAAATCAAAAGACATAAAACAAATATAATGGAAAGAAAACATTTCTACACTTTGATCACAATATATCACTTAAATATATTTACATGAAAAATCCATTATAAAACCCCTTTTAGATACCAAAATACATAAAATAGTATATGTTATTTATTTCATTTTAAAAAACATTACGGCTTGTTGAGGAATCCAAAGACCAAATAATACTCACGGCGGCGGAAAAGGTCATTGTCACTGTGTACGTTAAAAGAAACATTCCTTTTTCTCATTTTAAAAAACACATCATATAAAAAGATTCCTTTTGTATAAAATTAAAAGTCAAAGGGTTTTATACACCATATGAAAGAAAGCCTTGTATTAGAACAAAATATGTCTCAATGATAGGAGATTGAGACGAAGTCCCATACCTAGGGTCCGACTTGACTCGATCGTTCTTTAATATCTTGAATAATAAACTTGAGTTAATTTATACTTGCTTAAGAACCTATTTCAAGTTCATTATTCCTTTTATATCACTTATTACCATGTCATTAACACTATGTAATTATTTAAGTTAATAACGGTCGTTTTAAAGATCATTGGTACTTGAGTCAAAAATAAACTCTTTATAATTACAAGTTTGTTCATGGGGTAAAATATCAATTATATCAAGAATTATATTCCTTATTTAGATATCATATATATCATAAATATCCATTATATACATTCATTTATAATATTACATAACATGTAGAGTTAAGAAATGAAATGCACCGTTCATGGAGACGGTAAGTTGTACGTACGCATGAACGCTACATCCATTTATATTTCACATTTTAATGGAATTAAAACATAATGATATATAATAGTAATATAATTCTAGTATGGTATCATATATAATATCATAAAATCTATCCTTCATACATATCACATATGGTATTAACGAATCAAATCACTTTGAGGGGGTGGTAGTCCACACTTCCTAAAATGAAGATATCGCGTTTACCTATAATGGAAACCATAAAGGTATGTCGTAAATAAATAATAAATAAGCTTAAGGAAAACATAAACATATTATATATCATATATAAATATAGTTACATCTTAATGTCCACCTTTTAAGGTGTTATAAGAGTATTGAACAATCATCGTTTCGTGAGGCAGAAATACGCCATCCACAGAAACAGTATGTTCTTTAACCATTAGATGTAGGTGTGTGTAAGTTTAGCTCTAATAATTATCATAAAAACATCATTGTATATTGAAGATACTGGTTTTGTTAGAAAATAAATGAATAAAAAGAGTTTATGGGGTTAGAGAAGCAAAATAAAACAAAAGAACACAAGTGAAGACATTACCTTAAAATCGGGTAACTCCCTTTGGTTTGAACCAAAAAAAGTTTCTTGAAGAGCTTCCTGCCTAATGTAAGGTTTCTAGGATGAGTAGAGGTATGTGGAGAGACAAAATTATCAGAGATTTTCGGAGCCAAAGGCTTGAGAGGTATGGGTAAGGGGGTAGAGGTGGGGGCCTTTTATAAGAGGAGAGGAGGGGCACTCTTGGAGAAGTATAAAATGTTACTTTATTTTCTAATGATTTTAGGATTTTAATGGTCCCAAATTGATGTGTTTCTAGGATAAGGTGATATGGGTTCTAAATCCACCCATCCAATAGGTTTTTGACATGTTTAGGTCTTATATTTTACATTATATTTCCATTTTATTTAAATCGTTAAATAATGAGGTAATCGCTGCATCATCATGATGTCATAAATAATTTAATTTATTTAATGTCTAAAAATTATAAAAAAAACTATTATGTAGGAAATATTTTTATCTTTCCAATTACTATATATAGTTAAAAATATGACTTGTATAACCCCATGTAAAAATTGTTTTAGTAAAACAATACGTGTTTGTGTCATTTTTACTTTTACTTTAAATAAAAGGCATTAATGTCATTATCTTAACCAAGTGGCTCCATGGGGTCCCAAAAATCGACCCATGGGTTGTATTGGTCGGAAATGACTCATAAAATAGGGTTAGGAGAAGTGTCTAGATATTTTCATTTTATTATAATATCATTTTTACCTTAAATCACACTAATTTCCCATTAATCGCGATTAATAAAACTTTAAAGTTACTTTTCATCAAAAATAATTTTAATCCCACTGAACCACATTTTACTTAATAATGAAAATAATTTATTTTGGATTTCTAAAATTCAAATCACAGAATTGGTATTGTTCCATTTAAACGAAAAATCAGTTTTTGTAACTACCACTTTGTGGTTTCACTATTCATCAAAAATTAAGGTTTTTCAGAAAAATACCAACACTTCACCCTAAGCTATATTTAATATTCTGAATTCAAAAATGATGTCTATTTTTCCAAATTCTTAACATATAATTTGAATTAATTAATTTTATAATTAAATCCCGCTGTCAAATCAAATTGCGTGTTTTTAAGAAACAATACCTATCAAAAGATTGACCCTCATTTATGTCCAATCTCAGAGTAAATTAATTACAATGATCACCATTGGATTAAATGGTAAAAATAAATTCTAATTTCACTTTAAAATCAATTAAAAAGATAATCTAATCATATAAATAAATTATATTAAAAAGGGGTTTTGAATTAAAATACAACATTTTTTACTATTTATTAAAAAATGAACTTTATCGGAAAAATACCAAATATTTACACAAAGTAAATTTTGATGTCCCGATTATAAAGAATAGTTTTATTTGGTCCAATAGAATGTATAAGAGTGACCAAAACTATATTTAAAGAGGGTTCTCCATCAAAAGGCGATAGTTCGACCTTTTAGTGAAAATTAGAGTATTTCATGCTTAAGATTGGATTTATTCTCATTTTAAGCCTCTAAAACACTATCTAATTCATAAATATGAATAGATAAGAATATATATTATTTATTACTTACTTGGGATGTTACATACTTCCCCTCTTTAGAAAATTTCATCCCAGCAATTTATTTACTTATCGAATAAGTGGGGGTATTTATCCCTCATAGAATTTTCAGATTCCCACGTTGCCTCTTCAACCATATGGTTTTTTCACAAAACCTTTACCTGGTGAATTAACTTATTTCACAACACTTGCTCTCTTAGGTAAATAATCTGAACTGGTTGTTCCGGATAAGAGAGATTCTCTTCCAGCTAAACTACCTCTGGGCTCAAAACATGACATTAATCTGGCATGTACTTCCTTAACATTGAAACATGAAAAACATTGTGTACCTGAGATAAACATAGAGGTAAATCCACTCAGTAAGCAACTGATCCAACTTTTTCTAGAATTTCATATGGTCCAATGAACCTTGGAATCAGCTTTCCTTTATTACAAAATCGCATCACACTTTTCCACGGTGAGACTTTGAGAAAAACATAATCACCTACCTCGAAAGAGAGATCCTTCTTCCAGTTGTCTGCATAACTTTTCTGTCTACTCTGAGCTGTTCTCATGTGTTTCGGAATCAACTGAACTTTTTTTGCCATCTCTTCTACCAATTCTATCCCCATCAGCTTCCTTTCATCAACTTCATCCCAAAAAGCTGGAGTTCGACACCGTTTACCATATAATGCTTCAAACGGAGCCATATGTATACTAGAATGAAAATTGTTATTATTTGAAAATTCAACCAAAGAAAGATGTTGGTCCCAAATTCCCTGATAATCCATAGAGTAAGCACGTAGAATATCCTCCAAAGTCTGAATTTTTCATTCTAACTTCCCATCTGATTGAGGATGAAAAGCTCTACTAAAATTTAATTCAGTACCCAACGACTTCTGAAGGCCTTTGCAAAAGTTAGAAGTGAACCTGGGATCATGATCAGATACAATGGAGAGGGTAACTCCATGAAACCTAACTATATATTTTATATACAATCGAGAAAGTTGATCTAGAGTGAAAGTATCTCGAATAGGAAGAAAATGAGCATATTTAGTCAAGCGATCAACAATAACCCATATTACATTATTACCTCGAGGTGTCTTTGGTAATCCCACAACAAAGTCCTTGGATATATTTTCCTATTTCCACTCTAGCACTGGTAAAGGCTGAATCATCCCTTTCGGTAACTGCCGCTCTGCTTTAACCTGCTGAAAAGTCAAACACTTCACAGTAAAATCAGCAATATCTCTTTTCATTCCATCCCACCAGTAATGCTCCCGAAGATGTCTGTGCATCTTAGTACTGCCAGGATGAACTGAAAATGGGGAACTATGAGCCTCACATAACAACTCATTCTTCAACTGTGAATCACCAGGCACACATAATCTCTTCCCAAACCTCAAAACACAATCATTGTCAATATTAAATTCAGGCAACATACCCTTATGAACCAGCTCTACCTTTTTCTGAAACCCACTATCTTTCCTCTGCTCTTGCTTAATTCTGTCTGATAGGGATGATCTCACTGATACCTGGAACAAAACAGAAGAACTTCCTGCACCAAAAACTTCTATGACAAAGTTAATAAAATAAAAAACCAAAGGATCCCATTCAAAACTTAGCATGGTTAATGAAGCATTACTTTTTTGACTCAAAGCATTAGCCACTTTATATGCTTTTCCCAGATGGTAATGAACTGTACAATCATAATCCTTGATTAATTCCAGCCATCTCTTCTGTCTCATGTTCAATTCCTTCTAAGTGAATATATACTTTCAACTTTTGTGATCAGTATATATTTCACACTTTAATCCATACAAATGATGCCTCCAAATTTTTAGAGAAAAAACAACAAAAGCTAATTCCAAGTCATGTGTAGGGTAATTAACCTCATGATTTTTCAACTGACATGAAGCATAATCAATTACCTGATCATTTTGCATTAGGATGCAACCAAGTCCTTTCAATGAAGTATCACTCTATATAACAAACTCATCATTCCTGGAAGGTAGTGCCAAACCTGGATCATTCACCAATATTCTTTTCAACACCTGAAAACAATCATCACATTCATTTTCCAGATAAACATAACACCCTTCCAAGTTAGCTTAGACATTGGACTAGATAACCGTGAAAACATTTCAACAAACCTTCTATAGTAACCTGCCAAACCAAGGAAACTATGGATCTCAGTTACATTTGTGGGTCTTGGCCATTATTCATCAACTTTTTTTTTATCAGGATCAACAGTGATGCCATTTTTTGAAACAATGTGACCAAGGAAAGAAAATTTTTTTAACCAAAACTCACACTTTCTGAATTTTCCATACAGTTTCTTTTCTTTTAAGGTTTTCAAGATAACCCTTAACTGACTTTCATGCTCCTCTTTACCTTTTGAAAACACAAAAATATCATCAATGAATACAACCACAAACTTATCCAAGAACTCATGGAAAATTCTATTCATAAGGTCTATGAATACAGCAGGTGCATTGGTTAACCCAAAAGGCATAACTAAAAATTCATAATGGCCATATCTAGTACGAAGCATAGTCTTCAGAACATCTGCTTCTTTTACTTTCAACTGATGGAACCCCGACCTCAAGTCAATCTTCGAAAAATACTGAGCTCCCTAGAGATGATCAAACAAATCATCAATATGAGGAAAATGATACTTGTTCTTAACAGTGATATCATTCAAGGATCTATAATCAATGCAAAGTCTCATTGAACCATATTTCTTTTTAACAAATAAGACTGGAGCACCCCATGGTGATGTGCTAGGTCTAATGAAACCTTTATCAAATAACTCCTGAAATTTCTTCTTTAACTCTAAAAGTTCAACTTCAGCCATTCGGTAAGGGGGTTTTGAAATTGGCTTAGAATCAGGAACGAATTAAAAAGTAAATTCAACTTCCTGATCATGAATAATACCATACAACTCATCAATATAAACATCAAGATACTCATTTACCACTAGTACATCAATAATCTAAACATTTCATTTATTTTCAACAATATGTGAAAGGTAACATTCATTTCCATCTTTTACTAGTTTCTCAACATCCTGATATGTTATCAAAATCAAGGGTTCATTCTTGTACACAAATAGAAAATCTTTCTGAAATGAAACCATTTTAGCTCTGTAGTCAATCTTAGAATGATAAACAGAAAGACAATCCATGCCCAAAATAACATCAAACTATACTGGAGGCATAACAATAAGGTTTGCTGGTAGATTCTTTCCGCACACAAGGATAGGAAGGTTCTTATAATTTCTTTTTGTCTCAACGTTCCCTCTGGGTGTTTTTACCATAAGTTTGGGATTAATATCTTGATATGGAATTTACAATTTACTAGAAAACTTATCAGAAATGAAATAATGTGTAGACCCTGAATCAAAAAACACATTGGCATAATCTGAACAAACTAACAGTGTCCTTGATACTACTTCATTCGATGGCCCAACATCTGCTGAAGTAGTTGAAAAGGATTTCACCACCCCTTTCTTCTTGTAGTCTGGTTGCTTTCCCTCAGTTGAGTTCTTTGTTAGACACTCATTTGCATAATAACCCATTTCATTACACTTAAAACATCTTACTGGTGGCTTTTCATTGCCTACTTGTTCATCTTTCTTACAGTTACGAGCAATATTACCAGCCTTACCACACCGAAGTCACTTTCCAGACTTGGATAAACATTCTCCAAGATGCATTTTACCACACTTCTCATAGAATGGATATTTGGTTTTCTTACCTCCTTACTTGTTTGATCAATTCTACCCTTTTTCCTGCCAACTGGACCTCTTATTTTGTTGTTTTTCAAAGAACACCTGATCATTGGCAAACTCCATTTCCACCTTCTCCACACATCGAACAAGGTTTTCATAACTTTTGAACTCACGAGAAGCTAAAGCCATTCGATACTATGGCTTTAACCCTGAGTAAAAATGGTTGATTTTACAATCAAGATCTCATATGAAATTTGGAGCATACCTTTCCAGTCGAGTGAACTTTGCTTCATAATCTTCCTCTGATTCATCCTCCTGCCTCAATTCTAGGAATTCGTTTTCCATCCTAAGACGTACCACCTTATGAAAATATTTCTCAAGAAACATACCTTGGAATTCGTCCTAGTGAAGATCATCAATCTCATCACTATCCCTGATATTTTTCACCATCGACCACCACTAATCAGCTTCACCTTAAAAATGGTAATTAGCAAGACTAACCATTTGATTTTCTGAACACCCCATGACATCAAAACTCTTCTCCAGTGCTTTAATCCACCCTTCAGCTAGCACGGGGTCAGATGATCCTCTGAATGATGGGGGATGTTGCCTCATGAAATGTTCCACCACTGACATGTTCCTATGCGGTTGATCTGGCTAATCTCATGCATGGATACCACCACCATTTATAGCCTGAGGCAACTGTTCCATCACTGCAACAAACTGTTCAGTTCTGATTCCGACCATCTTTGGTTGCTGATTTGGAAGGTTGTCTTCCTCCTGATGTCATCCCAACATAGCTTCTTTGTTTCCTCTGCAGAAAACCATTCTGAACACAGAAATATCTTAGGTGAATCAACATGGTAATCTTTAAATGATATATCGTTTCAATCATACCATAAATTAACTTATAATTTTACACTTTTCTAACTCCTAAAGTTTTCTAAACCGACCATTGATAAAAACTATAAGGCCACAACCTTAAACCTTACTTAATACTGAATTAAATGAATAATTCACATTGAGGATCTTTTCAGGTTTAGAGTTTTAGAGAATTAGGACATAACTATTTCATCTCAAAATATTACAAAGTAGACACTTCTACTAAGTTTGCATAAAATAAAAACTCTTAAAAAGAAACATGTCTGGTTCCATGTTTTAGATAGCATGACTTTTCCTTAATCCCATCCTTGAACCTATTCCACATTAAGTCCTGTGAAAAACATTTCAAAAAAAACTTCTGGTGAGCATAAAAAGCTCAGTAAGGGATACACAGAGAATGAAAACTGTAAGTTTCTCAAAACAACAAGTAAACCATGTATACTTTATCAATGTAATAATTTCCACCTTTATGAAGTAGTAAAAACTCTTCACTGAATAAAAGATCATTAGTTACCCTTTTTGTAACCAAAAGATTACCATAAAACCCATATAAAGAACACATAACATATAAAGGTAACTTGGGACATAAACATACTTAAATGGAATAACCATACGGTCAAATTCCACACATATCACTTAATGGAATAGCCATACGGCCGACTTCCATACCCAATGCATTGGAGGTTATAATGTAACCACTCGTCCTAGTATTCATGGCACCACCTGTCATATTGTTTATCAAATAACCTCCCGTCAAATGTCCAAGTACCATTATAAAATCATAAGACATAAAACAAATAAAATGGAAAGAAAACATTTCCACACTTTGATCACAATATATCACTTAAATATATTGACATTAAAAATTCATTATAAAAACCCTTTTCAATACCAAAATACATAAAACAGTATATGGTATTTATTTTATTTTAAAAAACATTATGGCTTGTAGAAGAAGCCAAATACCAAATAATACTCACGGCGGCGGAAAAGGTCAGTGTCACCACGTACATTAAAAGAAACATTCCTTTTTGTCGTTTTGTAAAACGCATTGTAGAAAAAGATTCCTTTTGTATAAAATTAAAAGTAAAAGGGGTTTATACACCGTATAAAAGAAAGCCTTGTATTAGAACAAAATATGCATCAATGAAAGGAGATTGATATGAAGTCCCATACCTCAGGTCCGACATGACTCGATCGTTCTTTAATCTCCTGAATAATAAACTTGAGTTAATTTATAATTTCTTAAGAACCTTTTTCAAGTTCATTATTCTTTTTATATCACATATTACCATGTCATGAACACTACGTAATTAATTAAGTTAATAACGGTCGTTTTAAATATCATTGGTACTTGAGTCAAAAATAAATTCTTTATAATTACAAGTTTGTTCATGGGGTAAAATATCCATTATATCCAGAATTATATTAATTATGTAGATATCACATATACCATATATATCCATTATATACATTCATTTATAATTTACATAACATTTAGAGGTAAGAAATGAAATTCACCGTTCATGGAGACGGTAAGCCGTACGTATGAATTAACGCTAATTCCATTTATATTTCATATTTAATGGAATTAAAACATAATTATACATAATAGTATTATAATTCCAATATGGTATCATATATAATATCATTGAATCTATCCTTTTTACGTACCACATATGGTATTAATGAATCAAATCACTTTGAGGGGGCGGTAGTCCGCACTTCCTAAAATGAAGATATCACGTTTACCCATAATGGAAACCATGAAGGTATGCCTTAAATGAAAAATACAGAATCTTAAGGAAAAAATAAACATATTATATATCGTATATAAATATAGTGACATATTAATGTCCACCTTTGAAGGTGTTATAAGAGTATTGAACAATCATCATTTCATGAGGCAGAAATTCTCCATCCACGGAAACAGTATGTTCTTCAACCATTAGATGTAGGTGTGTGTAAGTGTAGCTCTAATACTTATCATAAAAATATCCTAGTATATTTAATATACTGTTGTTTTTTCAAAAGATAGGAATAAAAATATTTTAGGGGGTTGGAGAAGCAAAATGAAACAAAATAACACAAGTGAAGACATTACCTTAAAATCGGGTAACTCCCTTTGGTTTGAACCAAAATGGCTTCTTGAAGAGCTTCCTGCCTAAGGTAAGGCTTCTAGGATGAGGAGAGGGATGTGTAGAGGCAAAATGATGAGATATTTTCTGATCCAAAGGCTTGATAGGTGTGGGTAAGGGGGTAGAGGTGGGGGCCTTTTATAAGAGGAGAGGAGGGGAACTCTTGGAAAAGTATAAAATGTTACTTTATTTTCAAATGAGTTTCGGATTGTAATGGTCCCACATTGTTGTGTTTCAAGGATAATGTGATAAGGGTTAGAAATCCACCCATACAACAGGTTTTTGACTTGTTTTAGTCTTAAATTTTACATTATCTTTCCATTTTATTTAAATCGTTAAATAATGAGGTAATCACCGCATTATCATGATGTCATAAATAATTTAATTTATTTAATGTCTAAAAATTATAAAAAAAACTATGATGTATGAAATATTTTTATCTTTCCAATTACTATATATAGTAAAAAATCTGACTTGTATAACCCCATGTAAAAATTGTTTTAGTAAAACAATACATGTTTGTGTCATTTTTACATTTACTTTAAATAAAAGGCATTAATGTCATTATCTTACCCAAGTGGCTCCATGGGGTACCAAAAATTGACCCATGGGTTGTCTCAGTCGGCCATGACTCATCCAATAGGGTTAGAACAAGCGTCTAGATATTTTCATTTTATTATAATATCATTTTTACCTTAAATCACACTAATTTCCCTTTAATCGCGATTAATAAAACGTAAAAGTTACTTTTCATCAAAAATTATTTTAATCCCATTAAACCAAATTTTACTTAATAATGAAAATCATTTATATTGGATTTCTGAAATTAAAATCACAGAAGTGGTAAAGTTCCATTTAAACGAAAAATCATTTTTTGTAACTACCACTTTGTGGTTTCACTATTCATCAAAAATAAAGGTTTTTCAGAAAAATACCAAAACTTCACCCTAAGCTATATTTGATATTCCAAATTAAAAAATGATGTCTATTTTACCAAATTCATAACATAGAAGTTGCATTAATTAATTTTATAATTAAATCCCGTAGTTAAATCAAATAGCGTATTTTTAAGAAACAATACCTATCAAAAGATTGACACTCGTTTATGTCCAATCTCAAAGTGAAATTAATTCCCATGATCACCATTTAATTAAATGGTAAAAATGTAGTCTAATTTCACTTTAAAACGAATTCAAAATATAATCTAATCATATAAATAAATTAGATTAAAAAGAGGTTTTGAATTAAAATACAACATTTTTCACTATTCATTAAAAAATGAACTTTATCGGAAAAATACCAAAAATTTACACAAAGTAAATTTTGATGTCCCAATTATAAAGAATAGTTATATTTGGTCCAATAGAATGTATAAAAGTGACCAAAACTATATTTAAAGAGGTTTCACCATCAAAAGGAGATAGTTCGACCTTTTAGTGAAAATTAGAGTATTCCATGCTTAAGATTGGATTTATTCTCATTTTAAGCCTCTAAAACACTATATAATTCATAAATAGGAATAGATAAAAATATTTATTATTCATTACTTAATTTTTATGTTACAGTAAGTGTAAGATTAGGCCCCATGTATTCACCCCTCAATAGGAGCATCACCCATTTCATGTGTTGGATGACTAATTTTCTCAAAACAATCCACCCTGTTATCAGGATTTTCATCCCCTGATTGAAGAAGATTCCTCATATATTAACCTAATTCATTAACTTATTCCATCATTTCTATTGATATATGGTCAATGAGGAAAATTGATTTTCCATATGGAAGACCAATCAATTCATCCTACCACCTTGGTAGGCTTCTACCTTTTCATGGCAATAATTGTAAGAATGGAAGGTGTAGGAACTAATTGGAAGAAGGAATATTGACATTAATGCCTTCACATGACAATATCATCTAGAACTATTGGATGATATCATGTTTTCCCTCTCTATATATGTTGGTTGATTAAAGAGGGGAAACCCTTGGGGTGCATCCAAATTGGTTAGAGAATCAACAAGGTGTATACATCTTGCAAACAATCATCTCATCCATCCTAGCTACAAGAACCCCACACTAAAGGGAAATATTATATGAACTTTTGTTAAGAAATTCATCATCATTACTAATAATTATCCCATTTAGTTCATGATAAGGATTAAAATAAAATTAATTAGATCGAATCAACACATCATTAACCTCTCCATGGTCTGGGAACATAGCCTCAACCCTTGAAATGTTCAGAAGCCTAGGATGAAATAAGGAAATAAATATATTATAGGTATTGTAATATTTGTAGGTAGTGAAAATGATAACCTATTTTAAAAAATAATGATTGGAGAGGACCAATAATCCAATATGGGGTATTTTCCGACTAAATTTGACCCAAGAGATGGTAAAGGCATGCATGATTTGGTACCTCCACATTAACGTGATATCCCTATACTAGTTGTGTTATCATTACCATTATACTGACCTGGATTCTTGAGCATGGATTCCCATATGAGAAAAGATACCCATTTAAGAACATGGATTTGTATCCCACTAATCTAGGGCTTGGTGATATATATAGAATAATTCAGTATCCTCATTAGAAATGAACCCT
This sequence comes from Viscum album, assembly GCA_963277665.1. Taxonomy (NCBI): domain Eukaryota; kingdom Viridiplantae; phylum Streptophyta; class Magnoliopsida; order Santalales; family Viscaceae; genus Viscum; species Viscum album. The sequence continues at coordinate 928,027,523 of OY728146.1, read as the reverse complement.
GACTTTCAAAAGGTCCTAATATTAACTAAAACTATCACGAACCTACTGGAAAGGGAACTGATGGGGGCATATAGTAATCAAATTTTCTCTATTTTGGTAAAGTAAAATGTTGATATAATATTTTAAATAGATTTATGAGTTCATATTCATCTCTTTTCATAACTTTTACTTCATGATAATAATTTTCCTCTCTAATATTGGAGTTTGAAAAGTTCCATCCCTGAAATTTAAGGCTAGAAGGAACTTATCATTCATCTCTATAAGAGAGGGGTTTCCACCTAGTTAATATATATCCAAAAGTTAAATTCATAACATAACATAGGATATATGAAATTAGTGGGTTCTAGGGGTCCATTATACTGACCCGGCCTTTTCTTGCATTATTATTACATCATTTCAAAGATAAACAACATAATAGTATTACACATGGAGGATCTGGAGGTTTAGTGTCTTGGTCAAACTAAGACCACACATAACAAGTACAACATCAAGCATAATCATTCATTTAATTTCTCCTTCTCTAGATTCTTAGTAGCACTTGTCCTCTCCTTAGTACAAGTATCCACCTGAGGATATACATGAAAAGGGGTGAGCTAGAATCCCAGTAAGAGGATAGATAATAACAATATAGCATGGGGTGAGCATAATCATGACGTAGGAAAAAGATCATGAACATGAGATGAGCATAAACAATAAACTTTCAATGTGGCAATGCATAAAAATGAAACATCATGTCTTAGTGGTTAACTACCACACATACTCGTGAACAAATCTAGAATCTTTTTCACACATCATTTCACATTTACTCATGAGATTTATCACTTTACCCAATGCATTGGAGCGCTATATAATTCTGGGCGCACCCGTCACATTTAAACATTCATATTGAATTATATAATTTCGGGCGCACCCGTCACATCATAACATTATCATTATCATGCTTGACACATAGAACACATATCAAACATGTACATAAATAACCCATGGAAAGGAATGGGTTTCATATCATAATAACACAATCATAAGCTTTGGGTTCCCAAAAGAAAGAGGGAACAACATACTTGATACAAGAACCATCAACCTTGAATGAGAGGTAGAAGGTGAGATCTTGAAAGAAGAGTTCTTTTTGACAAAATTTTGATGGACATAAAAACCAGTGAAAAACATGTATTTCCCATAAAAGTAATGTAAATTATTAACAAATGATCTTTGAGGAGTAACCATATCAAAAATGGAGTGAAAGATGGAGAACCCGAAGGAATAAAGATTTCCCCTTACCATGTACTCGAATACCTCCATCTCTTTAATGTCTTGTATAATGACATTATATTCATTAATTAGAAATTACAGAACCTTTTATAAATTAATAGGGTTCATTATGGTTTCATTATTTCATATTATTCTCCTTTGGATGACTTATAGAGTTTAAAAACATTGATCGGGGATGTTCGTTTTCATGGTTTTCTTGAGCGGTCCACTTGTATTCTTAAATTGATGTTTGGGTAGATCATGGGTAAATATCCATAACTGATATAACATTTTATTAATGATATTACATAATCTTGAATTATTTTATAATGAGTTATATTAGATCCATGTGGACGAATCATTAGATAAGATTTAAATGATGATTATTTGGGTTAATTTGAGCGGTTTTTGGATCACAACGAACTCGTTTTAACATTTACTTAGTAATTTGGCCATATGTTTTTTGAAGAACATAAAATAGAAAATAATACATATAAAACATTATGTTTCAACCATAAAAATGGTTTCATGACCAGATTTTAAGGTAGAAATGGAAGAAGAGAACACGTCGTTTTTTGAAGGTGATAAATTTAACACATCCTGAACAACGTTCCCTTTAATAAAATAAAAGAAAGAGGGAAGGGTGTGGGGTGATATAATATACCATTAGATTCATAATAATGGATTATATATATAATACTGGAGTTACAAAACAATTTGGATGAATATAGGTAGGGAGAGATCAAGAAAGGAACTTGAACTTGAAAGTAAATTAAAGGAGAAGAGGGAGGGAAATTACCTCTTTAGTCTTCCTCTTGATATCCACTTTAAGGAAGCTAGGATTGGTCTTTTGATGAGACCAGCAGATTTTTCACGTGGGTGAGGTGATAGGGAAGGTGTTTGGGCAGATTTTAGGGAAGGATTGGAGCTTCAGAGGTGTGAGGAAAAGAGGGAGTGAAGGGTGGCTTTTATAGTGGAGGGGAGAGGGGTTTCCTTACTATAAAATTGATTAGTTTATTAATTTCATATAAGACAAGGAATAGTGAGTCTTGGATGACCAATAATGGTAAAAAAGGCATGTGAGTTCGGGATTTGGGTGCTTACATCTCTTGTGATGTCATGAATAGTGTGATTTAATTAAAATGTATTTATATGGTAAATTAATGTATTCTACTATTCACCAAAAATTCAAGTATCTCAGAAAAATCCCAAAACTTTACCCCAACCATTTTTCGAAGTGTAGAATCCAAATATGAAGTCCATTTTTCAAAAATAATTTTCTAAATATTATTAATTTAATATTTAATTAAAATCATAATTTACTTTAAAAAAACAGTTTTTAAAATTAAAACTGATTTTGTAGTTCTTTCGAAAATTTCGTAGGGTCTTATAAAATTATCTAAAAACTATTATACACTGATTAAATAATTTGTGAATACATTTTAGGGGAATAAATATTCTTTTAAATTAATTAATTAATTATAATTATTTATTTATTACTTATAAAATACCAAAAACGTTTACTAAGGTCAAATTGTCACTTTCTAAGTTCTCTAAATTTTATTTTATTATTCATAGGTAATGTTACTCTTATTTACTATTCATAAGGGTCATATTACTATTCATAATGGTTTGTTACTATTCATAAGGGTAGGTTACTATTCACAAAAAAAAATTTGTTTCATTAGACTCTAAAAACGATCTTCAACACATCCGTGTATGTCAGATTTTTTAAAAAATCCAAACATAGGGGTGACAGAATTATGTTTAAAGGTCACTTATCACTTAGTAGTTCATTATTTTGTGTTTTTATGACATAAATATAAGAAGGAAATTTTCCATTGAAAAACTTTGGGTCGTTACATTCTTCCCCCCTTAAGAAATTTTACCCTCGAAATTTCACTTTACACAAACAGGTGAGGGTACTTCTCCTTCATTGACTCTTCTGGTTCCCAAGTTGCTTCCTCAAATTTATGGTTCCTCCACAACACTTTGACAAGGCGAGTTGTCTTGTCGAATTGAACCTTATCACTTCGGTCCAGAATTTTTACCAGCTACTCCTTATAGGAGAGATCATCTTCGAGATGTACCACCTCTGAGTTTAGTACATGTGAGGGGTCTGGTATGTACTTCCTCAGTAGTGATACATGAAACACATCATGAACTTGAGCCATATTCGGTGGAAGTGCCTGATGATAGGCCACGACTCCTATGTGGTCAAGGATCTCAAAGGGGCCAATGTACCTTGAACTTAGCTTCCCTTTCTTCCCGAATCGCATGACTCTCTTCCATGGAGATATTCAAAGGAAGACTTTATCTCCCACGTCGAACTCCAAGTCCCTTCGACGGTTTTCAACATAGCTCATTTGCCGACTTTGAGCAGCTTTGATGTGTTTCTGGATAACTTGAACCTTCTCTGTCATCTCTTGAACAAGATCGGGACCAAGTAGCTTTCGTTCTCCAACTTCATCCCAACAGGTTGGAGTTCTACATCGCTTTCCATAAAGAGCTTCATACAGAGCCATCTGAATACTCGAGTGGAAGCTATTTTTGAATGAGAACTCAACCAATGGGAGATGCTAATCCCAACCACCTTTGAATTCAAGAGAGTAGGATCTTAGCATATCTTCAAGTGTCTGAATAGACCTTTCAGACTGGCCATCAGTTTGGGGGTGATAGGTCGTGCTGAAAATTAATTCAGTACTCAAAGCATGTTGAAGGCTCCTCCAGAATTTAGATGTGAACCTTGGATCACCGTTAGAGACAATCTAGAGTGGAACACTGTGGAATCTCACTACTTCCTTCACATATATCCTTGAAAGTTGTTCATGCGATAGGTCTTCCCGAATAGAGATAAAATGGGCAGTCTTGGTGACTCGGTCAACCACAACCCATATCGCATTATTCCCCTTTGACGTCTTCGGGAGACCCGTGACAAAGTCCATAGTAACATTTTCCCATTTCTACATGGGTATAGGCAATGGCTGCATCATACGTTTGGACTTTTTCCGCTCATCTTTAACTTGATGACATACCAAGCACCTTGATATATATTCCTCAATCTCCTTCTTCATGTTATCCCACCAGAAGTGCTCTCGAAGATCACGATACATCTTGGTACTTCCAGGATGGATAGAGAAAGTTGAGCTATGTGCATTATCCAATAGCTCCTTCTTTATCCCAGGTGATTAAGGCACACAACATCACATTCCAAACTGAATCACACCATCATCGCCAATATGGAACTCTTGCAGCTTCCCTTCCTTTACTGCATTCACCCTCTTTTGTATCTCCACATCATCCCTTTGTGCTTCCTTAATCTTCTGTTGGATGGATGGTTGCGTAATCATTTGGGAAAGGTAGGATGTATCCCCTTCCCTTATGATTTCCAAATCCATCCTTTGCATATCCAAGAAGATAGGGTCTTTCTTAATCCTCAACATGGATAGAGTAGCAGGTTCTTTCCTGCTTAGAGCATCAGCTACCTTGTTCGCCTTCCCAGGATGATAGTGAATAGAGAAATCGTAATCCTTGATTAGCTCTAACCATTTCCATTGATGTATGTTGAGCTCTTTTTGTGTGAATATATAATTTATGCTCTTGTGGTCGGTGTATATGTCACACTTCTCGCCATAAAGGTAGTGTCGCCAGATTTTCAAGGCAAAAATCATGGCTGTCGGCTCTAGATCATGCATCGGGTAGTTCTGCTCATGGATCTTCAACTGTCGTGAGGCGTAGGCTATCACATTATCATTTTTCATGTGTACACAACCCAATCCTTTCATTGAAGCATCGTTTTATATCACAAAACATTCTACACTTTTTGGTAGTGTGAGTACAGGTGCAATGATCAACCTTATCTTTAGCTCCTTGAAGCTTCCCTCACATTCATCCGTCCAAACATACTTTACCCCTTTCCTTGTTAACTTAGATAGCGGGCTTGACAATCGTGAGAAGTTTCTCAGAAAACGTCGATAGTACCCAGCTAATCCATGAAAACTACGGATTTCTATGACACTAGAGGGCCTAGGCCATTCCTCAATCACCTTTTTCTTTGAAGGGTCCACAGAAATTCCCTCGCTTGTGATCACATGTCCCAAGAACGTGACTTCATTCATCCAAAAGTCACACTTTCTGAACTTGGCATACAACTTCTCCTTTCTCAATGTTGCCAACACAAGTCTTAGATATTCTTCATGTTCCTCCTTTCCCTTGTATTAGATGAGAATATAATCAATAAACACTACCCCAAATTTGTCGAGGTAATGTCTAAAGACTCTATTCATCAAATCCATGAAGATTGCAGGGTCATTAGTAAGTCCAAAGGGCATCACCAAAAACTCATAGTGCTCATACCTTGTACGGAAGGCAGTCTTATAAATATTTTCCTTCTTCACCTTTACCTGATGATATCCAGAACAATGATCCACCTTTTAGAAGTATTGATCTCCTCTTAACTGATCGAACGAGTCATCAATCCTTGGGAGAAGATACTTGTTCTTTATGGTGATCTTGTTGAGTTCCCGAAAATCGATACATAGCCGCATGGTTCCATCCTTATTCTTCACAAAGAGCACTGGTGCACCCCAAGGTGATGCACAAGGGAGTGTGAACCCTTTGTCCAGATGCTCTTGCAGCTGCTTCTTTAACTCCTCCAGTTTGATAGGAGCCATCCTATAGGGGCACATGAAGATAAGAGTAGCTTCGGGTATGAGTTCAATTGAGAACTCTACCTCACGATCCGGGGGAATTATGGGTAACTCTTTGGGAAATACATCATTGTATTCCATTACGATGGGAATTTCCTCAAGGTTGGAACTTTCCTTCGACTCAATCATTTGGCCGAGGTATGCTTCTTCATAGGGAATCAACACCCAAACCATTGAAGGATTTCTCAAAGGAGATTCATGATCTTCCTTGCAATTGTAGAGGAGCATGGGATGGTTCGGAATATGAAAATATATTTCCTTTTCCCAATAGTTGATATGTGCTCTATATAAAGAGAGCCAATCCATTCCCCTTATAGCATCAAATTCCACCAAGGGAAGTATTACGAGATTTTCTGGAAGAATCTTCCCACATACGTCAACAGGAGAAGAGTCAAACACTTGGGTTGCAATGATTACACCACTTGGTGTTTTTACAGATATCTCTACTTCAAGGTTTCGGGGCATTGATTCAGTAGTTCTAGCAAACTTGCAAGATGTAAAGGAATGCGTAGAACCAGAATCAAACAAGACTTTTTTCCATTCTTGAGTGAATAGGAAGTGTACCTTGTACGACTTCATTATCATGTTCCACCTCCATAGTAGTGATGGAATAAGCCTTCCCTTGTTCCTTTGGATTTGGTGGTTGTTGGTGTTGATTACCCTCGAGAGCTCGAGGTTTAGTTCACCGGTTTGAGTAGTTCCCTAGCTCCCTACAGTTGTAGCATTGAACCACGAGTGGTTCTCTCCTTTAATCGGCTACATTATCCTTCATTTTCATGTCTTTTTGACACTCGTGAGCAAGGTGTCCTTATTTCCCACACATGAAGCATTTCCCCATCCCTTTGAGGCAGTTCTCATTGTACAACTTCACACATTTTTGGCATGTGGGTCATTGTGTTTTCTTCCCACCTTTGTCATTAGACCCACCGTCTTGAAACTCCATCTTTATTTTCTTATCACTATATCCATGGGAACATTCTCTAAACTCCATCTCCACTTTGAGAGCACACTTAACAACTTCTTCATAACTCCCAAAGTCTTGAATTTCAAGATCCTTTCGAAGATGTGGTTTTAATCCACTAAAGAATCTATCAATTTTGCTATCATTGTTGATAACAAAACCCGAAGCATAACTTGCGAGCATTGTGAAATTTGCTTCATAGGTTGTGACAGATTCTCCTTCTTTTTTCTTGAGCTCTATGAATTCTCTCTCCATCTTTGTGCACAGAGTTCTTGGGAAGTACTTATTAAGAAACATTATCTTAAAGTCTTCCCATTCCATCTCTTCAATTTCCACCCTTGTCTTGGTGTTCTTAATCAAAGTCCACCATTGATCAGTTTATCCATCTAGACGATAAACGGCTAGAGTAACCTTCTCCATCTCAGAATAGTGAAGAATAGAAAATATCTTCTCCATGGAGTTGACCCACTGTTTCGTAACTAGAGGATCATTAGATCCACAAAACGTCGGTGGTCATTACCGCATAAAACATTCGATAGCTAGTTGCTCTCTCTTTGGTGAAGGAGGATGTTCCCCATTATTATGGTAATTATTCATAACCTGAGATAATTGGGTATGCATCGCCATGAAGGTTTGAACTCCACCTCCAAAATCATTGGGGATGTCATTCGGGCAATCGTTGCATTGGCCCTCACAAGAGTTGTTGGCCTGATTTCTCCTGGTTCCCACCATTTTCTAAAATATAAAAGGTTTGAACAAAACATAAGTAAAAAATTCATGAATAACTTATTCATTTAAACAATTATACCCAAAACATAACATATGGGATACCTAGGTAAATGTTCTTGTGTATGTGTTTGTACTTATTCTTATTCTAGAGGTTTTCTCTAGGGTTTACTAATCCTAATTCCCAAATTAACTAAACCTTTCCTCTGATACCAACTATAGCGACCAGGACTTTTCTTGCATTACTATAACATCATTACAAAGATAAACAACATAATAGTATTACACATGGAGGATCCAGAGGTTTAGTGTCTTGGGAAAACTAGGACCACACATAACAAGTACAACATCAAGCATAATCATTCATTTAATTTCTCCTTCTCTAGCTTCTTAGTAGAACTTGTCCTCTACTTAGTACATGTATCCACGTGAGGATATACATCAAAAGATGTGAGCTAGAAGCCCAGTAAGAGGATAGATAATAACAATATTGAATGGGGTGAGCATAATCATGATGTAGGAAAATGATCATGAACATGAGATGAGCATGAACAATAAACTTGAAATGTGGAAATGCATAGAAATGAAACATCATGTCTTAGTGGTTAACTACCACACATAGTCGTGAACAAAGATAGAATATTTTTCACACATCATTTCACATTTACTCATGATATTCATCACTTTACCCAATGCATTGGAGCGCAATATAATTCTGGGTTCACCCGTCACATTTAAAAATTCATATTGCGCTATATAATTTTGGGCGCACCCGTCACATCATAACATTATCATTATCATTCTTTCCACATAGAAAACATATCAAACATGTACATAAATAACCCATGGAATGTAATGGGTTTCATCTCATAATAACACATTCATAAGCATTGGGTTCCCAAAAGAAAGAGGGAACAACATACTTGATACAAGAACCATCAACCTTGAATGAGAGGTAGAAGGTGAGATCTTGAAAGAAGAGTTCTTTTGGAAAAAATTTTGATGGACATAAAAACCAGTGAAAAACATTTTTATCCCAGAAAAGTAATGTAAATGATGAAAAAATGATCTTTGAGGAGTAACCATATCAAAAATGGAGTGAAAGAGGGAGAACCCGAAGGAAGAAAGATTTCCCCTTACCTTGTACTTGAATGCCTCCATCAATTTAATGTCCTGTATAATGACATTATATTCATTAATTAGAAATTCCAGAACCTTCTATACATTAATAGGGTTCATTCTGGTTTCAGTATTCCATATTATGTTCCTTTGGATGACTTATAGAGTTTAAAAACATTGATCGGGGATGTTCATTTTCATGGTTTTCTTGAGCGGTCCACTTGTATTCTTAAATTGATGTTTGGGTAGATCATGGGTAAATATCCATAACTGATATTACATGTTATTAATGATATTACAGAAGCTTTAATGATTTTATAATGAGTTATATTAGATCCTTGTGGATGAATCATTATATAAGAATTAAATGTTGATTATTTTGGTTAATTTGAGCGGTTTTTGGATCACAACGAACGCGTTTTAACTTTTACTTAGTAATTTGGAAATAGTTCATTTCCAGAACTTAAAATAGAACGTAATACATATAAAATATTCTTGTTCAACTATAAAAATGGTTTCATTACCAGATTTGAAGGTAGAAATGGAAGAAGAGAACATGTCGTTTGTTGAAGGTGATAAATTTAACACCTCATGAACAATGTTCCCTTTAATAAAATAAAAGAAAGAGGGAAGGGTGTGGGGTGATATAATATACCATTAGATTCATAAGATTATAGAATATATATAATACTGTAGTTACAAAACAATTTGGATGGATATAGGTAGGGAGAGATCAAGAAAGGAACTTGAACTTGAAAGGAAATTAAAGGAGAAGAGGGAGGGAAATTACCTCTTGAATCTTCCTCTTGAGATCCTCTTTAAGGAAGATAGGATTGGTCTTTTTATGAGACCAGAAGCTTTTTGACGTGGGGGAGGGGCTAGGGAAGTCGTTTGGGCAGAGTTTAGAGAAGGCTTGGAGCTTGAGAGGTGTGAGAAAAAGAGGGAGTGAAGGGTGGCTTTTATAGTGGAGGGGAGAGGGGTTTCCTTACTATAAAATTGATTAGTTTATTAATTTCACCTAAGAAAAGGAATAGTGAGTCTTTGATGACCACGAAAAGTAAAAAAGGCATGTGAGTTCGGGATTTGGGTGCTTACATCACTTGTGATGTCATGAATAGTGGGATTTAATTAAAATGTATTTATATGGTAAATTAATGTATTCTACTATTCACCAAAAATTCAAGTATCTCAGAAAAATCCCAAAACATTACTAAAACCATTTTTCAACATGTAGAATCCAAAAATGAAGTCCATTTTAAAAAAATAATTTTCTAAATTTTATTAATTTAATTTTTAATTAACATCATAATTTACTTAAAAAACAGTTTTAAAAATTAAAACTGATTTTGTAGTTCTTTCAAAAATTATGTAGGGTATTATAAAATTATCTAAAAACTATTACACATTGATTAAAAAATTTATGAATACATTTTAGGGGAATAAATATTCTTTTAAATTAGTTAATTAATTATAATTAATTATTTATTACTTATAAAATACCAAAAACGTTTACTAAGGTCAAATTGTCACTTTCTAAGTTGTCTAAATTTTATTTTATTATTAACAGGTAATGTTACTCTTATTTACTATTCATAAGGGTCATATTACTATTCATAAGGGTAGGTTACTATTCATAAGGGTAGGTTACTATTCACCAAAAATTATTGTTGTTTCATTAGACTCTAATAACTATCTTGAACACAACCGTGTATGTCAGTTTTTTTTTAAAATTCCAAACATAGGGGTGACAAAATTATGTTTAAAGGTCACTTATCACATCGTAGTTCATTATTTTGTGTTTTTATGACATAAATATAAGAAGGGAATTTTCCATTGAAAAACTTTGGGTCGTTACATCCATTGAATAACCAATTCACAAAGAAGTTCAAACTGGTGATAAATTATGAATTGGAAAACCCATATGGCTTTGTAGAGATAGAAAATGTATAACTGGTTAGAAAACTCTATGTAGTTTTGGATGACCCAGAATGGCCATGTACATTCATCAAAAAGATTCTACTAGGCCAAAAATATCATTTCATGCTCTAACCATTCCTTGAGTTGTTTATAGAAGAGAAAAATATGCTCAAGTATCTTTGAGGGATGGGATTATGGGAAAAATTGCAGCCATATGGACCCAAATGGGAGTTCTCTAGCATATAATAAAACCCTTGGGACTATGAAAACGCCAGTTGTAAATCCACATAAATTATCATCTGAATGAATTTAATGGAATCTGACACCCAATAAGATTAAAAATTATAGTACAAAGAATCAATGGTGACATCATCTAGAAGAACAAACCCATAAAAATGAAGATGATGAGATAAAGGATAATTCTGAATCACAAAAGGGAGAATCCGTTTTTAGACCTCATTTCCAAAGTGCACAAGTACTAAGTGTTTGGAAATATGATTCCTAGAATGTCACGACCCGACCTCGGGGCTCGTGCCGTGACTACCCCAAACCCGCCTTCCATAGGCCAGGGGCTGGCGACTAGCACCAAGGCGTAAAATCCCGGTAAACAGGGAAGGCATTGCCTTTAAAAGTAACAACCACCACAGAGTCAGCAAGCGGAAAGTAACTACAATGTGCAGAAAAGTAAAGGGGGCCGGAAATACAAGCCCAACTGTAAAGTACAACTGAAAAAGTAACGAACAGCAACTGAAGAAAAGACGGCGGCCTCGTGTCGTCCACTGGCAATCCCACCTGAAGGGTGGGTACAGATAGCCTCCAGGCTCCTTGGGTCCCACGTCCGCTCCGAGCACGTCTCGTCCAGTGGTCCACCTCCAGGTACCGTCCTGCTCCACGCCCCAACCGTGATCAGCGTTGTCCGTCGTCTGCATCCAACACAACAAGGTGCGGGCATAGCCCGTGCAGGGGTGAGTATAACTACTCAGTAAGGACCCCGAGACCCCCGAAGGTCTCCCGAAATCCACAAAGGATATAGCACAAAAGAAAGATGCAATCACGAAGTAACATCTGACTCGACTTAGGTATATGCCCATACATGTACCTAAGTCCCCAGTTCTAGCTCTGCTCACGAGCTCAAGAACAACTCAATCCACGCAGGAAAGCAAGACTCAAATCCACAAGGAGAGTAAACAGTAAATCCACAAAGGATAGTTCAACACAATCCACAAAGGAGAGTAAACAGTAAATCCACAAAAGATAGTTCAACACAATCCACAAAGGAGAGTAACATAAGATTCAGCTCAACCAGGTATACTTTTTCAGATGACGTCAAAGATGATCACTGATCCATCTAAGTCGTCGGACCCACGAAGGATCGATAGGTACTAACCCCCGCAAAAGACCCACATAGGATCGGGCTCACACAGAACCTGTAGGCAGTGGCTCACACAGAACCGGTAGTAAGGACCCACATAGGATCGGGCTCACACAGAACCTGTAGCACTGATCCACGTAGGATCGCTGAGTGCAGTAGTCGACGCAGTCCACTGAGGATCTCTGCACAGTCGTCGCCGCAGTCCACGAAGGATCTCTGCTCTGCCGTCGCCGCAGTCCACGGAGGATCTCTGCTCTGCCGTCGTCGCAGTCCACGGAGGATCTCTGCTCTGTCGTCGCCGCAGTCCACGGAGGATCTCTGCTCTGCCGTCGTCGCAGTCCACGGAGGATCTCTGCTCTGTCGTCGAAGTCACAGCCAGCGCTAGGGTTCCCGCACATAGCGAGCTCGTTTAGGAGGGTCCGCTCCACGAGCCGAGAGGCTGATACATCAACTGACACGTAGTCCGAAGTTGATGTATCCAAAAGTTCCGTAACGACAACAGGATCTCAACGCAACAGACGGCGCGTCAATCGGACGCCCGGTCTGAGAGTTATTGGCATTTTCGTCCCAGGGGCCCGGTTGGTTTTTAGGGAAAAACCAACCCAACCGTACTCCGCCTGTGTCCGATCCTCGGGTGGAGTATGCCAAAAGTTCCGTCTCACTTAGAGGAAACTACCACAGCTGACGGTACGTCGATCGGACGTCCGTAGCTCAAGTTATGAGCGTTTCCGCTCCGAGGGCCCGGTTGGTTTCGTGTACGAACCAACCTGGCCGAACCCAAAGTCTTCCGAAACCTTGAGTATAATATACCGAAACGATTGTATCGATCCAAGGATCGCGTAGCCACTGACGGTTCGTCAATCGGAGGTCCCAGGCCCAAGATATGGGCGAAAGACCGAAGAAGGCCCGAAAACGGGGGTTCTGGGTCCGGGGCGACCCGGCCCGAACCACCCCTGGGTCGGCCCGAACCGGGTCGGCCCGACCCGGCTAGGCCGGGTCCGGTCCGGCCGGGGCGCGGCCCGGCCGACCGGACCGGCCGGCTCGGCTTCGGCCGAGCGGCCGAAGCAACCGCCGCGGGTTTGACCCGCGGCTTGGAGGAAAACGCGGCCCCGCGGGGGGCCGCCTGTCACGCGGACGCGGCCGGGCCGCCGCGTCCCTCCCCGGTTCCGCGCGGCCGCGGAACCGGCCGCCGCCGCCTTCCGCGGGCCGCCGGAGTTGCTCCGGTGGCCCGTTTTACCTCCCGTCTGTGCCGTTGCTCCTCCCGGGGGCCGATCTTCACTGCAGGATCAAAGGATTGCCCTTGCCGCACGGTTCGTCGTCGTCCGCCAAATCCGCACAACAAAAGATCGGCGGAGGGTTGCCGGGTCTTGTTCGTTTGACCCGCACCCTCCGCGTTAGTCATAAACTCAACGGGGGAAAAGGAAAAACCAATCAACAATTTTAAATAAATTAAAATTGTTCCGTGATCGGGTTCTTTATTTCAAAAGAATAAACACGGGAAGGAATCATCAAGGAAATAAACCCCTACCTTGTCGTCGTCGGACGTGAGGTCATCGCGGAATCGCTCGTCGCGGAAGGGACGTTCGTCGCACCGCGGGAAAAACGTCGCGCCGACGATCTCCGGATCTAGAACAAACGGATTTAATTAATTAAATCCGTTGTTATTGAAAATAAAAAGGGAGAAATAAACGATCCGATTCTCACCTTAGTTGCCGAACGAGGATCGGCCGCGGAAGAAGAGGCGTCGCCGAAGAACGTCACGGGTAGAGCTCGTCGACGTCTCAGATCACGGTGTGCGTCGTCGAATTCCGGTCGCCGGCGTTCTTCGAGTTCTTCGCGTTCTTCGCGTTCTTCGCGAGGAGGGTGGAGGCTCAGAGGAATTGCACAAGGATAGCAATCCTCCAAAATAGACAATTTTGTCTATTTTATTATTTTGCCAACGAACGCAAACGCGTAAGTAACGACCCATTAAATTCGTTGAATTAATTCAACGAATGAAACAGCCCATTTAATTCACGAAATAAACCGCCCAATTAAATGGTCTGTTAAGAAATAAAGAAAACACGTCGGTTGACTTTTCAGTTACTTTGACGGGTTTTCGCGGGTGCGTTACTTAGCGAAAGAAACGGCGGGGCTCGTGCGGGCCCCACCACACAAATATCCTAACAAGGGGTAGGATATTTCCGGATAGCACCCTATCCGCTTTAACTCAGTTCAAGTGGCTTCCAAGCGGCTTCCAAGCAGCTTAAGTGAAATAAAATAAAGTTGTCGCACAAATTTTATTTTATTTCTGACTTAAAGCCCCAAAATTTAAAAACCACGTCTGAGCAAACGCAACTCCGGAAGAGGCGTTTCTAAGCAAATACCGGCGCTGCGATTTCATCGGTGCCCTCAGAATTCGATTCCGGGCACCGGTTCAAAAGATAGAAAAACCCGCTCGTCCGTTCACTGAACGTACCCGATCCAAACTTCGGAAATTGATTCCGGGCACACCGGGCCTCGGAATCAGGTGCCGTCTGAAGCTGTGCTCTTGTAAAATTCCAAAGAAAAATAAGAAAAAAATTCCCTTGAAATTTGCGGGTCTTTACATTACTCCCACCTCAGGGCTTTACGTCCCCGTAAAGATACATCAAAAACTAGGGGAACAAATGGGGGTACTGAGCACGCATCTGAGCCTCCCGCTCCCAAGTGCTCTCCTGGAGGATCCCGTGCTGCCATCTGATGCGCACAAGAGGAATCGACCGCCCACGTAGGACCCGCTCCTGTCGATCCTCGATCTCCACTGGGACCTCCGCAAAAGTCGCCCCATCGTCCACGTCCAGCTCCCCAAAGTCGATGATGTGCGTCGGGTCGTGCACGTATCTCCTCAGCTGAGACACGTGGAAGACGTCGTGCACCCGGTGCAACTGAGGTGGTAGAGCCAGGCGATAAGCCACCTCTCCTATCCTGCTGAAGACCTGGAATGGCCCGATGAAGCGTGGAGACAACTTGCCGCCTCGGCCAAATCTCCGTAAACTACGTCGAGGTGAGACACGCAAAAAGACGTGGTTGCCATCCTCGAACTCCAGTGGCCTCCGCCTCCTGTCAGCATATGACTTCTGCCGGCTCTGAGCTGTCCTCATCCTCTCCTGGATGATCTGGACCTTCTCTGTCGTGGCTCGGACCATCTCTGGTCCCACGAGTGCTGACTCCCCAGGGTCTGTCCAGCACAACGGTGATCTGCAGGGTCTGCCGTACAACGCCTCGTATGGTGCCATCCCGATGGTGGAGTGGTAGTTGTTGTTGTACGCGAACTCCACCAAGGGTAGGTGGTCCTCCCAGCTGCGACCAAAGTCGAGAACACATGCACGGAGCATGTCCTCGAGTGTCTGTATGGTCCTCTCAGTCTGACCATCCGTCTGAGGGTGGAAGGCTGTGCTCAGATGGAGCCGCGTCCCGAACGCCTCCTGCAACCCCTTCCAAAGCCGGGAAGTGAAACGAGCATCTCGATCGGAGACGATAGACGATGGCACACCGTGAAGCCGTACGATCTCCTGGACGTAAAGTCGTCCCAAGCTCTCCACTGAGCCCTGCTCTCTGATGGGTAAGAAGTGTGCCGACTTGGTGAGTCGGTCGACAATCACCCAAATGGAGTCGTGACCTCTGGAAGTGCGTGGAAGTCCAGTCACGAAGTCCATAGATATGCCGTCCCACTTCCACTCCGGGACCTCCAAGGGCTGTACCAAGCCTGCTGGTACCTGATGCTCTGCCTTCACCTGCTGGCAGGTGAGGCATCGTGAAACGAACTCTGCCACAGCTTTCTTCATGCCCGGCCACCAGTGCTGTCGCCTGAGATCCTGGTACATCTTCGCCACTCCGGGATGCACTGCCAAGGGAGAAGTGTGAAACTCTCTCAGCACCTCCTCTCGTAAAGCGACTGGTACGAAGGTACGTCCTCTGAAAAGGATGTCGTGCTCTGCTCCAAGGGAGAAACCATCAGGCGCCTGACCTGAGGATATCAGTGCACGCCGGGTCTCACAGTCAGCGTCCCCACGCTGAGCCTCTCTGACCCGCTGTAGAAGTGGAGGAGAGACTGTGAGAGACTGAAGAAAGGATGCTCCGTCTCTATCCACGAAGGATATCTGCAAGGAGGCTAGCTGCTCCGTCGCCTCCTCAAGTAGCTGAATGCCCGTCCTCCTGCTGAGGGCATCGGCTACCACGTTCCCCTTCCCAGGAGTATAGACTATCTCAAAGTCATAGTCCTGGAGGAACTCAAGCCATCTCCGCTGTCTCAGGTTCAGGTCCTTCTGAGAGAAGATATACCTGAGACTCTGGTGGTCAGAAAAGACTGTGAAGCGCTCGCCCATCAGATAGTGCCGCCAAGTCTTCAGAGCGAAGACCACTGCTGCTAACTCCAGGTCATGAGTGGCGTAGTTCTGCTCATGCGGCCTCAACTGACGTGATCCGTAGGCGATCACGGCCCGCTCCTGCATCAGGACGCACCCGAGTCCAGTCCCTGATGCATCGCAGTAAACTACGTATCCAACTCCCTCCTCAGGCAACCTCAAGATAGGTGCGCTGGTCAATCTCTGTCTCAGCTCCTGGAAGCCCTGCTGACATCTGTCTGACCACACAAAGGGTTTCCCCTTCTTTGTCAAGGCTGAGAGTGGTGCCGCAACTCTGGAGAAGTCCGGCACAAATCTCCGATAGTATCCGGCTAAGCCCAAGAAACTCCGCACCTCTGTCACGCTCTTGGGTGGCTCCCAGGCTAGCACTGCCTCGATCTTCACGGGATCCACTGCAACTCCCGCCTCAGAGATGACGTTCCCCAAGAAATGGACCTCACATAACCAGAACTGGCATTTTGAGAGCTTGCCATAAAGCTGGTGCTCTCGGAGTGTGTCTAGCACAACTCGCAGGTGGTAGGCATGCTCCTCCTCAGTCGTCGAGTATACCAAAATGTCGTCAATGAAGACCACGACAAATCGGTCGAGGTATGGCTGGAAGATCCTGTTCATGAGGCTCATGAACACTGCTGGAGCATTGGTTAGGCCGAACGGCATAACCAAGAACTCATAATGGCCATACCGACACCTGAAGGCCGTCTTCTGCACGTCCTCGTCTCGAACTCTGAGCTGATGATAGCCTGACCGGAGGTCTATTTTCGAGAACCACCGCGCTCCCTTGAGCTGATCGAAGAGGTCATCAAACCGTGGCAGCGGATACTTGTTCCTCACTGTCACCTGGTTCAGGCGACGATAGTCGACACACAGTCGCAAGCTCCCGTCCGCCTTCTTGGCGAACAAAATCGGGGAAGCCCAGGGTGAAACACTGGGTCGGATAAACCCCTTGCTCTGCAAGTCCTCCAACTGTACCCGCAGCTCTCGAAGCTCGGCGGGGGCCATCCGATATGCTGGAGTAGATATCGGGGCTGTCCCGGGGTACAAGTCGATGTAAAAGTCTACCTCTCTACGAGGAGGTAGCCCTGGAACGTCGTCGGGAAAGACGTCCACGTACTGGGCCACCACTGCAGGAAAAACTGGACTCTGCACGTCCACTGCTCCTAGGATGAGGCTAGCCAACTGATGAGAGATGGGCTGCACTCTCCTCCGCGGAAGTCCATCCTGTGCTGCAAAGGTTCCCTTCTCGCCGGTGAAGGTAAACCTGCTCCCGTCGGTGCGAACACATCGCACCTTGCGCCTAAAACAGTCGATCTGAGAATGAACCGTGGATAGCCAATCCATGCCCAAGATGACGTCGTAAGGCCTCGACGCCGCTACAAGGAGATCCCAGCCGAAGCTCTCGCCTCCTAGAGTAAGCTCACACTGCCGGCACCAGTGCGTAATCGTCGAGTCTGCTCCCGTAGGAGTCTCTAGCCGTAAGGATCGAGCCAACGGCTCAGTCGGAATCTCCGAGCTCCGAAGAAGGGCAGAGGCTATGAAAGAGTGACTCGCTCCTGTGTCTATAAGTACTGCAGCAAGGGTGGAATAGACACAGATCGTACCTCGAATCATCTCTGGCATGTCGAGGTCGTAGGCCTCCACTGCCTGGAGCTGGGCCTGTCCCTGCCCGCCAGCTCCCTGTGGTCGAGGTGGCCCTCCTGGTGGTGGTGGGGGTAGAGCCTGGAAGCGTCGCCCACCACCCGCTGCTCGGCCAGCTCCTCTGCCTCGTCCGCCTCCTCCCTGCAGACCGCCACGGTCGACCCTCTGCCTCTGCCTGGGTGGTCCCTCCACCGTCTGCTGCTCCTCTGGTCGGCGAGTCGGGCAGTCACGAGCCATGTGACCCTGCCCGCCGCAGGAGTAGCACAGCCTGCCTCTCGGAAGGCTGGCACTCCGCTGTGTGCCTCGCACTGCTGAGCCGGTGTCCTGAGGCCGTCTGCGTGGGGGTCTGGTCTGCCTGGACCCGAGAGTCATCCGTCGGCTACCTGCTGCCGAAGACTCAGCTACCTGCCGCCCTGCGCTAGGTCTCGCCGCTGAAGAAGGCTCTGCCAGGAAGCTCTCGATCAGGAGGGCTCGCTCCAGCACTCCCGCCTGGGTCGGAATGCTGAGGGAGATCAGCGACGCCCGAATCTCCTGCCGCAATCCCTGCTCGAAGGTCCGGGCCCAGAAGAAGGGGTCTCGTACCATGTCGGTCGAGTAGCGAGAGAGGTCAGTGAACCTTGCCGCGTACTGAGCGACCGTCATGCTGCCCTGGCGCAGCTGGAGAAGCTCCTGGAAGCGCACCGCTCAGAGGGTGGCCGGGACGAACTCAGAGCGGAAGAGGCTCTCGAAGTCCGCCCAGAGCAAGGATGCCTCATCGTGAACCTGGAGCATCAAGCTCCACCATCGTCCTGCCGCAGCCTGCAGGAGGCTCGCCGCGAGAATCACCATGAGATCCGCTGGTGTCCTCACTAGCCTAAAGATCTGTACCACCGCCTCTAGCCAGTCCTCGGCGGCCTGGGGGTCCGCCTCACCGTGAAACCTGGGCGGTCGCTGGCTCTGAAACTCATGCAGTGCCCTGAGGCGACGTGCATCGTCAGCATTTGGTACTAGTAGCATCGGTGGCTCGGCGGGTAAAGCTACCGCCGGTGCCACTGCTGGCAAGGGGCCCTGCACCGAGGCCTCGTCGCTCGGTGGGCTGTCGTCGCGCCCTACACTCAGAACCCTAGCTGGCTGTCATCGCGGGGCCATCCTGAAAAGGAGAACAAGAGCACCACAGTCAGAACAGTATACCTGGTGAGCTGGCACAAGTAATCACAAGGAAAACTTGAGACTTTCATGAAGCAGATCAGTATACCCGGTGAGCTGACACAAGTAATCACAAAGAAACTTGAAACACACACGCAATCAATGTTTTCATGCATTAAGTCGGAAATCAGGAGTCAGGGTCCTGGTGTACGGATACGTCGGCCGCCGCACCAACACTGGGCTCCCTGAACTGATAACCACACTCAATACACTAAACACTATTGCTTCACATAGAAAGAAAAGACGACCAGAGTCTGTGGTAGAACCGACCACCTCTGATACCAATTTGTCACGACCCGACCTCGGGGCTCGTGCCGTGACTACCCCAAGCCCGCCTTCCATAGGCCAGGGGCTGGCGACTAGCACCAAGGCGTAAAATCCCGGTAAACAGGGAAGGCATTGCCTTTAAAAGTAACAACCACCACAGAGTCAGCAAGCGGAAAGTAACTACAAAGTGCAGAAAAGTAAAGGGGGCCGGAAATACAAGCCCAACTGTAAAGTACAACTGAAAAAGTAAAGAACAACAACTGAAGAAAAGACGGCGGCCTCGTGTCGTCCACTGGCAATCCCACCTGAAGGGTGGGTACAGATAGCCTCCAGGCTCCTCGGGTCCCACGTCCGCTCCGAGCACGTCCCGTCCAGTGGTCCACCTCTAGGTACCGTCCTGCTCCACGCCCCAACCGTGATCAGCGCTGTCCGTCGTCTGCATCCAACACAACAAGGTGCGGGCATAGCCCGTGCAGGGGTGAGTATAACTACTCAGTAAGGACCCCGAGACCCCCGAAGGTCTCCCGAAATCCACAAAGGATATAGCACAAAAGAAAGATGCAATCACGAAGTAACATCTGACTCGACTTAGGTATATGCCCATACATGTACCTAAGTCCCCAGTTCTAGCTCTGCTCACGAGCTCAAGAACAACTCAATCCACGCAGGAAAGCAAGACTCAAATCCACAAGGAGAGTAAACAGTAAATCCACAAAGGATAGTTCAACACAATCCACAAAGGAGAGTAAACAGTAAATCCACAAAGGATAGTTCAACACAATCCACAAAGGAGAGTAACATAAGATTCAGCTCAACCAGGTATACTTTTTCAGATGACGTCAAAGATGATCACTGATCCATCTAAGTCGTCGGACCCACGAAGGATCGATAGGTACTAACCCCCGCAAAAGACCCACATAGGATCGGGCTCACACAGAACCTGTAGGCAGTGGCTCACACAGAACCGGTAGTAAGGACCCACATAGGATCGGGCTCACACAGAACCTGTAGCACTGATCCACGTAGGATCGCTGAGTGCAGTAGTCGACGCAGTCCACTGAGGATCTCTGCACAGTCGTCGCCGCAGTCCACGAAGGATCTCTGCTCTGCCGTCGCCGCAGTCCACGGAGGATCTCTGCTCTGCCTTCGTCGCAGTCCACGGAGGATCTCTGCTCTGCCGTCGCCGCAGTCCGCGGAGGATCTCTGCTCTGCCGTCGCCGCAGTCCACGGAGGATCTCTGCTCTATCGTCGAAGTCACAGCCAGCGCTAGGGTTCCCGCACATAGCGAGCTCGTTTAGGAGGGTCCGCTCCACGAGCCGAGAGGCTGATACATCAACTGACACGTAGTCCGAAGTTGATGTATCCAAAAGTTCCGTAACGACAACAGGATCTCAACGCAACAGACGGCGCGTCAATCGGACGCCCGGTCTGAGAGTTATTGGCATTTTCGTCCCAGGGGCCCGGTTGGTTTTTAGGGAAAAACCAACCCGACCGTACTCCGCCTGTGTCCGATCCTCGGGCGGAGTATGCCAAAAGTTCCGTCTCACTTAGAGGAAACTACCACAGCTGACGGTACGTCGATCGGACGTCCGTAGCTCAAGTTATGAGCGTTTCCGCTCCGAGGGCCCGGTTGGTTTCGTGTACGAACCAAACCGACCGAACCCAAAGTCTTCCGAAACCTTGAGTATAATATACCGAAACGACCGTATCGATCCAAGGATCGCGTAGCCACTGACGGTTCGTCAATCGGAGGTCCCAGGCCCAAGATATGGGCGAAAGACCGAAGAAGGCCCGAAAACGGGGGTTCTGGGTCCGGGGCGACCCGGCCCGAACCACCCATGGGTCGGCCGAACCGGGTCGGCCCGACCCGGCCCGACCCGGCTAGGCTGGGTCCGGTCCGGCCTGGGCGCGGCCCGGCCGACCGGACCGGCCGGCTCGGCTTCGGCCGAGCGGCCGAAGCAACCGCCGCGGGTTTGACCCGCGGCTTAGAGGAAAACGCGGCCCCGCGGGGGGCCGCCTGTCACGCGGACGCGGCCGGGCCGCCGCGTCCCTCCCCGGTTCCGCGTGGCCGCCGCCGCCGCGGCGGAACTCCTCCATGGCGGCGCGCCGGGCGCCGCCGCCTCCGGTCGCCGGCGCCGGCGACCCGCGCCGCCGGAGTTGCTCCGGTGGCCCGTTTTACCTCCCGTCTGCGCCGTTGCTCCTCCCGGGGGCCGATCTTCACTGCGGGATCAACGGATTGCCCTTGCCGCACGGTTCGTCGTCGTCCGCCAAATCCGCACAACAAAAGATCGGCGGAGGGTTGCCGGGTCTTGTTCGTTAGACCCGCACCCTCAGCGTTAGTCATAAACTCAACGGGGGAAAAGGAAAAACCAATCAACAATTTTAAATAAATTAAAATTGTTCCGTGATCGGGTTCTTTATTTCAAAAGAATAAACACGGGAAAGAATCATCAAGGAAATAAACCCCTACCTTGTCGTCGTCGGACGTGAGGTCGTCGCGGAAGGGACGTTCGTCGCACCGCGGGAAAAACGTCGCGCCGACGATCTCCGGATCTAGAACAAACGGATTTAATTAATTAAATCCGTTGTTATTGAAAATAAAAAGGGAGAAATAAACGATCCGATTCTCACCTTAGTTGCCGAACGAGGATCGGCCGCGGAAGAAGAGGCGTCGCCGAAGAACGTCGCGGGTAGAGCTCGTCGACGTCGTAGATCACGGTGTGCGTCGTCGAATTCCGGTCGCCGGCGTTCTTCGTGTTCTTCGCGTTCTTCGCGTTCTTCGCGAGGAGGGTGGAGGCTCAGAGGAATTGCACAATGATAGCAATCCTCCAAAATAGACAAGTTTGTCTATTTTATTATTTTGCCAACGAACGCAAACGCGTAAGTAACGACCCATTAAATTCGTTGAATTAATTCAACGAATGAAACAGCCCATTTAATTCACGAAATAAACCGCCCAATTAAATGGTCTGTTAAGAAATAAAGAAAACGCGTCGGTTGACTTTTCAGTTACTTTGACGGGTTTTCGCGGGTGCGTTACTTAGCGAAAGAAACGGCGGGGCTCGTGCGGGCCCCACCGCACAAATATCCTAACAAGGGGTAGGATATTTCCGGATAGCACTCTATCCGCTTTAACTCAGTTCAAGTGGCTTCCAAGTGGCTTCCAAGAAGCTTAAGTGAAATAAAATAAAGTTGTCGCACAAATTTTATTTTATTTCTGACTTAAAGCCCCAAAATTTAAAAACCACGTCTGAGCAAACGCAACTCCGGAAGAGGCGTTTCTAAGCAAATACCGGCGCTGCGATTTCATCGGTGCCCTCAGAATTCGATTCCGGGCACCGGTTCAAAAGATAGAAAAACCCGCTCGTCCGTTCACTGAACGTACCCGAGCCAAACTTCGGAAATTGATTCCGGGCACACCGGGCCTCGGAATCAGGTGTCGTCTGAAGCTGCGCTCTTGTAAAATTCCAAAGAAAATTAAGAAAAAAATTTCCTTGAAATTTGCGGGTCTTTACATAGAAAGCATATCCTTGTGGTTTACTACAGCTTAAGAATTCTAGTGAGACCCAGAATCCATCTGAGAAAAAGTAAGTTTGATATGTAAAATAGATGAAAAAAGAATCTTATCAAAGAAAATACATAAAATCTAGAATCATTTTACACATAAAATGAATTATCAAAGGGTTTAAAAAACTCATAAAGGCCTTGTTAATATCTAGTCCCATTAATATCTCATAGACTTCAATAACCCATAGAATGACCTAATACTATAAGACCCTCTATTAGAATCATAGTCAGATTACCTTAACATGGTCATGTGATCCATATAACAGTTGAAGAATAATGTGATCGAGCTAGTAGATTCCACAAAACCTCAAATTAAACTGTGCAACCATTTAGTCAAGGTTCAAGTAATTACCAAAATTTATTTAATGGTTGATTCCAACAAAAAACAAGGAAAATATATTATAGCAAAGAAGTTCTCTTAAAATGGTATTGGGAATGGATCTCACGATCAGTTCTTATAGGAATATCATGTTATAGGGTCACCTGATGAAGTAAGATATTAAGATCATTGAGATTTTATTATAAATTGAATTAGAAACTCTTGGCTCCCATATTATTAAAGTATTTTTTGGAATAATAAATGCTTCCCAAAAGACCAAGTGTCTCCCAAGACACCAATTGGAGAAACCATCAAGGTCTCATGTAGTAATTTAATTTCCACATAAGTGAGCCCTTATCCCCCATTTAATTTTCTTTGTAGGGGAAGGGGGGGTTGATTCATTCCAAATGAGAATTGTAAATTCCAAAAAGTATGAATTTCCTAATTATGTGTATTATTTTTTGGCAAAGAAAATAAAGGAGAAGTATTTTAGAACATTAATATTGTGTGACCCTCTAAAGGACACATGATAGCATGACCATTATAGGGTTACATTAATGGTCATGAACTTAATATAAACTTCTAGAAGATCCTTTAAAGTCTTGTTGATAAAGTTTTCTTATTCTTGTAAACTCTTCTCTAACAATCACTTATCATGTTGTGGCTGCCAGAACAGTTCCTATGAATCATGTGAATCGTCGATAGATGGATTATTGACAATCAACCCAAATATTCATTGAAAATAAATATAAAATATCCAAAATATATAATCCTTTTACGATCATAAATATCTTGTGACATACCCATACAGTTCAAAAGACATTGTGGAAACCTCGATGAAATTTATGCTTCATTGGGAAAGAGCCCAATGGAATATCACCCCAATCAGGTAAAGTTACTCGTACATGTCCTTGATATCTTTCACTCCTAATCCATATCCAAAGAAAAATAGGATGATTGGACACGATAGTGCTCTCACATCACTACATGGCCCTTTATGGGTCACACGATGCATCACTGATGTGCCGAGTGATTGTCTTTGGAAAAACCTCAAGATAACATGTGATATCCCCATCCCTTGTAAAATAAAAAAGTAAATAAAAAAGTGAAATGATGGGAGATTGTTATGAGGAAAATATATTCCATTCTTATGTGAATATGGTTATGTTTCCTAGAAAATCATCCTTTATCATATGATGACTCCCTATAAAATCCAACTCAATCTCTTGAAGACCCAATTGGAAGACACCTTTTTCTTATGAAATGTCTTAGACAAGTCAAATCTGTTCATGTGATGGCCTTTCAATAGGAATCATACTCCCATGAAGGTCCCTAGACTTGTCATACTGACACTATGAAATCCCATTTTCATGTAAAAACTATTAATAAAGACCACTTTACTTTGGAAAATATAAAAATTGAATCATTAAAGGGAGGGTCTTATGGTGGATAAAAATCATGTGACACCTACAACAAGATTTCATGAGGCATGTGACATCATACCCCTAACTGACTCCAACATGGATTTGTACTATATGAAATGCACAAGGCATCATGTAATCAGTGTGGCAAGGACTATATACCCCCACCCCAAAATGAAAAAAATTATCTTCAGATCCTTGCATTAGAGAACCAAAGCATCAAATAAAACTTTTATATCAGAAAATCTTCCAATTGAAAATGTTTACCTCCATGTAAAATATGGGGAATGAACTGAGAAATTATAGAGAATGTATGGATCCTTCATTCCATCTCTTAATATCATTTTAAGGTCCTCTGGTGATTTATGTGAAAAATATACTACACATATTCTAAATCAAATGATACCTAAAAAAGATAAAACTAGAAAATCTAAATAACATGTGCAATAAGAAATGGTATAAAGAATAAGATGGAAGAATTAGGCAAAGATATAATTTCTGATCCTTGTATGATTCTTTATTACTTATCTAGATCATGCCACAACAATGTAAATTTAAGTCAAGTCATGTGATATACCCTTTACATAACATTTTGATCATCTGATTTCCTCCTTACATGTTAATAAAGTCTTGTGAAGCCTTCCGGACATGTCAAACAAGTCTCATGAATCCATTCAGGCTCACCATAAATATTTTCTAATGTACTCTATAAAAGTTTCTCAAATTATGTGGTAAGTCCAATGTATGTCAGCAGGGTCTTTTGGAGCCCTCTGATCCTTCCTTCTAGATCCCATGTAACCCTCCAAGCATGTCATCTATGTTTCGTGATTCCCTCAAGACATACAACTCGAGTCTTTTGAATCCCTCTAGGATCACCACTATGATCTCATGATAAAGTGAGGACATTACACCAAAGTATCATGAATCCCTCTAGTATCATCAATAAGATCTTCAAGTGACACTAGTCCATTCTATTTAGGTCATGTGATTTCCACCAAAAAATTCAGCCAAGATCATGTAACATCCTTCGGGCGTGTCAGCCATGTCATGTGACATCCCCCCAAGAATGTTATCTCTAATCATGTGATTTTTTTCAGACATCCTTGGAGAGGTCTTGATACATACTATAAACATGACAACCTAGATCATGTGATTTTGACTAATACATGTTAGGTAGAAAACCATACATTTTAGGATGATAATAAGAGGGGTTAGGCAGATACCCAATCCATGTCATGAAGACATCTCAGAACATAATAGCCTTCTCCAGTTGGCATACACAGGTTGCCTTAGTGTGTAAGCCCTGATCAAACTGAACTATTATAACTCTGATTCTTACCGTAACTAGGATGTGTTGGATGACTTCATAATGTATTGAGATCAAAAAGGTAATCCTTAGAGTATAATAGTTGACAAAATGAAATACAGTGAATCTTGTTCCTGCTATATTTATGATATGTAGGAAGCACTACCAAGGCATGAGCACCATATTAAATATCAAAATAGTCTATCCCTAACACATGAGTCCCTCTTTCATAAATGTGAGACTGATTTCTTGATATCCTTTCTTTCTCAGACTGAATATAGCTCACCTAGGCTTAGGGAGTTGTAATGATCCTATCATTCAAGTCATAAGAAACTACCAATAGAGGGAATCCTTAGTGTATGAGACCGAATCAGTGGCATAATATGATATTTCCAACATACGAAGGAATCCTTAGAGTATAATATTTGATAAACTAAACTACAATTACTATGATACCTTCTATAACCAGGATATAAAGGACACCTTCCTAAATTCCCGAGCTCAAATGGGGAAGTCTTAGTGTTTAATCCCCGATCAAAATGAACTATGAGAACTCTAATCTATGTTATAACCTAAATATGTAGGATTATTTCATAAGACCCTAGCTCAATATTAAGCATCAAATGATTTTTCCCAGCATGTAATCCCTACATACATATGAAATATGGTCGATTAGTTACTATCCCCTATTTCTCACATTGCGCATGGGTCACATGGGATTAGTGAGATTCAATAACCATAAGACTATAATGTTGAATCTCCACTGGTCAAGGGATCTTTAGTGTGTAATCTATGATCCAGTGAATAATATAGATCACCACAAATTTAAGGGTATCAACCTATGGTAATGTCCCAAGGGAATAATTGAATTATTAGAACACTGATTCAGGTTATACCCAGTATATGTAGGACTCCTCCTAGAGGTATGAAATAAAATATCTGATGCCCTAGTGCCCCCATATATGTCATTTCTGTATAATTTTTAATGGATCATTTTTAATCAACTATGTCGGTATTGATTCCTGTTATAAAGCATGATACAAAGGACACCACATAATCTCTCAATCCTGTCCTTGGTATATTAAGGACCTCCTTGTATGACGACATATTCTAGAGTTCTTAATTATATGGATTCAACATATAAGTAGATAATTTCCAATGGGAAATAGATAAAGAACCTCTAATACATATAAATGGATTCAATAATAAGATCCCCCATTTCATATAATAGAAATTAATATATGATCATTTTTTAATTAACTATTCCCATATTAGGATTAGGAATAGATTCCTAAACATATATTAAATCTATAAGATATTCTCATACTTTTCAACAATTCCCCCCCAAAATATTATGATGATCCCAACATCCCATCCTCTCGACCAATGTGAGTTCCTAAGCATTGTTGTTTCTAAAACCCCAAAGGACCACCATCCTTTGGAAAATAGGTCTGTACCCAATTGTTGATATGGGAATCATTGGGTGTTTTTGTTAGGGATAAAGAAATGTTAATATAGACTTGAATGATTGTACAAGGAAATTGGACCCCCCATAATCAAACCATCAAGCCATGCCAGCCACATATTTCAAAAAAACAAATGTGGTGAATTACATGTGAAATCATTCAATTACGTCATCTCCCTCACATGATATGAAAGAATATACTACCTAGTTCTCACCAGAACGTATAGTTCACAACTCATGGGTGGTCATCATCCTCAACCCATGAGAAACACACATAGGAGAACAAATGATGGAATTTTAGATTTGTACATTGAATAAAAATGTAAATAATTATAGAATATGATATAGATCGTTGATCATAAGAAATTGGTTGATCCCAAGATGGTTAAGGAAAACAAAACCATAGACTAGAGAGCTATGAAAATGTTCATTTGTCTCATAAAAAAGGAGATAATGGGAAAAAAATATTTCAAGATTCTTTTCCTATTTTTGAGAATTTTCATGAGAAGATATAATTACTTGATTTCATTAAATTTCATAAGCATAATCTTCACCATCAAATGTAGCTTGATTAATTTTCATTTCATCTCAAACTAAATGTAATTAAGGTTAACTTTTAATGTTGGAAGCACTAAAAAATCATAATATCCATATATATAATGATGAATCATTCCATTAATCATTAGTTGTCAACACAGACAAAAAGGATATTATAGGTTATCCAATATGCATAAATCTTTATATGGTGATGTAATACATTATTGTCTTAATAATTTTTCAAATTTCCACAAAAACCATTATATAATTGGATAACCTTATGACCCTTCCAAAAGATTAAAATCCAAACCATTAGAAACAATTTATTAAATATCCAAAATTAGTGTATAATTACTCCCCAAACAATATAAAGTATCACTTAATTTTCATAAACCATACATTTGAATTCCTTAGTCATGTATTCCATTAAAACATGGTAATAACTTAAATTACCATAAAACCATGTTGAAACATACATGATTTTTCATTTCATATATGAAAAAAATATTATTGGATATGTTCCTTAAAACAAAAAATGTTCTAAAGTCCATCAATATTAGCATAAACCACATTGTTAACAATAAATTAATCAATTATAGTTTAATTAGTAATAACCAATTTAAATTATGAAAATCAATTATCCCTTTATCCCAATATAATTATTTCAATATTAAGAACATATTAAGGTTTAGATTTCCTTTAATCATGTTTTGCCATAAAGTATAACCATTCTACTTAATAATTTTTCTAGTTTATCAGCATCGTTCAACATATTCATTCAAATCCATAACAAAAAAACTTATACTAAAAAATCCTTATATATTTAATAATTCTTAAATTCTAATAAATAAATACTTAAATCATCCAACATCCTTTTAAAACCATTGTCTAGAGTTTATCACCTTATAATGTAATACCTCCTTCATTTAATATTTTATTCATAGACTCTTCATCATCAGCATCAAAAACCATTATGATTAAAACCTTGAAATTTATATTCACAATCTCCCCCCATAGAACATTGATTTAAATAATTACAACACTTCCCATTTTTGAAACATTCAACCATTAATTATATATTTAGGAGAAAAGTATTCTCATCAATTCTGTTAACAAAACTTTTCCTTTTTCTGTGGAAATTAATTAATTTTTTCTTCTTCTTTTACACACACAAAACATATTCATGTTCCAAAAAGACATTAAATCAGGTTCTTCTTCACACATTCTAAACATATAAGAAACTAAATCTTCAATCCAATATGTTCTCTATTATACGAAATCTCAGTGAACATTGTCCATCTCTTAATTGGTTGATTAAAGACTTGTTTCAGGTGTATATTTTTACTAATGTTTCATGATAACTGATTATGAATAAACACAATATCCTTCACTCCATCCATCATACAATTTTGCTACTCATTAGCAAATATTCTTTCATATTCAATGTTTACCTCGTCCATTTAGGTTCCCGCAATTGACCAAAACCAAAAATAACAGTTTGATAAACACTTCTCATAGTAGAAAAACACATAATCATAAAAAACACTTATAAGATATCGAAATCTTTAAACTTTGTTTAATAAATGACACCTTTGGTATATCCTATGACATTTATAGTCATAAACTAGTTAAATACTTCAAAAAATTTCATAATTATTTTTTGAATTTCCATTGAATATCCCTCATGAGTGTTAAACTAGGTTTGTAGCAAGGCATATTATTATACATCGAGTAATGGTTGAGTCTAGCTCAATACAAAAGTTTTGAGTTATTAACCTTAAGTATCTCTGTGCGAGATCCAAATCTAGTTATATTATCTAAATAGAGATGAAATTTCTCAGATACTAGTCACTCTATTGTTTAACAAAATTCCAGTAAATTTTACAGTAATTTGAATCATCCTTATATTTAACCTTTAATATATCCCTATGTATATCCTTATAAATATCCCTAAAAATATCATTATAGTTTTCTTATTGAATTTTTAAAATTTTTACCAAAGCATTCCCCTGATACCAACTATAGTTACACATGATTCTCTTACATGGATATTACATCATTTTAGATTAATATTCATTAAATTACACAAACACACTCTTGAGAGCCATAATAGGTTAGTGCCTCTAGAAACTTGGAACACAATATTATAATCTACTGAAATATCTTTAATGTTTCCCACAAATATATTCCCATATATTACTCTTCAAAGGTGTACCATAAATAAAAATTTTCGTCATGACATGGGGAAAAGAAAACATGAGAAAGGGTGAGATACTATGCTAAATAAGGGAAAAAAAATTGAAATACATAAATATAATGTGAGCATAAGTGTATGAGAATGCGAGAAAAACTTATGAAAACCATACCTCTCATATCAAAGATCCAAATCTTGATTCATGAAAAAAATATTGAAAATTCACGAGACATGAATCATAAGTAAATCAAAGATCATGTGTAACGAGACAATAAAATTAGCATAATATATATAATTGTTGAATATACATAATCATTTAAAATATTATATCTGAGCTACCCATAAGGACATTCTTAAAATATTAGGCTTGTGTTAGCCACCCATGTACCTACACTAAGATTGCTCTAACCACATATGTACCATATTTTTATTCTTTTTCTATTAACTTCTATAGCCACATTTCAATATTTGTCTTGCAACCTGTGTACTGTCTAAAATCATTGAACATTTATTATTACCCAATTAATTGGAGAGAGATGTATGTAACACTTAGGGTATTTACAAATAAATTAAATATTGAATGCATAAAAAACTAAGCCTCTAAAAAAACTTTGTTATAACCAAGCCAAGAAACATAAATTTTCTACTTCTATGATTTGTATTTTGAAAATATGATACACACGGTTGCGTTCAGGGTGATTTTTGGAGTCTGATAGAACAAACATAATTTTTAGTGATTAGTAACATACCCTTATGAATAGTAACTTACCTTTATGAATAGTAAACTACCCTTGTGAATAGTTATGTAAACTTATGAATTTTAATATACCCTTAATAACAGTTACCTCGCCTATGGATATATAAATAAAATTTAGGCACATTATAAATGAAAAAGAACATTTTATAAATTATTGATTATATATTGGTATTTTTGTGAGTGATAAATATTTAATTACATTTTTAAATTAATAAATGGATTTAAAATTCATTATCATAAAATATGTTATTTAATAAATATTTTTTTGTCAAATTATTTTGTTATAATTTTATGTGACCATAGTTAATTTTTAAATGTATTACAGAATCAATTTTACATTTAAAATCTGAATTTTTCAATTAAATTTTTATTTTATATAAATATTAAATTTCAAATATTTATAAAATTATTTTAATAAAATGGAAATAATTTTTGGATTCTACATGTCATAAAATGGTTATGGAGAATTTTTGGGATTTTTCTAAAATACTTCAATTATAGATGAATAGTAAAAAACGATTATTTACAATAAATGCCAAATACATGGTTTATTGAGTCATAGGTGATGGAAGGATGATGTAATACCACTTTTTTTGAACTCACATGAACATATTAATATTTTAGGTCATATGAATCAATATTATTTTTGGTCATGAGAAAAATAATAAAATAATGATTAAGATCTTCAAAAATTACTCCTCTCCTCTACTATAACCCCCCCTATTTCCCTCATCTCTTAACTCCACTGAAGCCTTGTTCCTATTCCAAATTATTCCCAAATATCTCCCTAATCTCCTCCTTCACATCCATCATCCCTTTTTCTCATAAAAATACCAAATCCTATCCCTTAAAGAGGCTCTCATGGAAGATTAATTCAAGAGGTAATTCATCTTTTCAATTATTTTACATTCTTTTCAAGTTCCTTTACTTCATTTTTATCCTTACCAGAACACATACACATTTTATGAAAACTAATATACCATAAATGTACTATAATTTTTTTATGAAACTAGAATAAGTTATTCTAATCTCTTCTTGACCCTTCTTTTATGATAGTAATAAAACAATCCATCTGAGATGTCCTAATTAGAACATTCTAGGACGATGGGACATCACTTTTGGTTACCATGTTCAGTTATGGTCATGAAACCATTCAAATGATTGGAAAAGACTATAAAATATTTATTATGTCTCTTATATTGTTCTGTAATATTTTTTTACACATGTTTTTTTATAAATAATAATGGGTTTGTTGTGTTCCAAAAACTCCAATTAACCCAAATGGGTATCATTAAATAATTTATATAATGACTCATATCCAATAAAATTAACCAAATGAAGTTTAAAAACATGTATCCTTCCATATGTTCACTAATAACATATAACTTCAGTTCTATACAACCATCCTCATTTTACATGATTCTCTGTTCATGTATATAAGTATACCGATCATGAAAAAAATGAACCAAAACAATGAAATTGAACAACTTAACACATCAAAAAATCCATTAATGGACCTAATAAGGTTATAATAAAACAATTAAATGTATATAAAGTCCTTTAATTATTAATTAATGAACCTAAATTTGATTATACAGGTCATTAAGATCATGATAATAACATCATCATACTTAAGGTAAGGGTTTCTACATATCACTTACATTTTTGTGAGATATTCTATATTCACTGCTATTACTTGTGTATGGTTTATGCATACTTCCCATTTTTGTTTCAAATAATGAATATACCTTTTTCATGATATTAAATTTATCATTTTATGATTATTAATTTTGGGGCTTATGATTCAATTGATTACAAAGTTGTAAGTACATTCTACCCGAACCTCCATTTTTAATCGGGTTTCTCTTATTCTCTACTCACCTCAATGAAATTCACATTTATTATTATATACTGATAAAAAATTATGTGATAATGTTCTATATACTTTTAACAAAAAATAATCAATATTAATTTTTTGTGGATTTAAATTTTTTAAAATAATATTGCAATCATTTATTAGAAATTCAAACCTGATTAAAGGAACTTCTCAATTTTTTATCTATTTTGATGTTCACTCTATAATCTATTTTAATAATGATGAATATTTATAAAATAAATAATTTTAAAATGAAAATTTATTTTGGTTCATTTCTAGTTTTATGAAATTAAACATGCCTTTTAACTTTAAAATATCTTTAATGAATTCCTTAAACCACACTAAAATGTTTTAATTCTAATGCTTCTTTAAAAAAATTAAAATGATTTCACTTTAGTGGGACATGATTTCTTCTTAAAATCTAATATTAATATACATAACATTTATTTTACGACAAATAAAAGTTTAAAACCATATTTATGAAAAATTCAAATGATTTTCTAAAAGAACGCTTCATTACAAAGAAAAATATATTTTTCTCCACTCACTTTCACTTTTATGAGATATAAGCTTTGTTCACCACTTGTTCCTTGAATGTGTTTTTTGTGTTTCCCCTTGGTATATAATATCAATAGTCTCTCTATTCTCATTATATTTTAATGTATTATTATTTGAATGTTTCATTGTGGTATGAGATACTTTGGAATGATTAAGGATTATTTCTTCACGAATTTCTCAATAGTCTCATCTAAAATTATCTTTTTTATGTCAACATAATTTGAAGGATTTTTTTTCATGGAGGTTTATATAATATGATATAATTTAAAATATTATTTTAAGGTTTTCTAATTATTTTGAATGTGGATTTTCTATCTAGATACTATTCTCCAATTTACTTTGAATGATTAGTGTTTATATTTGATGTCTGCAGAAATTTATTTACATTTCATATGTTAGTTTCAATATGAATGTATATATTTTTTATGTTTATATATGTTCATAATATTAATGAATTTGACTTATAATGTGTTGGGTGGGGCCCGTTATAGCCCCTCGGGGAATCAGTGGTCCCATGAGACAAACTATGGTCTTGGCACGAGGACTTTAAAAAATAGTTATTTATGGTATTAGCACGAGGCCTTGACTGTATGGTTATTATAACCTGCATTATGAATTCCCTCTTTATGAAACTAGTAATTGAAAGTTTATATGTTTATTTGACTAATATAATACAGATTATTATGTTATGTCATGGAAATATTTAGTCATCTCATATTCTTACCATATTAGGTTCAAGTTTATTTTTAAGGAAATGTGTTTTTAGATAATCCCCATGCCTAATGTTTTTGTTTGTGAAATATTCTATTGGATTTCTTACCATTAATAATAATCTGAGCTAACCCATTTCTTATGATTCATTTTCTTAGGACATGAAGAAGTTTATTATGAATTAAATGTAGGGATAAACTTAGAGTTTTGTATGTTCCCAATAAACCTTATATGTTGTATTTAATTTTATGTTGTAATTTTAAACCTATATTTGTATCTGGTATTCAAAAATGAAAAAACTAATTGGTCCTTTTGGATTTAATCCCTTGTAATCATGCCAATGTAATGTTATAAGGCACTGACTCTGGGAAACTGGGGTAAGGGCATTGGAGTTGGTATCAAAGAAATTTTAGTAGAAATCCTGGAAAACAGATTTAAAAAATGTAGATTAGGGAACAAAACCCTAAGAGAGACTTGAAAATACACAAACAATAACATCCTATAATTTTTCTAAGAAATATATTATTTGTATCCTC
Source organism: Viscum album (assembly GCA_963277665.1). Classification (NCBI taxonomy): domain Eukaryota; kingdom Viridiplantae; phylum Streptophyta; class Magnoliopsida; order Santalales; family Viscaceae; genus Viscum; species Viscum album. The sequence continues at coordinate 927,992,752 of OY728146.1, read as the reverse complement.
CTTGAAAATAAATCAATGTCAATATATTACAAGTATATGTGGGTCAAGTATAGATGTACCTAGGAGTAGCAACTCTGAAAAGGTGTTTCGGGCAAGACCTAGGGTAACCTGGTATATGACAACAGTACTTACTAGGCATCATGTTTGACACTCCTAGGGGATATGTTTAAGATATTTCACATTTAAGTTGCAATCCACTATGAAGGATTTATTCCCCTAATGTATCCAATGTATATGGTTCTAGTATTTTTTATTCATAAATTTATATTATGTATTATACCATGTTTAGTGTTATATAGATTTCATTATTTAATGATCTAATTTCGTATATGTAATTGATTATAAATGGTTCCTAAAATAAGTAATAAGAACTTCACCAATTCATGTGATGCATAGAGTAATAAGGATCATATCTCTTATGGTCTTAAGACATCGGTTTAAAATAAGATAGTCTCCCATGTGTCTTCATCATGTGAGTAAATAGTATCATGTGTCAAAATGGTATGTAAATAATTATCTAAGTCCCTTGGATTTGAAGGGAAGAAAAATATGAAGAGGATGGTAGTGGAAAATATGGATAAAGGGGAGAAGGGAAAGAAGGGTTTTCCCACATGTGATAATTTTGGAATGAATCGTCTTGGTAAATACTTGAAATGAATGAGAGTTTTTTATAAGTGTGGAGAAAAATAACAAAAATTTCATGATTTTAAGGGTAATAAAAAATTTTCTAACGTACAATGCTTCAACTGTAAGAATATGGTACCCTATTAGAATCAATGTCTCAAGAGTCAAAGAAATATGCTGCAAATGTTGTTAATAGATAATGATCAAGTTATGATACTTCTACAGATGAAGTTAAATAATTAATATTCCTTGTTAAGAATAATATTATTTCAATATTTTATCAGTAATGTACTAGTTATAAGAATTGTTGAATATATGAGGATTTTACTGCATAACTATTTCATTCAGTATTTGAGGTCGTGTTATGAATTTTACTAAGGATAAGTGACTTAGTATAAAGTTAATATCTTGGTAAAGAATATGGTTACGAGAAATACAACCCTAAATATATTCTTGATGATTAAGATAATGATGAATAAATTACTGGTTTGTATAAGTAATTACTACCTCAAAAATGATTATTGACTTATAGACAAGTGGTTTACGATATCATTGATGAAGTTTACAACATTTTGGATATAAAGAATATATCTAATAGAATGTGTAAGGATGAATGAATATTTAGAATAAGGGTTTATGGTAATTTTAGTTTTTACCATATTTAAAAAGGACACATGATCAATAAATTAACATTATTGGAATGTTTAAATTTAGGGTTGCTTCATGTTGATCAAAGGAAAATAATGTAGCAGATTCCTTGAGTATGATAGATCATGTAGTCCAAAAAATGAGGATTTACATGGACCTTTTATACATGGATCTAGCAAGGACAGATATGGAAATGATTCATAAGTGTTTTATAATTATCTTTGTGAAGGTGGAAATACTTATGAGATGTTTCAAGTTGATGATTGATTGAGTATTTAGAGTTTAATGTCACAACATTATGCAACTTGTTCTAAGAGATTAAGTAGAAATAGTTCATGGAAAAAACTAAGGATAAGGTTGTGTTTATGAAATAGAAACATATATTTATAATATTATAGAGTAGAATAATTATTTAACTTTTCGGAAAGAGTATTAAAAATGAGTTTTGTCCTATAATCATTTTTTAATAATCATAGTTTCTGTTTTTTTGGTAATGATCATTCATCTAAGCATGTTCTCTATCATTCTCCATCAGAATATGATGGTTTGATTATTATTCCCAGACCATGTTATCTAGTTATAATAGTTAGTTTTTTTATCAATCAATGCATTTCCATTTTCCTCTTATTAAGAGGATATCTTAACTATTTGTGGGTTTCTGACAATGTATTTTCCATGTATTAACCATTAACTTTCGAAATTCAATTTCAAAATTTTTAGGTCGATGTTTTTGTAAAGAGGGGATAATGTTACAGCCCAAGGATTTACAAAAAAAATTAATATTGAATTTATAAAACACTGAGTATCTACAAAACAAAACTTAGTATATATCTGAGCCAATAAACATAATTTTCCCATTTCTGTAGTTTGATTTATGAAGATATGACATGCACGAGTCTGTTCAGGGTGCTTTGTGGGGTTCAATAGAACAAACTTAATTTTTGGAGAATAGTAAACTACCATTATTAATAGTAACATACCATTATGAATTTTAATTCACCCTTATTAATAGTAATATACCCTTATGAATAGTAACCCCACCCTTAGATGTATAAATAAAATTTAGGTACATTATAAATAAAATTGAACATTTCATAAATTATTGATTAAGTATTGGTATTTTTGTGAGTGATAAATATTTAAATATAGGTTTAAATTAATAAATGGATATAAAATTTATTTTCATAAAATATGTTCCTAAATAAATATTTTTTTGTCCTATTATTTTTAGTATAATTTAATGAGACCATTATTAATTTTTGAAAGTATTACAAAATCTATTTTAAATTAAAAATTTGTATTTTTCAATTAAATAATGATTTTATTTAAAAATTAAATTTCACATATTTATAAAATTATATTGATAATATATAATTCATTATTAGATTCTACATGTCGAAAAATGGTTATGGTGAGTTTTTTGGATTTTTCTAAAATACTTAAATTTTATGTGAATTGTATGATAACATAATTTAAAATAAATGCTAAAGACATGGTTTATTGAGTCATAGGTGATTTAAGGATGATGTAAGACCACATGGTTTGAACTCAAAAATGTGTATTACTATTCTTGGTACACTAATCAATACTATTTCTTTTATTAACTAAAACAAAAAATTAATGATTAAGATATTCAAAAAATACTCCCCTCCTCCACTATAACCCCCCCCCCCCCCCCCCCCGCCCACTCCCCCTTATCTTAAATCCTCTAAAACTTATTTCTAGTCCAAATTCATCCAAAATATCTCCCTAATATCCTCCACCATGACAAAAATATATTTGTCTCATAAAAAGAAAAAATCATCTCCCCTAAAGAGGCTCCCAAGGAAGATTACTTTTAGAGGTAATTACTCTTTTCAATTCATTTACTTTCTTTTAAAGTTCCTTTATTTTTATTTATATACTCACCCATACTCATCCATGTTTTATAAAAAGAATGCCTTAAAAATTACTATAAATTTTTTATGATTATGGAATAATTTATTATAATCGATTCTTTACCCTTCTTTTATCCGAGTAGTAGAAAAAACCATCCAAGATGTGCTAATTTGACACATTCAAGGATGATGAGTCTTCAATTTCTATTACAATATTCAATTATGATCATGAAACCATTTTCATGGTTAAACTAGACTATAATATTTTTATTATGTCTTCTATATAGTTCTGGAATATTTTTGTATAGATGGTTTTGATTTATAAATCAAAATGAGTTCGTGGTGTTCAAAAACTGCCAATAAACACAAACGGTTATCATTGGATAATATATATAATGATTCATCTTCATTACAAGTAACCAAATAAAATTTACAAAAATGTAATCTTATTATTTTCACTAATTGAAAATAACTTAAATTCTAGAAAATTGTCCTAAGTTTACATGATTCTTCATTCATGTATATAAGTATACTGATCATCAAACAAACAGACCTGAATAATGAAAGTGAACCTCTTAACCCTTCAAAAAAGCCATGAATGAACATAAAATGGTTATACTAAATCAATTAAATATAGATTTTTTTTAATTATTAATTAATGAGTCTAAATTTTATTATTCAGGTTATTAAGATCAAGATAAAAACACCATCAGACTTAAGGTAAGGGTTTCTTCATCTCACTTCCATTTCTGTGAGATATTATGTATTCACAACTATTACTTGTGTATGGTTTATGCATAATTACCATTGATTTATCTTATAATTAATCTATTTATTTTAATTATTTTCAATTTCTCGTTTTATGTTTATTATTTTTGGGGCATACTATTGAATTTATTACAATGTTGTAATTATTTTCAACATAAACCTTTATTTTCATTCAGGTCTCTCTTATTCTCTACTCACCTCAATGAAATTATTATTCATTATTATTTAATCATTAAAAACAATGTGTGGATTTTGTCTAAAATTTTACCAATAATAATACTTTGTTATTTTATTTGGAGTTAAATTTATTAAAAAAATCTTTAAAAATTCTTCTGAAGTTCAAGCCCAATTCAAGGAACTACTTGAATTCTTACCTATTTTGAAGTTCACTCTATAATATGTTTTAAGCCATATAAATCGTTCTAAAATCACATATTTTGACATTAAAATATATTTTGGTTCATTTCTTATTTTATGAAAGCAAACAATACTTTTCATTTTAAAATCTCTTTAATGAATTCCTTAACCCGTAAAAAATGTTTTTATTCGAAATCTTCTTGAAAAACACTTTTTACATGATTTAAATTCAGTGGGACAACATTTATGACTCAAATGTGATATCAATGTATTTACTTTTTCTTTTAAATAATATACATCTTTTAAACTAGATTTATGAAAAATACTAATGATTTTCAAAAATAACTCTTCTTTCCAAAGAAAAATAGTTTTTTCTCAACTCACGTTATCTTTTATGAGATATATTCCTTGTTCACCACTTGTTCCTTTCGTGTGGTGTATGTTCTAAACCATGGTATATCATATCAAGAGTATCCTTATTCAAATTATATTATAAGGGATTATGATTTAAATTTATCATAGTGGTATGGGACACTTTGGAATGTTTAAGGATTATTTCCTCAAGAATTTCTCAATGGTATCATTTAGAAGTATCCTTATTTATATAAATGTATATTGATGAATCTTGAATTTCATAGAGTTTTGAATCATATGATATCATCTAAAATATTTTTTTAAAGGTTTTTTGATTTTTTTTAATGTGGATGTTCTATCTAGATACCATTCACTAATTTACATTGAATGGTTAGTGTTTATGTGTTATGTATAGGGACAATTATTTACATTTCATATGTTTGTTTCAATATGAATGTTTATGTTGTTTATGTTTATCTTTATTCATTATAGGAATTCATTGGACTTAATATGTTTTAGTTGGATCCCATTATATCCCCTCAGGGCATCGGTGTGTGTCATTAGAAAAACAACAGTCCTGGCATGAGGCCTTAACAAAATGGTTATTTATGGTCTTTGAAATAGGCCTCGATGGTATAGTTATGATGTCTCACATTATGAATTCCATATTTATGAAACCGTTAATTGAATTTTTATGCTGTTATTCAACAAGTAGAGTAACCATCATTATGTTTTATTATGGAAATATTTACTCATCTTCTATCCATGTCGTATTATGTTCAAGTTTATTTTTATAGGCATGACTTTTTAGCGATTCATAATGACTAATGTTCAGGTTTATTAAATCATATTATTTATTACTTACCATTACTGAGCATCTGATCTAACCTCTTTCTTATATTTCATTTTCTCATGACATTAATAAGTTTCTTATGAATGAACTATAGGGATAAAAGTATAGTTGTGGATATTCCCAATAAAATTTATATGTTGTATTTAATTTCAAGTGGTAATGTTAATCCTATGTATTTATCTGGTTTTACAAAACTAATAAACTACTTGGTCATTCATGATTGAATTTCTTATATCCATTCCAATGTAACATTATATGGAACTGACTCAAAGAAACTAGGGTTAGTTATATACAATATAGGTCTCACCCATCACATAAGGAAAATCTTACAAATGTGTACCACAAGATCATAAAACATTCATCATATCATAACCCATGAAATGAAGTGGGGTTCATCAAAATTTGATCATATCAAAACCTGTGGAAAATAGATAGGTTTAATAATAAGTTTATCATTTAAGGATAGCATAACCCATGAAATTAAGTGGGTTTCATGTGATTTTTACCATGGTACAATCTATTGATAAAAAATAGTTTTCATACACATCATGTAAACATTAAAATAAAAATTTTAGAGAAATAATAATAATGGTATCCTTATATTATATCCCAAGTAAATCATAAGTAACCTCAAAGTATGTCACCTTAGACAGATAATTATTTTGAAAGAAACCCCATTTAGAACATTTCAAGAGATATATCCTTTATATTAAAATTAATTTTTAAAAAAACTTTATAATATAATTTTCATATCATTTTCATTAAATGTAAACTTGAAAAATTATATAGAAAAATTAAAAATTCATTTAAAACATTTCTATTGGGAAATATATTTTTTTTATTTGAAAAACATTTTCAAAAAAATAAAAAAATATTGAAAAAAATTTTCATTCAAAATTACTTTATAAAAAAATAATTTATTATTCAAATTAAATATTGGTCATTATGGGGAAAATTCTAAGCATTACATGAAAATAAAAATAGAGATTCAAAACGCATTTTTGGTAAAATCCAAAAGTGAATTGATTGGAAAGTGACATGAATATTTCTTTCATTTCTAAAAAAAATCAAACATGTGTAAAAATATAATTAATAAATAATTCTAAAAAATGCTAAAATCATTTCATACAAAATTTTTAGTAAAAAATGGTTTTGGAATAAAATTGGATTTTGATCAAAAATATGATTTTTTTTAATTTTTTTTTTAAATTCTTGAGTACATAAAGATAGGAAAATATATGGAAAACATGAATTTTCATGACATAACCAAAAGAAAATAAAATTCATGGATTTCATGAGTTATATATTATAATATTTTACCATCATAAAAATAACCATAAGCTATCCGGATAAACAATGAGATTGTAAAAGAAAATATTTACCACTTTGGTAACATTGAAATGTCAAAAAAATGAAGTAATAAAATAAATGTAAACATAAAATATCATGAGGTAAAAAAATTCCTGATATTACATGTCAAATGGGATGTATATCCACCTCATAAAATTTTATTGGTTAATAACATAACATATGTCTCAAAGAAGGTAAATTGAGACAAAAACCCATACCGATTTATTTAATTTTTAAACTTAAACCCCATGAAATGTAGATATTAAAATGGATATGTAAACCTAAAAATGTTTTAGGAGAATAATCATAATATTCATTCACGTGAATTATTTTAACTACATAAAATAAATAGGTCATGAACATGGCATGTGTCTCACAATAGTAAAAAAGTGAGACGATAATTCATTATCATAAATATAATCATCCTTTGTATTCGTTAAAACCTTTTATATAATAAATATAATTTTATTATAAATATATTAAAGAACCATAAATTCATATAACACATCATATGTGATTTAATTAGGTCCTTTTATTTCCATTTTATTCACAATTCTATGTTAAAGTCACATTTTGGGCAACAACCACTTTACTTTTCATATATATCTTGATTTATTCTTGTTTTCCCTCTTAAATTGATAATGGTTCCATAATTTCTAGAATAGTAATCATGAAATAATTATAATCTATATAAATCATTTACAATTTCAATACTAATTATTCAATATGGTATGGAGAAAAGAACTATGTTATAATCATGGAAATGGTAGGTCGTACGTATGCATGAGTAACATTTTCATTTTTTAACCATAATTATTGAAATGAGGAAAGTAATATTTTATCTTTTAAAAAACATAATAATATAATAATGAAGTTATTGTTACTTTAAATATATTTTTAATAATCATCTATGTAGTTTGGTGATGAAAAGAGTGAGTTGCATTGCTTCATGAATGTGGTAGCCCACATGTACACAAATAATGTTTTCATATTTTAGTGAGAGAAAGGGTAAAAAAGGAAGTAATATATTATATTTTAAGAATAATTAATATTTTATTAATATTAATATTAATTTATGTATATCATATATATTAATTAAATTTCTCCTTATTATCTTCTATGTAAAGTGTTGGTGAAAACAAACCACATTAATTCGTGAGGCAGTAGTCCACCACACACTGAGTGATGTTATTGTATCCCCTAAATAATGTAAATTAAAAAGTTATAAGTAATTTAATTACTCATAAGGTATAATTATATTATAATATATATATATATATACTTTATATTCATCATCATATTCAACTGTAATAGGTGGTAATGTAAAAATGAATAGCATTGGTTCAAGAGGCGATAGTTCACCGTATATAAGAAATATGTTTTCTTAACACATTTTATAGAAGTGTAGATGGTGTTAGGTCATTAAATTAACATAAAAACAAAAAATTATATGTAATTTACTTATTTTATTATGTAATTTGTTTTAATAATAATTTAATAAGGTAGAGTAAGAAATAAAATACAAACTACTCATTGAAGAAAGTTAACTCTTCTTTGGGAATCCTCCTTAAGATTGTACCAAAAGCCTTAAAATTATGGATATAATTCCAAAATAAGTATTATAGGATGATATTAGATAATTGTTAAAATTATTTTCAAAGTTACTGTATTAAACTAATGGACTGAATGTGTGAATATGAGATGATAAGTTGTTGGCTTTTATAACTGAGGTTAGTGGCACATTTGTAATGTTTTGAATGAAAGAATTCCTCCCATGTAATTTTTATGTAATAAGGATAAAATAATGGAACTTTATATATAATAGATGATATAAGGTCTAAATAATTCAATAAAATGGGTTTTTGGACATGTTTTTGGTAATTTAACTCATATGTTTTTAGTTTAACTCCCCAAAGTAAACCTCTTTTTACCTTAGCCATAACAACTAATTTTTACTAATTTCACTATTAATTATGGTAAAAACATTTGTTGAAGATATTATATAATATAAATTATTTTTATTCAAATTTAACAATCTATTTTTAAAAATTATATTCACAGAATTAGAGTGATCTGTTTTAAAATTAATCTCACAAACATGACGAGAATGTGGATTTTTAAAGAGATAATGTTAAAAAGTTTATAATGTATTTATATCTAAATTTAATATGAAATTTATTTAAATGGCATAAATTGGATTATTGGATATATATATATATGACCTATTTTACTTTTAATGCAATTTAAAATATAATTTTACTATATAAATAAATTATACTAAAAGGAAGTTTTTAATTAAAATTTAGTATTTTTCACTATTCATTAAAAAATGACACATTTCAGAAAAATAAAAAAAATTAACACTATGATAATTTTAAAATTAAAATTTCTAAAATTATGATTATTGTTTCAAAAAAATTATAAAACTAGTAAAAAATAATTTTAAAATATGTGTTCCAAAGTAGACCTAACTTCTTTTTTAGAAAATATTATTTGAGAAGAAAACAAGATTTATTATTGTCTCCTATCTTGAAAATATATAAGACGAATGCTAAACATTTGATTAATTATATAATCTATAAATATCAATAAAATAATTCTCTAAAAGTAATTATTTTAATTTATTGAGGTAAAATAATTTTATGTTTATAAAAACATTTCACACAAATTGATTTCATTTATTTTCAAAAGGTTTCTATTTTCATTTCTAATTAATTTTTCATCAAATAATTCATTATATATACATGTTTGACCCATATATTTTCATATTTTACTTAATCCTATTTAAAACCATGATTCAAATGGATATGTGAAAACTATCAAATTAAATAATAATATATAAATAATATGTAATGTTTCATCTAAACACGGTGTTGTGTGTAACGCAAACTGTAATAAATATTGTGTGTAATGTAATATATCAAAAAGATTAAATTCACCTGGAAAGAATACTTCATAAAATCTTAGGGTGCTATATAAGGGTATTTTACCATTTTGACCTATTCAATAACATATTAATAATGGACCACTTGTATATAAATGATTAAAATTATGGTGAGAAATCAAGAAGAATACTACAACTGGGCCAATACAAGGAATGTAAAAAGGGATACTTAGAATGTAAGATTCAAGGTAAATTTTTTTCATGTACTATCCTAGAAAAAATCATGTGAATTCCTCATACACTCCATTTTAATTTATATGGAATACATTTATGGCTATGCGGTACACCACTTAATCTTACACGCAAAGAATGAATTCCATGTTTCCCTTACATATACTACAATGTAAGTGATAAGAGATGAACCTAACCTATTGCTATCTGTATATAACATATTAATACAATAATTAGCATTTATCTTCTTGAGGGTTCTCATCATGTAAAACATTTACACACTCATCCACCTGAACTGATATACATGGCATGTTAATGGAGGTACACGTCGTATTGGTCTAACTTGTTGTCTCATTGAATACACAGTAACTTGAAAAATTATTCGATATCAGCATATGAATTAAAGTAAATTTTAGTGGTTTCCGAAACCATATATAAATATTTAAATAATTTTTTCTACACTATATCATGTGACAGCTTTGAAAAGAATCTATAACACTAATATTTAGAATTGTATTATGAAAAATCACCACTAAATACCTATTTAGTGATAGTTTATATTAAATCCCTACTATTTGTTTTACAGAAACCATTTGACCCCACCCTACAACTATCCATGACTTTCTCTCTTTCCTAACACAAAACACCCCTTGATACTAATAAACTCTCCTCCTCAAGGATGCCCAATGGTGGATTCCCCTCTCGGATACACTCTCCCCTACACCCCCTCGCTGATACCCTTCCATCATCATTGAAACCCTTGATGTCTCCCAACATTGGATCATCCTCATCGATATTATTTCCCTCTCACTAATATCATGGATTTTTTATTTAGTTAAATTATGATATTGGTGTTTCATATAATTTATAAGTCAACATTATCATGTTATTTATCAAATAGGGAGTTTTTAAATGAAATATAATGGAGATGGGTAGCACTTCATGATTTTGGTCACAATTTATGTTAGGAATTTATTATATCGTTACATATTTAAGCTCTTATACTTCACAGACCAATTAATCTTAATTATTAAAACCATGTTTTATTTTATATATTGTATATGGTTTTATGTGGTATTTGTTCATTATTTTCAATTTTAAAACCTTTATGGTTTAAGTTTCATTGATTATTATATTTTAATAATATGCCCCATTAGGAAGGATTGAATTTATAAAGAGGCTATATCAATATGGAATCTATAATATATATATTATTAATGATATAATATAACTAAGAATTTTGTCTTATTCTGTTAAATATTTCTTAAAATGGATATTATGAAAGGATGGAAAAAATTTATTTATTTAACTGATTTCAACATATTTATATATACTATGGTTGATATATAAATTTATTAAATAATATTTTCATATAAATGAATTTTATATATATATATATAATTACATTTGATATTTGAAATTATAGGAAATCAATTATGTATGGATAAAATTTGAATTACCTCACCTAAGAGCACATCTCAGTATGCCATGTTATTAATTATTTTTGGATTTCTCAATTGAAAACTGATCTATATATGGAATAATTTAGTTTATCTATCCTAAATTTATATTATAATGATGCTTGAAAAGATATAAATTAATAAATCACATTATATTTAAACAAATTCTTCCCGATTTTCTGAGTTATATTTTCTATGGAAAATCAAACACTATAGAAAATTTTAGATGTTAGGTCTCCAAAGAGAATGAATTGGTAGATTTTATGATAGTGAATGATGAAATAAAAACATAATAAAATATTATTTTATTATAATTGGTTAATTACATCAATAATTAAACAAATTACTTTACCTACATGTTGATGTTTTAGATTTTTAATGATGTACCCAGTGTTGTAGGATAGCATGATTAAGATGGTAACATATTCATGGCTGATATTGAGGATACAAGTAAAATTTAAAACATCACTGAGTTAAAAAATGATTTTTTAGAATTAGTTACTTTTTAAAATAAATAATTTTATTAAGGATGTGTCAAATATTCAAAATTATCTTGTTAACTAAATTTGTAACACATCAAGTCATTATGTAGAATTTAAAATAATGATATTTCTATAATATTGGATTTATTAGTTTACTAATATGATAAATATTATATCTCAGCATCATTTTTTAATATTATTAATGATATTATTAGTCTTGGAATCAATTATAAGAAAATAAATGCTTTCCCCTAGTGATTTCATTCTTTATTTGGAGGAATATTCAAATAGAGAAAATTTAAAAGGGTTTGTATTTTTAGATGAACATTAGTGAATTATGATATCAGTTTGGATATGAATTCTACCCCAAAGAAATTAAAAAACTTATATAAAACTTTTAGGCTACTTTACATTAAAAACATAGTTTCAAAGAATGTTTACATCAAAAAAACAACTAAATATATGAAGTGTCATACTTTTTATAATTTGAAATGAAAAAAGTATGAAAAATATAAGAGATTTAAAATAATGTAAGACCATAAATTAATTATATTTATATTTATTTTTAAACATTGAGATATGTGTATGCATTTTTAATATTAAGGATTCAATCATTTTGGGACATAAAGTATAAATTATAGAAAATAGAAAATTGTTATGATCCCTTATAATCTACCACCATGGATGTGTATGTAATAAAATTTATTCAAGGTATCAATTATTATTCCTAGATTTAAAATTTAATGAAATAAAAATTATGTCCTGATTTTTCATTTTATTTAAGAATTAAAGGAGTTATGTAATAATTTTTTACATATATAAGATTCTTCTACCATAAAAATTTACAAAAGTCATGTTTCCTCAATGTATACTATTAGTGAATTCCTTGAAATAGTAATTTTATTAGTTGGATGATATAAAATGGTTTGGATTTTTCACTTTGTAACATTGATTTTAAGCCTCAACAACTAACTTATAAAAGAAATTGGTTTCATGTGTCATCATCACTTCCTTGATATATATCAAGGATTTCGTTTTAACCATTCATGTTTTAAGGGGAAAACATATTTGAGACTTCCTCAAAAATTATTATTCATATTAGAAATACTGTAAGAATTATGAAAGGCTATTAAATATTTTGGAATAGAATTTAATCTAAATGAATGTGAGAAAAGGGTTTAAACAATGTTATACACAACTAGATCACAATAGTGGAACAAAAGGGGAACATTTTTTATCTTTTATATTATGAATTTAATTTTTTATGTCAAAATATTAAAGTTATATAAATTGAGAAGGATGTGAGTGAAAAAATTATTTTTTACATTGATTAATTAGAAGGTAAAATTATAAGAACATTTAAATTATTGTGAGGACTTAGAATTAATCACTATCAAATATGATCCATGGGATAATTATAATGGGACATATCTAGATGCTAATTTTGAAATTAAAAAACATCCAAAATACATTTTCTATAGAATTAAAAAAAATTAAAATTTCTTAATGTATATTATCGTAATAAATCAAGATTTGGTAATTTGAATTGCAATAAGATATATAGATTTAAAGTTCATGACCCATATGTATTTATGGAGTAGTTTCTAACATTGGTAATGCATAATTTCTATCCTAACATAATAACCATAATTTTAATAAAATATTTCACAATCTTCAAATTGATTTGTGATAAAACATTAAACCAAAATGAATTATAAAAACGTCCAAAAATAATATTATGGTATATATGTCATTTTGATTTGATATTTCCCCGATAATTTTTCACCAGGATGGCTCATCTAATGGTGTATTTTTATAAAGAAGCTAAATTTTTTTAGCATGAACATTATTCATGGATGCATCCCATACAGAGGTATTTTATTTCAATATTATATTCATCAAATAATACTAATTTTTCTGTTAAATAATCAATATTATTAAATATTAATTTGTTACCTTTTATAATTTGGTATCATGTTAATTTGAAGTTTAGTGGGAAAAATAAAGCACGTCAAAAAGGGTCTATTATATAAGAAAACCTTTTCTAAGAGTGTCTAAACTTATATTAAATATATTTGAATCTAATAATGATAATATTAAATTGATATGGATGTGTTGATGATAATCCAGTTCAGTTTTAGTCCAATAATGATTCATCATTGTTTCCAAATTTCGGTCATGAATTTGGAACATAGTCTTCATTTTCACAAGAATATATGTAGTTATGATAATAAAATAGATATTTTATACTCAATAATAATATTTTTATTTGTTTGTTGATGTATTATGTATATAATTAAAAAAAATAAACTTTAAGAGATGAACTCGAAATGAAATAGATATAACAAAAGTTGTTACCAAAAAAATTATTGAATAGTTCTTATGTCATATAAGTTCTTAATATAACACATAGTTTGAATATATTCACAATTACATAAATTAAGTAAAAATTTGTTATATCTACTTGAATAGGTAATAAATTCTAATAATCAGGTTGAACTATCTTATGATTTGAAGTATTTATCTTGAGGTCCATTGAATAATGATAGGATATTCAATGCTTATAATAATAGAGGATTAAAATATTGTACTATTGAATGAAAGGATGGTCTGAAAATGGAAAAAAATAGAATATTCCTAGTTTAATATCAAGGTCACTATTGAATGTTTGATGATATTATCTAGTTAAGTTATTTAGGCAAATTTCTTTTTGTGTTATTTAAATTTATATAGGTAAATTTTTACAGGTGTAAAAATAATGATTCATTAAAATTTACTTGTGAAAATTTCTCTCAGTTCATCAATATTGGTGAGTATAAAATAATAATCCATATATTTTATATTCCCATGAAATAAAATTTATATTATATTGATAATATAGTGGATACCAGATGGCATATTCTTATCCACATGAAATTGAGATTTATGTATGATAAGGGTGATGAAGGTTAAGAAATGTTTACAGTGAAACCCATCAACAACAATAGGTTGAATTTTTCTCACCATATGATATTGAAAATTTCATTCTTGTGAGGGAGAGTGAAGACGAAGAAGATGAAAGAAAAGTAGAAGTAATGATAATAATGGATCCTCGTCACAATATGGCTAACCAAGTATATAATTTGAATATTTTTATGGATATTAATAAATTAGATAAATTATACTTTATTAATATTTTAATTAGGTTGATATTAACTATTTTTTCATACTTTTTATAATATTTATAGGTATTCCAGTCCTGAAGAGTTTTAGTGACAAAATCCACTCTCTGTCATAGGATTCTCATTCTTAGAAAAAAGTGTTTCTTGATTTTCATATAAAGGAATTGTGATAATTATATATTACTATATGAATAAATTAAATATTGTTACTTAATGTGTTAATATCCAAATATACTTTATATATTTATTTTTATATGATAATTTATTTTTGACATGACCGATGAAATTTCACATCATGGAAATTAAAACATTTAGGAAAAAATGGAAAAAATTCAAGTGGATATTATGGGATGAATTCAATGGTACATCTCAATAATTCGAAAATTTCACAATTTCATTGGAAATATTATTTTAGAAGTTTATAGATAGTATTCTTGAATAAATAGTAATACTAAAATGGGGATCCATATTGGTAAATTTTATAATTTTACACTTATATTCTTCATTTTATATGTCATTTTTCAATAAATATTTAAATGGATTAAAAAATATTTTATTATTTACCATTATATAAATATTTTTGGTATTAAACTAAAAATATATAAATTTAATTTATTAAAATGTATAACTTCTTGGCCCTACTTTCCATAAAACTAGTAGTTGGACCGATGATTCACGTGGCCTCAAGCATATCTGTTGATACTCTATAGGATTCCAACTAGAAGCGAGGGTATCATGAGGTGATTATTGGCAGACTGTACCCTAATATCAGATATTTCAAAGTTGTATAACATTTTATAAATAGAAAACAACAGTGAAAGTAGAAAATAAATAGATAATAGGGCATGAGAAGAATGCCATATTCAATTTAATAAAAGTGGTTAACACCAATTTATACATTCCATGGGTGATTAATGGTACATAATATAAATCATTAAATAAATATAATGATTTAAAATATAGTGAAAAATGAGTAAAAGATTGAAAACCCCAATGGTGATCTCCAAGTGAATCTTGAGCTCTATATCGACCATTTCCTCCCGGCTAACAGATACAATCAATAAAATAATAAACATATATCCTTCAAATATAAGGTCTACTAGGGTGACAAGGGTAATTGAGAAGGGTGTGAGAAATAAATATTAGTAGGTCGGCACCCGTAGTGTCTAGCCCGATCTAGATAGTGTAATATTAATTTAGAAAGTGTGTAGGTATCGAGTAGTAATGAATGAAATTAATGAATTAATAAACACTCATCCAGGTTCCTAAGGGACACCTGACGTCGATACCTACATTAAATCATTTTCAGAATAAGAGTCTTATAATGTAACAATATGTTTTTGTGTGTGTCTATATATATATTGTAACTGGAATGGGGTAAGAATGAATCACATCCATAAACGATTATATAGCTCGCATGGGGTAAGAATTACTCCCATACATAAATGATTATATAGATAGAACAGGGTAATAATTCCTCTCATCATAAATGACTATATATTTGGTAGGGGGTAAGAAGCCTCCCATCCATAAACGATTATATAGATGGCATGGGGTAAGAATTCCTCCTATCCATAAATGATTTTATAGCTAGCTTGGGGTAAGAATGCCACTCATCCATAAATGATTACATTGCTAACAAGGGGTAAGAATGACTCCAATCCATAAATTCTTATATATCTATCATGGGTTAAGAAATCATTCCAACCATAAATGATTATATAGCTAGCATGGGGTTTGAATGTTTCCCATCCATAAATGATTATACAGATTTCATGGGTTAAGAATTCTTCCCATTCATAAAAATTTATAACATGTAATATAAGAAAAAACCATCTTATGAATTTTAATTTAAACATTATTCATGGAATAGTCACAAGCTCAATTCAAAACATGAGGAAAATCTGCCTCATGCATGATACTATCCATTCCTAATTCCCTTTATATCATTTCAATTAACACATGGTGATTTATAAAGCATAAAAAGAGGAATGGACTAAACCATTATAAATATGTCGAGATTTCTTAATTAATTTCAAGAGAAAACATGGATTATATGTGGGAAATCCTACCCAAATTCAACCGATTTTTATTTCCTAAGAATGACAATAACACTTTCACGTTACAAGTCAAAGGATATGTTTCATGTAAAATAATCAGATTTCCACTTTAGAAACTCCAAGCCCAGAGGGACCAAAAACCCATTTGGTGACTTGGATTCACTAAAATACCCTTGATACATGGTCTATTCCATTTATAATTCAATCTGAAACCTTTGAATAAACTAGGGAAAATAATCAGTTACACAGGTGGCTGTCAAGAAATCACATAAGATGTGCTATGGTAAAGTAAACATATATACATTTTCAGAAGAAACATCAATTATAAATAACCAAATGGGGAAATGCACAAGCATTAAATTTATCTTTAAAATTAATTAAGAAATGAAGAAAAACACAAGAAACATATAAAAGAAATAAAGATAAAAATAAACTATCATGGTGAGTTTTAATAGAAAAATATCCTCAGTTTGATGGGTTTTAGTATAAAACCATGAATTTATTTATCAAGAAAACCATTTAGTACTAAAATATTTTAATTACATTTATCAAAGAAAACATTTATGAATAAAAAATAAGTAAATCAAAAAAATATATTTATTTTTAATTTAAAGGCATATGATTGGGATGCTACCTCAAATAGGAACCAATCTAACACTCGGTACTTGACAAACATATTAGGAACCACTCAGAAATTTCTACATGCATGCATACACATACATTTAATATATCCATTAACCTAATGCGTGTATTCCCCACACCATTATGGAATATGTATAAGGAAGATATATAAATATATATACATACTTGATTATATTTTTGCGCTCCATCAAAATTGATCAAACCCCACAACAAACAACTGTTGAGACTCAATACCACCAAAATAACCTAAATTAAATAGGGAAAGACCAACAAACGTATTTAAAAGTCACCCCAAAATGATTCTAGTGAAATGATTCAAACCCATCTACCTTACCTTTGGAAAAGGATGCTAGAATACACATGATGGGGTCTTGAGAGTCCTTTTGATATCATAGAACAAAAATAATACACAAAATACGAGTTAGCTTCAAACCCTAGGTTTCTTCTCACCTCAAAAATAAATGTGGAGACCAAAAAACAACCATAATATGAAAGATGAAGTGGGAGGAGGATTACTATGATCAATCGGATGAAGAACCTCAAAAAATCCATGTTCAATAGAGCACCAGTGAGGAGTTGAAGTGGGGGGTGGTCATGCAAGGGTGAACGATATAGGTGGTGATTTTCATGAAATAAGAGGGGGAGAGGGTAGTGTAGGTTTTTTTTATTTTATTTTAATATTTAAATTAAATTTAATTCAATTTTAAAATAAAGGTATATGAAAACAGTTTGGGCCACATGCTTTTATAAACTATGCACCAACTATGTTCCCTCTTCTAGAAACATGGGGAACTCTGCATGAGATAGCTGCATTGTTTGGAAACAATACATCAACTATGAGTTGAATAGTGTAATATTATTGCCTAAGTGGCACCAATCATGCGGTCTAGGCTCTTGGTTTCGAAAAAACTTGGGTAGTTCATGGGATAAATATGTTTCTTCTAAATTGGTATGTACAGTGTCCTATTATGGGCTGTACAATTTCAGACAAACTGTGCTCCCTCAACATGTCCTTCAAAACCTATGTTTCCTGGTCCAATGATCCCAAAACTCCCCGACACATCCAAGAAACGTAATGAGACTTCACCCAAGTCAAAAAATCACCTTGAAGTGATCCAACACATGGAATTTATATTAAAAGTTTATTTTTAAATTATGAAAATCCTGTAAAGAAAAATGTTAAAAAAACATTTATTTTTCTTCGGTTCAAAACACATATCGTTAAAACCATCCCACCTTATAGCTTTTCATCCCTGGGAATCCTTCAAGAACCATGTAATCATAACCATACCTAAAAGGGTTTTGATTATTATTTCAAATGGTTTCATTGTGTTTCCAAATTACTAAATCACCTTTAACTATTCATTTAGATACACAACATGTATGCCTTTAAAATTCACTACAATGCTCGTTATTCAACTGAAACACCAAGATGGATCTTACCCTAGCCCATTAAGCAGGAGACATGATCAAATAATCATCTGTTCAAGAACCTTGCCAAAGGTACTTCCCACCATAGTCTTTATAATTTACAAGGATGATTCCAAGTCAGGGAATCCTGATGAATTGAATCTTCCCTTTAAAGCACACCCTCAAGCATTTTTCTGACACTCTTTGAGTCATTATGAAAAGATCAAATATTTTATTCTCGGTCGAACTAAAATTCTAACATAAGCATGATTTTCATGAAATTCCCAGGTTTACATAGACTGTACTTGTGTCCACCGGATGATAGGTATAAAGTTTATCATTCACCGACCATAACCATTGAACAAGACTAGAACAATTCAATTCACTATAGCTGGCCATTTAAGGGGATGATCAACATAAATGACCAATTCTTTTCCAACTAAATTTTGATTCCTTCCCAAAATTCATTTTGTACTCCCTAAGAACACATCCACCGAAGCACTTATCTGACCTTCGGTGAAATTCCTAGAAAACCCACAAAGGAAACCATGCATTCTATGTTCATAAAAAAATATAACCCCACAACAAGCTCAATAGTTTTTAAATATATATCATAGAATAAAATCGATGCTATATTAGTGAATCTAGGACGACTTCAAGATAGGGAACATAATCATGGCTTAAAAAAATACAATAATAGGGGTTTTTTAATGTTTCTAGTCAATAACACATGTCTACTATAAGGAAGAAAGGTTGAACCACCACTGGTCGACTTTAATAGATAGAAAATTGGCTTCACCTACTGATGTATCTATATTAACCGAACAGATTCCTTTAACTCTAAAAAAAATCTTGTGATCATTAATTATTTACCACAAAAGTCCAAAAAATACTGACAATGATTTTAAATTGTTCCGTACACCACTAGCCACATAAAATTTGTGATTTCAAGTAAGCAATGATACATTTCAAGACATCCAAGCCTAAATGGATTTCAAAAAGAACTGGAAATATTTGAATTGTCCTCCTTAGTTATGTTCCTTCTACTAAGAAGGTAACATTTCATAGAACAGATGGTACACTCCCCATCATAAGACTGTCTTCATCAATGAAATAAAAGATAAACTAGCTACTCACAAGTGAATTATACCAAAAACACCTTAAACAGATGTGTGATGCTCTTCCGAGCCATGATCATAGACATCGAATCATATAAAGAAACACAAACTAGACTTATTAGCATGTAAAATCACTCAAGTCTTTGAAACATCATCCCAATAATTGGGATAAGATTGATTCATTATTGATCAAGTGACTCTACATGAAGATGTCTGGATACTATACTCAGCAGCCCAAGAGATTCATTTTAGAGATGTATTTCCCATAATTCCATTATCTAGGATGAAAACATAACTATTCATCCATCACTAAGAACAATAGGTTGTCAAATTACCTATGAGGAAACCAACCATGCCAGAGGAATGTCGAACCTGCTAAAACCGAGAATTACCAGATTCTCATGCAAATAAAAATCCATAAAAATGATGACATCCATCCAAACAATGGTTCAATTTAGAAAGTTAAAATTCCTATTAAAGACAATGACACTCGAATGGAACCAAGCGTTAGAAAAATTATGGGGTTTAGTAAGGCATTTAAACTCAAGGGTGCTACCTATCATAGGCCAGTAACGTAGGAAAAACAAAATGTTGACCATAACATTAGGTCATGATAAAAAAATCACCAGTCTCAAAATCATATCATCAAATCCATTTATAAAACAAATAACACCAACATAAAATTATCATGGATTTTTTCCAAGAAAACTCAAAGGGGAAAGCTCAAGACACCCTAACTAGAAGGGTTTTTATACAGTGGACACCACAATAGGTTCCATTTCCAATCGCTTTAAATTTATTCAAATTTATTCTTTATTCATTAAAATATATAACTAACACATCAAGTTCCATTTTCAAACAAAAACATTACATAAATGATTAACCTAACAACCCAAGGGAAAAACAGTCACGTTTTCAAAAAATATCATTATAAAGGTTTTAACAATTCGAGAAATCAATTCATTTTTAATAAATTCATCAGAAAATTCATTTTAATACAAGTGTAAAACTATGATGGTCCCATCGAGCCAACTTGGGTTCTCTAGAAAGCAACCCAATAATAGTTTCTTAAGTATAATAGTTTGTAAACACCCAAATGGGTCACTTCATAATATACAAGCCTCAACCATCCCACTTGGTCCTGATTTTATATTTAGAAGTTAACTGATTAAATTTAAATTAAAATTATGCTAATTTTACAATTATAAGCTTTTTACAAAAATAACAATCACATACGAGATATCGACTACATGGGTTTCCATTTCCCATTTCATGGAGTGCTCACACACTCCCTGGATTGAAAATTGGATCCCATTAAATGAAACCTAACCCATTTCATATTTTATCATGGTCAAATACAATGTTTTAGTCAAATGGGTGGCCATCTATAAATCTGTAAAGCACTCCTACACGTTATATCTTCGAATTTGTCCCCCTTCAGTAAAATAAATTCACTTTAACATCTTAATTTAACAGCCTTACCATCATTAAAAAATTCTCCAAAATTTATATATATATATATATATATATTCTCAATATGGTTTGAATATACAAGTTATAATTTCCTAGTTATAAGGTAACCTTAACCATATACGAAAAAAGTAGTTCTCCTTCATTCAAAACCCACTAATTCCCAAACCATTGCATCAATTAAACACATCCAAACTAGAATATAATTATAAGCTATAAGACAGAAGTAAACTATATCATAGAAGCAAGTCACATTATAAAATTAGGATAAATATACAAACCACATTGAATATAAACACTAAATCATGCTATATGAATATACAAAGTACAAATGCACCTACATGGTAGGAATTTCATGACATATTAATCCTTATGTACCTATAATGATGCATGAAATGCTTCATCCTTCTTAAACCCAGACAAGGGTAAAAATACCATAAACTCATAATTCATTAAGCAGTTGAAATTACACCAATCACTCTAGGTGAAATCATATCAACCGTAACACCAAACAACATGAACCAAAACTCCCATCCATTGACACTTGGTCATTTCCTATACATGGGGTTATTAGTCCCAAGCATAGATATTAACCAATCATAAAAACATTACTATTATCCTATATACCTTCCAAAAAAATGAAGACAAAGGAAAAAAATTAACCTCTGAAACGACTTTGTAACGTCTTGGCCCTACATACCATCAAATCGGTAGTCATACTAGGGGTCACATGGACTCAAGTGTGTCTACCTATATGCGAAAGGATTCAAACTATTAGTGTGGGTATTAGTAGATGATATAGGTGATAATATACCCTCATATCAGTAATTTCATATTGTTATGACATTTTATAATTATAAAACTATAGCGTAAGAAGAAAATAAACAGATAACAGGGATGTGGAAGAATAATATGCTCAATGTAATAAAAGTGGTCAATGTCGGTTTAAACAATAAATGGGTGATGAATGGTAAAAAAGATAATGTAATAAAAAATATCATGCTTTACAATACATTTCAAAAATAAGGAGATGGAAAATCCGTAAATTTTATCCCCACAAGCATCCTATGGTCCAGCTTAGTCCTTTTCTCCCAACTCCAATGTACAATCAATACATTAATCAACCTGTATCCTAAAAATATAAGGTCTAGTCATTTACCAAGGTCCCGTGATTATGGATTGAGATATAAATATTAGTAGGATAACACCCATGGTGTCTACCCCAATATAGATATTATATAATTAATTTATGCTTTGTGCAAGTATCGAGCATTAATGACAGAAATGAAAGAATAAATATACACAAGTCCAAGTTCCTAAGGGACAACTAATGGAGATAACTACCTAGGATCATAGCCTAAATAATATTTTGATCATTTCATTATATATGTATATATATATATATATATCATAACTGGTAGGGAGTAATAATCCCTCCCATCCATAAATGATTATATAGCTTGAATGGGGTAAGAATGCCTCTCATCCATAAAGTATTATTTAGCTAGAATGGGGTAAAAATAACCATTAACCCTAAATGATTATATGGATAGAATGGGGTAATAATTTCTCCCATCGATAAAAAAATTATATAACTAACATGGTGTATGAATTACTCCCATACATAAATTAGTATATAACTGATATGGGGTAAGAATTCCTCTCATACATAAACACTTATAACGTGCATCAAAATGAAAACCCATATTATGAAATTAATTTAAAACATTATTCAGGGAATATTAACATGTTTAATTCAAATCATGAGGAAAATCCCCCTCAGGCATGATATTATCCATTCCAGATTCCCTTTATATCATTTCAATTGCAACATGGTGATTTATAAAGCCTAAACAAGAGGTGTGGACTAAAACATCCTAAATAAATCAAGTTTAATTAATTCATTTAAGGATAAACCATTAATTATATGTAACAATTCCTAATCAAATCAACTCATTCCTATTTACTAATCATGAAAATTTCATTTACAAGTTACAAGTCCAATGATAAGTGTCATGGAAATAGTTACATGGACAATTTGGAAACTCCAAGCCAAGAAGGACCAAAAACCATTTGAGTGACTTGGCTTTATTAAAATACACATAATCCAAGCTCTATTCATTTTAAAAGACAATACAAACCCTTAGAATAATCTTGGTTCAATAATCAGTTATATAAGAGTGTGTCAAATAAGAACTTAGGTGGTGTTATGGTAAATAGAACATTTATCATTTTTTAGGAAACATCTACAATAAATAACAAAATGGGGGACATGTAAAATAAATACATTTATCTATAAAGGGAATTATTTAATTAATAAAAACTCAAGCAACAAATCTAGTCTACCTATATAATGAAAAACAACCACTGTGAGTTTTTATAGAAGGTTCACCGCCATTGGAGGGTTTTTATTATAAAACCTCAACGTTATTTATCAAGAAAATAATTTATCACTATAATAATTTTTCTAAATGTATAAAATATATAATTTACTAAAAAAATATAAAATAATCAAGTAAATAATATTCGTTTTAAATTTAATGGCATGGGATTGGAATCCAACCTCAAAGAGGAACCAAGAAAACACTCAACACATGAAAAGAATTTCAGCAACCACACATAAATTGCTTCACATGTGGATTCACATACCTTCATATATATATATATATATATACCTTAACCCAATGTGTTTATTCCCCACACTATAAGAGAATACATACATGGAAGACATAAATATTTACATACATACAAACCGACGTATATGAGTGTTCTACCTCCAAATTGATCAAAACCCACTACAAACAAATATAGAGACCCAATAACACAAAAGACCCTAAATTAATGAGGGAAAGGCTAAAAAAATTAAAACACACCAAAAAATGATTTTATAAAACTGAATTGAACCCATTTGCCTCGCCTTCGATAAAAGATTCCAGAATACGTATGTGTTTCGGTGCGGATGTGCGTCGGGTTACGCTGTTCCGCCAGGACGCGTTCGCGCGTGCACCCGTCAACCCGAGGGGATGGGCGCGCGGCTTGTGGTCCCGCAGTCCCGCTTTCCAAGGGCGGGCGGCATTCGTCCCTTATTCAGGGGCGTCTGCTCCTTGATCGAAACCGGGATGATGGGATGTCGGCTCCTCCTTCCTTGGACGTCTCCTCGGAACTCGTCGCCTAATCCGGGTCTCCCTCATAGACTTAAGAATGTTCGTGAATCTCGTTCCCGGCGCCATATCTTCATGGACACCGGTTAATTACGCTGCTTCCGCCCGGACGCTCCAAGGAGTCTGGTCTGGGCAGCAACCTGCGGTGAGAAGGCCGGGTGGCTCTGGGTGCTGGGGGCGTGTCGTAACACTGCGGCTCTGCACGTCTGTCTTCCGTCCCTAATAGGGCTTCTCGAAGGCATGATGGCCTGAGGCATCCCGTAATGGGTGCCGGGAACAGTGTCACCTGAGGTTTTCCTCAGCTTCCCATGTTTAACACGGGGTATGCCGCGAGTTTAACGTCCAGCGGGGACGACATCGGACCGATCAACACGAAAAGTGGATCAGATGACAGAACCCCTTGCGGGGAACCTCCGACGCTGGGGCCAGCACATGGGCGGCTTCCCAAGTAACGTGGAGTGGAGTGAAGTGGCATGACCCCACCGGGATGTGGCGGCCCGGGTAAGGATCAGGATGGATGATGGAGTGAAGAGCTTGGACCCCGTAGGGGCTTCCTACGTACCGCGCGTTAGCACGGATCAAAGTCAACGTAGTTCGGGTATACAGTTTAACGTCATGCTGGACGTCGGCAAGCCGACTCACGAAGAGATCGAGGCCGCCGGGCGGAGGATTGAACCGAACCACCTCGCACAGAGGGGGATGGAACGGCCGGGTGGATCACAGTTTCACGTCATGCTGGACGATAAAAGGAGAAATGGAAAAGGGGGGCTGTGGGGAGGCACCGTGGAGATACACACGGGCAGTCTCCCACAGGGGCGGATTCATAGGTGAATCGACGCAAGCGTGAACCCTGGAGGGGTCCACTGATGGACGAACCGACGTAAATACGACCGGGACGACCAGGTGGCGGGCTTGGACCTCAAGAAGGCTTCCTACGTACCCTGTTTAGAAGACAGGGATCAAAGTCCACGTAGTTCATTCTGTCAGGACTTACGCACTTGAGGCAGCCCGGATGCGGCAAAACTCAGTTGGAAGGGACTTGGACCGAAAGAAGAAGACACCTCGATCCCAGTCACACCCTCTACTGGCTTCGGCAGTGGGGAGGCGCAATGGAGATACACATGTGCAGCCTCCCACGAGAAACTAGGGGTTTGTAATACCCTGCCCCCGTAGGGAAAATCCACTCCCATTAAATCGTCCCAAAAGCGGGACAATCCCGACATCCCTGCAGAGACGAGCGGGTGGGGGCCACATCCAAACCGGGGGAGACCCTGCGTGCAGAGCACGGGATCGGATGATGCGGACGGTTTAGCGTCTTGCCAGACGAAGTACAGTTTAACGTCGTGTGTTGAGGACGAAGCGGACGGTTTAACGTCTTGCCGGACGAAGCACAGTTTAACGTCGTGTGTTGAGGACGAAACACTTGGCAGTTTAACGTCTTGCAGCGCGGACGATGGGGGCTAGGCAGTTTAGCGTCGTGCAGCTTGGACGGGTGTGCAGTTTAACGTCATGCTGGACGTATGGGCAGTTTAACGTCATGCGGGACATTGTGCAGTTTAACGTCATGCAGGACGAATATGCAGTTTAACGTCATGTTGGACGAATGATTGCCGCCGATGGGTCCGTGTCACTTCGCACGAGCCTGGAAGGCTGCACGGGAAGACAGCGCACGGTTCGGGCACCCAGGATGAGGATCATCGGGCGCCACGCAGGCGGGTACCCTCAGGGGGTCAAGGGAGGCTACCCTGGCGGATTGCGCGCAAAAGAGGAGCTTTGCGCGCAAAACCGCGGGTCGGCGCGCAAAATGGCGGGCTGGCGCGCAATTGGGCCAGCGCTTCGCGCGCGGATGATTGGGATTGCGCGCACCGGGCTTCGGGTAGCGCGCGGGGGCAATGGCTCATTCTCTAACGAATGGCCACTTTGAAAATGGGGGGTGCGCGCAATCGGGCTGGATTGCGCGCACCCGGGGGGCAATTGCGCGCAAGAGGCTTCTTTTGCGCGCAAAGGCCTTCGGGTTGAAATTTATTCAAAGGAAATGAGCCAAGGGGATTGCGCGCGAAGGCGGACCCCAAGGCTCTATTGCGCGAAAGAAAGGAGGTTACCTGAAGATCGGCATTGCGCGCGGAAGGGGTTGGATTGTGCGAACGAGCGACGCTTCGGATTCCGGCAACCTTCAAAACGTCGGGAGTCGCCTTATATTTATAGGCAACCCCGGGCGCGGAATCCGGTCTCGGGCGCGCAATTCGCTTCGCGGGCGCGGAATCAGGACCCAGCGCGCAAAGGCGCCGCGCAGGCCGCAGGCGCGCAAAATAGCGCGTCGGCCCAGCGCATTGCACGCATCCCGGGAGGATTGCGCGCCGCGACTCAACTTTGCGCGCGAGCCTCTGAAATTTCGCGCAAGTCCTCCGGGCCCTCCGGAACGTGCCTCTGACTCCAAATATCACTTCGCTTTCCGCATACGGAGCTTCGTTTGGGAACAACGGACTTTTCCGGCGTCTACAAAAGCCCCCCCTCGGAATCTGGTCGGCGAGAGGTCGCAACGATCGGGTTCCGAGGGAGACGCCGGAATGCCGAAGTCCTGGGCGGCGCGGGACTTCGGCGCGCAAAAAGGGGCGCCGGGCGCGAAATTCGCCGTTGCGGTCGCGCAAAGCGCTTTCCGCGCAGCGCGGGCCCCGGCCTCGCCTATAAATAGGGGCCCTGGGTCCCGCGTTCCGTACTCAGGCCTTCCGCGCGATAGGCTCCAACGCTCTCGTGCGCGAAATTGCCTTTTCCGGCGCGAAATTCGCCCGATCGGCGCGCAAAACCGTCCGGAATTCGCCTGTCTTTGCGCGAAAACCCGGAACTTTGCGCGACATTCTTCCCAATTGCGCGCCGTCCACTTGGATTGCGCGCCACCCTTCAAACTTCTCTACCAGCCTCGTCCGATCCCGCACGATTCATCCCTTAACCCGCACGACTCCCGAAACTTCTGAGATGGCCGCGCACAGAGGAAATGAGGGGGATGCCGCCACTCGCAGGGCTGAGATGGCGACGAACGAGGAGGTTTACGGAGCCAAGGAGATTGTTTCCAACAATCAATCCTTGTTCGACTTACTAACGCCGGCCCAGAAGACATATCCACTGTCGGACAACCTGCCGCTCTGGAACTTCGGCATCCTCGATGAGGTTCTGGTGCCAGGGTTCGAGGTTGATGCGCCACGAACCTGGGTGACTCGGGAGGACGAGCTTCACCGCTATAACATCACCAACAATGGGTATCCTGCCAGGGAAACCAGGCACTTGGATGTCTACGTCCTGAACCCGAGGACGCGGACCATTGACGGGGGTGAGCCTACTGCGGAGAATTCTCCAGCCCTCTACTCGAGCACATATCGCCAGAGTGTCACTGACGACACCAAGGTCTGGCTGAAGGACTGGGACTTGCGGTCTGGGGGCAATTTCACCAGTGAGTGGGCCTGGGCGTTCTGGGTACGCCACACTTGCGATCACTTCGCAGAGGAGCTGCGGTACATCGGCCTGTTCGAGGCGGTGTGGACGTCGCAGTTCCACTTCTACCAGCAGTCCGAGCTCGGGCCGGAGCTGTTCACCCGATGGTCTCCGGATACCAACACCTTCCATCTTCACCATGGGGAGGTCGGCATCGGTCTCTGGGACATCCACTGCATCGGAGGTATCCCGCTGGAGGGCTACCAATACGATGAGTTCCTGCCCCCGAAGAACATCTGGGAAGACAGGTCACGGACTCCCATCCTGACATGGCATCTCCTTGACCTGGCTACGCAGCGGCTTGGGATCAAGGACTTCCAGAAGGACATAGCCTACAAGGAGTGGTTCGGCCAATTCTTGGAGCATGACCCAGCGGTCAAGATGCCAGGTAGGGGGAAGCGGTGCCCGACCGCAGCTCAGAGGAGCCGGAACGGGTCGTACTGGCGGGTCCTGGAGACGGGCGACTACCGCTCATGGGGGTACCGCGTCATCGAGGCCCGGGACCCAAATGTCTGGTACGCGGCGTTCCTGGCCGCCTTTCTGAGTGGGTGGCTCCTGCCAGTGCGGGACGCGAGAATGGGCGTTCGCCCGGCGACACTGGCGATGGCGGGCGCTATGGCCGCCAACAAGAGATACAACCTCGGGGTCCCAGTGTTGGCGAGGCTGTATGCCATCCTGGGACGCATCTCACGAGGGGGGTCGCCACGAAGGATCTGTGGGCCCTTTCAGTTCTTCCACGGCTGGGTGGTTGCTCACCTCGGTGGGTACACGTTTCCGAACGCCATCATTCCTCCGGGCAACGGCCTGCGACCCTCCCTGCTGAACATCGCGGGGGTCGCTCCGATGACCCTAAGTGAGGAGGGCGTGCGGATCCGGATTGGCAATCATGCCAACTTCAACTTCAGTCCGTTCCCCACTCCCGTCGGCCAGATGATCAACAATGGGCAGGGTCCGCTGGAGCAGCATGAATACTTCCTGAACATGCGGGGCGGGGTGCTCGTGGCTCGGATCGACGGGAAGGTGATCTGCGAGCCTTACGTGCCGACCCGGTTTGCCAGGCAGTTCGGGTGCCTTCAACGGATGCCGAAGAGGGTATTCACTGCTGTCCGGGAGGAGACGAACCCTGGCGTCCTTCGCCAGATGTGGCTGATGTTTGCCGCTTTCAGCTCTGGCGACGTCATCACTCTCCCTCCTACCGGAGTTGACGCAGGCTTGGCAACCGAGTACGCCGAACACTGGGCCATCGCGTACCCCGAGGGGCTTTTGCGGAAGTTAGTTCGGCGGCTTGAGGTTACCCGTGCGGAGACCGGGCGTCAAGGAAGGAGGCGAGGCACCGCCACACGGGGGAGAACGGAGGCGCGCCAAACAGCGGAGCCGGCGCGGGCAGGGACTTCGGCGGCGGGCACATCGCGAGCTGCCGCCACGACCTCAGCGCCCAGAGAGGGGGCACGTGCGGTGGTCGACGAGCGGCCCGGGAAGCAGGTGAGACGTCTGCTCGAACCTTCCCATGATGCGGTCTTCCCGGCGCTGTGGTCGGCCTGGATGACTCTGCGGCAGTCACTGGGGACCGACGCCATCTGGCGAAAGATACTCAGAGAAGGAATCTATCTGCCAGAGGTCGGGCGCCTCCAGATTGCCGACAGAGTGGACTTCAACCGGCAGTATGCGTATCTGACGGCCATGGACGAGTACGCGCGCCAACGTGGTCAGCGCGCGGAGCCATCCCTTCTGGTGAAGGTGATGCTCGGTCTCGAGCCCGCTCCGGAACAGATGCCGCCGGAAGAAGATGACAGTAGCAGCGACTCCGAAGAAGAGGAGGAAATGGGGGAGGATGAAGGCTCCGAGGGAAGATCCCATCAGGGGAGCCCACGGGAGAGCGGCGAGGTGGCCGGCTCTGACAACGTTGATGTCACTGAGCTCCTCGAGGTCCACTTCTATCCCTACTCAATCTGCTTCATCCACTCTCTTATGCAGCTTCTAACCCATTTCTCCATCTTTCTCAGGAGCACACGGATGTCGGTCAGGCGTCCTCAGCGGGAGTAGGAGAGGCGCCAACAGGACAAGGCGGGGGCCAGGCACCCATTATCGAACTGACAAGCGCTAAGGGGTCCCCTGCTGCAACTGTTCCTGCGGCGACCGGGATAGCGGAAGATGACGCTCCGAACTCCCGTAAGTCTCCCTACTTTACTGCTGGTGCTTGCCGTTGACGATCCGTGACTAACCATGGCATGTCCTGCGCAGTGATCTCAACACTGGAGGCTCATCGGGTTGCCGAACCCGGGCCATCCACGAGTGGACCGGTGGCAGACATGCCGCCTGCTCCGGAACAGACTTCCCAAACCGAGCCGGCCCCACCAACTGCTGATCAAGGCGCTGCGGACGTCGATGGTGCTGCCATAGGAGAGAGGTTGGGGGCTGACGAGGGTGTCAGCGCCGCTGGGGAGAGAGAAGAAGGTCGCCCGGATGTTGGGGAACCTATCCCTCGTGAGGACCTCCCAGGGGCGGACCCTGCAGCAGACCTGCTGGCTGCCTTCCCTACCTACCGGCCTGCCGATCCCGAGGAGATGGACGACTCAGACACGGAGGCGGTCGAGGAGAGCCGGATAACGCGCCGTAGGGGGTGGAAGTGCATCCAGCGCTTCCTCAAGCGAGACCCGTCGGAGTGGCTGGGGCGCATGGGATCACTTCAAACCTGGCTGCGCTTTCTGTGTGCCGGGGGAGCTGATGCTCAACGCCTCCATCTAACGGTCTGTGATTTCATGGCTGAAAAGATGCGCGAGAGCTGCCGGCGCGCCGACGTCACACAAAGTCGGGACATGTCGGAGAGCACGCGGGCGCTCCTCGCGGCGGAGCAGGAAGTCCGGCGCCTCGAAGGGCAGGCGGCAGAGAAGGAGGCCTTCGTCGCAACGTGTATCGAGCTTGTGGAGCAACTAGCAGCCCAGCTGGTTGACGCCCAGGTACAGCTGACGGAGGTGGGCCAACAGATGGTCACAATTCAGGTCGAGCGGGAGCGTGCACAGGCCAGAATCGACGAACTGCGCGCTGCGACCGCCGACGAAGAGAGGGCATGCAGAGAGCGAGAAGCAGCTCTGGAGGCCACCAGCCAAAGGGTAGCGGCATTAGAAAGACTCATTCAGCACGCTAATCCCTAAGGGCTTTGTTTTGCCATTCCCAAAACATTTGCTTCCGCTACTTTGATCCATCTGTATGAATCAATATATTTATCTGCATCTTTTGGTTTAACATGCTCAACCACAATTCGTTGTTTTGCGGGAGTGTTAACCAAGCATCAGGCATCCATAATTGGGCCTGGATTTCTGGAGAAAAAAGGGAGGTCATTCCTAGGAAAGGAGACCTCAGACCTAATCAATGTACCATCCCCCCAACCTGTTCCAACACACGAGCGGGACAATGCTAGGGGCGTTGAGATTTTATCCGAACATAGGGAAATGAGAAAGGGTGAATCGCGCGTCCCGAATCCAGACATCCACAACGGTCGGCCTTCCAGGAAATGCCCAAGACGGTAGGCGGACAGTGGATCGACCATAACAACTGCAATAGACGGACCGAAAAAGGCCATCATTCATATTGCAGGAGGCGGACCACATGTCATCATGAATACCGCTTTGGGGTTCCTTCAGACACAAGGGTGGAAATCCAGATCAACAGGGCATGCGAAGCGTGGGGCGAAGTGACGATTTGTTCGGACAGAATCCAACGTTCTCAAAATTGCGCCACCGTGGGGAGAGTGTATTAGGCGGATGCACTAATCTGGCCGTGAGTCACCTCAATTATCAGACAGCACCTCTCTGACGAGGAAACCGTCGCTTCCCATCCTTGCGATGGGGCATCCCGAGCTGAATCGGGGAGAATATCACAACTGCACCACTCTACCCGAAGTCAGGCCAGACAGCCGGCGACGAGGAGGGGCGGGACTTAACGATCCCTGAGGCTGGACCCGAGTCGGAATGCCCGGGCGTTCCTACGTACTCCATCAGGCTGGAGATCAAGCCACACGTAGTTCTGAGAGTGCAGTTTAACGTCATGCAGGACGTAGGACCCCATTTGGGGAGATCTTAGTTTAGGGTCGTAGAGCTCGGACCATAGAGGTAGATCTTAGTTTAAGGTCTTAGAGCTCGGACCATAAGGGCTAGATCTTAGTTTAAGGTCTTAGAGCTCGGACCATAAGGAGAGATCTTAGTTTAAGGTCTTAGAGCTCGGACCATAAGGAGAGATCTTAGTTTAGGGTCTTAGAGCTCGGACCATAAAGAGAGATCTTAGTTTAAGGTCTTAGAGCTCGGACCATAAGGAGAGATCTTAGTTTAAGGTCTTAGAGCTCGGACCATAAGGACCTCAAAGCACGCCACATCGTGGTCACATCCCCTGGATATGCGAAGATGCACTGAGGGATAGTGCCAAGAGTGTCGAGGTTTCGCCTGGCCGGAATGGGAGGTGGAAAATGTGAATCATGCGGCCATTCATTCAAGGACTGGGGGCACCGGCGTAACGATATGGGAGTACTGCCGACCGTGGCGGAAAAGCAGCATCAATATCGCACTAACCGTTGGTGGAATGAGGCAGCAAACAAGCATCGACCGCTCAATCGCAGGATTCATATCGATTTGCTGCCCAAGGCCATTGGGGGTACCGACCCGAGTCGGTGGGAGAGCACTGAGGCATTGTGTCCGAACCGTTCACGGGGGCTCCACCCAGGGCATAGACGATGGGTCCGAATGAAAGGGAGCACGAAGCCTGAAAAGCGGAGGAAACCTGACCAAGCGGATCCTGACCCTCCTGGCAATAAACCAGAGTACTCTTGACACCGGTGGACCACTGCAAGGGGTCGGGAAACACGCCTTGAGGGTGACCTGAAGGCGGCGGATTCCCCAGAGAAGGGGGAATCTCTAAGAGGTGGGGGGCTGGACCCGAAGTTTCAAACATCCGGGCGTTCCTACGTATCCCATAAGGATGGGAATCAAGCCGCACGTAGTTCTTGAAGCGCGGCGCAACACAATCGGGCACCAGCGCGGGGAAGAGTGCGGGTCTGACCCTCGCACACAGAAGGAGCGGCATTTGATATTTCTTATTTGTCCTTAATGATGAATGGTTTTTCTTTGTGCGGCGACGCGCCTGGGATTGAGAAATCTCTGGCGTCGCCACAATAATCAAGCCATGGAAGGCATTGATGAATGGCGTGGTTATTAACCAGCGCCCAACATGAGTGTCCTCCGAGGAGAACATCACGATGCAGTGCCGTTTCTCGTCGGGCGGCCAAGACGATCACAGTTTACGGTCGTGTGGTAGGACCAGACAACACAGTTTAAGGTCGTGTGGTTCGGACCATGGAGGAATCCTCTTATTGCAGTACGGCGGACACAGCGGAGGTGGGAACATACCCAGCCCTGCGGTCACGCACGATTCCCGGAGAAGAGTCTTGGGATCGGGGCCTGCGTATGTCCATCACCCGAGGGGCAGAGATGCTAGCCTCCAGATATATTGGGCCCAGAACGCGATTGTTCGGGCGACTCCTTCCTCCTTATGGGGACGAGGGTCCAGCTACGCATGGCCCTTAGGGAGGACATCCGCATATATCCTTGGTGCTCAGATCATGGGAGCCTCGAACGACATCATTACCCTGGTTGGTCTGCCTAACGTGTAGAGGTGTACTGAAGGTCAGTATGAAGAGAGTGTCGAGATTCCACTACAACGCACAAAGGCGGAGTGTGATGAGGACTGCGCAACCAATGTTCAGAGCCTGAAAGAGCCGACATGGCGATCAAGGACGTTGCTGACCATATTCGCAACACAACATCCGATCGCGTCAGCCTAAGACGGGGCAAGCAAACGAGCATCGACCGCTCAATCGCAGGATTCATATCAATTTGCGGTCCAAGACCCACCGGTAAATCGACCCGAAGCGGTAGGAGAGCACTGAGGCATCGTACCCAAACCGCCAACGAGGATCCCTTTGAGTGAAGGCTCGAACAAGAGGAAGCGCGAGGCCTGACAAGCAACACAGGACTTGTCGGGATTGAATCTGACACTACGAGTCCTAGACCGAAGTACCCAAAACATGTTAACAGATCTCCGGAAAGGGTCGGAGGACTCACCCTGAGAGCAACCAAAAGAGGGCAGATCCCCGTGATCAACCAGGAGACGGGGCTGGACCTGAAACATCAGCGTCCAGGCGGTCCTACGTATCCCATAAGGATGGGAATCAAGCCATACGTAGTTCTGGAGAGGCAGTTTAACGTCATGCAGGACGATGAGGGGTGTGAGATAGTCCCACACACGGGGGAGGCGTACGGCGCGGCCAGTAGACCGACGTGAATGAGGACATAATCCCCCGCTCACGCGATACGCCTCGCACAAAAAAGGAGGGGAACTGGGGCCAGAGGCCCAACGCGGGATAGAGATTCCCGGGAAATGGGGTTGGGCCTGAAACATGAATGTCCAGGCGGTCCTACGTATCCCATAAGGATGGGAATCAAGCCATACGTAGTTCTTTGAGAGGCAGTTTAACATCATGCAGGACGATGAGGGAAAAAGAAGGGGGAGCAGAAGGCATCCCCAAACGTGGGGGGCGTACAACGTGGCGAGAAGATCGACGTAAATGAGGACATAATCCCCCGCGCACGCGATACGCCACATACCCAGAGGCAACTGGACCAAGGGCCCGGGATGGGATGGAAATTCCCGAAGGATGGGGCTGGGCCTGAAACATGAATGTTCAGGCGGTCCTACGTATCCCATAAGGATGGGAATCAAGCCGCACGTAGTTCTTGAGGGGCAGTTTTACGTCATGCAGGACGAATGCTGAACAGTTTAACGTCTTGTAGCTCGGACGTAGTGCAGTTTAGCGTCATGCAGGACGAAGCACTTGGCAGTTTAACGTCTTGCAGCGCGGACGAATGCTGAACAGTTTAACGTCTTGTAGCCTGGACGAATGCAGTTTAACGTCGTGCAGGACGTAGCACTTGGCAGTTTAACGTCTTGCAGCGCAGACGAATGCTGAACAGTTTAACGTCTTGTAGCCTGGACGAATGCAGTTTAACGTCGTGCAGGACGTGGGCACACTCAGACAAAGTACTGCCTGAGGAACCTAGCGTTGGTGGGAGGAGTGACACGCTCACCATCCATAGTCGCTAGGGAGTACGCTCCATTGGGATAGACCTTGTGTACAACAAAAGGTCCCTCCCACTTGGGCTCCAACTTGGGCGGCTTCCTGCCGGGGATCATCGGCGCTCTTAGGGTTAGCACTAGATCACCCTGCAGGAAGGAGCGGAGGCGAACCTTCTTATTGAAAGCTCGAGCCATTCTGCTTTGATGCCTCTCTAAGTTGTGCAAAGCGCGAAGTCTATTCTCATCCAGTGCTTCCAACTCGACTAGACGGGCTTCAGCAACTCTGTCCGGCGCTTGCTGGTCGTAGACCGCAGTGCGCAAGGACGGCAACTGGATCTCGATGGGCAGGACGGCCTCAGCTCCATACACCAGGGAATAAGGGGTCATCTGGGTGGAATTGCGAGTCGTCGTCCGATAAGCCCAGAGGGCGTTGGGGAGCTTGTCCGGCCAACTCTTCTTGTTCTGACCAACCATCTTTTGCAGAATGTTAGAGAGGGTTTTGTTGAACGCCTCGATCTGTCCATTCGCCTGCGCATGATAGCGAGATGTATGGTTCGAGCGAATGTTATACTTGGCGTACAACTTCTTCAACTCGGCTGCTCGGAAATTGGTTCCGTTATCCGTGAGGATAGTGTGAGGCACTCCAAATCGATAGATGATGTTGGAGGTCACGAAGTCAGCGATCGAACAGGATTTTACCTCTCTGAGCGGAATCGCTTCTGCCCATTTGGAGAAGAAGTCCGTGGCGGTCAGAATGAACCGGCACTGGCGAGCTGTCGCCGGCGGGTAAGGTCCCACAACGTCCAGTCCCCAGACTGCAAAGGGCCACGAATACCTTGTGGTATGGAGAGGCTCCGGCGGCCGATGCACAAAGTTCGCATGAACCTGGCACGCATGGCACCTCCTGGCATACTCGATGCAGTCATGGATCATAGAGGGCCAGAAGTATCCCAACCTCCGAATCTGGTGAGACAGCTTCGGCCCAGTCTGGTGGGTGCCACATGAACCAGCATGAACCTCTTGCATGACTCGTGGGATCTCAACTCCCTGAAGGCAACGGAGGAGAACACCATCAAATCCGCGTTTGTAGAGGATCTGCTCCAGGACGGGACTGCTCTGGAGGACGAACTGCGATGCGCGTCGTCGAACTCGCTCGCGCTCGGCCCGATCCGATGGAAGAATGCCATGTTGGAGGTACTCAACCAAAGGCTTCCTCCAATCAGGGGCTGATCCGACTGTCATATCTGGGGTACTCGGGGCTCCGGGCATAGGGGCAACCGTGGTGAGGTTACTTACCAACGGGCCGTGATCTTCTTCCGGGATAACGGGAGAGATGAGCCTGCGGCGCGTCACGCGGACGATCAGGTTGTCCTGTTCAGGCTCTGCAAGTGACGCAGCGAGGCTGGCCAAAGCATCTGCTCGACTGTTCTGCGACCGGGGAACATGGACAATTTCCGGCCGAGAAGGGAACCGGGCCATCAGAAGGAGGGTGCACTCCAACAATGGCACAAGTTCCGGCTTCCTGACAACGTAGTCGCCATTGATCTGCTTAACGACCAGCTCGGAGTCCCCTTTCACACACAGACGGGGCACGTCGATCTCGAGAGCCAGCTCGAGGCCAGTGATGAGGGCATGGTATTCCGCCTCATTGTTGGTACAGCCCTCTGACAACAGGAAAGAGTATGGCAGCACGGCTCGCTCTGGGGTAATGAAGACGATGCCCAAGCCCACTCTGTTGAGCTTAGGATTATCGAGTCTTCTACCGGTGGGGCTCCGGGATGCACCGTCAAAGTGCATCTGCCAGCATGGATCGGCTCGATCAACCGAGAGAATGGCCTCATCAGGAAAGCCTAGATCCAGCGGCTGATCCACGGAGGTCGGGTGAGCTGCCAGAAAGTCTGCCAATGCTTGCCCTTTGATGGCCTTCTGAGACACATACCTGATGTCGAACTGCTGGAGAATCACAGCTCACCGCGCTAGGCGGCCAGTCAACATAGGCCGGCTCAGGATATATTTCAACGGGTCTACCCGAGAAACCAACTGTACCTCATGGTGCTGCAAGTAGTGCCGTAATTTCTGTGCGGCAAATACGAGCGCCAGGCAGCTCTTCTCGATGGGGGAATACCTAACTTCCGCATCGAGGAGCATGCGACTGAGGTAATAGAGGCTATTCTCTGTTCCCTCGTTGTTCTTCTGGGGGAGAAGGGCACCCAAGGACCGTTCCAGGGCGGTCACATAAAGGACCAGCGGCTTTCCGGATACGGGCGGCATCAGGACCGGAGGTTGAAGCAGGTACTGCTTGATTTCCTCGAAAGCGGTCTGACACTCTTTATCCCATACATAGGTGGCACCTTTCTTCATGAGCCGAGAAAAGGGCTTACACTTGCCGGCCAGATTCGCGATGAATCGGCGTATATAGGCTAAGTGGCCTTGGAACCCTTGCAGTTCCCGGACGGTACCTGGGGGAGGCATCTGGCTAATCGCCCTGATTTTCTCTGGGTCGATCTCAATACCCCGGTATCTTACCACAAATCCAAGGAACTTTCCGGAGGTGACCCCAAAGGCACACTTCAACGGGTTCATCTTCAGGCAGTGAGACCGGAGGAAGCTGAACACTTTCTCAAGATCTTTGAGATGGTCCTGACGCTGGCGCGATTTGACAACCAAGTCGTCGACGTAGCATTCCACCAGTGTGCCGAGGATTGGCTTGAATATGCGGTGCATCGCCCGTTGATAGGTGGAACCTGCATTCTTCAGGCCGAAGGGCATGACCCGGTAGCAAAAGGTACCTTGGGGGGCCCTGAAGGCAGTGAACTCCTCATCCTCAGGGGCCATCCGAATTTGGTTGTATCCGGAGTATCCATCCATGAAGGAGAGGGCTTGGAACCCTGCCGTGGCATCAATCAACAGCTCTGTCACTGGAAGGGGAAAATCATCATTCGGACAGTGGCGGTTGAGATCACGGAAGTCGATGCAGACTCTAATCTGCCCGTTCTTCTTCCTGACCGGCACAATGTTGGCCAGCCATTTGGGGTACTGAACCTCCCTCACGAAGTTGGCTTTGATAAGCTTGTCAACTTCGGCCTCAACCATGGCACCGTGGGATGGGTGCATCTTCCTGGGAGGCTGCTTGAACCCGCGATGGTTCGCCGGGAGACCAAGGCGGTGGACGGCTACCTGAGGATCTAGCCCCGGCATCTCGTCATAGCCCCAAGCGAACACATCACGGTACTGCCTGAGAAAGTCCACGTACTGCTGCCGCTCCTCAGAGGGCATGGCGGCACTAACCAATGTGGGTCTTGGATCGGCCTCGGTTCCAAGGTTCACCTGTATTAACTCATCGACCGTGGCGGGGACGCCCTCCTCAAAGGCTGGGGGTGCGTCTTCCATATCCTCTCCGCTCGGGGAGGGATCATCCATGGGAGAGACTGCGTTGGAAACTGCATTGGGGCTACCAGATCCTGCTGGGCCACTGGTGCTGGCGCGGGCGGTCGCGGCCATCTCATCAGGAGACTCGCGGACCGTCAAGACCATGGCGATGTCCAACCGGTGAATCGGGAGGACGTAAGCGTCATCCAGACTTGCCCAGGGATCGATTGCAACAGCGACAGGCTCAACCTCACCTGCCAGGATCTGCTTATCCTTGCTCTTGTAATAGTCCGCGTCCAGATAGCGGGCTTCACATGAGGCAAAAGGAGAGGCATCTCCTTGAAGCACGCCTACTCGACCATTAAGGGAGTATTTGAGGCATTGGTGGTATGACGAGGGAACCACCGCGTGAAGGTGAAGCCATGGCCTGCCCATCAATGCGTTATACGCAGTGTCCTGAGAGACTACCATGAATTCGGTGTTGGCAACCATGTCACCAAACTGGGTCTTCAAACGTATCTTGCCGACCGGGGTTTGCTCGGTGCGGTCGTACCCCTGGATCCTGAGGTCGGAGGGAATCAAGTCATCCTCAGACAACCCCAATCTCCGGAGCGTCCGAGTTGGAATCAGGTTAATCCCGGACCCCGTGTCGACAAGACAGCGCCGGACTTCAAGGCCATTGAACTGGCCAGTGACATACAGCGGACGGATATGTCCCTGTATAGGAGGGTCTTCATCCTTACCAGAGAACGAGATAACTGCCTGACATTCGGCGTCCTCGATCGTTTCGGCGTGGAAGGCCTCTGCAGCCGCAACCTCTGTCTCAAACTGGAGGGGGCTTTTCAGGGCTTCAGCGAGTGCCTCGCACATCTCAGATGACATGCGCAGAGCCTCAAGGATGGAGAGCCTTGCTGGGATGTCGGCCAAGTGCTTCAGGACATCATACTTTTTGGCCAAGCGTGAGCCCCTGGTTGCAGGAGGTTGCTCTGCGGTTGGTGGCATGACGGGCCTTGCCGGTTGGATCGGCGGCCGACTGGTACTTGGCGCATCTCGCTGTTCACTGGTCGCAGTCCGGGAAATGGTCACCGTACTGGAGTCAGGAGGCCGGGATGGACTCGTGGCAGGGCGGAGCTGGTCGCGACGCGGCTGAGGCGGTTCTGCCTGGTCCCACACCACAAACAGTGGCGGAGGCGAATCTGTCATCCCCGGATGGGGGGGCTGCGCGCGCTGAGCTCGGTTTTGAGCCTGCTGCCTGGTCTCAGTGGCGTGCACGGCCTGGCTGGAGGTACCAACGGCTGTGCCCCGGCGACTCCTGTTGCTGCGGTTCTTCCGACGGTAGCGACGACCAGGGACACTAGGGAGGTCCACCTGGTGTTCTTCAACATCGGGAACCGAAAAGGGATTTACCAGCTCGACGGTATTAACCGAAGCGTACCCAATATCGTCATCGGACGAATCATCCATCACCGGGCGGATCCGAGGAGGGACCCCCATTTCCGAGGGCATGAAATCGCCGAGAGTGCGGGATAGTGGCGGAACCGGTGGGGCGCGCTCTTCCTTCTTGCGCTGCCGCCGTTTGCTCCTCTTGGAAGAGGCAGGCTGGGACGACGATGCCGAAGCAGCACCCGCAGGTTCTGGGGGCTCAGGCTGATTCAAGCGCGCACGGATGATTCCATGGGCGCGAATGGTCGTCTTGCGGGCCATCCAGTTATTGTACTTCTGGGATCCGCGGTCGGAGACCAGCTGCCATTCGTCCTCGTTTCCACTATCGTCATCTGATCCCACGAATACGCCCGCCACTTGTGCTGGAGCTGGGCCCAACCTGATTACATTGTTGTTAATCTGGTCTTGGAGCCAATCCTTAAACACATAGCACCGCTGGATGGTGTGCCCCAGGGCCCGATGGTAGGGGCAGTAGCGGGGGTTATTCGTAAGATGTGCCCCCTCTGGCCTCCAACACTCAGGAAATCGCACAATCCTCTGCTCCAGGGCGCTCCGGAAATAACCGGGGACCTGATCCTCGTGGAATGAGTAAGTCAGGTGTCGCGGGCCCCTGGGAGCGTGGTCTTGACGAGGGGCTGGAGGGGCCGGCCGAGGAGGTGGACCCTGATTATCTCGCCTGGGTTGCGGCGGTACATTACGCGGAGGGGTCGGCCGGTTCTGAGGCTGCCGCTGCTGGGCCGGGAACTGAGCCCGTGGAGGCGGATTCCTGTGAGGCTGTGGAGCTGGCCTCACTGGCAGCAGCTCCAACGGCCTGGGGGCCTCTATCTGGGCAACATCAGCGGGCTCAGCCCTACTGACTCTCCTTGCAGGAATCATAGGAGGCAGCGGGTGTGCCTGGCTGGCCTGTTTCAGGGCTTCCTCAAGACGTTGAGCTTTGTCTGAGAAGTCCCTGAACCCTCCGGGGTAATTCTAAGTGATCAGGGAAGGGACCAGCTCGGTCTTGACGTTCCCGACGCACATTGTTAGAAACTGCTCCTGAGTCAATGGCATGTCAAGGGAATACGTGAGACCCTTCCATCGGGCGACGAAGTCCGCGACTCGCTCATCAGGTCTCTGCTTGCACTTGAAGAGGTCTACGATACTTGTCTTCCGGGTCGTGGAACTGAACTGGTAGAGGAACTGTCTACGGAGGTCCTCCCAGCTGGTTACCGACCCGACGGGGAGCTGGCTGTACCAGACAAATGCTGGCCCTTCCAGTGTCTGAACAAAGCAGCGAAGCTTAGCGGCCTCCTGCTGCGCCGGAGTCCCCAACATAGGCCCGCACCTCGAGTTGAAGTGGGCTAAATGCTGTGGCGGATCTCCAGTTCCGTTGAAGGGGGCGAAAGTGGGATTCCCGAATCCCGGAGGCGCCGGCATGTCATCCACCCATGCTGGGTAGGGCTTGCCGTCCGGTGGGATCGCCACCTGCCGAGTCTCCAAGGCTTCCAAGCGGGCAATGAGTGCCGCCATCGGATCTTCCGGACATGGGTTCCAGTCCTGGAGAGGATCCCTAACCACGAGCACATTGCATCGCCCTTCAATCGGGTCGTCGACCGGGTCGTCGAACTCGGCAGCTCGTGGGATGGCGGGCGGAGCGGCCCTAGGGGCAGCGGGAGGAATCCGAGCGGGATCTCTCAGGTAGTCACGCCGCCCGGGAGGGTGTGGCGAAACATACCGCGCCCTCTTGCCATAGGCAATGGCCTCTCTCCTGTCGGCGAACACGGCGTAATCACGGTTGCCCGGGAGAGTCTCACCGAGGAGCGGTTGTTCCGGTCCCTGCGGTCCTGGCCTGGGATCACCGTAGTCAGGCCGCCGTTCTGCAGCGCGCTCGGCGAGGATCTGGTCAACCAGCTTCTTCTGTTCGGCGAGCTGCTGACGTAGCGTAGCCTTCTCGGGATCCTCCTCTGCCCTCTGCATGGAGGTAGATGGGTCGGCGGGCCTTATAGCCTCGCTGTGCTCTTTTCCTTTGCTGACGTTTCGGCTCAACGTCAGTGCTTCAGTGGGTGCGGGGAGCCCCAGGAGGTTCCTCTGATGACGAGTAACTCTCACCGATGGATCTGACGACGGCTTGTCTTCGGGGGGGAAGCCCCCGTCGAGAAGTTCCAAGTCGTTCCCCTCTCCTGACAGGTCAGCCATATTGACTGTTTCTGTCCCTGGGGATATACCCTCAGGGCCACCCAGCGAATCGGGCTGTCGGCGAATCACACTGAAGCGTAGGGCAGCGTACTGCCCCCATCCACGGATACACACGTGGGGAGTGGCTTCCTCGATAACTTTGCGGAGTACTTGAAAACACTCAACGCATCGTTGTTGGAGGGCCTCGTGGTGCTCAAATGACCCGGGGTGCCGAACCGCGGGGAGCATGGCCAGGTCAATTTGACGGCACTGCTCACCAATATCCTCCAGGTGCGATTGACTCCCGGGGTATAGCATTTGTAGGCGGCGAAGACAGGAGCGAGTCTCCCGGAGAGTTCGGCGGAAGCATTCGAACTCATCCGGGGTGAGCGATTCGGGTGCATCAAAGCCCGGTCCTGCGACTGGCCAAAACTTCTCAGGGAAGTGGCCCTATGCAAGGACGGTCCAGAAGCTCCACGACTCAAACTCGGGACCCAGATCTCCTTGGTCCTCTTCCATGGCTGGGAACGGACGGGGAACTGGTAGTGGTGCCGAGGCGGGCCGCCGGGCTGACGGGCTGGCCGGCGGTGAATACGGCGAGCAGGCCGATTGACCTCCATATCCCGGGCCGCCCTCTGAGGGCGGCGGTGCCCTGGCTACCACATCACGATAGGACGGGCCGGCGAGTGAACATCCTGCTGTAGCATCGGTGCTCGCCGAGGGCGCACCAAATCGTGGTTCGACCGTCGGTCCCCAGAAAAAGTCTCTGGCTTCTCCGATCGAGACGGAAGGCACTTCCGGAGGGGCCGGTACCAACCGCAAGCTTGATCCTTGGGGGTCTACCAGGCCCTCGTTACTCCGGATATACCTTCGGAGAGAAGCGGGGATCACATCGATCTCGCTCTCGGGGAGCACGAGGCTGACGTGCCGCATTCCTACCCCTGCCCTTGACTGGCGGGATTGGGGAAGGGGCTCTGTCGCCGAATCGTACTCCGCCTCTGAGTCAGAGAAGCAAACCGGTCGGATCTCTGTCCGGAATTCCGTAACATTCTTCCCTCGGCGTCGACGCCTTGCCTTCCTGCCCCTGGGTGGTTCTTCGGGGCAGGGCTGATCTCTGTCCTGGCGTCCTCCGGCCGCACTGGTGCTGGGGCCAAGAGGACTGAGAACCAAGGTGTGAGGGGCACCGGGACAGATATCAAAGGGGACGCGGGGAGAGATGATTCCGGGCAGGCCTCCGGGCCGGGATCGGAAGGTGGGATGACCCATGCCTCCTGGATCGGCCACACAGAGTAGATCCTGCCGGTGAATAGCGCTACTGCGAGGTGGTCCGCGGTGGCTACTGCCAGTGCCAGCAACCGGGAGAGTCGACCCAACCTGCCTTTGGGGCGGTCGGGGCCTCGATCCAGGTCGGGCATAGGAGTTCCCCTGCTCAGGATGCGCAGAGGCCTGGCGACTGGAGCCAGCAGTGGCTTGGGCCAATGCGGCCGCTGTTGCTAGAGCCCCAAGGTGGGCATCCTCTTCCGCTCGTGCCCGACGTTGGCGTCGAGACAGACGAGTCGGGATGAACGGCGCGGGCAGGTGGAGAGCCCGATCTTCAACTGGAGAGGCCTGGCGGTGGTGTCGCCGTGGCCTGGCGGGAGTCCTTACCGTAGATCCCTGGAGCGAATCCCGGATAGGGTGATCCCGGGC
This sequence comes from Viscum album, assembly GCA_963277665.1. Lineage (NCBI taxonomy): Eukaryota > Viridiplantae > Streptophyta > Magnoliopsida > Santalales > Viscaceae > Viscum > Viscum album. The sequence goes on along the minus strand of OY728146.1, from coordinate 927,948,579 downwards.
ATCTTCCACCTCATCCGCATAGGGAAGGGAACTGTCAGAGCGCTCCGGGGATAAACTCCCGAAGCGATTGGACGTTGAGGTAGGCAGCGGTGCCTCCCTGCGCGGCCCTCAGGGGCGGCGGCGGTGGCGAGGCGCAGCCTCCTCAAGGTCTAGGCGAGCCATTTCCCTAGTGGGGATGACTCCCTGTTCCTCGTATCTCCGCACCAGGGTGTTGATCACCCTTCTCTGGATGACCTCCGAGGGGGAGAGAGGGCGTGGTCGTCCCGCAATTGCGGCTGCTGGGACGACTATGGAACGGGCAGGACCGCGCGGAGTAGCCGCGTCGGTGTTTCCCCTATCCCTGTGCCAGTGGGCGGGTGGCGATCGGGCACTGGATCGGGCGACCTGATTTCTGAAAGCAGGGAGAAGAACCCATTAACACTGACAGGAAAAAGGAATCGACAACCAACCATTAGCGCCACGACGCCTTCCGTGGGGGGAACCCAGGCCCTCGACGTTGCGAGACGGAGTGCCCGATTTCACTTCCCCAGCCCCTGGCGGGTAAGACTGAATGCTTGGCCGGGCAACATGCCGGTCTTCCAACACCTCTGAAAGCCATCGGTCTTCGTATCGAGGAGAAGAGATTCACGTCGGGTTCACCATTTTTCTGTTTCGGTGCGGATGTGCGTCGGGTTACGCTGTTCCGCCAGGACGCGTTCGCGCGTGCACCCGTCAACCCGAGGGGATGGGCGCGCGGCTTGTGGTCCCGCAGTCCCGCTTTCCAAGGGAGGGCGGCATTCGTCCCTTATTCAGGGGCGTCTGCTCCTTGATCGAAACCGGGATGATGGGATGTCGGCTCCTCCTTCCTTGGACGTCTCCTCGGAAGTCGTCGCCTAATCCGGGTCTCCCTCATAGACTTAAGAATGTTCGTGAATCTCGTTCCCGGCGCCATATCTTCATGGACACCGGTTAATTACGCTGCTTCCGCCCGGACGCTCCAAGGAGTCTGGTCGGGGCAGCAACCTGCGGTGAGAAGGCCGGGTGGCTCTGGGTGCTGGGGGCGTGTCGTAACACTGCGGCTCTGCACGTCTGTCTTCCGTCCCTAATAGGGCTTCTCGAAGGCATGATGGCCTGAGGCATCCCGTACTGGGTGCGGGGAACTGTGTCACCTGAGGTTTTCCTCAGCTTCCCATGTTTAACACGGGGTATGCCGTGAGTTTAACGTCCAGCGGGGACGACATCGGACCGATCAACACGAAAAGTGGATCAGATGACAGAACCCCTTGCGGGGAACCTCCGACGCTGGGGCCAGCACATGGGCGGCTTCCCGAGTAACGTGGAGTGGAGTGAAGTGGCATGACCCCACCGGGATGTGGCGGCCCGGGTAAGGATCAGGATGGATGATGGAGTGAAGAGCTTGGACCCCGTAGGGGCTTCCTACGTACCGCGCGTTAGCACGGATCAAAGTCAACGTAGTTCGGGTATACAGTTAAACGTCATGCTGGACGTCGGCAAGCCGACTCACGAAGAGATCGAGGCCTCCGGGCGGAGGATTGAACCGAACCACCTCGCACAGAGGGGGATGGAACGGCCGGGTGGATCACAGTTTCACGTCATGCTGGACGATAAAAGGAGAAATGGAAAAGGGGGGTTGTGGGGAGGCACCGTGGAGATACACACGGGCAGTCTCCCACAGGGGCGGATTCATAGGTGAATCGACGCAAGCGTGAACCCTGGAGGGGTCCACTGATGGACGAACCGACGTAAATACGACCGGGACGACCAGGTGGCGGGCTTGGACCTCAAGAAGGCTTCCTACGTACCCTGTTTAGAAGACAGGGATCAAAGTCCACGTAGTTCATTCTGTCAGGACTTACGCACTTGAGGCAGCCCGGATGCGGCAAAACTCAGTTGGAAGGGACTTGGACCGAAAGCAGAAGACACCTCGATCCCAGTCACACCCTCTACTGGCTTCGGCTGTGGGGAGGCGTAATGGAGATACACATGTGCAGCCTCCCACGAGAAACTAGGGGTTTGTAATACCCTGCCCCCGTAGGGAAAAGCCACTCCCATTAAATCGTCCCAAAAGCGGGACAATCCCGACATCCCTGCAGAGACGAGCGGGTGGGGGCCACATCCAAACCGGGGGAGACCCTGCGTGCAGAGCACGGGATCGGATGATGCGGACGGTTTAGCGTCTTGCCAGACGAAGTACAGTTTAACGTCATGTGTTGAGGACGAAGCGGACGGTTTAACGTCTTGCCGGACGAAGCACAGTTTAACGTCGTGTGTTGAGGACGAAACACTTGGCAGTTTAACGTCTTGCAGCGCGGACGATGGGGGCTAGGCTGTTTAGCGTCGTGCAGCTTGGACGGGTGTGCAGTTTAACGTCATGCTGGACGTATGGGCAGTTTAATGTCAAGCGGGACATTGTGCAGTTTAACGTCATGCAGGACGAATATGCAGTTTAACGTCATGCTGGACGAATGATTGCCGCCGATGGGTCCGTGTCACTTCGCACGAGCCTGGAAGGCTGCACGGGAAGACAGCGCACGGTTCGGGCACCCAGGATGAGGATCATCGGGCGCCACGCAGGCGGGTACCCTCAGGGGGTCAAGGGAGGCGACCCTGGCGGATTGCGCGCAAAAGAGGAGCTTTGCGCGCAAAACCGCGGGTCGGCGCGCAAAATGGCGGGCTGGCGCGCAATTGGGCCAGCGCTTCGCGCGCGGATGATTGGGATTGCGCGCACCGGGCTTCGGGTAGCGCGCGGGGGCAATGGCTCATTCTCTAACGAATGGCCACTTTGAAAATGGGGGGGTGCGCGCAATTGGGCTGGATTGCGCGCACCCGGGGGGCAATTGCGCGCAAGAGGCTTCTTTTGCGCGCAAAGGCCTTCGGGTTGAAATTTATTCAAAGGAAATGAGCCAAGGGGATTGCGCGCGAAGGCGGACCCCAAGGCTCTATTGCGCGAAAGAAAGGAGGTTACCTGAAGATCGGCATTGCGCGCGGAAGGGGTTGGATTGCGCGAACGAGCGACGCTTCGGATTCCGGCAACCTTCAAAACGTCGGGGGTCGCCTTATATTTATAGGCAACCCCGGGCGTGGAATCCGGTCTCGGGCACGCAATTCGCTTCGCGGGCGCGGAATCAGGACCCAGCGCGCAAAGGCGCCGCGCAGGCCGCGGGCGCGCAAAATAGCGCGCCGGCCCAGCGCATTGCGCGCATCCCGGGAGGATTGAGCGCCGCGACTCAACTTTGCGCGCGAGCCTCTGAAATTTCGCGCAAGTCCTCCGGGCCCTCCGGAACGTGCCTCTAACTCCAAATATCACTTCGCTTTCCGCATCCGGAGCTTCGTTTGGGAACAACGGACTTTTCCGGCGTCTACAGTATGAATGGGCCCTAATGGACCCTTTGCATAACCTAGAACCAAAATAACACTAAAAAACTTGGTTATCATAAATACATTAGTTTTTAATCACCTAATCAAGAGATGCGGAGACCGAAAAATGGATAGAATAACGATGGCGATGAGGAAGGGGGCTTATCTTGATGGATTGGATGAAGAATCCCAATAAATATAGATTGAGTAGCATACTATATTGGTGATAAGGTGAGGGGGTTCATCGAAGGATGAGGTCTTTAATAGGGGGTATCGTCTAATAGGAGGGGGTATAGGGTATTGTAAGTTTTTATATTACTTTATTTTAATTTTTAAATGTAATTTAAATCAATTTTTTAATATAGGGTCTCGGTGCATTGTTTGGGCCTTACAGTTTAGAAAACTCTTTGCTAAAAATACACCCTCCACTATGAACCTAGGGCACTTCGCATGGGATATCTATATGGTTTTGAAAAACCATATGCAACCCTTGTGATTTTTATTTGTCTCCTAAAATGGGAAATAGGGTTTTCCACTATGGTCCACACAGTTTCAGAAAAAACTAACCGCCCTCTAAAGATCCTTTAAAACCTAATTTTCCATGTTTGGTGCTCCCAAAACTCCCCGAGACACCTAGGAGTCTTAGTAATCCTTCACCCATGTCCAAAAAAATCTCCTTCAAGTGTTTCAACTGTTGAAATTTATTTTTGAAGCTCAGATTTAAATTTGGCCTATCTAGTAAATTAAAACCTTCAAAAACCTTTATATTTTAATCCGGGTAAAAATCATAGATCATTGAAAAATATATTCATATTTGTAAATATAACTTATTTTTTTCATTCTTGGTATGCTGGATGCTCACCATGGGATAGTGAACTTCTCCCATTTGGGGAGTAATTCAATATTTCAAGATGAGGTAAAGTAATCTCATATTTTCTATCCTTGAGAGGTTCTTATAGTAATGATGGTCCTAGTTATGGTTTGTATAGATTTTAGTGTTGAAATATTGTGTATGAGATATGATATTGCAAGAGAAAAATACTAGAGCCTTAAAATGGATTGAATTTATTAGTGAATCTCATGTATCGTATAGTGTCTCCATAAAATTTCTCGGCCTGACCATGGATAATATTGATTCATTTTTGTACCATTTTTGAAATTGGGTTAAGATCAAATCATATTTTCTTTGAATTGTACATTATTTATTATTAATAGAATATTATGATTATTGATTTATGGTTGACTAATTTAAATATAGGCACCATAGGTATCAAGTGGATATTGAGATTATGGGTAGCATCATGACCAATTAATGGAGGGTGAGGTATGTGCATCTCTGTTGAGTATATAATCCAAGACTAATGAATTTTTTGACATTATGTGAAACATGAAATTTATGCATTGTAATATAACCTTATTCTATATAAAAAGAAATTATTTTTAGTAGTGAGTGGAATTTGTTTTTATTTTATTGTATATATTATGTTTATATATATATTCCATATTAGTTTTTAATGGGTTTGATTGAAATTGATTTTATTCAAGATAATATGTATCATATATTTTTTCACTGCATCAAGTTAATTATTAGTGTTTTTAACCATCATAAATAAAATAATTCATGATAAAACATACACTAAATATATTTTCCATAAAACCAACAACTAAATCAAAAACCTACTACTATGTATAAAATTGTGTAAACCCACCACTAATAAAAAACAGCCACTAAAAGTGATTTATTTTCATTAAAAATAGAAATCACTATGAACCAAAATTTCATTAAATATTTCAACACAACTTATTAAGAGAAAGTTTAAAGAGACATCATAAAACTATTTATCGATGGTTAAAACCACCTCTAAAAATGAAAAAACTACCACCAATTATTATAATTCTTATAGTATCTCAAGATACATTGTGTGTAACTTGGAGTCACTTATTGTGTAATATTTATAAAATATAAATCCACTAGATTCATATCTCATATACAACATGGTGTGCACTTTAGAGGCTTACATGGAATGAATTTGGAAATTTCAAACCAACAACACACGAGACTCCAGGAAACATGTCCTTTTTTCTACCTTTGACTAGTCTACCAGGGCCCATAGAATCCAACACCCATGAGGCCACCATCACACCTCACTAGGATGATAATTTTTCATTCATCATTATCCATTATTGTTTCATCCATATTTTGTTCAAACCACAACCTAAAATTATCCTTTTATTAATAATGTATACCCTAACAAGTGATATTTTGATTTTCCTCAGTTATAGAATCATGAAATAAAAAATAAACTAAACAATTAATATTGGGGGATTAATATTGGAGATTGTTGTAACCAATGGAATACATAGCCACCAAACAATAGATCATGTGCAGGTTGAACAAATAATGAGAGTTTGTGATAATAAATGAAACACTATATAAGGTGGAATAATTTCTTCAAGGGTATATGAATATTAAATTTCTATTTTAATTCACAAATAATTATTTATAAATAAATTATTATGAAACTAATAATAAAATAAATATTCTTTATCAATAATTCATTTTATGGAAACAATCTAATAAAATTTCATGGAAAAAATACTTAACAAATTTGAAGGTATAATTCCCACATTTATCCCATGTTAATAATTAAATATCTCAAAAAATAAGCTTCCCTAACCAAAGGATAAATATAATCAAAATAAAATAAAATTTTTATCATCCATTGAGAAAATAATATAATTTAGTGTTTTAATCAAATTTTATTTTGAAACCCATGTTCTTATCATGTTCTAAAAAGTAATTAAATAATAGTATCAATATGATGAGTTTATTGGAGATAAAAAATATCTTTTTAATAGCTATTTGGGGGGAAAATATTAGTTTATTTAATTTCTATTTATCTTTAGTTATTTATTATAAATTTAAAAACCAAATTATATTTGGATAGTTACACTTAAAATTTAAGAATTCATGATTCATAAGAATGATATGAACATGAAATTTCGATATATTTTATCTCAACGGTGAATTTTTTATGCATAATGATATCATGGCATCCCTCAATCATCATTGTTGAAATCACTATGAAGGACACCAAGAACACAAACAACATTCATTGATCAAAGAGAAGGTGAGGTGAATTTCTTTGAACAAGAATCATCCAATGAAAATATAATTTGGTGAATTCTATTTTTCTAATAAAGGATGAGGAACAATTAAAATATCAGACGAATTACTTTTGTTAATGTCAAAAAATAATTCCACTCAACTAAACATGATTTTAAGACCACTCATTATAGATTTGATAGGAAAAACATGATTGATTCAAGAATACTCAATTAAAATATCTAACTTTCCTCATAATTTCCATGTGTCGTATCATTATCCATGTTATTATAATATTTCCTCACCTCATCGCTTCATGCAACAAACAAGAATAAAAATAGATTACTTATTTTTTTAATATACAAAAATTCCTAGTCCCATGGTTTTATTACATTACAAGAAGACTATACATCTTCTATAAAAATATCCACATTCTAGATAAAACCACATTTTTAGAATTTTGATTAAAAACTCCATTTAAGAGTTATTACAAATTCTCACATGTATGGGTAAAAATTGTAAAGTTAACATATAATTTTTTTTAAAATAATTCCATTAAAAAATTAAAAAAATTATTATCATATAGAAAAAATATAATTAATAATTTTTAAAAGAATTATTAATTAATTACAAGTCTCTATAGATATATTTTGATCTCTAGATCATATGATAAATTCATATTTGTTTACTAAATATTAAATAATTCCTAAATTTCCACAAGCATGGAATTTTCAAAATATTCTTCCTAAAGATAAATGAAATATACTTGGTTCAAAAAACATTAGAAATTTTTTTTTAGGTCCAACCACTTGGATAAATTTACTATTTTACCCTCTACAAAGGACCCAACCTGTGACTCTACAAAAATAAATTTAGTCAACTTATGAGAAATTTGTGTCAGTACATCCTCCACATATTTAAAATATTTTATCTTAAAAAAAGAAGACATCTTCATAAAGAATTTTTCATACCACCACGCATATTTAATTTATCCATAGTGGTACAAGACATAAGAGGAACAGGGGAACAACTACTTTGAAAACATCCTTAACCAATACACATATACCAACCAACTCAATATTATCCACAAAAGACCTTAGAAAGTTGCATATGATCTAATCATGTGACATTTTCAGAGATTCTACATTTAATACCTCTCTAATTGTATCCCATCCATAACATAAATAAGACAGTTATCCATAAAAGTATCTATAAAAACATCATTACACTAAAAGTATTAAAGTAAATTTCATTTTTTTTAACATAATTTTCAAGAGAAACTAATAAATCATCAAAATATGCTTTCAAAAAATATTATAGTGACACTTATAGAAACTATTTAAAATATTTATATTTAGTGGTGGTTTTTATTAAACTGTCTCTATCTATTTTAAAATAAAAGTCATCCTTACCATCCCCTAATCCTCAAATTCCAATATTTCCAAATGATGGACCACTTCAATGATGATTCCCTCTCCCCATAGATGGCACCAAATGTTATTACCCCTATTTTATACCATCTCTCCCTCATTTATAACCTGTCCCCTCTCTAATACCGTTCACACTACCGAATGATGGACCCCCATACTAGTAACCTCTTTCCCTCAATGATATCTTGGTATTTCTATTAGGTTAATTTTTGATAATTATGTTTTGTAAAATATTAAAATCATTAAAATTAATTTTATATATTCCATAATGTTTTATAAAATTAAATATGATGTATATTTTGTGAACATTGTTATTTTGGTCACAATTTCTCTTATGATTTTTACATTATGTAATCATCGAATTCTACTTCACATCCCAATAATTCCTCATTATTATAATCACATTGAATTTATATGATATATATGTTTTTATGTTGTATATTTTCATTGTTTTTAATTTTAATTCTTCAATTTTTATGTTTCATTGAGTATACTACTTTTTAATGTGACACATTATGTAACACCGTGAGTTTTTTTGAATTTTTTTCCAAATAAATTAAATTTATTTAATGGGTTGTGTTATACACTAAAACAATATGATATTAGATTATGTAAAATACCAATTTAATATTTCTTGGCAATAAACATCATGTTAAAATTGTGTTTCATGCAACACTGAGTTTCTACGAAACAACATTTTATTATTTTAATTATTTAAACAAGAAAATTATAACCTAGACATTAGGCACAGAAATATAAAGTGTAATAACCAATTTTAAATATAATTTATAATTAATTTCTATAAATTAATTTTATTTTTAATGAAAAATATGATTTTTAGAAAAGTATACATGTTTTCAAAATACAATTCTCTCAAAATTACTAATTTTTAAATCATTTTTTCAAAAAAAATAAAATTAATATTTTAAAATTTTAGATATTGAATTTGATAAAAAAAATAGTTTTTTAATTATTAATTTAAAAATTATTTTTAGTTAATTATTGTTATTTTTCTAAAATATTTCCTTTTTGGATGAAATGGGAAAAATACAAAATTGTAATTGAAAACTGCATTTTTTGTAAATTTTTTATATTGTAAAATTACATTTTAAATAGTTTTTATAGTATAATTTGTTTAATTTTAAATCAATAAATTTTGTTTATTTATTTAAAATAAATTTAAAATTTAAATTGTATTTAAAAATATTTCAAACTTTTAAACATTTTTACTTTAGAAACGCATTGTTTCGTCCCATCTATGGGATTAATTTTAAATTAGTTCATGCCCCTTATACTAATTGAATTTGGAAAATGGATTAAATACTATGTATAATAATAATTTATAATTTATAATAATATCACCTTATTATTTTTTTCAATGTTATTATTATAAATTCTTAAAATTAATCTTGGTGATGAAGTGGAGAATGAGTTCACTAAGGGACTAAACATTAATCCTAATGGAAAATTGACCTAGAAAATTTTTCAAAACACATTAGTAGGAAATATTTATACCTTATATCATATATTATAAATATTGATTCATTATTATAGACACATGACATGGAAATAATGGGGGTGGAATTTCTTCTTTCAAAAATTTACAACTTTTCCACCCACCTCCCATATAAAAGGTCACCCCCTCTCCCCCTATTTTAACATCAATAATGCCCTATTATTGTAAAATACCATTCCAAATATATTCAAAAATTACCTCATATTATCCTATAATCCATACTTTGGATCTAAATCCAACCAATGTAATCTATTGGTGAAAACCAAAATGAGTTACCCGAAGAAGAGGTAACGGTCATCAATGAACATTATTTATTTATTTATCATTATAAAAACCTTAATTATATTTATATACTAATTATATAATAAAATAATTATATTAAATATATTTATACTTTTTTATTTAGGGTATGACCTACAACCACACACACTTCCCTCATTTCTGTGTGTGTCGGACAACCTCCTCGTGAACTAATGTCGTTCATTTTTTCATTACTGCCAATCATGGTTGAAAATAATGACGGACATGATATTTATATTTATTATTTATCATTTTTATGATTTTATTATTATTATTTAATTTTTATATGTCTCATAATGTTATACTTTCACTTTTATGGGAATATGACAATGTCATTCGTGAGTATGGCGAACTACTTCCTCATGAAGTGATGTGATTCATTCACACATTACATGGAATGTATTAAGGATGGTTTTAGTAATAACATGTTATATATATGAAATTAAAATTATTCCTTAATTATAATATATAATTTAATTTTCATTCTTTCAACACATCAAGAAAATGAAAACATCATTTATACATATATACTGTCTACCGTCTTAATTAATGGTGTATTTCATTTCCTATTTATATCTCTAAAAGATTACTATAAATAAATATATAATGAAATTGTATTATGCTTATATAATTTTTAAAATTATTAATATTATGGGATCATTATAATTTTAATATTATAAGAAATATAACAAATCAAAACATATACGAAAAAAAAAGTGGTTATGACCAAAAACATAACTTTAACATAGAAATCTTAATAAAAGGGTAATAAAAGTTCATAAGTACAAAATATTTCTTATGGTATAACTTAATATATTACCTTAATATATTAATAAGAAAATTATATTTATTATACAAAATTATTGAATAAGTACAATGTAATTCAACACTAAAAGTAATGTATTTACATCTAACTTTTATTTTCTATGTGACACAAGTCATTTTCACCCCTTATTTCTGGTATGTTGTGATTTTACTTTTCATGGATGTATTTTATGATTATCCTAATTATAATTATTGGGATTTATTTTTATATTTTTGGATCACCCTTTCAATACATTATAGTTTCAATGTTACCAATTGGGTAAGGGAATTTTGTTTTAATTTTCCTTTTTTCAGACACATGTTATGTTATAAACATGTATTCTTTTATGAGGTTTATATACTAACAATTTGGCTTATAATATCATTAATATTATTATGTTAATAATATTTTGAGATTTATTTAATGTAATTCTTTCATGGGTATTATGATTTGAAGTTTCCAAAGTGGTAAGAATTTATTGCAACAATCTCATCATTTATCAAGAATGTTTTTGATTGTGATTAAAATGATGAAATATCTCAATATTTATCATAAAATTTATTATCCTCTATTTATTAATCATATATTCAAGTAATTGTACCATTTTTTGTACTATTTGTTACATAAAATTTTAATAAAATGTTATTATGAAAAATATGATTGTAACTCTCAATTCCGTTAGAAATATTATTTCCTATGAAACATTGATTTCTAAAAACAATTTAATAATATTTTATAGTTTTAGAATTAAACTATTAATAATTTTTTAATTTTGACAAGAAAAATATTAAATAGATTATCTGTGTCCATTTAAAAAACAATGGACATTTATCTTTGACTAAAAATGTGAAAAGAACCTTCATTTTTATGTTTATATAATGAACAAAATATTTTGATATCATAACAAATTATTTTATAAAAAAAATTTACATGGTATGTTTTCAATAATTTTTTCAAATAAATTTTTTATGAAATTTCTTATTTATTAATAAAATCAAATATAAAATTATATTTTGCACAAGAAATGTTTTAAATGATTTTTTTAAAATTATTTTACTTCAAATATAGAATCCAATGGTGTTAATAATGACTTTGTGGGGATATGATCCAAGGGAATTATTCATATTATTTCTATTAATGTTTTATGTTTCAATGGAATAATTTTTAGGAAAATATTTTCTATTCCATGGGTTATATGTTTATGAAACCCACTTCATTTCATGGGTTATTCAAAGATAAAATTATTATGAAACTTATCTCTGTTCCATAGGATAAGATTTGATAAAAAAATTGATACCTATTTCATTTATTGGGTTATGATATGATTAATTTTTATCATTATTGGAAACACATATCTATGATTTTATAATGTGACTAGTGGGACATATATCTCGATCCAATGAATTGGGTAAATAATTATATCTCTTGATATAGACATGTATAGGATGGGGTGGTAAATCGGTTCAATAAATTACATTGTCTATTAATATATTCTTAGGAGTAACCTTGACTACTAAGATAGTTTAGGGATAAATACCATTACACTAATATAGAACTAAAAATGAGCCTTGACTACAATGAAAATAATTTTCTATGTTTATGTGTATTCCAAAAATTAAATCTTTTTTCCAACGTTATAATCTCATGGATCTTGTTATTTGATTCCCTTATGGTTCAAGTCTAATGAACTGTTGATCTTTATGAAGTGAACCATTATTATGATATCTAATATAAAGGTTATGGTTTTGAAATTCCATTCTCATATTCTCATACCCTTATACTCATGATTATTCATACACATATCCTTTATTTACCCTTACTAAGCATCTGAAATGACCCTTTATTATGTTTCCTTTCCCTAGGTTATGAAGATATATATTATGTATGATGTGTCTAATAAGGTATACATTACAAAGAACATAGTTGAAGATTATGTAGTGCACTTAGGGACCAGTGTTTATATCTCCATGTTTCCAAAGTCACTAAACAAATATGGTATTTTGGAATGTGTTTCTGTAATGTAATGAATTTTATATAAAAAGGAATATAAATTATAGATGTATTAATAATCATTCATTATATTTGGTATCATAGAAAAAATTTATTTAACCATATGAAACTATGATGATAAATCCTTAGTGAAATCCCTATGTATATGTACAAGGATAATTCAAAGGATGTGTCAAGGTACATAAATATTTCATGGAATATTTTTAAAGAATATTGAGTGATATCCAATAAATTACATCATTGTCTGGATACTACAAGTGTATGTAGGTCAGAAACATATGTATATAAGGGTAAAACCACTAAAAACAATGTATTGATCTGGAATTAATCATTAACTTGTGAAAATCAAAGGGGCTTGTTGCACACCTATTTTGATACTACTGGGGGGATATGCTTTTGGAATTTACAAGATCTTTATATACCATCATAAAAGATTTAAATGGATTATGGCTATGAATAACCTTGGATGAAAAAAAATCTTAGATTAAAAAAGATGGTTTCATAATGTACATGTCCTATAAGTGTTTTAACATAATTATATGGTTCCCAAGAAGGATAACACTTTCTTGAACAATGATTTTTGGTTTTACAAAATACATGGAACCCAAATGTACCACAATAATTCTAAATTTGATAGAAAATAAAGTGATTTTCCTCTTGATAAAATGAATTATTAGGCAGCTGGATGAAAAATCTTATTACTATTCTCAAAAAACATTCTACAGATATGAATCATAGTGGAATCCCATATGATAAAAGAATCAAAAAAATTTATATTGATTCCTCATTAGGAAACATATACATTATTTTATTGGGTCTTCTAATACACTAGTGGGTGGGAAAAGGATCACTACCACTGAAAATATATTTTTCATTCTCTAATTTTTGAATCATATAAAATTTATTATGGTTTTTATCATTTAGAAGGTTAATCATACCAGTGGTGGACTCTAATCATGAATATGAGTCAACAAGATGAAATTGACTCTATGGAATTGGATGATTGTAATAAATTATTTTTAAATAAATAATTTCCTCGTGTTCTTCATAAAAATTTAGAAAAGTATTTTATTTAGTTAAATTAAAGGGATGATGAATCAATTGGTACCAATGAGGAAGATTTTACAATACTTTCAAGGTACGTTTATGGAATTTTCATCCAACCTGAAATTAAGGTTTAACAATTATTCATTAGCATAAATACAAGTCTTTGAAGGGTGTTGCCCTTAAGATACTTAAGTATCAATGAAGAAATTTTTATGTGTTCCACTATGGTTGAAATATAGTTTTTATTAAGGTACTAGTCTCATGGGTTTGATAAGAACAGAAATATGGAATTCAAAGGGAAATCTATGAACTATAAATAAAAGAAGATGATCTTTATTTTATTCTCAATGTGTGGAAAGAATAATTGAAGAAATTGTATTATGGGGAATGACAAATGTGTTTTTTTGGTAAGTATGTCCATTAATATTTTCACATCATATGTGATGGGAAAAAGTTAAATAATGATTCAATTAGAGAGAAATATACAAATATTAAACCACCCAGACTTTATTGGTTCAATTGTAAGGAGAATTACAATTATGTTAACAAATTTCCAAATCAAAGGGCTAATGATGGTTATCAACATTAGAAAACTATTAATCCCTTAGAGAAAAGGAAATCTAATGTGATTAGCAGTTATAATTAGGGTAATAATAACAATGTGGTGAAAGGTAAACATGACATTCACTCTGGAACTGTTAATGTCTTATTTGACTTTTTATCTTTGTAGTCTGTTATATCTAAAGAAATTTATATGGGTATCAATATGTAACAACATTTATTAGATCTTTAATTAGAATTAAAACCCCATAATAGTATGATGATCGCATAACAAGCCTATATTTCCTATCAGGTTTATGATTGTGGGAATTTGCTTCCTGTTAATCTTTTTATTCTCCTTTAGGTTGAATGTGATTTTATCTTAGGCATGGATTGATGTTCTTTAAAAAAATATTAAATTCAATTTCCAAGTAATTAATGTCATATTTTATATTCTAAACGTGCCTATGATCATCTTTTAGTACGATGAGTAATATGAACTTATGATGGAAATAAAATATGATGAATGGGTAAAAATATATTTTTATAAGGGGTGTTTATCCCAGATAGTTGGGAAGAAGCACAAAATTAATGATATTACTATATTTTGGGAGTTTGTGTATGTATTTATGGATTAATTTCTTATATTCTCACCAAAATGTGTAGTTGAGTTAAAAATATAACTCATACATGCTGCCATACTAATTTCACAAACTCCTTATATAATGACCCAAATTAAGTTGAAGTTATTGAAGGATATACTGAATGAGAATATTGAAAAAGGGTTAATTAATCCAATTTTTTCACCTTGGGTTCACCATGGGGTCAAATAGAATCCCTTTTACGGGTCAAAATTCCCATTCAAAATGGGTGATTATCCTAGATGGTTGGGTAGAAAAACAAAAACAATGATATTTTTATTGTTCGGGAGTTTGTGGGTGTCGTTCTAGATACATTTACTAGTATTCAACCAAAAAGTGAAGTTGAGTTCTAAATATTACTCATACATAGTACCACACCAATTTCACATTCTCCCTGTAGAATAAACATAATTTAGTTGTTGTAATTGAATGAAAAACTCCATGAGAATCTTTACAAGGACTAAATTCATTCAAGTGTGTCACCTTGTGGTGAACATGTTCTGTTTATTAAGAAGAAATATTGATCAATGAAATATTGTATTGATTATCAAGAACTAAAAAATCACTCTAAAGAACAAGTATCCTCTATCATGTATTGATGGCTTGATGATAAACTATACAGATCCCAATACTCCTCCAAGATTAACCTTCATTCTAGACATCATAAATTGAGGTTTAAGAAGGACGATACACCCAATACAGCTTTCTGATTATGGTTTTAAAATTATGAATGTATAGAGATTTCTTTTGGACTTACTATTCGTCCCTCTATATTCATTGATATAATGAATAGTGTTTTTAGATATTATCTAGATCAGTTTTTTTAGTATTTATAGATGAAATTATTGTTTATTCCAATATAAAGGAGGAGTATAAAGATAACTTGAAAATTTTACTAATGACCCCAAAGAAGGAAAATTGTATGAAATTTTTTCAAACTATGAATTTTGGCTATAATAAGTTTCATTTCTGGGTTATATAATCTCAATAAAGGTTATATATATATCCATTAAAGATTTTTTCTATTTAATGTAGGCCCAAACCAACAATGGTGACTCAGATTTTTAGTTTTCTTATTTTAGCTAGATATTATAAATGGTTTGTGAATAATTTCTCTATTTTATATAATCCTTTATCCATGTTAACATAAAGGGGGAAATTTTATCTTGATATATGAATGTGAGGAAAAAATATGAAAAATAAAGTGAATATTTGTTAGCTCACCATTGATTACATTACCCTATAGTGGGGAAATATTTTTATCCAAATATTGATGCATCAAATAAGGGATTGGAATACATTATTATTCAAAATGGAATGGTTATACGTTATATCACACAAAAATTGAAGGCTTGTAACAAATATTATCTCACTCATGATTTGGAGTAATCCATGGAAATTGTTTCATTGAATATATGGATGAATTATCATTATAGAAAAGCGTGTGACCTATATCTTCCAATCACAAAAGTTTAAAGTATATCTTCACATATAAATAGTTTAACATGCACTAAAGAAGATGGTTTAAGATGATTAAAAATTATGATTGTTCAATACATTATCACCTTGGTGAAGAGAACAAGGTGGTTGATGATTTGATTAGAAAGTGTTTTCATAGATTATATATGATGAGGATCATAAAAGATATAATGTTTCTTTATTTTTAAAGGATGGATTGATAAATATAAAAGTAAGGGGGAAAATATTAACTTTATCAACTGAACATTAAACCATCTATCCATGTGAATATTTAAGAGGTGTAGGAGGAAGATATATAACTATAAAAGAAGGTTAGCAATTTTTAAGAGTTTAACCTTGATCATGAAAAAGTGATATGGTTCGGGAACAATGTATATATTCTGGATAAACTATATTTGAAGAAGGTTATTCTAGAGGAATCTTATAGTTATTTATTTTTATTCATCCTAGAAGTATGAAAATGTATGTAGATTTGAAAGAATAATTTTTTTGGGATGGACTGAAGAGATATATCATAGAGTTTTTATCTTGATACCAATTATATCAGTAAGATTTGGCTTAAATACAAAAGTATAAGGGGATTATAAAACCTTTTCCAACACCATAATGGTAATGAGAAAAAATGACCATGAACATTTCCATAGAAAATACCATAACATCTAAATGGAATAAAGAAATGTGGGTGGTATTCTATCACTTTACTAAGTTAGCACACTTCATTGTTATTAAAGAACAATTCTCTCTAGATGAGTATGCCAAGATATACATTAAAAAAGTGTTGAGTTTCTTGGAATTCCAAATTCCATTGTATCTAATGAAGATCTAAGGTTTGACTCAATGTTTTGGTGAAGTCTTCAAAAGATGTCAATTTGGAATTTAGTTTCACCACTACTTATCATCCTCAGATTAACAGTCAGTCTCAAATAATAATTCAAACCCTAAATGATATGTTGAGATATTTTTCATTGGATTTCAAAGGAATTTGGGATCAATACATTCCTCTAATTGATATTTCTTACAATAATATCTTTCACTAAATAATTCAGTTGGATCATTATGAATCCCTCTATTGAAAGAAAAGTAGAACTCCAATGTGGTGGAATGGAGTTGGAGAAAGAAAGCTATTGGGAATGGTGATAATAGAATAAATAGTCAAGAAGGTTATGACCATTTAGTATAATATTAAATAATATTAGATTAAGCAACAAAGTTTTGTTGATAATCATTAGTGGGATGTAGAATGTGATTTTGTTGATAATTTTTTGTAAAACAGTCTTCATGGAAGCATGTTATGAGATTCCAAAAGAAAGGGAAAATAAGGCCAAGGTATATCGGTCCCATTGAAATTAAATATCATGTCAGGATGGTATCCTATCACTTGGAACATCCACCAAAACTCTATCAGGACCATGTTTGTTCCATGTATCTTCCCTGATGAATTAAATACCTAAACCATCACATATTCTAAACTCAAATTTCATACTACTAGAGAAAGATATTTATTGATAGGAACAACAATGTGAGATTTTGGATCATACAGAGAATGTTATAAGAAACAAGATCACTCACCTGATCAAATTTTTGTAAAAAACCCCACTAGTTAGAGGAATTTATATGGTAACTTAATGATGCTATTTGGCATGATTATCATCATTTTTTTGTATTAGTTAATGAATTTCAAGGACCAAAATCATTTTAAGGTGTGTAGAATATAACACCCTGAGTTTTTATGAATTATTTTTTAATATATTAAGTTTATTTTTTATATTTAATTATACTCTACACCATTTTATGTTTTAGTTATATGCATAACCAAGTTAATTTTTTACTACACCCAACACTAGGTTTAACTGGTGTTTCATGCAACACTGAGTTTCTTCAAAACATCATTTTTTATTGTAATTATTTGAATTAAATAGTTATTACCTCAATGTTAAACTTAATAATATAAATATTAATAACAACCTTATAAAAATTATTTATAATGGTTTAATATAAATAAAACATATCGTTAATGAAACATATAATTTTGGTCAAATTCAAATTGTTTGGAAAATACTATTTTCCCAAAAGAATTGATATTTATGTCCTTTTGTGAAAAATAATGAAACTAATTTTTCAAACATTTATAAATATAATTTGGTAAAATTATTTTAAATTTTTAATTCAATATGTAAAAATTATCATTGGGTGAATTTTATGGATTTTTCTAAACTATTCAATTTGTTGATGAATTGTTAAAAATACAGAATTTTAATTAAAAATTAACATTTCATCTAAATTATTTATATATTAAAACAAAATTTTAAATTTAATTAAAGTATAAATAGTTTTTAATAAATTAATAAATCCAATTTTGGTCATTATAATCGATTTTATATTTAAACTGGATATAAAAACATTTCAATCTTTTGAACATTTTCACTAAAAACCCCCAATGTTATGTCTCGTCGGCGGGATTAATTTTCACTTAATTTATATCACATGAATGTATTTAATTTTTAAAATTATATTCTATATTTGGAATCAAAATAATTTATAATTCATAATAACTCTAACTTAATTTTTACCAAAGTGATTAGCGAAAATAGTAAAAATAGATAACGATTATTAAGAGAAAAAATTAGTTTACTAAGGAACAAAACATTAAACTTAAGGCGAAAATATAAAATATAAATTTCAAAATCCAATTTTATGTTAATATTTGGACCGTATCCCTTATATTACCTATATAGTTCCATTATTTTGTCAACATGACATGGAAATAACAAGGGTGGAATCCCCTCTTTCAAAAATATACAAGTTTTCCACTCATATCCTATATAAAAGAACGCCGCATATCCCCCTATCTTCACACCTCTAGAGACATTTAGATCTGCCAACACATATAAAAATAAAATACCAAATTCAACCCTCTTAAAATATAAACCTTAAATTGGGTATAAATCAAACCAAGTGAGTCCTTTGGTGAAAACCAAAAAGAGATACTCGAAGAAAAGATAATGTTCATCAATGAACAGTTTTTGTTTTACTTATTCGTCCAACCCATTTAGTTATTTATAAATCATGATTATATAGTAATATCTGTATATTAAATATAATTAGATGTTTTTATTTTACGTTTATGATCTACAACCAAGCACACTTCCACTAAATGTGTTACGAAATCATCATTCATGTGTATAGTGGATTAATGCCTTATGAACTAAAGTTGTTCATTTTTTCAATATAACCAGTCAACGTTGGGAATAATGATGAAAATTATATTTATATTTTTTATTTTTTATTAATTATTTTATTATTAATATTTAATTTTTTTATCACACGTACATTTATGCTTTCCATTTTTTTGGAATACGAAAACGTCATTCATGTGAACGGAAAACTACCGCCTCGTGAAGCATTGTGAATCAATCATGCATTACATGGAATGTATTAGGTATGGTTTTAAAAATAAGATATATTTATTACATAAAAATTATTCTACAATGATAATATCTCATGAAATTTTCCTTCTATAAAAACCTAGTTTTTGAAAAAAAATAAAAAATGTTTTATTACCCTCTTATAATTTTTCAAAATACACACTTACACAATGATTGAAATTTTAAAAAAAATAAAAGGAATATTATTTTGGTTTTCTAAAATGATTCCTGATAGTATTTTACCAATAATGTAAGAGTATGAGTAATTTTAATGTGTAAAATAACCACAAAATATTTTGACATCTTCACTAAAAATTTCCTTAATGCTTCCTTAGTAACTTTTAAAAATTATTTTCAAAGAAAATAAGACACTAAATTTTATTATGTTTTTAAAAAAATAAATGTGGAGAGTATATTTTCCTCAAGAAATTTTTTAAATTATCTTTCAAAAAATCCCATCTAAGATGAAATCTCCTGGTGTTACTCAACCATGATGGGGATATGATCCAAGGGTACCATTCATATTCTTTATCTGAATGGATTATGTTTTGATTTAATTGTGTTTATGAAAACCCTTTTCTCATCAAAATGTTGTATTCTAATGATACTGATTTCATTTCAAAAGATATTTTTGGATGAAATTATTATGAAACTTGTCTCTTTTTGATGGTTTAGGATATGATACCATTTTTATGACACCTATTTCATTTCATGGTTTATTATATGATGAATGTTTATGATATTTTATCACACATATGTATGATTTCATTATGTGATGGGTGAGACCTATATCTCCTTCTAAATCATTTAGTAAGGATTTATATCTCATCAGATAGACATGACTGGAATGAGGAATAAACCAGGTTTAGTAAATGAATTTTTTGACTAAGAAGGTTTTATGATAAAAACTTGACTACTTAGAATTTTTGGGTAGTGAACCCATTCCAAAAATATAACATTGTAAATGATCCTTAACTACTATAGAAAAAAAAATTATAGGTTTACTTTTTTTCTACCAATTTATGTCTTACGCCAATGTTATGATCTTGTGGCTCATGTTCTTTGATTTCCTTAATATTTATGTCTTATGAAAGGCCATTACTTATGCCATGAATCATTATTGTGATCTTTTATATGAAGGGAATTGTTTTTTAACATTATGATCATGTTCTCAAATAGTTATTCTCCTGATTATTCTTACCTATCTCCTTTACTTACCCATATTAAGAATCTGAGCTCACCCTTTCCTACATTTAATTTCAATAAGTTATAAACATATGTATAATGTATAAAGTGTAAAAGAAGGATTATAGTAATGAATAATGTAATGGGAGATGATATAGTTTACCTATGGACCAATTTTTATGTTTCCATGTTTCCAAAGGAATAAAACTAATATGGTATCTAGGAATGTGTTTGTGTAATATAATAAATATTTCACAAAAATTTATATAATTTTTATGTATGTTAAGTGTGGGTTTTATACATTATGAATGATTCAATGTATAAATTTATTATATCTATATGACCTTTATATTAAATCTAGTAGTCATATTATAATATAATTAATAAATAAATTTTCTTATGATAATGATATATCAAAATATTTTTCATGAAAATATGTAATGAA
Organism: Viscum album; assembly: GCA_963277665.1. Lineage (NCBI taxonomy): Eukaryota > Viridiplantae > Streptophyta > Magnoliopsida > Santalales > Viscaceae > Viscum > Viscum album. Next base: position 927,927,293 of record OY728146.1, on the reverse strand, counting down.
TTGATTGATTTAACTTTTTTATAAATGTTAACATACTGTAATTTATATATTTCTTCTGGAATCATGTTAAATAATTAGTGAAATATGAATTTCACATAAATGTATTTTATTTTTATATATTATAATATAATTATATTTTATATTTAAAAGTATAGGCAATAAATTATGTATGGATAAAATTTGGATTACCTAACCTCAAAAAACAACTTAGTATGTCACTAGTTTAAACATGTTTTTGGACTTTGAAATCTCATATATATAAATGGATGGTAGAATTAAATATCCATTTAGTGGATGAAAGTCTACATGATTATTTAACAGTGGTGATTTATTTGATAGATTAATATTGAAACCACTTCCTCATCATTATCAGTGTTGAATTTCATATAGATAATCGAACATTTAAAAAATTAAAACTATTATGTAACTAATAAAAATGAAAAAGTTAATAACCTGATGGTTAATAGTGAAATTAAAAACATGATAAATGATGTTTTATGACCAATAAGTAAATTACATCAACAATGTAATACATTATTTTATCAACTTATTAACATTGCAGAAATTAATGATGATTTACAAAGTGATGGATAGCCAAATAAAGATGAAAAGATATTAATTTATATGTTTTAGGTGAAAAATATAAGAGAGAAAATAACTCATGAAACAAATGAGTTTTATATATTATTTTTAGACAAAAGTCAATAATTTTATGAAGGATTGGTAAAATATTTAAAATTTTATTTTTTTCTGAATTTGTACCGCACCATGTTATTATTTAGAATTATAAAGAAGGAAATTTCCATGATATTGGAACTATAGTGTGATATATTTTCTAAATCTAATATCTTTGTATCAATTTATGAGATTAATATGGTAATTATTAATCTTGGACTCAATTATATGATGATAAATGTGTGCCTAATGATTTAATAATTTATTGGAAAGAGGATTTGAATAGGGAAAGGTAAAAATGATGTTACACTTCTATATGGGTTTCGAAAAATTATAATATAATTATTATTCTTCATACTACCACAAATAATGAGAAAAAAAAATTTGGGAGTATTTTACATTAAATTCCATTAAAACATTGTTTAAAAATATTATTTATGTCACATAAAACCATTAAACAAATTATGTGGCATACCTTTCATTATAATAACAATGAATTCATGTAAAATCCATGATATTCAATAGTGTATAATAACATCAATTCATTACATCCATATTTCTCTTATAATCCAATAAATGTGAATTTGGGATTGGAATATGATGGATTCAATCATTTTGGGACTTTAAGTAGTAACTACATAGTATGGATGACTGATTTGATCCCATAAAATCTACCACCCAATATGTGTATTCAATAGAATTCATTAAACTTATCATTGATTATTCCAAGAAATAAAATTCTCAAAAATGATATTTATTTCTAACATTATCCTATTATTCATGAATTATAGGAATAATGGAATGATAATGTTGAAATATATGACTCTTATAGCAAAAAATGGACATAGTGCATGCTTCCCTTATGTGGACCATTAGTGACTTTCCTCGACTAGTAAATTTGTTCAATTTGAATATACATTATATGTTACCTTTTCTAGTATAAAAATATTATTTCAAGGCTCAAGGAAATTATTAAAGTAAAAAATTAGTGTTTAATGTGACATCATTTCTACATTGATACATATAATATATTTTCATTTAGAAATTAAAATTTCAATTGAAAAATGATTTGAGGATTCTGAAAAAATTATTATCCAGATCAGATATCATGGAACAGTTATCAAATTATGGTATTGAGTTTGGAAAATAATTTTTATTAAATTATTGTGTAAAAAGAGTTAGAACATCATTTCATACAACTGGAGGACAAAGATAAAAGAAAAAAATCATGTATTTTGAAATTACATATTATGAGTTTATTTTTATATGTCAGGATATTGAAATTATATACATTTAGAAGAATGTGCATGACAATTTGATTTTTAAATTTATTAATGGGAAGGGAATATAAAATTATTGGTTAAAATCTCATAAGGAATTTCATGCAATCCATATCAAGTGTGATCTATGGGAAAATGAGAAGGGAAAGTATCCAACAGATATCTTAGAAACGAAAATCATTCAAAATATGATTTCCTTTGAAGATTAAAAAATATAAAAGTTTTAGATGGATATTATAGTAATATTTCTAGTAGTTTTTATTTTAATTACTTTAAGATACATGGATCAAGAATTCATTTCTCAAATGTATTTATGGGGTAGTTTATAACTTTTGAAATGCATAATTTGTTACCAGAAAAACTAAATGTCATTTTAATATAATTTTGGATATTCATCATAAATCATTATGATAAGCCATTAAACCCAAATTAATTTTGTAATATTAATAAAATAATTGAACTGAAATTATTAATTTTTGATATGATCTTTCCCCCATGATTTTTTGTTGTGATGATTATACTGATGGTACATTTATCCAAAGAAGGTAAACCTAGAGGGCATATTAAATATCAAAGGATGTATCCTTTGGAGAAGGTATCTTGTACTAATGTTACATTAATTAAATAATTATTATGTTCCTATTAAATTCATTAAAACTTTATTTATTAATTTATTACCTTTTTTGACTATGTATCTTAGGTATTTGAAGTCATATGAGAAAAATAAAACTCATATACATGGTTTTATTGCATAATTTTTCTTTGTTGAGGAGCGTTTAACCTTATCTTAATGATATTCGGATTCAATTAAAAAAATATTTAAATTATAGGGATATATTGATGATATTCCAGGCAAATTTAACACAAATATTGAGTTAATGTAGTTTGAATCCTTCGGTTGATAAGTTATAAATTTTTCCTTTTTTTCATTAAAAGATATGATGTTAAGAGAATAACATGGGTATGCGCTACTCAATACTGATATTTTAGATCCATATGTTTAATAATTAATGAAACAAACAAAAATATGCTTTAAGATATGAACTTAGACTGAGACACAAATAAAATAAGGTGTTAAAAAATATATTATTGAACGTTTTAGTAGTCATGTAAGTTCTTAATATAATATATAGTTTGAATGTGTTAACAATTATCTAAATTATGTGTAATTCTCTAGGCCATGATCCACTTATAATGGTACCACAAGATAATTCTCCATTGGGCCTCAAGCATTCAACCACATATGTTAGAGGTTTTTGACTAGATTTTGGGGTCTAAAGGAGGTAAATTTTAGAGACTATACACTTTGGATTTGTAAAAAAAGTATCATAAGTAGTATAAATAAATAAAAATAGATGGATGATAAAAAACAAGTTGTGTAAGATAATATTAACTGAAAATACATAATAAGATGAATATAAATTTATACATGAACATGGTACAATTCACAGGATGGAAACAATAAAATAGAAGAAACATATGGTATCACACATAAAATATAATACATAGGTCATAATGAAAAGGGAAATACATGAATTAAAGACTCTCTAGCTATCTAAAATAGCATCAAAAGCATTATCCCAATTCTTTTCTCCCTTACTCCATCCTATAAAAGAAGAAAAAATGCATGTAACCACAATCCATGATCTTAAACCAGTAATCATGGGGTCTATCTGGGTACTAATCAGCAGCCCAAACATGGTCTGAGATAAACTTATAAGGATTCCAACAACAGTGTATTTAAAAATATATTCTATACATATAGGTTGTATCATTATGAAGATATTACATTAATATAGCTATAAATATAAGTTATCCAATCATGTTTATAATAATATTTTAAAAAAATCAATCTATTTATGATGAAAGATAGTGTACAATGGTAAATTATTAGCTGATATATATGTTGGGTACTCATGTATAAGACTTATTAAGTCTATGAACCAAATCCATTGACCAAGGAATACTATTTGAGTACATGGATTTCATCTATATAAAACTCAATGAAATGTAGACGAAAATGAACCAATACCCATGGCCATTGACTAGGAAATTGTCTTCAAGTCTGTGGATCTCGTCCATATAAAACTCTATAAAGACATGGGTGGATCCTAAGGAGTGTGTCGATGTTATACCAATCCATCAGGATCCAAGGTTAAAATAAAATTCATACACTGTAATATATATGTAAATATAGGTTGTGGTTACAACCTCCAACTATTCACATGGGTGTTATAGTTTTTATAAATTATATTTTAATCACCAAATTTTTAAGGTATGTTAATTTAAGGAGATGTACAAGAAAATTCTGGTGTGTGGTACAACAGTACGTAGTATAAAACACCAAAACATTGAGGAAAAATGTATAGACCACATACCATGTGATTAGGATAGTCCACTCCCCCAATAATGAGCTTTTATTCCAACAAGAATGAGAGATATTATAAGAATATACAGACAGCCTAAAATTTGGGAAAATTAGATCACATTGATTAACCATTTCATATAGAGAGAGAAATATAAATAAGAAGCAAGATGAATCAAGAGATTATTGATATGATTCTGATGCACTAAATAATATTTGATTCAGATCTCTAATGAGTTACCTGTATGCCTATCCGTGGAAGATAGGGGACATCCAATGGCCTGGTGAAGGGATAAATGTGGTAGAAATGGGAGGAAGGAAATAAATAAGGTTGGAGGAGAAATGACAATTTCACTCCTCTTTAATGAGTTAAACGGTTAGTCTATGTTGTCTAGTAAATCTTTCACCATCCGTGTGGCCCAAAATATCTATTAGAAACACCCCACATGATTTGGCCAAACAGTTTTGGCTAACCATGCAAAAACCATGTGGTTATACTGGTTAAGCGGCACTAAACATACTCACAAGGTGCAATGTTTGGAAAATCATGTGCAGTCCATGCGACCACCATTGAAATTTTCTACAGAAATTATGCATGACCATGCACTACTCCATGTACTATTTAAAAGACTATGTAACCCATATTTTTTGTTGTAATATTTCTACTAAGGTTCCATAAGTTTTAAAAAAACATTTTTCCCTATCTATTTCTCTTGAAAATTGAGTTTCTAGAGCCTATTACTTCTGAAACTCATCCAAAATTTACGATAACTCTTCACCCTTAAAACTCTTCTAAAAACAACACTTTTAAGTTTTCTAACTCTTAGAATTACATTCTAACAATTGATTTATAATTCAAACCATCCACCAAATGAAAAGATTAAATTATCATGGATTTTTTAACCAAATCCAAAACATAGGATGTCACAGCCTCTACACCCTAGAACCAATCAACCTTGTCAGAAATTATGGTATTATGATAACATCACCCGGCCTACTTGGGTCCTAAAAATTCCACTGAAATAGTCATGTTGTGTTTTCCATTCCCAACTCACCTATAATTACTACACTAAACCTACAGTACTCATGATTCTAGAACTCAAGTAAACATTAAAAAATACAATTGACACATTGATATGACACAAATCAGAGATCATCATTCTAGAGAAATGATCACATCACTATCTCCTCCCATCATCCTCCCTATGGAATTCCCCATCGTGGGTTATATAATTTTTCATAGAAAACTCTGAGTCATGGTACCTCCAACATTGTAATTTTCCTATTTAATTATATAATTAGTACCCAAGTGATACACCCAGCTAGATTATTTGATAACAAAGAGGATAAAACTCTTAGTCCTCGATTCAATCTAATGGTGGAGCTCCCACATACCAATATTCACTGGTTGATCCATCTAGTCAATGAAAAACCGTGTCCATCATTTAAACTACACCCATCTCATCCCAACAGAATGCTAAACAATGTTCCTCACTTGACATCATTCTTCTAAACAATAATATGCACGTTGATCCACATTTGGATAATTACCTTAAAAATACTCTACCCCTATAGATGATATGTCACCAATTCCAAATCCTAAAACCTTTATTTGAAGTAAAACAGATATGGTTCCAAACATTCTGACAAAATTTCATACCCAAATTCCATTTTTGTCTCCTGATTGAACCATCTCCCATGTAAAATAATCATCATGCCAAAGCATCAAACCCAACAGTAATCTCGTTCCATCATCCACGGATTTTCATAAGCTACACTTATATACCACATCTAGATTTCACCAAAATATATAACTAAACATGTACCTTAAATTTACTAAGTATCACATCCCTGTATTTTTTCTATTATTCTAAGTTAATACCAATGTCAAAATATATTTCAAACAATTGGTCTCAAGGTCATGTGAGCCTTCTCACCTGAGAGTTACCCAGGAATATCCTATATCTCACTCCCCATATTAGGATCATACATTTCATCTCTTAAATGAAATGAAAACATACACTATATCCAATTCCCCATCCATCTTAAAATTTTGGATAGTCATGTAAAAGAACCATATCACACCAAAGAGATAAAGTAGAATCACCCAAAATTGATTCCCATTTTTTAAAAAAATTTACAATTAGTCTTCTAGAAATCAAACTCATTGAGGGCCATCGCCCTTAAAATATTTATTGGTGTATCACACACTAAGTGGTTTATTTTAAACTACTCCTTGAGAAAAATTATCAATGTTTCCTTTATCAGACCAACAAATATTGTTGTGTATATTAGTGCCCACGAGCTTGTACCCTAGTGGTACAGGCTTCTGCTTGGAATCCAAAAGACCCAGGATCAAATTCGGGCAAGGGATAATTTCCGAGGTATTGTAGCAGTACTTTAGTAGGGCACTGTAGCAGTACTATAGCTGCGGTGGAACTATAGCAGCAGTAGCACTATAACAGCGAAGGGCTGTAGTAGGATCTGTAGCGGTGGCTATACTGTAGCAGGTACTATAGCAGTGCGGGTACTATAGAATTACTATTCACTTAGGGTCCTTTGGGCCAAAAAATGGGATTTCTAGCCTTGTTTTCATGCCACATGGCCTTGGGCCTTCAGGCTTTGTAATGGGTCTCACAATCCATGTTTACTTAAAATACATTAATATATCTTATAATTACACCTGGAACTATATCTCTCGACCATGTATGTCTAACTCCAACCAAAGTTAACCATATCATGCCACCAGTTTATTTCTAAATTATTCCTCATCCTAGAAACATACTTTAAATTTATTAAAAATTCTAGGATTCCTTATCCTTAAGTATAACATTAGAAACTACCATCAAAATTTAAAAAGTTACACTATGAAAGTTGTGAAAACTAGGCTTATCATCCGCAATGGGTTTATTATCCCATACCACCATGTTCAAGACCTAACTCACACTTCCATCATTCATCCATAAAAATGGACAATTAATTATTCTATACTACATGTCCATTTTTATTAAGGTAAAATTTCCCTTGTAAATCCTCTTCATAATTTGGTGTCTTACAGGTTCCTTGATTTACTAAACAACTGCCCACCTCATAGTGTTATTTTTTAAAAGAAATCATAAAAGGTGAAACTTCTAGTTAATTTTTTTGGCAATGTGAAAATTATTACCCATTGAGGACAGTTACAATGTCTGGTACTCTAGGTAAGTCTTTATAAATATAGGCATCACCATGCCTATGACACAAAACCTGAGAACAAACCATGAATTAGTCTCAAACCGAGTATAAAACCAACCTTATTTAATTTAATGAAAACATATTCCAAAACCAAACACTTCCATAGGTTCTCTTTAACAGATCAAATCTATTGACATGCTAGGGTTTGAGTTAAAAGTTTGAATCCCTAGGTATCCCACCTAGTAGTAAGGTATCTCATATGAGATCGAGAACCCACTTAAGTTTATTTATTACATATCATCTAAAAAACATGGTTAAAATATTTTAGAATAGATTATACTAAGATAGGTAAGGGAGAATAGACCTACAAGGTTCAGAATCTATCATCATAATTATAAAGGCAACACCTACCAAACATCAGGATACTAGGCACTGATTATTACTGAGTATCTGAACAAGGGAAAAGACATTGAATGTTTGCAACACTAACATAATGAATAAAGGTATGAAACTCATTGTTATATGCATATGGAAATACACCATCGAGGTTCAACTTACCTGAAAAACACTCATCTACATGGGGTATTCCATTCATTATCTAAGGTCATATTCAGGACAATTGGCACTCCAACGACACATCAAAACTAATCCTTTCAAACCATTTAGAATTTATTTATGTTTCTTAAGGAGATGCCTCCACAGGATAATCCCTTATTTACTATATGGCATCGATCATTAAAACTAGAGTCATGCCTAAAATAGAACTAGGATCTACCACCTATATTTTGGGTTTATGAAACAAAAAAACATGGTATAAACAAGACCTATGGAAAATGATCACTCACCAACTCATGATAACTCAAATAAAATATACAGCTAAACCTTACATGAGAGTTTAAGCTATAAACACATATACAAGATTTGACTTTACTAAATTCAAATAATTATTCGAATTCAAAATTGGAAGTAGCTTATATATAAAGGTTATGAAGTACTATTTTGAAGAACAAAGATAAAATGAAAATAATTTTATAGATTCCATAAATAATTAGAGAATGTCTCCAAATTTCCTATTTAAATCATCAATTAATATGTCCATAAGTTTTTTTACAATGGGTCCCAATTAAAAAATTCAATTTTCAATCAATAAAGGAAAATAATCATTAGTTTGTACTTGAAACTTTAATGAACTATAAGCTCATAATAATAAAGGTAAAAATCAGATAATGTATCTTTTATCAATTAATGGAATGTGTTAAGTAAGATTCAACCATACGTTTATATGAAACACCACATAAGCATCTACAAACAATATAAATAACCATCCCATTAACATAAATATACCCCCAATGGGGTTATGTTTTAAGGCATATAAGGAATATGGAAACCTTTTATTGTCTCATCATGTCAATATAAGTTCTATTATCTAGGAAATAAATCCCAATATATATAGTTAATGATATATAAGATACAATTTGTAACCCATTTAATTGAAACCTATATGATTTTATATTGTTGAAATTTTAAAACAACCTTAATGGGTTTTTCTCATAATCAACACACCCGAACTTGAATACTTTGATCCAGTTTATAATTCAGGAATTTACCCATATGGGTCATCATTCTCAAATAATAGAGGTATAAAACTTCCTAAAGGAAAACCATTTCTCTGAAAATATCAATTCAATATATATAAGCATCATTGTCAAATTAGTTGAATATTAATTCCCAAATTATAAAAGTAATTTCCTTTATAATTTATAATTGGAAATCATATAACTAAAATTAGGTTTTAATTTTTGGTATCAAAATATAATAATCCACATACAGTGGTTTAATTACATGGTTCACCATTATCATGTTTTTAAATTCCTATTCACTTTGAAAATTGGACCATTGGTCTCCATTTAATTGAAACTATGGTACTTCATTGGATTTCATAATATTTCAAGTCTATAAAATTTAGTTTGACTCTATAGGTCACTATCTCAAATTTATATAGCATGCATAAAATTTATAAATTGAAATATTGGATCCCATTTAATCACAACCACAAATGTTTCAACCCATTTGATCAATGGTTTATCACTCAAACATATTATAATTGGTTGGTTAAATATAATTTCACCATCAATATATATAGTAAAACCATTTAGGTTGATATTAATAATAATTACCTAGTAGATATTGAAATTTAAGGACGCAAGATACAAATGAGTAATAATATACAAGAAAACCGGATAGTAATCATGGTCAGGTATCTCATAATCTGGGATTATAAGTATGCATGTTATATAGTCACCTAATAATGTATATGAATAATATTTTTACAAATCACACAAGAATAGTATAAAATGTATCTTGCCTAAATATATCTACAATGAAATCTACCAAGTATCGAATATTCATGGCATATGAATCTCTATGTTCTGATAAAGAAGCATGAACACACACCTAATATCTTTTTATATGGTCTAATATGTAAATATAATAATTAATAAGTCAATAACTACTAGAAGTAAACAATTCACCTATAGTGCGATAAAAATAACTCAACTATAGAACAATAGTCACATCCCAGGAAACTTCATCATTCCCTCATGTGTAGGTTGGTCGGAACCAGAAATGATCCATTTACAAAGTTTGAAAACATTCCTATTCCCCTTTCTACATTCCCAAATTATAAGGAAAAAAGGAAAATAAATCTATAATACCACTTGTTACACCTTGACCTAGGATCCACATAGAATGGTAACCAGAGCTCTTTATCCACTGGGCCTCAAGCATGCCTCCCCATGTGATAGATGCTTCCAACTATCAGTGAGGGTACAAATGAGGTACAATAGAGAGAATATAAACTCTGGATTGTTAATTATGGTAAAAAACTAGTACAGATACATAAGTAGTGATGATAGATAAACAGATGAGCAGTAGAAGATAATAATAATAATAAATTACAATTTTTAATCAAATGAATAAACAACCATGCACAAAAATGCTACAATTCACAATTAATAAATAATAAAATAGAATAAAAACATGTTTGCAGACATAAAATATAATACAGAAGCTCATAATAATAAGGGAAAATAATAAATAAAAGACATTGTAGTCATCTCCAATAGCACCATAAGTAGTATCTTTTTCCTCATCTCCCTTACTCTATCCTATCCCAAAAGGATAACAACATGCAAGAACAAACAGTGATCATGAACCTACAAGCATAAAGACTCTCTGGGTACCCATCAGGTGCTCAAAAAGGGTGTGAGATATAATTATTAGGCCACCATTAATAATGTTTATAAAAAATATAGTCTATTTATATATGTTGTATCAATGTGCAGATATAATAGGAATAAAGTAATAAGGATAAATGACACAATATAGTCTATAAGAACATCAAATAACAAGTAGTCTATAAATGATGAAAGATAGTATAAAATTTTAAATTATTAGCAACAAAATATTCAAGATAATAATGTATAAGACCAATCTGGGCCAAGACCCTGAGATATTTACCAAGTAATCCATTTTGATTCCATGAAGATCAACTGTAGAAAACACAACGAATTATAACCTATATGCATCAGGACCCACATCCATTGACCAGGTCACGCTCTTTGAGTCCATAAAGATTGTCTATAGATTATTTGGTAGAGAATTTTGTGGATTACAAGGATTGTTTCCAAGGATACCAAATCAATTTGGATCTAAGGATACAATTCAAAGAACCAAATGCAATATATATATATAATAGGGTTATCTATACCACATTCTGTTACATCTCCCCAATACCGTGCTATAAAATCCATTTCAACATATTTAATATAATGATATAGGGTACCATGTTATCTTATTTGACCATATAAATTTAATTTATCAAATTGTATTCTTAATTTAATTCACATGTAAGATATGAGAAGGAGGGTCATGTAAATTTCTATAGAGATTCATTAAATAACTGTATAATTTTAATAATTCAAGGAAATGTATTTTTCACTGAATAATTATCATATAATATATTTCATTATTCCATTAATTTATAAATGAAAATGTTCTAGACAAGGTAATCAACATTTTATATTTCATTTAATTGTATTAGGATCCCTTTAATAAGAGGTGATATCAACTCACCCAATGGGTGGAGAAAACGTAATCCATGAATTAAACACACCTCAAGGGTGGTTTAGGTTGAGGTTACACACTCCAAACATTAACATGGGTTTTATAAAATGTTTAGATAATAGTTTAATGATTCATTGTTTAAGGTCTATTAAATTATAGAGAAACACCATGAAAATCTTCCATGCAGAGCAATGGCGCAACCAATAAAACACCCAAACATTTAGTGAAGGCTTATACAACACTGAATTCATTCTTAGGATTGGTCACTCATCCAATACAAGTCTTGGATTCTATCCATAATCATATAAATCATAATAATAGACAAATAATGTGAAAAATGATAAATTATCTTTCGCTGATTCGGAATTTCATATGGAGAGAAAAAGTGAAATATAAAGAAAGTATAATCAAGAGCTTATTAATACGCTTTCAGTTCACCTTATGGAGTTTTATTTGGATCTAGAGAGAGGAATCCACATATAATCCTCAAAAAAGAAGATATTGGTTCTCAAGTTGCCTAGTAATGGGATAAATGAGGGATAAAGTGGAGGAACAAAATGACATAAGTATAGATTTGAAAAATGGTCATTACACACCTTTTTAATGAAGTTCACAATTAGTTCTCTTGATTTGGATAACAATGTACCAAATATACTTCCCATACAATCCAAGATAAACACCCTAAATGGTTTAGTTTCATAGTTTTGCTTAACTTAGCATCAATCGTGTGATGCTACTGGTTAATAACCAAGTTCTCGAGGAGCACGGTTTGGAAAATTATGCGCAACCCATGCACCCAAGTCTGTAATTTAGTAATGAAATTAACGAAAATCATGTGAAACTCCATGCACATTCAAATAGACCATTAGAACCCTCTTAAAAGTACACACATTTTCTCTTGATGGGGATCATGGATTAAACAAATCATAAACTCAGTCTGTATCTCTTGGAAAGTGATTCCTCAGAGCTCAATGCTCTTGAAACTCATCCAAACTACTGGAAAAAATTTTATCTTTAAACCACATACAAAGATAAAACTTTTCTGAATTATATCTAGATATGCCTAGGATTTTCATACATAGATATTATAAATTTTTATATGAACATTAATGATATTATATAAACACATTTTTTGGGATAATGAACAAATGGTGCCTTTAGAAACAAGAAAACGTAAAAAATTGGTTCATATGTTAACTACACAATCTCCAAATATTTTATTCACTTCCGTCAACCATTATAGAAATATAATATGTAATAAATTTATTAATAACCATTGGATTGGAAATATAAAAAACGGTGATCGTAGATCATCAGTAGGGGTAAATAAGGGAGATTGGTAACCATAACATGAACGTAAGGTTATGAGAAAATGATCATCACATTTGAAAACCATAACCTATATATAAAATATTATTATCCTTAATCATGACATAGATATTAATAGTTTATAAGTCATAGATCATAAGGAAATCAAATAACATGATCAATTGGAGAATAAAATTCGCATAAGACATGGAATTGTGGCATACACATAAGTATAGAAAATAATTTATATAGTAGTCTAGGTTTGCTACCAAGGATGTCATGGTATAATGGATTCACTCCCCAAATCATCATAGTAATAAAGGTTCACTCCCAAGAGCGTCATAGTAGACAATGTCCCTCACTAAATGAGGTCCACTCCCCCATTCCATTATTGTATATCTCATAAGATATATGTCATTAGACAATGAATTGGAGAGAGATATAGGTCCCACCCATCACATAATAAAAATAATATATATTTGTTCTAAAAGTTCAAAAAAATAATCATAACATAAGACATTAATTGATATGGGTTTCATAAACATTTCATGATAACATAACTTGTGTAAAATATATAGGTTTCATAATCATTCCATCAATTCATCAAATAAAAACCCATGAAAATAAGTGCATTTCATAAGAATTTACTCATGGTATAAAACATGGAAGGTAAATAGGCTTCATAAAAATATTTTCCTCATAAAATAATTCATAGAAATAATAAAAATGGTATCCTTATCATATACCTAGTAAGTAATATGTTACATCAATCAATTTCATATTATATGGAAAATGATTTTGAAAGATCATTTAAATTCTTTATTAAGGAAAATATAATTTCCTTTTAAATAAATATTTTATACTAAAAATTAATAAAAAAGTTTGGAAAAAATTCCCTTCGAAAATAAACTTTGAAACATTTAAAGTAGGCCTTAAAAAATTGACTGATCATGAATTCAGAAAATATTGATCATGTCGTACATGTCAAAATACATATTCATTTCTCGTTTTAGATAACATCTAAAGGGGTGTTGTTTGGATAAATTCATGAAGATTCTTTTAAAAAAATAACAAAATCAAAAATGGTAAAAAATTTATTCAATAAATCTTTTTTATAATTTAATAAAAAGATTTAGAAAATATGGTTTTTGAAGAAAAATGGTTTTTGTACAAAGTTAATAAAATAAAGTTAATTTTTTTAAAAAAATAATTTTAACCGATTGTGTATATAAAGAGAGGAAACAAATGGGAAAAATTTATTGTCAAAAAATAACCATAAGATAATAAAATTCATGAATTTTGTGGGATATAGATTGTAAGACTGTATTATCGAAAAGATAACCATAAATAATCTTGATAAAAGATGACATTGTATCAACAAACACTTACCACTATGGTATCTTTTGAACTGTGAACCCCTTGAAAGAGAGATCCAAAAATATATGTGTAAATACTAATAATTTTTAGGAAAAATATATTGAAATAAATTCCTGGATATTATATTAACCACATAAAGGAAACCTGTGGTGAATATGGTATGTGTCTCATCGAAAGTAAAATTAAGATATAAATCTCTTACCTTAAGTCTTGACTTCATTCATAAACATTAAAACCTCATGTATAATAAATATTAGTATTTTATAAATATATTAAAAACACATAATTATATATATGAGATCATATATGATTTACTTATTACCTTTTATTTCCTGTTTATTTACAATTCTATATTAAAGACACATTTGAGGAAATAATTTCTTAGTATTTCAAGTATGTTTTTATTTTTTATTTTTTTCCATCATAATTTGATCATGGTTAAATCATAAAAAAAAATTTAAGCCTTATATAAATATTATATATTCATTATATATATTTTTATAGCAATCCATAAGAGTTAGATTTTAAAAATTAAAATACACCATTCACAGAGACGGTAGGTCGTACATTAGCATGATTGTAGTTTCCATTTTCTCAAACAATTGAAATAAAGAAAGGTAAGTAATATATTAACATTAAATAATATTTCATATGTTATATATATCAAATATTTTGACTATACACATCCTTATTACCTTATGTTTAATGGGTAAACGAATCACATCACTTAGCGAGGCAGTAGTCTATCGTACACACAATGAAGTTAACATATTCCCAAACAATATAAAGTATGAAAAAATATGTTATATATTAATTATGTAAGTAAAATAATAACACAAATATAATATATAAAAATTTATTGTATCATTATAACCATCTGGGATAGGAGGTGATGGAAAACGAATGACATCAATTTGTGCGGTGATAGTTCATCATACACATGAATGATGATTTTCTATCCTATTTGATAGAATAGAAGATGTTTTTAGGTCATTACCTTAACATAATAACATTTCATTATATATAAGATAATAGTTTTGTTATATAAATATTTTTTAATAATAATTTATGGAGTTGGGTGAATAAATAAAATAAAATGTTCGGTTAGGGGTGTTTCCTCTTCTTTGGAAAACTTCATTTAGTTTACACCAAATGGATTAGAAGACTAGATTTATGAACAAAATAAGGATTAAATGATGGGAGGATAGAAGTGGGGAAGTTATTCGGGTAGGTATTTGATGAACCAGATTTTTTTGTATCTTTGAAGATGAGAGGAGATGGGGTGGCCTTTTACAAGTCAGGTGAGTGGAAAAAATTTGTTATTTTTTAAAAGAAAAAGGTATACCAGTATATTTCATATGAAAAAAGGATAAAAATGGACCATTATCAAAAATAAGACAAGATAATGTCTAAATATTAAAATAAAATTTGTTTTAGAAATGTTTGGGGACATTTTTAACCATTATCTTTTTAGTTTATTCAAAATATGGAATCTATTTTTCTTAATCCAATTAACATATGTGAAGTGAATTTGAAACTAAACTCAAGGTAAAAACTAGAAATTCATTTTCGAAAGAAACATTTTTCAAAGATTAAATGTTTTTATATCAAAATTCAATTTGAAAATGTTTAAAATTACTTAAATTGGATTATTTTATTTATAATTTAAATAATTAAAATTAAAAATAAATTTAAAATATAAAATAAACATTATAAATTCTTTAAATTTAAAAACATTTTTCAATAAAAAGAGTATTAATTTTCAAGACTCATAAAAATGGTTATATTTTTAGAAAAATCGCAAAAATTAACCCTATGATAATTTTGACATTATAATTTTTAAAATTATTTTTTTTAATAGAATTAAATTTATTAAATTTTCAAAATATATATTTTTGATTGTTAAAAAGAAGAAATGAAAAACATTTATTCACAGAAAATAGTATTTTTAAAATATATAAATAATTTACCAAAAAGTAAGGATCTTTTATCAATTTTATTTATATAAAACCATTATACTTAATATTTAAATTTTTTTATTCCTATTTATGCCACCAATTTTAATTTCAAGAAAGTAATGGTCTTATTTACTTAAATATATTAATATTTTATCAATGTTCATTAAAACCCAGTGTTGCATGTAATGTATGGTATACTATAAATTTTATTTATTTAAAAATAATATTTCCAAAAAACAATGGTTGTTATATTTTACCCCCTTTAAAATGAATTTCTCAAATTAAATGTCATCCCTTATATAAAATCAAATGAGGATAAATATGCCTCATTATTTTATTAGGTTCTCATTAAGATTCTTTAATATACTGGTTTCAGCAAACAAAATTAACTAGAACAGTGGGGTTATTTTTCATAACATTCTCTCTATGATCGAGAATCTCCACTTGAAGATCCACATAATAAAGTCCATTCTCAAGTAGTAAAACCTCTAAGTTATGTACATGTGATGGGTCATGTATGTAATTCATCGGGAGAGATACATAGAACACATTGTGGACTTGCGAGAGGATTCATGGAACCGCCATCTAAAAGGATACCATCCTAAAATGATCTATAATTTAAAACTAACCAATTTACCTAGGTGTAAATTTTAAAATATTCCTAAATGTCATTACTTTCATCCATATACAAATTCACAGAAATACCTTATCACCAACTTCAAATTCTAGATTACATCGGTGATTATAAGCATTACATTTCTTTCGCCTCTGAGATTTATTGATGACTTTTTAATAGATCTAACATTCTCTACTATTTATTATTCTATAATAGATCCTAATATATTTATATTTCAATATTAATTATCAATAATTATATCTTTACACTTATTTATATATAGGGATTCATGAGGCACCATATGTATACTCGAGTGAAGGATTTTTTTTGTATGAAAAATAAACTATACGAAGGTGTTGATCCTAACCACATTTGAAATCCATATAAAAAAATCTCAGTATATCATCTAGGATTTGAATTATTCTCTAAGACTGACCATATATTTGAGGTTTATATGTAGTATTCAAATTTAGTATTGTATCCACATCTTTTTTAAGACATCTATATAACTTAGAGTTAAATCTCTGATCCCGATCAAGAATAATGGAATGTGGTCCTCGTAGACACCTTAACTCTTCCTAAATATTTATTATAGAAATATGATCAAGATATAATTTTTCCCTAAATGTAATTAAGTCTGTTTAATTTGTAATGTGATCAACTAAAATCCATATATAATTATTACCTTTAGTCATTCTGCGTAGTCCTATGACAAAATCTATGGTGTTATTTTCTCATTTCCATTGTAGTAAAGGTAATGGATGTAACATCCCCTTTGAGATTGTTTATTTGTCTTTAACTTGATGAAATAACAAGAACTAAGATGAAAACTCTTTAATATATTTTTTTTATTTAATCCCCCCATAAATACCACTTTAAATATCTATACATATTTATAAATATAGGATTAGTATATAATGAAGAAATATGAAATTACTCTAATAAATCATTCAAATATAGTTTTCATAGAACATATACATGGTTCCTAAGAATTATCATTCCATAGTGAGAATGTTTAAACTCAGGAAAATTTCAAAACTTATTTTTTATCTCTCTATCTTAATTATGTTTCTTTTTAATATTTACTTTCATAGATGTTTTAACATTGAATTAATAAAACCAGTATTTCTCCTCTACCTTTTAGATTTACATTTCTATTCTCTATAAATCAATAAATAATGGATATTTTTTCATCCTCATCATGGATAAGCTAGCATGACCATTTCAACTTAATGAATCAGCCACCTCGTTAGCTATTCTAGGGTGGTATTTCATTGAGCACTCATAATCATTAATCTTCTATAACTATCTTCTTTGGAACATATTTAACTCCTTATATGGGAATATATAATTTAATCTTTTATTATTGGTATATATATTAAAATTTTCATTATATATATGACACCTCTATATATCTAATGAAAAATTACCACAATTATCGCCAAATCATGAGTTGTTTAATTATACTCATGAATATGAAATTGTCATGATGCATAAGATATAAGCATTCAATTATACATAATAACACATCACATTCCCTTATTATATGAATCATTTTAGATTAAAAACCCTTCTCCACAAAAGGGTAATGTAAGAATATGTGAACTGAATAATATTCTCTTTAGTTCTATAAAATTGTTCCCACGCTCATCTTTCAAGAGGATATTATCTCCCCCACAAGTTAATATTAGGAATTTATTATATTTTCTTGATAAATTCACCAAAAATCATTAATAATATCCTAATAAACCAATAATACTACATTTCTCAGTCATTATGGTTTGTCTAGGCCATCATTAAACGACCTCTATATTTGATGGATCTATTGATATACCCTCTTTTGAGATTATATGAACCAAAAAAGAAACCTTTTTCATCCAAAATTCACCATTTATATGTTTTTCATATATTTTCCCCTTCATTAGGTTCTTTTGTAAAAGTCTCAAATGATCTTCATTGTCTTCTATACTCATTTAATGGATAAGAATATCATCTATAAAGAGTACCAAAAACTAATAATTGTAATCTATAAAGACACGATTTAGTAAATCCATAAAGACAAGGGGTATTTGTAATATTTAATGTCATAAAAATATACTCATAGTTTTTATAGATTTTATGGATTATATTCTTAGTTATATATCCCTTATCGACCATTAATTGATGATATCTATAATAAAGCTCAATCATTGAAAAGTTTTGAGCTCTGCGCAGTTGATCAAGTAGGGTATCAATTGTAGGTTGAGGATACTTATTCTTAATCATGAACTTGTTTTACTTACTACAATCAATTAAAAGTACCATTAATCCATATTTATTTGTTAAGAAAAGAATATATCTACCCTAAGGTGACACACATTAATGAATGAATCCATTTTCATGGTTCTACTGGGGTTTCTTCTTCAATCCATAAAACTCAATCTAGTACATTTGATAGGGAGTCTTTAAAATATGCATGGAACTAAGTATTAGTTCTATAGAGAACCCAACTTCACGTTTTAGTGTAGTTCTAGGAAACTCATTTGAAAAGGCATTAAAAACTCCCATATAATAGTAATGTCATTGATGTTGAATTTTTCCCCATCCGTCTAAGATAAATTCCCATCTTGATTTCGAATCAATACCCGTAAATTAGATTTGATTTCCATTAGAATTTTATATTTATCATTGCACTAATATTTGATCCTAGTTTAGTTTTTATTATCGAACATCACTTCCCTTACATGGAAATTAATGTTGTATTTATATAGATAAATTCAATACATTCCTAAGATAGCCTCAAATTCAACTAGAGGAAGAATGAATATATTTTCTGGAAGCACATTCCTACAAAAATCAACTAGAGATGAATCATATAATTTAGATGTAGGCATCGTACCATTAGTGTTTTTCACCAAAAATATCATGACTAATCATTTCGGTGGAAGCTTGATACCCTTAAAAAAAAATTAGATATTAATAAATCGGTATAACCAAAATAAAATAATACATTATTATTTATATATTGGATGGTAAGTGTGACTTTTAGAAAATTGTCATCATACACCTCATTAGAAATAGTGATCACATAATATTTCCCCTTGTATCTTGAATTAAGAGGCTTTTAACATCAATAATCATTATTAACTTTTATATTTGGTTAATGGTTAGAATAATTCTCATAATCCTTGAATTTCAAACACTAGAGTGTGATTGGTCTATTCTATGAAGCTATCTGTATTTTTCATCATTAGATAACTTCTTCCTATCAGTTCAATAATGATTGTTTGATGAACTTCCCTTCAAAAATTAAAACATTTACTAGTACTCTTAAGACAACTTCCTCCATTTTTCTTTGAAAACTTTGAATATAATGGAAATATAATCTCCTTCTCTCCCTAGATTTTATATTTTCCTTTGAATTAAAATTTTCACATATTATCCAAACCAGGAAATTGAATCCTAAATCCGACATATATTTCCACCTTGAAAACAAATATAATAATATATTCATAGCTATTTAATTATTTAATGGATAATTCCCTTTAAATACTTCATCTTTATCCACTAAATAATTGAAAAACCTTACTTTTAAGTTAGATGATAATACTAAAATCATACCTTGAAATTATTGTAAAATATTCTTTATAGGTACTAGTAGATTAATCATCCTTTTTCTTTAGCTTAAGGAAAATATTCGGTATATTCAAACGAAGAATAAGAATAAATTAATTATTGACCAATAAGTTCTTGAACTCATACCAATACATGGAGTCAATTTCATCATTTTCTCTTGTATTCTTGATGACATCTCACTATTGATCTGCTTCACCTTAAAAATTATAGATAGCCAAAATTAATTTCTCATTTTTCAAACACTACATAATTGAAAATATATATTCAGTGGTACAAATAAATTTATCGAAAACTAGGATATATGTGGATCCATTGAAGTTAAGTGAGTGTTTCATCGTTAAGGACACAACATAACATTCTTCTCTCCTATTATCATTCGTAATTTCAATGGGATTAAAATATTTATAAAGATAACTGATCATAAAAATGATATTTTCATTTAAAATCATATAATGTTTTGATTCATAAGAGGAACAAAATTTCATTATTCATCACATTCAACATCAACACGGTTACTTTAGGTTCCATGCCTTGACTAAAACTAAAAAAAAAGTTTATGAAATTATAATAATAATGGGAAAGAAAAAAACTTGAATAATAACTTATAGTACATCTAAATAATGACACATTCCTTTTAATATAGGATGTCATAGGAAAATCCTAGTTCATTCATAGTTATCATATATTTAAATACTTCATGATAGTTCATAAAGATTTTGTCAATTTCCAATGCATATCCATTGGGTGTGTCAAACCATATGTGAAATAAGGCCCTTTTTCATTCACTACATGATGATCAAATATATATCAATGCAAACTTTTTGAGTTATTACCCCTATGCACCTATGTTCTAGAGCCACATCCACTTGTATTATCCTAACATAGATGTAATTTATAGGAAACCTCTTGGACTATCCATTACCAAAATTCATTAACATTTTTATATACTTTGTATCATCCTTATAATTATCCATAGACATGTCCTTAGGTATCTCACTAATGTGTTATCATCCTAGTTTTGAAAGGTTAACTAAACCTATTCTCAGATACCAACTATAGTGACCCAGGATTTTCCTACATAGATATTATATCTTTTCATATGAATATTCATCACATTATACAAACATATTCCTAGGGACCACAAATATATAATGCCTTTAAAAACATGGAAAAATAAACAATTGGTTCATATGTGAACTATGTAATGTCCCACTATGTTCTTCAAAACTATCACCCTTCTTATATATATCATACATGGTAAATTTATTCATAACTATGGAAAATGAATCATAATAAATAGTTAGATCAAGCACTTAGTAAGGGTAAAAAAATGAGATATATATTCATAACATGAGAATAAAACTACAAGAACATGAGAATAAATTTTGAAAACCATACCCTTCATATAAAAGATCATAATATTATGTCATGGAATAAATACTGGTAGTCCATAAGACATTGATCATAATAAAATAAAATAATGTGATCCATGAGAGAATAAAATTGGAATATGACTATTAATTGCAGCATAAACATAAGAATATAAAATAATTTTTTTATTAGTCAAGTCTCACTACTAAGGCTATAATAGAGGAATTATTTCACTCCCCAAAGCTTTTTAGTATTCTGGGTTCAGTTCCATGACCATCATACTAGAAAAATTCCCCTACTGAACTCAGTTTGCTCCACATTTTTTCCATGTATATCTCATAATATTTAAATGTTTAACCAATGAATTTGGGGGTATATAGAGGTACCACTCATCAAATATTAAAAATCATACATATATGTTTCATAATATCATAAAAAATTAATTATATAATATCCCATGAACTAAAATGGTTTTAAAAACATTTCATTGTATCATAAGATGTGGAAAAGTGACAAGTTTTATAATCATTTTCTCAATTCACCATAGGATAACCCATGAGAAGAACCATGTTTCAAAAGAATTTCCTCATGGTATAACCCATGGATGAGAAATTTTTTTTATAAACATCATGAAATCATAAAAACCCATTCAATGAAATAATAAAAACAGTATTCTATCATAATATCATTATTAAGTCATTTCAAAAATCAAAGGATGTCATCTTATATGGAAAATTATTTAGAAATATCATTTAAAACATTTATTAAGTAAAATATTCTTTATTTGAAAATAGCTATATATAACTAAAAAATCATAAAATTTTTTGTAAATACTTTTCAATGAAAAAAACTTTGAAACTCTTAAAAGAATATTTTAAACATGGAGTGGTCATGATAGAGGAGAATATTGTTCATTCTATGCATATTAAAACAACAATTCCTTTCAAATTTTTGGAAAAATTTAAATGAGAAGTGTTTGGAGAATGACATGAAGATTACTTTAAAAAAATTACATAATCTTACATTGTTAGAAATTTCTTTAATGAATTGTTTCTAAAATTTTATAATCATTTTTAAAAAATATTTTTAAAACCTGGCTTTGTAAAAAATTAGGTTTTCGACTAAAGATATAAATAAAGAGAATTTTTTATAATCTTTTTATTGAACTATTGAGTACAAAAAATAAGGGAAAATAGTGGGAAACCATGTGCTCTCATGAAATAAATTGAAGAGAAAAAAATTAATTTTTTTATTTAGAAATGGGTCACAAGACCTTATCATCAAAAACATAACCACAAACAATCCCGATAAATGATGATATTTTATTATAAAAAACATAAAACTTTGGTAAATTTTGATAATTAAACCCCATGAAAAAGATATCCCAAAATGGATATATAATTCACAATAATTATTATAATCATCATCATAAAATACATTAATATTTATTGTATACACCATATAAAAGAATCGTGGGTTGAATATGTCATGTGTCTCACAATAGGTAAAAGTGAGACAGAAATCTCTTCTAATAAGTATCGAATTCCATAATGCGCGTTAAAAACTCATTCATAATAAATATAAATTTATTTTAGATTTTTTAAATAATAATATTTATATAGATATATATATCATATCATATATTATTTACATATGACATTTTATTAATTATATATTAATAATTCCATGTTAAAGTTGTGTTTCGGGCAATGATAGCTTCATTTTTTTGTCTGTTTTTATTTATTATTTTTGGTCATGTTTCTTTAATAATTTTTCCCACATATATATAATTTTATCTATGATATAAATATTATATATTTTTATTATATATGTTTCTTGAGTGTTATGTAAGAGTTAGAGTTTGATAATTAAGTACACCATTTATGGAGACGGTCGATCATACGTAAGCATGAAAAATATTTCCATTTTCTAAAATGATTGAAATAAATAAAGTTAAGTAATATATTAAAATTATAGAGAAATTTTTATTTCATATATATCATATATTTCCATTAAAACCATCCTTATTACTATTCATGTAAAGCATAAAGGAATTATATCACTTCGTGATGCAGTAGTCTGTCGTAAACAAAAGTGATTTATCATATTCATACATAATCGAAAGTATGAAGTTTTATGTGATATAAAAATTCCAAAGGTATAGTAATATAATAAATATAATATATAAAAATATAATCTATTATTATAATAATTCATTATAGGTGGTTATTGAAAATGAATAAAATCAATTTGTGAGGTGGTGGTCTATCATACACACGATTGATGATTCTATATCCCATTTGATTGAAGAGGTGATGGTTGTAGGTAATTCCCTTAATATAAAAACATATATTTATTTTTAAGATAAAATGGTTATTAATTTATCACGGTTTAAAAATAATTTAATTATTTGGAGGAAAAAATAAAATAAAATTATTGGTTAGGTGTTTAACCTCTTCTTCAGACACCTTTTGTTGGCACCAAAACACTTCTTAGATTGTATTTATAGAAATAATAATTCATATATGATGGGAGTATGGAATTAATTATGTTATTTGGTAAGGTATTAGATGAACTAAAGGGTTTTGGAAGTGTAAAGTGGAGAGGATAAGGGTGGACTTTTATTAGAGAGGTGAATAACACACTTTTAATTTTTGAAAAGAAAAATGTGTACCCACATATTTTACGGGAAACATGGCACCAAAATGCGCCATTATAGATCCTGAGATATTATAAGGTATATATATGGAAATAAAATATTTATTTGATTAGTTTTAGGATATTTTGGACCATAATATTTATTGTTTAACATCCCCCAGGTAAATCAATTTTTACCATAAACAAGGAAAATAAATTTTACTCGTTTTACTATTTATTATGGTAAAAAATTAAGTTGAAATTATTAGAGAATATAAGTTATTATTACTCAAACTATTGATTCCATTTATCAAATTCCACTCACATAAGTGTAAATTATTAATTTAAAATTAAACCTATAGACGCGACGACAAAGTGGTTTTCCAAAGAAAAAATATTTACAAGTTTGACAAGATTTTATATCAAAATTCAATATTAAAATGATTAAAATGAACTAAATTAGATTAATTAATATATAATTAAACTAATTTTACTTTTAATTACATTTTAAAAAATAAATAACCAAATAAATTCATTAAATGAAATGGAATTTATTAATAAAACCCAAAATGTTTCCGTATTTAGTGAAAAATTCATCTCCACAAAAAATCCCAAAAATTACAAAAAATGTAATTTGAAAATGTAGATTTAAAAAATGGAATTTATTTTTCCAAATTAATTTTCTAAAATTAAAAATATTTTGTTTTATTATTTATCACGAAAACAAGTAAAAAAATTTTGAAAATGTTATTTTGAAACTTATAAATAATTTTACTAAAATTAAGTATATTTTTTAAAATATTCTTACTTTATATACAATTATTACATATAATATTTGAAATTTAACTATTTCTATTCATTCCTTAAATCTTAACAGTAAGTTAATGATGGTATTATTTAAATAATAATATTAATATTTAGACATGGTTCGTTAAAACTCGGTGTTGAATATCATGCGAGCAATCTAAAAAAAATAATTTATTAAAAAAAATAATTAATTATTCATAAAATTGTTGGGTGTTATACTAATTAATATATTTATAAAAATGAATATTGATTTAAAATTTGGCATGTCTAATAATCAATAAGGTTAAATCATTGTTATTATGGGAGGTTAGATAATATTATTAAGGAAAATTATCATGGTAAATTTATAGTTTTATTAATTAAATATTACTAGGTCAATATTAATTTTGATATAAATAATGATTAATTATAATTTACTTATCTAAATTTGTCTCAGTTGATTGATACTATTGAGCTATAAAAACTAGAACTATATATTTTGAATCTTAAAGAAAAAATGATTTATTACATTGATAATATAGTGGATGAAGGGTAGAGTGTTATTGTCCACATGAAATTGATAGTCATGTGTGATATAGATGATTAAGGTGAAATAATTTGTAAAATAAAATTCTTTATAAATAAATATATTGAAAAAAATCTTGTGTGGTAGATTAAAGAGGGAGTAGAATAATAAAATGAAGAAGTTAAACTAATGTTAACAATAGAACCTAATAAAAATATGTAAACCCAGAATATAGTATGTATATTTTTTATAATAATTAATTTGAGGAATGTTTTTTATTTTCAATTTAACAAGGTCAATATTATATATGGTATTTATATTTTTTATATATTTTTTCCATTCCATGTTAGAAGAGCTTTAGTGATATCACCAGATCTACATTACAGGAATCTCATTCTTGGAATATTATTTGTTTAATTATCAAATAAAGGTACTATCATTAATATATATTCAATATGATTAAATTAAAAAAATTACTAAATACTTTAATACTCTAATTCATTTTAGGTGTTTATTTGTAGATGATTTTCTATTTGGATGTTCCCGAAGCAATTTCAAGTCCAATAAAATTAAAATATTTAGGTAAAATGGAATGATGTTGTGTAGATATTCTGGAGTGAATTCAATAACACATCTATGTTTGTTTAAAAGTGGTATAAATTTATTGGGTATTGTGTTTTAGAGGATGGACAGTGTAATTTCTAAAAAAATAAAAACACTCATAGGGTGATCCAGATTAGTAAATTTTATAAATTTACACAAAAATTATTCCTTTTAGCAGTGAATGTTTATTCAATAAATATTGAAATGGATTATAAAATTATTTGTTATTTTCCATTGTAGATTTATTTATGTTATTGAAAAGAAAATATAGAAATAGAATTTCATTAAAATTATTCATGTATGTAAATATAAATTATTCTTTAATTTATTAATATTAAATCATTTTACCATGGTATGCTGAAACTCTCTCATATAGGGTGGAAGAAAGGATTTCAGAATAAGGTAATGTAATTTCATTGATTATATTTTTGAGAGTATCTATTAGTAAGTATGGTCCCCATTATTGTTGGAATAGTTTTTAGGGTTAGAATCTAGAGTGTGATATAAATTAATTCAAGTTCTAATTATTAGATCCTTATGATGGGTTGAATTGATTGGTGAGTCTCCTGCATCATATAGTGGCTTGTCAGATTTTATGGTTATGATCATTAATAATTATGATGAATTATTCAACCATTACTGATATTCATTTCTATTTAAATCATATATAGTTTTAATTTTACATCATTTATTATTCATTATATGTGGTCATTACAGATGTATGGTTAACTACTTTAAATATAGGCCCTAAAAGAAGAATGTTGGGATTGTGATGATGTGCAGCTACATAAATGAGAAATGGAGAGTGGGAGATGTTGATCTTTGTAGAATATATGTTCCTAGACTAATTAAATTTTTACATTATATTAAACCTGAAATTTTATACACTATAAAGTAATCTTATGCTGTATAAAATGTAAATTTTTTTTTTGTGTATGGAAATTATTTATTTTTTATTTTTGGAAAATATTCAAATTCATACTATGTGTAGGTTTTTTATGGGTTGGACTGAAATGGGATTTTTTCCGTTATTTCATGTTTCACTATGTCTTTAAATACCTATAGTTTATTATCAGTTCTTTTAACCATCATAAATACATTATAAACATTTAAAACTGCAACTAAATATATTTTTCAGATAAATCAATGATAAATACTAAATCATGTAAAATTAAAATTTATTAACAATGAATTCACTAAATTTGATTTATTTTCATTAAAAATGAATGATCCATGGAAAATGACATTAAATAATCAATGAAACTTCATTTCATTGGGATTTTTAATAACCTCCATGAAACCATTTAGATGTAGTTTTAACCACCACTAAACTGAAAATAATAATAAAAGTTGACATAATTAATATAGTGTTATCAAGGGAGCCATCAGGATGAGTTTTATACTCCCCACCTTTAATGATAAATGAAATACCACAAGCAATAATTCACAACTGTAGCAATTATTGCATAAAATATCACATCCATTACTGAAGATAATTGGGCTGGTTTATGGTCACCATGTTCAAAAGAAAATAATGAGCATAGAAATACATGGAATCAACCTACTCAAACTGCCATTCAATTTCCCAAATCTCATCAGTGATCCGCTTAGACCTTCTTTGAAAAGGATATTATTGACTGTTTATATAACAATTATCTACCAACATTAAAAACTAGTATAATTATTACCGAACTCAAGTAATTTTAAACACAACCCATGAAGATACATCATACACAATGTAGCTAAAACATCTACAAAACAATCAATAATGATCTAGTAGACTTTTATCACTAATATTCATTACACACAAGTTAAATTTCATTTAAAACAACATGTGGCATCATGCATGATGAGTCCTTGTACCATATCACCATCTAATCCCAAATCAATATTACAAACCCTCCACCTTTAAGGGAATGAATTAATAGAACTATATATGAATACGAGACTCTATATAATCCCAAACTCATCTTTTTTATACAGGGTCTCTCACATTTATATATTTGTTGGGAGAATATAAACTAGTGAATAACATGTCACTTTTTCCATATAATCCAACCACACAAAGGTTATCTTCTCAAATGTATCCAATATCGACTAACTACAAAAAAAATCTTTCTATGTAATTAGTTACCACCATACTATTGTGATACTCTAGTAACCTAATCCATCTTAGGATCGATCATAAAATAGATGAATCACTACATAACTCTCTTGGATATTATAGTCAAAAGGATGGATTATCAAACCTAATAACTTTCTCCATGAATCATCACACCCCATTAATTTCCTTGAAATATTTAAAAAACCACCAAATTCAAAATATTCTCACCCTTAGTTTTAGTAAAAATATCATTGAAATTAATAAATAACAATTAAAAAATATTTGTTAAATAAAAATACAAGTCATTCATTTCATTAAAAAACATAATTTTGATTTCTTAAATTTCTCAATAATTCCTTAAAGACACCCATTAGAGAAAACATTAAAAAAGGTTAGATATTAACAACCAAAGCTCAGAATGATATATTAGAACCATTGGTTTGGAAGGTAATATTTATACCTAATAAAAACCATCCACTAAAAAACCAAAAATTACACAAAAGTTTTGATAAAACACAATTTTATTGAATATTTTATTGCTAATAAATGATATAATTTCCTCAAATTGTGTTAACTATGTTCATTTATGGAATATTTGGGATTATATCATTCATTTGAAAATTTGATGAAAATACTAGTTTTACCCTTGAAAATTCACTATAGTATTTATAACATTAGTAATTCTATTTAAATTATTTTAACTTATTAATTTGTAAATGTGTTCCTGACTTTATTTTCTAAAACGTTAATTTAGGACATTGGAGCTAAGTTATGAATTTGGTTAGTGAAAATGGTCCATGAAGTCAAATTTTGTATGGACTTGCTAGATTAGACATGGGTTCTGTATTTGGGCCATAATTTTTTCTTCTCTGCTTGGATTAGGCCCGCATTTTAGGAGTAGCTCAAGAAATAATTTTCTCATGAATCAACCTCCAATAAGTACAATGGATTCATGCATTTTTTCTTCAAATCGGTGGTTCACATTTGTATAAAATATTTGGTCGAGATTCCCTATTCACAATTGAAACCACATTGAACTAAGCCTCCCCACTACTATATAAATTGGAGTCTTTCTCTTTTTTGGGGGTTGGGGACGTGAATTATAATGTTTATGGTAGAGGAGAATAGGTTAGACTCCATTTCTCTAAGTAATTAAATAAGGGTACCTCTTGAATCAAGGATCCCTTCGTCAAATCCCTCTTCTTCTTCTTCATGTTTTAATGTTTGTGTTTTCACAATAAACTTATTTGGTATTCTTTTGTTTATTCTCTTTTCTTCTATTTCATTTAAATTTAATATTATTTTAATTTTTCTAATTGTTCTATAATCAATAGTAGAAACTTTATTGGGATCTACTCTTTCTAAACCTTTTCACTTGCAAAATGTTTCAACATTGACTACATCGCCCTTGGAAAAGTAGTTCTTTTTAGTAATTGATCTACCTCTAAACTTATTCATTAATTTATTTTGAATAATTGAGTTATTTTAATACCCTAAATATGATCTATTAATTGATTTTTTAATTTAAATTAAACTAATAAAGAAATTGAACAACTAACACAAAACACACGAGGTTTGAAGTTGGGTAAATTGTGAGAGTGCGATATTAATCGGTAATAAAAGACCACACATGATAAATTTGTAGAGTTCAGATATAATACCTAAACTCAATTAATAATAATTTATAGATTGGATATGTTATCTAATTAACCCATAACTATAAGATAACCTAAGAGCATCAATCAAATTAGGGCGTTGTGATTGCATGTTTTGAAGCTAGCCTAGGGTTTATGTAATTTCATCTTTGTAGTTAAGTTAACTCCTACAGGATTCAAGGGTTAACAAGTTAGAGGATTATAATTAAGAGGATGTAAATTTAAATGATAATGAAAAATTATTGAGTTAATATGTAGAGTTATATTGATTACATCTTTTAAATATTTTCAAAAAAACATCTTCTTGTTGTGTCATTTTAATCGAACATCATTTCAAATATAAAAACAAAAAAAAATACAGTCTTCTTCCAGTATACTTCATCTAGATTTATAAACTATAAGAAACCCCAGAATTTTAATTATTTTTATTATTTATTTTTATTTTATTTTCAAAATACCTTTAATATATTGTTTAAATTACTTCTTCCTTTGTGAGACAACCTCGGTCATCCACTCTACTGCACCTAAGTGACTAAAAATCACATATCATATGAAAGTACACACAATAGCACCATTCAAATTCACACCATTTCTGGGGAGGAAAGTAATTATTTCAACAATTTAGATTAATATATTTTATTTTACATGTTATTATCTTCTTCTCTTTTTTCTTCTTTCTTTACCCGGCCGGAATTTTTCTTCTTCTTTTGTTTTCTTATTCTTATTTTTGAATCATCAACTAAAACTTCTCAACATTTATTTTATTACGGTCCAATTTTCTTCTTTTAATTTTTACTTTATTTATGACACAAACTAATCCGGAATATCTCTTATATCTTGACCCTAAGATTGAATGTGGCCTTCAAGCTTGAATCAAAAATTCTTAGTCTATGGGAAGTTTCAACATTCAATTAGGTGAACAATTCCTCCAATCTCAGAACACAGAAATTAGAAGCAATTAAAATTCAACCATAAAACAAACACCAATGGCGAAAAATATTGAAAATGAACTTAATAGAACCATTATCGAATTTGACGCACCTAATATTAAATATCAACCAAATTGTAATGCATACCCAAATCTCGAATCAAACTTTGAACTAAAATCTGGTTTAATTCACCTTCTTCCAAAATATCATGGCCTCTCTGGTGAGGATCCTAATAAACACCTTAAATAATTTAATGGGGTTTGATTAAACCTAAAACCATGAAATATATTTGAAGACCAAATCAAAAAAAAAATCATTCCAATTTTCACTTGATGGAACTTCAAAGGACTGGATGTATTGTTTACAACCTGAAGATGTAACTTGTTAGAATGATTTGAAACATCTTTTCATGAAGATATTTTTTCCATTATCAAGGACCACATACATTTGTAAGGATGTAATACAGATAAAGAAATCATAAGGGGAGTCAATATATGAGCACTGGGAGTGATTCAAAAAATTGTTTGCAACGTGCCCACATCATGAAATCATTGAGAAACTCCCCATCCAATACTTATATAAAGTACTCACACCTATGGATAGGAGCATGTTGTATGTTTTAGATGCAGGGGAATTCGTAGAAAAGACACCGGTATCTGCACTTTCATTGATCCACACGATGGCACAAAACTCCCAAAAATTTGGTGATCGAGGTACACAACACATTAGGGGATTACATCAGGTAAGTCCTTCCTCTCTTGAAATTCTTTGGATTGATACTAAGTTGGATGAATTGACCACTATGGTGAGGTAGATTACTTTGGAACAAAATAAATCCCAACCCACTCCTTCAATGCCATGTGGCATTTCCACTGAGACAATCCACCCAACTATTTGTTTCTCCCAACTATAGGAGATAGAGGATTGTGCAGCAGTATTCCCAGGGAGACTATATCAATAGCAACAACTGACATATCCCCAAAATAAATTTGATTCCATTGCACCAGCATACAACTAAGGGTGGAAGGATCAATCCAACATGAGGTATAGCTCTGGACAACAACAAATTTTCCCTTTTCAACAAAACTTCCAACAGCCTCAAGCTTACCAACAGGGTTTCCAACAACCCCAAAGGCAATTTGAAGATCAAGCATCATCAATCAAACAATAATGGGCTTCTCAATAAATGGTATATTCTAATATTGATGATATTTTGAAACAGATTGTTCTTAATCAATATAATGAGTTGAAGAGTCAAGGTTCAGAGCTGAGGGGGTTGAAGACTCAAATGAGTCAGACTGCCACATCCCTCCACGAACATGTATGTAAGAAATCTAGAAATCTAGTTTCCCAACCTGCTCCAAATCCAAAGGGAAATTTCACTACCATCACATTGAGAAGTGGGAAGAAAATTAATGATACTTTTGAACCCACCATTCCACCTAGATTCACCTCAACTTCAGAGAATCCCCATTGCAAACCAACTGATGAGGAACCCAAGGAGAAAGATAATGTTGAAAAAAAGATTGATGATTTTCCTTTAAAACCCCTTTAATTTCCAAACATTCTTGTACAAACCAAAAATTTAGCTTAGGAGGCGATTCAAAATAGATGTTTTGGGTACATTCAAGCATTTGGAGATCAACATCCCTTTACTTGAAGACATTATGAAATTCCAGAGGTATGAGAAATTATTAAAGGAACTTTGTACCAATAGAAGAGGGATCAAGGGAAATGAGAGGATAAATCTTGGAAGGAATGTGTCAATACTCATTACACCAACTCTATAAATTCCGAAAAAAATCAAGGATCCAGGTACATTCGATATCCCATGAACCATATGGGAGTTGCACTTTTCAAGTGCACTTTGTGATTTAGGAGCATCCATAAATGTGATTCCTCACTCTGTATTCTCTTCATTACAGGTTGGTGAGTTGAAACTGATTTTTGTAGTGGTGCAGTTGGAAAATAAAGAAACAACATATCTAGTGGGAGTCATTGGGGATGTACTTGTATGGGTAAGAGACATGATCTTCCCAGCAGATTTCCACATGCTTAACATGGAGGATGATCATGTAAGTTCACAAGATCCCATTATATTAGATATACCCTTCCTCAAAATTGTAAAAACGATTTTAAATGTAAATGAGGGTACACTTTCCATTGATTTTGGGGATAAAGTTGTGATATTTAATGTTATGGACCACATGACGTACCCCTTAGAGGACCATTCTTCATTCGTTATCTCCCATTTTGAACCACCAAATAAAAATCCCATGGAATTTTATTGTCCTATACTTAGGGAGATTATGATTATTTGTTATAGTATGATGTCTAAAATCACTTCCATACTCATTTATAATGAACAAGTATCTATTAGATTTGATTTTGAAATGGATTCATATATAGATTTTGATCAAGTGAACTCTAATTATGAAATGGTTATTGAGTATACTGATGGACTTGATGTTTTATTCTCTGATTATGATGATTTCTATTCCAATATTGATTCTATTGCTAAACATATTTCAGTTCCTTCAATGTATTCATCCATACACTACCACCCTACACTGGAACTCAATCCATTACCACCTAATCCCAAATACTCATACTTATTATGTGGTGAGAAATAACTTGTTATAATTACTAAAAATATCTCTTTTTAACATGAAGAAAAACTTATAAATATTTTGAGGGAGAACATTAAGGCAATCGGGTGGACCTTGGCTGACATATCTGGTATTAACCCTTTCATTTTCATGCATAGGTTTATTTTGGAGGATGAGGCTAAACCGGTTAGGTAGCCATAAAGGAGACTCAATCCAACCCTTTGGAAAGTTGTTAAAAAAAGAACATGAGAAATTTCTTGAGGTAGGTATAATCTTTCCCATTTCAGATTCTCAGTGGGTAATTCCTATTAAGGTTATGCCAAAGAAAACTGGTGTTACAGTTGTTAAAAATGAGAAAGATGATTTAGTTCCAATGAGGGTGAGAAAATTTGGCATGTGTGTATTGATTATAGGAAACTGAATCAGTCCACCCGTGAGGACTATTTCCCCCTCTCATTTTTGATCAAATGCTTGAGAGACTAGCTGGGAAGACACATTATTGTTTCTTGGATCGATTTTCTAGATATTTTCTGGTTCCTATTACTTTGGAATATCAGTAGAAGACAACATTCAGATGTCCATTCGGTACATTCTCCTACTGAAGGATGCCATTTGGACTTTGCAACGCCCCACGTACCTTCCAAAGATGCATGGTGAGTATTTTTTCTGATTTTATTCAGACCTTCATGAAGGTATTTATGATTGATATTACTGTGTATGGATCCTCATTTGATGAATGTCTAAGTATTTTGGGAAAGGTGTAGAATTGTTGTATTGAGAAGAATATGGTCCTGAACTTTTAAAAGTGTCATTTCATGGTAGAGAATGGCATTGTTTTAGGGAACGTAGTATCAAAACATGGGATTGAGGTTGATAGATATAAGGTATATATCATTTCCTCTTTACCATATACTTCATGGGTGCATGATGTTAGATCTTTCCTAGGGCATGTGGGGTTTTATCAGCACTTCATCTAATATTTTTGTAAGATCGCTCTTCCTTTATCACTATTACTTTAAAAGGATTCTGATTTTGTGTTTGATGATTATTGCAGGACTTGCTTCGATGAGCTAAAGAAGTGATTGAACACTCCACTGATCAAAAATCCTCCATGGTGGGAGCTTCCTTTTGATCTTATATGTGACACCTCCAACTTCGCAGTTGAAGCTGTCTTATCTCAGAGGTTGGAAGGATGTTCACATGTGATTACCTATGCTTTGAGGACACTGGATTCATCCCAATAAAACTACACAACCATAGAAAAGGATTTTCTTTCTGCCATATTCACATTCGATAAATTTCATTCGTATTTATTAGGCACTAAAGTAGTTGTTTTTTCTGACCATGCAGCTTTGAGGTACTTCTTGAAGAATTCATACACAAAGCCTAGGAAAATATGATGGATCCTATTTCTCCAAGAATTTTATATTGAGATAAAGGATGATAAGGGGTTAAAAAACATTGTGGCAAACCACATGAGTAGGATTACTCACACACTAGAGGATGACAAGTTGGATCAGGTTCCACTTTGGGACACTTTCCATGATGAGCATCTCTATTCCATCTCAGTTACGCATCCTTTGTATACAGATTTAGGTAACTACATTGTTTCCATTGAAATCCATACAAATTTAAGGAAACATCAAGTCCAAAAATTAAAGAGTGAGTAAAGATTTTATTTTTGGGATGATTCATACCTATGGAACATGTGTAGAGACCATGTTATAAGGAGGTGTGTTCCAAATCATGATTTTGAGACTGTTCTACAATTCTATCATACACATGGTTATGGTGCAAATTTTAGACCCCAGCATACAGCTATGAATGTTTTGGACTCTAGATTATATTGGCCTAGATTATTCCATGATGTACATGTGTTTTTTAAGTCATGCTCTCATTTCCAACACATGGGAGAAATTTCTAAAATACATGAGATTCCCCAACAACTGATACTAATCTATGAGATTTTTTATGTGTGGGGAATTGATTTTATGGGTCCTTTTCCTAGTTCATTTGGTTTTTTGTATATTTTGGTTACTTTTGATTATGTGAGAAAATGGGTGGTGGTTAAGGCCACCAGGACTGATTATTCTCATGTTGTTGTGGACTTCATCCAAGAAAATATTTTTTTTAGATTTGGAGTACCAAAGGCCATCATCAGTGACCAAGGGACACACTTATAATATCAGAATCATGCTTTAATTCTTCAGAAGTATGGGGTGACACACAAAACATCAACACCACACCACCCCCAAACAAATGGCCAGGATGAGGTTTCAAATCATGAGTTGAAACAGATTTTGTAGAAATCGATGCAGCCAAATGGGAAGGATTGGAGCAAGTTCTTGGATGGTGCATTAAGGGAATATAGGATAGCATACAAGATACCCATTTGTATGTCCCTATTTCAGATTGTTTTTGGGAAAGTGTGTCATCACCCTGTCAATGTTGAGAATAAGATTTATTGGGATATAAAGAAATGAAACATGGATTTGGAATAATCTAGAATCCCAAGGAAGTTTCAAATTCAAGATCTTGAGGATATTTTATTTTCTTTATATGAGTATCAAGGCTCTATAAGAAAAGATCCAAAACAGCTCATGAGAAAATGATCTAGAAAAGAGAGTTTTAGTTTGGAGATAAAGTCCTTCTCTACAGTTCATGACTGAAGTTGATGCCAGGTAAGTTGCATTCCCGATGGTTAGGTCCTTATATTGTGACTAATGTTTTTCCTTATGGTGTAGTGTAGATCACAAATAACAACACAAGAAGGATCTTTATAGTCAATGGGAAAAATTTGAAGAGATACATTGAGGGACTTCCTATTGAGGCAGTGGATTTCATCACACTACATGACCCCATCATCACTTGAGCATATCAGGTTGTTCCTAACCCTTTCAGTTTTTTATTCTTTTTCCTATTTGAAATTATACATTTCATGTGCATATATCATCTCATGGGTACACATCGAGGAGAATGAATTTTTTTTAAGTGTGATAGATGGAACCTTTTAATTTAGTAATTTCGATTGTTTTCCTATTTTTCAATGATTTTCAGAAAAATTATGTGTTTTTCAAATTTTGTGTGTTTAATTTT
This sequence comes from Viscum album, assembly GCA_963277665.1. Classification (NCBI taxonomy): domain Eukaryota; kingdom Viridiplantae; phylum Streptophyta; class Magnoliopsida; order Santalales; family Viscaceae; genus Viscum; species Viscum album. The sequence continues at coordinate 927,890,484 of OY728146.1, read as the reverse complement.
TTTTATTTTTCAGGTTTTTGAAACTTTTGAGCCTAAATGATTCTCATTACCATTTTAAAATTCATATCAATAAGTGAAACAATTAATTCAATGAAACTGAGCTTAAATGAATGCTAAAAATAACTTTGTTTCAAGTTAAAATAGTTAGTAATTTCATGAAAAGTACTCTGAATTTTGAATCCCATGCCACGTCTCACTGTCTTTATAGTTGAAATCACTTTCCTATGATTCTTTTTAACCATTATTTTCATATTCTTTTTATTTACCTCATTTTTTGAGAGAACTAATCCATGATTCATTTAACCAAAATTTGATTTATTCCTATCAAAACTTTAGGTTTTGAGGAAATAATATTAAAATTATTGAGGTATTTGTTTAGAATTAAAGGCCATATTTCAAAGAATCCTTTTTATAACGGCCTACCTTGAACATTTAAGCATTCTTGCACTTAGAATCCAGGAACATCCTCTTAGGTTTCCCACATTACAATCCAATTTTCACTATCCAACCAACTCGTGAAGTGAAATTGAACAATCTAGTTGAACTTTTGTGTTGGGGAAGCGGTCTTGTGTTGTGATACCACATTCTATGATACTTTGGGTTCAAAATTAAATTCTGAAGAGATGTTTTTTCTGCTAAAAAATCATTATATTAAAAATGTTTCCTTTTCTAGAGCTTTCCTGATAAGTGTAGTTGTGCCTTTATTAAGATTCTAATAGGAAGAGAAAATTGTGCCTATCTAGAGCTTTCAAGAAAACTATGTTTGAAAAGATTGACATTTTTACTACTGAAATATTGAATGGTGTGCACATTCCTTTATTTTCCCTGATGATGAACATGAATCGATGATATGGGAATTGAGGAGGAGATCATATTTAAGTAAAAATTAGAATGATGAAATGTTTCTTCTATTAAATTCATGACCTCCTCATTGATCCTCGGATCTTTTTACATCTAAATCCTACCACCCAAAAGACATAGAACAGCACTGAAAAGTCCTCATGATATACATATGTCCTTGACTCACATTAGGTGGCGATGTAGGAGTTTATCAATCATATGGTGACCCTTGTATGTGTTTGGATGAGAAAGACATTGCTGAGAAATTGACATTTGTGTGATTAGAGAAAATTCAAGTGATGTAAATGTTTTTTTGTGCATGGGAGGATAAATTAAGAGGAAATATATTGAATGATATAAATAGAGAACATGAAATAATGTTTTTTTATGAGTCATTATATCTTTTTTTCCTTGGTTTGGAATTGGAGGATCTCAAGTATATGTGTTTAAAAATTTGTTTTGATTTGATATTGATGTTTACTTGTCACAATTTTTTGGAATACAAGCTATCAGGTTTTTCCCTAGAGTTAATAAAGGTAAGTGTGGGGATGTTGATAAAACACAATTTTATTGAGTATTTTATTGATAATAAATGATATAATTTCCTCACATTGTGTTAGCTATGTTCAGTTATGAAATATTTCGGATAAGATCATTCATCTGAAAATTTAAATAAAATTCTAGTTTTACATTTTAAAAATTCTTTGCAGTATTTTAAAAATAAATAATTTTATTTGAATTATTTGAAATTATTATTTTGTAAATGTGTTACTCACATAATTTTATAAAACTATAATTGATGGCAATAGAGATAAATCAGTCATTTGGTTGGTGAAAATGGTCCCTAAAGTCAGAGTTGGGCTGGACTCGCATGATTAGACATGGGTTCTCTATTTAGACCATGACTTCTTCATCCATTCTTGAATTTTGACAAAAGTTTGAGAGGAACTCAAGAACTCATTTTTTCAGGAATCATCCTTATGGAAGGAGAGCTGATTCATGCATTTTTGTGATAAAATGGGTGTGCAAATTTTCATTAAATATTTGGCCTAGATTCCCCTATTCACACATGAAGCCACTTGGAACCTAGCCTCACCACCAATATAGAAATTAGTTTTTTTCTCATTTGGTGGTGTTGGGGACGTGTATTATGAAGTTTTGGGAAGAGAAGAAGAGTTTATAATCCATTTATCCAATAAATTCAATAAGGGTATCTCTTAACGGAAGGATCCATTTGTCGAAGCCCCCTTCTTCTTCCTCATGTTGTAATGTTTGTGTTTTCACAATAAACTTCTTTCTTATTCTATTATTTCATATCTTTTCTTCTATTTTATTTAAATTTATTCTTCTCTTAATCTTCTTAATTGTTCTGGAATCAAGTGTAGAAACATTATTGGGTTCTACACTTTCTAAACCTTTGCACATCCAAAATGTTTCTACGATGACTACACCGCCCATAGAAAAGTAGTTATTTTTAGTAGTTGATCGACCTATAAACTTCTTCATTAATTTAATTTGAATAAATTAGATACTTTAATTCACTAAATATGATCTAATAATTGATTTTTTAATTTTAATGAAACAAATAAAGCAATTTAACAATTGACACAAAACACGCGAAGTTGGAAGTTGTGTAAATTGTGAGAGTGCAATATTAATCTGTAATAAAAGACCCCACGAGATAAATTTAAAGAGTTCAAATATAGTCTATAAATTAAATAAATATTAATTTATAAATTTTATATGTGATATTATTAATCACAATCCATAATCTAACCTAAGAACATCAATCAAATCAAGGTGTTGCGATTTCATGTTCTGAAGGTTGCCTAGGGTTTAAGTAATTTCATCTTTGAAGTTAAGTTAACTCTCTTAGTTTTCAAGGGTTAACAAATTAGAGGATTATAATTAATTAGAAGTTAATTTAAATTATAATGACAAATAATTGAGTGAATAGGTATCGTTAGATCAATTACATCTTTTAAATATTGTCTCCAAAACATCTTCTTGTTATTTCATTTTAATCAAACTTCATTTCAAAACTAAAAGCAAAACATAAACACAATATTCTTCCAAAAAACATCTTTTATATTTATAAAATATAAACAACCCCATAATTTTATTTAATTTTCTTATTTACGTTTAGTTTTCTTTCAAAATACCTTTAATATTTTCTAAAATTTACTTCCTCCTTTGGGAGACGACCTTTGTCAGCCACTCTACTGCACCTAACAAACAATCACATATCATATGAAAGCACCAATGATAGTGCCTTTAAAGTTTTCTAAGATAATCCATGCTATCTAAAAACTATTAATATATATTTATATAGATAACAAAGAAGTATGATATATGAACCAAATAATCGTTGATGGTAACCATGGAATATCATCTAAGGTATCATAATCAAATTAAAAACCCATATATTGAATATCCTGGAATGATAATATTTCCAATTGATGTATTATGAAAATATATAAAATAAACTCTCTTCCTCACTGATGGAAAAAATCATACTTTTAGTATACATAAACATTGGATGACTATCATTACGAGGACTCTCCCACTATACAGGTCTGGTTAGGATCTCTTCAGGAATAATTAACCCATAAAAATAAAATTTAAATGAAAATAGATCAATATAAAATTTATAATCAATATTTTATAGTAATGTTATATTAATCATACATCCAACCATGTCGGTTTACATTTTCTCTTAGTCAGCTTCTGCAAACAACCATCTAAAATCTGATATTCAACACCCTAGGTCTAATGGTGTTTACCTAATTGAAGTATATAAAGATGGACTAATGATTCATCTATATATATTTCTTTCCTAATCACCATACCCCCATTAATATTTCCTCTATAAAATATTTTATATATTTCTAAAGGGAAATACCTAATCCCAAAGTTTCCCTCACCATAGAGGTTTTTCCATGACACCACTCCAGTGGTCCACAAAAAATAATTTTATTTTTCTAGAAGACAATGTGAATTGCGCTGAAAAAATATTAACCATATTCATATCACCTCAAGTATTTTTTATAACTGAAGAATGAAAAAGTGATATAACCTGAATCAAGAATTTCATACTTGACACCCTACTCAAACCCCTTTGCTTAAAGGAATCTATTTTGAATCAAGATAGGTAAGTGATCTATTAACATAATTGAGTAAAAGATAAAACCCAATTATGTTAATATAAATAAATTGTGTTCAAATAAACACCATTAAATGATTCATTTCACAGTGAAATGTATTTAAAATACATGAATTACTATTTTTAGCTTAATTCTAAACTGAACAAGTAATATAAATTTCATACTATAACCAATCCTATACTGATATCACAGGGTATATTGTTCATTTCACGCTAATACTTTTGATTTATATTTTTTATGGATTTTAGTATCTTATTATTAAATCTTTTTCCATTAAATATATATTTTTGATTCATTTTTTTAAACATGCTCAAAAAAATGAAATTACAAATAGAAAATATTGGAAAATATAATATTAATTGTTCATAAAATTATACATACTAATTCAAATTGGAAAATAATTTTTTCGATAATTAATGATACATTGGTATGAAATTTATTCAAGAGTACCAAGAGTAGTATCCACTCATTGTATGGCCAATGGGGCCCATAAATAAAAGAAAAATATTGCAAGGAATATTGGAAAACTATTTATAATTATGCAATGTCTTGTATTTCAGACATCAAAATTGGATGATTCCTTCTCTATTAGAAACATTAATCGATGTCACATATCTATCTAGAATTTAGATTCAAAATTTTTAAGTTAATGAAATATTCCATACCAATCAATTAAATATAAAATTTTTCCTCCAATAGTTATCTTATACTCAAAGGCTGTCTAACTACTATTTTCACTATCTTGTGTAATATTAACCCAAATATCTACCTCCCTAATTATCAATAGAGATTCAAATATAATAAAATATAATCTAGTTTAGTATGTTTCTTTATCCTTCATATGGATAGAACCCCTTCCATGGTGTTCTAAAATCCTTGAGATCACTCGGGGAAGGACTTGATATAAATCACTATATTTATTTGTATTTTTTATTGATATTTTAAATTATAGGTTTTTATATTTATTTTATTCATAATTTATTTCTTTTTATCTGAGTTATAAACTATTTTATTTCATTCAATTTCAAAAAACCATGGTGGGGGATACATGTTCAGGTAATCCATTTTGTTACCCTTTTCTTATAAGCATGATGTTTGCATAGATCATATTGATGGACCAATTCCATAGTAATACGCCCATTAAATAATAAAATTAATTTTTGGAATCAGGTTAAATATAATATAAAAATCTAAAAACCACTTTTATTTTCTCATTTTTACCAAAAACATTGTAAGTTATGACATGGATGCAAATCTCTTGATCATCGGTGGGCACTGAGGAATAACATTGTGTTTCCAAAAAAACATATAGGTATCCTAGTATAAATTACATAAAAGTAATATTTATGTTTTTTAATATAAATAATTAAATGTATATATACCCTTTCCTGGAATTTATTAATGATAGGAATCAAGGTATTCTCTGAAGTTGATCAAACTTAAACAAATGTATTAACTTCCACCACATTTTCCTAAATTATTATATATGTATGCCTACTAAATCATCTAAACCAACATTTTATTTAATACAATTTATATTTTTAAAATTAAAACATAATTTATTATGTTTTCTAATATTACTCTACACTGATATGAAATATATGTTACTTATTGTATTGCAGAAATTATAGTAAAAAACAAAGATCTAATTTAACATTCTCAACAATGGGATCAAAATATGGAAATATTTTTAGGGATTAAATATCTTTTTTTAATTTTAATATAATTATCCTTTAATTATTTCCATATCCCCAACTTATTATTTTGATTTTGGTTTGTTTTTTGTTAGGTAGGTTTTTTATATTTTTTCTTCTCTCTTATTTTGAGTTTCATAAAATAATTATTAATTCTACATTCTCATGTTTTTGTTTTCTAATTTCATTATTGTTTCCTTGAATCAAAAAAATAAAGACAATTTATTTTCACTATATGATTATTAAAAGAAAAATTACTTGAAATTTTCCTAGAAATTGAAAAACATGTTATGAAAACCATTGATCGTATAGGGTAGATAAGTCAATAATAGTAGTGGAACCAATTATGGAACTTCAAGTTGTATTGACCCAAGATTATTGGGAAAAAATTGATAGAATTATATAATAGGTAAAATTAAAATAAATTTAAATAATAGACCACCCCTAATGTGAAGTACCAACATGTGTGAATTTAATACACTAAGGAAGCAGTCAATTGTTAGTATTGATCAAGCCTCATCCACGTCGTCAAAAAATTCCATGGTTTTACTATTTAGTATCTTTATAGATACCTCAAGGAGTTTCACATAGCATGATCATCCATGAAACCTCAAAACATGTTTAAACACAATATAAGGTTTAGTGTTTTCTTTTCATCTTCGATGGTCTGTTTAATGACTAATTATACTATCTTCCTACTATAATTGGTGGAGGAAATCACCTTAAATATCTCTTTAAATAGAAGTTCCTCCTAACCTTCTACACCATATCTATTATAATGGAAAAAGAATCATTATGTAAGCATGTGGAGAGACCCTTCATGATTATTAGGGGAGATTCAAAATTATTTTCTCTACTTTCTTGTGTCACCAAATTAGTAGATATTGATAATTCAAAAAAATTGTAAGGTACTCTTAACCACAGATTATAACATGGTAGATTTTGTTTCTAGTGGTTCTTTAATTGATAAAACTGTAGAGACCTGAATCTTGACGTACATAGACATTACATTACTTTTGCGGAATACTTAGTACATAACAAAAACACACACACAAGGATCGTAATAGTTTAGTGTATTTGGAAACTCGGAATATAATCTTCTCATCCTGGTGAATGATCTTCAACATCTCCCATAAAGATCTTTTTTTTATACCTAAAACCTTTCTTTATATCCTAGGGAAAAGAAAGCATAAAAGGGTGAGCTCAAACGCTCAGTAAGGGTAAACAAAAGTAATATAAATCACATCAAGCACATAACATTTGGAAATCTTAACCTGCAAAAGAGATCATAATTTCATAACATGGGATAAATCATGGCAGTGAAATGTAATCACAATAATCATAACTTAAAACATGAAACTTTGTAGCATACACACATAATCAAAGAGAATCATTTCTTATTAGTCAAGACTCATTGCTAAGACTATCTTAGTGGAAAATGTCCATTTCTGAACCGAGTTACCCTCGTTTCAGTCCTGCTTCACTGAACCGGTATAACCTACCGTTCCAGCCATGTCTATCTCATTAGATATAAAATCTTTACCCAATGCATTGGAGGGAGATATAGGTCCCACCCATATCATAATGATAACATTCTTATGTGTTCCACAAAATCATAAATCATACATCATTGCATAACCCATGTAATACAAATGGGAATCTTAAACATCATGACATCATAAAATGATTCATAAAGGAATTCATAAAAATAATTCCATCACAACATAATCAAATCAATGTAATAATAGGGATAAAATATAACCCTTTATTATCTTATATGGAAAATAATTTTGATAAAACACTTTAACTCCATTCTTGAGGAAAATATCCATTCTTCTTTAAAAAAACATTTTTCATTTCTTAACATGTCATACAACTTTAAACTAAAAAAAGTTGATTAAAAATAATCTTGAAAACTTGTAAAGGATGCTTCTTGGAAATAATGTTTTAAAAATCCATTCATTTCGTATAAGTTAAAAAAACATTCTTTTCGTACTTTTGTCGGAAAAGTCAAAAAGTACCTTGTACGAAAAACGAAAAAAGATTCCTTTCATATATTTTACTAAAAAGTCACCGAAGGGTAAAATTGGATATAAACTATTTTAGGTGGATGGAAATAATATTACATATTGAGGAAACATGGATGTGGATGATAAAATACACCCCAATAAATTTCAACGTATAAACAATCTCGGATAAAAATGAGATTGTGATATTTCCCTTACCTTAGGTCCGACTTGCTTTGAAAGTGTCTGAACCTCCTGTATAATGATTTAAATAATGTTATTGACTTATTACATAATCATAATTATTCTTATGATATCATATATGGTCATATTCTTAGCTTCTTAGTAGTAATATTTCATTGCTACTTGTTATTTGGGTGTTTATAACTTTTTGTTCTTATGTGTCTTTTGTTAAATAAATTCTTATTCTTCTCTTTAGGTTATAGATACTTCATTTCCAGAATGGTATTAGTGTAATATATATCATATTCATTCATTCAATTCATTTATATAATCCTTATGAAATGAAGATCATGTAGAACGAGTCGCATCACATCGTGGAGACGGTATTCCGTACGTACGCACGAGTGATGATATCATTCCTATGATCGTGGAATTGTATTGGAGTATATGTATACGATTTCAGTATCAATATCACTTTATAATAATCATATATAGTTACTCATTACACCATTATACCCATCCTATTAAGGTGGTGGCGGAAAATAGATTACACCACGGCGTGGAGACGGTATTCCGTACGTACGCATGCGCGGTGATTTCATTTTCCGTAGGATGGATAGATGTTTAAATAGGGTTGTTTCATACTTATAATAACATATCAGTATATGATTTATACTTATGTTATTACTTCATAATGAAACAACTAAATAAGAAGAAGTTGAAGAAGAAAGAAATTGGAAAGGATTGGTAATGGATATTACCTCTTCTTTGAAGTGCTTCTTTGAGACCTCCTTTTAGGGCACTAAAATCGGTCTTTAAAGAAGACCAGGACCTCTATGATGATACTAGGGAAGTGGAGAAGAGATTTTTTCAGGGTTTGGCCGATCTTGAATGCTCAAATTGGTGTAAGGAGGAGAGGGAGGAGGTGCCCTTTTATAAGGGAGGAGAGGGGCACCTTTGGAATAACTAACAATATTATTTTATTATAATGCCAAATTCGGTTTTAAATAGCTCCAAATTAATTTATTTCGAAACTAAGGTGGGGGTGGGTAGAAATAATTTCATCCAATAGAATTTAGACAAGTTTAGGTTCCTATTTTAACCTTATCATTTAGATTTAACATTAAATTAAATAATTTTACTTTTACCGTGTCTTCTTGTGTTCTTACACTATAAGGTTAATAAACTTACTATAAGAAGCCAAACAAACCCCAAATTGTTTATTATTAATATATATAACCTTATCTAAGTCATTTGGCCGAACCTTAGATTTTTAGGAATAAAATAACAATTAATAATAATATATTTTGTTTTAAAATCTATTTTATGTCAATTTTGACACTATTTAGTAATTGATTTTTGTGAAAATCATAACGGAATGATAAGTTCTAAAAAAGTTAATTAAATCAATACTAACATTTCATATTAACCTATAAAATTAGTGGAATTCATAAAAAGTCTCAAATTATATTTATTTGGGTATTTATAACATCAATTATGTCAATATTTTATTAATAAGATAATTACTGCATCATTGTTGTGTCATAAATAAATTAAATTATTTAATGTCTAAAAATTATAAATAAAATACCATTATGTAGGAAATCGTTTTATCTTTCTAATGAATATTTATAGTCGAATTTATCTTATGTATAACCCTATATTAAAAATGTTTTATTAAATAAACTTTGATTTTAACTCTTTTAACTCTTCTTTGAATTATATAATAATAAATGTCCTAATCTAATTCAAGTGGGCTTAAATGGTCATATTTTATTCCTAAGCTTGTTTTTGGTCGAATTACATTTATCCAATAGAATTTGGACATGTTTTAGGGTAATAATAATATCATTTTTACCCTTAATTACCCTATTTACTTTTAACAGTGGTAAATAAAAGTAAAAAGTTACTATTCACCATAAACTATTTTCATCTCATTGAACCACATTTTACTTACTGACATCAACCGTGTCTCTCGTATTTTTGAAATTCCACTCACAGAAGCGGTAAAATTATGTTTTATGAAAAATTCAGTTTTTTTTAACTACCACTTAGTGGTTTCACTATTCATCAAAAATTGAAAGTTTTCAGAAAAATACCAAAAATTAGGCCTAAGATATATTTGATATTATGAACTCAAAAATGATTTCTATTTTACCAAATTCAAAGCATATCAGTTGCATTAATTAATTTAAAAATTAATTCCCGTTATCAAAACAAAAGGCGTGTTTTTAAGAGATAATAAATATCAAAAGATTGACACTTGTTTATAACTGGTTTAAATGTGAAATTATATCCAATGACCAACATTGTCTTAAATTGTAAAAATATATTCTAAATATACTTTAAAACCACTCAAATTAATAATTTATCACTATTAATTATTTCGATTGAAAAATTTGTTTTTAATAAAAATTTAGTAATTTTCACTATTCATCAAAATATGAAAGTTATCCGAAAATCACCAAAATTTCACCCTAAGCTAATTTCGATATTAAAAATCCAAAAATGAATTCCATTTTGAAAAATAAAATTACAAAATTTCAAAAAGTGGTTATTACTATTCATAACGGCTAGTTTTAATAATGTTTTAATAGCATATTGTTGTTTAGTGAAACTCGTTATTGCGTACTACACACGCTATCGAGGAAGGTCGCGATTGCATGTAATGCAAGGCAAATCAAGGATGCGTGTTGTGAAAGCTCCTTTTGGCGTAGCGTACAACACAAGACATTAGTGAAATCAAAAAGAATATTTTTCATAAAATGTCGGGGTGTTACATTCTACCCCCCATAAAATGAATTTCGCCCTCGAAATTCGTCGGGGTTATAAATGGTTTACTATTTGAAAGTTTCTTTAATATAAACCCACATCATAAAAAGGAATACCAAAACCAATCTTTAAAAACGAATGTATGAAACATAACGGTTACCCAAATAAACTAATCACTGGGTTTCCACATAGGAGAAAATATGGATATGGAATAAAAATCTAACCATCATGTTCTGATGGAGAGTGGTAGAGAAAATGGCTATGGAAAAGCCAACAATCACAAATCCATAAATTTTTTAGGATCTAAGGTACCATCCAATTAATCAGATATAAGAGCACTAGGACAAAATTTTTGGTTTTCAAGATCATTTCCCTAAAGTTGAAGAATTTGAATTTGAATAAATACTTACTTTATTTTGGTACAATCTCACTGTTGTTCGTGCCTTGAACAATTTCCACTTCATCTATTAAATAAATGAGATTGAATTTGTTATTCGTGAAGTGTTAGTAGATCATGTGATAAAATGACGGGTCATTCCATCTGTCTCAAACAAAAGGTTAGCAAAAGTTATTAAATATACAAAAGTCATTCTATTGTGAGATTAATCATATATAGTTCCTAAAATGGACTTATACTTCATATGTCATACTGCTTAATATAATAAAACTAGTTTCTACTAAACAAGGACTTCCTGTAGGTCAGTGGTAGGCGATAAAGGCCAGTCTCACTTCGGTTGTGGGTTCGATTCCCACAGCCTTGTCCGACGCGATGGGTTGTTGCCCGTCCTGCAGGTTGTCCTTTTTCTAAAACTATAATATCCCATCAATAATATCGAAAAAACTTCTATCCTTAAACAATACTAACTTATGTCCAACATAATCCATTTCAATCTTTAGGCTTATCCATAATACTGCAGTCCACTCTCATAACATAGTGAAAATGATTACCAGAGATTTAATACCATCGTTGATCCCCATATATCATAAGATATGTTTTGTTGGTCACATTCCAAACATTCAAAGTCATTAATCATGTATTCTCTTGAATACCCATTGAGCCTTAGTGAAAACATGAATGTAGTTAAAAGTTAACACTTTCCACATACCAAAATCCTCAAAATTATATATACTCAAACCATGATATCACTTAGTCCTTATATCAATCATGAGCTCATGAATACTGTCAAACATTTCATTTTCTCTTTATCACTTCATTATGCGCATATCATCCACTTTCCAAAAAATATATGAATAACCTTTCATTGTTACTCATACCATTCATCATAAACTTTCAAAACTTAAGGAAAGACAACAGTGTAACAATCCTTAGATGTCTTTTTATTCTATAGTACAACATTACACTTGATAAACATGTAATCATTCCACTACCTTCTTAAACCATTGACTGAGCTTCAACAATTCTTTCATCTCACATATCATTTGTAGTCTCTTCATCATCATCAACAAAAATACTACCCATACGACCATACCGATTCTCTTCATAAGACATTCCCTTAGGGCATTGGTTTTCATAATGCCCATACATTCCACATTTTAAACATTTAACCATTGTTGATGTCGTAGCAATACCATTAAACTCATCCATGGTGTTAACTGAAACATTTCCATTGCACTTACTGGCTTTGTGTCCTTCTTTTCCACACCCAAAGCATCTTTCAGTTCCTTTGAAACATTCTCCTTGATTCCTATTCCCACATGATTTACATAGGGGAAATTGAACTTTCTTTCCTCTATGATCATCATGAAACTCCATCTTTCTCTTATTAGCCGAGTCAGGAAACTTACCAAATTTTACTTTATTGATCATATTATGAGATTTCTGATTCGGCATAATAATGATGTTTGGACTTCCAAATCCCATTTCATTTGATTTCTTAGAAATAATATCATTCCATTGTCCATCATATCCTCCATTATCGTGAATCATCTTGTTTCCAGCCATTTTCTAAAACCCAAAAAGAATAGTGTGAGATGCAAAAATCTTAATAAAAGGGGAGTAACTTCAATATCTAACATCTTAAGTTAAATTCAAATATTGTTACCGTAGTTCTAGGACTATATCCTATATTTATACTTATCCTTAGGGACATCCCTAGACATACCTTAGAAATATCTCTAGGGATCTCACTAACGTTTTTGCGTCCTAGTTTCCAAAGGTTGACTAAACCTTTCCTCTGATACCAACTGTAGAGACCCGAAGCTTGACGTACGTAGACATTACATTACTTTTGCGGAATACTTAGTACATAACAAAAACACACACACACGGATCGTAATAGTTTAGTGTCTTTGGAAACTCGGAATATAATTTTCTAATCCTGGTGAAAGATCTTCAACATCTTCCATAAAGATCATATTTTTTTATACCTAAAACCTTTCTTTTTATCCTAGGGAAAAGAAAACATAAAAGGGTGAGATCAAACGCTCAGTAAGGGTAAACAAAAGTAATATAAATCACATCAAGCACATAACTTTTGGAAATCTTAACCTGCAAAAGAGATCATAATTTCATAACATGGGATAAATCATGGCAGTGAAATGTAATCACAATAATCATAACTTAAAACATGAAACTTTGTGTCATACACACATAATCATAGAGAATCATTTCTTATTAGTCAAGACTCATTTACAAGACTATCTTAGTGGAAAAAGTCCATTTCTGAACCGAGTTACCCTCATTTCAGTCCTGCTTCACTGAACCGGTATAACCTACTGTTCTAGCCATGTCTATCTCATGAGATATAATATCTTTACCCAATGAATTGGAGGGAGATATAGTTCCCACCCATCTAATAATGATACCATTCTTATGTGTGCCACAAAATCATAAATCATACATCATTGCATAACCCATGTAATACAAATGGGAATCATAAACATCATGACATCATAAAACAATTCATAAAGGAATTCATAAAAATAATTCCATCACAACATAATGAAATAAATGTAATAATAAGGATAAAATAGAACAGTTTATTATCTTAGATGGAAAATAATTTTGATAAAACACTTTAACTCCATTCTTGAGGAAAATATCCTTTCTTCTTTAAAAAAAACATTTTTCCTTTCTTAACATGTCATAGAACTTTAAACTAAAAGAAGTTGATTAAAAATAATCTTGAAAACTTGTAAAGGATGCTTCTTGGAAATAATGTTTTAAAAATCCATTCATGCCGTATAAGTTAAAAAAACATTCTTTTCGTACATTTGTCGGAAAAGTCAGAAAGTACCTTGTACGAAAAACGACAAAAGATTCCTTTCATATCTTTTACTAAAAAGTCACCGAAGGGTAAAATTGGATATAAACTATTTTAGGTGGATGGAAATAATATTACATATTGAGGAAACATGGATGTGGATGATAAAATACACCCCAGTAAATTTCAACGTATAAACAATCTTGGATAAAAATGAGATTGTGATATTTCCCTTACCTTAGGTCCGACTTGCTTTGAAAGTGTCCGAACCTCCTGTATAATGATTTAAATAATGTTATTGACTTATTACATAATCATACTTATTTTTATGATATCATATATGGTCATATTCTTAGCTTCTTAATAGTAATATTTCATTTCTACTTGTTATTTGGGTGTTTATAACTTTTTGTTCTTATGCGTGTTTTGTCAAATAAATTCTTATTATTCTCTTTAGGTTATAGATACCTCATTTCCATAATGTTATTAGTGTAATATATATCATATTAATTCATTCAATTCATTTATATAATCATTATGAAATAAAGATCATGTAGAACGAGTCACATCACATCGTGGAGACGGTATTCCGTACGTACGCACGAGTGATGATATCGTTCCTATGATCGTGGAATTGTATTGGAGTATATGTATACTATTTCAGTATCAATATCAATTTATAATAATCATATATAGTTACTCATTACACCATTATACCCATCCTATTAATGTGGTGGCGGAAAATAGATTACACCACGACATGGAGACGGTATTCCGTACGTACGCATGCGCGGTGATTTCATTTTCCGTAGTATGGATAGATGTTTAAATAGGGTTTTTTCATACTTATAATAACATATCATTATATTAGTGATACTTATGTTATTACTTAATAATGAAACAACTAAATAAGAAGAAGTTGAAGAAGAAAGAAATTGGAAAGGATTGGTAATGGATATTACCTCTTCTTTGAAGTGCTTCTTTGAGACCTTCTTTTAGGGCACTAAAATTGGTCTTTAAAGAAGACCAGAACCTCTAGGATGATAATATGGAAGTGGAGAAGATATACTTGCAGGGTTTTTCCGAGCATGAATGCTCAAATTGGTGTGAGGAGGAGAGGGAGGAGGTGCCCTTTTATAAGGGAGGAGAGGGGCACCTTTGGAATAACTAAATATATTATTTTATTATAAAGCCAAATTCGGTTTTAAATAGCTCAAAATTGATTTATTTCGAATCTAAGGTGGGTATGGGTCGAAATAATTTCATACAATAGAATTTAGACAAGTTTAGGTTCCTATTTTAACCTTATCATTTAGATTTAACATTAAGTTAAATAATTTTACTTTTACCGTGTCTTCTTGTGTTCTTACACTATAAGGTTAATAAACTTACTATAAGAAGACAAAAGAACCCCAAATTATTTATTATTAATATATATAACCTTATCTAAGTAATTTTGCAGAACCTTATATTTTTATGAATAAAATAACAATTAATAATATAATATTTGTTTTAAAAACTATTTTATGTCAATTTTGACACTATTTAGTAATTGATTTTTGTGAAACTCATAACAGAATGATAAGTTCGAAAAAATTTAATTAAATCAATACTAAAATGTCATATTTACCTATAAAATTAGTGTAATTCATAAAAAGTCTCAAATTATATTTATTTGGGTATTTATAACATCAATTATGTCAATATTTTATTAATAAGATAATTACTGCATCATTGTTGTGTCATAAATAAATTACATTATATAATGTCTAAAAATTACAAATAAAATACCATTATGTATTAAATCTTTTTATATTTCTAATGAATATTTATAGTCGAATTTATCTTATGTATAACCCTATATTAAAAATGTTTTATTAAATAAACTTTGATTTTAACTCTTTTAACTCTTCTTTGATTTAAATAATAATAAATGTCCTAATCTAATTCAAGTGGGCCTAAATGGTCATATTTTATTACTAAGCTTGTTTTTGGTCGAATTACATTTATCCAATAGAATTTGGACATGTGTTAGGGTAATAATAATATCATTTTTACCCTTAATTACCCTATTTACTTTTAACCGTGGTAAATAAAAGTAAAAAGTTACTATTCACCAAAAATTATTTTCATCTCATTGAACCACATTTTACTTACTGACATCAACCGTGTCTCTCGGATTTCTGAAATTCCACTCATAGAAGCGGTAAAATTAAGTTTTATGAAAAATTCAGTTTTTTTTAACTCCCACTTAGTGGTTTCACTATTCATCAAAATTTGAAAGTTTTCAGAAAAAATACCAAAAATTATGCCTAAGCTATATTTGATATTATGAACTCAAAAATAATTTCTATTTTACCAAATTAAAAACATATCAGTTGCATTAATTAATTTAAAAATTAATTCCCATTGTCAAAACAAAAGGCGTGTTTTTAAGAGATAATAACTATCAAAAGATTGACACTTGTTTATAATTGGTTTAAATGTGAAATTAAATCCAATGACCAGCATTGTATTAAATTGTAAAAATATATTCTAAATATACTTTAAAAACACTCAAATTAATAATTTATCACTATTAATTATTTCGATTGAAAAAGTTGTTTTTAATTAAAATTTAGTAATTTTCACTATTCATCAAAATATGAAAGTTATCCGAAAATCACCAAAATTTCACCCTAAGCTAATTTCGATATTACGAATCCAAAAATTAATTCCATTTTGAAAAATAAAATTACAAAATTTCAAAAAGTGGTTACTACTATTCATAACGGCTAGTTTTAATAATGTTTTAATAGCATATTGTTGTTTAGTGAAACTCGTTATTGCGTACTACACACGCTATCGAGGAAGGTCGCGATTGCGTGTAATGCAAGTCAAATCAAGGATGTGTGTTGTGCAAGCTTCTTCTGGTGTAGCGTAAAACACAAGAAATTAGTGAAATTAAAAAGAATATTTTTCATAAAATCTCAGGGTGTTACAAAAACTCATTTTTTCAATTGTGAATTAATAGCCAACGCTGATCAAAATATACAATAATTTACTACACGAGCGACAACTCCCACTCAAGGAGTATAAAAGGTAAATATTTTTTTCTATAAGAAAAGGTGGATGATAAACTTGATGAAATAAATAAAATCTTAAGAAAATTGTCTCATACTCAAGGTAATTCCCAATCTCTATTTGTTCCTTAGAATTGTGGTAATTGTGTATACAGAACCCATTTCATTGAACAAGGATATCATCTACAAGATTAATTGATGTCTTGTGAAGTGGTATTTTCAAGTAATCCAGTTCATCATTCATAACCCATCAAGAAAGATAATTTCAAGAAAAATACCCTCCCTGGGTGGAAAGATCAACTACAGTACTAATAAATAGGTAACTTATGTTATGCCAGATAGAAATAGTATCAATGAGAAAAAGGTATATACCCTTCCCATCTTTTACCCTATTGAGGTAACCCTCCTCTTCCTCCCAAATCTTACATAAGAATCATGTAAAATGTGTGTAAAATGGAATCATTGTACCTCCATTACCAAAAATCAAAATAATTAGTAATCCAATACTTTTGTAC
Source organism: Viscum album (assembly GCA_963277665.1). NCBI lineage: Eukaryota > Viridiplantae > Streptophyta > Magnoliopsida > Santalales > Viscaceae > Viscum > Viscum album. The sequence goes on along the minus strand of OY728146.1, from coordinate 927,873,024 downwards.
TTTAGTGTTATAATTTCCAACACCATGTGTTCCATAAAGATGCAAGGATCTCAAAAAAATATGATCTAAACATTTTTAAATCCTTAAGGTAAATTTAATATATATTCTATTATAGATTATATTTGTAAATAACTTTAACATTATAGTTATTATACAAATACATATTACATAATCTTTAAAAAAACATTTTCGTAATATTTAAATTATTAAAGTGATGATAATCAAAACAAAACAAAATGTTAAAAATTTATCATTGAGGATTCCTTTGATCTATAAATTTTCATTCCCTTGACCTTAAGACTCTCTCAATACAAGAAATATTTTGATAATGAAATTCATAAAGAGATCATGGATACTTTTAAAAAGGTAAAAGTTATTTTTCAATTTTAGATACAGTGAAATAAATTCCCCACTAAACCAAATATATTAAATATATTTATAAACATAGGTAGTAAATAAATGGTAATGAGAGGGTAAAACATTAAGGGAATATTTAATCCTTGATACAAGTGTTGATTTCAACCAAATGAAAGGATTCAAGGTAATTTATGATTCAATAAATAATATGTAAGACATTATTTTTTTTATGTAAATCTATATTTAATTGCTTTAATTAACGTGATTATGCACTCTATGTATACTTAATTTCAATTTGGAGTGCATAAACTAATGGGAATCTGGGTGAAACTTTTTATAAAAAGTAAAACACATCCAAATAGAGTTATTGAGGATTTCAACATGTGTGTGAGGAATATCATATTCCATATAGACATCACAATGTTTTAGATAATAGATATCCAATCCAAATGATTTGATCCTCTCATTGTTGAAAGTCCATTTCTTAAAATGGTGGTGGAAACATCAATGTTTTCAATGGAAAATTTTCCGTGTTTGTTTGGTAAGAAAATGTAAGATTCAATATTCTTGAAGTAAAAAAAATAACTTATTAGGGAAAAATTGACTCTTCCCATCAATTTTATGGATTTTCCCCCAAATAAAACACACACACACAACATTATTTCCACAAAACACATTTTTATTATTCTTCCACTACTTTATTCATTGATTATTTGGGTTGTAATTCATGTTTTGAGTGTTTTTGTGTATATAGAAGTGGGATTTTGGTATATTAATTAATGATTCTGTTTAATTTTATGTACCAATACTATTCAAATATTTAGAAAATCCCATTTTCATTTCTACTTTTTAAATTGATAATTAACATGATTCGATAAGTATTGTTATTGACCTCACCAACCCACCCCCCCCCCCCCCCACAAAATACCTTTATTAATAAAAAAACACTAGTGTTGGATTTAACGCCACATAACTAGAATTTAAAATTTTCTTATCTTTATTTTACTGACCAATTTCCTATATTTACTCCCAATAAATACTCTCCAAATAATGAATTAAAATTTTTGGATATTTTTAGAGAGTGTAAAATGGTAATAAGATGAACATTAGATCATATATTTTTTATTATCAATTATATTTTCATAGACCAAAAACCTTTAAAGTATGATTATAAGCCCATAATGAAAATTCAAAACATGTTAAATATTACCCTTATTAAAGTGGTAAAATATAGTTTAGAAAATTACTTATTATTGGGAAAATTTATCACATATATGATAATAAACAGGTTAGCCTAGTGTCAATTCTTTATAAAAAAATATAGAATAATTGGAATGAATTGGTTCCACCGTGTGTGAGAAATATTTGGTTAATTTCTATTGGCTAACATCAACTAAAAAAAATTATGAAAAATGACTTCTTTCCTTTACCTATTATTGAAAAAATATATATATAATGGTAAGTCAAACTAATATTTTGTTTATATCCAATGAAGTAGTTTTTACATATATTTACCCCTCTAGGATAAATAAAAATGTAATATTTAGCTATCAATTGAACCAATTTTAATATAAGAGGATACCATTGGGTTTTTTTAATGTTACAATTATTTTTACACATTTTATATTGAGTATTAGTCCAATTACCATAATAATTTCATTAATGTTTTTGGGGATTACTTCACATTTTTTGTATCTTCATTTCAGGATTATTTACCACAACTGGGTTTTTTCCTCCATATAATGCTTTGAAAAAGATCTCATATTAAATTATAATAAATTTATTATCATTTTAGATAATTGGATAATTCATTATAATACTGTTTTAGGTAATGTAATTTAATTAATTAAATAAAATATTGAAATAATTCCATCATTTCAATGTCCAAAATGTGTTTTCATGAGGTTTGGTATTTCTTGTTTCATGTTGGTTTTTACCATCAATTAAATAAAGACTTCGGTAAGATCACACTTCCATTAACACTATTATTAAAAAAATATTTAGTTCATGTTTGATAATAAATTCATAGATTTATTTAATAATCTAAAAGGTATTCTCACATACCCTACCTTTATCTGACCACCTAAGTGGGATGTCCCCATTGAACTTATATATCGTTTCTCTAACATTATATTCGGGAAATTTTAATCACAATAGGTTTATAGGGCTCCATATATCATTTTCTATTCCTCACATACCCTTAACCCTTTTATGAAAACTACATAAAACACTAAAAATGGATTCTTTATATTATGTTTTCCGTTGATAAATTTCATTCATATCAATTGGAATTAAATTTCCTTGTGTTTTCTAATTATGCTTCCATTTGGTTTCTAGGTTTATGAGGCTAATCCCCACCTCATATAGTGTATTTTCCACCCAAAATAGTTTGACAGTCAGATTAAATATAAGATAGGTATGTAAAATGTGGTAGGTGACCACAATAGTGGGATCACCCCAACTAGAACACTATGTTGACTCATCAATCCTAATTGTAGAGTTCTTCCAGAATGAGAAACATTTTGATGTTGTGGACACTACCCCTCGGAGTGCAGATATAAATAAATAATTGGGTTTTATATATGGTCCCCATTAATTTTATCACATTAAAATCTTAGAGACTTAATGTTGAGTCATAATTGAATATTTGGGATAACCAATACTTTAAGAGACTTTGTTGTGTTTGGGTTTTTTCTATGTGTCTCTCAAACTATTATTTCACATATTTTTTTAGATTATTCCAAAATCTAGATTATGGGGGCCACTTTGGATCTCAATATATAGATCAAAAGATCCTCTAGAATTTATTAATGAACTGTTTTTGTATTTTCCTAAAAAAATTAAGCCAATTTGATGGTGTAAGTTCATATGGAATATCTCCAAGAATAATTAAATTCCATAAAAACCCATTTTCTTTTGTCAGATATCTCATTCATAGTGAATTTTCTTTGTGGGGACCATCCAAAATTCATTTTTCAACATGTATATCCAATTTTATGTCACTTACATCTCTAAATGGGGGGAATAAAATTCTATTGGGATAGATGAAACTTTAGATGTTGTTATATTATACATATCACTTATGTTTATAAGGTTTTTTTATTGAATTTTATAAATAGTGGTTTAGGTCATCTTTTTTTTAATGGAAACATTATAAAAATTGGTCCAATGGTTCAGAAAAATTCATATAGTATTCCATTTGAATCACCCCCAAATGAATAGAAAAGTTGAAATTTAAAATTTTAATGTTATGAAAATTTTGGAAAAATATGGCACACCAAAAAGGAAATATTAGAGTTTGAACTGGGAAGATTTACATTGTTCATAGAGGTAGGGAATCATGTATATAGCGTAGTTAAATAATGTAATATGATTATCTTATATACAGGTAAGTATATGATATTATATATTCATAATTTGGAATAAAATCAATGTGATAGATATGATAACTCAAAGATTAAAATAGAGAAGAAAATTTATATCCATGATGATATAATTCACCAACATAGGTTTTATATTCGAGAGAAGGTCCTCATATACAATTATAAGATAAATCTCCACTTAGGTAAGCATTGTTCATTATGAATTTTCCCTTATTCCGTTACTAATGTTTATCCAATTGGTAGACCATAATTAATTCATGATTAGAGTGTAACAGGTTCATTATCAATAGGATGTGTCTTGAACACTTTAATGATTATTTTCTAAAGCATTCAATGTGTGAAATCTAGCTAAAGGATGTCACCTATGACACCATTTACATGTTATACCTTCTAACAACCATTATTTACCTTTATATTTTTTTTAATTTATTAAATTTTCAAAAATAAACTTTTTAGGTGTGCGGGAGGGATACATTATGTCATTATGATATTATTTTTTCAATAATCTGAAATGAAAATAAACAAAAAAATGGAAAAAAAACAAAAAAACATCATTCCATTTTTTCTTTATTTTCCTTTCTTTTTATATTGATTTTTAGATTAAACAGACTATCCAAAATCATTTTATATACATGATTCCTTTGTTATTAAATTACATGGTTTTTGAAAAATAAATTCAAATGAGTGTTGATATGAACCTTTTTAAGGATTTTTTAATTTTAGAAACATTCATAAGAGATTAATGGATTTTTTAAACTCATGACTCATTACCACTAACCAACATTAATTTTTACACACTCTAGAGGTGATATGAACCAATTTTTTCGTAATTTTCCATGTTCCCTCTATTAATGAGTGAACTAAAAAAAAATTCATCTAGAACTTATTTTTATTAGTTTTCAAAACATTTTAGTATGAAGAAATTTTCTAAAATGATTGAGGTATTTCTTTGAATATAATACATTATTTTTATATAATTTCAAAAGCAGACCTTACATTATCCCATCCCAATCCTCTAGTATGAATGAAATCCCTTATATGTTATACACATAATAAGATTTTTTCCCTACCTACCCTTACTCATGTTACCTTACATTATCATAGTATGTTGTGAGTGATGGGGTTTGGGTAATTTAGGTATTGTTTTTTGGATAAGAAAACTTATATGAGAATGTTGGGGTTACATTCATTTCTGGGATTTTCTACAATTTATGTATATTTCAAGGTAATTATTTTTAATAGAGAAGAAAAAAATTAAACAATTAAAAAATTGTATGGGATTGAATTATTTATTTTTCTCATGTTTTTTACTCATGAACCTCATCAAAAAAGGGAATGATTCATTGTTCATTTAATGTATTTACTTATAATACCATTCCTCAAAAAATTGAAAATTAATATAAATATTTAAAAAAATAAGAAGATAAATATTTCATTATACTTTATCAGATATGATTTGTGTCCTTGTATTTAGAAATGGAAGATTTAGATGTGTGATTCATATTTTCTTACTTTGAGTGATGAATCATTATTATTTTTGAATGACAGGTAATGCATTTTATTTTATAAGAAAACCCACCTCTTTGAGACTTTATATATTTCAAATCAACCAACTAACCCTAAAAATCAATAGAATTCTGTGAAATTTATCCATTTTTTAAAAAACCCTATTTTTCTCCAGGATGGAGAGTTTGGATTAAACCAATTATATGGTATGAGTTGAATTATTTTTTGGTGTGTATAACTTTGATAAAATTTCATACATAAGAGATGATTGAGTAATTGTGAGTTAACTCGTCACATGTTTCATAGGAGAATGAATGAAATTAAACAAATTTTAATGTGAGTGAAGAATAATGATTGAAAAAAAAATTCATATTGGATACATAGTGTATTTCAATATTTAAAAATCACATAACTTTTCTCAATTATTATTTATATATGAATTTGGATTCGAATTTATGTAATTTCCCAGTAGTGGAAAGGTGATGGTGTAAGCGTGTGAATGAAAATTGATATATATTTTTATTTTTACCCTTATAATTGTTATTTATATATTTTATGTGATTTATTATTCAATTATTAAATTCATTTTTACTCTATAAATATTTTGAACTTGATTATTGAAAACATTCTCTAAAAGATTAAATTACATTGTGACCCAATTGGATAGTATTTTGGTATTTTTTTCATAACATTATTATAATTGATACAAATTGGAAAATTCATATTTTTAGGAATAATACATTCATATATAATTTATTCAACTAGTCAAAGAGTACATACCATTAAAAAGAGGCCCAATGGGTCCCATAAATAAATGAAAATCTATGTGAGGTATATTGGACCACCCTTCTATAATCTAGAAATATATTAGAATTCAGAAAAAAAAAAAATCTTATTCAACCTCTATTAAACTAATAACTCAAATTACAACATCTATTACATGTTTAAATTCAATATTCGAAAGAAAATTAATTTTTATAGTCTACTCAATTGGATAGAAATTTCAATCATAGAAAACCCACATTTAAAAAAAATCATTGTCTTTCATATGCTTCATATTTAGAAAATTGTAAATAAATATCCCATGTGTCCCTCATTATAAAATAATGTTCAACAAAAGGGTGGTATAGGATCTATTGGGATGATACTTTAGCTTTAATATGGTTTCCTTAAATTCCATGGAGTTCAAAACTCCATGTGGTCACCTAGAGGGGGACTCGATGTAAATCACAATTTTTTATGACTAATTGAATTATCTTTTAAATTATATGCTTTTATATTTATTTATTCATAATTTATTCCATTATATCTAAGTTGTGTATTTTTATGATATATTATCGTTAAATAGAAAATGTTTAGGGATTCTCATTTATATAATCCTTTCTCCATCCCTTTTTTCTTAGAATGATTCTTGTGTAAGTCATAAGGAATAATTGAATACCCATGAACTCACCCATCAAATATCATATAATATTTATTATATAATTAAAAATAATAATATTTCAATATAGAAAGAATATTTAGTTTCTCATAATTTTTCCTTGAGGAGTTTGAGTTATGATGTTAGATGCAAAACACCTGATCATCTATTGTGCCTAGTGAATTGGTTTGTGTTTTTCATCATACCCAAGCATGTATCCTAATAGAAAGCACTTAAAAATATAGTTAAATTTTTTTAAAAACATGGTTTAAAATATTTGACCAGTTCCCTTGAAGTTATAAGGGATGATCATGAAGGGAATTACCTAGGGTGATCAAATTTTCATAAATATTTTGAAATCTATATCCTTAACTTCATAAATCTTATTTCATGAATATTTTCTAATAGATCCCCAAACCCCAATTAATTAAATACTCCCTACTTTTTGTTATCAAAATGATATTTAAAAATTAATTACATAAATATTCATCATGATATAGTGTCTGGTTCCTACTATAATATCGACGTTTTAGTAATAACAAAAAACTAATTTGATGTGTTCGACAACAAGATCATCTACTATTAGTGAATTAGGACCACCTTGAAATATGATAAGGTGTCTATTAGTGGAGTGTACATTAAAATACTGTCTATAGGTACCCATATTCATCTAAATGGGAACTACCATCAACTCTATAAGAAATATTTGTACTAATCATAATCAGTAGAGGATCTACCCTTAGCTCATGGGGAAAATATACCTCACAATCAGTTGTTGAATCAATGTATTATCACCCAAATGTGAGATTTTCAATTAATAGTAGGAGTATTTCATAGACCTATCTCTAAAAATATATAGTTTTATATGATTATAATCCTCTAATAATCATGAGGGACCCATATTCTACATAGAATATATTTGGGCTAGAAGACATGGGGAGATCATGAAAACATCATGGTTGGCCAAATAATAATTCACGAACCAAAATATATTCTATAAATGATTCTGTAAAGTTATATATCGAATAATATTTCATTAAATTATTAAATGAGGATACATTAGTCAGCACACTGATGTTTGTCTCCTTCGTTTGATAGTCAATCATAAGGCCCCCTTAGAATCACTGCTCTATTTCTAAACTAAACGTCACAGGACAACTAACTCGATAATTATTCCCAAGACATAAAATACTATAATACTTTTATGATATGAAATTAACCATTGGGACCTCACCTAGATAGTTAGAAATCCATGTAGACCACCTTAGTATGTCCTCTAATATTCTACGTATAGAGACCTAAGCCCAGAAGGCCCAGATCCAGTGTCCACTATCAAATACATTTCCATGATTATAAGGAATCATGCCTTGAAGGAACAATCAATTTCATACTCTTGGTAAACCAGATACATAAATGATACTTCTATTAAAAAAGTAGACACTAATTACAACATGTTTCTTTCTTATTTCTAAATAAACATATTCAAGGATAACTCTAATCCATCTAGAAAATATTTTTATATCTTTTATAGTACGCTTCTTGGATTCCTAGTGAATGAAACAAAATAAAGGGGTCTCAAATTCTTAGTAAGGTAAAATATAGAGGAAAAATAATGAATCATCAAGAATAATAATAATGTAATAGTAAATAATAGAACATAAAAACCATATAATCAGAAAACTAATAAGGAATTGATTAAATAATATGGAAAGTTAATAACTATAAACACATTCTATTAAAAGAACTATATAAGTAAAAATAAACATGTAAAGGTATGAAAATAAAACTCAATCCATTTAGAAAATTAATTGAAAATGAAATGTATCTATAGATATGTAGAAGAAATATATCATGGATGAATATTAACTGAAACTAAAAGAGGGAAAACATTTAATTATGGGACTCTATGTTGTCCTTGGTATATGGAACTAGTACCATCAAGAGAGAGTTTAACCATACCAATTTGTGAAATGAATTGGTCTCATGATACAAATAAGTCATTAATGGGATTTCATTAACTAGTCACCAATCCATAGAGCTTACATTAACCATTATCTAACTTATAGGTATTTCAATAACTGGTCTCCAACCCATATAGTGCATGTCTAAAGCATTTAAATAAACAAATTTCCATATAAAATAATTGTATTGAATAAAGGATACAGGTTTATCAATATAGTACCAAATAATAATATAAAATTCCAAGTAAACACCGTATGAAAATGGTATATGGTTCAAGAAATAATCATGTACATGAAAAATGATTTGGATATTTAGGGTAAATCTAATTTTCAATGATCATAAGAAATTTAATATTTCATGGGGATAAAAATAATCTATAAAATCAATGTAAATACTATCCCTGGCCAAATAAATCACATAAAATACATAAAAAAGATTAAGGATTTTATAAATAAAAAATATTCCAAGTGGATTAGAATAAATTTTTGTTCTCATTAATCAATGAAAATATTATAAAAATATCTTTTAAAAATATTCTTTAGGAAAACAATATTTAAACATTCCAAAGTGTCTCATACCACTTTGAAACATTTTAAATCATAATCCTTATAAAGTAATAACATTAAATGAAGTAATAATATCATTAGTGTAACTAGAGTCATGATATATCATGAGAAATGTCAGTATATACACCATATAAAACAATCTAGGTTCATAACAACAAATTAGTCCCAAGAGATTGTAAATTGAGATGAAATCCCTTACAACTTTGGTAACATATAAATTGGGAAACTGAAATGTAGTAATCCTAAAATTAAAAATTTAAATACCATGAAGATTATATAATTAATTATATTATATATAAATGATTGAATATGGACACCATATATAATAAATTGTGTGAACAACAATAAATTATGCCTCATGGAAAGAAAAGTGAGACAGGAATCCCTTACATATGAATTACAATACAAATAAGTAATAATAATTAATTGAAACATATAAATAACATGAATATAATAGATTCCATGATATTCATGCCAATGTGGTAGTATGTAGACCATATATTATAAATTAGGTGCACAATAATAAATTATGTCACATGGAAGGAAAAGTGAGACAAGAGTCCCTTACCTTAAACTTATTTGTGTTGTGTGGTTTTTATCCTCCAATATAGTGGCTTTAAATATATTAATAACATATAATAGAACCATATTAATATTTATGATATCATATATAATCCAATTATAATATCTTGTTACCTGTTTGTTAATAACCATTCATTATTTTAACTATTTTTTGTGTTAATTGCTTAGTTTGTCGAGTATGTTTTTACATGTTATTTATCGTTATTATTATATATATCATGGTTTCACAATCAAAAAAGGTAAAAAATTATATTAATATCACATATATATATAGTGTATATGTATTAATAGTATTATATAATATTTCTATATTATAAATGAAGTGCACCTTTCATGGAGACTGTTGGTCGTACGTACTCATGAATGCTACTTTCAATTCATTATCATATTAAAATAATGAAAGATAAATTATACATGTGTATAATATAATTAAAACATAATATATATGTTTTATATGTAAAATATATTTATTAAAAAAATCCTTTATAAGTTTCATATATGTCATGAATGGTTCATATCACTTTGGGGTACGGTATTCCAAACTTACTGCAACGAAATTATCAAATTTAATCATGATAGAATTAATAATGGTTTGTTCTAAAAAAATAAATAATAATAAGTAAATTATAAATATAATATATAATATATATAAATATTTTTTCATCATAATATCCAACAATGAATGTTGGAAATTGAAAAATGACACTCATCATTTTGTGAGGTAGTAGTTCACCATACATAGAAATAGTTAGTTCATTACCCATTAGATGGAGGTATGTGTATGTTTAGGAAGAAATATTAACAAAAAACATCCTAGTATATTGATAATACTATTGTTTTTATGTAATAATATAATAACAATATTATATAGGTCAAATAATAGAAATGAAGTGAAAAATATTTAGAGAAGATGTTACCTCTTAATTGGGTAACAAGTTTTGGTTTGAACCAAAATAATTACATGGAAAAATTTCTACCAAAAGAGAGTATTATAGGTATATGGGAGGAAATTTGTGATAAAAGTTGGTAAAATATTGGAGTGACCTAATATGTTTGATTGGTGTGAAGAAGTGGGAGAGGTGGTGGCCATTTATAGGGAAGGAAAAGGACTCACATGGAGTTTTGGAAACTAGTAATATGTACATTTGTTCTTACCTCAAAAAGTAATATAAACCAAAAAACCTCAGAATATAATTTTTATTACCTAGATATTTCTATGAAATGGGTGTTTTACAAGTTGATAGATCATTTGGGCACTTAAATTTAGGGTTTTGTCCCATATATCGCAATTACACCTTAATCAATATAAATAATTTTAATCACATTCACTAATATTTTTGGTAAAAAAATTAAGTTGGTATTATTAGACTATAAATATAATATTTATTAAAATGGTTTATTTCTGGTTTTTGAAATTCAATTTAGAGAAGAGTAAAAATTAATATTAATATTAATCTCACAGATAGATGAATTAACTGGTTTTAGTAGAAAAATGATCAAAAGATTGTTAAGTGTCTATATTAAATTTTAATGTGGAATTGATTCCAATATACTAAATTGAATTAATATATTTATAATTTGTCAAATATGACATTATAACAAATTTCAAATATAATTTAACATTAATAATTAATTAAATGAAAAGACAGTTTTTAACTAAAATGAAGTATTTTTCACATTTCAACAAAAAAGGATGTTTCTCAAAAAAAATACCAAAAATTCACCAAAATATAATCTTGAAGTTATGAACTCAAAAATTAATTTTAATTTACCAAATAAAATTGATAAGTGTATTGAAATTCATATTCAAAATAGGTGCACCATTAAAAGGTGGTAAAAATGCTTTAATAAAAAAAGATATGTTTTATGTGTAAAATAGGGTTTGTTTTATCTTATGCTTATCAAGTAAATTGGATGAATATGAAAATATATATTATTAAACATATAAAATATAAATTTCATTAAAATCATTAACTAATTGTATTTAATTATTCTAGTTAAGATAAAAGTCCATTGGATGTATAAAAATAATAATCTTTTTTTATATCTAATTGGTTATTATTTTTATATCTCAGTAACTGGTAATCAATTAATTCCTTTTATTATTATACAACCATAAATTTTCATATGTTAGTTAATATTATTCATAACTTATAATGTAACATATAGGTTATATAATATTATAAGAAATAATAATTTTCAAATAATATATCATTTTTTGGTGAAACTCATTATTGTGTATAACGTAAGAAATTTAATAATTGTCATTATGGTGTGTTTTGAAAGCTATTGGGGAGGGTCTCACTTGCATGTAACCTATTCTAACTTGGTGTTTCATTCATTGAAATATATATAATCTATTTTTAAAAGTAAATATATTATAATGTATTTGGATATTATATTCCCTTATATGCATGGTATCGTGTGTCATACACACTATTCAATACAAAGTTTTACTTTAGAATTTCAAGGTGTTACATTCTCCCCACCTTCATTAAATTGTATCCTCACAATTTAAAATCGATCATAGTGATATATTTTTTGATACTTCTTATGTTTGAAATCCCATATCGTGGGAAGATTTTGTAAAAAATCCTCCAGAAAAGAGAGAATTTGAAGTACAAGGGTCAAATGGACAACCATGTGCCTAGTTTTATAAATATGTGATCATTAGTAGAAAATAGATATACATACTTACAGGAAAATAATAAATATTTATAGGGATTGAATATGTCATAAATCCGAAACAATTCAATGATCGATCGAAATATTAGGGCCTCAAATCCATAAATCCATGATGATTTAAGAGATCATCAGTTGAACAAAAATTAATATGTTGGGACAACATTTTATTTCAATGTGATTTTCCTATTATTGGGAAAATATTTTACTAACCAATAATATAAGTAAATATTCTCACATGATAGGTTGTAATTTTATATCAGCAATCCTATCTCTTTGTTTTTATTTGATAAAATTATAATCCATTCCATTACTCCCATAAATTAATTACCAATAATGAATTTTGTATGCCAGAAGCACTAAAAGAAATTTTTAAGGGATCGTAAGGCCTATAAAAGAGATAAAATTATTACAATTTTTTTTAATAATCTTCCAAAACCAATATGATTCATATATTAATCTCTAATCCTCAAAAGTGATACTACTGGTTTATCATTAAAATTTATTTATCAAATAGTTTAACTAAAAACATTGAAAATTTAACCAAAACATTTTTTATGTAAGTCATTGTCATGAAACCCTTATTTTCCTTGGGTCATGGCTTCAAAAACCACAACCTTGTCGGATTCGATTGGTTTTCACATGGATTAATTTTTTTTTTCTAAAACCTTATTAATATAATTTCCAAAAATAACTATGATGGACATCCTTTAAATTAGGTTAATCACTTAATATATTTTTAACTAAATTTTACAATACAACCTCAATACATATATACTTAATCCAATAATTTCCAATTAGGTCCTTCCTTGGTCTAGGTTTTATCCATACTATCATTCAAAGGATTTCTAATCCATGACACTTTATCATTAATCTAAACCACCTTAAGCATTACCTATATTATTAATTAAAATACTTAATCATGGTTTGTAATGAAAATATGAATTATCCAAATCATATCCCCATGGAGTGTTAAAACAGGTCCGTAGTAAGGCATAATGTTGTGTACCAGGTTACCATAAGTCAGACCTGAAAAACCTTATTTGAGTGATTTATCCAAGGTACATTTGTGACATAACCACATCCACTTATAGTATCCAGGAAGGGGTTTATTTCTAGGAATACCCACATAATACATAATTTACTAATATTATATTGTCTTATTGTATAATTATCCCCAACATTAGGGTAAAATTTTATAACCTATGTTTTCTTAAATCTAGTTCCCAAGGTTTCTACTAAACTTCCATTGATACCAAATGTAGAGACCCCGCCTCAGAAGGCCTAGAGATGGTGTCTATTATGAATTAAAATTTCATGATTATAAGGAATCAAACCCCAAAGTACTGACCTGTTTAGTAATATTGGTAAACCACATATATACATGAGCCTTTTATTATAATATAATACACAAATTACAACATATTTTTTTCTTCTATCTAAATAAATAGCTTCAATGATAACTCTAATCCGTATAGTAAATCCATGTGTATCTTTCATTTCATGATTCTTGGATTCTTGGGTAAAGAAACATAACAATGGTGAGATCAAATTATCATTAAGGGAAAAACATAGTTTTTTTCATGAACCAAGTCAAGTCGCCATCAACCCAACACCCGCCCCGGCCCGCGGCAAGGACCGAAGCGCGTTCCCGATCCCCACGGGCTGGCACAAGTGCCCAGGTATCAAATTGAAATGTTGGGAATGATTTATCTGTATAAACAACCAGGAATAACCACAAGTAAGAAAAAAATGTTGCAACCACAAGTGTTTAAACAACAAAAGTGAGTCTCAAAAACAACCACAAACCAACCACAAATAACTCCAAAAAGGGGTGACCAAAAACCAAGTCAGCAACTGTCACCTGATAGAGTGGTACCACCGCCTGGCCCTCACCACCAATGCCAAGTCAGAAGAAGCAGCTAACAACTCAGACCGTCATTCTCAAAGCATTTTCCTTTCCCTGCATCAGACATAATTAGATCTACTTACACCCAAGGTTGTAAGTAGGGTGTGAGAAATCGCTCAATAGATTGGCACCAGAGAAAAGATTTTTCATGTAAATGTTACGTGACCAAATCAGTTTGTAGGTTTGAATTATAGAAAATAAATAAATTCACTAACAATTTAATGAAAATAGTTTTTAAAGAAAGACAGTTCTAAATATGGAATGGGGTTTTTGGTACTAAAAGAAAATTTAAACATTCTTACCTTTTTACACCACAAAAGTCACACAAACAACCAATGATGAGTATATAATCGCAAAGGAGCAAAAAAAGTGGGAGAGGCCCTAAAGGGACTAAAGCAGAGTGGGGACCTAAAACCTCACGTCTCGGTGTACCAAATAATCCATATCATAAGTTCCCGTGCACGAGCCACTAGTAGGGAAACACCTCCATAACCTAGTGGTCTCTATTCATCATCCAAAGTTTAGTTAGTGTTGTAATTGTCAAACCTGCTAAGTGAAACTGGGCTGAGGCCACTCCCGTATAACTAGCACGCTAGTCAAGTCCGCCCACCTAGTACCCAGGCTTCCCCTTTTGTGCTCAACGTTCAAAGTTCACCCTACCCATCAATGTTAAGACATAGAACACCTGGATGTCAACTAAGTCAACCATCACACTTACACATTCAATATAAATGAATAAACAAATAATCATTAAAGGTATTACACACAACAGAGATCCTTTGAAACAGAACACAAAGTGCAAAAACTACACAGTCTAATAAACTACACAATTCCATGAACCAAACTAACATTCATCAAACATTTGAAATATTGGTTTAGTAGTTTTATGGAAAATAAAACAACATAGTCATCAGTGCAAAAAATTACTCAAACACACACTAATACTTTAACAGAAAACATATTTCAACTACAACATTTTTTCAAAAACCAAAGGCACAACATAGTAAAAACCAAACAACCTAAACATGCCGATAATAAAAATAAGACACCAAATTCAACCAAAAAAAACCAACAACTCATAGCAGCACGTAAATAAAAGACATATCAATTTAATTAGAACAACAGACTAATTGATCAAATAACCTAAGCATGAAAAACCACCTACCTCAAAGTATGTACAAAACAGCGATACTGCGCAACACTCCCGCTGCGCAACGGTCACACCACACGAATCCGTCAAAAATTTACTAAAATAGTAGACCAAGTAACCTCAATGCCAACCCAGTAAAACATCATATGTCCATAAAAAATAATAATAAACATCAACAATTAAATAACTTTATTAACCATTAAACAAGTTCAATAATAATTAAATAAATTAATTAACAATTAAACAAAAACAATTAAATAATTTTGTTAACAACTAAACAAATTTAACTAATTAATTAACCAATAAACAAATTCAATAATAATTAAATGAATTAATTACACTTAAAAAAATAAAAAAAATAAATTTATTAACAACTAAATCAAATTTAGTAAATTAATTAATGATTAAAAAATAAAAAAAATTAAATAAATTAAAAACAAACCCCCGACCACTGAAATCATTGGAATGAAAACCGAGGGGCGGCGTGGCAGCTGTCTGGCGAGCGGAGAGGGTTGTGGTGTCTGTTCGGCGAGCGGAGGGGGTTGCAGAGCTGCTGTCCGGTGAGAGGAGGGGGTTGCGGAGGCTGTCCGGCTAGTGTAGGGGGTCGCGGAGCTGCTATCCAGCAAGAGGAAGTAGGGGCGTCGGCTGGTCGGTCCAGGAAGGGAGGAGCGGAGGTGTGGCCGTAGGCCTGTAGGTAGCAGGCAGGGCGAATGAATAGGAAGAGCATCAGGCAGAGGGGGTGTGGCCTGGGTGAGCGGGAGAAAGGAGAGGGGGAGATGGGAGGCGGTCGAGCGGAGAAGAGAAGAGGGGAAGGGGAGGCCGCGGGAGGAAGAGAAGGTATGGAGGAAGAGGAGGGAGGGGCGACCGAGTGGGGAAAAGAGGAGGATAAGGGGAGGCGCACGGGAGGAAGAGAATGGAGGAAGATAAGGGAGATATGAAGATAATGGAGGGGCATCTGAGCGGGGGAAGAGAAGAGAAGGGAGGGAGAGAAGGAGAAGAAAAGGAGAGAGGAGGGAGAAATGTGTGGGGGAGAAGAAAGAGTAGGGAGGAAAAAAATGAAATGAAAAGAGAAATAAGAGGGGGGTGGCAGATAGGGTAGGAATAATGAGGGGAGAGAAAAAAAATGTTAGTGATAAAATAAAATGGAATAGAAAAGAAATAAGAAAAAAATTAGATAGGAATGGGGGAAGAAATAAGGGAGTGAAAATAAGAAAACAAACTAAAATAAAACAAAATAACTAAATTTTAAATAAATAAAAATTGGTTTTAAACAGTAATAGTAAGGAGGTCCGCTCGCGCGTCGGGCGGGCTACGTGACTTTGCCCATGCCCTGGATACACGTCATGCGTTTCCAAACAAAGGTTAGCTAACCTGCATAAGAAGCGCACCACACATCATCCCTGACGCGCTTTCCAAATAAATAATTATAAAAAGGGTAGATGAGCTTATAAAATAAAAATAAAAATTGAAATCATACCGTACGCGAAGTCCAGGTGCGACAATTCTCCCATTTATAAAAACTTTCCACCCTCAGAAAGTCAAGTCGAAGTCAGATTAGAGAATAGAAAAGGGTACTCCTGCTCAACCCAAGACTTGCATTCCCAAGTCTCATGCTCGTCATTCTCGTGCTGCCACATAATACGAACCAAAGGAATAGACTTCCCACATAGCACCTTCTCCTGAGAATCCACTACCCACAGTGGTCTCTCAAACACTAATAAGTCTGGCTCAATCTCCAACTCCTCCCAATTCAACACATGCAACGGATCGAGGTTATACTTTTTCAGTTGGGAGACATGAAATACTTCATGGATCGACGTCAACTATAAAGTAAAATCTAACCTATATTCCACTTTTCCAATCCTCTCACTAATCTCGAAAGGCGCGACATACCTTGGTGTTAGCTTTCCTTGCTTCCCCAAATGGCGGTGACCCATGTGAGGGGCCACCTTCAAGAATACTCTGTCCCCAAATGAAAACTCAAGATCCCAACGCCTATAGTTTGCATAAGATTTGTGGCGACTCTGAGCTGTCAACAACTGCAGCCTAATCAGATGACCTTGTTAGATGTTTTCTGAACAAGGCTTGGTCCCAAGAGTGAGGTCTCTCCTACCTCATCCCAACACAAAGGAGACCGACATGGCTGGCCATAGAGCACCTCAAAGGGTTCCTTCTGATGGAAGACTGGTAACTATTATTATAAGAAAATGCGACCAATCCCAAATGGTTATCCCATGAGCCTCCAAAATATAACACACAGGCTCAGAGCATGTCTTCCAAAATCTGATTTTCCCGCTCCATTTGTCAATTCTTCTGAGGATGGTATGTTGTGATCATCTTAATCTACGACCACAAAGCCTTCTAGAGGCCTCCCCAAACCTGAAATGTAAAGTAGGGGACCCTGTCAGAAACAACTGCTAATGGCACACCATGATGTCTGACTACCTCCTGAACATACAAGCGACCCATCTCATCTACCTTCGTTGTATCTATGATCAGGAAAAAGTGAGATGACTTGGTAAAATGATCAATCACTACCCAGATAGCATTCCTCCCTCGACGTGTATGAGGAAATCCAATAATGAAGTCCATAGCGACCTCATCCCACATCCCGGTTGGAATGGGTAATGGCTGGAGTAGGCCAGATGGTCTCTGATGCTCTGCTTTCACCTGCTGACAAGTGTAACATCTAGATACAAAGTCGGCTATGTCCTACCTCATACCTGGCCTCCAGAACTGACGGAGAACAACATAGTACATCTTGGTGGTACCAAGACGGACGACCCACTAAGACTAGTGGATATCCTGCATCACCACCTTCCGCAGAGACAACGGTACCACAGCACGACCCTTGAAGCACAAGATCCCCTCGGGAGACAAAGACCAATCAGAAGGAGTCTCCCCACCATGAAGAAACATCATGGATCGCTGACACAGCTCATCACCAGGCTGCTCCCACTGGATCAACTCTAGAAGAGCGGGAGTCAACTGAATTCTAGCCAAGAAAGTACCTCAACTGTTCTCCCTTCTCTCTAGGTGCATCTGGGAGAAGAGCCCCATTAAATTAAACTCATCGCTGGACTTCATCAAGGCCTACACTGGTACCTTCCTACTCAAAGCGTTGGCCCCCACATTACCTTTTCCTGGGGTACAGACAATATCAAATTGATAACCCTACAGGTACTTGATCCAGCGGTGATGCCTCAGATTGAGATCCATCTGAGAGAAAATGTATTTTGGGATCTTATAGTCAGAATATACCAAAAATTTCTCCCCAAAGAGGGAGTGAAGCCAAGTATTTAGGGCGTACATCACTACTGCCAACTCTAAGTCATGAGTCGGATAATTATTCTCATGCATCCGGAGCTGGAAAGAACCATAAGACACCACATGGTCATCCTTCATGAGCACACACCCAAGGCCCGTACCTGATGCATCACAATAAACAACATAGCCCTTTCTAGATTCTTGTAAGGTCAACATAGGTGCAGTGGTCAACCACCACTTCAACTCTTCAAAGGATTCCTGACACTGTGGGATCCACTCGAACTTCACCCGTTTCTAGGTGAGTGTAGTCATGGGGGAGACGAGCCATGAGAAGTCCCGAACAAAGTGCATGTAATATCCTTCCAAGCCAAGAAAAATCCTGATCTAAAACACATTCCTTGGTTTTTCCCATGTCATCACTGCATTTATCTTCTTAGGATCCACTGAAACCCCTTTTTCTGAGACGACATGCCCCAAAAACTTCACTTCCCTGATCCATAACATGCACTTCGAGAGTTTAGAATATTGGCGGTGATACCGTAAAGTGCCCAAAACAATCCATAGGTGATGCTCATGCTCCTCCTATGATCCCAAATAAACCAGGATGTCATCCACGAATACCATGACAAATGATTCGATATATTGGTGGAACCCCCTATTCATGAGTGCCATAAAAACTGCAGCAGCATTCATCAATCCGAAAGGCATGACTAGATCTCGAAGTGACCATACCTGCTTCGAAAAGTTGTCTTCGGGATCTCTGCTTCTCTCACCCTGAGTTGGTGGTATCCCAAATGAAAATCAATTTTGGAGAACCACTTTTCCCCCTTCAGTTGATCAAACAAATCTCTAATCCGTGAAAAAGGGTAGTTATTTTTGATGGACACCTTATTCAATTTTCGGTAATCAATGCACAACTGTAGGGTTCCATCGGCCTTCTTTGTGAATAAAACTGGGGTGTCCCAAGGAGAGATGCTCGGGAGAATGAATCCTTTGGATTCCAAATCGTCCAACTGTATCTTTAATTCCCTCCATTCGGTGGGGTCCATGCGATATGAGGGAAGAGATATAGGTTTTGTTCATGGTATCAACTCAATCAAGAACTCCACGTGCTGCTCTAGGGGTAAGCCTGAGAAATCATCTGGGAAGACCTCTGGTAACTCATCCACTACACAAGGTAACCTGTCGTGAGAAACACCTCCATCTTCCTCCATTGCGAGTGACGAGAACTGATAAGCATGATTTCCCAACTCAAGGAGTGGAGGTCCTGCGCGACCTGACTGAGGGTCCCATTCTCCATGAAATAACTGAGGACTCCCATCTGGTGCCATAAAGCTAACTAGACGCCGATAGTAGTCAATATGCACTTGAAAGTGCACCATCCATTCCATACTGAGGATCACATCAAACATGTCCATATCAAGGACCAAGAAATCCCACTCCATCTTGACTCCTGGCACAGAGAGAGCGCACGACGGTCACCTAAGACCCTGCTCCTTTTTCTTACCCAGCGGTGTTATTAACTCCATTGAAAAAGATAAAAGCTCAGTCGGTAGGCTCAACAAGTTCACAAGACGGGAAGATATAAAAGAAACTGAAGCACCAGTATCAAGTAGAACTGCAGCTATAGAAGATGAAATCAGAATGGTACCTCAAATTGTCGAAGGTCCTACATCAGATCCCGCCAGTGACTGATCTACAGCATGAAAATGCCTGGTCCCTACCTGAGAACGACTACTTTCCTATGGCTCTACCCTAAACTGGATATGCACAGAAGACGATCTGGTCCTACCACCATGACCACCTAACTATGATCTCAGCATACTGGTCGACTCTGAATGCATTGATACTCCCCTGAAAGCCACAGATCCAGTCCCACTCTGGTAGGGGTGTGTCACTCTGCAAAAGCGTCGTACATTCCCCATGATTCCACACTGGTAGTAAGGCCTGGGAGGGGTGGGACATGCAGATCTAAAGTGCCCTGCCCTTCCGCACTGATGGAACACAACTGACCTCGTATCAGAAGCCATAGATGATGTCTTCCAAGATGGATGGCCTGATCTGCCACCACTCTTCTAACATTACTCATCACGCTTCCTCTTCTTCTATGACGAACTATCGTTGCCAAAGCCTGAAATTGATCCAGAAAACACCGACTTTCCTCTCTGGTCAATCTCGACCCTGAAAGCATGATCAACCACCTCAGCATAAGTCCCTAGCTTGAATAAGAAATCCTGAGAGTGGATTTCTAGTTGAAGGATCTTCTCAAATTTCAGAGATTTCAAGTATTCACTTGAAACTATCTCATGTGCATACCGCACTAGCTCAGCGAAGTGGTTCACATACTCCATCACTATTTGATTCCCTTGTGAAAAATCCATGATCTCCTGGGATCTTGCGTAGGCTAGGAACTCTAGACAGTACTGCTCGTTGAAGATAACTTTGAAATCTTTCCAACTCATATGCTCTTGTTTCCCAGCCTTTACCACTAATTCCCACCATTAGCGACTGGAACCCTCTAGCTGGAAAGTGGAAAACTTTACCCTAACATCCTCGGGCGTGTCATGGAATTCGTACATGCGTTCTATCTTTTCAATCCATTACACTCCCTCTTGTGGTTCTGAACTACTTCAGAAAGAAGGAGGTTTATTCTCCAGAAACTCATAATCTCTATCCTTATTGGAGCCACATTTATCCCCTCTAGGTGGAATAGTGGGGGCAGGAGTCTCCCCTTGTCCTAAATCCTGAACAGATCAGACCACAGCCTCTACCAATCACTGATCAAGAGGCACGAGAGAACTCTCTTCGGCTTCCTCCCTCGGTTGCATGGGAGCTCTCTGGGGAGGCATCTTGCTTCATGGAGCAACAAACATAAAAGAACACCATAAATATCTCATATCTCAAGAGAAAACAAATTTTCAGCAAGATAAATAATCATCAGTCAATCAAACCTGAAAAAATAACATTGTGCCAAAATGCTACTTTCCCGCATGCTGTCCACACACAGTCTGCAGCATTTCCGTCCCACCTAGAAAAGAATTCAAACAAGCATCCTAACATCCCATGGTCACTCAGTGTCTATCAAGAGGTGTGCTGGCCAGGCACCCTAATCGCAACCAGAATTCTGTTCCATGATAGTTCTAACTCATGTCTATCTAGACTCATCCCAAATAACATAAACAAATAGTCGAACCTTCTCTGATACCATTTTTGTCACGAACCAATTCGGGCCGTCATCAACCCGACGCCCGACCCGGTGCGCGGAAAGGCCGGAAGGGCATTCCCCATACCCACGGGCTGTCACAAGTGCCCAGGTATCAAATTGAAATTTTGGGAATGATTTACCCGTAAAAACAACCAGGAATAACCACAAGTAAGAAAATAGTTTTGCTACCACTAGTCTTTAAACAACAAAAGTTAGTCTCAAAAAAAACCACAACTAACTCCAAAAATGGGTGACCAAAAACCAATTCAACAACCACCACCTGATGGAGGGGTACCATCGTCCGACCCTCAACACCAATGCCAATTCAGACGAAGCAGCTAACAACTCAGCCCACCGCTCTCAAAGCCTTTGTGTTTCCTTGTATCAGACATAATTATATCTACATACACCCAAGTGTGTAAGTAGGGTGTGAGAAATCACTCAATAGGTTGGCACCAGAGAAAAGATTCTTCATGTAAAGGGTAGGTGACCAAATCAGTTTGCAGGTTTAAAATATAGAAAATAAATAAATTAACTAACAATTTAATGAAAATATTTTTTAAAGAAAGACAGTTTTAATTAGGGAACGGGGTTTTGGTACTAAAAGAAAATGAAAACATTCTCACCTTTTTACACCATAGAACTCACACAAACAACCAGTGATGAGTATATAATCGCAAAGGAGCAACAAAAGTGGGAGAGGCCCTAAAGGGACTAAAGTTGAGTGGGGTCCTAGAACGTCGCATCTCAGTGTACCAAGGAATCCATATCATACATTTCTGTTCATCATCCACTAGTTGGGAAACACCTCCATAACCTAGTGGTCTCTAGTCATCATCAAAATTTTAGTTAGGGTTGTAAGTGTCAATTCTGCTAAGTGAAACTGGGCTGAGGCCACTCCCGTATCACTAGCACGCTAGTCGAGTCCGCCCACCAAGTACCTAGGCTTCCCCTTTTGTGCTCAACGTTCAAAGTTCACCCTACTCATTAAGGTCAAGACACAGCACACCTGGATGTCAACTGATAAAACACTATTTTATTGAATATTTTATTGATAATAAATGATATAATTTCCTCAAAGTTGGGCTGGGCTCCCCAGAATGGAGAAGGTTCTGTATTTGGGCCATATCCTCTACATATGGGCTTGGATTGAGCCCAAATTTTGAGGAAAGCTCGGGGACATGATTTGGCACAAATCATCCTTCTGGAAGGCCGGCCAATTCACGCGTTTTGGTGGTCAAATGGGCGGTGCAAGTTGGCATAAAATATTTGGCCGAATTTCCACATTCACACTTGAGACAACTTGTAACCTCTCCTCCCCTCCCCTCTATAAATTGGAGTTTTTCTCATTTGGAGGGGTTGGGACGTGAATTGGGAGATTGGAGGCAGAGGAGAATTTGTTTCACCCAAATTATCCAACCATTGTAAGAGGGATAGCTCTTGAAGCAAGGATCCCCTCATCGAAGCCTCCTTCTCTTCTTTATTTGGTAATGTTTTCATTTGTGTAATAAACTTCATTTCTCTTCTTATATTTCTTCTCTTTTCTTCTGTTTTGTTTAAATTTCTTCTTCTCTTAATATTCATAATTGGGCTGGAATTCTTGAGTAGAAGCGTTATTGGGTTATACCCATTTTAAACCTTTGCACATGCAAAACGCTTCTACGATGATTACGCCACCCATGGAAGAGTAGTCTTTTAGTAATCGATCTATCTTCTACCCTCTTCATTTAATTATTTTGAATCAATGAGCTACTGTAATTCACGTAATATGATCCATGAATTGTGTTCTTAAATTCTAAGAAACTAAGCAAGCAATTGAACAATTAATAGAAAAACAAGCGAGGTCGGGATTTTGTGTAAATTGTGAGAGCGCGATCTTAATCGGTAATACAAGACCACACGGGATAAATTTGTAGAGTTCAAATATAATCCCTAAACACAATTCATCCTCATTTCCAGAATGGATATGTGCCTTAATTTTCCACTGATCATAAGCTAATCTTAGAACATCAATCAAAGCAGGGTGCTGCGATTGCACGTTCCAAAGTTAGCCTAGGTTTAAATTCACATCATCTTTGTGGTAAAGTTAATTCTCGTAGGGTTCGGGATTTAACAAATTAAGGGATCATAATTAAGTGAATGTTAATTTAAATGATAATGATTAATAATAAAGTGAAGAGGTAGAGTTAGATTGATTACTCTTTTTAAATAGATTTCTAAAAAAACATCTTCTTGTTGTGTCATTTAAATTGAAATTCATTTCAAAACTAAAAACAAAATAAAAATTATACAATCTTCTTCCAGCAAACTTCTTCTAGATTCATAAACTACAACAAACCCCAATCCTTTAAAGTAGTGTTTTTATTCTATTCTATTTTATTTTATTTTTTAGAATACCTCTAATAAGTTGTTAAATTCACTTCCTCCTTTGAGAGACGACCTTGGTCAGCCACTCTGCTGCACTTAAGTACCCCAAATCACACTAATCATTTGAGGGCGCCCACTACAGCGATCTTTCAAATTGGCGTTGTTGCCGGGGAGGCAAGTAATTATTTCAACCAATTAGAGGTATTTATTTTATTTTACATTTTAATTCTCTTCCTCTCTTCTTTCTTCCGTCTTTACCCAATCTGATTTTTTTTTCTTTCTTCTTCTTCTTTTATCTCTTTTAACTTCTTTTTGGACCATCAACTCAAACTTCTAATTTTTATTTTACTATGGTCCACATTCCTTCTTTTCATCTTTCATTGATTGATGACTCGAACTAATCCCGAAGATCTCTTAGATCTTGACCCTGAGATTGAACGTAGCCTTAGGGCACGAATCAGACATTCTCAATCTACGGGAAGTTTCAACATTCAACCAGTTGGAGAATTACTCCAATATCAGAACATTGAAATTGGAAGCAATTCAAATTCAACCATAAAACAAGAACCAATGGCTGGAAACAATGGAAATGAACTTAATAGAACCATTCGAGAATTGGCTTCACCTGATATTAACTATCAACCAAATTGTATTGCATACCCAAATCTCGAATCGGACTTCGAACTGAAATCTGGGTTAATTCACTTACTTCCAAAGTTTCATGGCCTCTCTGGTGAGGATCCCAATAAACATTTGAAAGAATTTAATGTGGTTTGCTCAACCCTAAAACCTAGAAATGTCTCTGAAGATCAAATCAAACTAAGAGCATTCCCATTCTCACTTGATGGAGCTGTGAAAGATTGGATGTATTATTTACAACCCGAAGATGTAACTTGTTGGAACGATTTGAAACGTATTTTCTTGCAGAGATTTTTTCCAGCATCAAGGACCACATCCATTCGAAAGGAGATATCGGGGATCAAGCAAGCCCAAGGGGAGTCAATGTATGAGTACTGGGAGAGATTCAAGAAGTTGTGTGCAAGCTGCCCACATCACCAAATCAGTGAGCAACTCCTCATCCAATACTTCTACGAAGGACTCACACCCATGGAGAGGAGAATGGTAGATGCTGCGGCTGGAGGAGCATTGGTGGACAAGACACCAGTAGCTGCGCGAGCATTGATCGACAAGATGGCCCAAAACTCCCAACAATTCGGTGATAGAGGTACACCACATGTTCGAGGAGTACATCAAGTAAGTCCTTCTTCTCTTGAAAGTCATTTGATTGATACTAAGTTAGAAGAATTGACAACTATTGTGAGGCAGATCGCATTGGCTCAAAAGACATCCCAACCCCCTCCTTCAAGGCCTTGTGGTATTTGCACTGAGACAAGCCACCCAACTGACTGTTGCCCACAACTCCAAGAAACAGAAGATTGTGCAGCAGTGTTCCCTGGGAGACCATTTCAGCAGCAACAACAACAACTATATCCCCAAAAGAAGTTTGATCCAACATACAACCAAGGGTGGAAAGATCTAGCGGACATGAGGTATGGCTCTGGACAACAACAAAGGCCCCCTTTTCAACCAAACTTCCAGCAGCCTCCACCTTACCAACAGGGTTTCCAACAACCCCAAAGGAGATTAGAAGCTCAAACATCAACGAGTCAGCAACAAGGGAATATCCAACACAAGGTAGACTCTAACACTGATGATCTTTTGAAACAAATTGTTCTTAATCAACAGAATGAGCTGAAGAGTCAAGGTTCGGAGCTGAGAGAGTTGAAGACTCAAATGAGTCAGATTGCCACCGCCCTCCATGAACTTGTGAGTAAGAATTATGGAAATCTACCTTCCCAACCCACTCCAAATCCAAAGGGGAATGTTAGTGCCATCACATTGAGAAGTGGGAAGCAAATGAACGATACATCTGCACCTACCATTCCACCGGGATTCACCTCAACTTCAGAGAAGCCGCATTCCATACCAACTGATGAGCAATCCAAGGAGAAAGATAAAGGTAAGAAAAAGATTGATGATATTCCTCCTAAACCCCTTCCTTTTCCAAACAGGGTTGTTCAAAACAAGAAGATGGCTGAAGAAGCAATGCAAAAGGAGGTTTTGGACACATTCAAGCGTGTGGAGATCAACATTCCTCTACTTGAATCCATTAAGCAAATCCCAAGGTATGCCAAATTCTTAAAAGAACTCTGCACCAATCGAAGAGGGCTCAAGGGGAATGAGAGGATCAACCTTGGAAGGAATGTCTCGGCACTCATTACACCAACTCTAGCAATGCCAACAAAGTGCAAGGATCCTGGGACATTCACCATCCCATGTACCATAGGGGAGTTGCACTTCTCTGATGCTCTTTGTGATTTAGGAGCTTCAATAAATGTGATGCCTCACTCTGTATTCTCTTCCTTACAGGTTGGTGAGTTGAAGCCAACAAGAGTAGTGGTGCAATTGGCGAATAGAGCTACGGCATATCCAGCAGGAGTTCTTGAGGATGTACTTGTCCGGGTAAGAGACATGATCTTTCCAGCGGATTTCTATGTTCTTAACATGGAGGATGATCAGGTAAGTTCTCATGCCCCCATTATCTTAGGTAGGCCCTTCCTCAAAACTGCAAAAACTATCATAAATGTAAATGAGGGTACACTTTCCATGGAGTTTGGAGATGAAGTTGTGATATTTAATGTTATGGATTCCATGAAGTACCCCTCAGAGGACCATTCTGCTTTTGTTATCTCCCATTTTGAACCACCAAATAAAAACTCCATAGAATTTGATTGTCCTATGCTTAGGGATATTATGAGTATTGGTTCTAGTTTGATGTCTAAGAATACTTCTACACCCATTTTTAAGGAACAAGACTCTCTAATATTTGATTTTGAAATAGAATCATATTCTGATTTTGATCATGTGAACTCTGATTATGACATGGCTATTGAGTATGCTGATGGATTTGGTGCTCTATTCTCTGATTGTGATGATTTTTATTCTGATACTGATGTTCATTGTGCAGATATGTCTGTTGCATCAATTTCTCCATCCATACATCACCCACCTACATTGGAACTCAAGCCATTGCCCCCAAATCTAAAATATGCATACTTGCTCAGTGGTGATAGATTACCTGTCATAATTGCTAACAATCTCTCTTTTGAACATGAAGAAAAACTTTTGAATATTTTGAGAGATAACATTAGGGCAATTGGTTGGACATTGGCAGACATATCAGGTATTAGCCCCTCCATTTTCATGCATAGGATTCTCTTGGAGGATGGGGCTAAACCGGTGAGACAGCCACAAAGGAGACTTAATCCCACCCTCCTAGAAGTTGTTAAGAAAGAAGTTGAAAAATTACTTGAGGCGGGTATCATTTACCCTATTTCTGACTCACAATGGGTTAGCCCTATTCAGGTTGTACCAAAGAAAACTGGTTTCACTGTTATAAAAAATGAAAATGATGAGTTAGTTCCTGTGAGAGTACAAAATAGTTGGCGAGTGTGTATCGATTATAGGAAACTAAATCAATCCACTCGTAAGGACCATTTCCCACTTCCATTCATTGACCAGATGCTTGAGAGACTAGCTGGGAAGACACACTATTGTTTCTTGGATGGATTTTCTGGCTATTTTCAGGTTCCCATTGCAGCAGAGGACCAGGAGAAGACAACATTCACCTGCCCATTCGGTACCTTTGCTTACCGGAGGCTGCCATTTGGACTTTGCAACGCCCCAGGTACCTTCCAGAGATGCATGGTGAGTATTTTCTCAGATTTCATTGAGACCTGCATGGAGGTATTTATGGATGATTTTACAGTTTATGGGTCCTCATTTGATGAATGTCTCTCTAGTTTGGGTGATGTGTTGCATCGTTGTATTGAGAAGAATCTGGTCTTAAATTTTGAAAAATGTCATTTCATGGTTGAAAAGGGAATTGTCTTAGGTCATATAGTCTCACAACATGGAATTGAAGTTGATAAATCTAAGGTAGACATTATTTCATCCCTCCCATATCCTACATGTGTGCGTGATGTTCGATCATTCCTTGGGCATGCTGGATTTTATCGACGCTTCATCAGAGATTTTAGTAAGATCGCTCTACCCTTATCTCGATTGCTTCAAAAAGATATTGACTTCAATTTTGATGATTCATGCAGGGTATCATTTGATGAGCTGAAGAAGTGTCTGACCACTCCACCAATCATACAGCCCCCACGGTGGGACCTTCCATTTGAGCTTATGTGTGACGCCTCCAACTTCGCGGTTGGAGATGTCTTATCTCAGAGGGTGGAGGGACGTTCACATGTGATCGCCTATGCATCGAGGACGCTAGATTCAGCCCAATAAAACTACACTACCACAGAAAAGGAGTTTCTTGCTGTCATATTTGCTTTAGATAAATTCCGTTCATATTTATTGGGCTCTAAAGTAGTTGTTTTTTCTGACCATGCAGCTTTGAGGTACCTCCTAAAGAATCCAGATGCAAAGCCACGACTTATCCGTTGGATGCTCCTTCTTCAAGAGTTTGACCTTGAGATAAAGGACAAGAAGGGGTCAGAGAATTTGGTGGCAGACCACATGAGTAGGCTTACTCACACATTAGAGGGTGACACCTTGGACCAGGTACCACTTCGGGACACTTTCCCCGATGAGCATCTCTATACCATCTCAGGTAAGCATCCTTGGTATGCTGATTTAGTTAATTACATTGTTGGCTCTGAAATCCCAGTAAATTTGAAGAAGCATCAAGTCCAAAAATTAAAAAGTGAGTCTAGGTATTATGTGTGGGATGATCCATACCTCTGGCGCATGTGTAGTGACCAAGTCATTAGGAGGTGTGTTCCCGATCATGAGTTTGAGTCTGTTTTGCATTTCTGTCATACACTTGCTTGTGGTGGACACTTTGGACCCCAACGGACAGCTAGGAAGGTTTTAGACTCTGGATTATATTGGCCTAGCTTGTTCCATGATGCCCATTTGTTTTGTAAGTCATGCTCTCGTTGCCAACACAATGGGAACATTTCTAGGAGACATGAGATGCCCCAACAACCCATACTATTTTCTGATATTTTTGATGTATGGGGCATCGACTTTATGGGCCCTTTTCCTAGTTCATTTGGATTTTTGTACATTTTGGTTGCTGTTGATTATGTGAGTAAATGGGTGGAGGCCAAGGCCACCAGGACTGACGATTCTCATGTTGTTGTGGACTTTGTCAAAGCACAGATTTTTTGCTGGTTTGGAGTACCAAAGGCCATCATCAGTGACCAAGGGACACACTTTTTCAATAGGAATTTTTCTTCCCTCCTTCGAAAGTATGGGGTGACACACAAAACATCAACACCATACCACCCCCAAACAAATGGCCAGGCTGAGGTTTCAAATCGTGAGTTGAAACAAATCTTGGAGAAAACCGTGCAGCCAAATAGGAAGGATTGGAGCAAGCGCTTGGATGATGCATTGTGGGATTATAGGACAGCATACAAGACCCCCATTGGTATGTCCCCATTTTGGATTGTTTTTGGGAAAGCGTGTCATCTCCCCGTGGAAGTCGAGCATCGGGCATATTGGGCTATAAAGAAATGTAACATGGATTTGGCCCAAGCTGGAATTCAAAGGAAGTTGCAAATTCAAGAGCTTGAGGAGATTCGACTGTCATCATATGAGAACTCAAGGCTCTACAAGGAATGATCAAAAGCAGCTCATGACAAAATGATCCAACAAAGGGAGTTTCATGTTGGAGAGAAAGTCCTTCTCTATAGTTCACGACTGAAGTTGATGCCTGGTAAGTTGCGTTCCAGATGGTTAGGTCCTTATATTGTGTCTAATGTTTTTCCTTATGGTGCAGTGGAGATCACACAAGAGGACACTGGAAGGAGCTTTACAGTCAATGGGCAACGTTTGAAGAGATACATTGAGGGACATCCTACTGATGCAGTGGATTTTATCACACTGCATGACCCCATCATCACTTGATCACATCAGGCTGTTCCTAACCCTTTCACTTTTATATTATTTGTCCTATTTAAAAATTCTGCATTTCATGTGCATATATCATCTCATGGGTTCACATTGAGGACAATGCAATATTTTAAGTGTGGGGGAGGGAACCTTTTAGTTTAGTAATTTCAATTGTTTTCCTGTTTAAAAAAAACCAAAAAAAAAATTGTGTGTTTTTTAAAATTTGTGTGTTTATTTTACAATTTTCTGTTTGTTTTTGAAACTTTTGAGTTGAAATTATTCTCATCACCATTTTTAAATCCATATCAATAAGTGAAACAATTTACCCCTTGAAACTAAGCTTAAATGAATGCTGAAATGACTTTGTTTCAAGTTCAAATATTTAGTAATTTCATGAAAAGTACGCTGAATTTTGAATCCCATGCCAATATCACTGTCTTTATATTTGAAATCACTTTCCTGTGAGGATTCTAAACCATTATTTTCATATTCTTTACATTCACCTCACTTCTTGAGAGAACCAAACCATACTTGATTTAACCAGAATTTGATCTATTCCTGTCAAAACTTGAGGGTTTGAGGTACATATGTTTAAATGATTGAGGCATTTGTTTGGTATTAAAGCCCCCTTTTCAAAGAATCCTTTTTTATAATGGCCTACCTTGAATATTTAATCCTTGTATCCCTTAGAAGCCATGCACAGCCTGTTAGGTTAAGCCACATTACAAGCCAATTTTCCCTATCCAACCAACTCTTGAAGTGAAATTGCATAATCTAGTTGAGCTTAAGTGTGGGGGAAGCTGTCTTGTGTTGTGCCACCACATTATGTGATACTTTGGGTGGAAAATTTAATTCTAAAGAGATGTGTTTGCTGCTAAAGAAAGTCATTATATTGAAAGCTGTGCCTTTTCTGGAGCTTTCATGACAAGTGAAGCTGTGCCTTTTCTGGAGCTTCTAATTGAGGTGGAAAGCTGTGCCCATCTGGAGCTTTCAAGAAAATCATGTTTGAGAAGATTGACATTTTTTATGCTGAAATGATGAATGGTGTAAACCTTTCATGAATTTTCATGATGATGGAGCTGAATTGATACTATGGGGATTGAAGAGAAGACCATATTTAAGTGAAAATTAGATTAATGCAATTTTGCTTTAAAAGAGTCAAGCCCTCCTCATTCAGCCTCAGAGTTTTTCACATCTTAATCCTACCAACCGAAAGCCACAGAACAAACCTGAAAAGTCCTCATGATAAACATATGTCCTTGACTCACATCGGATAGCGATGTAGGAATCTATCAAGCCTATGGTGACCCTTGTATGAGTTTTGATGAGAAAGACATTGCAAAAAAATTGATATTTGAGTGATGAGAGAAAATTCAAGCGAGGTAAGTGTTTTGTGCATGGGTTGATAAATGAAGTGGAAATATATTGAATGATATAAATGGAGAACTTGAAATAAGGTTTTTTATGAGGCATGATATCTTTTTTATTCTTGGTGTGAAATTGATTGATCTTAAAGATATGTGTTTTAAAATTGGTTTTGATTTGATATTGATGTTTACTTGATATGAGGTTTTGCCCAGGTGTGCAAAATGGTAAGTGTGGGGGAGTTGATAAAACACTATTTTATTGAATATTTTATTGATAATAAATGATATAATTTCCTCACATTGTGTTAAATATGTTTATTTATAAAATATTTGGGATTTGATCATTCATTTGAAAATTTGGTGAAAATTCCAGTTTTACCCTTAATAGTGCACTGTAGTATTTCGAAGATAAATATTTTTATATTTTTTATTTGAATTTGAAATTTTGTAAAAGTGTTCCTAACTTAATTATCTACAACTTTTATTCAGGACACTAGAGCTAAAGAGTTTATTTGGTTGTTGAAATTGGGCCATGAAGTCAACGTTGGGCTGGGCTCGCCAGAATGGAGAAGGTTCTGTATTTGGGCCATATCCTCTACATAAGGGATTGTATTGAGTCCAAATTCTGAGGAAAGCTCCGAGACATGATTTGGCACAAATCATACTTCTGGAAGGCCGTCCAATTCACGCGTTTGGGTGGTCAAAT
The DNA here is from genome assembly GCA_963277665.1 of Viscum album. Classification (NCBI taxonomy): domain Eukaryota; kingdom Viridiplantae; phylum Streptophyta; class Magnoliopsida; order Santalales; family Viscaceae; genus Viscum; species Viscum album. The sequence continues at coordinate 927,840,622 of OY728146.1, read as the reverse complement.
GGTCGATGAAAGTTGGCATAAAATATTTGGCCGAATTTCCACATTCACACTTGAGACCACTTGTAACCTCTCCTCCCCTCCCCTCTATAAATTGGAGTTTTTCTCATTTGGAGGGGTTGGGACGTGCATTGGGAGATTGGAGGCAGAGGAGAATTTGTTTCACCCAAATTCTCCAACCATTGTAATAGGGATAGCTCTTGAAGCAAGGATCCCCTCATCGAAGCCTCCTTCTCTTCTTCATTTTGTAATGTTTTCATTTGTGTAATAAACATCATTGCTCTTCTTATATTTCTTCTATTTTCTTCTGTTTTGTTTAAATTTATTCTTCTCTTAATCTTCCTAATTGGGCTGGAATTCTTGAGTAGAAGCGTTATTCGGTTATACCCATTTTAAACCTTTGCACATGCAAAACGCTTCTACGATGATTACGCCACCCATGGAAGAGTAGTCTTTTAGTAATCGATCTATCTTCTACCCTCTTCATTTAATTATTTTGAATCAATGAGCTACTTTAATTCACTTAATATGATCCATGAATTGTGTTCTTAAATTGTAAGAAACTAAGCAAGCAATTGAACAATTAACACAAAAACACGCGAGGTCGGGATTTTGTGTAAATTGTGAGAGCGCGATCTTAATCGGTAATACAAGACAACACGGGATAAATTTGTAGAGTTCAAATATAATCCCTAAACACAATTCATCCTAATTTCCAGAATGGATATGTGCCTTAATTTACCACTGATCATAAGCTAATCTTAGAACATCAATCAAAGCAGGGTGCTGCGATTGCACGTTCCAAAGTTAGCGTAGGTTTAAATTCACATCATCTTTGTGGTAAAGTTAATTCTCGTAGGGTTCGGGATTTAACAAATTAAGGGATCATAATTAAGTGAATGTTAATTTAAATGATAATGATTAATAATAAAGTGAAGAGGTATAGTTAGATCGATTACGCTTTTTAAATATATTTCTAAAAAAACATCTTCTTGTTGTGTCATTTAAATTGAAATTCATTTCAAAACTAAAATCAAAAAAAATTATACAATCTTCTTCCAGCAAACTTCTTCTAGATTCATAAACTACAACAAACCCCAATCATTTAAAGTAGTGTTTTTATTCTATTCTATTTTATTTTATTTTTTAGAATACCTCTAATAAGTTGTTAAATTCACTTCCTCCTTTGAGAGACGACCTTGGTCAGCCACTCTGCTGCACTTAAGTACCCCAAATCACACTAATCATTTGAGGGTGCCCACGACAGCGCTCTTTCATCAACTAAGCCAACCATCTCACTTACACATTCAATATAAATGAATAAACAAATAACCAATAAAGTTATTACACACAACAAAGATCCTCAGAAACAGAACACAAAGTGCAAAAACTACACGGACTAATAAACTACACAATTCCAAGAACCAGACTAAAATTCATCAAACATTTGAAAGATTGGTTTAGTATCTTTAATGAAAATAAAACAACCCAATCATCAGTGCCAAAACTCACTCAAACACACACTAATACTGTAACATAAAACATATTTCAACTGTTTCATTTGTTCAAAAACCAATGGAACAACATAGTAAAAACCAAACAGCCTAAACATGCCGCTAATAAAAATAAGACACCAAATTCAACCGACCAAAAATAACAACTAACAGCATCATGTAAATAAAATACATATCAATTTAATTAAACTAGCAGACTAATTGATCAAATAACCTAAGCATGCGAAACCACCTACCTCAAAGTTTGTACGAAAAAGCGATACTGCGCAACACTCCCGCTGTGCAATGGTCGCACCACACTAATATATCAAGAAGGTCCTAGAAAAGTAGACCAAGTAACCTCAATTCCAACCCAGTAAAACATCAACGGTCCATAAAAAATAATAATAAACATCAGCAATTAAATAAATTTATTAACCATTAAACAAGTTCAATAATAATTAAATTAATTAATTAAAAATTAAACAAATTCAATTTAATAATTTGATTTAAAACTAAAAAAATTTAATTAATTGATTAACCGATAAAAAAATTCAATAATAATTAAATGAATTAATTAACACATAAACAAAATCAATTAAAAAAATTGATTAACAACTAAAACAAATTTACTAAATTAATTAACGATTAAAAAAATCAAAATAATTAAACAAATTAAAAACAAACCCCTGACCATGGAAATCATCGGAATAAAAACCGAGGGGAGGTGTGGTGGTTGTCCTGTGAGTGGAGGGGCTTACGGCAGCTCTCCGGATAGCGGAGGGGGTTGCAGAGCTACTGTTTGGTGAGCGTAGGGGGTTGTGGTGGCTGTTGGGTTAGCGGAGGAGGTTGTGGAGATATTCGGGGAGAGGAGGGGGTTGTGGCGGCATTCTGGTGATCAGAGTGGGTTGTGGAGCTGCTATCCGGCAAGAGGAAGTAGGGGCGCTGGCTGGTCGGTTTGGGAAGGGAGGAGGGGAGGTGTGATCGGTGGCCTGTTTGAGGTAGCAGTGAGGGCGGCCAAATAGGTGGAGCAGCAGGCGGAGGGGGCGTGGCCAGGGTGAGCGGGAGAAAGGAGAGGGGGATATGGGAGGCAGCGGAGCGGATAAGAGAGGAGAGTAAGGGGAGGCTGTGGGAGGAAGAGAAGGGAGGGATTAAGAGGAGGGAAGGGCAGCCGAGCGGGGAAAAGAGGAGGAGTAGGGGAGGCACGCGGGAGGAAGAGAAGGGAGGAAGAGAAGGGAGAGAGGAAGAGAAGGGAGGGGTGGCCGAGTGGGGGAAGAGAAGAGTAGGGAGGGAGAGAAGGAGAAGAAAATGGGAGAGGAGGAAGAAATGTGTGGGGGAGAAGAAAGAGTAGGGAGAAAAAAAAAAGAGAAATAAGAGGGGGTTGGTGGCTAGGGTAAGAATTAGGAGGGGAGAGAAAAAAATGAAAGAGATGAAATAAAATGGAATAGAAAAGAAAGATGAAAAAAATAATAATAATAAAATAAAATAGAGAGGAATGGGGGAAGAAATAAGAGAGATAAAATAATAAAACAAACTAAAATAAAATAAAATAACTAAATTTTAAATAAATAAAAATTGGTTTTAAATGGTAATAGTAAGGAGGTCCACTCGCGCATTGGGCGGGCTGCGTGGCTTTGCCCATGCCCTGAACACACGTCGAGCATTGCCAAACAAAGGTTCGTTGACCAATGCAAGAAGCACACCACACATTAGGCTCGACGCGCTTTCCAACTAAATAATTATAAAAATGGAAGATGAGCTTATAAAATTAAAATAAAATTGAAATCATACCGTACGTGAAGTCTGGGTGTGACAGTGTAAGAAATAATAAATCATCAAGAATAATAATAATGGTAGAGTAATTAATAATACACACATACCATATAATCAAAAAATTGAGATGGTTGTGCTTAAATAATTAGGAAGTTAAGAACTAGAAAAAAAATCCATTCAAATAACTATATAATGAAAAAAAATGGAAAGTTAATAAATTGAAACACATTCCATATAATAAATGAACTAAAAATGAAATTTATCCACAGAAATGTCGATACAATATCTCATGGATGAATAATAATTGAAACCAAATTAGGGAAAATTTTCAATTATTGGAAGCCATGTTCTCCTTGGTATATAGAACCGGTGCCGTTAAGAGAAAGTTTAACCTTACATATTTGTGGATCGAATTTGTCCCATGAGATAACTTATGCATCGAGGGGCTTTACTTAACCAGTCCCCAACCCATAGGGGTTTCATAAACTAGTCTCTAACCTATAGGGATTGCATTAACTTGTCCCCAACCATAGACCAAAGAATTTTAATAAACTAATTTCCATATAAAATATTTATATTGATTAAAGGATAAAATTTTATTTATATTTCAATAAATAATCAAATAAAATTACAAGTAAACACTATATGAAAATTGTTTATGGTTAAGTCAATAATCATATCCATGAAAAATTATATCGGTATCTAGGGTAAATCCATTGTTCAATTATCATAGTAAATATAGTATTTCAATGGAACAAAAGGAATCAAGGAAATTAATGTGAATACTATCCCTTGGAAAATCAATCATAAACCATCCATAGGATTATTAATGATATTATGAATAAAACATATCCCTAATGGATTAGAATAAAGGTTTTTTGTTGTTGATAAATTAAAATACTGTAAAAAGATATTTTAAAAACATTCTTGAGGAAAACAATCATTAAACTTTACAAAGTGTCCCATACCACATTGAAATATTTTAAATAATAATCCCCAAGAACGAATAAAATTAAATAAAAGTTATAATATCATGATAGTAATTAGATTCATCATAAATCATGAAAAAGGGCATTATATTCATGGTATAAAATAAGCTATGTGCATAACAACAAGTAAGTCCCAATATAACGTAAATTGAGACGAAATCCATCACAAATTTTTTAACATTGACTACGAATACAAAAAAGTAGTAATAATAAAATGAAACATTTAAATACCATTAATATGATATAATTAATGTAATTAAATATCAATGTAGAAATATTTACACTATATATAATAAATTTGGTGAACAACAATAATGTATGCCTCATGGAAACCAAAGTGAGACAGAAATCCCTTACATATGAGTTGAAAGATAAAAAATTAATAATTATAACGTGAAATATATAAACACCATTAAGATAATAAAATTAATAATATTAATGTCAATTTGTATGTATGTACAACATATATAATAAATTAGGTTCATAACAATAAATTATGCCTCACAGAAAGAAAAGTGCGGCGAGAGTCACCTACCTTAAAATTATTTGTGTTGTGTGGTATTTATCCTCCATTATAGTGGGTTTAAAATTTCCACTAAATAATAACATAACTGCATTAATATTTATTATATCATATATGATCCTATTAAAATATATTATTACATATTTTTTAACGACATTTCGTAGCTTTAACTGTTTTCAGTGTTAATTGCATAGTTTGATGAGTATGATTTAACATGTTATTTGTAATTATTATTAAATATATCATTGTTTAATAAATTATATAATGTAAAAATTATTTTAATTTAATATATATAGTGTATATATGTATTTATAGTTTTCTATAATATTTTTATATTAGAAATGAAGATCACCATTTATATAGACGGTAGGTTGTACGTAAACATAAAAAACTACTTTTATTTATTTTTCATGTTAAAATAATGATAGATAAATGATACATATGTATATTATAATTATATTAGAATATATATGTTATATATATTACATATTTTTATTAAAATTATCCTTTATTAGTTCCATGTATGTCATGAATGATTCATATCGCTTTGAGGGAGCGGCAGTCCATGCTTCCTCAAATGGAATTATCTTATTTACCCATGATGTCATGCATAAAGGTATGTTATAAATAAAAAAATAAAGAATAATAAAGAAATTATAAATCTCATATATAATATACATAAATAGTGTGTTCATCATAATTTCTAAACATTAATGTTTGAGATGAAAAAATTAATAGTCAATGTTTTGTGAGGTAGTAGTTCTCTAGACACGGAAACAGTATGTTTGTTACCCTTTATATGGAGGTGTGTGTATGTGTAGGTATAAATCATAAAATAAAAAAAATACTATAATATTTAAAATATTGTTTTAGTTATTTAAACATATAATTTGAATATTATAGTATTTTTATAATGGAAATGAAACTAAAACACTTGAGAGAAGATGTTACCTCTTAATCAGGTAACTTCTTTTGGTCTGAACCAAAAGGATTTTTGAGAATGCATTCTTCTAAAAGATAAGATTCTAAGTGTAGGGGAGGAATATTGGAAGACTATTTGGGTACATATTTTCATATCATAATAGCTTTTTGATTTTTGAATATGTTTGATATGAGGTGGCCTTTTATAGGGAAGGAAAAGGACTCACTTGGAATTTTTGGAATTAAGTTTTGTGTAAAAATGTTATTAAATAAAAAAAGTCATACCAAACCCACAAAACTAAATATTTTATGTTTAATGTTTTAGATAATTTCATTAAATTTTTTTGGACAAGTACATAGATCATTTTGGCCATGAAATTTAGGTTTTAGTCCCTTTTAGCTTAATAAAACCTTAATAATTGTAATTATTTTTAATCATATTCACTAATATTTCTGGTAAAAAATAATTTATTATTATTAGACTATAAATATAATATTTATTACAATGGTGTGTGTTTAAATTTTAAAATTCCATTCACAAAAGCATAAAAATTAAGATTAATTCTAAACTCACAAACTGATAAATTAACTGGTTTATGTAGAAAATTTATCAAAAGATTGTTAAGTGTTTATATTCAATTTCAAAGTGGAAATTATTATTAAAACTAAATTGTATTAATAGATTCATAGATGATCTAACGTGAATTTATAAAAAAATATGAAACATAATTTAACATTAATAATTATTTAAATGAAGAGATTATTTTTAAATAAATCCATTACTTTTCACCATTCATCAAAAAATAAAGTTTCCCAAAAAATAAAATAAAAATCGCCCTAATATATTTTTGAAATTTGGATTATAAAATTAGAATAATTTTTTCAAAATAAATTTATAAATGTGTCAAAATTCATTTTTTAAAATATGTACACTATTAAAAGGTGGTAAAATCCCTTTAATAAAAAATATATGTTTTATGTGAAAAAATAAAGTTTATTTTTATATTATGCTTATAAAATAAATTAGATGAATATGAAAAATATATTATTGAATATATAAAATATAAGTTTCATTAAAATCATTAACTAATTTTACTTAATTATTATTGTTAATACAAAACTCCATTAGAAGCATAAAAATAATAATATTTATTTTTATATCCAATGGATTCTTATTTTCTTATATCACTAATTGGTAATCAATAAATTCATTTTTTTTATATAAACCATAAATATCAATAATTCAATTAATAATATTCATAACTACTAACATAATGGATAGGTTATTTAATTTTATATTAAATAATAATATTCTAAAAATATATTATGGTTTGGTGAAACTCGGTATTGCGTATAAAACAAGTAATCGAAGAAAGGTAGTTTTTATGTCTAACATAAGCTATTGAGGAAGGACTCTCTTGTGTGTAACCCATGATAACTCAGTGTATCCTACATTGAAATATATAGAATCTATTTTAAATAGTAAATATATTATAAAGTATCTGGATATTATATTCTCTTACATGCTTGAGATCGCATGTCATACACGCTATTGAATACAAAGTTATACTTTAGAATTTTGTTGTGTTACACTCAGTGCTAGAGACTAAAACTAATAAGATATAACCATATATGTAAGCACTTATCCTATAGGAACCTACAACACGAAAGCATCAAAAATATGCAATAAAATCCAATAACACAAAAAATAGATATATAACGGCTAAACTACATACATTGTGAGCATGAGACATCAATCCAAGTACAACTCCACTATTCCAAAAAATAGAAAAATAAATATATGCGCCAAATAAAATAACCACCTGGTATAACTGACTATGGGTATAGTATGACACCTCCTCTCTATAGGGTATCCTGGAATAGACTCCATATGTAGTTGTCTTAGCCATGAACCGTCAACATCATTATGTAAAAACTCCCCAAACTCTACTCCCTCCACATCTACCAATGTTATAAAATAATTGTAAAATATCTACATACACACAACATGTGTGGATGTAAATATTCTTTATGGGTGTGTATATACATACTTAGTATGACACCCTAAAAACAAAACATAAATATATAACAATAAGTAACCCAAACACAATACTAGTAAATACAGAAAGGTATCCAAAGGGATATAGATATTATCTAGTGTTAAGATAATCATTTAAATGGATAGAATATGAGTATTCATATCCTACACCTATGAAAGATCATAATTCAAAATAAACAAGTGATACTATGGGTTATAAAAGTCCTACAACACATGTAGTCAACAACCCATGTGTATGAAAAATCTAAATTCATCCACAAAGGATTGACATTCTACTAGTATCCCAAAGAAATCAACATATTGATGCATTATAAGTTCCATGAATCCTAATTAACCATTCTTACATCAATTTCATGTTACCACTCTTGAACAACCGTGGGAAATCAAGCCTCCATGTGGAATGGGTGTTTTGAATGAGGAATACCAAACCCCCTATAGAGAACTTCACCCTAACATATAAGGGTGTATGAAATACAGTGTTGGAGTACAGACCCCAACGTATGGGGGAGTACTGAATCACTATTGGAGGACCTCGATCTAAAATATAGGGTAGTACTACAACTCCATCATCACATGGGGTTCATCTACCTTCCATGTATCTGTCTCTGGAAAAGTACCTAAACCCCATATATAGTGTCATCTACACCAACACATTGGGTGTTGTTCCCAAATAGGATTGAGACCACTGATAGGGGGTGTGAATCAATGGTTCCTTTCTCTTTTAAAATAATTTTTCTTAACTTATTTATTAAACTTTATTAACCTATGAAAATTGATAAGGTTATGATCCACTCAAGTATAATTTATCAACCTCACCTTTTAATGGAAAAATATTTATATAAGGAAGCGCAATATATTTAAAAGTTTTAGTAAAAATACCTAATCCTTTCTATATTGTATAGTCCCACCAACATGGATTATTTAATTATCTTCTCTCTATAATAAAATTTCAAAAGAAGTAAAAAATTATAATATCATTGTAGAAAAATTCCTAATATATTTGGTAATCCCCCCCCCCAGTATCCTTTTCATATCCCATATCCATAGCTAGTTATACACCCCATAAATACAATCCTTTTAAGGAACTAGTAAAAATCCATAGTTTCAACATTTATAATCCTTAATCTTTGATCCACTACAAAAAGTATTAAATTCCTCCACAGGTAATCTAAATCAAAATTTTCTTATGTACAATATTAAGTTACTTCATCAATTATCTATGTAACTTGTTACTCTTGAAAAAATCTCCCGAAACACTATCTAGAAAACCTCATCAGAAAAATTATATCCAATGTACATTGTTCTAGTGACCTTTATATGATGGTCTCCATATGATTGGCCACAGTCCAATTCTCTTTCTTCTCATTCATCTTAAATTGACAAGAAACCCAATTGGAATCTCATGATTCCTCTATCTGATGGAACTTGGCTCGATGATCCCTACTATAATGGATATCACACCAATGGGATCACTTCAGTGGAATTACTCGGATGTAAAATCATCAACTAGAACAGGATTTAATGATTGGATTGAACCTCACACTAGTATATCTTCTTTTTCATAAACCAAAAACAATTACATAGATTATAATCCTAATATATGTTCCACAATTTTTGGAGCTTTAGCACACATTAATAGTTGAACACTCTTGAAAAGTGAAAGTGTAATAAGATATCCTTTTACAGGCATCCCATATTATAGAAGGAAGGAGAATGAATTCTTATTCTCGCCTAGTGAAATTCATAAATCCTAGATTTATCATTCATTTAAGTCTTCATCTTTGACTTATTTAAATCATTTCAATACTTTAAGGATCTTTTCGTTTATTATCAAATATTTATACTTTATCAAGTTTACCATAAATCCTTCAATATGATTCTTCATTATGATTCTTCATTATGATTTATCATTATAATTATTCATTATGATGAAACCATATGAAAAAATAAAGATGGAACACTATAATAACCTATTATAAAAACTGAAATTATTCTTATACATATGATCCATACCACCTAAAAACACTAATTAATACATTAATCACATTTTTATTTTTCAATTCCTCAGACTTATGATCACATATCCAATGAAGTTTAGCATCTGATGACTTTATCAGTGTCAGCATGTGTCTGATGGATCGGTCACTACTTCACTTCAACTGATTATCCTTGTCAGTTCTGGTATTATGATTATGCAGCAATTCTTGAGAAAAAATCAATACTTTTATTCTTTTTTCATGACCCAATAAAAATACAATTTAACCTCATGTCAATTTTTCACTACATTATTGATTTCAATTCAGTTGATTGGTCTCTTCTATAATATATTTCATTGATCTAAATATCTTAACACTCAATTATGCCTCTAATAGAACTATTTATCTAATGACATGAATACACCAATAATTTACAAAATGAATCGATGTCAGAATAAAATTTAATGAAATAGTATTGGTAGTGACTCCTATACTTCAACAAGATCAATCATCCAACAATATGATATAATCACATCGATAATTATCATATTAATGATCAACATCTTTCTATTTCTAATTTTCCTCGCACATATGAGTATCATCAAGAATACATTACATCGTATTCACCTCTCTTACAAAAACTCCAATTTGTTTCATTACTTCTTCATTATTTATAAGAAATACATGATCATCAAAGCATCATCAAATTTAATACATGGATGTTTTATTACATCCCATTACTTTCGTTCTCTTTAGAAATCTTCTGAGGTGGATTATTCCTAACAATGATTCCCAAAAGTCTCAGAATTTCTATAAATTCTCATTCTTATTTCCTAGATATATTGAATCGTGTTGAAGGGATGAGTTTAATTCCTTATATCGATGGTCGGCATTTGGTGTTTTGTGTATGGTATAGATTCTTGGTATGTCTAATGGTTAGTCCAATAGTATGTGTCTAAAAAACTCCAAATTTAATCAATTTCAACCATATATCATTTATTGAATATGAATTCAACAAATACTCAACTAGGGCCAAAATAATTCCCAATTTGTGTTTGTTATCAATACCCATTTCGAAATAATACAACTTGTGGTTTTCTATTCTCAACATTTCTTATTCTTATCCCTATATTTCTTTCCAAATTTCTAATCTCTCCCCATTTTTCTTATTTAACCTCTTATTGAAAATCAAATTCAAAGGGGTCACCACGGCAGGTTTTCCCTTTTATTGAATTTTTTTTCATTTCCAAATATTGGAACTCATCATCTCAAAATATTGAAATTATTATTAATGAGAACATAAGTCTAAAATGAGTTTCTTAAAAATTATACCTTAAATAAAAAAATACATATCTATGTGGGATGACCTAGTGTAGAAAAAAATATTGTATAATAATAGTTGTTAATGTTTACCATAACACAAATTTGATGTAATACATTAATATTCATCTTTCAGAATTCTCATTTCTGAAGAAATTCTTGAGAAAATTTATTATGATAAGATTAAACTACACCCATATCAAAAAACTATTAGAAATTTCTTGTGTTTAAACACAACATTCAAAAACTCATACTGTGTAACCTCATTACTTTCATTTGAAATAATAGTTAGAGACTCACAAATCATTTTTCTTACTTCAAATCCCACAATTTCTTGCAAGTTAATAAAGACACAAATATTTTGGGAATAAAGAGGAACATAATCACTTATTAGAATAAATATTTAGACTAAGAGTCTTCTATCAGTCATGAATTTTTTTTTTCATCTTTTAATTTTCATTGGATGTGTTTTCTTACTTTTGTTTTTCATTATCAGATTTTTTTTAATAAGTTTATTTTCATCTGTAGATTCTTTTGATAAGAATTTCAACATCTTTTATTATTTAGTAACATTTTTTTAAATAGGGTTTTAACAACTCATTCATACCTTCATCGTTTTTCTATTAGGATAGTAAAATAGCTTTTAGTGACATGCCCTTCTTTCTCACACATTTTGTGCCTTTTTAGAATTTTCAAATCCCTATCTGTTGATAAATTTTAATCAAATTTGTTCTCAATTTTAGAAACTATTTTATTCCCATTTTATTTAGATGATATTTGTGTATTTTAAAACATTCTCACCATGGTAACTTTTTCTCTACATATAACTAAGAATTATTTCATTTCTTACTCTGGTTGTTTTTTATTCTCAACTTTCTTAACATACTCACCTTTCTTTATCTTCTAAGTTTCATTTTTCGGTTCCACAAATTTTTTAGGAACATTTGATATTATTTTTTCATCATCACTCTACCTTAATTCAAAATTGTTTATTTTTAGAGACTTATTAAACCATCATGTGTATGATCAATGTTTGAAAACTCCACAACACCAGTAGTGACCTATGAATCTTTATTTTTCAAACTAGTAGTGAACTTGTTTAGAAATTTTTGTTGTTATTTCTTTAAAAATATTCGACCACATTCCAAAGGATGATAATTTCCTAAATAGTTCTAATATTTCATGGTGAAACATGTTCTTTTATAAACCTTATTTTGTAGACCTTATTTTAAAGACCTTTCTTTTCACCATATATAGAATTTTCACCATTAGCAACAACTACCTTGGTGTAGTTTTCTCTTATATTTCACTCGTCACATTGTTTTGTTAGAATAACTCATTTTGTTTCAAATAACTCCACACATTTGTCATTCAAAATTTGTTTCATAACATCTATAATTGTTTTTAATTCATCTATATTCAACTTTTTCTTCTTACTTTCTTCAACAAGTTTATATTCATTAATGTTTAGGTTCTCATTTCTAACTAAACTTTCTACATAGATTTTCATTTTTCATTCAATCTCATTGATATTAAAAATCTAAGATCTAATAAAATTTATATTTTTTTCTTCTTTCTTTATCTGATAATTATTCTCGGAGTATATACTTTTAAAATCTTTCTACAATTTAGTTATTTCTTTCTTGAGTATATTATCTTATTTAATTTGTCTTTCTAAAAAAAGCATCCACTCTATTTATATAATCTCTTCCCCATAACCATTATATAAATAATTAATTCCATTTTAAACTTGATCAATGAAGTTATGTTGATTATTAGATTCATCATCACATGAGGAATCATCATTCTTTCTTCTACTCAGATAACTTTTATTCTTCTTGTCATAATAAATTATTTCCTTATGTTTCTTCCACTTTTTCTCTATGATTTATCATCACATTCCTAAGAGTAATATTTTCCAAATTTATTCCTAAAAAAATTATATGCAAATTTTATTTACCATAACAATTATAACATGTTATGGTCTTACTTTTCCATTTTACCATATTGTATTTCTTAGAAAGTAGGGAAATGATTTTATTGAAATCATTATCCTATTATTCTTCTTATGAATCATAATATTATTTTATTTATTTCTCTTTTTTTCCATTTTAAAATATATTTGAAGGTCATTTCATGATCAAACTTTTTTTTACATTTCATAAATTTATCTCTACATGTTTTATAAGTAATAGGATAACTTTCTAGATCTTCCAAAGATAGAGTTTTAGGATATATCTCTTTCAAAGATGAGACTTTTCTATCATACTTATCATGAATATTTCTCTATATATTTTCAACAATGGTTGAGTATTCAAAATTCTCATCAAAACTTCTTATAGTGGTAACAATACCATTTACCCTTGTAACGAAGTTACCAATAGATTAATACTCACCTATTTTCATATCTCCATACTTTTTCCTATAGATATGTAAATTTTCCATCATCACCTTTGTATTGCCTTCATAAAAGTTCTTCAACTTATTCTAGATACCTTTAGCAGTTTTAACTCTGTTAACTCTAAGAAACTCACATTCAATTATTGATGAGATTAAATCATTTTTAGATCTTCCAGCACTCTCAATATTTCTCTTATCAGCAGTGAAAATTGGACAATTCTCAATATGAGGAGGAAATCCATCTCAAGTAGATTCCACACCATCATAACCAAGTGGCAGATAATATGGAAGCATTCTATCTTTATATATGTAATAGTTAAAACCATTGAAAACTGGAATCCCCTTTTAGTTCATAGAATTTAGATTCTCCATTCTTAAAGATTGATATTTCATAGGTAACCTCACTTTGATACCAATTTTTATACCAAAATAGGATCAAGACTACTAAGAGAGGTGGTGAATCAGTGTTTCTTTTTAATGTTAAAATAAATTTTCTTGAATTCTTTAACTTTATAAACCTCTATAGCTTGTTAAAGTTAAAATCCAATCAAGTATAATTTCTTAACCTGAACTTTTATATAAAATAAATATAAATATAGGGAATCACATTATTTTCAAAATATTTAGTAAAAATATCTACTCCTTTCCTTTTTGGATATTCCCACCAACATGGAATCTTTCACTGTATTATTTCTGGAATAAAAAGGAATAAAAAGTGAACAATTATACAATCCCATTAAAAACATTACTGATATAGTTGGTTATACCCCTCAAATATCTTTTCATATCAAATTCCCACAACTAGTTAAAAACCCTAGTAAGACAAGCCTTTTTAGAAAGTATTAAATATACACAGTTTCAATTTTTACTTTCCATCTTCTATGATCCACTTCAAAAATTCTTAACTTTTTCCATAAGTGAGATGAATCACACTTTACCTATGTACAATATTCTAGAGCACAAAAAATTCTATGAGTAACTTGTTAGTCTTGAAATATTCTCTTCATACACTATATGGAAAACATCATCAAACAAATTCACTTTAATATACCTCAGTTCAGTAACCTATATATCTGATGTTCTCTATCTAATTGTCCACTATAAAGTTATCATTATATTATTCCTTCTTCAATTGAGTATAACCTCAAATGGAAGCTCAAAATTCCACTATCTAATGGAACTCAGTATATTTATCCTTCCTTTAATAGATATTGTATTGATGGGCTCACTTCGATGGACTTACTCCGAGAGAATTTTGTCTATTGGAACTTTCTCTGATTCTTCAAATAAACCTCACTCTGATTGATCTTCATTTTATTCAACTATAAATAAATAGTTTTATTATAATATCAATACATATTCAAAAAATTTCTAGGCTCTATAACACATGAATAGTTAAACTATCTTTCAATGTACAAATGTATTGAAATCTCTTTTTATAGAAAATCCACAATGGAAACTGTAGTAAAATGAATTCATTTTCCTTCACAATGAAATTATAAAATACCAAAATTCTAATTCACTTATGTATTCATATTTGAGTTATTAATGTCTTCTTATAATTCCTATGATATTCTTAAATATTCTTAAATCTTTATACTTCTTCAATTTTACAAACATTCCTTCAGTCTATTTCATAAGTTTGATTCTTCATTACGATTTTTCATACAAATTCATCATTAAGATGATACCATATCAAAAACACAATATACCACATTATGATGACCTCTGTAAAAAATGAATATATTCTGATAAAATTTATTTGTATTAACTTAAAAACACTAGTTAATAAATTGAAAAAAAATCAATTCCTTATACCAATGATCCCACATTTGATAATGTACAGTATCTGGTGACTTTTTCAGTGTAATCATTCATTTTATGGATCAGTATCTTTTTCACTTCGATGGATTATCATTTATATCTTTAATTTGATGAGTCTTCACCTCTTCATAAGAAAAAATAAATGGTTTTTTTCTTTTGGTATTTACCCAATCGAAATAAAATTAAACAAGATTATAATGGTTGACTACATGGTTTATTTTCATTTGGTTGATCCGTATATATTCTAATCTATTTAATTGATCTCAACATATTAACCACTCAATTCTTCCTATAATAGAACTCAATATCTGATTACTTTAATATATAAACAATTTATAAAGTGAATCAGTTTTATAATCCATTATAATGAATCGGTTTCGGCAGTGACTTCTTTAATTTCTCAAGATTAATCTTTCATCCTTCTGATATTGTCACACTGATGATTATCAATATTAATATGATCTATATCTTTATATTTATAGTTTTTGTCACACTGATGAAAATTATCAAAAATAATTCGCATCATATTCTCCTTCCTTCCACAAATTCTAGCTTGTATCATGACTTCTTTATGATTTATGATAACTCCATGATCAACAAATCATCATGATATTTAATACTTGGATGTTTTATTACTTCATAATATTTCAAACTCATTCATAATCATCTTGGACAGATTATTCCTGATACAGATACCTTGAAGTCTAAAATTCCGTAAAATTCTCATTCCAATTTTTTGGATATTTTTTATCATGTCAATGTGTTGAATCTAATTATTTATACCTATTGCCTTAGTGCAAAATTTTTTGTTTGTTATAGCTTCTAGTATAGTCGGATGATTTTGTCTGATGGTGTGTGTCCAAAAACCTAAACTCCACATTTTCTCAATTTTGACAACATATCATCAAATGAAAAAAAATAAAACCAAAACCCAACTATGTCCTAACACGAGGGGGTACTAATTCTATCTTTACTTAAACAAATCACCCACCACATATTGTCTATCCAGTGGGGTTATGATCCTTGAACTATCCAAACAACAAATTTATAATTATCCAATGACTGAGGGTATCATACAATTTTTTTATATATGTGAATATACATAAAATTGAATAAACATATATCTATGTATGTCATCTGAGTGAGAAACCGTGAGGAATGTTATAAAAAACCCAATACATAGTGTTTTTAGTGTGGTACATGGTGTATAAGGCACTCAGTCAAGGATGGTCATGTACCACTACAACTAAACTCATGTTAATTCATCATGAACATCATGTCTAGTGAGATGAACTACATATATGGCTAATTAGAAAATGACTTAATTTGATGTATAATAAAGGAATTTTAATTTATCCTCACATAGACTCTATAGAGTGTGATTTAGAAAGTACACTACATGTATCTATCCACACCCAACTTCTCCATTGAAAAATAAACAATTAAGTTCATGTGTGTTCCTTAAATGTTCAAATTATACATGTCGAGAAAACTAAATTAATATAAATGGCTTGTATAATGGATTTACACATCATGTGCATCCAACTCATTATATCAACATGTACATGTTTACCCACTAATTTAAAATGTCTCCAGATACACATCAAGTGACCTAGAATCATATAGTATTATATATTTTTAAAATATTTAAACCCTAACTATAATGATTGGTGAATATAAGATGTGTATTTCATACAATAACATGATGTGTTTTTATTAATTTCAAACCTCTAACGCATGATTCGTTGTGAAACATTTCACTACCTACACCTTTGACTATGCTTTCAATGCCACTTAACTCAAACACCCATGGATCCACTATCACACCTCATAAAACTACATGAAAATGGGATATATAAATTGTTTTTAACCATTAGTATAATCCCTAAAACCATTTTAAAAACCTATACCAATGGTTTTATGATTCATTTGAAGAAATTTCAATAGGAAACACTTATATGAATTATTTGGTCAAACCATTATTATATATTGTCAATAGAAATAGGTCAAAACCTATTGGTATAGGTAATTTCATTGGAAATACCTATATCAATGGATTGTTTAAACCTTTAAAAAGGTATTACATTAGAAACTTTTCACTGAGTATTGATCCCAAGACCTACTATATATTTTCCAAAGACATTACCACACTACAACTATGTATTGTTTATGTGTGTGTATAAAATAACTTTTAAATTTTAGGTATTTATTGTTATTATTACACATAAATAATGGGGTCGTCTTTTACAACTATTTGTTCAAATCATTATAATAGGATGCCTATGCCTACAGGTTAATTAAACTATTGGAATAATTGGTTTTAAGAGAAATATATATACCAATGGTTTGAACAAACAATTTATATAACTTGAAATGTACCATGCCTATACAAATGGTTGGAAAAAAACATTCCTAAAGGAGGCCAAAAACCATACCCATACTAATGGTTTTGTCAAACCATTGGTTTTTATGGATATATACTATACATATACCAATATTTTGGATAAACCATCAGTATAAGATACATATACCAATTATTTTTTAAACTATTTCTCTGGGATGGATTTCTATTAGTGTCGAGATGATTTATAGACATATATGATCAACCATATTCTTATCATATATACGTTATTCAAACCATGAATGAAACATGTTATGTTGTTACTATTATGCACATGAACCCTCTATTTTCCTGTTGTACTCTTTTCAAATAGTGAAAATCATAATCAAAATCAATCATGAATAATAAGACAATAAAATTCAAGATATTGGTGGTTGGAAGAAGGCCCAAACATCCAGGGACAACTAATTCTTAGGTTCATGAAAGAACATGAATAACTGAAAAAAAAATATGAGGCTGAATAATTTATTCCATGGTTTATGAATATTTTCATAATTTTAATTCACAATGACATTATATTTCAAAAAATAATTTAAATAAGGCTAAATAAAAAACCATTATTCAACAATAGGGAAAAACCATCTTAGAAAAATAATCCAAGGAAATTTATTAAAACAAAAATACTCAATAAATATAAAGGTTTCATCCCCACATTCATCACATAATATAGATTAAATATCTAAAAGAATAATCTAGATTGATCAAAGGTGAAATGTAATGAAAATAAATATTATTTTCTTTTTGTGTTGAGAACATAATCTAACTCAATATTTTAATCCAATTTTATTTTCAAAACTAAATACCTTTCATGTTATAAAAATTCTAAGATAATAAAATCTATGAATATAGTTTGTTTGGGAAAATATGAATAGTATCATTATGCATGAATTTTGTAAAAAATAATAATTTATTTAATTGTTATTCTTCTTTTTTTTGAATTTTTTATTATAATTTTCAAAAAATTATCATCATTGGAGTATACCTTTCTAAAGGAAAAGTTTCACAATATCAATGAATGAGGTGGAAAAAATAACCAAAATTCATCCCTCAATGGATAATTTACTACTCTTAATGATCTCACCACATTCTTCAACTTATTTTATCACCGCCACTATAAATTACATCAAGAACATGAACCGATTCTATTGAGAGCAGAGGGGGTGAGGTGAATTTAGCTCAAAGATAATCCACCTAGAGATAAGGTATTTATTGAGTTCTTGTTTTCCAATATAGAATGAGGGAAAATTAAAGGTAAATTAATTATAAGGTCTATAATTAGTCCCCCTCATTAAAATGTTATTTTAAAACCTCTCATTATGTATTTGATATGCAAAAATTGAGAGATTATATAACCCTTTATCAAAATATATAAACAAAAACTACATCACCACGTAAAAAATAATAATCCCTATTACCTTGACATGTCACAACATCATATATATACATATTTAATAAAAATAATAATATACTTTTTTTAGTTTAATGTGAACAAATTATGATTCCCTGGGTTTAAAGTGTTTTCAGGGAGATTATGCCTCTCCTTGGAAAATATCCACATTCCATACAAAAACACATTGTCAGAATTTCAATTTAGGAATCCATTTTGGAGTTATTAAATTTTCAAATGTGCATGAATAAAAATAATATATTAGTATATTATTTATTTTTTAAATCTCATTATGCTAATATTAAAAAAAAAACTTCACAACCACCTCCAAAAATATCATTAATTATCTTTCATATGAATTATTACTAAAATTCATGTCACCACATATATACATTGATCTTACACTAGTGGGATAAAAAATTATTTTATTAATAATTATTCAACATCCTCTAAAATTCAAATAGTTTAAAATTTCAAAAAATTATTCCCATACATAAAAATTGTATTCCAAGTTCAATAGAATCATTATAAAAAATGTAAGGATAAACTATTGGGTAAATTTTCCATTTTAAAATCTTTAAATGACCTAACTTGCAAGGATAGAAAATAAATTAAGTCTCACTTATGAAAAATTATGGTTACTATGTGTCATGTATAGATCCTCCAAATATATGTCATTTTATAATATTCATGGTATTCCTATTAATTTAATTTTAATCATTATGTTTTCTATTATTATTAATATTTATAAATAATTTCATTATTGAAGCATTAAATATCATTTAGGATAGGTAGTTAGGGGTGGTTGGTGATCATTGTCACACTATACACCACTAGTAAAGAAAATGAATTTAGCATTAGTTTTTTTATTTTCAACAATTGTTTATAATGCTTCATCAAGGTAAATAAAATTGGAAATATAATTTTTTTTCATTGGTTACTTATAAAATTGACATTATAATCCCCCCAAAAATGAATAATTGGAACACACCCCCCCCCGGTTACTTTATAACCAATGTGATAAATATATTTTTACATAAAACCCATTTACCACATTGAATATAAAATAATAAATATGGAATATAATTTTTTATATAGGTTATAAAAATAAGTGATGTAAAAAATTAAAAAATTAATTAAAACTACTATAACCAAACCTGTAAAATAAAAAAATTGTACCAACACAGTAGAAATTCCATTAGTAAAACATGATGTGCAATTTTTCAATAAATATATATATTAAAACATAATTAAAACTATAAAAATTTCCAATTATAATTAATAAAATAAAAAATATACATTATAAATATAAAACGATGGAATAAAACTAGGTACAATTTGGGATATGATCAACATATATTTACCATAGTTGATTTATCTCATTCTCATTATACATAATAGGATCATAAAAATCTATAAGCTAAAAAATATTCAACATTAAATCTCAATATAATGATATCATAAATAAAAAAGAGAATTTATTACAAAACCTAACCTTTTAAAATGTTTTAATTTTCCTAGTTTTAATTATTTTATATATAAATCTCAGCACATAATACCCACATTTGACTACCCCTTGTTATTAGTGATAATTATATTTAAAAATAAGTTATCAAATAAAAATGAAATTTTAATTATCTGATAAACTATAGTGATTATAAAATTATCCACCTTCAGACAAATATAATATATATTACCTACCTTTAATTTTTCTGATTGGTGGTAATGCATTCATCCCCTCTTTGAAAATGATAAACATTGTGATTTAAAATAAAAAAAATTATTATTTTATATAATGACTAAAATTATCAAACTTACTTCACTAATACAACTTTAAATTTTTCTCTCACATCACCATATTTAAATCATAACCAATAATAGGTATTTTCTTATGTGAAAAAACACATAACATCTAATGTACATTGATATAAAAAGATATAATGTCATCATTTAATAAAATTAAGAGAAATTTTATACTATGATGGAATATGTGTTGTATACCTCTAAATATTAGGAAGCTTTCACTGCCTAATTACTTCATTATTAAATCATTGAAAAACATATGGAATTTTTTATTTATAATGCATTGACCTTATAACTAGATAAAACAATTGTGGGTTCATTAATCAATACAATATAATCCTATCATACTAAATAAAAATTGTATGAACATACCTAATTAAAAACAAAAATGGGAAGTAGGTTACATTAAAATAATTTAATGGAAAGAAATATGATAATAAACATACCTATAAAAGACATGTATGAATGATAATAGAGACATATGTGTACCTATAATCTTCAAGATATCTTTTTTGAAAACCATGAGTATTAAACCACACCCAAATATATCATAATTCATTTTAGTCTCATAAAATGAAATAGTATAAATGAATGTGATTATTATATATAAAATCATTCATTACAAGTAGTACTTAAAGTTGGAGGGGATTCAAATTGTGGTTATTTTCTATACAACATGTCATCACCTTTAACGTATTCTTATAATACATATATATATATTCAAATATTAAAATATTTTTAAAAATAAAATTAAATAAATGATTTAATCAATTAATACCTCAGTTTTCAATTATCAAAATATTTTAGATAACCATTTAACAAATTTCTGACATTGTATTCAATTATATCCACCACATCCATATGTAATGAACTTTAGTTTACACATCTACAATATCATGTACCATTACCATAGGTATATTCATCTTCTTCAATTGATGATGTAAGGTATCCTAAATATAATATATGATCTCATGTTCAATAATAAGATATCAGGGATCATCAAATTACAACTATTAGTATATGGTCAACTATAGAGGAGGAGATGGGGAGTGGGATATGCAAGACAAAACTATCTCTATATTTTGATAAACATTTACTATACAATCAATATAAATCTATCCTCCACCATCACTCCCAACTCTTAATATTTTTCTTCTAAATATTCTATTTCCCCTTTTATACATCCTTCCTAAAATAATTATAAGGAAAATTGAGTAGTTTTTTAATAGATACACTTACGTCGTATCCTTGTATGAGACCCAAGTGTTCTTCTTTTACTAATATAGTATCCAAAATATCCTTTGTACCCTTGTGTATGAAGTTCTATTATGTCAACTTCTCCTCAAGAGCTTCTTGTAAATAATATATGAAAATTTTATTTTTGTGATAAAATATTAATATTTTAGAAATTAATTAAATTTCTTCACATATTCTTATCAATTATATCCTTCTAATATTATATAAGATCTTTACTATTTTTTTATTCGAGAACCTCTCTATTTTTCATGACTAGATTTGGGGAAGGAGAGTAAAACACTACATAACCTAAATGTTCTTCTCCAATTTTTCCAAAATTATCATCCATCATTGGTTCTTATATTAATAGATACACTCAAAAAATAAAGTATGTGGGTATACATTCTTCTCATAGATCTCCTGATGAGAACTCCTTTATTCCTATTAATTAATGAGAAATAATTAATTAATATGATAATTTATATTTATTAAAAAATATTTAATATATTTTACATTTCATTTACCAAAAGTAACTATTTTGTCTAATTTAAATAAACAACCCCATTATACCTCAATCCAAAGTACCATATATTTTACATGGATTTTCATTTTTTATTTCACCAAAAACAAAAACTAAAGTTTTTTTTGAATAAGTATACCTCCATCTCCTTGAAATAAAACATAACCATCTTCTCATTACTAATTTAGTGTTAGGTAAATCATACGACATCTTGGAGTGAGAAGATAAAATTAAAATATATTAATAAAAAAAGACATGATAAATAAAACAAAAATATATGTTATTAACAAAATGGACTCCCATAGCTGGGATAGTGTCTTTTGGTCGCCACGTCATTGATCAAAAATCAAAATGATAATTTTTTCTCAAGAATGAATAACCAAAAAAACTAGATTGTTTCAAATTTTTAATAATATGACTATTTCTACAATCCAAATCAATATGTTTCCTCTACTACTTACTATGAAAAAGTGACAATTTAATTAAGTTTGTGCTACCATTTTTATTAATAAAAAAAGGAATCTATTTTTCTGTTAAAGGAAACAGATTCTATGAAAATAAATGTGTCTCCTCAACAAAATTATTTGGAGGCCCATCCCAAAAATATTCAGATAACACAGTCATATGATCTAAAATGTTTCTATAAATAAAATTAATAATAAATTTTTGAAATAAGATATAAATTCAATTATTTATATATATATTGAATACCAAGTAGAAAATAATAAAACTAAACTAACTGAAATATACTTTTTACCATATTCATTAAATTATTTTACTATGATTCTATAATAATATTGGAATTATTTATGGGACCCAAAATTATATACATTAAATAAAATGACACTTAATTTAAATTAATAAATATAAAATATTATAAAAATTAATATTTATATATAATTAGTTATATAATAATAAATAAAAGTTTTATCATACTTGTCATAATATGTTAAAAAAATAGAAAAATAAAATTAGAAATGATATATCCCAAATTTTATAGAATTTAAAATGTTAAATTGAAAATAAATATACATTACCAATAATATTAGGATATTACTAAAGTATTATTTCCCACATTATTTCTCTATGATCATTCAGTATATCATAGACCTTGTCAACACTATAGTCAGTAATATCCAATGATAAGCTTTCTAATGAAGTATGGATCTCACATAATTCATCAACATCATCAACTTTTTCCTCAACAAGACACTATTATTTTTATTATAAAATTACATATCACTAAACATTATATGGATAAAGAATATAAAAAAAATTTATTACAATTTTTGTTAGGATGCAGGGGTCATCTATGTACCCCAATCTATTCAAATACAATAATATTATTTTAAATTCATTTTATTTAACAAATTTTTTATTCAAAAACCATTTATAATTGAACATAGGAACTAAAAAATTAATATAATTAATCTCTAATATATCATTAATAACATTATAATATTAATTTCACATAAATATTGGGTTTTTTTCTTTTTCACTTAAAAAATGCATTGATTTAGTAAGCACCATTACACTGTTATTATAAACTACGATTTTTTGTGTCATGGCCTTTGAAATAAAATGTATACCCACTAATGTTATACCAAAACCTGGTTATGACCCTTAAACATGGTTATCCTGATAACAATCATAATATTTCTGAGGAATTATAACAACAATGCATTGTCTCTTAAATCCATAGAAAAAAGTTATGTTACACTCATTATATACCCATATATATTTATTCTTCAAATAACATTTTTTCAACAAATTAAAATGAAAATTTCTATATGACTGTGCATAATTTGTGTTATTCAAGATATATAAAATTTGACTTCATTAATTTATAACTTATCTGAAACACAAATATCAATCCATAGATACCCTTACCCTAAAAACTAACTCATTCATAATGATATGTTGGAAAACAAAAATGATCTACTGTAGAGATGAAGTTCGAACAAAAATCTTCTACAACATAATAATTATTCTTATAAATAATGTATTTTTCTTGTGAAAATGGATTATTAACATATCCCTTCAATATATTTACATAATATTAAAAAGGATACATCCAAAATAGGTATGTGAGTCCACATGGCTTTATTTATCACACCAAACAAACCATTAAATATATCATTATATCAATACAAATATGGTGAAAATTACATTTCCATTTGATAAAGTATATTAACTACTTAATTATCTAAAATATTAAAACAATTAAAATCCATCACTTTTTTATAAATGGAGTTGAAAAAATAAAATACATTTATTATAGTTAATACAATAAACATGGTTAGTATATCACGTACTATAATGGGTTGGATTTGTTTGCATCGTAGCATAACATTCATGAGATTTCATCCCTATTAACTTCAAACATTTTAGTAACATAAATTTTTTTAAATTTTAAAAATATCCTTGAGGAACCTTGATACCATGGATACATTAAAAAACAGAAATTTTCTTCTTGGATAATGTATGACAATCCATTATAAGGTATGTTAATTTTTTTTGGATTGGGATCTATCTTGCATTGTATCCTCATTAGAAATTAGTCAAATATTCTATTAAAACTATTCTATGCATTTTCACTAATATATAAAAATAATCTAATTAAATTTTCCTACATGTTCTTCTAAACATGAATAACACCAATGTTATGCACAACCTCATGATTTGTCTAATATGGAATCAAAAAATATAATTATCATTTCCTATATATATTTATATCATTACCATATCATGGTGACATCTAAAATGTGACATAAATATTTTTCACCCTTAGAAAATATAGATCATTTGAAAAAGGATTCAGAGAAATATTAAATTTTTATAATCCATTGAATACCTTTTAAAATATTTTATAAGAGTGATCGATAAAAAAATCTTCCAAAACCCGTGTACACTATTTTTCTCCCATGTTGTAGTGGATAAAAAAATTTCCATTCTTCAAAAATTTGACAAGATTTATAACCCTTAAACTCTAATCCAAAAAATGAATATAGAGGTATGTTTTTTATTGTGAACATAATCATTTCATGAAATTGAAAATTTTCTTTTTTATAAGAATTGTACACTCTAATACCTTCCTCCCATAAGATTTTCAAATCATCACTAAATTTTAAAAAGAAAACATTAATATTTTTTCAATATATTTTGGCCTATAAATCATAAAATTCAATATGATATATTTCTACGTCATACAAAATTCAGGATATAAGTTTTTAAATTACCACCAATAAAACTCCATGAACTATATTTCTACTAAGACTTCAATATGGATTTATTCCATTTATGAACTTTCAATGAATAATATTTCTAGCGTCAAATATAATTACTAAAAAAATAAATTTTAGTACATTATGGATAATCAGTAGGATAATTAAATTTCCTTTTATATATTCACTCATATTTATTCCATATTAACCTTTTTAGAACATTTGAATTTGTAAATAACTGTTTCATACAAACAATTATTATAAGAAACAAAATTTATTTAATTGGATTCTTGGTACCTGAAATAATATAAAGATACTATTTTTATTTTTCTTTCAACTTATACAGAAATGTCCCACATATAGAACATTCTGAAAAAACTCATATTCCTTTCTATAAAACACACAATAATTCGAGCATGCACATATTTTATTGTACCGCAATACCATCCGATATAATTTTATTTTAAAATTATAAGTTGAATCTAGGAATTCATTTTCATCATAATTTTTTTATTTCCATAGTTATATAAATCTATAAAAAACACTCCAACCATTCCCATATTTTAGGTTAACCAATCCTGAAACTCCATATAAAATCATAAATTTCATACAAATAGATACATTAGTATTTCAACATCACCATATAATTACTCAACCATTGGTGTTTTCTCAATTTCTTCCACTTAAATATAATGAATCATTTATTTAATTTGATCAGAATAATCATCTTGAAAATATGCATCTTTATTAGATCCTTAATTCTACCCAATTTCACCATGTCAGATCCAAGTACATTAAATCATATTAAAAGCATTGAAAAATAAATAATCATTGACTAATTTGATTTCAAACTTTTTCATATTTAAACATTTCATGTAATTATAGAAAAACATGTCATTATTTGAAACATTTAGTGTAAAAAATTACAAAAAATAAAGTATGAACCCCTTTATATTCATCTCTTCTTCATCATGTAGTAATCTAACTATTATTCATTATAAATTATAAATTTTAATTATTCAATAAATGGAAATGTTTTTTCAAATTATAAATTCAAATATTCTATTATAAATAACAATAAAAAATACAATTTTAAAAAAATTGACTAAAATTAAGGTAAACATTTTTTCAATAACTAAAATGAATAAAAATGCATTATGTTTTTAACAAATTAAAATAAATGTATACATTAATTTGGTCACTATTTCTTATCCATAACATATTTTATACATATATAAATGTTTTTATATTGAAATACATGTTATATTTACATCCCTAGAATAAATTCTACCAATGAATATTTTTTAATTCTCTTATTCATATATTACGGACAAAAAAATGTTTCATAATATGATTGGTGGTTAATTAAATAAAACAAGTTCAAATTTTTAAAATGTTATGCTCAATTTGGTATAAAATTTATTAAAAAAATTATCAATCATTTTAGTAAAAAGAAAATCTAATTGCTTTATAAAACAAAATATATATATATAGACACATAAAATATGGGAGAATGTGTTCTTTGTGTTTTAAAAATACAAATAACATTTTTTATAATAAAAAAATATTTTAAAATAAATTTATTTTTATATAATAAAGATATGAACTAGCCAAAAAATTAATGATTATTAAAATAAAAAAAATAATTTCCAAACCACATAAAAATATATATATTTCATTAAATTTTATTCATCATTGAAAATAGAAAACATTTAATAATATTTTTTATCCTTAAAAACCTTAATTCATAAAGTATACATAAAAGTTATAAATTATTATATAATTAATTACCACATAAAATATATCTTAATTATAAGAAATAACACATATATTTATCAAAACATTTTTATAAAAATTCTCTCCCACTATAAGTGTAGAACATTTACTAATATTCTGAATATTGAAAAAAATATGTTATTTCTAATAAATTTTTCTAGAGAAAATATATATTAAAATAAAATATATAACTAAAAATAACAAAATACAATGAAACTTATAATTATTAATCAAAATAGTTTTTAAAAATTACTTTATATTTATTATAAAACCATTATAGTGAGAATTTATACAATAATTAATCAAAAGATTCAAGATATGTAGAAAAAAAATGAATATATTCAACAATACAAACCCTGAAACATGAAAATAAAGAAATTTGATTTCTACTTAAAATTTTATTAACAATTTTATATATTCATTTTATATATACCTTATTATTCAAAACTATAATAAATAATCAGTGGACTTCATCCAAGGGAGAGAAGATGAGTGTGAAGGATGGAAGATGAGGGTTGAAAAGGGTTAGTAAAAGAGGTAGAGAAGAGCATAGGGTTGTTCTTAATTGAAGATGGGAGGTGGTAATGGAGGGAAGGGTTGAAAATGGAGAGGTTTGGGATTTTATTTTGGGGAAATGGTAGATAGTTTTGGAAGAGTTCAGGAAACTGAAAAGAATAAAAATGTGGGCCTATAATTTTATTATTTTCAAAGGATTTCACAATTAGTTATTAAATAAACAACATTGAAGACATTTAATTTAGTTATATTATTTAATAAACAATGCAAAAAACCAATTTACAGTTTTAATTATAAATATCAAAATATATAAAGTTATTGTTATATATAGATCTTTTACTAGTTCATTATCTCATATGGGATGTGTGCAGATAATTTCTTCAATGATATAGGTTGGGGTGAAATATCAAAGCATGAGAACAATATATATATAGAGTTAACCGTTCAGTTGAAGATTTTTTATCATTTATTGGACCATCATAGGGGATATAAAGGTTTATTTTACATGTGTAAACCAAGGATGTTTGACTTATTAAGCTTCTTATTCTACACCTCAGAGAATGTTAAAACACCGTATGTGTGTGTGTGTGTTTTTCCTGTTTAATATATATACTCTAGAGGTTTTATAGATGTTTTGTACACTTATATATATTTTATATCATGTTTATAACATTTTTTTCATTTTTCATGGTCTTTTTACCACATATGATTTCATTGTAAACTAGTGATATAATTAATTCTGATAGGGTCTACACAAGTCATTCATTTTGTAGGTGTGGTCCTTATCTATTTTATTATATAATTTCTATGTAAAATTTCCTCTCATATAAAAACCATATAACCCATAGTGTTTATACCAACTTATATCAATAAGGAGGTGTGCCTAAAGTGTTATGATGACATTATATAAGTAAAATTAGGGTATTTGGTTCATTTACATTACATTCTAAATGTGTATTCAAGAAAGAGGTTAACATGGATGATAAATATAGAAAATATAAGGATATATTTATTATTAATGGTTTAGAATAATTCAACATGTTGGATTTAATAAAACCATTTTTATATATAAAGTTGCATAAATCCATCTGAACATGAATGTTTAGAGTATCTTACCATGATTATCCTATTTGGTGGTAGTGTATCAAGGCCACATTAAAAAATTTATGATTTTGAAAATTTCAAAAATATAAAAAAGAATAGTTTTTGGAATCAAAAATATCTAAAAATATATGAATCCTATAAGAATCTATATGTCAATAAGAGTAGGAATTAAATCATGGTATTATTTTTTCATGTTTTTATAAGTGTGTGGAGAGATAATAATGTTTTTTGAAGAGATATATATTTTTTAGCTTTGGGAAAATAGGTATTATCCTTATAGTTTAAATAAATAGTAAAAAAATATATCTAAGTTAATGAATTGTTGTAAAAAACTAGGTTCTAGGGAACAAGATCTACAAAGATTGATTTTTGGGTTGGTTTTCTTAAATAGAAGTACATAAATTGAAAAGGAGTTTAAAATTCAAGATATAATATTTCAATATGGAATTTTTTCCTTTTTGATATTGTACAAATCAATCAAATATGATGTGATTAAGAAACTTAATTAGACTATAATGTTATTATAATACCATATTCTTTATCAATGGTAACAATAATATACACTATTTTATACAGTATATTTTATATTTCCCACTATTAATGAATGGTATGAAAATATCAAAAAAGATCTAGGAAACCTGCACTATGTTATAGTTATACTGTCTAATGTTAATGAAAATTATAAGGGTTATCCTTCCAATAATTAGAGTTAAAGGAGAGATAATTATTAAATAATACATAAAACTATACTTCAAATAGGTCATCAATATGTCATTTTTAAGAAAATACAATGATAAATAGAAACATATTAATGCTAGTGGTATCATATTCTATTAAACTATGTATATTATGGGTTCTTATTAT
The DNA here is from genome assembly GCA_963277665.1 of Viscum album. Taxonomy (NCBI): domain Eukaryota; kingdom Viridiplantae; phylum Streptophyta; class Magnoliopsida; order Santalales; family Viscaceae; genus Viscum; species Viscum album. The sequence continues at coordinate 927,810,516 of OY728146.1, read as the reverse complement.
GTTATAAAAAATTAATTGAAGTATTTTTGGGATTGTTTTTTTACAATGTTTTATGATGTGGCTTCCAAATGATCTTATATGATAATGGAAAATATTTCAGTAATATTGGATATATTTACTATAGTTCTATCTATAGAACAAAATTCTCACCAAGAATTCCTAAGTCAAACCAAGAATAGGGTTTTTGAGAAGGTTAAAAAATCATGTACTAACATATGTACATAAGGATGTTCAATATATTATATAAGGGGCATAAATTTTTTTATATGGTTTCAAAATGTGTCATTTTTTGACCAAGCTAAGGAGGATGATCCAGTTTCTGCAGGATGGCTACGTAGAGATTTTCACACCATGAAAGAAGGCTATAAGTTTTTGGTTTTTATATATATTGGTGGTAATTACATGAATTTCATCATTTCATCATAAGATATAAATCCACATTATTGAATAATGTAAAATTCAATATATTAATATGATTATTTTGGGTATTTATTTTGAGTCATTAAGGATTATATAAGTGTCTTTTATTGGTGTTCAATTGTTTACCCTTTTAAAATTCCACAGGTAATAAGCATTCTTGTCATAGTGGTTTTTTCCACACCGTGAATGGGATAAAGAAAAATTCATTAGTTCTTCTTATCATGAGATCTTGTTTTTAAGGGTTAAGTTGTGTTGTGGTCTTTTATTCAAATGAGTGATTGTGTTCGTAGATACGAGCCTAGATTTTGGTGGAAACATTTTGTATGTTTTGATGAAAAAATTTCTCACTATTTAGATACTAAATCTTTATTTCAAGGATTTAAAGGGAATTGGAGGTCAAGAAATGATTTTTATGGTTGTTCTATGATTGGGTTGAGTTTGTATAATTATAGAAGTAGATATCATATCTATCGAGGGGATTTAATGGAATTAAATTGGAGAAATTATCATAATTTTAAAGGTAATATTTAGATTAGTTGTCATAATTGATGATGATGGATTAATAATATAGCAGAAAAGTTAGGGTATAGCCCTTATTATTATGAAAAAGAAAGAAAAAGACAACAGGAAGGATGACGAGTTCATACAAGCAAACATGCCCTCATACCAAAGGAGAACCAACAAGAAAAAGAACTAAAAATTAAAAGTCACATTGAATGGAATTATCATAGTCTTCATCCCAATCCGACTCAGAGTCCAGATGGCCATGAGACCTAGTAACCATGGTTGGCTTCAGGTATGAGTAATCCTTCCTCGGTCTCACTTTCTTAGAAGGAACTGTCTGAACTCCTTCAACATCCACAACAACATTTTTCTATTTAGACAAAACCTGATTGTAGGTTGGTTTTTTGGGGAGTCATCCTCTACTTCATCCTACCTCCCCTTAATGTCATGTGTTTCCTTTAATTTAAGAATTTACATGTGGCTCCTTGAGATCCTCTCACCTTGCTCTTCAAGAACAGGGTTTATGCTTTCCTGCACCTTCTCCACAATCACTTCTGGCGTCATGTCACCACCCCTAGTAGTACACTCCTTTGTTTGGTGAACTGGTTCCCAATTCTTATTCACCTGAGACTCCTTAGAAATCTCTTGGGAAGCATCATCCACCGCTCATGATGCATTAGCCTGCATTGATTGTTTCTTCACCTTCTTCCTACAAGAAGTCTCATGATTCCCTTTTAATGAGAAAAAAGCACAAGAAACATTTTTACAACACATCTCTTTAGCATGTCCAATAACTTGACAATCAAGACGGAAATATGGTAGTCTTTTATACTCCAAATTGAGTGGGATTTCATCATCTAAGGCAGATAATACTATATTATGAATTAGACAAGTACTTAAATCAACTTCCACCAGAACTCTAGCATAGTGGCCAAATTTCACAGCCTCGGTGGTCCTGTCCATTTTAATTGGAATGTTAACCTCATAGGCAATGTCAAATAGAATTTTAGGATTCCATAAGATCTAGTGAATTCCAACAATTTTGATCCAGACATGAGCACTGGTATTTTTAATGGAGAAAGGATTGGAACGAAAATCCCATTCTTGAAATCAAACCATACCTGGATTTAGAGAAATTGATCTGAACCCCCAAGCTCTTCTCTTAAGACTTTCTGAGGGAAAAATAATATTAATGAGTCTACATCTCATAGGTATGCATCTCCAATCAAAAAACCACCATATAGAGTTGATTTTATTAACCAAATCATCAATTCCAAGAAGATCGGATAAGAACAGAGAGAAGATAATAACCAGAGATTCCATAATACTATAATAAAATAAGGAAGGATGTCTATGAGGTATTCTCACTATAGTTTCAAGGATTTCATAATTAATTTAAATTGGAGAAAAATCTATATGTAACTATATTGTAATCAAATTAGTTTCTAAAGATCATGTCAATAACACTCATAGAGGTAGTTATCTATTCAACTTTTTAAGACAAAGTGACCTGTTTATTTCAATATAGATTTTAAACTATGAGATTTTGTGTGTCTACTTTTAATTTTAATCTATAAGTAGTGTGCTTGGTGTTTTAGTAAATGAAACATTTTTATTTCAGACACATATTTGGGTAATCCAAGTAAAATTTATCGTTCCACACCTTTAACTTCTTTACCACGTCACATTACTTGTGAGCGTGAGGAGTGTTTCATATAACCACAAAACAAAATCATTTAAGATGGGTCATTTTTGTAATATTTATATACCAACAGTCATACCCACACCCCCACCCCCATTAGGGTATAACCATGTCTGGGACCAACAAGTGTTGTAAAAGTAAAAGGTTGTTGGTGGAGTTTTCTCTCTCAAAAGCAATTACAGGGTTTATCAACCACAATGTGATTCTCATATTTTAGGGAAATAATTTTCAACTATCGAAGACTTGAATTAAAAACTTTTATAATCATTGGGAATATATTTTTACAATATTTTCATTCATATTATTTTGGCTAATATAAAGAGTGGAGCCTTATCCTAGAAATACCAAAGAGAATTTGATATTATTAAAAAATAGTCAACATGTTGGGAAGATCATTATCCAATGATATATACATAGAGTTAATTTTTGTCAAATCCTTAAATTCCATGTTTGAAAATTTACTGAAAATATGTGAAGGGGACTCTAAAGTATATGAATCTAAATTAAAGTTACTCTAGAACAAGTATATGGATATAAGGATATTCTGGAATGAGCCCAAAAAAGTATTATTTGATTCGGTAATCATAATTGTTAAAGACAAGTGTAAACCCAAAGAAAACCCTAATGATATCAAGATCATTAAGAGAATCCTCGGAATATTAAGACAACATTTCCACATTAAGGTATCAATACAAAAAAATAAGGGCCCAAAAGAGGTGATACTAGATAATTTTCACAACAATAACATTTAATACAATGTGTGGAATAATTACAATAATTCCTTATTAGAAGATAGATGTATGGAAATTCTGTTCAAGGTGAGAAAGAAACATTCATTAGAAGATGATCCTAAATATGGGGAGATCGATGTGGAAATTTTCTTCCATTCTTCAAACCTAAAATGGGTAAAATGAATTTTCAAAGTCTACCTTCCACTTTCATGATATCTATAAGAAAAATTAGTTCACCTCATAGAAAGTTTCTTAAAGGTTATTTCAGATAATGATAATATATATAACCCTTGGATATTTCATCTAAGGGTGTGAAAAGCCAGAGAACTTCATAATAAATAATATTAAAAATAATAACTTTCATTTTCCATAATATGTAATCCTGAATGTAATTAAGGTGGAAGAAATGGAAGTCTATAAATATCTTAGTTAGGAACTTCATGTAATTGTTATAAACAAACAAAAATTAGAGGATAGTGATTATAAATATTATGATGTTGAGGGAAGAGACAACTTTAAGGTTATATTAGAACATGCTCTTGAGGGAATCTGTGTTTGGAGGGATGATATAAATAAATTCCATAGAGTGGTACATAATTACATGCTATATATATATATATTAAATTAAGAAGAGTAAAATATAAGTTAATGTATAATACTAAATGACCTAGATATAAAAATTCTGAAAAAAATAAAGTAATTTGATCTCAAGATGAAAATTTAATAGTAGGCTCTAATCATTGATGGATTGACTGATTCTATGAAATTTCATGTTAAAAAAATTGAGGAAATCAAATGTCAGTTTTTTTCATGCAATGAAATATTTATTTTTAATAAATACTTCTAACTTATAGAATATCATCAATAATTTGGAATGTATTGGTTTTGTAAGAGGTTGAGGCAACTCGTAGAGGATCAACAGTGTAGGTAGAAACTTTTCCATAAGTAAAATGGTTCAAAAATAAGGGAAATATATTGAGGGGAATTATTATAAGTAAAAATTATTATTGATTAAAATAATACTTCAAAAAAACCCCCACTCTAGAAGAAAGTTGAATTGTGTGAGTCAAGAAATAAATGAAAGGTCACTAGAGGAGAAGTGAAGGCACGTAATAATACACCACAAATCTAGTGTTTTTTTGTAATTATAGGGTATACATAATATTTCTATTCCATAGAAAAAAATAATTTCAAGGATCAAGGGTAACAAGAACAAATTATATGAATTTTATATGCATGGTATATTTTTATGTGATGTTTCTTTTAGTGTGGAAGTTATAGACACAAAACTATGAATTTAACATAAATAGTGAAAATGACTATTACTGTAGAGAACTATAAAAGATTACCTTGAAAATTGAAACATTATCAATTGGACCATGAACTAATAATAAATTTTTAGACTTACAAGATAAGTAGTAGAAAATGGTTTTAGATGTGGAACAATCTCATATACCACTAAAGAAGGGGAAACAGTTATTTTGGATCAAGAATGGGATTGATGAAAAGTCCAACATTGAAAAAAATATTTTGAATTTGATATAATTAGATGTAGTATCGATTTGGTATATCAATTATAATTCCGAAATGATGAGAATAAAAAAATATCCATTAAAACAAGTATAATAATAAATTTATATCAATATTTGAGACACCAAAGGATTAAAGATAATTTGATCTATGAAAAATATATATAAGGAAAATATATTAGATGCATGGATTTGTTGGTGGATTGTAGAATTAGTCAAAATATTTTGATCTCTATAGTTATATAAAAGATTTTAAGTTCTTGGGGATTTTTTATCTCATAAAGAAGTATATGCAATGAAAGAGTGCCTCTAAAATGTGATGTCTCTTTAAAGAAGAGGTTTTGGGGATGTTTGAAGAGTATATGAAGGTTGTTTTGTATTTTTTTTCTATTAATTAATCATTTTAAAACTCATATATTTTATTATTTTATATTCTAGGTGAAGCCTTTTAGTACTTGAATAAAGTGACCTTGAGTTCATAAAAAGAAAATATAGAATTTGGAGTTAATGTCTAAAAATTATATATGACCTTAACACTAATAAGGTTGAGATTTTTGGATATATGTTTAAAATAGGCATATTTTTATGTCTGAGACTATCATCCATAATGTTCAGAGAGAATCCTCATAAGGTTGGGAAGTCCTATGCTTCGACGTTTATGTGTGTTTTTTTACAGGCTTTATGATTTGGTTATGTTCGTGCAATGTTCGTTTGGCTATGAAAATGGTGATTTGTGGGTTTCTCTGATTCGATTTTTGTTGGAGTCTGCCGTTCAGGGGTTCATATTTCCATATTATCTTCAAAGACTACTCTAGAAGAGGTTTAGAGCTGCAGTTTTTTCACCAGACTTATGCGATTCGGATTTGGATGTTTGAGAGGGTATGGCCTTAGCCATCGGTATGGGCCCGTCTTTGTACGGGACAACTTGTTGTGCAGCGTTGGAATGGGGGAAGCTGGAATTAATGTTGTTTATGTTTGTATGGGGCTTTCCTTTGTGGTTTGATTTGGTTTTTTGGCTTTTGGATGGGTATGGTTTGATATCTTAAGTCAGTTAAGTCCTTCGACCATTGGGTCATGTAATGTCTTATGTCCAAGAAGTCTGGGTTCCCCCTTATTCCCTTAAAAGGGGGTTTATTATTATTATAATGAAAAAAATTGAAGTTCTTCGGGCCGTTGGATAATAGGAAGAAAAATAAGGTCTTGAATGATAGTTTAATTAAGTTACACTTTTTTAATTTTAATTTCAAATTCAAATTTTAACATGCCTATTTCTCTTATTGGTGAGTGATATAATAAAAATAATAGTATACATGTAAGAAGATGTGTGTGAGGAAAAGGGGAAACTTAGCTCCAAAAATTGTATTTAGAATACTATTATGGGAAAGAAGAATATTTTGTATAGTTTACACAAAGATAAATGAAAGAAATAGAAGATGGTATGGGTTGAAGATAAAGATGAATAAGAAGAAGAATCTCTATAAAAACAATATGGAATTCAGGTTATGTTAAATAAATTATTATTGTAGAAATACTAAATCATTCGATATTATAGTACTGTATGAAATACTCAAATAAGTCTTAGAGATATTTATCATTATTAAAGGGACATTCCATGTTCATTTTTAATTTTATGTTGATACTATTGGGTCGCATGATATCAGTGAAATCTTGATCATTCTGAGCATTTTACTTTTTTTGATAGGTGAACCTTATAATTTTTTAAATTTTTTATGTTCTTGGATCTATTGACCACAAACAGACATAAAATCTTGACAAGTTAGTAATTCTTATTCCTGAGGAAACAAAAAAATAGAATTTATAATCACTGATTCACCCCCCCCCCACCTTCACTTAGTTATTTCCTTGATCTTTTGGTATCTTTAATAACAATCATATCCAATTTCCCTGAATTTGTGATCTTCTATTCAGATTTTGGATAATTAGATGTTTTTGACTTGTTGTAGATCTAGTCACTATTTTATTTTGTATATAATGTATAATATAAATTCAATAAACAAAAAAATGGAATTCCCATGTTTTATGGTATTGGTTATCATATATGTAAAGACTTAATGTTTCTTGTTTTATTATTTATCTTTTATAAAGTCTTTGAAATTTTAATTGATTGATTTTTTTCCCTTATGCTAAAGGTATTTTTATAGAATCTAAAGATATTAAGAAACATGAAAATTATTTTTTTAATCATAATTATAAATTTTCTCCCCTTTCAAAAATTAAATTTATAAAATATAAATTAATTAAAAAAATAAAATTTCATATAGGAAAATCATAATAAAATCAATTAATGAAATGAAAAAAATGTAGAAATGTTTTAAATTTGGAGACTGAAATATAAATATTTAGAAATATAGGATGATTAATATATAGATATGTTCTTCATAAGTGTGAATTATATTTTTATCAAAATCAAAATTATTGGTGGGAACCTGGAAGATACCAAAGTGGTTTAGAATATTTTCCACATCCTCTTGGATATGTTTGATGAAACATTCTCAGATTTGAAAGATAAAGTTCCAAAATAACTAACTCTCAATGACTTTCATAGCATCTTAAACTATCATGAGGTAAGAAAAGAAAATGTTTTCAAAAATAAGGTTAAAGTGGAAAATTAAATCTCTTTTATATCCTCAAGGAAAGTTAATTATAATAAAAATTTTAATCAAGTTACAGTTGACTATTATAATATAGATTTAGGTAGGGATCTAAAGTTTGATAAAATGATTTCACTTATATATAGAAATTTTATAAGTGTAAATAGAAAATTAGAAGGAAATATTACACTAAATGTTTTCTATTGTGGATCTATTTGATATTTTTCTATAAATATAATGATATTTATAGAAGACGAATCTAGTGAATATGAAGAAACAAGAATAAGGACTTTTAAGTAGAACAAAAAAATAATGACTAGCCCATGTTTTCTTATAAAGGTAAGGGAAAAAATTTTAATAAATAAACAAATGGAAACTTTTTATCCAAATTTTAAGGTAGTTAAATTTGTGATGAAGAATATGAAATTGAATCTTCCAATGATATTAATGAAAATATTCTAATTACAATTCTAAATGATGAAATTTTAACTAGTGATATAAGTAGAAATTATGTAAGTCATGAATAATAAACTCAAATTGAGTTTCTATTTAAGTGATGGCTCAAATAATATCCTTAAAATTTTTGATTTTTTGAAAATAAATTATAATTTAGAATAAAGATAAAAAATATTCTTATATAGAGGAATCTATCCGTACAAATAAAAAAATAAAACTTTATAAAATAAATTAACAATTAAAATAAATGGATCGATGATTATAAAAAAAAGAGAGTAAAAATAGAATTAAGGGTTAAAAATAAGGGGAAATCTTGAATTTTTTCTACAAAATTTGATATAGGATAAAAAGAATGTTAAGAATTTAAGATTCTCCTTTAAAAATTATGTTTAGTATGTTTGAGAAATCTCTATATAAAATTTTCATGAGAAAGGTTAATTGAGTGATGAAAAAATACTAATTATAAAATATGTCATAAAAAGAGTTTAAAATATCATAAAACTATTTTTTGGAGAGTTTTACTAGACAAAAGTGGTGAATATGAAAAATATTTATGTAAAATATAGTGATCCATAAAAATATAGAAATTCTAGGATCACTAACTTGAACTAAATTATATATACTACTAGTGACTTGAAAAAATTAAAAAAAAATACTAATATTAAGAATAATAATATTGTATGATTTGAAAATAATTTTATTTTACAATAGTATCCAATATTGATATGTCTAAAAAGGAAGGATTATAAAATGTGAGTTACAACACATAAAATCTTCTTAAGAAGAAGTGTAAAGTTAGGGATAAATATTTGGTTGTAGAAGTGGAAAATAAAGCAAAATTTTGACAGTACATGAATTCTATATTATGGATATTCTTCTCACATGATAGGATATTTAAAACTTTTAAATGATATTTAAAATTTAAAATAGGTATCAAGGACCATTGAAAATAATGGTTCACTGAAAATGAAAGGTGTTAGATCCACATTTATTGTTAAATATCAACTAAAATTAAAGAACAGTTTATTTTTTGAACCCCTAAATATAATTTTCATAGTGTGTATAAGTTTTATTATGAATGAAATAATGTGGTATTTTTAAATTATTTACTTTTTTTGGAATATATTAAAATATTGTTTCAATTTTTTAATATATTTGTGAATAAGGATAAATATGTTTCAAGTGGGAAATCATGGACATTCATGTTACTTGGGACTAAAATAAAAAAGTCAATTGGGGAATATTAGTCCTTTTCATCATAGAAAAAAATAATATGAGTATGATAAATAGAGGAAATAATTTTATTGATGTATATATGATGTAAATATAGAGTAATAGGATTTTATTAACATTATAAAAGTTAAAAAATATTAAAACTTTCCAAAAGAATATGGAGTTTGATTATACACAACCAATAGAGATCATTGATTTAGATATTTATATTCTTGCGAAGAAGCAATAAAAAAATTGAGATAATTATTTTATTTTACGTATTAATTATTTTCTTTTATTATATGTACTATTATTATGAAAAATAAATTAATGGATCTAAATATGTTGAAACTTTTCTTAAGAAGTGTAGTAAAGGAGTGTGGTTTCACCTTAAGGTAGATCAAAAAATAATAGTATTGAATATACAAGTGGAAGAATCAATGATTATATTGATAAAATGTTATAAATTATGAACTCATTGCACCATACACATCACAACAAAAATTATGTGGATAAATGTAAGAACATAAGATAAGTGGTGATGGCTCTAACTATGTTAATTGGTAATGATATCTTTTTTTAGACAAGAAATTTGTGTAGAGGTTCAAATTCAAAACCTTTACTTGTATAAGAAAAATTCAGAAATATCCCTAGGCAATATGTATTATAATAATTTATTAATTTTGGAAACCCTTCTACAAACACACTTACACGAGAAATCTTGGGAATTTTTAGTAGAAAGTTGTTGATGGAATTTTCCTTTCTTATTCACCAAATGGAATAGGATTCCATTGTTACAAAAATATTTAAAGGGAATATTGTTGATTCCTCTAAAGGAAAATTTGTGGAACACATAAAAAATCAAATGTTTCAGAAACTAATGCGGGCCACCCCTAAATAAAACACCAGAGAAAGCTTATTTAAGGGTGTTCCAAATTCCCATAATCATGTAACTAGTCTCTAGGCATCGTGTAACTCCTTTTGGAATGGTTTTCAGAATGGAATATCATCAAATTGGTCTGTTCTATAAATATTACATGAACTTTCCATAACTTTGAAAGTCAAAATCCCAAATATAAGTGGTCAAGTTCAATATAAAAAAATGCTGGAATATAAATAAAACTTAAAACCCCATTACAACAACATAAAAATCAACCCAAAATGATATTAAAAGGGGGTAGTCACAAATATAGATTTATATAATAAAGATGTGATAGATGCCATGTCGGTGATGGAAAACTAGTCTAAACCCACCAAAAATAAACAAAAATAAAGATACATATTTTTGGGTGATATGAGGGTAAATTCAACGCCATTCCACCACCACTGACTATATCGCCACTAACAATAATACTTATTTCCTTCATGAAGCATATTTCCTTTACCTGTAACTATTAATACAATGTTACCATAATCTCATTGGGTGTATATAGGGTGTGAGAAACAATAGGCCAGTATGATCAAACCAAATTTTTTATGAGTAACCCTTATTATATAAACACAATCTCGATAATTTGAAATAAATTATAAGAAATTAACCCTTTAATTTTAAATTTCATAAAACAAGAAACATGCTTTAATATTTTATAAATAAAAGTAAATTCCGGGGATATAAAAATTCCATAATCATGAAAAATGGTAGGGCACTAGGTTTTTTAAGGTTTTAGGAACCCTACATCCCCATATAATCTTGTTAATTAATGGATAATAGAAGTGTTTTCACAAACCTCAAAGGATTTCGTGCCTTTAACTAGCATTATGGTTTCACTGATCCCATGGAATGACATCTGGTCAACTACTAAAGATTGGATACCTTACCCAAGAAGATTGGTGATGGCCATCAATGAAACCATGACCTTTATACATTTATAATTTGTTTACATAGTGTTCCTTAATAAAAATGGATTTTTAACACTAGTATTCCACTAATATATTCTTATGTTACCATTTTAAATTCCCATTTTAAATGTATCACATTTCCATACTCAAAGAGTATTCCACTAATAAAATACAAGCCAATTCGATTTTTTCAATGAAAACCACTAAAATTTCATTTCTCTTAAAATCAATGGAAAAAAATTCAATTATTCATATCATATAAAATATTCTTTCTAAACTACCATACATAACTTATATTAATTTAAAAATCATTTATAAAATATAAAAAACATAATTGTCTCATAAAATTATATTTTCATAGGAAACCACCTATCTTTAACCAATCCAAACTCTTATAACTAGTGGAAACAAAAAAAATATGATTTAAATACACTTATTATGTAATTAAGGACACTATATAGGTAATTCAAAACCATAAAAACAAAAATCCACACAATAAAATTAAGTTTGTTCAAACCCTATGTATATAAGACCTTAGGTAAGAGAGAAATCCAATAAGAAATAAATAAAAAGTCAAGATAAAAGTAGTGTATTGACCTGCATGAGTATTATTGGAATAAACAAGGAGAAAAACACCCAAAAATTACACCATTATAGTAGAGGGGATATTCATGGGTAGGTTTGAGCCGATGGTCGAGAGTTGGAGAAAAAGGATTATTAGGTATTTAATATAGAAGTGGTACATTAGTAACTTTACATTTTTGTTTTTTTATAAATATGGTATACCATGGTGTATCCTAGAAGATAATTTCATGTTTTACCTCTCCTAAACACCTCTGAGGTGAATCCCCTTGGCTACAACATGGTGAACCACCAGGTGGTAGAGGGAAAGGGCCCCCAACTCCTAGGCCCCTATAGTGTAACATCCAAGGTTTTGTCATTGTGCAAAAAAAACCAGGCCTCCATAGTGTATCCCCCTAGGAAATTACATAGCCTCTCCCACCCACACTATGTTTCCCATATATAGGTTTTTATGTAAGTGTAACACCCGAAAATTTTATTTGTATTTCCTTTTAAATAAACTTGAGGTGTTAAATATCATGCTTTAATCGCAACCCCAAGTCTAAATGAACCCCTCATATTATATACCTTTATAACCTATTTTTTATATTATTTGTTAAAATTTGGATTAACCACATTTTAGAATATATCTAAAATGGTAAAAATATTTTTATAAAATCTAAATTTTAATAAAATTATTTAAGGATTAACAAACCAAATTTTTTATGAAATGGATTTTACTACACGTTATGTATTTTTATATAAAAAGTAAATTGAATAATATTTAAAATTTATATTAATAAAAAAAATAATTTATATTCATAAATTAATGAAAATATATGAATTAGTTATCTAAAAGTTAATAATGAATATAAATTATTTAAAGTAAAATGATTTATTTTACAAAAAATTGTTCTTATGTGTTCAATGTTTTTTCATAATTTATTAATTAATGTTTTTAATAAAATTTATAGTTGATATATTGAATAAAATGTCTTAAATTTAATTTCCTATTATTTACAAGGCATTTAATGAAAGTAAATCTAGTTTTAAACATAAAAAGGTGTTTTACTAAGAACAAGTTTTTGTTGCATTTTTCATTTTATTTTAAAAATTAAATTTTCCACTAATAGATAATGAATTTGATAAAAAGGATTCAAAATTAGGAATCCTAATTTATAAATTTGGTAATAATTCTAATTTTTACTTTTGATCATAATGAATAGTAAAAATATTAAAAATGTGGTACAAAGTTCAAGTTAAGACAGGTTTTCCAGGAAATAAATTAAGAGATACGGGTAATAATACCATATAAACTAGTATAAATATTATAATTAGAAAATAGTTTTACCCAAAATTATCTAAACTCTTAATAATTTTCCATGTTGAAGAATTTTACGTGAAAATGGCATTATTTATCTTCAAATATTTTACGTAATTGCATGTGTGTCCTCACCCTCACTTATAAAATGGAACCTCTTATCCTCTCATATTCACAAATTTTGATCTTATATATCATTCAATACTTATCCTAATACCATAATAGTTTACTTCAATTCATCTTATATCCCATTTTATTCTCCTAGGACCAATCTTTAAAGGAATAAGGTTTAATCCAGAGGAGGTCTCTTAAAGAATAGGTATACATTTTAACTGGGCTTTTTCACTTTTATTTCTTGTTACATATTCTATAAACATGTTGTATCCATAATGAAATGATTAATAAAATATAATAAATTTACTAAGATGTTGTTATAATAATTTTTAACCATTTTCCACCTTCTTTCCATCAAATGAGAAATGAAGTTATCGCTTGTGTGTACCTATACACTGCCACCACCATGTAGGGACATAATTGAAATTACATATCCACATTATATTGATATATATAGTTAGGTATTTACTAAATATATATGATATTTGTTATATAATTTTGATTATTTGATGATAAAATATAATTTATCTTTATGTCCTTTTTTTTTATAAAATGAATACATCATTCATGTCTGCGTATGGACTACTATCAGCATTAATAGTGTAATTCATTTTTATATATCATAATTTTATGAATGGTTATATATATATATATATAATATTTATGATATTTATGTCATTATTATCATGATATATTTTATGGAACCATAATCAAGATACAAGGATCATAACATTTGAATCGAAACATCCTTGAAAAACAAAGCATTTATTACCCATAAATTTTATTTAAATAAATAATTATCATTTAATATATAGAAATATGTTATAATTAAACCTATTATGGATAACACAATTCATATCCCTGGATTATTATTCTTTTCCACCTCCTTATATTTCCATTCTATCATCACAAGAGCCTTTTCCAGGTGATTTTGGAGCCCTCAAACACTTACAGGTCATTTAGATCAGCGATTGATCATTGTTGTGATTCTAGTGTGACTCAACATGTAAGCATTATCCATGTATTTTAATTTCTTTCTATTTACATACTTGTATTTAGATATATAATATTGGGATTTTTTTATCTAAACTACATGTTGTTGGACCTTTTTTTCTAGTTTGAGTTCCTAGATCTTCTATGCCTTCAATCTTCTTGGTGGGTTCCATTCCGGGCTTTGGGTTTACATAATAAATATTGGTGGTTCGGTAATGATGGCCAAATTCAATTAACCTTTAATTGTATGATTTTAATTAAATTGTTTGATTTAAAATAAATTACATGAAAATTGATTTGAATTAATTTATTAAAAACACAATTCCATTGATTTTGGCGATTTGATTGTGAAATTGAATTTATGGCACAAAATTGGGGGAAACCACCAATTTCATTGAATTGGATTGTTCTTGATAAATTTATGGAAAATTGTGGAATTTAGATTTTTCAATTTAAATTATAAAATTTACTTGTGGAAATTTATTTCAAATTTACATTTAATAAAATGGATTGAAATGATTTTTGATAGAAACACAGTGGTTTTACATTGGAAAATGGAATTATTTGATTAAAAACTAGTTTTGGTCTCTAAATGAAAAATTGGAACATTTATAATGGTGTAATGAGATAAGTTGTATTTTTAATAGTTTTAAAATAAATTTTCTGTCTTTTATTGTACTAGAGAATATGTAAGCCTAGGTAGTTAGTGACTTAATAGGATATCACTCATTTGATGCTTTACAATTGGAAAAAAACCGAGTGCATCAGATCACATTCTAAATGGTATGGAGATGAGTTTCCTTTGTACAGTGTTATAGGTATGTGTGTGTACACATATTTTTGTGATTGCCTTCGTGTGTTTGAGGATCCATTAGCCCAAAACTAACTTACCTTTTGGCAGATGACTATTTTTATCACTTTTTTATATATGAGATATAAATGTGTGTCAATGTTTTTAAACTATGCTACATGCCTAATGAATTTATATAAAATATTTTATATAAATTTCCAATGTATCAACATTTTTAAAGTATTTCCATTATTTCAAAGGTAAATCATGAATTTTTTTAATTATGATATGAACTTCCATACCTGTTAAATTGGACTTTAAAGAATTATTTTGTTTATTAAATGTTTTAATATTCTAGGGAATCCTTGGTGAGACCCTATTGGTATTTTATCTCACACCCTACCTATGACATTATATGTTTTTAGATGATCTCTTTCGAGGCTCGAGTGGGGGTAAAGCACCACTTAGAGGTGTTTCTAGGTATTGATCTGTGGACATAGAGAGTTTCATCCTTTGGGACATGGGATGTTATTTTAGTTTTCTTATACGTTATTATAGATCCTTTTTTTTGTTTATACATGTTTTAATTCTATTACACTTTTCCCTATAGAGTTTTTTTTGTATGCATATTGTCTTGTTATCATTCTTTTAGAGTGTGTGTGGAAAAATAATTCCCACTTTCACCTTGTAGGATTGAAGGTTCTAGTTTTCTACCATTGGGGATCAGGAATACCCTTTGGGAAATTTCATCATCAACTATATTATTGGGTTATCAGGGTTCCCATGTTAGTTTTTTACAAATTTGAATTAGAGATCTAGGTAGAGATTCTTTTGATGTTAGTCTACAATTATGTATTATTTTCGGGACATAAGAGGTAGTTTCGATTGAGTACCAAGGAATCTCTCACCATAACAAACCTTAAATATCCAAGGGTGGTTAGGGAAAGGAATATTGAGGTTTATTTCTAATATTTTACCTATTTTTAATTTGGATAGATTGAAATCCAAATCTTAGTTCCTTATCTGAGGGGATTAATCTCCCTTTTTTCTCTGTTTGATTGTTAATATGATGTCTTCTTTGTTGACTACTTATGTGGTGTAGCATCATAACTTTGAGATGACATGGGAATTGGATCCAGGAGGAAGCTGGTGCTAAAACAAAATGAGAAAATCCTCTTGTGGTCCCAAGTATAGTTGAAGTTATTGTGCATACTATCAAAACTCTGAGATGGTCACCACTACTAGTCCTCATTCAGGCACCAGCCATTGAACCTTATAGGGTTGTTATCCAAAATATTTCCTTGTATTTACTTCACCAAAATATACAAGGGTTCAAAGGATCCAATGATCCTCAGGAGGATGAAGAATGGTTGATTAGTATATAGCATTTTTTTAATTCTTGGAGACACCTAAGAAGATAAAGGTGAAGTGTTCTGAATTCATGCTGGTGGGAATAAGAGAGATATAGTGGGACACAATGGTTATAGAAAATAAACATGAGGAATTAGATTATAAAGGCTTCAATTAAATATTCACTAACTAGTTCTACCCACATTTTCTGTTGTTTTCCAAGGCTATTGAGTTCTTCAAAACATGAGCATACTGACAAAACTATGATGGAGTATGAAAGACATTTTTCTAAGCTGGTGTAGTTTTCACCTGAGGTAGTATAAAATGATAATATGAATACTTCATGATGAAAGTTGTTAATTCAAGCATATAATCATTAAAAAAATTTCTTTCTAAATATTCCCTCTTATTTTGATGTGATTGATAGAGCGTTGATGGTTGATATGAACTCGGATGGTAAGTATGGGTTGTCGAGATTTTCTTTCTCTACTAGTGGTAGTGAAATTTCCTTTAAATGAAAGATGAATCATGATAATTCTCATGGTGGTTAATGATATTTTGGTTTTTCTAAACCTCTTTAAGTAAAAAAATAGGCCATTTATTATGATACTTGGGTGGAATATCAGGTCACTCAAAAAGGGTATTCACTGAGGCAACTGAGGATTGTGTCTCATGTGGATTATTAAGTCACTTGAAGAAGTTCTACAATACCATTATTACTCTACACAGTGGAATGGGATCATCAAATCCTACCAAAACTATGCATAAATTAGATTCATTACATTCAAAGGGGTTCTATCCACAGGTATTCGGAACAAAGATTCTTTACATAATAGAAGATTCTCCAAAGGAAGACAGTATAAGTCCAGTGACTGTGAGAGGTACCATCACTATATCTTCATCATTAGTGACTTATTTTTTTGATACTGGTGAATCACATTCATTCATTTCAACCAGTATTATTAATTTTCTAAATATTCCTATGGAGTTTTTATCTTATGTGATGGATATTACTACACCCCTTAGAAATGGGAGGAAGAAGGGCCTTTGTAGTATCCCTTCTTTCTTTTCCATTATCGTATGTAAAGATTTTATGGAGTTTTATGTTTATAGAAAAGAAACCACTTGATGTCATATTAAGAATTTATTGGATTGTTTCTAATAAATCCCAAATTGATTATTACCTTTTACAGGTCTCCTTTACTGTACCTGATGGGTTTTGTTGAATCTTTCAAGCAGAATAGGACCTAAGGCTGAGTAGGTTCAGACCTTCTTATCTAGAGTTGGGGGATGTAATATTGATGTTATCTTTTTATATGGAGAGTAAAAATTTGATCGGTGATCTCCCTCCATTTTTTATCAAGTTTAAAGATGTATTTCCTTCTGATTTTTTTAGCCTATCACTGGTAAGGTACATATATTTTTCTATCAATTTATTACCTAGTACTCAACCTATGTTAATTCCTTCTAACTGCATGGTACCAGGTTATATGAAAGTGGTCAAAAATTAGCTGGATGATCTTCTAGAATATATTTCCACTAACTATAATACTTATCGCCTTCATTTATCATCTTTTCTTTACCTGTAACTGTCAATACAGTGCTTACAAACACTCATTGGGTGTATGTAGGGTGTGAGAGAGAATAACCTAGTAGGATCCAACCAATTGTTTTTAGTATCCCTTATTAGATAAACACAGGATTGATAATTTGAAAAAATTATAATAAATTAACCATTTAATTTTAAATTTAATAAAACAAGAAACAAGATTTAAAAATTTGCAAATAAAAATAAATTCCATGAAAGTAAAAAAATTCAATAATCATGAAACATGGGAGGGCCCTGGGTTATTTAAGGTTTTAGGAACCCTAGGTCCCCATATAATCTTTTAAGTTAATTGTTAATCCAAGTGTTTACACAGACCACTAAGGTGGTCATACCTTCACCAGGCAGTATGGTTTCTCTCATCTCATGGAACCACATCTGATCAACTTCTAAGGAGTACATGCCTTGGCCTAACAGATTGGTGATGATCATTGATGGAACAATGAAATTTATACATTTATAATATGTTTTCATAGTGTTCCTTATAAAAAAATGTATGTTTAACACTAGTAATCCCTATAATAGATACTTAGGTTACCATATTAAATTCTGGTATTAAATATATCACATTTCCATATTCAATGATTCTTCTGTAAATAAAATACAATCCAATTCCATTTTTTATTTTCCACGAAATCCATTAAAATTAATTTTCTTCTAAAATCAATAGAAAACATTCAAATCATTTATATAATATAAAATATTCCTTCTAAACTATCATACATAACTTATATTAATTTAAATATCCTTTATAAAATATAGCAATTGTAATTGTCTCATAAAGTAGCAGTTCCGTAGTAAACTACCTACCTTTATCTAATCCAAACCCTTGTTAACTGGTGTAAACCAATAACATGTGATGTAAATCTACTTATTATGCAATTTGGCATCCTATAGAGGTAATAAAAAACCATAAACACTAGAATCCACACCATAAAACTCAGTGTGTGCAAACCTAATGTCTTTACGACCTTATAGAAGACAGAGATCCAAGAAGAAATAAATAAAAAATTCATGATAAAAGGATAGGAGTGACCTAAATTTGTATTTTTTGAATAAATGAGGATAAATACACCCAAAAATATGGGGAAGGGGATCTTCATTGGTAGGGGTGATCTGATAGTCGAGAGTTGGAGAAAAATCAGTTTTAGGTATTTAATTTAGAAGTGGTACATTAGTATCTTTACATCTTTATTTTTTGAAATCAATAGGATATACCATGGTGTATCCTCTAAGTTATAACATAGCCTCTCCTGATCACATTGTGTTTCCCTTATATATGTGTTGTTTTTTATAAGTGTAACACCCCCAAAATTTTATATGCATTTCCATTTAAATAAACTTGAGGTGTTCAATATCATACTTTACTCACAACCCTGAGTCCAAATGAACCCATGATATAGTATACCTTTATAAACTATTTTTTATATTTTTTGGTAAAGAATTTGATTAAACACATTTTAAAATATATCTATAATGGTAAAAAAGATTTTATAAACTCCCAATTTTAATAAAATTATATAATTAAGAAAAGACCAAATTTTTTAGATATAAATTTTTTTATATGTTATTTTTTTTATCCAAAAAATTATATTGAATACTATTGAAAATTTATTTTAATAAAAAATATTAATTTATATTAATAAATGAAAAATAATTCCTTAATTATTTATCTAAAATTTATGAATGAAGATAAATTAATTTAAGGAAAAATGTGCTATTTTTCATAAAATTGTTCTCATGTGTGAAATATTTTTTTATAAATTTTTTATTAATGTTTTTAATATAATCTATAGGTGATATATTCAATAAAATATCTTAAAATTAATTTCCTAGTATTTACAAAGAATTTGATGAAAGTAAATCTCATTTTAAACCTAAAAATATATTTTTCTAAGAACATGTTTTTGTTGTATTTTTCATGATTACTTTCAAAATTAAATTTTCCATCAATAGATAATGAATTCTATAAAATGTATTAATAATTTAGAATCATGATTTATAAATTTATTAATAATTATATATTTACTTTTGATCATAATGAATAGTAAAAAAGTAAAAATGTGTTACCATAGTTAAGGTTAAAATAGGTTTACCAAGAAATAAACTAAGTGATATGGGTAATAACAACACATAAACTAGAATAATTATTATTATTAGAAGATATTTTAACCCAATATTATCTTAACTCTTAATAATTATCTATTTGGAAGAATTTTACTTGAAAAAGTAATTATTTATCTTCAATTATTTTACGTAATTCCATTTGTGTCTTCACCCTCACATATAAAAGTGAACCTATTGTCCTCTCTTATTGACAAATTTTGAGCTTATATATCATTAAATACTTAACCTAATACCATAATAGATTACTTTAATTTATCTAATATCCCATTTTCTTCTCCTAGGACTAATATTTAAATGAATAATGTTTATGCCAAAGGAGGTCTCTCAAATAATAAGAATAAATTTTAACCGAGATTTTTCAATTTTATTTCTTCATCCGGATTCTATAAACATATTTTATCCATCATAAAATGATCCACATAATATCATAAATATTTTAAGATGTTATTATAATAATAATGGTTAACCATTTTCAACCTTCTTTCCATCAAAAGAGAAATGAAATTATTGCTTGTGCATACCTATGCACTACCACCACCATGTAGTGATATAATTCAATTTCCATCACCGCCTCATATTGATAGATATAGTGATGTATTTACTAAATATATATGATATTTATTATACAATTTTTATTATTTGATTATATAATATAATTTATCTTAATTTCATTATTTTTTTTAGAAAATGAATACATCATTCATGTGTGCTTACACTCTACCATCTCCATTAATAGTGTAATTAATTTTTATATATTATCCTTTTATGAATGGTTATATGTATATATAATGAATATATATCATAATTATATAATTATTAACATTATATATTTTATGGAACCATGATCAACATTCAAGGATCATAACATCTAAATCAAAACATACATGAAAAACAAAAAATGTAACACCTATGATTGATATTTTAATAAACAATTATCATTTAATATATATTAAGATGTTATAATTAAAATATTTATGGTAAATTAATTGTTAATATATTATTAGAATATAATTATAATAAAATTATATTTAATATATAGGAGGTTAGTGTTTTTATGAAGCAATTCAAACTTGATGTATGAGTTTTATGTTACAATCTCATTTTTATCGAGATTATTTATGTAAGGGTTTTGTTTGAATGGTTTTTCTTTTAAACCTCTCTTGATTAATTTCCCATCATCCCAAGATCCTTTTCTACATGTTTTTGGATTTCTCAAAACCTTTCTAGTCATTTTGATCAGCAATTTATTGTTTTTATGGTTGTAGTGTGACTCAAGAGGTAATTATTCTCTCTATCTTTTCATCTCTTTCTATTTCCTTCCTTGTATTTGGACAGATAATATTGGTATTGATGGATCTAAACTATATATTTTTTAATATTTTCTCTAGTATGTGTTCTTAGATATCATGGACCATCATTTTTCTTGGTGGGTTTCATTCTCATCTTTGTCTTTTCATAAGAATGGGTAGTGGTTTAGTTATTATGGCCAAATTTTATAAACACTAAATTGCTTGATTTAAATTAAATTGTTTGATTTAAATTAAATTGCTTGAAAATTAATTTAAATTAATTTATTAAAAATATAATTCCATTTAATTTGGGTATTTGAAATTTTAATTTAATTTATGGCATGAAATTGGGGAAAACCCCCAATTCCATTCAATTGGAGTTTGTTTGAGAAATATATGGAAATTTGTGGAATTTAAATTTATTGATTTAAATTACAAAATTTATTTGTTGAAATATATTTCAAATTTACATTTTAAAAAATGGATTTAAATGATTTTTCATATAAAAATAATGCTTTAACCTTGTAAAAAGGAATTATTTTATTAATAAAACATTTTGGTTTTTAAATGGAAAATTGGAAATTTTAGAAAGGTGGAATGGAATAATTTTTATTTTAAATGTATTTAAAATAAATTTCCCATATTGTATTATACTAGATAAGATGAAATCCTAGGTAGTTATTGACTTATTATGATAGCACTCTTTTGAAGCTTTACAACTGAAAAAACCAAGTGCATTTGGTCACATTACAGATGGTATAGTGAAGAGTTTACTTTTTCTAGTGTTAGAGGGATGTGTGTGTACAGATATTTTCATGATCACCTTAATGTGTGTGAGGATCCCTTAGCCCAGAACTATTATACATTTTGGTAGATTGCCTTGTTTCTCACTTGTTTATATTTTAGATATAAATTTGTGTCACTATTTAGAAACTATTATACGTGCTTAATGAATTTATATAAAATATTTTATAAAAAAATTGTGAATGAATTTTTTAATGTATTTCCATCATTTGAAAGGTAAATAGTGAATTGTTTTAATTTTTCTTTGAAATTACATACCATATATTTTAACATGAAATCTATATTTGGTTTATTAAATATTGGTATCTTTTGGGGAATATTTGGTGAGACCCTGTTGGGATTTTATATCGCACCCTACCTATGACTTTAGGTGTTTTTAGATGATCTCTTTCTAGGTTCTATCAGGGGTAAATCACCACTTTCAGGTGGTTCTAGGTATTAATATGTGGACTTGGAGAGCTGCATCCTTTGGTACTTGGTCTATTCTTTTAGTTTTCTTGTACATTGTTGGAGTCGGTTGGGTTGCCTATCCATGTTTGAAATTAGGTACACTTCTCTCTACGGAGTTTTATTTTTATGCATATTTCCTTGTTATCTTTCTTCCATAGTGTGGAGAAATATCATTCCCACTTTCAACTTATATGATTCTAGGTTCTAGTTTCCTACCCTCGGGGATTGGGAATTCCCTTTGGGATATGTCATTGTCGACTCAATTATTGGGTTACTAGGGTACCAACATTGGTTTGTGACAAATTGGAATCAAATATCTAGGTTGAGATTCTTTTGATATCAGTATGTATTGTGTGTTATTTTTAAGACATAGTGGGTAATTGTGATTGATTACCTAGTCATCTCTCTCCATAAAAAATCTTAAGTCACCAAGGGTGGTTAGGGAAAGAAATTTTGAGGTTTATTTCTAGTATTTTCCATAATTTTTATTTGAATATATTGAAATCCAAATGTTGTTCGTCTATCGAATGGGATTAATCTCCCTTGTTTCTTTGTTTGACTATTTATATGATGACTTCTTTGGTAAATAATGATGTTGTGTATCATCATACCATTGAGATGATATGGGAATTTGATCCAGGAGTAAGCTGATACTAAATAATAATGAGAAAATCCTACTGCGGATCCAAGTATAGTTGAGCTAATTGTGCATATTGTCTAATCTCTTGCATATGAACCATTAATAATCTTCTTTCAGTTACCAACTGTGGAACCACATTGGGATGTTATCTATAATTTTTCCTAGGATATCCTTTTCCAAAATCTATAAGAGTTAAAATGTTCCAATGATCCTAAATAGGCTGAGGAATCATTGATCAGGATGTAGAATTTCTTTGAATTCTTAGAGACACCAAAGGATAGTAAGGTGAATTGTTCCCCCTTCGGGTTGGAGGGACTAAGTATTAGATGGTGGGATATGATGGTTACAGGAAATAAAAATGAGGAATTATATTGGAAAGGCTTCAATTCTCTTTTCACTAAACAGTTCTATCCAAAGATGGTGTTGTTTTCCAAGGCATAATATTTCTTCATACTTGAGGAGACTAACAGAACCATGATAGATTATGAAAATAATTTTTATAATCTAGTTTCGTTCTAAACTCAGGTAGTATAAAATTATAATATGAAGGAATGATGATTCAAGTTGGGAATTCAAGTGAATATTCAATCATAGGTTTTCTTTATGATTCTTCCCACTTATTTTGATGTGCTGGATAGAGTGGTTGAAATGGACATGGATTGCAAGTCAGGGTTATCGGGAGTTTCTTTCTCTACCAGTGGAAGTGAAAGTTCATTCAAAGGAATTATGAATCATGATGATTCTCATGGTGGTTCATAATATAATGGTTTTTCTGAACCCTAAAATAAAAATATTATTTAATTGTATACAAGTTTCAAATGTCATGTCACTCAAAAAGGTTTTTCATTGAGGCATGTGAGGTATGTGGCTCAGGTGGATGATTAAGTCACTTGAAGAAGTTCTACCAAATCATTTCTACTCTTTATAGTGGAATGGTATCGTCAAATCCAACCAAAACTATGGTAAAATTAGATGCTACACGTACAAAGGGGTTCCAGCCATAGGTACCTGGAACAAAGATTATTTACAAAGTGGAAGAGTCTTTAAAGGAAGTGGATACAGGTCCAGTAACTGTGAGAGGTACCTTCACTATATATTTATCATTAGTGACTTCTTTATTTGATACTGTTGAATCTCATTCGTTCATTTAAACTTGTGTAAAGGACCTTTGTAGTCACTCTTTTTCTTATTTTTGATCAGTTGTAAATACTTCTTGGAGTTTTCTAGTTCTCGACAAGAAACCTACTGTCTGCACATAGCAATATGAATAATTTTTCAAAACTACCTAACATTGATAGATATAATGATGAATTTACTTGTATATATGATATTTATTATATATTTTTGATTGTTTATGAAAAATATTATTTATATTTCTTTCTTCATTTTCATTATAAACTAAAAATAGCATTCATGTATATGTATGGACTACCATCTCTATGAGTGGTGTCATTCTTTTTTATATCTTCACATTTTATAGAAGGTTAAGAAAAATATTTAATTAATATATATAATATTTATATAATTATTGAAATTATATAGTTTATGTAACCATTATCATTATTCAAGTAACATTACATCCAAATCAAAACATACATTAAAAATTAAACAGTTGTCACCCAAAATATTGATTTTAATAGAGAACTATTAATGAATGGGAAAAAAGAAGTTATAAGTAATAAATTTATGGTATTATAATTTTAAATTTGATTATGGTATGTAATTTTAATATATTTAAATTTATTATAAATTACTTCATATTACTTTTGAAGCATTTCAAACATGACTTAAGGGTTTTATATTACAATCACATTTTAACTGGGATTGTTTATGCATAAATTTTATGATGATGAAATTATATGATATATCACTCAAAAATATTATGTATTTTATTCTCATATTTTTTTTAAATAATAATTTTTCATTTTATTTTCCTCTCTCTATGTACTCAAGGGTCCAAAATAACATTTTTTACGAAAAGTAACATTTTAATATTCTGTTTGGAATCTTTTCTCCCATGTATATATTTTATTTAAAATGTTTTAAATAATGTTTTTACTATTCCAAAATAATTTTTTAAATTCATTTTTACTCATGTTTTAGTTTCAAGTAAAAATTAGAATCCTTATTTCATTTTTAGAACAATATATTTTTTATAAAATTTGGGAATGAAATATTTGTTTTAACATACACTGCACAAATAGATATTACCACCATCATGACTACTCTTTTATTTATAAATTTCATTGAAATGTTCCATGGTTATTTTAAAAGAAAATATTTTACAAAAAAAATTAATGTCTTATATTTTAAAAAAGTTATTTCAAATTGAAAGGCTATTTTCTTCAAAAAAATATTCTACTGATCATTTAATGGGATTTTTCATCTATGATAACATCTTTTGATGTTACTCATGATTCAATAGAGATATTATCATATGATATATTACTTATCCTTGATATATATGGTTTATAATTATGAGGGTAAATTATTAATGAAACTCATTTTCTTTTTCATGGTTTATTCTATGATGAATTAATAAATGTTTTCATAATTTGGTGGAATACATAAGAATTGATTATAATTATGACATGAGTGATTTTTTTATAGACATCCAATATATTGGGAAAATATTAATGATTTATTATCTCAATGGTACATTAGAGATTATAACAATCCCAAAAAGGGTACACAAGAGGTTATCCCAACCATAATGTAGGTACACCAGTGGTTAGCCTAAGACTAACATGTAATGATTGTCCTGGTGGTTAGCCTTGACATAATATTTTTTGAATTATGATTATGCCACACATTATGGAACTGTTTTATGACATGATATTATGATAATATTATGAAATCATGGATTATGTTCTCTAATTTCTTTATGATTCATGTATTTTTAACTTCTAATATTTATTCCATGATTCATGATTATCATGTATTAATTTATAAGTATGATTTTAAATTTTTAATCTCATATTCCCATACCCTAATTCTTATGTTATTATTAAAAATGGTAATTAATTGTGATATACCTTTTTAAACCTTGTGGAGAATATGATCTCACCCTTTATTATGTTTTCCACTTCTTAGGATATGAATAAATGTTTTAAGTACAATATCTATAAGAAGGGTGTATTTGTGAAGAAAATAGTGGGATATGATGTCAATCTTTTATATGCTAGTATTTTATGTGTCAATGTTCCAAATAAAATAAAATTTTACAATTTAATAATGGATCATAATGATATGTAATGAATATTCATATAATAATATGTAATATTTATGTGTGAATTTCTCGGGTTTCCTTGGCATGGGTAACCAATTTTACCATTATGCAGCATGGTTGGGCAGTGCTCAATGTGATAATAAAAGAGGATATATTATGGCCACTACTACTTTATAAATGTAAATATTGTTACCTTTAAATAGTTTTTTGTTTGATTAACCTATGGTGTATCCCCCTAGGCTATGGCATATTCCCTCAAGTAATGGGATTTCCTACAACGTGGTTATAGTCGGCATCCCATGGTCTACAGAAGACTCTAAAATTTCATTATCTAAAAACTATAGATTATAATGATTCCAAAATATTATGAAAACTAAAAGAACAATATAAATAAAACATATATAACTTATATTAATATAAATAAATAAAATTTCATATATCTAAAAATGAAAATGTGGGTGTAACAATTCTCTCCATCATATCATTTTCTGCCGCCACCCCCCCCCCCCCCCCGAACGTCAACCCAATGCTTTATTTAAGAAAAAAATGAGGTCATTATATACTATGTGGGATTACCACTCCAATGTATCAGAATAATTATATTCTTTTTGAAATAAATAAATTGAAATTCAATGTAGTACCTTATCCTTAGAGTCAATAATACAAACTACCTGCTGAGTCACAAAAACATCAGGTTCTAGCTCGAGATCTTCCCAATTAAAAACATTGGTAGAGATAGTGTAATACATAATGATATTAGATATGTGTAACACATTATATTTTAATGTTAATTTGTTATTAAATTAAAATTAATAAGAAACATATTCAATCCTCTCAGTAATATTGAAGGTTCCTATGTAATTCAGAGAAAATTTCCCCTTCTTCTACAATATCTGGTGGCCAAATCTATGTGATACCTTCAATAAAATCCATTCACCCACTGAAAAATATTTAGAAACTTGTTAACCCATTGAAAAATATATGTGAATATTTTTAAAATCACTAGGGTACTTTTAAACACTCATTGGTTCAACTAACTACTACTTAATGGTCTAATTTTTTATTATCATATCCTTCACAGTACTCATCCCTACAAAGTATTTAACTCCAATATCATTAAAGTATAGAGGAGGATCACATAGCTAACCCCACAGAGCCCCAAATGGGGTCATAATGATCAATTTTCAATAACTATTATTATAGGGAAATGATATCAATCAAATATTTCTATACCAAGAACCTCTGATATCCAAGTTGTTGTTGTAAAGAATATCCTCTACAATTTGGATCACTCACATTGTATGGACATTGTTATGTAGATGATAGGTTTTTTAAAGAGTAATAAGGAATTTCATAAAAACATTAAGGGTATTATAAATATTATATGTGAATCATTAGTATCTATTAGAGATGATAACATAAGGAACTATATAAAACCTCACGACCTCTAACACATACAATCTTCTAAGATACTCTAATTTAGTGAAACCTTTAATCAAGATGAAGTTGGTTGAATTTTTCATATTCTCTTTTATAACATAAATAGAATTATTTCCCTAAGTATTTCCAGGTAAACCCATGAAAATTCCCATAGATATCTTATCCCACTTCTAGGTAGGTATAGAAAGATTATGGAGTAGTCTGGAGGGATTTTGATGCCCAACATTGATTTGTTGGCATATATTTCATTGTGACTTTATAAATG
The DNA here is from genome assembly GCA_963277665.1 of Viscum album. Taxonomy (NCBI): domain Eukaryota; kingdom Viridiplantae; phylum Streptophyta; class Magnoliopsida; order Santalales; family Viscaceae; genus Viscum; species Viscum album. The sequence goes on along the minus strand of OY728146.1, from coordinate 927,782,532 downwards.
AAATGTCAAATCAAATATCTGGAAACCATAATTTTGTATTCACTTCATAATACATCTTTGTGCTTCTAAGGTAGACAAACCATTGAGAATTATGAATATCTTTTATCACAAACTTCCTCATAAAAAGTGCGACCACATATGAAATCCAAAAACAAGAAATTCCCATAGAAGATAGAGACTAGTATTTAATGGTCTACCAACCATATATAAAACTACAAATATAATAAAATTATTAATCACTTAGCTTCTCATAAAAATGGTCTCAATAATATAAAGTGAAAATTGAACACTTGAAAGGAAGAACTCCCCTTTCTCCTCTAACAGCTCTAAATGCATCTAGGAAAAATGGACCATAAAGTTCCACACATCATTCGACTCTCAGACTACTTAAAAATGACATTTTTAAATAATAGAATTAGTTTAAACATTCTAATTTCCTATAATGTAGGATATATAAGAATTCAAATTCCTGTATGTCACATTTAGGTTTTAATTTAGCCTTGCTCCTAGCCTGGTTCGAGTCTAGGTTGTTTTACTCGGGGGTCGAGTGTGACTAGTTTGAAGCTTCGAGATAACTTTGTCAAGGTTCGAGCATATTACCGATTGGAATATCATGTTTTCTAATAAATGAGTGTTTTGGTCTTGTCAACATCCAACGCATGAGCGGAGCATGGTCGAAACCATACAGCTTCACCCAAATCACCATACACCCTAATTTGTTTTCAAAAAATAAAAATAATAATAATAATAATAATAATAATAAATTAATAATGTGATTAATAAAATTAAAATAAAATAAAAATAATAAAAATTAAATTTATAATTTTTAATTTGTTTTAATAATATTAATAATTGTAATATTATTATTATTATTAATTTAATTATTAGAAGTTTTTTTAATTTTTTTATTTATTTTATTTTAGTTTATATTTTATTTTATTTCTTATTAGGGCTCCCCCCTTGGTTTCATAAAACCCTCCTCCATCTATCCCCTTAGTGCATCGCGCTCCATCCCTCCTTCCCCTACCCATCGTTGCACCCCAACCCTCTTCCTTCTATCTCGTCGCAGCACCAACCAACCCTCCCCCATCTGACGAAACTAGTCCAGTGCACAACCCCTGCTGGTTTTGTCCCTTTCTAACACACCCACTACTAGATGGCCTTGTATGATGCACCCCCCCTCATTGTTGGTGCGTCTTCCAGCAACTGAAACCCTGGCCATTGAGTCCTCTTATAGCATGCCTTCCCCCGATAAGACCCTCTTCCTTTTTCCCTAGGGTTTGAGTTCATGTTACATGGGGTTTTAGGAATCTAGTCGGTTGGGAATTATATTTAGGGTTAATTATTGATAATTTTTGTTTGGTTATTTGATTTAGGGTTCAATTGGGTTTGATTGTGGTGGGGATTCAGTACAGTGGATGATTCGCACAAATTCTTGGGGTTTTTGACACAAAAGGTATGTGGTTCCATGCCCTAGAATTATTTTTTTATTTAACAATTTTATTTTATCATATAAATATGTTCTATAATCTATTTACATGGTGTGAATTTCATTTGTGGAATGTTTAAAATGTCTTTGGTGCTAAAATTGGTTTCTCATGAGAAATTTGGTGATGTTTATGTGTAAACTAGTGTTAGATCACTCATTGGACTTTTTATAAATTGTGTAAATTATTTATTATATTTTTTATGTGATGTAGATCATATTTTGAAAATTTTACTGTTTGAGTTTGGTTTTAAAAAGTGTATTTTTGGTATATATTTTTTTAATGTCTTATTGGTTAACTAAAAATGTATTATTATGAGTTTAATTTATTTATTAAATTATATAAGTTTGGTGAAAATAGTTTTTGAAAATAGTTGATATGCAATTGATTTTAAAATGTAATTTATATGTGAAATTGGCATGATCTTGATGTAAGCCCCAGTTATGTAGTGCATTGGACTCTTCTGTATGGTTTCGGGTTCTCTCCCCCTCTCGAATGAGTTTGGTCAACTTTAACGAAGCACACACACTTGTAAATATATATATATATATATATATATCCTTTCGATATGTATTCCTTCATTGAATGGGGAACGTGTACATTAGGTCAAGGGTATATATATATTTATTCAGGTTTGTGCTTTCCTGTAGAAACTCTTAGTTAGAAAGCACCAAGGGCTCGATGTTCGTTTTGGTCCCACCCTTTGGTAGGTCCCCTATGCCTATACATTTAAATTGAATTTCTTAATTTCTTGAGTGTTTTAAAATGTTGTTTTAATATTAAATATTATATTCATTCTATTTAAAGTGTTGGTGATGCTTGGTGATATTATTTCCTTCATTTTATAGGTTTTCTTTATGTGTTGACGTGTGTATTTTTCATTAAAATAAGATCCAAATCTTGTTTTATAATTATCAAAATTTTAAATGCTTAAAAGTAGCTCCTAAAATGATTTTGGGAGTGTGGCGGGTATTTCTCAAAATGTTGGTGTGTATATTAGTTTTAAATGTTTATTGAAATGAATATGGATTCTTGTGTGATTTTAAAATGGGGAATTTACATGATTTGGTAAGTTAGAAAAAGTGTATAGGATTTGATGTGAATACAAGGTTAAATTGTGATTTACCTTTCTTAAATGGGTTATTGGATTTAAGAATTGTTTCAAGTTGTTTTAAAAATTTTGAATCCTTTTTTGTTAATTGGAATTTCAAATGGATTTAGAACTTGAAAGTGTTGGGTGAGTGTGTCACCTCAAGAGAATTTATTCTTTTTGAAGTAATATGGCCCGTTTAGCGCCTGGAAAATTATTTGTAAATGTGAAAAAAAACCACTTCAAGAATGACCCATTATTTTAGAAACATGATGTGTATGTTAAATATGTGATTTGTGATATATGCCTAGTGAATAGTATCATGCTTTGTTGTGTGACTTATAAAGGGGGATAATCTCATGTAGGGAGATCAGTGGTGAGAGTTTAGATTTGTTTTTTAGTAAAGAAAATTAGAATTTCATATATATTTTCTTGATAAAAAATCACCACCACTTGAAATGGAGCACATGGGAAACCTGGGTATCTAGGTGGGCAGACTTAGACTAGTACGCAAGATGATATGCATGTGGTTCATCCCAATTTTACTGTTGATTTAATTTGGGTTTTTTGATTCTGACAATAGTGGAACATGAAGGATGTTTGATCTGTTTTGGGAAGATTCTGCAATATGGATGGAGGAGATGCAACTAATTTTGTGTTGTTGATTGCGTTGAATTGGTTCTTGGTTTGTTGCTGTTTGAAATTTTTCATATTGTGAGGTTCACACTCACCCTTAAATTGGATTACTCATAAAATGGAAAAAAAGGGATTTGATCAATGATTGAAGACAACTAGTTTTTAGGTGTTTTCTCTACTAGTGGATCATGAATGAGAACATAATTCATTGTGGTTAGTATATCATGTTTCATTGTGTTATATGGGACCCTATTCCCCAGCTAACACTAGTTTCTTTGAGATTTTCCATGGTTCTTGTGATATGATTTTCAATTTAGTTGTTTCATGCTTGTTCCCTCTTTTTTTTAAACCATATTTTTAATCTAAATTGGTCTCCTTTAATTTTGAAGTGTTAATGAATGCTTTGAACCTATTTTGAAAAATAAGTGGAAGAGAGATGATTTTAATGAAAATAAAATCTTGTTTCTTAAATTTTAAAAGAATAAAAAAACATTATTTTATTATGTCTTATTTGCAAAATAGCACGTTTTCAATTTATTTTTAATGGTAAGAGAATAAGGAATTGTTGTAGTATGGAATTCATACTAAGTATCCTAGTGCTCATGCTTAATTTATTTTCTAGTTACAATTTTCTCTAGTCATGGTTATCTCTTTGAGTGTGTGTGGTTTTTTATATTCTATGGTGACCCATGAGGTCACTGGAGTTATGTTTTGCTGCTTAATTTATTTGTATTTCTACAGATAGGCTTGTTTTTATTTTGTTTTATTTTTAGTTAGTTATATATATATATTTTATTGGTCAAATAATTCCCAACTATCTTATATTTAGTCCCAGAACTATTTTCTAACCCATAAGGCTGGGGAATTCCCTTCGGGCCTCGTTGCGGATGGAGTTCGGTGCTGGTTCGAATGGTGAACCAGATTGGTTCCTGACAAAATGACATCAGAGATAGGTTTTCTCTTTATGATCTTGTTTCTTATGAAGGATTTAGGGTACAACAGAGCTAGGATTTTTGGAATTCAATGTTCTGGTTATGAGTAATGTTCATGGACACCACACCACGTTTCAAGACTTAAGTTACAAGGGAAATTCAGGTTTTATCTGAGCCTTTTTGTCCTTGTGGTTATTATTTGTTTGGGAAATAAAAAGAGGGTTGGACCATTAGTCTCAAGGAGCTTGCAGGGACAGGAAATCCACGTGGAGCTGAGGAAATTCTCCTAGAACACTCTCTGTGATGGTGGTGTGACTAGAGTATGGATTCCAACCATATGTTTGAGTCACCCATCAGAACTAGTTTACACTTAAATCATCTTATGTCTCCTTGGGTTCTGAAAATTATTTATTAAAACCCTTGTTTGAAAACTATGGGAATTGAATTTTAAAACATGAATAGTTTGATTGGGTTCTTGGGTCTCATAATCAACTAGTGTAGACCATCATAAACATTTAGTGCATGTTTGAAGTGCAGCCACAGGTGATTATCCAAGGGATAATCATCTATTTGATCAATGTATGAACCTTATTCCTCTTAAACAATGGAATGTGATTCCACATCTTTTTTAGTGGTCTAGTGTATCCTCTCATAGTGGTAGAGAAAATGTGATAGGAGTTGGAATAAACTTTGGAATCTTGGGTTTTTTGGGTTTTTTAATGAAGAGTTAGACATCTCTAAGTCTGTAGGTACTATCTGGAAGAGGTGAAAGAAACTCCAATAGGGAAAAGTGGAAGCAGTCTACAGTTTTTGGTATGGGATATGGTTTTAAAAAGGTCCTTTGTGTCTTTTTTTGGTTTCGTTTAAGTAAGATATCATGTTGATCTTCTCATGTGGTGAATCTAGTTATAAAAGGCAGTTATGTAAGCTTGTAGTAATCATATACTTTTACAAACTTTGGTTAAGGTCCCTCTCTTTGAAAGGTCTTCATCGGTTTTAAGGGTCATGTTTGGTGACACTTTTTAGTGTCTTGTTCTCACTCGATGTAATAGGTGAATGTTATACACCCTTATAAGAACCTCAATTATGATGAAAGTGTGTTTCATTTGAGAAATAATCAACTTCTCTATTTTAGAGGAAGTTATATTCTATTTTTACTTTATTTCAGTGAAGCTTTGTGTGGAAAATATGCATGCCAAAGTGTGATGCATATGATGGTGATATTGGGGTAATAATATGGTTTTTTTGGTACCAAATGGATATGTTTCATTCAAGGGGGTTTTGGAAGCCTAGATGTGGGGCAGGAGATGCTTCAATAATTACAACTCTAGCCATAGGTCTTGGAGTAAATCTGGCATGTAGTTAGGTTAACCCTAATGGTGTGAAGGGTTTGGATCTGAGTTATGTTCTCCATGTGGGAGATGGAGATAGTTTAATCATGTGGTGTAGTTATATTGTTTTAATTATTCCTATTCGGTGGAAGAAGGTGGGAGGACCTCATTTCAACATTATTTCCAGTTTTGGGGGTAAGAGTTTCTCATTGGTTATATATAGGTATAGTTTTCTTGTTTTTTTAGAATCTTGATGGTAGTGATACACTAAATACGGGTTTTCTTTTAATGGCCAATTCATGGTCAGTGTTTGTAAATTGTGATTAGTTGTATCTGTGTTCTTTTGGGGGAAATAAATAATTGGGATGTGTTAGTGGTGTTCTTGTTGGTACATTGGATGAGACCCTTCCATCCCCTCCCCATGTGGTGGGGTTTCTTTGTCAGTACAAAGAAGCACTTGAGTTCAAATAATATGGATAGTTTTAATGGTGGGGAGTCTGTTCGGGCCTCCATGTGCCACTGATTAGGATTCATAATTCATTTCAAGTGGTCTTCTTGAGTTTCACAGGAGGGTTCAAGGTGTTTTTTATTGTTATTTTTAATGGTGTGTTGTGAGAGTTTATATCATTCAATTATCAAGTGTAGATGATTTCACTTTTGGGGTGGATAACACTAAGTGTAGGTTTCATATTAGGACTCTGATGTCTATTGATAGTTCCATTTATTTGCTGGTAGTGTTCTGGTTTTACTCTCATTTTTTGTTTTTCAGGATTATCCTTCAAATGAGAGGTAGTATCGATTCATATTTTATAAACAGTGTTTTTGTGGATTTCTAAGAGCAGAAAGCTATATAGTGGGGAGAATTGTCACACATGGGTTTTAATTTAGCCTTGGTAGCGGTCTGGGTCGGGTCTTGGTTGTTTTTATCAGGCACCAGGTGTGGTGATTTTAATGTTTTAGGATGACATTGTTAAGGTTCGGGATGAGACCTAGTTGGAATATCTTGTTTTTGCTGATAAATGAGTGTTTTGGGATTGTCAGTGTCTGGCGCATGAGCGAATCAAGATTGAAACCATACAGCTTCACCCAAATCACTGTTCTCCAAGAACAATTTTCAAATAATAATAATAATAATAATAATAATAATAATCAACTAATAAGGGTATTATGAAAATAAAAATAAAATAAAAAAAAATTAAATTTAGAATGTTTTTTAATAATAATAATAACAGCAATATTATTATTATTAAAATTATTATTATTATTATTATTAAAATTTTATTTTATTTTTTATTTTTTTTCTTATTTTTTTTCTTTCTAGTTTGGGTCCCCCCTTTGTTTCGTCGAAACCTCTGCCCTCTACCCCTTTTGTGCATCAGGCTCCAGCCCTCCTTTCCCTACCCATCGCACTACCCCAACCCTCCTCCTTCTATACCATCGTAGCATCACCCCACACTCCCTAGTCTGGCGAACCAAGTATGACGTAGAACACATACTAGTTGTGGCCTTTCCCAGTGCACCCCATGTCGGTCGACCTTATCAGATTCACCCCCTATGATGTTGAAGCCTCTTCCAGCAACCGTAACCCCGTTCGTTGACTCCTCTTTCGGCGCCCCTTCCCATGGTAAGCCCATATTCATTTTACCATAGGGTTTGGATTCATGTTACATGTGGTTTTAGGTTTTCATCTAGTAGGGTATTATATTTAGGGTTAATTTTTGATAATTTTGGTTTAGTTTTTTGATTTTGGGTTCAATTGGGTTTGTTTTTGGTGTAGATTAGGTGCGGTTTAAGATTCACAAAATTTCTTGGGGTTTTTGACACCAATGGTAGGTGGTTCCAAGAACTTGCATTATTTGATAAATTTAATATGTTTATTTGATTGTTTTAATATGTAATATAATCTATTTGCATAGTGAGAATGTGATTTTTGGAAAAAACAATATTTCTTTGGTGCTAAAATGGGTTTTTCATAAGAAATTAGGTGAGGTTTATATGTAAACATGTGTTAGATAACTCATGGGATTTTTTATAATTTGTGTAAATAATTTATTATATTTTTTATGTGATAAGGATCATATTTTGAAAAGTTTATGATGTGATTTTGGTTTTTAAGATGGGATTCTAGGTATATTTTGATGTAATGTCCTCTGGTTTCCTTGAAATGTTTTATTAATTGTTTAATTGATTTATTAAATTTTATAAGTGTTGTGAAAGTAGTTTTTAAAAATATTTGATATGAAATTTATTTTAAAATGGTTATATGTGAAATTAGTATTTTTTTTATGTAATCCATTATTATGTAGTGCGTAGGACTATTCCACGTGGTTTCAGGTTTTCGTCCCCTATCTAGCGAGTTTAGTAATCTTTAACAGAGTGTGAATGCATGTACAAAGGTATGAATATATATAAATATATATTTCTATATACTTTGTGTAAAATTTCACTCATGGTGTGGGTAATATGTGCATAGAGTCAAGGGTATATTTATTTATTTTTTTATGCAAGTATGTGTGTTCCAGTAGTAGCACTTTGTTAGAAAGTGCCAAGGGTCAGATATTTCATTTAGTTTTACCCTGAGGTTGGTCCCCTATGCCTATACCTTTAAATTGAATTCCTTAATTTATTGAGGGTTTTAAATTTTATTTATTTATATTAAATAGTTTATACAAGCTATGAAAAGTGTTGGTGTTGCTTGATGTTGCTCTTTCCTTCGTTTTTTTGGATTTCATTAAGTCTTGATATGTGTATTTATCAGAACAATTTGATCCCAATCTTGTTTTAGAATTCTTAACATTTTAAATGCTTAAAATTAGATTTTTTAATAGTTTTGGGTGTGTGGCGGGTATTTCTCAAAATTTTGGAGTGTATATTAGTTGTGAAAATTGATTTAAATGAATGTGGAATATTGTGTGATTTTAAAATTGGGAAATTACACAATTTGTTATGTTAAGAATAGTGTATGGTATTTGATGTGAATTCAAGTTTAAATAGTTATTTTCCTTTCCTAAATATGTTAATTGGATTTAAGCATGGTTTCAAGTTGTTTTCAAATATGTGAAGCCTTTGTTGTTTATTCGAATTTCAAATTGCATTAGAACTTTAAAGTGTTGGATTAACATGTTCTCTCAAGTGAAGTTGTTCTTTATGAAGTAATGAGAAACGTTTGGCACCTGGAAAATGATTTTTATATATCAAAACCCCCTCTTCATACATGACCCATTGTTTTAGAAACATGATGTGTATGTCAAATCTTTGATTTGTGATATGTGCCTAGTGAGCAGGCTCATTCTTTTTTTTGGGACTTATGAAGCGGGATACACTCAATGAGGGAGATCGATGGTGAGAGGTTATGTGTGTTTTGGAGTAAATAAAATGAGAATTTCGTATATGTTTTCTTTATAAAAACCCACCAAAAATTTCAATGGATCACATGGGAAACTGGGGTATCTTGGTCGACAGACTAAGACTAGTATTCTTGATGATAGGGAAGTGTCTTGCCCAAGTTTATCAAAGTTGGATTTACTCTTACAAAACTAACTAAACATAATTATGAATGATTAGAGACCACTAGGTTATGGGTGCATTTTCTACTAGTGGATCATGCATGAGAACATAGATCATTGTGTTTTTTATACCATGTTCCACTAAGGTATTATTATCCTAGCTCCCCAACTAACACTAGATGCATTGGTATTTCCCTTGGTTCTTGTGATATGATTTTCAATTTAGTTGTTTCATGCTTTTTTCCACTTTTGTGATAACCATATTTTTAATCTAAATTGGTCTGCTTTCATTTTCAAATGTTAATGCATGCTTTCAACCTATTTTGAAAAGGAAGTGTAAGAGAGATTCATTTCTTGAAAATTAAATCTTATTACTTGAATTTGAAAAGAATGAAAAAAATTATTGTATTATGTCTTATTTTCAAACTAGCGCATTTTGGGTATCTTTATAAAGGTAAGGGCATATAGTGTTGTTAAACACCAGCATTCCTACTGAGTATCCTGATGATCACACCAACATTATTTTTCTAGTTTCAGGTTACTCTAGTCATGGTTTTCACTTACAGCGAATGTGGTTTTTTCGTTCCATGGTCACCAATGAGGTCACATGAGGTATTTTTTACTACTTAGTTTTTTTTATTTTCTTCTATTATTATTCTATTTCTTTCAGTTTTCATTCAGTTTTATTTCTTTTTTTTTTCTTAAGCCAAACCATTCCCAACTGTCTTATTTTTATGCCTAGTACTAGTTGTCATCTGGTGGAGATCAGGAACACCCTTCTGGCCTTACCGTAGACCAGGTAGGAACTCATGTTGGAGGGTGACTAGGCATGGTTCGTGACACAGTAAATTCAAAACCCACAATATTTTCCTAAGTTTCGGATCCTTCTAAGAAGATAATTAACTTAAAATTTAATGATCAGAATAGATCATGAGATTTTCCCAAAAGAGATAATGTTTCAAACACTTTAAATCATTCATAATTGATATCATTTTGAGTTCATGGTTTGGGTAGTTCTTCTCGAGTGGTTGAAGCTAGTGAAATCCATACCCTACCACATAGTCTCCGTTATTAAGAAAGAAACCCAAGTCTACACCTGATATATCATAAAACACCACATATTTTTAACCATATATTGGAAAAATCAGGATTGGAGATAAATTCAATCAATTATTCAACTCATCATAGGAATCTTGGAATTTGGAGATCGATAAAAAATTCACCCATTTTCAAGAGATAGAAGTCATCATATATGAATATTTAGAGAAGTATCACATGAAACGTTGATAATACCCTTCTATAATAAATAATATTTTGATCCCTAAGTCGTGTATTATTTCATCCCAAGACAAAATAGCTCTTACTTTCTTTGGATCAATTTATATTCTCTATTTTTTACCATGTGTCCAAATAATATGACTTTTTGTATCTAAAATTGTCATTTTCATTGGTTATTATAGAGGAGGTGATCACAAAATCTTCCCAAGAAAATCCTTAAATGGTGATCACGGTCCTCCTTGGACATAGAATAAATCAGAATTTCATACACAAATACCACCATAAAGGATTCAAGGTATTGGTGGAATATCTATTTCACTTGTGCCAAAAAGACCGTCAGAGTATTGGTTAACCTGAACGACATGACTTGATACTAAAAAATATCCTAAATAGTCAATAACTACATTTTGATAACATAATATTCCTTATTTTTATGATGATGGTACTTTAATAGGATATCAATTTTAAGAACTACCTCACTCATTTTACTTAATCGATGAGGTTACCAATACGTAAAAGGATAATTTGTTCTTAATTTTCACAAAATTTAGTTTCTAGGAATCGATACATAAGAAGATTGACCTGTCTACTTCTTAAAATAGATTATCATAGGTACCCAAAAAGAGACCATATAGTGGATAAATACTATACCTTCTAGATCATCCAACTATATATTTAACACTTTCAACATTATAGGTTCTATCTTAAAAGAGGTAAATAAAATTTAAAAAGATATGGGATCCAAGACAACAGAAAATTTCATCTCCCACTCTAGGGGTAACCTTAAAAATCATTTGATAATACCTCTGGGAAATCCCTTATAATTGGAGTAATATTGGATCTAAGATTACATTCATCAATGTAAACCTAGATAAGTGTTATCTAACAATCTAGACTCCCACTTTAGGTAGCGGTGGTCATGGTTGGATTAATCACAAATCCCAATTCCCTTGAAACAAATAAGAGTCCCCATCAGGAGTAGGGAGGGGAACCCTTCAATGATAAGAATCCACATTTTCCTTAAAAGAAACCATATAACCAATATCGATAATGAAGTTTATATATTCCATATCAATAATGAATCCACTACATGATAACTCCAATTCTGAGATAGAAACAACGAAATATGGACATCAAAAAAAGTATCCTTTCTCTCAAGGGGGGGTCAAAATCTACATCATGTATGGAATGAGATCAGAAGAAAATCTCAACAATTCTATAATATGGGTATAAAAAATTAGTGAGTATAACTAGTTTCAAATAAATTAATAATCATAGATGATGAAATATGTATGGTACCTTTCATTATCATCATCATTGTCTCAGAATCCATGAGAGATATCCCTACTATATGAATAACCTAGAATTAGTATAAATATGAGGTATATATATAGAATGTGGCTCTTCTCTTAGTTTACTTAGACCATAACATGATCTTGTCATAGGTTTATTTCCCTAAGGTTGGGGACTAGCTACCTTATAGGTATCGGACAGTGTAGTATATCCCTTGGGTGTGGAGTATCCTTCACCACTCTGGGGAGAGGCGCTACCTTTACAAAATATCTTCATATTTCCTAGAAACCAGAAACAAGGGAAATACTTATGAGAATCATGGAATAATGGGATTATATTACCATAACTTCCACAATGATAACATATAGGGGATCTACCACCTGAGTTTTTATTTTTCAGAAACTGTGATGCATTCTAAAAGCCACTTTTACCCAAGCTTCTCAGCTCATAATGATTTTTATTCTTCTAAAATATATGAATACAACTCCCACCAGAAATTGGGGTGATCCAAACATCCATATAATCCCTTCCTAGTTAATATATATCATCAAATATTGATCCAAAACCTTAATATATATGAGGATCTTCTAGAGAAAGACCTGAGATTACATGGTAGTCTAAAGAACCATCACAAATCTTCAAGACTTAAACCTATCAATTGATTTCAGGTCTTGTAAAAAATAAACAATATCAATAAATTTATTCACATAAACCTTAATTGTTTAATCACATTTCTAAAGATCGATAAATTCCCTGGATTTGTCCAGTGTCATCATGTATAAATAAAACTAATGGCTAAAAAACACAATAAAATCCTTCAATTCATGGTTTCAAAATATCTTTTCAAGAAATATAGAATACGATCATTTATGTTATGGGAACATAATCAAAAACGTAACACATTTAACCTTAATTAAATATAGAGTCTTAATAAACTCAAAAATCTTATAGATCTTCTCTATATAGTCTTTAACTTCTAGAGGATCATTACAACCTTGTAAATATGGTGTCTTATGACAGAAAAATACTTTTGATCATTCTTTTTTTGGTCTAAAATCTATTTCTCTATGTTGATTAGGGATAGACTTTACTCCATGGTCTATAGACTAAACCATTCAAATTGTATCCTCAATAATATTCTTGTCCACTACGAGATTCACCCATGGATATTTATCTACTTCTCCCTGAGGAGTGTTTATAGTTTGGATTTAAGGGGGAATCATACTAAAAGAAGTAAAATAAAAAAAATCATAAAAAAATCAATCTTAGATCAAATTCATAAACATTTATAAAATAATCAAACACATGATAAAAATAGATCCTTTTCAAACATCACCCTTCCATGAGACATTAACCATGTTCATGAACTACAGGGCATGAACCTAGACCAAAAATAAAGGAGTTAACCAAATCCAAAACCAAAATTACATTCCAAAAATCCCCTATTAAATTAAGGTTAGTTACTTAAAATGTTATTTAGGAACTTCCTCATGCCCCTCATGCAATCCCCAGTGATCTTATCTTTTATTTACCAAACCTTCCAAATAATATAAATCAAAAATGGGGGGATCTAGTACCATTTTTAACAAACAAATCTAGGTACCCCTTGAACCATACACCCAAGATATATTATGAAAAGTCTCAAAGGTAATTCCAGATCCTGATATGTTATTAACTACTTTTTAGACATCATTCAGCTCTATTGGGAAAGGATTTTCCAGTAGAATCATCAAACGGGTCTACCCCGTGATCCCAGCATGAATTTTCTATAACATTGAAAGTCATGATCCAAAATATAAGTCACCATGATCGATTAAAATCAAATTCATGAATATAAATAAAAAATAAAAATCACTTTGCAAAAATATAATCAAAAGCCCAAAATGAGAGAAACAAATGGTTACTCACAAATAGACAAGTACAAAGGATATATAGGATGGATGTCAAGTAAAAAATACAAAACTTATCTAATGAAACCAAAAATTAAAAAAATGGCTACCTATATTTATGATAAATAAGGCATAGGTCTACACTATGTTACCACCATTAACTATAGCACAACTAACAATAACACATTCCACCTTCATAAGAAAACATTCCTTTACGTAGAAAAATTAAAATAAGTTCTATATACACCTATTGGGTGCATTTAGGGAGTGATAAACCCCATATCAGTAGGATACCATCAAGTGTTTCATGAGTAACCCTTATAAGGAAAAAATTCATGGTAATTTGAAATAAATTACAAAAAAATTAAGATTGGAATTTTAAAGGTAAGAAAACAAGTAACATGATTTAACAACATAATAATAAAAATAAATTCCATAAAAATAAACATTCTATAATCATGAAACAAGGGAGATCCCTAGGTTATCTAAGGTTTTGTGAACCCTAGGTCCTCATATCATCCTATGAACTAATAGCCAATGCAAGTATGTGTGAAAAGATCAAATGAGGTTATTCATATACCTATAGGTATTGTGTGACCCTTCTCACTACACCACATCAGGTTAACTAATAAGGAGAAAAACCCTTTTCTAAGAAATGTTGTGTAAATATCCAAACCATCAGGAATTTCATCCATGTATAATATATTTATGTTGTTTTATTAGCATTTTTTAAGGTTTTAATTTGTTTCCAATCCTTATTAAGAATCATTTGAGGCATATTAAGGTTGTTTCAACCTGTGAATAATTATTTTTTATAAGTTTTGAGATTAATTAATATGATTTCCTATGATTTTGTGAGTTTTTAGGGTAATTTGGAATCACGATGTTGGATATCAAATTTTTAAATATGTAAATTCTTCTATTGGACTAGAATGTAGCATAATTGAGCTACGCGTTGGTAATTTCCCTACTTGTTGAAGATTTTTTTAATCAGAAAATGAATTTGACTTGGAAATATCATGTAATTTGAGTATATTATGGGTTCTATGCATATGTAAATTGAGTTACACAGGTAATTTCATAAGGGATTTGAGTTGGATGATAAATATAATGTAATTTCAAATGATGTAATAGAATTTCATTTGTGAATTAAACCAAGTTATTTTCCTTTCCATAAGATTATGTAAAAAAATTATTGTTGGATTTTTTATAGGAAAATTGAGTTACACAGGTCATCATGTAAGAGATTTATGTTGGCAGAGTAAACAAAAAGAAAATGTAATGGTGAAATAAAATTGAATTTGTGAATTAGACGATGATATTTTCTTTTTTGAAATGTCATGTTTTCAAGAAATTATGTTTCTAAATAGATTAAAACCTGATGATGCCAAATATTTTACTCACTTATTATAAAATCACAAACCAATTATGACTCAAGAAACATGAATATTAAATGGTATTTATATCATGAAGAACAAATTAAAAATTCAGAGAAACTTGTTGATAAATAATGGAATATTTTATCTAATATAAATAATGATGAAAGTTTACAATTATAATGATTCATTACTGGACATCACAGAAGTAATCTCTTATATACATTATAGTGATGGAAGCTAGGTTGTCTATGAAATTTTGTTCTTTCTTAATCTATGTTTTTTAGATGGTTTATTCCAAAAGTAACTCCCTCATCCCGCAAGAAGTTTAGATGAAACTACTATAAAATAGGCATTTAATAGTGCTAATATTTATGCACAATAAAAAAAGGCACTGATAAATTTAAACCATTTATTAGTGATTAATATTTTGCACTGATAAAGGGTCTCTTTATCAGTTATTTATTTTTAGTGGAAATAAAGGGTAACCTTTATCCACGCTATATTTTTATTGTTGATAAATATTTCCTTTATTAGCACTTTGTTTATCACTGATAAAGGTCTGAATAAATAAAATGAAATAATTAAATAAATAAATAATAGAAAATGAGTTTATTAAAAAAATATTATAAATTTTCTTAATTAAATAATTATTAATAAAAATTTATAAATTGATTATACTATATATAAATTTTAAATACTAATAAATATTTTTTATTAAATATATAGATATAATAAAAAAAATTAAACAAATTAAAATTAAAAATTAGAAAATTGAGAAAATTATTAAACATTTTATTAATTTGATGACGATTGATAATGTTAATAAATGGTATATATTAAATATAGATATATATATTAATTTATATAAATATGAATAATATTGTTCAAAATATTACTTATTCTTTACATTAAATATTAATATATTTAGTGAATAATGGTCTATAATTAAAAGTTAATCTGAATTAAAAATATTGACTAATTATATCAAGTAATTGGAATAATGGAATTTGATTTGATTTTTCAAATTATAACATAGATTAAACATATTATATTTATTTCACATATATATAATTAATGAATTTTTATATACATACTCACACACACAAATATTTTTTTAGGGATTTACTTGATTAATATTATTTATTATATATATATTTATTTATTATGTTTTAATATTTTCAATATGTATTCATCTTTATTTCATTATATATCCATTTTTTATTGATTAATTTTATCAACACTTATTAACTTAGTATTGATAAAAGGTTTTATTATCAATTTTTTTCTGAAGTGCTGATAAAAGCATCCTGATCTATTTTAATAACCCCAGCCATCATGAACAAGTTTGCGATATCTGATTCTCTCCATATCATTTACCTGCTTTTGAAACACATTTTTGTCATATCCAAGTTCAAATCTAGGATAGAATCAGGGCTCTAACTATTCCAAGTATTATGTTCAAGTCTCAAGAAATTCAAAGCTTGAATGAAACCATAGGTCGAATGAAATCTAGGTTTTTCAATATCTCTAATTTCCCAGGATTATCCACTAAACCTTCTTATCCCACATATCTGTATCTCAAAAAGTTTATTTTCACTATCCTATAATAAAACAACTCAAAATTCATTGATTTTTAGATATATATATAAGTATCATCTTCCCTCATATCAAGTGGGTCTCCTTAGGACAACATTAGTATTGTACGACTTGAAATATATCAAACCCAATGTTGGGTCATGTTTCTAGGAGGTATAATAGGCTCCCAATAACTATATTCAATGAAATATACCTATTTTTAATCATAAAAGTTTGAAAAATTTATCCATATAGTGGTCGTTTTTTCATTGGTTCAGAATATTACATTGCAAATCACTTGGATAATGTATTATCTAACATCATTGGGGTCTTATAGTATGTCATTCATCAACTAGAACATAGAGGGTTGAGTGAGTAGGAAATAAAATATAGATTTATACCCTTCTATAGTAAAGTTAATTCTAGAAGTTGTTTATAAAAAAATGGATGATGAAATATTTGGCACATTTGAACAACTATATAATGATTTTTTTCATGAAATTTTCTCCAAGGATAATGAGAACGGAAAAAATGGTTTAAAATTAATGGATTTACTTAGGATGACTATGAGATATTTCATTAGAATTAGGATAGATTTATGGGTCACTTATGAAATTTAACAACGAAATGATATGATGAATCTGTAAAATCAGATGAGAAAAAACATTATATATGTTTTATTTTTTGTCTTATTTATTTAAAAACTTATATAAAAAATATAATGGTTTTAGTTTTTATTTTATAAATATTTTAATTTGAATTTAAATAATACCAATTAAATTATACAAAAATAAAAAACAAATTGGATTGAGGTTCTAAAATCTTTAGACTATATTATGCAGAAAAACTAATTTTGAGATAAAATATAATTGATATTTTGATTTGGGTTATTGAAATATAGTCAGAAAATAAATAATTGGAATGAACCATTTTCTAAGAAACACCACAGAATAATGTTATTTTAAGAAAAAAATAATATTTCATAACATGGTTCAAAATAATAGCACATTGTTGATAAAATTTACTATTCTAAATTCTTTAGGATTCATCAAAAATTTTCTAAATTTGATATTTTCTTTGGAAGGTAACTTCTTTAACAAGAAATTTTTTTATTATTTAAATTTAAAAGAATATTTTAAATCATTCAAGAATAAATCTTATACCATTATATTTAAATAATCCTAAAAAAATATTAACATTGATTGATGTAAATTTGATAAATAATTTTTAATAGAATCTATTGTATTGAAATAAAAAATTATTTTTCATGGATAAAATAATTACACCTTTAGAATTCCACTTCATATAAACTTTAATTGTTTTGATTTAATAACTTAAGGACATACTATGTTCACTATGGATTCTTAATTATAACGAATTTTATGGTTTAATAACATAAACATAAATCTATTTTTAAGTCCTTGTAGGGGTAATATGATTTCCCAAAGATGTGGCCATCTCAATTTCATGACATAAAAAATGTTTCATTACAATACATTACCATGATATTTTATACTAAGGGTTTTATAGAATTAAGATAGAAAATTAACAATAAAATTCATTCTTTTTTAAACTAATGGACATTTTTTGGAACAATATTTGCATCAACTTGATCCATAATAATCCATTATTGTTGTTATTCAGATCAATATCCTCTTGTCACATTGTTCTTACTTGGATCAGGATCCAAGTTGATATATTTGATATAATTATTATCCTTGTCATCCTCTCCAAATTATTTTCGTTCTACTTAGCGAAAACTAGTGGTTTTGTAGACTATTACTCTTTTGAGATTTTACTGAAACATTTTGATCACCAATGAAACTTTATTCATTTATTTCAAACTTGATTTTATTTCTTTTAGTTGATAAAAATATATTCATCTTTGAAATGGTAACCCACTCATTAATACTTCTTAAAAATCAATTAATTTCTTTAATCACATATATAATAATCACTATGTTTGTTTCACTTTAATCCACCTAAAAATATATATCATTCTTTAACATTTCTTTTTGGTACCACCCTAAGGAATCGATGATTACCATCCATGTAATTCTCATAAATGGGAGTTATTCACCTTTGATAATGAATATATTATTTTTATTTATTTATTATTGTATAAAATGAATATTTTATAAACTTAATAGGATATATTTACTTTTCCTCAGATGATTCAATGATTCAATCCAATGTATCTGATTTTATGATCATCATCCCCACTCAATGATTGATTATTCGGTGAGGTCTATTTTCATTTTTTTATCACCAATATTTCATTACTATCAGCATATCCCTACAGTCAAAACAATATTTCACAGTAAAAAAATTATCCATAAAATTAAAGTATTATTTCATATTTATATTTAATTTATTTATTTTCAATTTTACTCATATAATAATTTTTCCATGTATAAGTTGATTCTTTTTTCAAGTTGGGGAGGTTTGTTCAAAGCTACTCATGCTTGTGAGGGATTGGACTTCGAGCCTACAACTGAGATAATGATAATAAGGAAATGAGTCCAGAATGAATACAACCATCAGAAAATGGTTAATTCCTACTAATTAATTAATTAATTTTTCATCATTTTATCTACTATTATTAATTTAATTTACTTGCCTTTTTAAATAATAAATATTTAGCTTTTTTCATATATCATTTGTGAAGTCACATTTTTTCTTTAAACTATCTGCAATAAGCCAAAAAAGAGATAAAATTGTTATTTTTTATAACATTCCAATATTTTCTATTTATATTTCCTTTCACTTTCAACCTGTCGACAGTGTATATTGAGACAATATTATTAGCTGAAAAAACCTTTCTCATTTTTGAAAGCTTCTTCTATTCTAAAATTCAATAATGAGAATGGTTTTTCAGTTTAGAACGCCAAGTTAATATGCAGTGTTTGAAGTTTGACATTGAAATATAGTGTAAATGTGGTAACATTGGTAGTTAATATTTTTTTAAGACTTTGGGATAACTAGGAATCCACTACAACTCAATCTGATATATGGTGTGACCGGTATAAATTAAATTGATTCTTTTTATTTAAAATTGAAATTAATTTTAGTGATAATAACAAATGGCATACTTAGAAATGAGGAATATATTTTCATTCATTTGATAATTTAGGGAAATGATCCATAATTCATTTGAGATGTGTAGAAATCAGTCACACCTCAATTCAATGCACAATGTGACTGTTATTACTCAATGAGCCCATTAACAGTTTAAAACTGATAGTTTAGTTCAAAAAAATTCACTCACTAAAAACAGATAAAACACACTCGTATTTTATTTATAATATACTACATCTATTCATAATTCATATTTGACTTATAGTAATTGGTATCATTCCAAACTAATACATGATTTGATAAGTATAGATCAAAGTGCATGTTTTTAGTTTAATATGAAATTTTACTAAAAAAACAAGTGACATACTCAAAACCAATAGAATGCATTCATATTGTTTTGATACTTTAGGAAAATGATCCATAATTAATTTAATACATTTAAGAGTCGTTCGTACCTCAATATGACGCACGGTGTGATCTGTATGACTCCAAGTGCATCTTTATATTCAAAAATGACATCAATTTTTATTCAAAAGGAAAATTGGCCTACTCAAAACTAATAAAACAAATTTATATTGTTTTGATACTTTATTAAAATGATCCATAAGTCATTTAAGACATTTAAAAATTATTCTTACCTTAATCTGATGCAAGTTTTGACTAGTATGACTCCAAGTTCATCTTTTTATTTAAAAAAGTCATCAATTTTAATAAAAAGGAAAACTAGCATACTAAAAAACAAAAAAAACTCATTCATATTGTTTTTTTACTTTAATAAAATAATCCCTAAGTCGTTTTTGATGTTTATGGATCATCCTCACTTCAATCTGATACACAATGTGTCTGATATGTCTCAATGTCTCTGTTATTAGTTTAAAATCGACAATTTAGTTCAAAAAATGTCACTCTCTAAAAAATGATAAAATTCCCTTGGATTTTATTAATACTTTATTAAATCGATTCGTAAGGCATTTTTTACATGTAGGACTTGGTCTCACATCAAACCAATACATGATGGGATCGGTATGAGTCAAAGTGCATGTTTCCTGTATAAAATAATATTTTATTAAAAAATACATGTGATGTGATCAAAACTAAGTAAACACATTGGGATTGTTTTGACACTTTATAACAATGATCCATAATCCATTTGGGCCATGTAATAATTATTCTGACCTCAATCTGACATACAGTGTGACCAATATGACTTTAATTGCATCTTTTTATTTAAAATGAAATAAATTTTATTTAAAAGGAAAACTCACTTACTCAAAACCTTGAAAATGCATTCATATTGTTTCAAAATAAAAGAAAAATTATCCATAGGTCATTTTTTTATGTTGGAATCATATACACCTCATTCTGATACATGATGTGTTTGGTATAACTTAGTGTGTTTGTTATCAGCTTAAAATCAATATTTAGTTCAAAAGGTATCACTCATTGAAAACCAAGAATGTAAACTTGAATTTTATTTCTAATTTTTGAAAATGATTCATAAGTAATTTGTGAAATGTATGGATTAATATAACATTAAACTAATACACGATGTGACAGATATCAATCAAAGTGTGTGTTTCTTGTTTAAAATGAAAATCTCATAAAAAATAAAAGCGACGTACTCAAAACCAACAAAGTACATTTGGATTGTTTTTATACATTAAGAAAATGATCCATAATTCATTTGAGATGTATAAGAATTAGTATCACCTCAATCTAATGCACAATGTGACCAATATGACTCTAAGTGTGTAATTTCAATATATAAGTATCATTTTACTTTAAAATGAGCATCACATTGACAAAACCAACCAAACGATCCTATATTGTTTTCTATTAATTTAAATTCTATATTTGCACTTTATTTTTCTGATTTTGTAGTTTTATGGGTGTTTTTAAAGAACACTACACTAGTTTTACAGTGTGTTGTAACAACCCACAGTAGTATTCCCCTTTATCAACGGTTTTTTAGCTCTAATAGAAGACCCTATCATTTAATCTCACTCTATTAGTGAGTTCTTTTCTTAAGATATTAAAGGCCATTTTTAGCACTATTGAAGGCATGTTTTTTAGTAGTGTGATTTAGTGTTCAAGAAAAAATTTTAATAATTAATACCAATTTATAAACTGGTTTGTTTATAAAATAAAGAGTAGAATGGTACTTTAGTAACTCGTATAGAAACACTATCCACTATGGATATAAATTTTTAAAAGATACATACCAAAGTGTTTTTTCTAAACTAGTTATTCAATAATCGCTCTTTTGACTAGTAAGAAAAAAAGGAGACATCAATTTTTCCATTATATTTACTAATAAAAATGGAACCATTTTAATTCCATTAATTGATATACATTTGTTAAAATATAATAGATTACTATTATAGAAGTGGGAAAGATAAAATATGAGATGTTGCAGCAAAACATATTTGAGATAATGATGAGAAATATATAGCTAAAGAGAGTTGAGTTGAGAATAAGAGTGTCTAGTTCCTAATGATCAAATCTTATAAACTACATTAGTTTGATATTTTAAATTCAAAGAGTTTATCTAAGGATAAGATTGAGAATCATTTCCACATTAGGATATGTATTCAGTGGGTAATGATTCTTGAATATCTGCAATCCTCGTTGAGTAGGATCAATATCTGTAGTTATTGAAGCAACTAAACTCTTTATAAGATCATTCATATTCTGATTAAATTTCTTATATGAAGGAAATATAAAGCTACACAGTCTTATGTGAATCTGGACTGGAAGAGTGTAACTCTATAATAACACTGAAAACTTGAAATATGTTATTCTAATAGTGAGTAATTCATGATTCTGGAGACTAAATAATCATGGAAAGAGGTAGGTTTCTTGATAAGGTCTAGAAATAAATAAAAATTCTCATTCTCATTATTCTTTTATTTTCTATATACATGAGTGAGGAACAAAATTTACATGATTGAATTCAAATTTTATAGGTTATGGAGTTTATTTCAAAGCATAAAGAATTTAAAAAAATGGTCTCCACTGATTTGTCCCCCCCCCCCAGTAATGTATTTTAACCTTAGGAACTTCAACAACTATAAGATTAAGCTTCCTCTATCAAATTTAATCAAGTTAAAATAATAGGAAATTTGAATTATATGAATAGAAAGTGAGTTCTAACATTTTATGGAAAATATTATCATAGCTAGAATAAAAGAAATATTTCATATTTTATGTTCCCTATCTTATTGGTTATAGATGTTTTAGGGGTTATTTTTCCATCCATTAAAAATTTTATATAAAAAAATATTTAGATTTATGTAAATTCATAAAATACTATTTTAATTTCCCTATTAGAAATGACCTGTATAAAAGTTATGGGCCTCCAATTGGGAAAATAAATCTAGGAAAAATTGAAAAGTATCTATGAAGTAAATGTGAAAGTAAATGAAGATAAATTATATATAGGATGAATAAAGTTGTAAGACATCAATATGGATAAGGGAGATAACATTCATAACAATTTTACTTAGTTAAAAAACGTTTTTAGCAATATCCAGAGGTCTGGTGAAAATTTTTATTATTCTATAATTTTTAATTTTTTCATGAGGAATTTTCTGGAAAGTTTTGATACATAAATTGAAGATCAGAAATATCTAGATAATATTTTCTTGGATTAATTTCATAAAATTCCCTTAGTTTTTCAAATGAGAAAATTTGAATCCCTTAATAAAAATTTTAAAGTTGAAATGGACTTTGAGGCTATTAAAAGGTGAAAATAAAATTGAATTTTAATGATTAAAATTCAAGTAAATATAAAAATAAATAGTAAGATGAATAATTTAAAATAATAATTTCTCTTATTTAAAATAGTTTCAATAAGTGTATGAGTAAGAAAAAATGAAAGATAACACTTATATTCTAATAATGTAATGTTATTAGGAATTTTCCAATTAAGGGTCCTAAGAATAAGGGAACCCATTCTGAATCAAAAGAAGAGTATAACAATTAAAAATAAATGGGATAAAGGTGAAATAAATCATCAAAATATAGATGAATTAAGAATATATTTTCTATAATAAAGAGAATAAATTTTGTGAGTACGAATGTGGAGGTGATATGAGAAAACATCAACAATTAAAACCTTAGTATTTCATTATTTTAGATGAATATTCAATAAATTCCATAACAATACATTCCCAAGTTCCATAAATTTTTATTTTATTTTGAGACTAGATACATAATTATCTTATTTTTAGAAATACACAAATATCATCTCACATATTACACTTCTTATACATACCCTACTTAAAACCATTCTTCAAAACCTAGGGAAAGGAAACATATGAAAGGGTAATCTTAGATTATCAATAAGGTTAAACATATGAGATATCAATAAATTATAATAATTGAATATAATATAAGAATAATATTATTATAACATGATCATAATTTAAAATAATCATACCTAATCAGTCAAAGATCATTAATAAGGAATCATCAAATAAGGTTTTTGCAATTAAAATACATAAGGAATAAGAGTGTGGAATTGTCAATAGTCAATTATGATCCTTGATAACATATCATAATCATATGAAATAATTTTTTGGCATATGGTTAATCTTTTAAAATCACTTCCTTATTCAAGGTTCACTCCCAATACAATCATTGTGGGCAGAGTCCCATGATAAAAATGCCTACATAGTATTTTTTAAAATTTTATTAGGATTGAATTACATCTAGTTTACTCTATCATTTTATAGGAATTTATTAACTTCATATTCTATTAGTATATTCT
Source organism: Viscum album (assembly GCA_963277665.1). Classification (NCBI taxonomy): domain Eukaryota; kingdom Viridiplantae; phylum Streptophyta; class Magnoliopsida; order Santalales; family Viscaceae; genus Viscum; species Viscum album. The sequence continues at coordinate 927,758,287 of OY728146.1, read as the reverse complement.
CAATTATATAATAATTAACTAATTCATTGAAGGGATATATAGTTTTTTGGACACTCATCACATAATGAAAACCATGAATATATGTGCCCCAAGATCAAAAAACATTAATCATATAATCATATCTTGACATTTGTAAAGGAAATATGTTTCATAAACATCTCATAATTACATTAATGAATAACACATGGATAACAAATGGGTTTCATAAAGGTTTGATTATAACATACATAACCCATGGGAAATAAATAGGTTTCATGGAATTAACCTTAAATCATCATCATCATAAGTCATATATTGGAAGAAATTGGATGGTATAATAAGATAATACTCTAAGTGAAGCATAAAAATCATTAAATTATGTTTATATAGTTGAAAAATATCTTTAAAATAATCCATGAACCATTCTTTGAAAACATGAGAAAAACATTCTATTTTTTTGATAATATTTTAAATTAAAATTCCTAAAATATTGAGAAAATGATAATATATAAATATTACCATAGAAACTTTTAAATTGAGCATAAAAATAATCACTGGTTATGATGTTAGTAAAATATATTAATTTTTTATAATTTTAAAGAAATCATTCCTTTCAAACCTTTTCAAAATGTCATAATGAATTACTAGAAAAAACATTAATTAAAAAATATACCTTTTTAAACTTTGAAAAAATAAAAATGGTGTGAAAATGAGATTTTAAAATCAATTTAATCCTTGGTAAGAACATTTAAAAAACAATTTTGAAGAGTACAGATATGGAATAAGATGTTAAATGACCAAAGAGGAAATAAGGTTGGTTTTTCTTTAATAAAAATTTTCTTGATCATTTTAAGAACCAAAGAGATGAAACTGGTACTAATAATAGAAATTATAATAATTTAAAACGGATAAAAAAATATATTTGTTTTAAATAGTATTATCCATAATATTTCCCTCGATATAAATTTATCATAGAAAATTCTGAAAATAAATGAGATTGTAACATAAACTCATACCTCAAGTCTTTTCTTACTTCATATGTGCTAAAATATCATATATAATAAATATATATATCTATAATAAATTTATATTTATAATAAATATATTCCATAACTATATTTATATATAAATTATTGTTTATCCTTTCATTATGATTTCTAATTATCCATTTATTAATAATTTCTCTTTAAAATAAGCATTGTTTAAGAAACTAGTTTGTTTTATATACTAGTTTTTGTTTAATGGTTTTGGTACTTTCACCTTGGTTATGGTTTCATAATATTAATAATTTTAATCCTTATATAATTTTAATATTTATTAATTATATACACATTTATATCCATTCAGAAAAAGTGGTGGTGACATAAAAATTACATCACTTCATAGAGACAGTAATCTGTACTTGTGCACGAGTGATGCTTACATTTTTTGATGGATGGAATGAAATAAAGGTAAATAATAATTAAACATTATAAAAATAATTATTATATCATTAATATCATATATATATATATATTATTTAAATATGTTCTTATTTCTATTAATTTAAATTTCAAATGAAAATCGGATCATATCTCTTGGTGGAAGTGGTAATCCACATGTATACATGAGCGATTTTATCATTTCTGAAGAGATATAAATGTAAGAATATATATAAGATCTTATAATTTCAATAAAAATATAATATATATCATATATAAATATTAAATCCATCATAATAACCAACCATTAATGATGGTGATATAAAATGAATCATATCTCTACGTGGTGGTGGTAGTCTGCACGTACGCACGAGTGATACATTCATTAATAATTTAATAAAAAGACGGTGTAAATGGTTGATATATAATCATAATGAATTCTTGTAATATTTAATATACTTAATTAATTATTTTATAATGGATACCATATATTTAGATATGGTGTAAGAATAGATAAAATTGAAATTACCTGGTTAAGAGTTATACCTCTTCATTGAGAAACCTCATTTGTATACACATTAATCCTAGAAAGGATGGTATTATGATAAAACTAAGACCACTAATATATGGGTAGGGATGTTATTATTTTATTATGGTAGGTACTTTTTCATAGGTATTTATCATGAAGTTTTAAGAAGATGGGATAATTGGTATCCTTTTATATGGGAGGGAGAAGACACAATAGGAATTTTTCAAAAGATAAAAATATATTAATGCCTTACTCAAGTAAAGTGGAATAAAAATGAAAAATATAATAATATAATAATTATAAGTTAAAAATGAAATAAAAAATAAAATTAAATAATTTTTTATTGATATTTTATATCTTATATCTTAGGTTAACCCCCCCCCCCCCCCCCGATAACCATATTTAACCATAACCGTGTTAACAAAATTTTATTATTCTTAAGATTCATTCTGACTAAAAAATAATTTGAAAATATTATAATAAAATAATTGTGTTTACTATAATTATGGAATATATTTTATAATATTCAATTTATATAAGTGATAGAAATAAATTTTAAAATGATCGTGCAAAACACAACAAAACCCATTTTTATAAAAGATGCATTTTTAAGTGTAAAACTAGATTTATTCTAACTTTATGACTAGTAAAAACTATTAGAATAATGTTAAGATATTGTATTAAATATATAGTCAATAAATTTAATTAAAATAATTCATCTATAAATATTAATATAATTTATTAAGATAAAAACACATTCTACGTATAAAAACTAATTTCTTCAAAAACATCTTTATTTAAATTGAAATGAATTTAATTTCACTTATAACAAATTTGTAACCAATGATTTTATTTTTTAAAAATTCAAAAAATAGTTTAATGTAATTTATTTAGTTATTTTCATACTTTCTAATCCATCATCAAGGAAATAACTGTCACTTTAAATAAGAAAATAATAGTATAACGTGATTAATTAGAACTTTTTGTTTTGTGTAAAGAAATCCATCAAGGAAATAAAATATATTTAAAGAGAAATATATCATAAAATCTCAAGTTGTAACATTATACCCCACTTTTAAAAAAAATTCTATGGAATTATTTCACTCTGATACAAACAACTGAGGGTACCTCTACCTCATCACATATATGGGTTCCCATGTACCTTACTCAAATTTATGGTTTGTCCACAAAAAATTTACTAGGTGGGTGGGCCAATTTCATATAAATTTATCTCTTTGATCAGTAATTTACATTGGTTATTACTTATAAGATATATCATCATCTGTTGGAATGATCTCTGAGTTCATTGCATGTGAAGGATTAGGTATGAACTTCCTCAGGATAGATACACGGTGCACATCATGAACTTGGGATAAATTTAGTCTAAGATGCAAGTGATAAGTAACCATATATATATGATATAGAATTTATAGGAGACTTATATATATATGTTTGAAATTTCCCTTATATATAAATATCATAACCATCTCCATATTAAATATTCATGGGAATACCTTATCGATAGCTTTAAACTCTAGTTCTTGTCGATGGTTTTCATCATACCTTTTCAATCAACTTTGAGCTAACCTGATGTGATGAAAAGTTCATCTAACCTTATTTACCATTGTAGTTCTGCACTTCCTGGAATATAGGGACTTATTAGGATCCATATGAAATCTCAAGATAAAGAAATTATTTTAAGGTTATTCTACTAATTGAATGTGTTGATACCAACCTCATTTTAATTCTATATAATTGTTTATAATAATATATTCTAGAGTTTAAATGTTCCTCTCAGTTTGACCATCTTTTTAATGAACATATGCAGTACTAAAAATCAACATAGTATCCAGATCCTGGTAAAGACTTCTATAAAGCATCAAAGTAAACCTCAAATCTCAATAATAGAAAATAGAATGTGATACTCTATTAAAACTTAACACTTCAATAATTTATATCCTAAAAACACTATTAAGAGATAAATCTTCTGTTATGTTAATGTTTTGTGCTGATTTTATAAGTTGATCAACTACAACCCAGACAAAATTATTCACTTTAGATGTTTTCTATATTCTAGAAATGAAATACATAGGAATGATTTTCCACTTCAAATATAGTATGGGTAATGGTTATAAAATCCCCTTAGACTACTATCTCTTATTGATAACTTATTTACATGTCGATTATTGAGATTCATACTATTCAATATCCCTTTTCATGTTATCCCTCCAAAAAATACTTTTTTAGGTCTCCAAACATCTTTTTACTTCTGCGATGAGTAGAGATTGGTGAACTATGATATTAATCCAAAAATTACTTCAATTATGGTATTTATGTAGCACATACCTTTTTATTAAACCTTATATTTCCATTACAAATATGGTTGAACTCAGGAATATTCCCCACCTTTATTTACAATTCCACAACCACCATTTTCACCTCTTTAATACTTATAAGGGATAATAGTTGAACATTAATATGATAAAGATATGATATATCCCATTTATTTATGATTTTAAGATATATATTTTTAAAATCAATAAATATTATTTCCTTTTCAATCATTATCCTAAAAACCATAGCATGGTCTTTTTGACTCATAGCATCAGCCACCTTATTCACCTTCCCTAGGAGGGTAGTGTATTAAGCAGTCATAATATATGATAAAATCTAACCTTATTCTCTTGAACATATTCAACACTTTTTATATAAATATATACTTTATGATTTTGTGATTAGTATATATATCATACTATTCACCATAATGATAATTTTCCTATAATTTTAGTGAAGAAATTACTGATTCCCACTCCAAATCATGATTCGGATAATATTTCTCAAGAATTTTCAAATGATGTAAGGAAAATTTTATCACTATATCATTATACATGAGGATTAATCTCATTATCTTCTTTAATGAATCACTAAAGATCATAAACTTGTCTCTATTATAGGGTATTGTAAGCTAAGGTTTACTAAATAATATTCCTTTTAGGTCCTTGAAATTTCTTTAACATTTATCTTTCTATTATAATTTTTCTCCCGTTATATTCAAATTTGTTATTGGATTAGATATTCAAGATAAATACCTCAAAAATAAAAAACAATTATCCATAAAACCCACTAAAAATATGGATATCAGTTAACGTGGTTGCTATGGGCCATTTGTTACTAACATTCATGTTTGAGGGATCCACTAATATAACCACACTTGAGATTATATGCCCAAATAATGAAACTTTATCAAGGTTGAATTCACAAATTTTAAATGAATCATAAAAATTGTCCTTTATAAGGTTCTTTAGATAAATCCTTAAATGTTAGTCTTACTATTACTTTCCCTTTAAATATATAAAAACATCATCTTTAAAAACTACCCAAAACTGATTAAGGTAATATATGAAGACTCTATTTATTAAATACATAAAGATAATATGAGATTAGGTATGTCCAAATAGAATCACTATATATTCATAATGATGATACCTCATTTGAAATTATATCTTAGGAATATCCTACTTATTGAATCTTAATTGATGATATCTAGATCAAATATCAATATCGTAAAATTATTCTGCACCCCATAATTTATTAAATAGATCATCGATATGGGGTAGATTATACTTATTCTAAATAGTGATCTTGTTAAGTTCTTAGTAATCAATGAAAAGATTTATTGACCCATAATTCTTCTTCATAAAATGAATAGGTTTATGCCATAGTGATTCATTAATTCATATGAATACCCATAAAGATTATCCATGGCTTGGTTATTTTGTTCCTATAACTCAGTCGGGGCCATTCGATTTGAATACTTTGAAATAGGTGTAGCATCATGTATTAGATTTATTGACAACTCAACTTCATGGTTTGGGGTAAGGCTTGGAAATTCATTAAAAATAAATCGGAAAAAATATTGAAAAATATCCATAACTTCTATTTTGAGTTTCTATATAATTATTTGAGATAAATATCTATCATAAATATGTATTAATACCCATTCAATAGAAGTAACTTCCATTATAAGTTTATATTCATCCTCACATAAAAAGATAATCATAGGTTGATTTGGAGTATCAAAAATGGCATAACATCTAATGAAATTTATATGTTATCTATATATAGAGAGATAATCTATTATAAAATTCACATAAAATTTAACTAGAGGTTGAATAAAAATATTTTCAACAAGTACATTCCCACAAACATTGATCAGATAAGCTATAGGCATGACATGTGATCACCGTACAATTATGATTTTTTACTAATAACATAACATATAATAATTGAGGTGGTAATGATATACCAATATAAAATTCTCCAAATATAAAATAGTTTTTAGATACCTAATCAAATAAAATATTTGTAGTTCTAGAGAGTATGATAAGTGTACCTTTCACCACTTGGTTTTCAGGACCAACTTCAACAATTGTGATCTCATGACATTTCCATTTATCAATTCAATTAATAAGATACCAATATTTTTTGTTTTATTTGACCTTTTTATTCATTAAATAATTATAATAATTTCTATAATCATTTCAATTATACAATTGGAGTGTCTATGGTGCATTTAGTTGAGCATTTTCACTATTCATTTCATTAATTATCCTCTTCACATCACTTCGCCATTCTTATACGTGATGGACTTTTTTACACACTGAAAACATTTACCAAATCCTGTAAGTATATATCCTATATTATTATACACATATAACATAAATTAAGATTAATTTATTTACATCCATGGGTTTTATTATTATAATTTCATTCAAACTCAGTCTTTCCCTTTTGTCTCCCAAACCATGATAACACTAAGAGTCTACAATTTATAATTCATTCTTTAGATAGCATTGAATCATTTATTAATAGATATGAAATTATCTTATATATAATGCCTTTTGAGACATTGTATCAAGACACTAAATAATTGGTTTACTTTTCTTTCAATATCTATGATAAAACCAGAAGTGTGACTTTCCATTCTTGTGAAAATTTTCTTATAGGTACTAATGTATTATTAACCTTTCATCTTTAGTTCTAAGAATTAAATTTCCATTTTTTTGAAGACCTCAGGTAATATAATTACTAATAAATACCTTCTTAAACACTTCTCATTTAATGGATACAATTTCCTCTACTAGCCTAATATTTTATTAAGATTCCACCATTGATCTGATTCACAATTGAAATGATATAATTCAAGGAAAAAAATTCATATACAAAACAATAAAGAATGGAAAATATATTTTCAGTAGTATTAATCCATTTATTAGTAACTGGGGGATTAGATAAACCCCTAAAGGAAGGGTAAATTTCTATATGAAAGACTCAATAATGATTTTTTCCTTTAGTCATTTAAAAAATTTGAATAATTAAAATTATCATTCATATCTTGAGAGAGTTGGGTGAGCATAACTGTAAGATTTTGTGTCCCATGTCTCGTTTTATTTGGTTTCTCATGAGGATAAACATTTAATTTACCATCATATTCAATGTTAACACAATTTCTTCAAGGTCTAGTCGTTGACTAAAACCAAAAGTCTAAGTGTGATCAATAACAATCATAGTGAGTAATCATGTGCTCATGAAAAATTATTCATAGGATGTCAAAATTTTTAGAACTTCTTTTCAATCAATAATAACTTATTTTTAATATATCACATTTATGGTAACATTTATTCAAATCCTTTTTAATGGTTCATAAAGAAAATGTTAGTTAATCCAAGAATTTATCCCAAGATTTTCTTGATAGGTTTTCCATATTAGTCCTACAAATCATTCACTGGTGATGATCGAGTTATTTCCAAATCTGACACTGTCATTTATTTTACCCCTAGGTTCATTGGTACCATAGCCACGTCAACTTTCCTAAATCTATAAAGGGGTTTATTTTCATGTAAAAAATAAAATATCTACATTGAAAAATATATAGGATGTTATCCAATATTAGAATAATCCCTATAATTTTCAAAAAAAATCTCTAATCATAATCTCCAAAAATAACTAAAATCTTCTCTAATAGCAACTAAGGTGACCCATATATCTCATCCAATAATATTTCAATATTTTAGACTATAATTTAATTAATTTCATAATAAAACATTCTTGAGTAACATAAAGGTTTAGGGTCTTTGGGTACTGTATATATTATCATTTTATTTCCTAAAATATCTTTAACATATCTCTTATCACATATTACACTTCATATATATATCCTATATAAAACCATTCTTCATAACTTAAGGAAATAGAACATAAGAGAGGGTGAGATTAGATACTCAAGAATATTAAACCAAGGAGATATCAATAAATATTCATAAGTGATAATAATATAAGTATAAAGGTATGAGAACAATATCATAACTTATAATAATCATGCCAAATCAGTCAAAGATATTTAATCAGGATTCCAGTTATAAGGCTTTTTAAATCAAAATACATAATATATAAGAGTGGGAAGTAATTAATAATCAATAATGAGCCATGATAACACATCATAATCATAATTCATAAGTTTTTTTTTTGAATACAAATAACTATATAAAACCGCTTCCTTAGTCAAGGTTCACTTCCAATATAATCATTGTTAAAAAATTCCCATAATGAAAATTCTTACCCAGTTATTTCCCATATTCACACAGAATTTACATCTATCTAGTTAACTCAATTTTATATTTTATTTTTATTCACTCTATATTCTCTTAGTATATTATGAACTTTATTATTATTACTCAATGTATTGTAGAGCTATATAATTCTTGGTCCACCTATTACATAATGAATATCATACAGATGTGTGCCATAATATCATAAAAAATCATCATATCATTATATAATAACCCTTGTAAAAGAAACATGTTTCATAAACATTCCATAATTTTATCCTAACCTGGCCTATGGAAAAATAAGGGTTTCAAAGTGGTTTCATCATAACATATTCAACCTATAGGAAAGAAACAGTTTTCATGTAATCATCCTTAAATAATCATCATAATAATCTATCCATGCAAAGAAATTGGATGGTATCATAAGATCATATCCCAAATTAATCATAAAAATACTTTAATTATTTTGAAATAGATGAAAATACCTTAAAAATTACTCTTTATCCTTTCATTGAAAACATGATAAAATTTTCATTTTACTTTGATAAAATTTAACTAATATTAATAGAATATTTTGAAAATTATTTTCCTTGAAAATAACCATGGAAATATGCAAATTAATATTGAAATAAAATAACCTTAATGGTCGTGGGAACATTCATTCATTCTTTATATATTAAAAGAAAACATTAATTTTATATCTTTGTAAAATGTTAAAAACATCTTGCTTATAAATACATTTATTTAAAAAGATTACATTTAGAAAAAATACTAAAAATTCCAAGTTAGTTAAAATGAAATTTTTATGACATTTTAAGTATATTTAATAACATTAATAAAGTAATCTTCAAGAGTATGGATATGGAATAAAAAGATTGGTGACCAAATATGAAATAAGGTCGGCTTCTCTTTAAAAACATTTTCTCAATAATTTTAATTACATAGGATGGGATAATATTACTAATACGTAAAATTTATAATAATTAACAGATTATAGGAAAATATATTTTGTTTAAATGACAAAATATATATGATATAACTTAATTTAATGTTATTATAGACAATCCTAAGAAGAAATGAAATTATAACAAGAACCCTTACCTCAAGTCCAACCATGCTTCATATGTAGTCAAATATATTATATAATAAATATAGATTTATTAAAAATATATTATAGAACTATATTAATACATATATTACTATCTATTATTCCTTTATAATTTCCAATTATATCTTTATTAAAAAATATTCCTTAAAAGGGACATTCGAGTGAAAATTGGTCTGCTTTTAAGGCATCTTTGGGATCAATGGTTCTATAAATTTCACATTTTTCATTATTTTTTAATATATATAATATTAATAATGAAGAAATTTTAATATTTATTCATTATATGAACTTTTATAACCATTCATAAAAAGTGGTGGTGATAAAATAATTACATCACTTTGTGGAGATGGTAATTCATACCTGTGCATGAATGATGTTTTCATTTATCAAAATTTTGAAAAAAAATACAGTTAAATTATAAATCACCATTTAAAAATAATTATAATATCATAAATATATTATATATTCATTAAATTTATCAATTTTACAATCCATATAAATTAGAAATTAGAAACGGATCACATCACTTCATAGAAGTGGTTGTCCGCATATAGCCACCAACGACGTTGTCGTTTCCCAATGGATAGAAATGTAAGAAGGTAGGTAAGATACTATATTTAAAATATAATTATTATTTCATAAATTTCATATATAAACATTAAATACTTCATAATAACTTACCATGAATGATGGTGATGGAAAATGAATCATATCACTACATTGAGGTGGTAGTCCATACGTATGCACATGTAATACTTTCATTTTCCACTTGATATAAAGGAGGCATAAAATGGTCGATTCATCATTTAAATAAAAATTATATATATTTATTGTAATTAATTAATTATTTTATAATGGATATCATATATTTATATAATTTGAAAGAAGAAAATAAACTTTAAATCACTGACTAAAGTGTTATACCTCTTCATTGAGAAACCTCCTTTGGATTACACATTAAGCCTTGAAAGGATGGAATTACGATCAAACTAGGACCTAAAGGAGGTAGAGAGGTATTTTAGAAAGTTATTAGTGTATGTATTGGATTATCTATAATTTTTAATAAGTTTTATGAAGAGAGGATAAGTGGTATCATTTTATAAGGGAGAGAGAGGACACATTTGGAATTTTTCAAAAGATTACAATATATTATTGTCTTACTCAAGTCATGTTGCTCCAAAATGAATAAACATTTAAGATAATACATATAAATTAGAAATTAAATCAAAAAATAAAATTAAATAATGTTTTTTTTATAATCCTTATATCTTGGGCTACCCCCCACCCCCCAGTAAACCCTTTAACCCAAATCGTTGTAACAAAATATTATTATTTTACTACTAATTATGACCAAAAATTATTTTGAACCTATTAAATTATATTAATTATTTTGATTTAAAATATATGAACCATCTTACAAGATTTAATTTTTATAATAGTAAAATTTTCATTAGAAAATTTTCTTGAAAAAAAAACAATAATCGTTTTTAGGGAAATATATTTTTAAGGATAAAACTAGATTTATTATTATTTCATTAAAATTAAAAACAATTAAATTAATTTAAAAAATATTTAATGTATAGTATATTAAATTTAGTTATAATTATTCATAAACATATTTTTTTTTAATTTATTAATATAAAAACACATTGTGCACATAAAAACAATTTTCAAGAAAAACATCTCTATTTACTTTTAAATGATTTATTTTAATTTATAACTAATTGATAACCAATGAATGAATTTTATAAATATGTAAATAATAATGTTTCATAATTTATTTTTCCATATTCATACCTTTCATTCTAGTGACTAGATGATAACTTTAACATTAAATATTAAAATTTTAATAGTATACTGTAGTTCGTTTAAACTCGATGATACGTCTAAAGGAACCTATCAAATAAACTAAATTTATTTAAAGATAAATATATCATAAAATATTTGTGTGTTACATGATCACTCATTTATAATTAGATCTTAACGTTAATATGGGTATAAACTACCCAATTTCATGAATAATGTTGAAAAATGGTTTTTTCACTTCACGTTGTGAAGTAGATGATTCAAAACGAGGTAATATAAAACATTTTTTTAAGGATAAACTTAAAACTTGTTTTGAGAAGAATGTTATGATAATGAAATGAAAGAAAAACTGGAAAAATAAAACAACAAGCTAATTTAATAGAAAATGATTTCGAAAATAAATAATAATCCCTTATCGATGAGATCAAAAAATTCAAGTTAAGAGATATTAAACATGAGAATATGATAAAAGATATTAAATATAAGTTTTATATAAAAAAAAGAACAATTTTTAAAGCTAAATTCTAAGAATAATAAGTATAAGAATAAACTAAATAATATCAAGTAGGATTTCATTAATTAAATTGATTTTAAAAATGAAACCTATATGTCATATGAGAGAACATAAATAGATTATTAGGTTAAATTTCTACCATATGAATATTATTATAATTATTTTTTTCCAAAAATTCAAGTTAAAACTCAAAATATAATCAATTATGGAATAAGAAAAATTATGGGAAATATTTACCTTTATAATTTTAATAAATTAATATTTCTATAATTATCTTGAATTCTTAAAATAATTAAATTTAGACCAAGAGTTTATAATAAGAAAAAAAATTTAGACATAAAATTATCTATGATTTCTATGACCAGAGAGATATGAATTAAAAGTTTATTTTGGGTGATTTCGAGTCTTTGGAAATGCTTTTTACACCTTTTGGTACAATATTTTACCACCTTTAATGCGGCAAGAAGTTAGGGGAGTTATTCATATGAGACAAACTTTGGTTCTTATTAAAGATAAGTCATGATGAAAAATAATTCCAACTTTTCAACTCAAAAAATATTTGGGAATATTGAGGAATTTTCTATAAAATTTGAGTAGTAGTTTAAAATTGAATATATGTGTATAAAAATTCTTCCATGATTGGTTTCATATGTTGAGAAAGGAAAGTGTACTCGTAATACAAATTAAAGAAAGGCATGTCTAACTAAAACTCAATTAGAGGATGGAAAAATAACTAACATATGGGTTCTTGATAATGGGTTTTCTTACCACATTAATCATGATTTAAATATTCAAAAAGGATTTTGGAATCATGATGTAGGAGTATTCAACTTTTTTATTGATTATTCTCTAAGAATCAAGTGGATTGGCTCTACATATATTGAAGATTAAGCTAACAAATTGAATGGTGTTTTTTATATGGAAGGTTTAAAGAATAATCTTTTGAGTGTTATTAATATCTATGATGATAAACATGAAATTTTTTTCAAAAATGATTCATGTATTATTAAATTTTTAAAGGATGGAGGGATTATCACTCAAGTAAAGGGAACAAATGGAAAAATATTTTAAATTATAGATCTAACCTATTCCTATTATGTGGTTGAAAAATATGAATGCATGTTATGGAAAATAATGTAAGGTTTTCTCATATAAATAATCCTAAGAAAACACCATAAAGATGATTTTTTTAGATTCCTCTTCAATTTAAAAATAAAAAAAGGTAATTTTATTTTTGAACATGAAATAATGGGAAGAGTACTTAGAAATCATACAAAAATGTTGAAATTCTCTCTGCGAGACCATTGTAATTAATTCACATGGATTTATGTGGTCGTATGAGGAAAAATTATGTATGAGGTAATTTATATTTCATCACATTAATTGATAATTATACTAAAATGACTAATGTGATATTCATAAATCACAAGTTAAAGTCCATGGAGATGTTTAAATTATATAGGAGATAAGTTAAAAAATGGTTGGTACTGTTTATCAAGATATTGAGATCCAATAATAGAAAGAAATATACATTTTATGATTCTAATATATATTTATGAAAACATGTAATTAACCTTCAATTCATCAAAAAATATACTCCCCAATAGAATAGTGTTGTAGAGATGAAGAATACAAGTAAAGTTTTGATTGGAGAAATGATGTTAATTGAATATAATGTCTAAAAATATTTCTGGAGATATGCATTTTGTGCTATTATACACCTTCAAAATAAATTTCTTTTGAGACCCAGGACACATTACACTCCTTATGAGATGTGGCTTAATAAGAATCCAATAGTAAATTACTTCAACGTACTTGGAATTCTATGCTTTATAAATATCAAAAACAATAAGTTGGTAAAGTTTAAATAGAAATTTGATAAAGGGATATTTATGTGGTACTTATCTAGTTTAAATGCGTGTAAGTTATGGTGAAATAGGATTTAAAAAATATTAATATTTTTCAATGTCAAAATAAATGAAAATAAACATAAATATAATATGTTTATTGAAACTATATTTGAGAAAACAAGGGCTATTAATGTACATAATTTCAAAAAATAGGTTACATAAGAAACATAATTTGGGTGAAAATTTTATTTATATTGGTTATAATTATACTTTTTATGATGGTTATATTATAAATTAGGTCTTATGACTTAAAATTTTTTAAAAAATATTGATTTATATAATATAATAGAAAATTATGAGGCACCAGTGTAAAAAAGAAGAATATAGAGAATAGAAAACCAAATAGTTGTTATATCACAAGTTAGACCAATAATAGTACCTAAAGATATTGAGCATGAAGAGTTGGTATAAGTAAGGAATGACGAGAAAATTAAAATTGAAAATAATTCCTACATGTTGTTAGTTATAGAACTAAAATATTAAAAATTTGATTTTCAAAAAATGGTTATTTAGAAACAAAATGAATGAGGTATTTGAAGTGAAAAAAATAAGTCTAACTGAGTTTGAAAAGGATACACTCAAACAGAAAGTGAATACTTTAAAGATACATTATTCACAGTATCAACGATAAAATTTGTAACATCCCAAGTAGTTAATGAATAATTTATATTCTTATCTATGTCTATTTATGAATTAGATAGTGTTTTAGAGGCTTAAAATGAGAATAAATCCAATCTTAAGCATGGAATACTCTAATATTTTTAAAAGATTGTTTTACTGCCTTTTAATGGCGAACAATTTTTAAATCTAACTTTTGACAATTTTATAAGATATATTTTTCAAAATAAACTTATTATTTATGATTGGTACATTGAAATTTACTTTGGATAAATTTCTGGTATTTTTCTAATAATGTTCATTTTTAATGAATAGTGAAAAGTGTTGTAATTTAATTCAAAACCTCTTTTTAATATAATTTATTTATATAGTTATATTATCTTTTTAATTAGTTTTAAAGTTAAATTAGAATATATTTTTACCATTTAATCCAATGGTGGTCATTGGAATTAATATCACTTTGAGATTGGACATAAACGAGTGTCAATCCTTTGATAGGTATTGTTTCTTAAAAACACACTATTTGATTTGACAGCGGGATTTAATTATAAAATTAATTAATGAAATTTCTATGTTATGAATTTGGTAAAATATACATCATTTTTTAATTCGGAATATCAAATATAGCTTAGGGTGAATTTTTGGTATTTTTCTGAAAAACCTTAATTTTTTATGAATAGTGAAACCACAAAGTGGTAGTTACAAAAACTGATTTTTCATTTAAATGGAACTTTACCACTTCTGTGATTTGAATTTAAAAAATCCAATATAAATGATTTTAATTATGAAGTAAAATGTGGTTCAATGGGATAAAAATAATTTTTTATGAAAATTAACTTTTAAGTTTTATTAATCGCGATTAAAGGGAAATTAGTGTGATTTAAGGTAAAAATGATATTATATTAAAATGAAAATATCTAGACGATATTCCTAACCCTATTGGATGAGTCATGGCCAACCACGAAAACCCATGGGTCGATTTTTGGGACCCCATGGAGCCACTTGGGTAAGATAATGACATTAATGCCTTTTATTTAAAGTAAAAGTAAAAATGACACAAACATGTATTGTTTTACTAAAACAATTTTTACATGGGGTTATACAAGTCATATTTTTAACTATAAATAGTCTTTGGAAAGATAAAAATATTTCCTACATAATAGTATTTTTTATAATTGTTATACATTAAATAAATTAAATTATTTATGACATCATGATGATGCAGTGATTACCTCATTATTTAATGATTTAAATAAAATGGAAAGATAATGTAAAATATAAGACCTACACTGGTAAAAAACCTATTGGATGGGTGGATTTCTAACCCCTATCTCCTTATCCTATAAACACATCAATTTGGGGCCATTAAAATCGGAAACTCATTTGAAAATAAAGTAACATTTTATACTTTTCCAAGAGTTCCCCTCCTCTCCTCTTATAAAAGGCCCCCACCTCTACCACCTTACCCACACCTCTCAAGCCTTTGGCTCGACCAATATCTGAACATTTTGTCTCTCCAAATACCTCTCCTCATCCTAGAACCCTTACCTTAGGCAGGAAGCTCTTCAAGAAACCCTTTTGGTTCAAACCACAGGGAGTTACCCGATTTTAAGGTAATGTCTTCACTTGTGTTATTTTGTTTTATTTTGCTTCTCCAACCCCATATACTCTTTTTATTCCTTTATTTTGAAACAAAAAAAGTATCTTCAATATACTAGGATTTTTTTATAATAATTATTAGAGCTACACTTACACACACCTACATCTAATGGTTAAAGAACATACTGCTTCCGTGGATGGCGAATTTCTGCCTCACGAAACGATGATTGTTCAATACTCTGATAAAACCTTAAAAGGTGGCCATTAAGATGTAACTATATTTATATATGATATATAATATTTTTATGTTTCCTTAAGCTTCTGTATTTTTCATTTACGTCATACCTTTATGGTTTCCATTATTGGTAAACGTGATATCTTCATTTTAGGAAGTGCGGACTACCGCCCCCTCAAAGTGATTTGATTAGTTAATACCATATGTGGTACGTATAATGGATAGATTTAATGATATTATATATTATACCATACTGTAATTATAATACTATTATGTATCATTATGTTTTAATTCCATTAAATATGAAATAGAAATGGAAGTAGCATTCGTGCGTACGTACGGCTTACCGTCTCCATGAACGGTGCATTTCATTTCTTACCTCTAAATGTTATGTAATATTATAAATGAATGTATATAATGGATATATATGATATATATGATATCTACATAATGAATATAATTCTGTATATAATGGATATTTTACCCCATGAACAAACAGGTAATTATAAAGTGTTTATTTTTTACTCAAGTACCAATGATCTTTAAAAGGACAGTTATTAACATAAATAATTACATAGTGTTCATGACATGGTAATAAGTGATATAAAAGGACTAATGAACTTTAAAAAGGTTCTTAAGCATGTATAATTAACTCAAGTTTATTATTCAGGAGATTAAAGAATGATGGAGTCAAGTCGGGCCCGAGGTAGGGGACTTCGTCTCAATCTCCTTTCACTAAGGCATATTTCGTTTTATACACAACTTTCTTTTATAAGGTGTATAAACCCCTTTGAATTTTACTTTTATACAAAAGGAATCTTTTTCTATGAAGCTTTTTACTAAACGACAAAAAAGAATGTTTCATTTAACGTATGTGGTGACAACGACCTTTTTCGCCGCCGCGAGTATTATTTGGTCTTTGGATTCCTCAAAAAGCTGAAATGTTTTTAAAATAAAATAAATACCATAGAATCTTTTATGTATTTTGGTATTGAAATTTTTTTTTATAATGGATTTTTTATGTCAATATATTTAGGTGATATATTGTGATCAAAGTTTGGAAATGTTTTCTTTCCATTATATTTGTATTATGTCTTATGATTTTATAATGGTACTTAAACATTTGACGGGTGGTTACATGATAAACCATATGATGGGTGGTTTCGTGAATACCAGGATGGGTGGTTACGTTATAACCTCCAATGCATTGGGTATGGAAGTCGGTCGTATGGCTATTCCATTAAGTGATATGTGTGGAAGTCGACCGTATGGTTATTCCATTTAAGTATGTTTATGTCCCAATTTACCTTTATATGTTATGTGTTATTTATATGGGTTTTATGGTAATATTTTGGTTTCAAAAGGGTAATTAATGATCTTTTATTCAGTGAAGAGTTTTTACTACTTCATAAAGGTGAAAAGTATTACTTTGATAAAGTATACATGGTTTACTTGTGGTTTTGAAAAAAACTAACAGTTTTCATTCCTTATGTATCCCTTACTGAGATTTTTATTCTCACCCCAAGTTTTTTTGAAATGTTTTTCACAGGACTTAATGTGGATTAGGGTCAAGGATGGGATCATGGGAAAGTCATGCTATATAAAACGTGGAACTATACATGTTTCTTTCTAAGAGTTTTTATTTTTATGGAAACTTAGTAGAAGTGTCTACTTTTTAATCTTTTGAGATATAATAATTATGTCCTAATTCTATAAAACTCTAAACCTGAAAATATCCTCAATGTGAATTATTCATTTAATTCAATATTATGTAAGGTTTAAGGCTGAGGCCGTATATTTGGTATCAAAGGTAGGTTTAGAAAACTTTAGGAGTTAGAAAAGTGTTAAATTATAAGTTAATTTATGGTATGATTGAAATGATATAGCATTTATAGATTACCATGTTGCTTCAACTAAGGTATTTCTGTGATAAGAATGGTTTTCCACAGAGGAAACAGATCATCTTTTCTGGGATGTCATACAGAGGGAAATGACCTTTCAAATCAGTATCTTGATATGGTCATAATCAAAACTAAACAGTTTGTTGCAGTGATGGCTCAGTTGACTCAGGTGAAATATGTTGGTTGTTTTTATTGATGATATTTTGGTGTTTTCTAAAATTAAAAAGGAGCATGAAATTCATTTAAGGGTTATCTTGAAAACCTTAAAAGAAAATAAACTGTATGAAAAATTTAGAAATTGTGAGTTTTGGTTACAACAAATTTCTTTCCTTGGTCACATTATTTCAAAAAATGGCATAACTGTAGATCCTGCTAAAACAAAAGTTGTTGAAGAATGGCCAAGACCCACAAATGTAACCGAGATCCGTAGTTTCCTTGGTTTGGAAAGTTACTACTAAAGGTTTGTTGAAACTTTTTCACGGTTATCTAGTCCAATGACTAAGCTAACTCGGAAGGGTGTTAAGTTTATCTGGACAAAAGAATGTGGTGATAGTTTTCCGGAGTTGAAGAGAAGATTGGTGATTGCTCCAGTTTTGGAACTTCCTTCCAGGAATGGTGTGTTTGTTATATATAGTGATGCTTCTTTAATGGGACTTGGCTGTGTCCTTATCCAGAATGATCAGGTAATTGCATATGCTTCACGTCCGTTGAAAACTCATGAGGTAAATTACCCTACACATGATTTGGAATTAGCTGTTGTTGTTTTTGCTCTAAATATTTGGAGGCATCATTTGTATGGAGTAAAGTGTGAAATATATACTAATCACAAACGTTTAAAGTATATATTCACTTAGAAAGAATTGAACATGAGACAGAGGAGATGGCTAGAATTAATCAAGGATTATGATTGTACAATTCATTACTATCCGGGAAAATCAAATAAAGTGGCTGATGCTTTGAGTCGAAAAAGTAATGAATCATTAGCCATGATACGTTTAGAACAGGATCCTTTGGTTTTTGATTTGATGAACTTTGGAATAGAAGTTTTTGGTGCAAGAAGTTCTTCTGTTTTGTTTCAGGTATCAGTCATATCATCCCTATCAGAGATAATTAAGCAAGCACAGAAAAAAAGACAGTGGGTTGCAGAAAAAGGTAGAGCTGGTTCAGAAGGGTAAGTTTCCTGAATTTAACATTGATAATGATTGTGTTTTGAGGTTTAAGAAGAGATTATGTGTTCTTGGTGATTCACAGTTGAAGAATGAGTTGTTATGTGAGGCTCATTATTCCCCGTTTTCAGTTCATCTTTGCAGTAATAAGATGTACAAAGATCTGTGGGAGTATTACTGGTGGGATGAAATGAAAAGAGATATTGTTGATTTTACTGTGAAGTGTTTGACTTGTTAGCAAGTTAAAGCAGAGTGGCAGTTACCGAAAGGGATGCTTCAGTCATTACCGGTGCCAGAGTGAAAATAGAAAAATATATCCATGGACTTTGTTGTGGGATTACTGAGGACATCTCGAGGTAATAATGAAATTTGGGTTATTGTTGATCGCTTGACTAAATCTGATCATTTCCTTCCTATTTGAGATACATTCTCTCTAGATAAACTTTCTCTATTGTATCTTAAAGAGATAGTCAGGTTTCATGGAGTTCCCCTCTCCATTGTATCTGATCGTGATCTCAAGTTTACTTCTAACTTTTGGAAAGGCCTTCAGAAGCCATTGGGTACTTAATTAAATTTTAGTACAGCTTTTCATCCTCAATCAGATGGGCAGTCAGAATGAACAATTCCAAATTTGGAGGATATGATACGTGCTTGTTCGATGGATTATGAGGGAAGTTGGGACCAACATCTTCTTTGGTTGAATTTTCATATAATAACAGTTTTCATTCTAGTATACAGATGGCTCCGTTTGAGGCATTATATGGTAAGTGGTGCCGAACTCCAGCTTTTTGGGATGAAGTGGGTGAAAGGAAGCTGATGGGACCATAATTGGTAGAATAAATGGCAGAAAAATTTCATTTGATTTAGAAACACATGAAAACATCTCAGAGAAGACATGAAAGTTATGCAGATAACCGGAGGAAGGATCTATCTTTCGAGGTATGTGATCATGTTTTTCTCAAAGTTTCACCATGGAAAAGTGTGATGTGATTTGGTAAGAAAGGAAAGTTGAGTCCAAGGTTCATTGGACCATATGAAATTCTGGAGAAAGTTGGATCACTTGCTTACCGAGTGGATTTACCTCCGAGTTTATCTCAGGTACATAATGTTTTTCATGATTCGATGTTGAGAAACTATATGCCAGATCCATCTCATGTTTTGAGCCCAGAGGTAGTTCAGTTAGAAGAAAATATATCTTATGAGGAACAACCGGTTCAGATTCTTGACCGTAGAGAGCATGTGTGGTGGAATAAGGTAATTCACTAGGTAAAGGTTTTATGGAAAAACTATATGGTTGAAGAGAAAACGTGAGAATCTGAAAATGCTATGAGGGATAAATACCCCCACTTATTTTGATAAGTGAATAAAATTGCGGGGACGAAATTCTCAAAAGGGGGGAAGGATGTAACATCCCAAGTATGTAATGAATAATATATATTCTTATCTATGTCTATTTATGAATTAGATAGTGTTTTAGAGGCTTAAAATGAGAATAAATCCAATCTTAATCATGGAATACTCTAATATTTTTAAAAGATTGTTTTACGGACTTTTGATGGAGAACAATTTTTTAATCTAACTTTTGACAATTTTATAAGATATATTTGTCAAAATAAACTTATTATTTATTATTGGGGCATTGAAATTTACTTTGGATAAATTTATGGTTTTTTTCTGATAATGTTCATTTTTAATTAATTGTGAAAAGTGTTGTATTTTAATTCAAAACTTCTTTTTAATCTAATTTATTTGTATAGTTAGATTATCTTTTTAATTGGTTTTAAAGTGAATTTAGAATATATTTTTACCATTTAATACAATGGTGGTCATTGGAATTAATATCACTTTGAGATTGGACATAAACGAGTGTCAATCTTTTGATAGGTATTGTTTCTTAAAAACACGCTATTTGATTTGACAGTGGGATTTAATTATAAAATTATTTAATGCAACTTATATGTTATGAATTTGGTAAAATAGACATCATTTTTTAATTTGGAATATCAAATATAGCTTAGGGTGAATTTTTGGTATTTTTCTGAAAAACCTTAATTTTTGATGAATAGTGAAACCACAAAGTGGTAGTTACAAAAACTGATTTTTCGTTTAAAAGGAACTTTACCACTTCTGTGATTTGAATTTCAAAAATACAATATAAATTATTTTCATTATTATGTAAAATTTGGATCAATGGGATAAAAATAATTTTTTATGAAAAGTAACTTTTAAGTTTTATTAATGGCGATTAAAGGGCAATTAGTGTGATTTAAGGTAAAAATGATATTATAATAAAATGAAAATATCTAGAAACTTTTACTAACCCTATTGTATGAGTCATGTCCGACCAATAAAATCCATGGGTCGATTTGTGGGACCCCATGGAGCCACTTGGGTAAGATAATGACATTAATGCCTTTTATTTAAAGTAAAAGTAAAAATGACACAAACATGTATTATTTTACTAAAACAATCTTTACATGGGGTTATAAAAGTCAGATTTTTAACTATAAATAGTCATTGGAAATATAAAAGGATTTCCTACATCATAGTATTTTTTTTATAATTTTTAGACATTAAATAAATTAAAATATTTATGACATCATGATGATGCAGCGATTACCTCATTATTTAACGATTTAAATAAAATGGAAAGATAATGTAAAATCTAAGTCCTACACATGTCAGAAACCTATTGTATGGGTGTCTTTCTAACCCTTATCACCTTATCATAGAAACAAATCAATGTGTGACCATTAAAATCCGAAACTCATTTGAAAATAAAGTAACATTTTATACTTTTCCAAGAGTACCCCTCCTCTCCTCTTATAAAAGGCCCCCACCTCTACCACCTTACCCGCACCTCTCAAGCCTTTGACTCAGAAAATATCAGATCATTTTCTCTCTCCACATACCTCTCCTCATCCTATAATCCTTTCCTTAGGCATTAATCTCTTCAAGACACCCTTTTGGTTCAAACCAAAGAGAGTTACCCGATTTTAAGGTAATGTCTTCACTTGTGTTCTTTTGTTTTATTTTTCTTCTATAACCCCCTAAACTCTTTTTATTTATTTCTTTTGTAACAACACCAGTATCTTAAATATACTAGGATGTTGTTATGATAATTATTAGAGCTAAACTTACACACACCTACATATAATGGTTAAAGAACATATTATTTCCGTGGATGGCGAATTTCTGCCTCACGAAACGATGATTGTTCAATACTCTTATAACACCTTCAAAGGTGGACATTAAGAGGTCACTATATTTATATATGATATATAATATGTTTATGTTTTCCTTAAGCTTATGTATTTTTCATTTAGGGCATTCCTTTATGGTTTCCATTATGGGTAAACGCTATATCTTCATTTTAGTAAGTGCGGACTACCTCCCCCTCAAAGTGATTTCATTCATTAATACCATATGTGGTATGTATAAAGGATAGATTTAATGATATTATATATGATACCATACTGTAATTATAATACTATTATGTATCATTATGTTTTAATTCCATTAAATATGAAATAGAAATGGAAGTAGCGTTCATGCGTACGTACGGCTTACCGTCTCCATGAATGGTGAATTTCATTTCATACCTCTAAATGTTATGTAATATTATAAATGAATGTATATAATGGATATATATGATATATATTATATCTACATAATGAATATAATTCTGGATATAATGGATATTTTACCCCATGAACAAACTTGTAATTATAAAGAGTTTATTTTTGACTCAAGTACCAATGATCTTTAAAACAACCGTTATTTACTTAAATAATTACATAGTCTTCATGACATGGTAATAAGTTATATAAAAGTAATAATGAACTTGAAAAAAGGTTCTTAATCAAGTAGAAATTAACTCATGTTTATTATTCAGGAGATTAAAGAACGATTGAGTCAAGTCGGACTCGAGGTAAGGGACTTCGTCTCAATCTACTTTCATTGAGGTATATTTCATTTTATACACAAATTTCTTTTATACGGTGTATAAACCCCTTTGGATTTTAATTTTATAAAAAAGGAATATTTTTCTACGAAGCGTTTTACTAAACGATAATAAGGAATGTTTCTTTTAACGTACACGGTGACAACGACCTTTTCCGCCGCCACGATTATTATTTGGTCTCTGGCTTCCTCAATAAGCTGTAATGTTTTTAAAATGAAATAAATACCATATACTCTTTTATGTATTTTGGTATTGAAAATGGTTTTTATAATGGATTTTTTATGTTAATATATTTAAGTGATATATTTTGATCAAAGTATGGAAATGTTTTCTTTCCATTATATTTGTTTTATATCTTATGATTTTATAATGGTACTTGGACATTTGACGGGTGGTTACGTGATAAACCATATGACGGGTGGTGTCATGAATACCATTATGGGTGGTTACGTTATAACCTCCAATGCATTGGGTATGGAAGTCAGCCGTATGGCTATTCCATTAAGTGATATGTGTGGAAGTCGACTGTATAGTTATTCCATTTAAGTATGTTTATGTCCCAAGTAACCTTTATATGTCATGTGTTCTTTATATGGGTTTTATGGTAATATTTTGGTTACAAAAGGGTAAGTAATGATCTTTTATTCAGTGAAGAGTTTTTACTACTTCATAAAGGTGGAATGTATTACTTTGATAAAGTATACATGGTTAACTTGTGGTTTTAAAAAAACTAACAGTTTTCATTCCTTGTGTATCCCTTACTAAGCTTTTTATGCTCACCCCAAGTTTTTTTGAAATGTTATTCATAGGACTTAATGTGGAGTAGGTTCAAGGATGGGATCATGGGAAAGTCATTCTATATAAAACATGGAACTAGACATGTTTCTTTTTAAGAGTTTTTATTTTTATGGAAACTTAGTAGAAGTGTCTACTTTGTAATCTTTTAAGATGTAATAGTTATGTCTTAATTCTCTAAAACTCTAAACCTGAAAAGATACTCAATGTGAATTATTCATTTATTTCAATATTATGTAAGGTTTAAGGTCGGGGCCTTATAGTTGGTATCAAAGGTCGGTTTAGACAACTTTAGGAGTTAGAAAAGTGGTAAATTATAAGTTAATTTATGGTATGATTTAAATGATATAACATTTATAGATTACCATGTTACTTCACCTAAGGTATTTCTATGATAAGAATAGTTTTCCATAGAGGAAACAGAGCATCTTTTCTGGGAAGGCATACAGAGGGAAATGACCTTTCAAATCAGTATCCTGATATGGTCAGAATCAGAACTAAACAGTTTGTTGTTGTGATGGCTCAGTTGACTCGGGTGAAAAATGTTGGTAGTTTTTATTGATGATATTTTGGCATTTTCTAAAATTAAAGAGGAGCATAAAAGTCATTTAAGGGTTATCTTGAAAACCTTAAACGAAAATAAACTGTATGGAAAATTTAGCAAGTGTGATTTTTGGTTACAACAAATTTCTTTCCTTGGTCACATTGTTTCAAAAAATGGCATAACTGTTGATCCTGCTAAAACAAAAGTTGTTGAAGAATGGCCAAGACCCACAAATGTAACCGAGATCCGTAGTTTCCTTGGTTTTGGAAGTTACTACTGAAGGTTTGTTGAAACTTTTTCACGGTTATCTAGTCCAATGACTAAGCTAACTTGGAAGGGTGTTAAGTTTATCTGGACAAAAGAATGTGATGATAGTTTTCCGGAGTTGAAGAGAAGATTGGTGAATGCTCCAGTTTTGGCACTTCCCTCCAAGAATGGTGTGTTTGTTATATATAGTGATGATTCGTTGAAGGGACTTGGTTGTGTCCTTATGCAGAATGATCAGGTAATTGAATATGCTTCACGTCAGTTGAAAACTCATGTGGAAAATTACCCTACACATGATTTGGAATTAGCTGCTGTTGTTTTTGCTCTAAAAAATTATAGGCATCATTTGTATGGAGTAAAGTGTGAAATATATACTGATCAAAAAATTTTAAATTATATATTCACTCAGAAATAATTGAACAAGAGAAATAGGAGATGGCTGGAATTAATCAAGGATTATGATTGTACAATTCATTACCATCTGGGAAAAGCAAATAAAGTGGCTGATGCTTTGAGTCAAAAAAGTAATGCTTCATTAACCATCCTACATTTGGAATGGGATCCTTTGGTTTTTGATTTGATGAACTTTGGTATAGAAGTTGTTGGTGTAGGAAGTTCTTCTGTTTTGTTTCAGGTATCAGTTAGATCAAACCTATCAGAGAGAATTAAGCAAGCGCAGAAGAAAGACAGTGGGTTGCAAAAAAAAGGTAGAGCTGGTTCAGAAGGGTAAGATTCCTGAATTTAACATTGATAATGATTGTGTTTTGAGGTTTGGGAAGAGATTATGTGTGCCTGGTGATTCACAGTTGAAGAATGAGTTTTTATGTGAGTCTTGTTGTTCCCCGTTTTCAGTTCATCCTGGAAATACTAAGATGTACAGAGATCTGCGGGGGTATTACTGGTGGGATGGAATGAAAAGAGATATTGCTGATTTTACTGTGAAGTGTTTGACTTGTTAGCAGGCTAAAGAAGAGCGGAAGTTACCTAAAGGGATGATTCAGTCATTACCGATGCCATAGTGGAAATGGGAAAATATATCCATGGACTTTGTTGTGGGATTACCGAGGACATCTCGAGGTAATAAGGCAATATGGGTTATTGCTGATCGCTTGACTAAATCTGATCATTTCCTTCCTATTCGAGATACATTCTCTCTATATCAACTTTCTCGATTGTATCTTAAATAGATAGTCAGGTTTCATGGATTTCCCCTCTCCATTGTATCTGATCGTGATCTCAGGTTTACTTCTATCTTTTTGAAAGGCCTTCAGAAGTCCTTGGGTACTGAATTAAATTTTAGTACAGCTTTTCATCCTCAATCAGATGGGAAGTCAAAACAAACAATTCAGACTTTGAAGGATATGCTACATGCTTGTTCGATGGATTATCAAGGAAGTTGGGACCAACATCTTCTTTGGTTGAATTTTCATATAATAACAGTTTTCATTCCAGTATACAGATGGCTCCGTTTGAGGCATTATATGGGAAGCGGTGTCGAACTCTAGATTTTTTTGGATGAGGTGGGTGAAAGGAAGTTGATGGGACCATAATTGGTAGAAGAGATGGAAAAAAAGTTCAGTTGATTCAGAAACACATGAAAATAGCTCAGAGCAGACGGAAAGGTTATGCAGATAACCATAGGAAGGATCTATCTTTCGAGGTTTGTGATCATGTTTTTCTCAAAGTTTCACCATGGAAAAGTGTGATGCGATTTGGTAAGAAAGGAAAGATGAGTCCAAGGTTCATTGGACCATATGAAATTCTGGAGAAAGTTGGATCAGTTGCTTACCGAGTGGCTTTACCTCTGAGTTTATCTCAGGTACACAATGTTTTTCATGTTTCGTTGTTGACAAAGTATATGCCAGATCCATCTCATGTTTTGATCCCAGAGGTAGTTCATTTGGAAGAGAATATATCATATGAGGAACAATCGGTTCAGATTCTTGACCGTAGAGAGCAAGTGTTGAGGAATAAGTTAATTCACTAGGTAATGGTTTTATGGAAAACCCATATGGTTTAAGAGGCAACGTGGTAATCTGAAAATGCTTTGAGGGATAAATACCCCCACTTATTTTGATAAGTGAATAAAATTGCGAGGACTCAATTCCCAAAATGGGGGAAGGATGTAACATCCCAAGTAAGTAATGAATAATAGATATTCTTATCTATGTATATTTATGAATTAGATAGTTTTTTAGAGGCTTGAAATAAGAATAAATCCAATCTTAAACATGGAATACTCTAATATTTTTAAAAGATTGTTTTACCGCCTTTTGATGGAGAACAATTTTTAAATCTAAATTTTGAAAATTTTATAAGATATATTTGTCAAAATAAACTTATTCTTTATTATTGGGAAATTGAAATTTACTTTGGATAAATTTCTAGTATTTTTCTGATAATATTCATTTTTAATGAATAGTGAAAGGTGTTGTATTTTAAATCAAAACCTCTTTTTAATCTAATTTATTTATATAGTTATATTATTTTTTTGATTGGTTTTAAAGTGAAATTAGAATATATTTTTACCATTTAATCCAATGGTGGTCATTGGAATTAATATCACTTTGAGATTGGACATAAACGAGTGTGAATCTTTTGATAGGTATTGTTTCTTAAAAACACGCTATTTGATTTGACAGCGGGATTTAATTATAAAATTAATTAATGCAACTTCTATGTTATGAATTTGGTAAATAGACATAATTTTTGAATTTGTAATATCAAATATATCTTAGGGTGAATTTTTGGTATTTTTCTGAAAAACCTTAATTTTTGATGAATAGTGAAACCTAAAAGTGGTAGTTACAAGAACTGATTTTTCGTTTAAATGGAACATTAACACTTCTGTGATTTGAATTTCAAAAATCCAACATAAATGATTTTCATTATTAAGGAAAACTTGGTTCAATGGGATAAAAATAATTTTTGATGAAAAGTAACTTTTAAGTTTTATTAATCGCGATTAAAGGGCAATTAGTGTGATTTAAGGTAAAAATGATATTATAATAAAATGAAAGTATCTAGAGACTTGTCCTAATACTATTTTATGAGTCATGGATTACCAGGAAAACCCATGGGTTGATTTTGAAAACCCCATGGAGCCACTTGGGTAAGATAATGACATTAATGCCTTTTATTTAAAGTAAAAGTAAAAAGGACACAAACATGTATTGTTTTACTAAAACACTTTTTACATGGGGTTATACAAGTCAGATTTTAAACTATAAATAGTCATTGGAAATATAAAAGTATTTCTTACATCATAGTATTTTTTTTATAATTTTTAAACATTAAATAAACTAAATTATTTATGACATCATGGTGATGCAGCGATTACCTCTTTATTTAACGATTTAAATAAAATAGAAAGATAATGTAAAATCTAAGACGTAAACATGTCAAAAACCTATTGGATGGGTGTA
This sequence comes from Viscum album, assembly GCA_963277665.1. Classification (NCBI taxonomy): domain Eukaryota; kingdom Viridiplantae; phylum Streptophyta; class Magnoliopsida; order Santalales; family Viscaceae; genus Viscum; species Viscum album. Next base: position 927,729,898 of record OY728146.1, on the reverse strand, counting down.
TTTCTAAACCTTATCACCTTATACTCTAAACACATCAATGTGAGAACATTAAAATCCGAAAATCATTTGAAAATAAAGTAACATTTTATACTTTTCCAAGAGTGCCCCTCCTCTCCTCTTATAAAAGGCCCCCACCTCTACCACCTTACCCACACTTCTCAATCCTTTGGCTCAGAGAATCTCTGATCATTTTGCCTCTCCACATACCTCTCATCATCCTAGAAGCCTTACCTTAGGCAGGAATCTCTTCAAGAAACTCTTTTGGTTCAAACCAAAGGGAGTTACATGATTTTAAGGTAATGTCTTCACTTGTGTTCTTTTGTTTTATTTTGCTTCTCCAACCCCCTAAACTCTTTTTATTCATTTATTTTGTAACAACACCAGTATCTTAAATATACTAGGATATTGTTATGATAATTATTAGAGTTACACTTACACACACCTACATCTAATGGTTGAAGAACATACTATTTCCGTGGATGGCGAATTTCTGCCTCACGAAACGATGATTTTTCAATACTCTTATAACACCTTCAAAGGTGGACATTAAGATGTCACTATATTTATATATGATATATAATATGTTAAATTTTTACTTAAGCTTATGTATTTTTCATTTACGGCATACCTTTATGGTTTCCATTATGGGTAAACGTGATATCTTCATTTTAGGAAGTGCGGACTACCGCCCCCTCAAAGTTATTTGATTCGTTAATACCATATGTGGTACGTATAAAGGATATATTTAATGATATTATATATGATACCATACTGAAATTATAATACTATTATGTATCATTATGTTTTAATTCCATTAAATAAGAAATAGAAATGGAAGTAGCGTTCATGCGTACGTACGGCTTACCGTCTCCATGAACGGTACATTTCATTTCTTACCTCTAAATGTTATGTAATATTATAAATGAATGAATATAATGGATATATATGATATATATGATATCTAAATAATGACTATAATTCTGGATATAATGGATATTTTACCCCATGAACAAACTTGTAATTATAAAGAGTTTATTTTTGACTCAAGTACCAATGATCTTTAAAATGACCATTATTAACTTAAATAATTACATAGTGTTCATGACATAGTAATAAGTGATATAAAAGGAATAATGAACATGAAAAAGGTTCTTAAGCAGGTATAAATTAAATCAAGTTTATTATTCATGAGATTAAATAAAGATCGAGTCATGTCAGACCCGAGGTATGGGACTTTGTCTCAATCTCCTTTCATTGAGGAATATTTTATTTTATACACAACTTTCTTTTATATGGTGTATAAACCCCATTGAATTTTACTTTTATACAAAAGGAATCTTTTTCTATGAATCGTTTTACTAAACGACAATAATTAATGTTTCTTTTAACATACGCGGTGACAATGACCTTTTCTGCCGCCGCAAGTATTATTTGGTCTTTGGCCTCCTCAACAAGTCGTAATGTTTTTAAAATGAAATAAATACCATATACTCTTTTATGTATTTTGATATTGAAAATAGTTTTTATAATGTATTTTTTATGTCAATATATTTAAGTGATATATTGTGATCAAAGTGTGGAAATGTTTTCTTTCCATTATATTTGTTTTATGTCTTGTGATTTTATAGTGGTATATGGACATTTGGCGTGTGGTTACGTGATAAACCATATGATGGGTGGTGCCGTGAATACCAGGATGGGTGGTTACGTTATAACGTCCAATGCATTGGTTATGGAAGTCGGCCGTATGTCTCTTCCATTAAGTGATATGTGTGGAAGTCGATCGTATGGTTATTCCATTTAAGTATGTTTATGTCCCAAGTTACCTTTATATGTTATGTGTTCTTTATATGGGTTTTATGGTAATCTTTTGGTTACAAAAGGGTAAGTAATGATCTTTTATTTAGTGAATAGTTTTTACTACTTAATAAAGGTGAAAAGTATTACTTTGATAAAGTATACATGGTTAACTTGTGGTTTTGAAAAAAACTAATAGTTTTCATTCCTTGTGTATCCCTTACTGAGATTTTTATGCTCACCCCATGTTTTTTTGAAGTGTTTTTCACAGGACTTAATGTAAAGTAGGGTCAAGGATAGGATCATGGGAAATTCATGCTATATAAAACCTGGAACTAGACATGTTTCTTTTTAAGAGTTTTTATTTTTATGGAAACTTAGTAGAAGTGTCTACTTTGTAATCTTTTGATATGTAATAGTTATGTCATAATTCTCTAAAACTCTAAACCTGAAAAGATCCTCTATGTGAATTATTCATTTAATTCAATATTAAGTAAGGTTTATGGTCAGGGCCTTATACAATTAATTAGGATTTGTTTCACATTGGTTTCACCCAAACACTACAAAGCATAATAAATGAATGTGAAATCGGTATTTTTGAATGGTGATCTTGAGGGATAAGTCTTTATTAAGAAACCAAATGGTTCTATTCTAGTTATTTATGAACTATAAAATAATTATATTTTTTCAAAAAAGTTATATTTTTTTGTAAAAGTATATCTTCTACTGGTAAATCATTTTACCAACAAAAATTATCCTGAAACTATATTTTTTATAAAAAAATAAATTTTTAAATGTTATTGTGTTAGATAAAATAGTTCTATTAAAATTATAATAATACCATCTGAACATATATGTGTTAGATAAAGTTTTAACAATGTATCTATATGATATATTTATCTATTAATAATATCATTATTAATATTTATATTCATATTGGTATTATTATTGACAAAATTAACTTATTGGTCACTTTATAAAATACCAAAAAATGATATCTATTTGTAATTCATTTTTATATGAATAATTAATATTATCATGTATATTTGTAAAAAATTTAAAATATTTTTATTAAAATAAATATTATAAAAAAACAATGCACAAAAAACAGTATTACTAAAAAATAAATTTTCTCCATTTTTATATATATTCCAACTTTCCATAAATCTCATGAAACATTTTTTCACCCACATGAAAACTCAAATACAATTTTATATAATTCTTTAGAATAAGTGGAACTTGAAAAACATATCTAATTACATCAAAAATGGCATCAGCTAAAAGATAATGCATTTGTACTCCTCGATAGTATAGGTTAGGATCTAGAAACTACCAAACATTGATGAGAAACTCTATGGAATAGTATTGGAATCATCAATGTAATAATTATTCATCACCTAACCTAAGAATTCTCTATAACCCATATCTTTAAAATCCTTTTTTCACCCTTATATATAACAAATTATTCTTCTAAATATCTATACAAAAATCAACCTTATCATTATTCTCTTTTTTTAACATGGATTAACCAACAAAATGAATATTGGTGATAGTATTATTTCATCAACTCTAAGATAAAAAAATATTAAGATCTGAAGAAATTCACTCAATGCCTTATTCTATAAGGGATAATAATGGGAACATTTTACTAGATTGTTCTTCTACCTCTATCCAATGATAGTGTTTCCATGCATGAAAACCAAAAAAATGAAAAAAAATAAATTCCTAAAAATTAGTTAACTTTTAAATTTTATTTAAATAAATAAAATAAATTTCATGAAAAAATAATGTACTGTAATAAAAATCACTTAAAATAAAATTAAATTAATATTGTTTATAATATTTCACATTGTTACATAACATATTATCATTGACAGTTGTTAAAAGTTTTAAATGCTTAATAAGATACCATTAATGTTGTTAAAATAATTATAATGCCCAATTTATGTTAATATAATTTCACATAATTTCTCTCACTATGATTCAAGGTTTTCATTAAAAATTATTTACATTTAACAGTATAAAATTCATAATTTCTTTGTAGTTATAACAATAAGGAAATTATATTGTAATACCTTTTATAAAAAAATTTCTTATGTGTTTTCACAATTTAATATAATTTTATAACTTGTATCAAAAAAATAATAACCTTTATACAAATTTTTTGTTAAGACAATAAAAAAGATAATAAAAAATAAATAGTTATTTGAATAAATACTTTATTAATGGATCTAATTTTTCCCAAAGGGTATAGTTCGATTATCCCCCCCCCCCCCGGATGTACTAACGGAAGTGTGTTAAAGAGGTTTTGATTTTGAGCCTCCATATCGACATATTTGTTTCCTTTATACCCTATCCCTCATACCCTCAATAATTATGAATTAATCTAATTCAATAATAATATATTTTCATGTCTTATAAAAAAATTAAAAAAAAATTGCACATTCATTTACTAAACCAATATACTCTTACCTGGTTTTTAAATACTAAAGATTAAAATTTATAAAAATATTACCACAATAGAGGATTAAATATATATTTTCATGTTCAATTTATCACTAAATTACAATTTGGAATACCAATTATATTGAAAAATAATTCTTCTATGAAATATTATGAAAATAGAATAAAAATTTATCCTTGTGTGATTCTAGTTAGAAAAAGTGTTTATAAAAAATAAAATAATTGAACAACACTGGTGTAGAAAAGGATTACCGCGTTTGAGATTTTTACGTCAGTTATATATATATGATGTGAAAAGATGTAAAAATTGATTTATCATGTCGGTTATTTTATAACTGAAGTGATAAATAAAATCTCAATGCTTTATCACATCGGTTATAAAATAACTAATGTTATAAATACCAATTTATAATGTTGGTTATTTTATAACCAATGTGGTAAAATATTTTCTATATTGGTTATTAAATAATATATGTGATAAAAATAAAAAACATTTTATCACATCATTTATTAAATAACCAACATGATAAATCATTCAAATGATTTATTGGGCCCCGTATTCTGCCTTTTTTTCTTCAATCGGGCAACCTGTGACTCGTCTCTCTCGGGTGGAAAACCTAGAAAGGATTTTTTGAATTCATGCCTTACAACCTCATTTTTTCAACATCATTCATAATATTTATTATCACTGTATCTATCTGGTTGACTCAAAACAATCAAGAAATCCTCATACAGTTCGATTTCATTGTTCATTTTTCGCGATGCTTTAAATTTATGTTTTGAGATATTATATTTCAATCATTGTTCTATATATTATGGTAAGTTTCATAGTTTTCTTTTATACCAAGTTAAGTTCTTTTATAGTAAAATAAACCATGGGATTGATATCATGCAAGTTCTACGATTTTTTTCTACCTTGTGTGTTCTATCATGTGTGTGTGTGAGTACTTCCATGTGTGTGTACGATGAAATCATTATAGTTCAAGTTATTCCCCTACACTTGGAAACCTCCACCCCCATGGGAAGCCCACTCCCACCCCCTAAACAACCCCCCTCGACCCCCCTTAACCCCTAGGACACCCCACCCCCTGAATACCCCTACCCTTTGGACACCCCCCCCCCCCCACCCCCTAGACACCCCATACCCCCCCTAAACACCCCCTACCCCTATATCACCCCCACCTCCACTAGATATCCCCCCACACCCTAGACACGCCCTACCCCCTTGGACATCCCCCCACCCCACCCTACCCCCTGGACATCCCCCCCCCCTTGGACACCCAATACCCCCACACACCCACCCCCACCCCTAGACACCCCCACCCCCAGGGACATCCCCACATCCACTAGAGAGCCCCCCCCCCCCCACAATCCCCCATAGACACCCCTACCCCCTAGACAGCCCCCAACCCCCTTAGACACCCCATACCCCCATGGACAACCCCCAGCACATCCCTCGCCCCACCCCCCTAGACACCCCCCAACCCCTAGACACCCCCCACCCTTGGAAAGCCCCCACCCCCTGGACAGCCCTACCCCCTTGGACAGACCCCCACCCCTGGACAACCCCCCACCACCTGAACACCCCCTACCCCCTTGAAAAGTCCCCCTTGGATAGCCCCCACCCCCTGGACAGCCCCCCTGGACACCCCCCCCCCCCCCCTCGGACACCACTGCCCCTGGACACCCCCCCCCCCAAGATATCCCTCACACCACCATGGACACCCCCAACCCCTAGAAACCCCCTACCCCCTTGTACATCCCCCAACCCCTAGACACCCCCACCCCCTACCCCTGTGGACAACTCTCGCGCCCCCTTGGACACCCCCACCCCCTGGACACCCCTACCCCCTTGGACAGCCCCCCACACCCTTGGACACCCCCTACCCACTTGTACATCCCCCACCCCCGGGACACCCCCACCCCCATGGACAACCCCTACCCCCTTGGATAGCCCCTACCCCATTAGACACCCCCCCCCCACCACCACCACCACCACACACACACACACACCCCTTGACACCCCCCACCCCCTTGGATTACCCCCCACCCCTAGACACACCCCCTTTATTGGTTCAAGAAGTCAGGAAGAGGGTGATGGGTATGGTGCTGCTTGGTTGTTGTGTGAAGAGGGTACGCTGCTGGCTTCTCGGTGTAGAGGATATACCAATGATTTCATAAACCATTTCTCTAGATTATATAATAGATATTGTATGCCAATGGTTCTTGAACCATTGGTATACATATTTCCCTACAGTTTCTATGAAACTCCTTGAATATATTATATGTTGGATAGCATGTATACCAACAGTTCTTGAACTATCGGTATATATATATCCCAATGGATTCACTAAAACTATTTCCATATATTAATTTCATGCAATCTATATAGTTTTCAAATTCTTCAACTTCAACTTATTTGGAGATAACATATTCATTGGAAAGCATGTTCTTATTTCTAAACTATTTCCATTCTAAATTACACTTTCTACTCACACCCTTTGACAAATTTTTCATAGGTTTTTTATCATCATCATATAACAATTTCATTAGACACTTTTCTATTATATGACTAACTTTTCTATATCGATATAAATCAAGTATAATATTTCCTTTTAATGTTCCCCAATCACTAATTACTAACACTTCTATTCCCAATTGATTTTTCAAAACATTTTTACTTTTAAATTACTTCATTTTTCATATAAATATAAAACTGTTACATCTAACTAGATTTTCTTTTTAAAATTATTTCCATGCATATCTTTTTTAAATATGCATATATTTGTTTTAAATTTCAAAAAAAAAATTAAATTCAAATTATGATATTTTTCATATAAATATTAAATTGGTATATCTTAACAATATATATAATTTTTATATTTGTTATAGGTAAAAATGAGTCGAAGTTGGATTACATCACATCAAGCGAGTAATGAATATGAGGATAGTGTTGATGCCTTTTTGGAATTTTCTAAACAAAATGTTCCAAGAGGAGACATTTCTTTCTAACCATGCCTGAAATGTTTGAATATGAAGAAGTTGAAAAGTATAGAGATCAAAGATCATCTAATTTTTCATGGTTTTAATCCGAGTTAAAACCCTTGGATGTTTCATGGTGAAACTGGACAGAATATCATATCTACTGATTATGATGATTTGCAAGATGGTAACTCTGATGGAAGTAACTAAATGATTCATAATATTGTAGCAGAACAAATTGAGATAGAACCAACAATTGTACGTTTATATGGTGATGTTAAAAACCATTGTATCCTGGTTATATGGATTTTACAGTTCTTTCAGCGGTGTTAGGATTGATTAACCAGAATGTGAAACATGGATAGAGTGAAAAAAAAATTACTGAGCTGCTACAATTGCTGAAAGGCATTCTTACAAAAGACAATGATCTTCCAGATTCACATTATAAGGCGAAGAAAATATTATGGCAAATGGGATTGGGATACAATTAAATAAATGATTGTCCAAATGACTATATGATATATAAGAAGGACTATGAATTTCTATCAGAGTGTCCTAAATGTGGGGAAACATGGTATAAGATGAAAGAAAAATCACTTGATGATTTAGAGAATATAGAGATCTATGCCAAGGTATTTTGGTATCTTCCAATAATTCATCATTTGAAACATTTATTTGTAAATTCACATGATGAAAAAAGGTTAAGATGGCATACTAATGAGTGGATATGTGATAGAAAAATACACCATCTAGCTGATTATCCATAATAGAAGAAAATTTATGAACATTACCCTACATTCAGAAATGAAATTAGAATTCTCATACTTGGGTTGTGCACAGATGTAATGAATATATATCAAAGCCTCATTAGCACACATAGTTCATGGAATATTTTATTGGTAATTTAAAACATGTCTCCTGAAGTATATATCAAGGGAAAATATGTCATGTTGTGTAGAGACCCAGGCTTGAAATACATGGACATTACATTACAATTGCGGAATACTTAATATATAACAAAAACAGAAACCTAAGGACCGTAATAGTTTAGTGTCTTTGGAAACTCAGAACATAATCTTCTAATCATACTTAAAGATCTTAAACATCTCCCATAAATATCTTCCCCTTTTATTTTCTTACCTAAAATTGTTCCTTATATCATGGGGAAAAGAAAACATATAAAGGGTTAGCTCAAATGCTCAGTAAGGGTAAACATGGAAAACATAAAACAATCCATAAACATTTGAACGTGAAAACATGAACATAGTATTTAAACATAAAAATCATGAGAAATGACATAAAACATTTAGTACATAAGTCATAGATCATAAATAAACATTAATCATGAAAAAATAGAATGGGAATAAAACATGTAATTGTGGAAAACCATTAATCACATGGTATGATTTCCATAGTAGCCAAGGAATTGCTTCCAAGACTATCATAGTGGACAAATTCCATTACTAAACTAGGTTTACAAGTCGTTCCAGCCCTGTATTACTGAACCGGTTTTACTTGTCATTCCATAAATGATTATCTCATAAGATATAAATCTTTACCCAATTCATTGGAGGGATATATAGGTCCCACCCATCACATAATGAAATCATTCTTACGTGTTCTACAAAACAATCATAAATCTTTCATTATAACCTAATGAATAAAATGGGTTTCATAAACATCATCCCTTCTTAACATAATCCATATAAAAAAATGGAAATAATTTCATCATAATAAAAATTGAACCATGTAAATAATAGAGATATTATACTTGAAACATAATCATACTAAATAATTTCATCTTATATGGGAAATATTTTTGATAAAACACTTGAAATTAATTCTTGATGAAAATATACTTTCTTCTCCAAAATCATTTTCCTTTCACAAAATTCCATGTAATTTTAAAAGAAAATTATTTTTTTGAAAATAATCATGTAGATTAATCTTCTGGAAAATAAGGTGTTATAAACCGTAAAAATCTGTTCATGCGGTATAAGTTAAAAACAATCTTCTCGTACTTTTTCCAGAAAAGTCAAAAAGTACCTCGTATGGTAAACAAAAGAAATATTCCTTCCATACCACATAGTAAAAGTTAAAAAATGGGTAAAAATGACTTTAAACATACATGGAAGAATAATAAGAACTTTATGAAAACATTTTTATGAAACATGGACATGGATAATAAATATAACCCCAGTAAATACTAATGAATAAACAATCTCAGATAAGAAAGAGATTGGAATAAGTATCCCTTACCTTAGGTCTAATATGATTTGTACATATCTGAACCACCTATATAATAATTTAAATAATTTCATTGACTTATTCCAAAAACATATTCATTGTTATGATATCATATATGGTCATATTCTTATCTTCATATTAGTAATATTTTATTTCTACTTGTTATTCGGTTGTTCATTGCTTTATGTTCTTATGCATGTTTTGTAGAATAAATTCTTATTCCTCTTTTTAGGTTATAGATAAATCATTTAAATAATGGTATTAGTGTAATATATATCATATCTATTCATTCAATTTATTTATATAATCATTATTCAATGAATATCTTGTAGAAAGATTCGCATCACATCGTAGAGACGGTAGGTCGTACGTACGCACGAGCGATGATATCATTCCCATGATTGTGGAATTCTATTGAAGTGTTTGGTGTATAATATTTCAGAATAAATATCACTTTGAAATAATCATACATATTTATTTCTTCCATCATTATACCCATCCAAGTATGTTAGTGATGAAATAAAAGATTACACCATGGCGTGGAGACGGTAAGCCGTACGTACGCACGCGTGGCGATTTCATTTTTTTCATAGGATGAATAGAAGATAGAATATGTTTGTTTCATATTCATAATAACATATCAGTATAAAAGTGATACTGCATTTATTAATTAATAGTGAAATAACTCATATAGATGAAGTATGAGAAGAAATAAGTTTGAAAGAATCGGTAAAGGATATTACCTCTTCTTCGACGAGCCTCCTCTTAACGTCCACTTAGGGCACAAAAGTTGGTATTTTAAGAAGATAAAGACCTTTAGAATGTTTCTAGGGAAGTGTATAAGTGAAGTGGGTAAGTTTTTGACTAATTTGAAATCTCAAAAATGGTGTGAAGTGGAGAGGGAGGAGGTTCCCTTTTATAAGGGAGGAGAGGGGCACCTTTGGAGACCTAAAAAATATTAATTTATAATAAATTTGAAACCCACTTAAAAACCACCAACAATGACTAAATTATAATATGAGATGAGATAGGGTTGTAATATCATCTACCAATAAAATTTAGACATGTTTTAAATTTATTTTAAACCTTATCATTTTTATTTATCCTTATTTATTCTATTTAATTTTATTTCTCGTAATAATATTCTAAATTTTAAATTGTAATAAATACATACTTATATATTGTAAATTTCACATAATTTGATAATTTATAACCTTTTAGACCATATAATTTTCAATTTGTAATTTGTAAATATTTTTGTGATTTTTAAATAATTTAATAATGTGTCATTATTATAAAATACCAATTGTGTAAATTTTGATACTATTCATTTATTTGAATTTAAATAAAATACACACGGAGAATATATTCTAAAAAAATATTTAATAGTTTTATAACATGTCATATTTATCTAGAAAATTCCTGGAGCATATTAATTAGTTCATATAATATTTATTTTAATATTTTTAAAACCATTTATTTGATATTTTTCTTAATAAAATAATTACAACAACATTTTTGTATAATTATTTAATATAATTATTTGTTGCATAAAAATTAAAAATAAAATACTATGATGAATTTAAATATAATTTTTTTCATAATAATACTTTTAGTTGAATTTATCTTCTAAAACATCCAACTTTTAAAATGTTATGTTTATTAAATTATGAAGGTGACAACTTTGACATCATTTAAAATAAAATAATATTAAGTGTCATAATAGCTTTTATAAGGATCCAAATGGTCTAAAATTCTACCATTGTATTATTATGGTTTATATGTACATGAACAATAAGTTTTGGTCAGGTTTTTCGGCCTTTAACGGGTATTATTAGTTTAATAAAATCTATATTATTGATTTTTCACTAAATAAATAATTTCTTCATCATTAATGTATAAGCTATTAAGGTAGTTATATATTTCTTAAAAATTAAAAATAAATTAGCATGATAAATAAAAACATTTTAGATTTAAAATTAGTATTTATAACCGAATTTATATTCTGTATAACCTTATATTAAAAATAATTTAATTATTAAATTTTGAGTGAGACATATTTCACTTTCATTTAAATAAAATAAATTAAAGGTCTTAATCATATACCAGTGGGTTATAATAGATATAATTTAGACCCAAGTATATTTTAGGTCAAAATATAATCATCCAATTATATTTATACAAGGGTTAGGGTAATTTTATAATATTAGTTTTACCCTTAATTACCTAATTTACCTTTAATTGTGGTAATAAAATTTACCGTAGTTACTATTCATAATGCCAAAAAATAGAAATTATCTTATTAACATAATTTGGACCTACTGATTATAAATATGGAATAAATTTTTTCAAATTCTAAACACATAAGTTTCAGTAATTAATTTAAAATTAATCCCATTGTTGAAAAAACGGGTTTTTATTTAAAACATTGCAAAATATTAAAATGTTTTTACCTATGAATTCAATGTAAAATTAATGATAATTAAATAAATTATATTAAATGGTAAAAATATATTCTATTTATACTTTAAAACCATTCAATATTATAATTTAACCATATAAATTATCTTGATGAAAAATGTTTTCTAATAAAAATTTAGCGTATTTTTACTATTCATCAAAATATGAACATTATCAGAAAAATATAAAAACTTTCTCCAATGTAAATTTTTATATCCTGATTCACAAGAATAAGTTTATTTTTGAAAATTGAACTTATAAAATTCTTAAAATTATATTTAAAATAGGTGTGCCATCAAAAGGTGGAAAAAATGCATTTTTTTAAAAATATTTATTTTACCTGAAAATTTATTTTGTTCTCATACCAAGATCTAGAAAAAATGTAATATGAATGATAATGTTATAAAATTAAAAATTTGGTTAATAATATTCATAATGGCTAGTTCATAATAATATTATAACAATATATCGTTGTTTAGTGAAACTCGGTATTACGTACAACACACGCTATTGAGAAAGGTCGATCTTGCATGCAACACAAGTCAAGAATAGTGTTTTCATATAATACAAGATAATACAGTGTTGCGTATAGCACAAGATAATCATGGTGCATCATACAACACAAGACATCAAAGTAATTAAAAAGAATATTTCTCATAAAATCTCATGGTGTTACATTCTACCCCCTTAAAATGAATTTCACCCTCGTAATTCGTCGGGGTTATAAATAGTTTAATACTTGTAAGTTTCTTTTATAGAAACCCACATAGTAAAAAGGGATACTAAAACATTATTTTAAAAACTAAAGTATGAAACATAACGGTTACCCAAATTAACTCATCAATTGGTTTCCACATAATAGAACATAGGTGAAAATATGGATATGGAAGAGAAATCTAACCATCAAGTTTTGATGAAGAGTGGTAGAGGACATGGCTTTGAAAAATACAACAATCACAAAGCCATAAATTTTTGAGGATCTAGGGTACCATCTAATTCATCAGATATGAGGGTACTAGGTCAACATTTTTGGTTTTCAAGATCATTTCCCTAAAGTTGATAAATTTTTGCACAAGGAGAAATACTTACTTGATTTCAGTGTAGTATTATCGTTGGTCATTCCATGAACAATTTCCACTTCAGCTCTTATTGAAATAAATGAAGTAAAATTTCTCATTCTTGAAGTATTAGCAGATCATGTAATAGAATGATGGGTCATTCCATCTATCTCGAACAAATGTTTAGAAAAAGTTATCAAATATACATAAGTCCATCTATAGTGATATTGACCATATATGATTCCAAAAATGGACTTATACTTCATCTATCATACTGCTTAATAAAATAAAACTAATTTATACTAACCAGGAACTTCTTATAGGCCAGTTGTAGGCAATAAAGGCCTGTCGCACATCTATTGTGGGTTCGATTCCTACATCATTGTCCGACGCGATGGGTTGCCACCCATCCTACGGGTTTTCCTTTTTATAAAACTATACTATCATATTATCAAAAAGTTCTAGACTTAAACAATAATATCTGATGTCCAACTTAATTTGTTCCAATCTTTAGGTTTATCCAAAATACTTTTGTCCAATCTCATATTATAAATAAAAATATTACTAGAGAGGTCATATACATAGTATGTGATTACCATCATTTATCCCCCATATATCATAAGATATATCTTGTTGGTCATATTCCAAACATGTGAATACCTTAATCATTTATTTTCTTGAAACATGAATTACCATAGAACCTTAGTGAAAACATGAATGATATCAAAAGTTAATTATTTCCACATACAAAAATCTCAAAATTTCTATATACTCAAACCATAATGTAACTTTGTCCTTATATGAGTCATGAGCTCATTAATACTATCAAACATATTATTTTCTCCGTATCCCTTCATTATGCACATATAATCTTCTTTCCAAAAATATTTCAATAACTTTTCAGGGTTACTGGTACCATACAATTATTGAAAACCAATACATAGATATTCCAATATTCCATAATACTATAAATGAGATTCCACAACACTATTTTGGAATCTCGTTACATATACACTTAATCATTCCCCCACTTCATTGTCATATTCAAAATCACCAATAGTGATCGCATTTGACTTCCCTTTGTCCTTTTCCTTAAGAGGTTTTTGATGTCGATCATCATTAACCCTTGGATTAGGGCATTGGTTAGCATAATTCCCTATTTCATTGCACTTGTAGCATTGAAGTGTTGGTGGTGCGTTCTCTGTAGTCTTTTCTTTATTCACATCATTAGCTACCTTTTTTCCATTACTTTGACACTCAGCTACTCTATGACCTTATTTTACACACTTAAAATATTTTCTAGTCCCTTTAAGACAATCTCTACCATGCTTCTTTCCACACTTTGAGCATAACGAAACATTCATCTTCTTTTCACCATTATTTTGAGATTTTTCATTAAACTTCATCTTTCGTTTCTTATCAAAACCATGAGATGGATATGTAACACCAACTTCCAGTTCTACCTTGATAGCAAAATGCACAATTTCATCATAGATACCGAAGTATCTTATAGAAAATTCCCTTCGAAGACTTGGTTTTAAGACACTGAAGAATCGATCAACTTTACTTTCAGGTTGGACGATAAAGCCTGATGTATACCTTTCAAGCCTTGTAAAATCCACCTCATATATACCAACATATTCATCATAATTTTTTTTAAGCTCAAGGAACTCCTTTTCCATCTTTGTTCGGAGAATACGAGGGAAGTACTTATTGAAAAACAAGTTCTTGAACTCATCCCATTCCATGGATTCAATTTCATCATGGGGCCTTGTATTCTTAATTAGAGTCCACCACCGGTCTGCTTCACCTTCTAAATGGTAAAGATTCAAAATGGCTTTTTCATGTCCAGAACATCAATGTATGGAAAATATATATTCAATGGTACTGATCCATTGTTCAGCAATAAGTGGATCAGAAGACCCATTGAAAGAAGGTGGATGTTGCCTCATGAAGGACACAATAGAATATTGTCCCCTTTAATGCTCATTTGGAAGTCCAGAATGATTCATAGCTTGTGTAAGTATATCAATAATATTTTTCACTCCATTTACCATAACATTTGGTTGTTCTTAAGTACAATCATTACATTTCCCAGTGCTTTGATCATTAACACAGTTCCTTCGGGTTCCATCCATTATCTAAAACCCAAAATGAATAGTGTGAGAGGAAAAAATCATACTAGGAAAATAACATAATCAAGGGGAGTACTTTCAATCTCTAACATATTAGTTTCAATCCTAGGTTATTCTTGTTTGTTATCAAAATTCTAGGACTATAACCTATACTTATACTCATCCTTAAGGACATCCCTAGACATACCTTAGAAATATCTATAGGGATCTCACTAAAGATTTTGAATCCTAATTTCCAAAGCTTAAGTAAACCTTTCCTCTGAAAGCAACTATAGAGAACCAATCTTGATGTACATAGACCTTACATTTATTATTCAGAATAATTAATACATAACAAAAACATACACCCAAGCACAGCAATATTTTAGTTCCTTTGGAAACTCGGAACATAATATTCTAATCATGTTGAAAGATCTTCAACATCTCCCATAAAGATCTTCCCCTTTTCTTTGCTTACCTAAAACTGTTCCTTATATCATGGGTAAAATAAAACATATAAAGGGTGATCTCAAATTCCCAGTAAGGGTAAACATTGAAAACATAAAACAATCCATAAACATTTGAATGTGAAAACATGAACATAATATTTAAACATCAAAATCATGAGCAATGACATAAAACATTACAGTACATAAGGCATAGATCATAAAGAATCATGATAAAATAGCATGGGAATAAAACATGAAATTGTGGAAAACCATTAATCACATGATATGATTTCCATATTAGCCAAGGAATTGTTGCCCAGACTATCATAATGGACAAATTCCATTACTTCACCAGGTTTACTTGTCATTCCTGGCCTGTATTACTGAACCAGATTTAATTTCCATTCCATTTATGTTTATATCATGAGATATAAATCCTTTCCCAATGAATTTGAGGGAGATATAGGTCCCACATATCTCATAATTAAATTAATCTTACATGTGCCAAAAAACAATCATAAATCATTCGTCATAACCTAATGAATAAAATGGGTTTCATAAACATCATCCCTTTTCAAAATAATCCATATAAAAAAATGGATATCATTTCATCATAATAAAAATAAAACCATGTAAATAATAGAGACATTATACTTGAAACATAATCATACTAAATAATTTAATCTTAGATGGGAAATAGTTTTGATAAAACACTTGAAATGAATTCTTGAGTAAAATATCATTTCTTCTTCAAAATCATTTTATTCTCACAAAATTACATTTAATTTTATAAGAAAGGATTTTGTTGAAAATAATCATGAAATCATGTAGATGAATCTTCAAGAATATAAGTCGTTATAAAGCCATAAAAATCTGTTCATGCAGTACAAATTAAAAAAACAATCTTCTCATACTTTTTCCAGAAAAGTCAAAAGGTACCACATATGGTAAAAAAAAGAAATATTCATTTCATACCACATATTAAAAGTCAAAAAAAGGATAAACATGACTTTAAACATACATGGAAGAAAAATAAGAACATTATGAAAACATTTTTATAAAACATGGACATGGATAATAAATATAACCCCATTAAATACTTACGAATAAACAATCTCAGATAAGAATGAGATTGGAATAATTATCCCTTACCTTTGGTCTGATGTGATTTATATATATTTTAACCTCTAGTATAATGATTTAAATAATGTCATTGACTTATTCCATAATCATATTCATTATTATGATATCATATATGGTCATATTTGTATCTTCTTGTTAGTAATATTTCATTGCTACTTGTTATTCCGGTGTTCATTGCTTTACGTTCTTATGCGTGTTTTGTATAATAAATTTGTATTCCTCTTTTCAGGTTATAGATAAATAATTTAATGAATGGTATTAGTGTAATATATATCATACTTATTCATTTAATTCATTTATATAACAATTATTCAATGAATATCATGTATAATGAGTCACATCACATCATGGAGATGGTTGACCGTACGTACGCACGAGCGATGATATCATTCCCATGATTGTGGAATTGTATTTAAGTATAGGGTTTATTATATTTCAGAATAAATATCACTTTACAATAATCATATATAGTTATTTCTTCCATCCATATACCTATCCAAGCATTTTTCTGATAAAATAAAAGATTACACCATGGCGTGGAGACAGTAAGTTGTACGTATGCTCGCGTGGTGATTTCATTTATTTCATAGGATGGATAGAAGATATAATAGGGTTGTTTGATATTCATAATAATATATCAGTATACAAGTGATACTGGAGTTATTACTTAATAATTAAACAACTCATATAGAGGAAGTATGAGAAGAAATAAGTTTGAAAGAATCGGTAAAGGATATAACCTCTTCTTCAACGCGCCTCATATTAACATCCTCTTAGGGCACAAAAGTTTGTCATTGAATAAGTCTAGTACCTATATTAGGTTTCTAGGGAAGTGGAGAAGTGAAATGGGCAGGGTTTGGATGAATTTGAAAGCTCAAAAACGGTGTTTAAGTGGAGAGGGAGGAGGTGCCCTTTTATAAGGGCTGAGAGGGGAACCTTTGGAAACCTAAAAATTATTAATTTATAATAAATTAAAACCCCACCAAAAAACCTCCAAAAATAACTCAATTTGAAGATGATATGATATAGGGTTGTAATCTCATCAACCAATAAAATTTATACATGTTTTATGTTTATTTTAGACCTTATCATTTTGATTTATCCTAATTTAATTTTATTTGTGGTAATAATATTCTAAATTTTAAATTATAATAAATACATACTTATATATTGTAAATTTCTTATAATTTGATACTTTATAACCTTTTCGACCATATAATTTTTAATTTTTAAATTTTAAATATTTTTGTGATTTTTAAATAATTTAATAATATGTTATTTTTATAAAATACCAATAGTGTAAATTTTGACACTATTCATTTATTTGAATTTAAATAAAATACACACAGAGAATATATTTGAAAAAAATATATATTTAATAGGTTCCTAAAATTTCATATTAATCCTGAAAATTAGTTCATATAATATTTATTTTAATATTTCTAAAACCATTTATTTGATATTTCTCTTAATAAAATAATTACTATAACATTTTTTATAATTATTTAATATACATATTTATTGAATAAAAATTAAAAAAAATATTGTGGTGAATATAAATCTAACAGATTTCATAAGAATACTTTTATTCTAATTTATCTTCTAAAACACCCAACTTTTAAAATGTTATATTTATTAAATTATGAAGGTGACAACTTTGACATAATTTAAAATAAAATAATATAAGTGTCATAATTCCTTTTATAAGGCTACAAATGGTTAACAATTCTAACTTTGGATGCTTATAGTTTATATGTACACTACATATAAGTTTGGGTTAGGATTTTGGGCCTTATATGGGTATTATTAGTTTAATAAATTACCATGATAAAGAAAAATATTTTATCTTTCAAATGAGTATTTATAACTGAATTTATATTATGTATCACCTTATATTAAAAATAATTTAATAATTAAAGTTTGAGTGATACATATTTCACTTTATTTTAAATAAAATAAATTAAAGGTATTAATCACATAAAAGTGGGTTATAATAGATATCATTTCGACCCAAGTATATTTTAGGGAGAAATATAATCATCCAATTATATTAAGACAAGTTTTAGGATATATTTATAATATTAATTTTACCATTAATTACCTAATTTACCTTTAAATGTGGTAAATAAAATTTACCATAGTTACTATTAATAATGCCCAAAAATAAAAAGTAGATTGTTAACATAATTTGGACCTATTGATTCCGAATATGGAATCCATTTTTTCAAATTCAAAACACATAAGTTTCAGTAATTATTTTAAAATTAATCACGTTGTCGAAAAAAATGGGTTTTTATTTAAAACATTGCAAAAGATTAAAATGTTTTTACCTATGAATGCAATGTAAAATTAATGATAATGACATAAATTATATAAATTTGTAAAAATATATTCTATTAATACTTTAAAACCACTAAATATTATAATTTAACCATATAAATTATCTTGATGAAAAAAGTAGTTTTTAATTAAAATTTAGCATGTTTTTACTATTCATCAAAATATGAATGTTATCAAAAAAATATAAAAACTTTATCCAATGAATATTTTTATATCTTCATTCAAAAGAATAAGTTTATTTTTTAAAATTAAACTTATAATTTTTTTAAAAATTAGATTTAAAATAGGTGCACCATCAAAAGGTCGCAAAACTGTATTTTTTGAAAAATACTTATTTTACCCGAAAAAATTATTTTGTTCTCATACCATGATCTAGAAAATGTGTAATATGAATGATAATGTTATAAAATTCAAAATATGGTAAATAGTATTCATAACGGCTTGTTCATAATAATATTATAAAAATATATCGATGTTTAGTGAAACTTGGTATTGCGTACAACACACGCTATTGAGAAATGTCGCTCTTGCATGAAACACAAGTCAAGAATAGTGTTTGCGTACAATAAAAGCTAATACAGTGTTGCGTATAGTTCAAACTAATCTTGGTGTAGCGAACAACACAAGACATCGAAGTAATTAAAAAGAATATTTCTCATAAATTCTCAGGGTGTTACATGTTGAGTGTAATGATCTCTAGTCTGAAGTAACCTGGAAATGATATTTATGTTTTTTGTCACCAATGGTTGATGATTTGAAATGTTTATGGTAGGATGGTATTAGGGTGTATTATTATTATAAAATAGAATATTTTCAACTACATGTAATTCTTATTTTCACTATAAATGAATCCCCAACATATGAAAATTTTTCTGGATACAATGTTAAGGGGTATAAAGCATGTCCAATTTATAAACAGAAAACTTCGTATTGTCAATTGCATCATGGGAGGAAAACAATATACATGGGTCATCGAAAGTTTTTTCCTATAGATCGCTCTTATAGAATACTAAAAAAGGCATTCAATAGCTCACAATAATTTGATATTTCTCCAAAACCATTATCCCCTGATGTGTATTTTGAGAGGGTGAAAAACCTTGATGTGACATTGGGAAAGACACATAAATCTGGTAATTATAGACATATTTGGAAGAAAAGATCAATATTTTTTGAGCTACTATATTAGAGATATCATAAAGTGAAACATAATCTTTATATCATGCACGTGGAGAAGAATATCTATGATATGTTTATTAGAACATTGTTAGATATTAAAGGAAATAGTAAATATGGGTTGAGTGTAAGAATATACTTACTAACGATGGGAATACATTTGGAGTTAGCTCCCAATACTAAAGGAAGATGAAAATTTCTTCCCCTGGCTTGTTATAGATTGTCCAAGAGGGAGAAAATTATCTTTTGTCAGTGTCTTCAGGATATCAAAGTGCCTCAAGGTTATTATTCAAATGTAAAAAAATTTGTCTCTTTGAAGGATTTGAAGTTAATAAGTATGAAATCTCATGATTTTCATGTCATGATGCAACAACTTCTACCAATTTCATTGTGTGTAATATTTCACATCCATGTCATAAAGACTACAATGAAGTTGTGTTATTTTTTCAATTCAATTTAAAAGAAGGTGGTTGATGTGAATGATTTGAATATTTTGGAAAAATACAAAATTGATATACCTTTTCAATTAGAAATGTATTTTCCTCCTTTTTTAATATAATGGTGTATTTAGTGGTTCATTTGGTTTGATAAATAAATCTTTGTGGATCTGTATATATTCGTTGGATGTATCCTTTTGAAATGTATATAAAAATATTGAAGGGTTATGTTAAGAATAAATATCGACCTGAAGACTCCATTATTCAAAACTATATTTATGAGGAGGTTTTGGAGTTTTGTATGAGCTACTTAGATGTGTCTAACCACATAGGTTTGCCTCTATCGCACCACAAATGAGTTAATAATGGGGGAAAGGGGATTCATATCTTGAAAATCAAACCATTATCAGCTATACATATGGATAAGGTAAAATTATGCATCTTTAATAGCATAGATGATGCTCAAACATATATCACATTTCATATTAATGAGTTGGAACAATATCATCCAATGAAGAAAGAAATTTGGATTTTTAATGAGCATAATAAAACATTTTTTCCATGGTTTAAAAAGGCCTTTCTTGGTAGATCCAATGTATCTGAGACATTAATCTGGTTAGTGGGTTGTCCAAGTTTAAATGTGATAATATGTTCTGGGTATTAAATTGATTGATATACATTTTATATGAAAGCTCAGGACAATAGTGGTGTAGTTTATAATAGTGGTGTATTGATGTTTGCAAAAGAAATGCATTTTTCGAGTTCTAAAGACAAAACCCAATTTCTGCATCAAGTGCATATTATGCAGTCATTGAAAGAATATGTGAGGTTGATTACAGTAAAATTAATGTTCCTATTTTTAAATGCTAATGGTTTATTAATAACAATAGTGTTAGACATGATGAATTTGGAATGACACTTGTTAATCTAAATAGATTGTAAGACATAGAATATTCTTTTATAATGGAAACACATGAAAACAGATTTTGTATTTTGTTGATCAACCAAATATGTAGTGGTCTATTGTTTTAAAAGGAAAAAAGAAATATGTTGGTGAGTATAAACTTGATGAAAATTCTTATTTATGTGAGATCCTGACTTACATAGAAATATTAGAAGAAAATAATGATTATCATGTTAGAGACAGGATTTCTTCCATAAGGAATGATCATGACGAAGGAATTTGGGAAAACAATACATTTGTACATTCATTATATTTTAGGTAACATATGTTTATTTATTTTTTACATTTATTAATTTCATAAAATATTATATATTGTAATTTTTTTTTATTAAAATGTGTATTAAAACAAATAAGTGGAAATGTTTTTTTTATTTTAATTTTGTTTAGTTTAGTTTATCATGTTTACCATTACAAAACTTATATATCTATTGATTTTTTTGAATGACAATTACATTAACATGCTTACCATGTTTACCATGTTTACCATGTTTTCTGTAGTTTACCCTAGTTTAACTTTACATAACTTATATATTTATTGATTTGGTTGAATGAAGATTACACTACCAGTTATACCATGTTTACCATTTTTTAACATGCTTACAATATTTACCATGTTTACAATTACATAACTTGTTCAGTTTTTTATCTTTTTGTATACATTAGTATTATAATATTTGAATTTGAATATTTGTGAACTAATGTTAGATTTTTTAATTTTAAGGATAATGAGAGATCAATCAGCATGATTCTGGAGATGAGAATCATGATCCTACCTCTTGGGAGGAACATTCACATGCACCTCTTGAAGTTCCCCAATATTCCTGATGTGCTCCCATAATAACAAAGAAGAGTTCAAGAGTTTGTAAATGTGGTTGCAAAAATCTACCAAAATTATCACTTTCCCATATCAAGGACCAAAGGATACTTGTTGAGTTTGATGACAAAGATATTCCAAGAGTTCCCAAAAAAAATATTTTAAGATTTTTGTATCAACTCAAGGTAGTATCAAATTAATAATTTTACATGATGATTGGAGAAGTGTGCAAAAGATATAATATCTCAGTTATATGAGACAATTTTGGTAAGATATTCTGTTTTTGTTTGACTAATCATTAAATTTTTATAGTATTATATGATTTACCTCTTATTTATCAGATGACATTTGATATTCCAGACAATGGAGGAGTCATGAAAAAATGTTTACAGATGACTTCTAGGATATGAATGGATTTCAAATCAGCCCACACATCTGATTTCATTTTTGGTCATAGAAAACATCATAGTCCATGTCATATATATCCTTTTATATATGAAGAAACATGGAAATAATTAGTTGATAGTAGAAGAAAATATTCATTTTAGGTAAGGGAATGTAAACCTTTATAAGTTTTCTTATTTAAATGATCTTATTAATGTTTTGTTAATGATTTATTATTCTTAATTTATATAAAACAAGGGAATATAATCAGGATATCCAATCTAAAAATTTATTCCCTCATAGTTTAAATCGGGGAGGGTATAGTTTATTGGAAGAAAAAATGAGGGTGGAAAAATTAAAAAAACATATAGATGAGTATTCAAGCTCTGGAGATGTCCCGCCCCCATCCCCCCTATCTGTAAATAAAAAATAGAAGAGATCTCGGATGAGAAGAAAGGGGAAATATCATTCAGAGGAATCGAGAATTGTAGCTGAGAGGATTGTAAGATATTTATTTTATTTATTTATGTTAATTATATTTTTTATATACTTTGAATCATTACTAAAATGTTAAATTAATTAATACTGGATTCTTTTGAGGATTCGAACACACACGGGGTATTTACAGCTTCTGGAAGGCAAGATATTTTATTGTCAGCATTGGGAAATCCCAAACACCCTAGTCATATATAAGGATACCCAATGGGTGTATCAGTATGAAAAGTGTTTCCACGTTCTTCAACTTCTTCCATTGATGTTGTTTATCAAAAAAATAGAATACTTAGAGGATAAATTTTGTAATATCAATGTGATTATGGAGGAAAATATTAGAGCATTGGTACAGTATATATTTGTATACATGAAAAGATAATTTCATACTGTGGCTCACACTCCTCCACCTCCCCCTACAGAACCCATTATTTATCATCCATCTCATCCTGCAGACACCATTTTTTATCCTACTCCTCATCTATATATTTCTACTTATTATGAGTTGTATGTTGATGATCCTCACCATCATATAGTTGCATATGGGTTGGTATATTGTATAGGAAATATATTTCATCATATACATTTAGAGTTAGAGCATCATAGGGTCACTGTACAAGATATTATAGATAGATCAACGCAAGTACCATTACCTACAGATGAGTTGATGATAATTGGACATAGTATCGGTCACTTGTTAGTTCATACATCCATACTTCTGTGACTCATTACCATAGAGGTATGTATGTTATATCTTTTATTCTATTTTTTATTAAATTCGTTTTAATATTTGAAAAATAATATTTTTTATTTATTTGTTTAAAGGAATACTTCAATGTTAAAGAAATATTGAATATACAATAACAAAGACAAATGGGTATGACATCAGGTACAGATTCTAGTAGTCTTTAGAGATTGTCAAGATATTTAAATTTGTTGGTGGATCATTATTCATTTCCAATGGAAGCTCATGTTTTTGGATGTGTAATAAATGTGGAGATTTTGAAAAATGATATAATGGATCTTGTTACTGGAGATAAGTTGGGCATCAACGTGGTGCATATTTTTTCCATGTAAGTCTTAACACTTTTCCTTACATTATATTTATGAAAAATGTATACTTGTGTCTATTTTGTATTAGGTATATTTATAACATGTGTGAGAAGAATGAGAAGATAGATGTATATGGATTCATGGACCCGCATTTGATTTCCATTAAATCACATGCATTAGATAAGGATCAAGGAACAATTTATATTGCTGAAATATTTGAACTGAATATAATCACGCTGTGTTGGATGACACCTTTTTCTGATAAGTATGAAACATATATCTGGAAAAAATTTCATTATATTTTTACATAAAAAACCACTAAACATATATTTTCATTTGTATCTGTGATCATTGGATCTTAGGTGTGTCTTTCCATGGGAGAAAACACTTTATTGGATATGCTATGTCCATAGCGATGTACGGGGATGTTTTAAGAATATGTTGGAAAAGTAAGTTTCCATTTCTTAATAGTTATATATATTATAATGAATTTTTAATTTATCATATTCATATTATTTTATAATAGGTTATGGACCTACTTTCGAAAAACCACAAAGAAAAAGAGTTCCAAGATAAAATATGTAAAAGTGAAGGTAAATATCCATTTATAATTTTTAATTTTCAATATATTACATAAAAATGATATTTTTAATTGAAACTCATTTAAAAATAATTTTCATTAACAAATAGGTTTCATTGAATGTGTATATTATATGTTAAGATTTATGTATGAAATAATTACAACTCGAACACTTGTGAAGTTTGACCTGGAAATATTTCCTTATAATCTTTTACATAATATTTCTTTTTTATTTATTCATTATACATTTTATCTAGTTTCCTTTTAATTTTTAGATATTTTATGTCCCTCATCCCTATAGTTCTCAATAGGGCAAACACTTACAAGTGGAATGGTCAAATTATTTTTTAGGGTTGATTGTATTTTAGTTTGTTTGTAGTGTAAAATGTAATTTTGAATATTGTAATTATAATTCTGTATTTGGTAGTTTTTTTGGTTGGATTTAGGTTTTTTAGTTTAAATTGTAATTTTTGAATGTTATATATGTGAATGTTTAATTTTTCTATGTTCCTTCTTGTTTTGGTCTAGTTTTGATGTTTTTCTGGTATGGATTCAGGTCTGGTTTTGGTCTAATTTTTGTCTAGTTTCTGCTTGTTTCAAACTTTGGAAGAGTATACTAATGGTTTCATGTGGGGTGGGGTTGTCCAAGGGGTGGGTGCATCCCGGGGGTGAGGGTGTCCAGTGGGTGTGGGGCTGTCCATGGGGGGTGGGTGGTGTCTAGGTGGTGGGAGGTGTCCAAGGGGGTAGGGTGGGAGGGTGTCTAGGGGGTGGGGGGGTGTTTAGTGGGGTGGAGTGGTGTCTAGGGGGTGGGGGATATCCAAGGGGGTGGGGTGTCCAAGGGTTTGGCATGTATCCAGTGGGCTGGGGTGGGATCTAGGTGGTGTGGCTGTCTAGGGGTGGGGGTTGTCCAGGGGGTGGGGGTGTCCAGGGGGTGGGTGGGTGTCCAGGGGGTGGGGGCTATCTAGTGAGGTGGGGTGGTGTCCAGGGGGTGGGGGGATTTTCAGGGGGTAGGGGTGTCCAATGGGTGGGGGTGTCCAGGGGGTGGGGGTATAGGGGGTGTGGTGGTGTCCAGGGGAGTGGGGGTGTCCAGGGGTGGAGGGTCTAGGGGTGGGGTGGTGTCCAGGGGGTGGGGGCTATTCTGGGAGTGGGGATTTCCAAGGGGTAGGGGTGTCTAGGGAGTGGGCAGGTGTCCAAGGGGGGTTGGGGTGGGAGGGCTTCCATGGAGGTTTTCCATTTGGGTGGGGTGGTGTCTAGGGGGTGGGGGTGTCCAGGGGGTGGGAGTTGTCCAAGGGGGTGTGGGCTGTCTGGTGGGGTGGGGGCTGTCTACTGGGGTGGGGGTTTCCATGCGGGTGGGGGTGTCCAAGGGGGTAGGGGTGGGAGGGTGTCCAGGGGGTGGCGGTTGTCTAGTGGGGTGGGGTGGTGTATAGGTGGTGGGGTTGTCTAGGGGGTGGGGTCTATTCAGTGGGGTTGGGGTGTCCAAGGGGTGGGGTGTCCATGGGGTGGTAGTGTCTCCAGGGTGTGGGGTGTCCAGGGGGTGGAAGGGTGTCTAGGGGGTGGGGGTTGTCCAGAGGGTGGGGGGCTGTCCAGTGGGTGGGGGTTGTCTAGGGGGTGGGGGTGTCCAGGGCAGTGTTCTGGTGTCCTGGTGGGTAGAGGGGATTTCCAGGGGATAGGGTGTGTCCAGAGGGTGGGGGTTTCCAGGGGGTGAGAGGGTGTCCAGTGGTTGGGGGTGTCTAGAGGGGTGGGGGCTATCCAGGTGGTGGGGGTGTCCTGGGGTGGGCTAATGTCCAGGGGGTGGGGTTTTCCAGTGGGGTGGGTGGTGTCCAAGGGGTGGGAGGGTGTCCAGGGGTGGGGGTTTTCCAGGGGGTGGTAGGGTGTCCAGGGGGTAGGGGTGTCCAGGGGTGGGGGTTGTCTAAGGGGGAAGGGGGCGTCTGGGTTGTGGGGGATGTCGACTGGGGTGGGTGGAGTCCAGGAGGTGGGCGTTTAAGGGGTGGGATGGTTTCCAAGGGTGTGGGGCTATCCAGGGGGTGAGGGATCTACAAGGGGGTTGGGGTTTCAAGGGGGAGGGTGGGTGTCCAAGGGGGTAGGGGTGGGAGGGTGTCCAGGGGTTGGGGATATCCAGTGGGGTGGGGTGGTGTCGAGGGGGTGGGGGGCTGTTTAGTATGGTGGGGGTTATCCAGGGTGTAGGGTTTTTTCAAAAGGGTGGGGGTGTCTAGGGGGAGGGAGGGTGTCTAGGGGTGGGGGCTATCCAGTGGGGTGGGGGCTTTCCATGGGGGTATAAGTTGTCCAAGGGGTTTTAGTTGTTTTAGTTGACATTGTAAGTTTCGAATGATATGTATGTGAATGTCAACTTTTTCTTTTGATATTCTTGTTTTAGTCTAGTTATTATGTTTTTATGGTATGGATTTTGGTTTGGTTTTGGGCTAGTTTTGGTCTATTTTCTGCTTCTTTCAGGTCTTCTTTGTAAGAGAATAGTAATGGTTGAAGAGTTTTTTTAAAAAAAATGGTTTTTATGTCCGTTATTTTATAACCGACGTAATAAATGTTTTGGAATGATTTCTTACATCGGTTATTTAATAACAGACATATTATATCTATTTTCACGTAGTTTATTGTTTAAATGATGTGAAAAAATGCTTCATAGACTAGTTTATCATGTCATTTATAAAAATAATTGATGTAAAACGCTTCTTTTTCACGTCGTTTATTAAAACATTGATGTGAAAAATGATTTGGAGGCATTGTTTATGAGGTCGGTTATATAATAACAGACATGATAAACTCTACACCACATCGGTTATTTAAGAACCAACATAATAAATCACGACTCTGAAGCGTTTTTCTTGTTGGTTATTTAGGAAACGATTTGAAAAATGCTTCGGATTTATGTTTTTTTACATCAGTTTTAAAATAACCAACGTAAAAAAACAATATTTATAACATCTCCTTTAATAACGTTAGCAAGAAACCGATGTAAAAAATAAAAATAATTGATGTAAAAAAATTCTACAATATTGATAAATTTTGGTTAAAAATCTGGTCCCCAAATTGATACTTAATGCACTTCATCAACTTCAAAAATAGAAATCCCAAGTTTCACTACAAGACATTTAATAAACATAAATAAGAACCATTATTAATTATAAAACCAAATAAAATTAATAAATATAAACAAAACATATTTTTCAACATAAGGTGTCAGAGGCCTTACATTGGTACTCTGAAGGAGTGGGTGGGTCCATTTAACTATCTCCATGAAATTTTTTAAGTATGGTAGGCTGAACTAGTTGATATGTAGTACGATGAGCATCATAGCCCCGGGGTTGAATATTTGGATCATCTAGGCTCCTCTATTGGTTTGGTTCCATATGTACATATCCATGGAGGAGGGGGGTATTTATATGAGTGCATGGAGAAACTTCAAGATTATTGATGAAATTAGTTGTGTGAAAATAATTTGAATCTAGTTTTTGTGTAAGAAAATGAAATGATAACACTAAAATAGATTCTGCATTCCACATTTCAGGCAGGCCATGTGTGCAATCTAAGTAAAAACTAACTCGTGTTGTCAATCTAAGTAGAATCCAAGACATGCATGTAATATAATTGGAACACTACGAAACCCATAAGATAAATATTTGAGGGGATAGATTTCCTAGATTACATGAATTACATAGATTCTAGATTTCATATATTATGTGCATGACGCATACTACAACAATTATGGGATTCAAAATACATCATGCATAGTGTTGTAACATGTAGGTACAATAATCAATACAAAAAATTCCTTAATATGAAAATACACTTTAATTGTTTCATATATTTAGGTAATAACATGCTTTGTTTCCCAATCCTTTGGTGTCCAAATCAAGTTAAAACCTAATGGAATACAAATATTCTTAATATTAACTCAAAACACCATCTACATTATTTTAATTAGGAATTATATATATATTTTCACCATATATATATTTTTATTGATTAATTATATATTTTCCATCTTCTTGGGTACTATTATTATCCCAACTATGAATATTACCATAATTTATCTCAAATAATATTCCCTAGATTGGCTAAATCGCCACTAAGAGTGGGGAGTGGGGTTGAATATGTTGTTTCTAAAAATATAATTACTTAAATTATGTTATTACTCTAATATGTTTGAGGGAATATATTCAAATGATGTTGATTTGATAAAAAATAATGAGTAAGAAAGAGAACACAAAAATTCAAGGGTTTTATAGGGGTAACTCAACCACGTAATCACATGGTTAATCCTTAGGTGTTATTGATTCTAGCTTTCAAAGATTATAGATTTAGTGATAACATTAAAAAAAATTTGAGGAATCAATATATTACATTAAACATTCAGTCTTAGCTGCTCCACACACTCAATAACCAATTAAAGATGAAGAAGCATCTTCCATCTCTTCAAGATACACAATATAAAGGCATCAATGGAATACTAAATGTCCTCATCAACATCATTAATAACTTTAATTCATTTCATACAAAGGAGGTGGAGTATTATTCCAATTAAAACAGAAGTAAAAATATCATCATTCATTGACTATTATTGTCATCTCTATACACATTGGAACTATTTTCAATTAAACCATAAGTTTTTACAATTTCAAGTCATTTATCATTCATAATATTTAGGAAAATTTGGAATTGAATTAAAAGTGATCTACCCCATTTAATGATACTATTGTTTCCATAAAAATGCTTCATTAGAGATAGAAATATGATCCTATATTAACAATAATGGTAGATAAGGGAATTATATGGAATTTTTCACTTAGAACATTCAGTATAAGGGTGCTAATGAACCTCACTCTAAGGAGGAGATTTAAAGTATAAAGACGAGAAATTGGACCAAAAAAACAATTAACTGTAATGTATGAACCCATACATTATAATTTCCTAGTCCTAATTCATAATAGTAGGCTGCTCTACAAATCCCTCATCATTTTTTAGTACATCGATGTTGTATAGAATGAAAGAACTCTATTATTTCCCTCCAATACTTACCAATGAGCACGGTCTAGGTTATAGGTTGATTATGTTAACCAAAAGATATGAATTCTAAGAGGATGTTGTTTATGATAAATTTAAAGTAATATGGGAGGGTGAGAAAGGAGTTCATCATCTACTTAAATATGTTGGAATTTGAGCTCTAGGAGAATATAGTCATTGGAGATAAAGACTTAGGGTATGTGGGCATGGTGATGGTGAAGTTATTGCCATAGTTGATGACCTACGATGCATGTGGTAGCACCAACATTGGAGTAGAGTTCTCCAATATCATATCCAATGCAAGGTTATCAATATAGATTAGGGAAATAATATAGGTAAGTGAATAGATGATTTTATTGGGTAACAAAAGAATCCCTAATTTTTTGGGGTGTTTTTCATTTTGTATTGTTTGATATTATGATAGAATATGATTTTATGTGTATTTTCATGGGGATGGTGGAGTTATATTTCTAGTTTGTGTGTTAGTATTTATATGTTTCCATACTAATTATCACAATAAAAAGGAAGGTGACACTGTTGTGTTTAGGAAAAAATAATAATTTTAGGTTAAGAAAATCAAATTTATCATTAATGGGGATTTGTTTTAATAGGGAACACTCTCCGTGGATAAAACATCGAAAATTTGTAATTATAAATGGAACTACAACACTCATAGAGTGTGTGTATTAATTAAAATCTTTTAAGTAATGTAAATGGTACATAATTAATGTAAATTATATGTAGTATTGTAACGTGCATGAGTATTCTAGTACACGTGGAGTGTATTCACAAGAACAGTACATGAGTGTTTTTCATGAAGAATAAACACTCCCTTTCTTCACACTCTTTCCAAGTGAGTTCTATTAAAAAAAATCATAAAAACATATAAGTTTCATGGATGAGTCACAACAATGACATAGATAAAACATCCAAAAAATTTACGGAGTAATGGCACTAGATAACTCTTAGTTGGTATAACTGTTTTATCTTACTGAAACATATCATTAGTGTTCTAGAGCACATAATCTTCCTTCTTTCATTCACTCTCCATAGATGAAACTAATTTCCTTTACTTAAACATAGTAGGAGTGTTATTTTGAACACTCTCACTATAGTTCCATTGCTTATTCCAGCATGATTGTTCAAGTGCACAGGATGTTTCATGAATAACACACATTTATATTTCTATTTTTATTCTTCAAACTATACATGGATGAAATATTATTCTATTATTAAAAAAAAGGAAACTATTTTAGTGCATACACACTACCTTATTTCATACACTCTCCCTTACTTCACACACTACCCCTTTTTTAAATTAAATTAAGTGGATTTATTCAGGAATTTAATTTTTTTTCTGAACATTAATAACATCACTTATTTGTTAGTATTATAATTAAAATTAATAAGTTATATAAGAATCACATGTGATGAAAAAGGTGAATAGTTTAGTGAAATATGATCATCGATGATAGAAAAATTATATAAAAGTAGGTATTTTTGTAAGGGTCTAGGTTCATGTTATCAAGCTATAAGTCGGATTGTGAAAAAATAGCTTTTACACAAACCTTATTCCCATAAACATAGAATTAAATGTCTGTATATAGAATTTAACATTTCTTAATGATTATTAGGTTCATGTATCATTACATAGTTTTTCTTATGAAGGATTTATAAATAAATAGAATAGAATGTAGATATTATATTAAAAAAATATTTGTATCCATAATTTACACAAAACCTCTCAAATTTAAGAAATTATTTTGTATGAGAATAATACATACATGTATGCTTGTTGGAATATTTTTCATATTAATTTTTTAAAAAAAATTATTTCTTTTTTTCTTTCCCTTAGTGGTTATTTCAAACTATAAATCTATTATAAAATCTTCTCTCCTAGAAAATTATTTTTAGGGGCGGAGAAAATCTCCAACAATTTTTTCATCTATTTCAATTTTAAATTTAAGATCAAATTATGATGTGTATTTTAATTTGTAATATTGAAGATATAAAATAGAAATGAAACTATATCATAATATTTGAACATAAATAAATAAAGAAATAAATTCACTTATAGATGATAAAATAATTTCTTTATTTCTATGTTCCTAAAAACCTCATACCTCTACTAACCACCTATTATAATGGGGTTTTCTCCTTCAAATTGATAGTTAACGAATAATCCATATGAAATTCAACCATTTTTCTTAGAAATAAAATTCTTATAATTAACCTGTATATTCACTATGAATATTTAGGTGGCCAATTATAAATAAATTCCTTATAACCCTTTTATGGGTCTGTATCCATCCACCATCACGGTGTCCATATTAGTTTTTGTATTTGAATGAAATATATAAAAATAACTCTATCAAAATAATGGAACTAAAATTATATTTAGAAATATTTGACCATAAAAAATCATTGTATACATTTTCATGGTGATTCGTAACTTTACTATTCTCTTTCCAATGATATACAATTCACTTTAAAAACAAGATCCTTGAAAAAATAACATTTCCCATTATAAATTATCTAGCATGGAAATAATAAGGTCCAATATTATCATGATCCTAAACATTTTTAATTTTTTAAAGGAAAAATTTAATACTTACACTTTGTAGTCTAGTTACATATTTCTAAATAAATTGAGATTTTGAGTATAAAAAATAAAGAGTTCATAGCCTAAAAATTCGAAAATAAATACATATAAATAATAATAATAATCCAAGTAAAAAAATTTCTTCATTGAAATTTTTATTTCTAGTAGAGAATAAATAAACGAGAAATATACATTTAAATGATTCATTATAATTGATAGTTATAGATTTAAATAAGTTGTAAAAATAATGTTTTTTATAGATAAAACTTCCAATATTTTAACTTAATATTGTACTATACATTCTACCAATTTCTAATTGTTATCCAATATATGCATGACTCTATACAAACAATATATATTGTGTATATGGAATAAGTAATGAATATGGTGGAATAGTGTATTGTAGTAGTCCATCTATCAAATTATTTATCCATCTAGCTATATTTTTAACTCCATTTGGAAAGTATAAATGAAACAGGTCATCAATAATAAACTAAAATATAAGGAAATACTGATTTAAAATTAGGATGTGAATACAAATAAAAATTATAAAGGCATAAAATGGGTAATTTCGTACAACAAATGGGAAGTAGAATAATAAACAATGGGATTTTTGAATTCCTAATTTTTCTTGACTAACAACAGAATTCATTATTGATATATATATCATATGATTCGAATAAAATCTTACCAATATGAAATTAGTAGTTACTATGAGATTTAATGAAAAAAATAGGAATAGTTTAGAATATAATTTATTGTTGATCACTGAAACAATTGAAATAAAATATTCACTTATTTTCCAACACACAACAAGGAACACCACATATAAGGGAAAGTATAGGGTAAATTAATGGAGTTTATTCTATGATGATCATAAGGAAGCTCTTCCCTTGAACAACAACTACATTAGTTTCATCACCAAAATTGGTTTCAATAAAATGTAATTATATACATATTGTGAATATTGTCTCACATATATAATTAAATGTATATATATGTGTGCGGTAAAAAAAAGTTTTTTCACTTCATATAAGATAAGTGTAGTGAACATGTTTGGATTATTAAAAAAATTTATTGATTTGTTTTTTTTCAACGGAATCATCTCTACCTAATATATTAAAATCATTTTTCTCTATGAACATGTGTTTCAGGTGTATATAACATGAAAGATGATATTGATTTCTTAATTACTTCTAAATATCTCTCCCATGTTTCTGCATTGGGTTTGGTAATATATAATATTCTCTCCTGGAATTGAATAAAAAACAATTCATACAAGTAGGAAGGACATACCTAGATAATTGGAGTACCTATGGGAAATTTTCAAATAGAAACCTAAAATCCCAAAAAAAAACTCACTTCATCAGAATTCAACTAAAACCCAAATTGAATTGAAAACACTAGCTACTCATGATATAAATTTATTTAAACTTAAATAAGATAAATAAATACTCGATAAGAGGCTCAAACATTAACCCATTTAATGATAAATTTGTTTATGTCCATACTCCTCTTAACACATCTTCAATATAGTCAAAAAAAGAAAAAAATCAACAGAATGTCAGTATAAAGATGGATATAGGTGATGGTAGAGAATATAACATTTAGGAATAGTTGGGGGTGATGGAGATGAATCAGGAATGTGAGTGTAGCAAAGATCTCCAATGTAGAGGTGATCGATAAGGAAGATGCCAAAAGAGTGGAGGCATGGGGAGAAATTTACAAGATGTTCTGGGGAATCAATTTTATTTTTATATTTTTTCTTCAATTAATTGATTATTAAATATAAGGTAAAATTTAATTTTTTTCTTTTTTTAGTATTCAAATTTAATTATATCTAATATATTATTTAAATTCCATTCCAAAAAATAATATATCATGAATGAAATTTCTAATCTATTCTAAATATTTAACAAGTTATTTTTTTTAATATCATCATATTTTTTATGGTCAATTAAACATTTTTTCTTATACCCAAATTTAGTTTTCTAAATAATAACATAATTTTTTTAGTAAATGGTAGAACAATAATGAAAAAGATATTGTTAAATTATTTTTTATAGTAAATAAATTAGACTAAAAAGTTTATATGTTTCAAAAAATGATAATAAAAATTTATAATAATAGATTCATTAAGTGGTAAGAAATAATTTTTTGTGTTAAATATTAATAACAATAGATAAATCTATAGACAAGAACAAATTTTTTTCCCTAAATTTAATACTAATAGTAGTTAATTTTTGTAGGAATTGCTCATTTATACCAATAGTCATATTAGTTGTCACTAAATTTGTATCAATACAAATAACATTTTGAAGTTATGGAAGCACGGTTTTCTGATTGGATAAGGCATTGTATGTAATAAAATAAGCTCATAGATATTAGTAATAAAAACATGATGTCTTCCTATAGAAAATGGGTTTTTTTGAACGTGAAATTTGACATCATTGTGTATGTAAAAGAGTTCTCCAGAAGTACATTATTTTCCATAGTTTATGTTCATGATATAATTTTTTATAGTAACCAAGACTACCTTTGTGAGGAGTTTTTTAATCAAATTAATGAGAAGTTTAAGATTTTCATACTGAGATAACTGAATTATTTTATGGGATTATATATTATGTAGAAATTATATTTCATATTCTTGTTGAAATAAAAATATTTTAGGGAGTTTTTGAAAAGTTTCATCATGGAAGAATCAACATAAGTTATAGAATTAATATAGGTTATAACCAAACATTATAAATATGATATTGGAGGCCTGGATAATCAAAAAAGGAATCTATAAAACTTATTAGAAAGTTTTTTATACATGGAATATTCAATACCAAACATTGACATTAAAAATAATTATTGTTCTAGATTTTAGAGTAACCCAGGAAGGTCAAACATTCTTACATTAAATAGGGTTTTGAGATATGTGAAAGTAATAGTGAATTATTATATGTTATAAATATGCTGTATTTATTTGGATTTTCATAGATTTACTGATATAGATTGGGTAGGTGATTGTATAAATAAAACATCCACTTTAGGTGGAATTTCTTAGCTATTGATGTTTTTCTATATTGGTATAATAATAAGTGTAACTTAGTGACACTTACCATAGTTGAGGTGGAGTATGTGGTCGCCACCCATTCATGTACCAAATATATTTTTATGGTTGTGAAATTAGTATGTTTTAGAGTTGAAAATGAGAGTCCCTAAAAAATTTATTATAGTCAAAGTAAAATAAATATAATAGGGAACTTTTTAAATCATTCTAGATCCATACACATAGACATTGGGTATCATTTCATAAATGAAAGAGTGTCCAGTTTAGATATCAAGATGGAGTATATTTCTACCCATAATCAAATTACATATATCTTTAAAAAGGATATAAAAAGGGAATATTTTTAATATATAAGGCTAAAAATTCATGTTCAGACCCCTATTGTTAAATGAAATATTCATAAAACACCCCTCTCCCACTAGGGTTTGGAGCATGTTGATATGTGGGGACAGTGAAAAAACTCTTGACCAAAAGGGGTGATAATTTTTGTTAAGAGGAAAGTTTTCACTACATATTCATATGAATCTGTTACTATTAATATATTGGAGGGAAATATTTATGTGATAAAGGTATGTTTGAATTGAGGGGGATTTCATTTAATCTACTTACACACACTTTATTCACACTGAGGGCTAGAATTATCTCAAAAACATAACATTATATGGTTATGTGGTGAAAAACACTTCTCATAAGATATTGGATATGATTTTATTATTATTTTATAAATTTATTAAATTTTAAATAGATATGAGTTTATTTTTAATATTTTAAAAGATATTATAAAAAATATTAAAGGGAGATATTGATGTTCCCTAGAAGTTTTTTATGTTTGTCATTTGTTTTCAATCCTTGTTAAGAATCATTTGAGGTTGTTGATGTGTTTTTTGGACCTATTAATAATGTTTTTGAGAGGTTTTGAACTATGATTATTTTATATGGTTTTTTGAGTTTTTTAGGGGAATATTGAATCATAGTGTTGGATGTAGAATGTTTGGCTAAGTAAATTCTTCTAAAGGGCCATCACATAGGATAATTGAGCTTTAGGAATATAATTTTCTTACACATAAGATATTTTGAAAATTAGAAAATTTAATGTGGCTATGTGAGACCACATATGTAAATCGTATTATAGGGGTTGTGCATAAGTATATTGAGTAATAAGGTACATCACATAAGATATTTGAGTTGGATGAGAAACATAATGGAATGTTAGATGGTGTAAGAAAATTACCTCTATGAATTGGACTATGATATTTACCTTTATGTGATACCATGTAATTAAATTTTCTAATCGATTCCATGCATTGGTGAATTAAGGTACACAGGTCATCACATATGACATTTGAGTTTAGATAAGAAATTTTAAAGTCAATTCAGATTGTGTAAGAGAATTAACTTTGTGAATTAATTCATAATATTTACCTTTGTAAATTATCATGTCTTTCAAAAAAAATATTTCTAATGAAATTTAAACATGATAATGCTAAAGGTATTCTTCAAGAATTAAAATATAAATAAATAATTATGATTAAAGTAGATTAATATAGTAGGATATTTTTATCGTGAATAAAAAATAAAATATCAAGAAAAACCTCCTGAGAGAAACAATAATGCTTCATCATTTTCATTAATAATGAAAGTGTATTATTTTAATATTTTTATACTATTCTTCATGGGAAAAATAGGTTTTATGGAGTGTAGTGATTCAATATAGATTGGTTATGAAATTATGTGTTTTATTAAGATAAATATTTTATATTGGTTGCACCGTAAGAAATTACCTCATTCTGAAAGTAGTTTAGATGATTTTTTGTGAAAGTATAAGTGTTGAGAACTGATATGAATTTCAAAGAAAAATTATTTAAATTATTAATATAATAAAGTAACTTTGGTAACTAAAATGGATACTTTATCCATTATGGAGATATTTTTTAAAAACATTTATAGTAATGTGGGGTTTCCCAATGTGGTTATTTGAATAATCACTATTTTGGGTGACATGACAAAGAGGTTAAAGAATTTTTCCAATTGTGGTTATGGATAATGATAGATCCAATTTAATTTTCTTAAATGACATGATTTTGGTAAAATAAAAGAATATAAGATTTTTGAAGATAGGAAGTTAAAATATAAGATATTTTAAAAAAATATAAGTGATATGATTCTAGGAAAGATAGAGTTGAACATAGTTTAGTAAAAAAATAAGAGTTTATTCCCCAAGCTCAGAACCTATTATCTACATTAGTTTGAGGTTGAACATTCATAGAGTTTATCTAAGTTTGATGTTGAGAATATTTCTACATCAGGATTTTTTTAAGTGAGTAGCTATTATTTAATATCTAGGAATCTCATTGAGGAGGATCTATATCTGTTGTTACTAAAGAAACCAAACTCTCAAAAAAATATTTCTCATTCTAGTTACATTTTATTTATGAATTCATTATAAAATTACACATTTTTGTGTGAATATGTATATTAATATCCTAAATTTATTCCAATTTTTTAATCATGTAGTCATATGTTCTTATAGTGAAGAATTTGTGATTTGTGAGATTAGTCATTCTGGGTAAGGAGTGGATTTACTAGGAAAGTTTTGAACCTTGTAAAAATAATTGTGTTCAATTTTAGATTATTTATTTTTTACAATAGTGAAGCTAAAAATTTAAATTTAATTAAATAAAAATTGAATAACTTATACATTTTGTTTAAAAGTAGAAATAATTTGTGAAAAACTATCCTCCATAAATTAATAATCCCTTCTAAGTATAGGAATTTGATCATAGGAACTTCAGTTTCATTAGTGTCATATTGTCCAAATTGGATACATAACACTACTCCTCCTTTCATAGATACATGAGTTACCATGTGTCATCTCAATTTCAAATGTTTCACATTTCCCTTTCCAAAGGGACTCATATCAATATACCATAGGCTAATTCCATTAATCATTTTCAAATCATTCCTTTAATATCCCTTTAATTCTCAAATCAAGGGAAAATTTTTAAAGAATTTTTATCACGTATTGTCATCCTTAAAAAATACTATACATAACTTAAATAAAATTAAAACACCCTTTATAAAACTATAAATCATAATTGTCTTGTAATAAAAGAGTTCCACATGAAACCACCCACCATTAACTAGTCCAAATCCATAGAAATAAATGTAAACCACTCAACTATGATGGAAATTCACTTAGGATAAAATTATGGATCTATATAGGTAAAAAACCAATTAACAAAAAAACCCACACCATAAAAAATTAGCACAAATTATATTTCACCCTAACCTTAGGGGAGTGGGAAGTCTAGGAAGAAATAAATAAAAATTCAATAGAAAGGAATGGGAGGAATTTAATTTATTTTTTTAGAATAAAATATGTGAAATCCACCCAAAAATTACACCAAGTGTGAAGGGGGATGGTTCCTCATTTGAAGGGGGAGTTGATGACTGAGAGTGGGAGAAAAATGTGCATTGGGGATTTAATTTGAAAGGGGTACATTATTAATTTTTTATCTTTTATTTTTTTTTACAAAAACATCATAGGGGTACACCATAGAATATCCCATAGGGATACAACATGGTGTCCCTCCTATAGACACCTCTATATCTAATTCCCTTGGTTGTGTTGTGGTTCACCTCTTGGAGGAAGAGGGCTTGGGGCCCTAGCTCCCAGTCCTACACAGCACGGCCTACTTGGATACACCTTGGTGTACCTATAATAATTTCTCCAAAATTTATCCCCTGAGATACTATGTATCATCTCCCACACCTGATGAGTTAACGATATATAGGTGTTATTCTGCATAAGGGCATCTAATGTACCTTTATCCAGTGCGGTAGGTGGTGCACCATGGAATGGTTATAGATTCAATATTATGGCGTCTTGTTCTTCATAAAGGTAGATAGTTTGAACATTATACAGCATAGTAAAGGGTTAGCTATATCATAACTCCCTCTTCTATCATGATAATCCTTTGGTGGTGGGGTTCCCTACGGTGTGTCCATAGTGTTCACAATGTATCTTACTGAAATCTCAAAAATTGTAGACTCTAAAAACTATAGATTCCAAAGATTTCAAAATGTTCTAAAAATTAAAAGAATAGATGAAATAAATGATAGAGAACTTATAATAGAATAAATAAATAAAAGGTTATGTTCCTGAAAATAACATTGTGGATGTCACAACACATGAAACAACATGTTCTAGAAATGATGAAAATGAAGTATTTTTTATCAAGAATATAAATTAAATTTTAGTTAAAATTAAATTTCAATTGATATGCTCGATATAGAAGCATATTTGTAAAATTTTGGCCCCACTAATAGCACACACGTCCGGCCGTAATATGTTCATTATGTGTTGGCCCTCGAGGTACCCCTAGTTACCCCAAAAATACACAGTTCCCTTCCTATGGCCCATCCATGTGCTCGAATGGGTCATCAAACTAATGAATCCCCCCATATGGAAACACATGTTTTTTCTAGTAATTTTTTTCCCAATCGCACACACCTTAGGAAATAGGTTAGACATCCTAATCACTACTCTAGGAAAATAATATCCAACTATGGAGTTCTAATCAGGTAGAATCAAGAAAATAAAGGTGAACCTAGTTTACATGAGTCATATCATTTAGTCATTTAACCCTTTATTATTCTAGGGTGTTATATTCACACCCCCCCCCCTCCTTTGGAGCAAAAAAGTTTCATTATAGACCCTAAATCTTAACCCAGACAGTTCTTCCTCACTTAAGGATGGGTTCCTCCTATGATACCAATGTAATAATTAGGCCCTACTAATTACATAAACACCCCACCTTAACATGTTCATCGATTCTTGGCCCTTCAAGTACAACCAGTTTCCCCACCAACATGTGGTCCCCTCCCTAGGGCCCAACCATGTTCCCAAATGGGTCATCAAACTAATAACTCTCCTCATAGGCAAACACATTTTCTTTCCTATGTGCTTTTTCAAAATCGGGTCTTGGCCCACCAAGTACTAGCAGTTTCTCCACAGACATGTTCTCCCCTACCTAGGTCCCACCCATGGGTAGGAATGGGTCATCAAACTAATAACTACCCCCATATTCCAAAACATATTCTTTCCAATGTTATTTTTTCTCACTCACACATACCCTGGAAAATAGGTCACCCATCCTGGTCACTACTCTAGGATAATAATTCTTAATTGTATAGTTATAATTTTGTATTCTCCAAGAATGGTTCAATTTATTAACATGATTTAAGCATTTATCCATTTAACCATTTATCATTATAGGATGTTGCATTCACCCCCTCCACCTTCTTTAGAGAAAAAAATCCTCATTTTTTACTCTACATCTCAACCCAAATATTTCTAATTGGCTTAAGGCTGGGTTCCTTCACTGATACTAATGTAAAAAATGGGCCCTGCTGATAGCATAGACACCTCACATTTACAATCTTTTTGGGTCATATCCCTCTAGATACTACCATTTTCCCTATAAGCACATGGTCCCCTCCCTGGGGCCTACACACAAGCATGAACGAGTCATCAAACTAATGATTTTTCCCATATTCCAACACATGTTCCTTCCAGTTTCCTTTGTACACACTTACACACCCTAGGAAGCTTCCGAAATAGTCACTAAACCTGATCACTACACCACAGAAAGAATTTTTAAATATATTTTTCAAATTAGATATTCTCCTAAAAATAAAAGTTCACCATGTTGGTATAATTCATATCATGTACTCATGAAACCCTATATCATTCTAGGGTGTTACCATATTCATCCATTACAAGTGATGAATAGCAATCTAGTTCTTCTCATCTTAGGTTGAGAATAAAATTAGAGGTCTAAAACATTATTGGAGATTAAATAAAATAAGTTAAAACCAGGTGATCTTTAAGGACATATCACATACCTCAGGGTTTTCATAGGTTGTTCCAATAAATGATGAAGAATATTTGGAGCATCAAGAGTGAGTTGATTCCCTGAATGAAATGTAGTGACCCGGCCACAAATAGCTCAAATTCAGTGTCTGGCATCAATTACATTGGCATGATTAAAAGGAATAAAATCCCAAAGGACTAATTAGTTTAGTAATCTTAGTAAACTAGATATATAAATGAGTCTTTTATTAAAAAATAATACACTAATTATAAAATATATTTTTCCCTTTCTAACTAAATAACATTGAGGGTAACTTTATTTCATCTAGTATATCTCTACATATCTTTCATAGTACTCTTCTTGAATTCTTGGGGAAGGGAAACATAATAAGGGTGAGATCAAATTCTTATTAAGGGTAAAGTATAGCCAAAGAAATAATTGTTCAATGAGAATTAAAATCATGAAAAGGTAAATAACTGAACACACATACCATGTAATCAATAAACTAAGAAGTAAATTCATAAACTATATGGAAAGTTAATAACTAAAATCACATACCATTAAAATAACTAGAAAAGGAAAAAATCAATATTGAAAGGTATGAAACTAAAACATATTCCATTTAACAAATTAATTGAAAATTTAATTTGTCCATATATATGTTAACGTAAAATATCATAGATGAATAATAACTAAAACTAAATGAGGGAAAGCTTAGTTATTAGAAAACATGTTTCCTAGGTACATGGTATATTTACCATAAAGACCATCCACAGTACGGTTTACGAAATATCGAGTAAAAAACTATCTAAGGTGTCAATCCAAATGACTCATCCCATGATACTACTGATTCATCAAGTGGCTATCTATAATTGGGACTCAACCATGTCATATCAGTTCAAAACATTCCTTATATTGAATAATCGAAATAAATAATATGACTTTTCAAATAACCACATTGAATAAACAATAATGAATTATTTTTTATGGTATATAACCACATGGTGCATTAATTTTCTAGTTTTGGTTGTTGGAGGTGTTCTGAGAAGGTTCCGGGAGTTTTCATGGGAGTTAGGGAGTCCAGTAAGGCTACTTCCATATTACACGTTGTGTAAGTAGGTTACATGTCATGTAATCCTTCACTATTGTAGGGTTTTAGACTTTTTACTAGCCAATCAGGTTATCAAAACCTATAGCTGCAATGATACACCCTCAACCCGAGGTACCCTAGTGACCACTCTCCAACATCTTTAGGATTCCTTCATCAAGGATAGATTCCTGTCTTCCATCATTCAATCTGTAGCAATATGGCTTCAATCTAAGGTGTGTTCTTCCCCCATTTATAAAATTTCTTCTGGTATGGTCCCTCTTTTTCCCATATTGTTCTTATCATGTAATGGATAATGTTCTCCTCTAGTTCTATTGTGGTTCCTATAGGTTTTTTTCAATGTGGTGGTGTCGCGGAATCTTCATGTGGATGTTGATCTTGCAGGAGAGGTTATTAGGGGTCTGTCACATGATTTTTTCTCATATGTTGAACGTTGACACCCTTTTGAGATAGGATTTAATTCTTTTCTATTAAATAGTGCATCGGGTGGGATAGATTTACTTTTTATCACCAATAAATCATGGTTGTGTCAGGCTAATCAAAGATAAGAATTAGTTAAATGATATTGAAAGGGGTAGGGGGATCCGTTTTCATGCCTTTTCAGTTTTGATATTAGAAATGTGATATTTTGAATTATACGAGCTTGATTCTCCACTAAAAATTGTGTCTGTTGGGGGGACCTTTTTTGTGAACTAAATGGGTTTTATGTTTTTTGGTTCATATTGAACACTTATATATGAATATTTGGTTAATCAGATAAATTCTTCTAATGAATGGATTACCTAGGA
Source organism: Viscum album (assembly GCA_963277665.1). NCBI lineage: Eukaryota > Viridiplantae > Streptophyta > Magnoliopsida > Santalales > Viscaceae > Viscum > Viscum album. The sequence continues at coordinate 927,686,500 of OY728146.1, read as the reverse complement.
CTGTGTTTGTGTGACAACACCCATAAATAATGAAGTAGAATTAAATAAGTATCTCCCTTACTAAATCTAAAAATGTTTTATGTTATGTTATGTAGGGAGATTTGTGGAATGGTTGTGGGTACGTGTGTGAGAAAAATGAAATGTGAAGTTGTTATGTCATGATGTGTGGGTTTTCACTCTTTTATGTTGTGGTATGTCTGTGATCACGGTTGTGTGTTGTGGGATGGCTGGGGTGGTGTTATGAATGAACTCAAATATGATACATCAACTTGACTATGTAATTAAATCTCAGGTTTAGAAATTTATTGATTTTGGAATGGATGATAGTTTTTATATAGTAGGGTTGAGAGGTGGTTGGGTGGTAATGTGTTACCAGATGTGTTTGTGAGTGGGGGGTTCGTTCCTTTGAATTATGATATACCATGAACGGGTATTAAACATGGAGATCATGGAATTATGTGTCCTTAATATGGAGTTGCCTTATTTTTTTTATCAGACTCTTCACCTTTGGAAATGACTATTTTGGTCTTTCTGTGGTGTGTTGTGTTTAGAGGCTTCCCATGTAGTGATTGAATGAATAAATAAATAATTAATAAAATGTTGAATGGATTGAGTTTGTTTGAATAATAGAATGGAAATGGTTAATTGATGAATAAATGACAGGTTGTGTGATTAATTATGAAAAATAAAATAAATAGGGTGGTTAATTGAAATTGGTTAGAAATATAGAAGAGGTTGTTTTTTGTTGTATGGTGTTATGCATTTACAGGTAGAAGTGAATTTGTAAGTATTTTGAGCCGGTTGTTTATTGGGAAAGATTTTTTTGCTATCATAGATGTATATACTATTATTTTCTTTATTATTTCTATATGAACCCCCACCCCAGTTGAGAACTGTGTGTTGAACACCCCAATCATCATGGGGGAGGGTGTCTTTCCCAAATATCCTAGTGGGAGAATGGATGGTTGGCCACTTTCACTTCTCTCCTTCCTCTTTAATTTTGTGATTGCCCAATATTCTTCAACCCAGTTTTGTTTTGTGAGGCCCAGGTGTGTTCAGGTGAGTAGTTCTTTCCCATGTGTCTTTTCGATGAGACGAGTTGTGATTTCCCAGGTGTCTTCAGGATGAGATTATTTGTGCTTTCATAGGTGTCTTTGGTATGAGATGAGTATTGATTTCCCATGTGTCTTTCGGATGAGATGAGTATTGATTTACCAAGTGTCTTCGGGATGGTATGTGAGGTGTATCTATCCCAGGTGTCTGTGGGTGGTATGTGATGTGGTATGTGGACCCGGTGTTTGCGGGTGGGATGTGATGTGGTATGTGGCCCAGGTGTCTGCGAGTAGGTTGTTATTTGGTATTTGACCCAGGTGTATGCTGATAGTATGTGATGTGGTTTGGGGGGCCTTGGTGTGTATGGGAAGGTTTTGATATGGTACTTTCTGAATAGGTGGGAGCGTGATGACATTTTTCATTTGTAAAGAGTGATTGATCAGTAGGAAGTGGTGTGGGGTACCATATCATCGATGCGCATTATATTACATTACATAATTTTAATTATTTTTTTGGAATTCCTTGGTGAGTTTGGGATGGTTATTATACTTGTTAGGTGTTGTTTGGTTCAGTTGTTTTCTCGTGGGGGCATTTGTATGCTCCTTTCATATGTGCATGAAAGACCTTGGTTTTCCAATTGATTATACTTGTACGCTCACCCTATGTATATAAAACTTATTTTAGGTTTCCAGGAGGATTATATAGATTGTGTTTGTAATTTATATCTCAGACTTTGGGATATTTTTTGAGTCACTAATTTTGAAATTTTTGGGGTACTACACTTTGAAGACTTTTGTTTTGTATTAGTTCTATTTTACACATGCATGTGGGTTAGATTTTGATTTTATTTTATATTATGTCTTGGATTTGTTTTTTGTAAGATCTATCATATCTCCCTATCTTGTTTCAAAGAAAAGGTTAATGCCTCCCATTTTGTGTGATATGTATACCCTTGGTTCTAATCTCCAACCTAGGGCCTATTGAAGGAGAGGCTTTATAGAGACCCGTATCCTGATGTACATGGACATTACATTACTTTTGCGGAATACTTAATACATAACAAAAATACACACACAAGGATCGTAATAGTTTAGTGTCTTTGGAAACTCGGAACGTAATCTTCTAATCCTGGTGAAAGATCTTCAAAATATCCCACAAAGATCTTCTTATTTTTTTACCTAAAACCTTTCTTTATATCCTGGGGAAAATAAAACATAAAAGGGTGAGCTCAAATGCTCAGTAAGGGTAAACAAAAGAAATATCAATCACATAATTTTCATAAGAACATAACATTTTTGGAAATCTTAACCTGCAAAAGAGAGCATAATTTCATAACATGGGATAAATCATAGTAGTGAAAATGAAACCATAACTTAAAACATTACTCATTGTGGCATACACACATAATCATAGAGAATCATTTCTTGTTAGTCAAGACTCATTGCGAAGACTATCTTAGTGGACAAAGTCCCTTTCTGAATCGAGTAATCCTCATTTCAGTCCTGTTTCACTGAACCGGTATAACCTACCATTCCAGCCATGTCTATCTCATGAGATATAAAATCTTTACCCAATGCATTGGAGGGAGATATAGGTCCCACCCATCTCATAATGAATCCTTTCTTATGTGTGCCACATAATCATAAACCATACATCATAGCGTAACCCATGTAATAAAAATGGGATTCTTAAACAACATGACATCCTAAAACCATTCATATAAGATAAAGGAATTCATAAACATAATTCCATCACAACATAGTCAAATCAATGTAAAAATATGGATAGAAACAGAACCCTTTATTACCTTAGATGGAAAATAATTTTGATAAAACACTTGAAATGAATTCTTGAGGAAAATATCCTTTCTTCTTCAAAATCAATTTCTTTTCACAAAACATCATGCAATTTTAAAAGAAAGTGATTTAATTGAAAATAGTCATCAAATCTTTTAGAGGAAGCTTCATGAAAATAAGGCTTTATAAAACAGTATAAATCCGTTCGTGCCGTATAAGTTAAAAAAAACATTCTTTGTACTTTTGTTGAAAAAGTCAAAATGTACCTCGTACGAAAAACGACAAAATATTCCTTTCATATCTTTTACTAAAAACTCACCAAAGGGTAAAATTGGATTTAAAAAATTGTAGGTGGATGGAAATAACATTACATATTGAGGAAACATAGATGTGGATGATAAAATACACCCCAGTAAATACCAACGTATAAACAATCTCGGATAAAAATGAGATTGTGATATTTCCCTTACCTTAGGTCTGACTTGCTTTGTAAGTGTCCGAACCTCCTGTATAATGATTTAAATCATGTTATTGACTTATTACAGAATCATATTCATTGTTATTATATCATATATGGTCCACTTATGACTTTATATTACCCGTTCTTTTGTAAATTCCATGTTAAAGAAGCGTTTTGGGTAAAATCGTTTCATTTATCGTAGGTGTTTTGACTTGTTGTTCTTGACATCATTATTACTTATATCATGATTTACTTACTTCCAGAATATAAAATATGATTTATATATCATATATATTCAGTATATATATATATAATATGTAGATAAATAAAATGAAAAACACCGTTCATGGAGACGGTAGTTCGTACGTACGCATGAACGCTGTTTTCCTTTCCTTATTGTCTTGAAATGGAAGTAAGTAGATTACATACATATGTATATATATACATAAATCCAGTAGCTTTATAATTTCATATATTTCATTATTATTTCTTATATATACATTATAATCATTCTTAAATGGTTAACATGGAGAATGAATCTCATCGCGTCGTGGAGACGGTAGTCCGTACGTACGCACGAGCGATGATATCATTTCTATAAATATTGAATTGAATTGGAGTGGATTATACAATATATCAGAATCAATATGATGTTGTAATAACTATGTATAGTTATTCTTTACACCATTATACCCATCCATGTAAGGTGGTGGTGGAAAATAGATTACACCACGGCGTGGAGACGGTATTCCGTACGTACGCACGCGCGGTGATTTCTTTTTCCGTAGGATGGATAGATGGTGAAATAGGGTTGTTTCATACTTATAATAACATATCAGTATATGAGTGATACTGATGTTATTACTTCATAATGAAACAACCTAAGAAGAAGAAGTGGAAGAAGAAATAAAGATGAAAGAATTGGTAACGGTAATTACCTCTTCTTTGAAGTGCCTCTTTGAGACCTCCTCTTAGGGCACTAAAATTGGTCTTTGAGGAAGACCAGAACCTCTAGGATGTTGCTAGGGAAGTGGAGAGGAGAAATTGGCAGGGGTTGGCCGAGCTTGAGTGCTCAAATTGGTGTGAGGAGGAGGGGGAGGAGGTGTCCTTTTATAGGGGAGGAGAGGGGTATCTTAGGAATACCTCAAAATATTATTTTATATTAAAGTCAAAATCGGTTTATAATGGTTCCAAAGGGTATTATTTCGAAGCTAAAGTGGGGATGGGTCGAAATCCTATCAACCAATAGAATTTAGACAAGTTTAGGATATTATTTTAACCTTATCAATTAGATTTAACTCTAAGTTAAATAATTTAACATTTACCGTGTCTTTTTGTTTTCTTTCACTATATGGTTAATACACTTACTATAACATGCCAAACGAACCCCAAATTGTTTATTATTAATATATATATCCTTATCTAAGTCATTTGGCCGAACCTTAGATTTTTAGGAATAAAATAACAATTAATAATATAATATTTGATTTAAAAACTATTTTGTGTCAATTTTGACACTATTTGATATATGATTTTTGTGAAAGTCATAACAGAGTTAAATGTTCGAACCAAGTTGATTAAATCAACATTAATATATCATGGTAACCTAGAAAATTAGTGGAATTCATAAAAAGTCTTAAATTACATTTATTTTTGTATTTATATTATCAATTATGTCAATATTTCATTAATAAGATAATTACTGCATCATTTTTGTGTCATAAATAAATTATATTATTTGATGTCTAAAAATTACAAATAAAATACCATCATGTAGGAAATCTTTTTAGATTTCTAATGAATATTTACAATCGTATTTATCTTATTTATAACCCCATATTAAAAATTATTTACTTATTAAACTTTGATTTTTTCTATTTTAACCCTTCTTTAAATAAATTAATAGTAAATGTCCTAATCTAATCCAAGTGGGCCTAAATGGTCATATTTTATTCCTAAGTTTGTTTTTGGTCGAATTACACTTGTCCAATAGAATTAGGACATGTGTTAGGGTAATATTAATATCATATTTACCCTTAGTTACCTTATTTACTATTAACCGTGGTAAAAAAAGTAAAAAGTTACTATTCACCAAAAAATTATTTTCATCTCATTGAACCACATTTTAGTCCTTGATATTAACCATGTCTCTCGGATTTTCGAAATTCCATTCACAGAAGCGGTAAAATTAAGTTTTATGCAAAATTCAGTTTTTAACCTACCACTTAGTAGTTTCACTATTCATCAAAAATTGATGTTTTTCAGAACAATGCCAAAATTTCATCCCAAGCTATATTTCATATTCCGAATTCAAAAATGAAGTCTATTTTACCAAATTCATAACATAAAAGTTGCATTAATTAATTTTATAATTAAATCCCGCTGTTAAAACAAATAGCGTGTTTTTAAGAAACAATATCTATCAAAAGATTGACACTTGTTTATGTCTAGTTTAATTGTGAAATTACATCCAATGACCTACATTGTATTAAATTGTAAAAATATATTCTAAATATACTTTAAAACCACTCAAATTAATGATTTATCACTATTAATTATTTCGATTAAAAAAGTTGTTTTTAATTATAATTTAGTAATTTTCACTATTCATCAGAATATGAAAGTTATCCGAAAAGTACCAAAATTTCACCTTAGGCTAAATTCGATACTCCGAATCCAAAAATAAAGTTCATTTTGAAAAATAAGATTTACTGGATTTCAAAAAGTGGTTATTACTATTCATAACGGCTAGTTTTAATAATATTTTTATAGCATATCGTTGTTTAGTGAAACTCGGTATTGCGTACTACACACGCTATCGAGGAAGGTCGCGATTGCGTGTAATGCAAGTCAAGTCAAGGATGTGTGTTGTGCAAGCTCCTTTTGGTGTAGCGTACAACACAAGACATTAATAAAATTAAAAAGAATATATTTTTTTATAAAATCTTGGGCTGTTACATTCTACCCCCCTTAAAATGAATTTCGCCCTCGAAATTCGTCGGAGTTATAAATGGTTTACTATTCGAAAGTTTCCTTAATAGAAACCCACATCGTAAAAGGGAATACCAAAACTTGGCTTTAAAAACTAAAGTATGAAATGTAACGATTACCCAAATAAACTAATCACTGGGTTTCCACATAGGTGAAAATATGGATATGGAAGAGAAATCTAACCATCATGTTCTGATGGAGAGTGGTAGAGAACATGGCTATGGAAAAGCCAATAATCACAAATCCCTAAATTTGTGATGATCTAAGGTACCATCTGATTCATCAGGTATAAGATCACTAGGACAACATTTTTGGTTTTCAAGATCATTTCCCTAAAGTTAAAGAATTTGAATTAGAATACTTACTTTATTTTGGTACAATCTCACTATTGTTCGTGCCTTTAACAATTTCCACTTCATCTCTTAAATAAATGAAGTTGAATTTGTTATTCGTGAAGTGTTAGCAGATCATGTGATAGAATGACGGGTCATTCCATCTATCTCAAACAAAAGGTTAGCAAAAATTATATACATAAATCGATCTATAGTGAGATTAATCACATATGGTTCCTAAAATGGACTTATACTTCATATATCATACTTCTTAATATAATAAAACTAGTTTCTACTAAACAGGGACTTCCTGTAGGTCAGTGGTAGGCGATAAAGGCCAGTCGCACTTCGGTTGTGGGTTCGATTCCTACAGCCTTGTCCGAAGCGATGGGTTGTCGCCCGTCCTGCAGGTTGTCCCTTTTTCTAAAACTACGTTACTATAACATCCCATCAATAATATCGAAAATCTTCTATCCTTAAACAATACTGACTTATATCCAACATAATCCAGTCTAATCTTTAGGCTTATACATAATACTGCAGTCCACTCTCATCGATTACCAGAGATTTAATACTGTCGTTGATCCCCACATATCATAAGATATGTCTTGTTGGTCACATTCCAAACATTCAAAGTCCTTAATCGTGTATTCTCTTGAATACCTTAGTGAAAACATGAGTGTATACCAAAATCCTCAAAATTCTATATACTCAAACCATGATATCACTTAGTCCTTATATCAATCATGAGCTCATGAATACTATCAAACATTTAATTTTCTCATTATCCCTTCATTATGCGCATATCATCTACATTCCAAAAATATCTGAATAACCTTTCATGGATACTGGTAACATTAATCAGACAACAATGTTACAATCCTTACATGTCTCTTTATTCCATAGTACCATGAGATTACTTATACAACATTACACATGATAAACATGTAATCATTCCACTACATTCTTAAACCATTGACCGAGCTTCAACAATTCTTTCATCTCACATACCATTGGTAGTCTCTTCATCATCATCCACATAAATACTTCCCATATAACCATACTGATTCTCTTCATGAGTCTTTCCCTTAGGGCATTTGTTTGCATAATGCCCATACATTCCACATTTAAAACACTTAACCATTTTTGATGTCGTAGCAATACCATTATCCTCATCCCTGGTATTAACTGAACCTTTTCCTTTGCACTTACTGGCTTTGTGTCCTTCTTTTCCAAACCCAAAGCATCTTCCAGTTCCTTTGAAACATTCTCCTTGATGCCTCTTCCCACATGATTTACATAGGGGAAATTGAACTTTCTTTCCTCTATGATCATCATGAAACTCCATCTTTCTCTTATTAGCCGAGTCAGGAAACTTACCAAATTTTACTTTATTGATCATATTATGAGATTTCTGATTCGGCATAATAATGATTTTTGGACTTCCAAATCCCATTTCATTTGGTTGCTCATAAAGAATATCATTCCATTGTCCATCACTTCCTCCATTATCGTGAATCACCTTGTTTCCATCCATTTTCTAAAACCCAAAAAGAATAGCGTGAGAGGCAAAAATCATGCTAGGGAAAACAACATAATAAAGGGTTAGTACCCTCAATATCTAACATCTTAGGTTTAATTCTATGATCGTTAGCGTAATTCTATTACTATAACCTATACGTATACTTAACCTTAGAGACATCCCTAGACATACCTTAGAAATATCTCTAGGGATCTCACTAACGTTCTCACATCCTAGTTTCCAAAGGTTGACTAAACCTTTCCTCTGATACCAACTGTAGAGACCCGTATCCTGATGTACATGGACATTACATTACTTTTGCGGAATACTTAATACATAACAAAAATACACACACAAGGATCGTAATAGTTTAGTGTCTTTGGAAACTCGGAACGTAATCTTCTAATCCTGGTGAAAGATCTTCAAAATCTCCCACAAAGATATTCTTTTTTTTTTACCTAAAACCTTTCTTTATATCCTGGGGAAAATAAAACATAAAAGGGTGAGCTCAAATGCTCAGTAAGGGTAAACAAAAGAAATATCAATCACATAATTTTCATAAGAACATAACATTTTTGGAAATCTTAACCTGCAAAAGAGAGCATAATTTCATAACATGGGATAAATCATAGTAGTGAAAATGAAACCATAACTTAAAACATTACTCATTGTGGCATACACACATAATCATAGAGAATCGTTTCTTGTTAGTCAGGACTCATTTCCAAGACTATCTTAGTGGACAAAGTCCCTTTCTGAATCGAGTAATCCTCGTTTCAGTCCTGTTTCACTGAACCGGTATAACCTACCATTCCAGCCATGTCTATCTCATGAGATATAAAATCTTTACCCAATGCATTGGAGGGAGATATAGGTCCCACCCATATCATAATGAATCCTTTCTTATGTGTTCCACATAATCATAAACCATACATCATAGCGTAACCCATGTAATAAAAATGGGATTCTTAAACAACATGACATCATAAAACCATTCATATAAGATAAAGGAATTCATAAACATAATTCCATCACAACATAGTCAAATCAATGTAAAAATATGGATAGAAACAGAACCCTTTATTACCTTAGATGGAAAATAATTTTGATAAAACACTTGAAATGAATTCTTGAGGAAAATATCCTTTCTTCTTCAAAATCAATTTCTTTTCACAAAACATCATGCAATTTTAAAAGAAAGTGATTTAATTGAAAATAGTCATCAAATCTTTTAGAGGAAGCTTCATGAAAATAAGGCTTTATAAAACATTATAAATCCGTTCGTGCCGTATAAGTTAAAAAAAAATTCTTTGTACTTTTGTTGAAAAAGTCAAAATGTACCTCGTACGAAAAACGACAAAATATTCCTTTCATATCTTTTACTAAAAACTCACCAAAGGGTAAAATTGGATTTAAAAAATTGTAGGTGGATGGAAATAACATTACATATTGAGGAAACATAGATGTGGATGATAAAATACACCCCAGTAAATACCAACGTATAAACAATCTCGGATAAAAATGAGATTGTGATATTTCCCTTACCTTAGGTCCGACTTGCTTTGTAAGTGTCCGAACCTCCTGTATAATGATTTAAATCATGTTATTGACTTATTATAGAATCATATTCATTGTTATTATATCATATATGGTCCACTTATGACTTTATATTACCCGTTCTTTTGTAAATTCCATGTTAAAGAAGCGTTTTGGGTAAAATCGTTTCATTTATCGTAGGTGTTTTGACTTGTTGTTCTTGACATCATTATTACTTATATCATGATTTACTTACTTCCAGAATATAAAATATGATTTATATATCATATATATTCAGTATATATATATATATAATAGGTAGATAAATAAAATGAAAAACACCGTTCATGGAGACGGTAGTCCGTACGTACGCATGAACGCTGTTTTCCTTTCCTTATTGTCTTGAAATGGAAGTAAGTAGATTACATACATATGTATATATATACATAAATCCAGTAGCTTTATAATGTCATATATTTCATTATTATTTCTTATATATACATTATAATCATTCTTAAATGGTTAACATGGAGAATGAATCTCATCGCGTCGTGGAGACGGTAGTCCGTACGTACGCACGAGCGATGATATCATTTCTATAAATATTGAATTGAATTGGAGTGGATTATACAATATATCAGAATCAATATGATGTTGTAATAACTATGTATAGTTATTCTTTACACCATTATACCCATCCATGTAAGGTGGTGGTGGAAAATAGATTACACCACGGCGTGGAGACGGTATTCCGTACGTACGCACGCGCGGTGATTTCTTTTTCCGTAGGATGGATAGATGGTGAAATAGGGTTGTTTCATACTTATAATAACATATCAGTATATTAGTGATACTTATGTTATTACTTCATAATGAAACAACCTAAGAAGAAGAAGTGGAAGAATAAATAAAGATGAAAGAATTGGTAACGGTAATTATCTCTTCTTTGAAGTGCCTCTTTGAGACCTCCTCTTAGGGCACTAAAATTGGTCTTTGAGGAAGACCAGAACCTCTAGGATGTTGCTAGGGAAGTGGAGAGGAGAAATTGGCAGGGGTTGGCCGAGCTTGAGTGATCAAATTGGTGTGAGGAGGAGGGGGAGGAGGTGTCCTTTTATAGGGGAGGAGAGGGGCATCTTAGGAATACCTCAAAATATTATTTTATATTAAAGTCAAAATCGGTTTATAATGGTTCCAAAGGGTATTATTTCGAAGCTAAAGTGGGGATGGGTCGAAATCCTATCAACCAATAGAATTTAGACAAGTTTAGGATATTATTTTAACCTTATCAATTAGATTTAACTCTAAGTTAAATAATTTAACATTTACCGTGTCTTTTTGTTTTCTTTCACTATATGGTTAATAAACTTACTATAACATGCCAAACGAACCCCAAATTGTTTATTATTAATATATATATCCTTATCTAAGTCATTTGGCCGAACCTTAGATTTTTAGGAATAAAATAACAATTAATAATATAATATTTGATTTAAAAACTATTTTGTGTCAATTTTGACACTATTTGATATATGATTTTTGTGAAAGTCATAACAGAATTAAATGTTCGAACCAAGTTGATTAAAGCAACATTAATATATCATGGTAACCTAGAAAATTAGTGGAATTCATAAAAAGTCTTAAATTACATTTATTTTTGTATTTATATTATCAATTATGTCAATATTTCATTAATAAGATAATTACTGCATCATTTTTGTGTCATAAATAAATTATATTATTTGATGTCTAAAAATTACAAATAAAATACCATCATGTAGGAAATCTTTTTAGCTTTCTAATGAATATTTACAATCGTATTTATCTTATTTATAACCCCATATTAAAAATTATTTACTTATTAAACGTTGATTTTTGCTATTTTAACCCTTCTTTAAATAAATTAATAATAAATGTCCTAATCTAATCCAAGTGGGCCTAAATGGTCATATATTATTCCTAAGTTTGTTTTTGGTCGAATTACACTTGTCCAATAGAATTAGGACATGTGTTAGGGTAATATTAATATCATATTTACCCTTAGTTACCTTATTTACTATTAACCGTGGTAAAAAAAGTAAAAAGTTACTATTCACCAAAAAATTATTTTCATCTCATTGAACCACATTTTAGTCCTTGATATTAACCGTGTCTCTCGGATTTTCGAAATTCCATTCACAGAAGCGGTAAAATTAAGTTTTATGCAAAATTCAGTTTTTAACCTACCACTTAGTAGTTTCACTATTCATCAAAAATTGATGTTTTTCAGAACAATGCCAAAATTTCATCCCAAGCTATATTTCATATTCCGAATTCAAAAATGAAGTCTATTTTACCAAATTCATAACATAAAAGTTGCATTAATTAATTTTATAATTAAATCCCGCTGTTAAAACAAATAGCGTGTTTTTAAGAAACAATATCTATCAAAAGATTGACACTTGTTTATGTCTAGTTTAATTGTGAAATTACATCCAATGACCAACATTGTATTAAATTGTAAAAATATATTCTAAATATACTTTAAAACCACTCAAATTAATGATTTATCACTATTAATTATTTCGATTAAAAAAGTTGTTTTTAATTATAATTTAGTAATTTTCACTATTCATCAGAATATGAAAGTTATCCGAAAAGTACCAAAATTTCACCTTAGGCTAAATTCGATACTCCGAATCCAAAAATAAAGTTCATTTTGAAAAATAAGATTTACTGGATTTCAAAAAGTGGTTATTACTATTCATAACGGCTAGTTTTAATAATATTTTTATAGCATATCGTTGTTTAGTGAAACTCGGTATTGCGTACTACACACGCTATCGAGGAAGGTCGCGATTGCGTGTAATGCAAGTCAAGTCAAGGATGTGTGTTGTGCAAGCTCCTTTTGGTGTAGCGTACAACACAAGACATTAATAAAATTAAAAAGAATATATTTTTTTATAAAATCTTGGGCTGTTACAGGCTTAGGGGGTTATAATCTCCCCTTCTTCATTTCCAGTCCAGGAGGTGTATCTTTGGAGGTATGGGGTAATATAAGAATGGTATTAGAGGTGATGGTTGAGAGATATGGTAGATTTGTGAGCTAGGAATAGTTAGGATTACATGGGTAGGTAGGAAAATAGTGTCAGGTGATATTTCTACATGACATAGGCCAAGGAAGACCAGCTATGATATGGGATTTTAGGGCCCCCGTGATCTGATGAAAAGACTATGAGCACACCAAATTACCAAGTAAGGATACACTACTTGTAGGATAGAGATCTAGGAAAGGTACATTCATCATAATTAATTGTGTTATTGTTTTAATTGGTATTCTTTGGCATGGTTAAAAAGGAAAAAAATTAATGAAATGAATTAAACAGTTTAAAAATAATTTTAGATTCCATACTACTCGAGATTAGTAAATCTTTATTTCCCTTTATAGTCATGGATCCTGGTCATATTATGTGTGTGGATCTAAAAGTAGAGGTAGATCATCTAGATTTAGTTGATAAATGAAGGGTTGATCCAGTTGAGGAGGATGACCAGTGGCAGAGGATGTTGTGTGCTTTCCAGTGAGAGGCTTTATGAAATTATGAGGGTGGTGTTTCAGACATAGAGATAGAGAGATACCTATAGGATCGTGATATCGCCTTTAGTTTTACCAGGCCTAATAGATTATTGGGTTCCATTAGTAGTCATTCAAATGCAGGGATTTTTACATCAGTGTTGGAAATTGTATCTTAGGGGGATGAAGGAAGAAAGTGTTTTGTGGGTCGACTTCGATATGGAATTATAGGTTGAGTTTTTTTCCTCAACCATGAAGGCTGAGAAGATTCATGATAAACTCTCCATTTAGTATGTAAGTATGTTAGCACAATATATAGGGACCATTTTCATGGATCTATTTTATTTTTTCCCAGATCTCTTTCCAGATTAGGAGTCTTGTGCGAGATGTCTTGAGGAGGCACTATGTCCTTATATCTAGTATGTATTTACTCATTTTACATTATTGATGTACCTTGAGATTAAGAATAAGGAAGAGGTGATCGAGTGGATGAACTTTCTAGGATGTTTACCATGATAGGTGGTCCAGTAGGGTTATTCAAAAGGTAGGGTTTCCAGTGGAAGGTCTCAAGTGCCAGGACCTTTGAGGTTTTCACCTGCATGGAGTTGAGTGAAAAAGATTCCTTTCCAACCATCTGGTCCTTGTTCCTTTCCATTGAACTTGGTACCGAAGTGTTTATTTTTTGAATTTCATGGTCATATTCATAACTATTTTCTAGTAGTTGTACAATCTGATTATGGTTGAGGTGGAAAAGTTTAGCATCAGCCTTAGCAGTAGTTTCTGGAAAGATAGTTTCATCAGCAGAGACATTAACCTTTTCCTCTATAGAGAAGAGAGGGAGAACGTAGAGGCTGACCTCAAGATTTTCCTCATGTTCATGGGCCTATACATAGACCTATTTGTTTATTGGTTTATTATTATATAAGTAGGAGATTTGGGTATGGTCAGTTGCACATAGCGGAGGTGGTAGTTCCACCAGGGTTAGAGATTGTCATAGGTATGATCATTTTGTTCAGTACTTTTGTTTGTGCCTTTTTTAATTCAATATCTTCACACACCTTTTTTCACCCACTAAATCCCATAATATGGGACTATACATTGAGAGGATTTCTATGCCCCTAGTGTTGACTATTCCAGCCGTAGGCTAGTTCAGCTTGTTTGATGTGTTCCAGGGATGTAGACTGATGATGGGGTCGCATCAGTCCTGTGGGGATCTCTTATTACTAAAGACTCCACCATATTATGTCTTTCTCATCATTCATTGTTTGTATTCCATATGTGATTTTATCGACTAATTTTATAGGAGAGTTTTGTTTTCATATGTGGATGGTCACCATGTGGTTTTCATTGGTGATTGGGGGTGTTAGTTGGAGAGTTGGAATGTGGATCCCCTCATCTATTTGTTGGCTAGGATGCTAATATTATCAGTGGATATTGAAATGGTAGATGTCCTCATAATAATTGGGGAGTTCCTAGATGTTTTCCCGAATGATTTTTTGACTCTACCCCAACAAAAAGATGTTGATTTTAGGATAGACTTACATCCCAGTGATTCTCCAATTTCGATGGATCCTTATCAGATGGCACCTTCTATGTTATGGGAGTTGAGGATTAAAATTGAGGATCTAATGAAAAAGTGTTTTTTCTGGCCCAGTGTGTCACTATGGGGTGCTCCAATGTTGTTTTCAAAGAAGGAAAATGTTGGTATGAGGTTGTGCATAGACTATCGTAGGTTTAATTATGCGGTGGTCAAGAATTGTTACCCTCTTTCAAAAATAGATGATCTTTTCAACCAAATAGGAGGGTGATTTGGTTTTCTAAGATCGATCTGAGATTTGGATATCACCGGTTAAAGGTGAAGGATGGAGATATCTCGAAGACTGCCTTCAAATGCAGGTATGGGCACTTAGAGTTTGTGGTCATTCCATTCGGTGTTATGAATGCACCAATTGTGTTCATGGGGCTTATGAACTCTATGTTCCATGAGTTATTGGATTAGTTCATTGTCATATTCATCGATGATATACTGATCTATTTGAAGTCATATGTGGAGCATGTAGATCATCTCAAAACCATCTTGTATGTTCTTCGATGCCACTAGCTCTATGGAAAGTTTCCCATTTGTATGTTCTGGACACAAGAGGTGAATTCCCCTGGGCATATGGTGTCTCATCAGGGTTTGTAAGTGGACCCATTGAATGTTGAAGTAGTTTTTTCTTGGTAAGCACCCAAGATGTGGTATAAGATCATATTTTTCCTGGTCTTGTAGGCTATTATCAAAGGTTTGTACCTAATTTCTCTTGATTTTTAGCTCTGATGATAGCTCTAATGAGGAAGTACTAAGTTTTTGTGTTGAGTTAGTAGTTACAGGTATAATTTGTCTGCTTAAAGAGGATTTTTCTCAATGTTATAGTTCCATGGTTTCCAGAGGAGGGGATAATGTTTTGGTGTTTTTTATGCTTCCATTATGGTCTTGTGATTCATATTGATGCAAGAACAAGAAGTGATCTCTTATGGGTTTAGGAAGTTACGTCCCCATGAGCATAACTATGCCACCCACGATCTAGAGCTAGCAGCGGTCATGTTTGTGCTGAATTTTTGTTTACATTACCTCATTAGGGATCTCTTTGTGGTCTTTACAGATCACAAGAGTTTGAGGTATATCTTTTCCCAGCAATATATAAACCTGCGATAGTGTAGGTGGATGGATTTTCTTCAGGAATAGGATTTTGAGATCTCCTACACCTCAAGAAAGGGGACGGTCATGGCTGATTATTTGAGTAGGAAGTCACAGAGGGAGGTTATTTGGGAATCTATGGATTCTTTGAAGGTGATGGAAGAGTTGGAAGGCTTTCACTTAGATGAAAGATCGGAAGGTGTTAGAGGATTTTTATTTTAGATGATAGTGCAGCCTTCTCAAATGCAGCAAGTGGAGGAGCCTCAGTGGGGATACTCAGAGGTGGAGGTGTTACATGATTATGTTGGTCATGGTGATGCTCTATAGGGATGGTCATAGGATGTTCAAAATGGGATATTGTTTTGTTGGAAGTTGTTTTTTCCAGTAGCAGTTCATGATGGGGTCCTTCATGAGTTTCATAACTCAACTTTGGTGGTACACCCAAGAGCTTCCAAGATGTATCATGGAATGAGGATGAATTTTTGGTGGCCTGAGATAAAATGGGATGTGGAAGAGCTTGTGGAAAGGTGCATAGTTTTTCAATACCTGATGTCTAGGAATGATGTTCCCAGTGGTTTATTGTAGCCCTTGAATGTCTCAGAGAGAAATTGGGATGACATATCAATGGATTTAATCATATGGTTACCCATAGCGTATGGAGACTATGATGCTATCTGGGTGATATTGGATTTTCTGATGCAATCGCCCCACTTCTTAGCGATTAAGGATTTAGGCACAGTGGATGCCTTGGCAAAGAGGTACATAGATGAAGTGGTGTGTTTTCATGGATTTCTAAGGTCCATTATCTCTTATCATGATGTTCAATTTACCTCATGATTCTATATTGGATTGCATAATTATTTTAAAACCTAGTTACGCTTCAGCACTACTTTACACCCTCATATATATGGATAGATAGATAAGACTATCAAGATGTTGGTGGAAATGTTGTGGTAATGAATCTTGGACATTGGTAGATCTTGGGTACGGAACCATCCTATGGTGGAGTTCTCTTATAATAATAGTTATCACTCTTCCATCAATATGGCTTTGTCTGAGGCATTGTAAATAAGACCGTGTCATTTTATGTTGTTCTAGATGGAGTTTGAGAAGATAGTTTTTCTTGGTATGGATTTGGTGTAGAGAACAATAGATAAACTTCATCTTGTTCGTGATAGGATGAAAGCATCTTGGAACTGTAAGAATCCGTATATAGATCGCAAAAGGATGACCTTGAAGTTCAAGGTTTGGGATCAGGTGTTTATGATGGTCTCCCCTAGATGTGGGTATCATAGGTTTGGTAGAGGCAATAAAATTCCACCGAGGTTTTTTGGTACCATTGAGGGGTTAGCGTGAGTTAGTAAGGTGGCATACCAGTTGGAATTTCCACTGCAGTTGGAAAGGATCCATGATGTCTTCCATATTCACAACTCTGTTAGTATCTTCATGAAGAATCTTATTTCATTGGGTGGGGAGAGTTGGATATTTAGGATGATGTGATGTTTGTGGAATAACCAATAGAGATCCATGATCATCAAGAGAATGTGTTTTATGGATAAAACATTCCTTTGGTTCATGTTTTGTGGAGGCATGGTGGCTGGGAGGACAGTACTTGGGATAAAGAAATGAATATGTGTGCCCAGTACCCAAAGTTGTTTTGAGATCTTCCTTGTTTTGTTTTATTTTAAAATTCTTGAACCAAGTTTTATTTTATATGAGTTGTTTTTCCCTAGTCTTAATATGTGCGTGGAGTGATATGTGATAAATTCCTAAAATAAAAATAGGGGAGGACCAGATTCATAATTGAGACACATTAACTATGATGCGATTAAACCCATGTGGACGAGTCAGTGTAACCTAGAGCAGATAGTATCTTGACATGGAGGGCAGAATTCCCTATTTTTTGTGTTTAGGATAGTGTAATGTTTTGGATGTAGTATTGTTTGGTTTGGGTTGTGTAGTGGGTAAGATGATTACACAATGGTTGTGTGGAAGTATGGTTGTGTGAGAAGAGGAAACTTGTGAATGTTGTGGTGAGGTTGTGTAGTGTGTTGTGGTTGTATGGGTTGGCATGGTTGGCTTCTCATAGTGCTTGAGGAGTGATGATATCATTTAGAGGTATCTCACGGGGTGGTTTTTTGGACACCATATTCTTCCAGGTTTGGTTTTGGATTCTTGAGGGAAATTAAACTTTGATAGGTATCTGATGTAATGGTCCATGCCCTCCTGGTTCATTACTTTTCCATTTTTGGTTATTGGATGTGTTCAGAGAAGGTTCAGAGAGTTTTTGTGGGAGTTGGGGAGTATAGTAAGATTGCTTCCAGATTTCACATCATGTAAGTAGGTTATATGGTTTGAAGTTTACTTTCACAAATTTTCTAGGCCGGTTCACAGTGTGAAACATTTTTGGGTCTGAAAAATAAAATAAATCTAAACATGATGGATTTTTTTGTGGAATTAGACCCCAAGGGATTTCACAGCATGAAACGAGATTACACTTCATGTAATCCAATACTATTCTAAAATTTTAAAAAAAATCTATTTTCTCGGATTATCAAACCCTATGGTTTTAGTGATACACCCTTGACCCTAGGTGACCCAGTGACCCCTCTCTGATATCTTGAGGATTCCTTTGTCAATAATTGATTCCCATCTTCTCTCATTTGATCCATAGTGATCCAAATTCAATTTAAGGTGTGTTCTTCCCCATTTATAAAATGTCTTCTGGGATGGTCCCACTTTTCCTCATGTTCTTCTTTTCAGGTAATGGAGAATATTCTCCTATAGTTCTAATGGGGTACTCTATGGTTGTTGTCAATGCGGTGGTGTCATGGAATCCTTGGGTGGGCACAGATCTTATGAGAGAGGTAATAAGAGTTACATTGTATGATATGTTCTCATACAAATAATGTTGACATGCTTTCGAGGTATTTTTCTTTTATTTATCTTCAATTTTGCATCATGTGAGAGGGATTTACTTTTGTTCACCTATGAATCATGGTTTTTCCAGGATAATCAAACATAATAATAGGTTAAATAAAATTGAAAGGGGTATAGGGACCATTTTTATGCCTTTTCAATTTTGATATTTTAAAAATGTGTTACGTCATGGTTTGTTGTGATATGTGTGGAATGGTTGTGGCTACATGTGTGGGGAAAAATGAAATGTGAAGTGGTTATGTTTTGATGTGTGGGTTTTCTATGGTCTGTGTTTTGGTATGTCTGTGATCATGGTTATGTGTTGTGGGTTATCATGGTTGGTGTTATGGATAAACTTGTAGATGATACATCAACCTGGATATGTAATGTAATCTTAGGTTGGGAGATAAATTGATTTTGGAATGGATGATAGGTGTTATACAAGAAGGTTATGAGTTGATTGTGTGGTAACGTGTTACCATATGGGGTTGTGAGTTGGGGGTTGGTTCCATTGATTTATTATATACCATGAATGGTTATTAAATTTGGATAATATGGAACTATGTGTATTTAATATGGATCCACTATTTTTATTAGTCTCTTCACCTTTTGAAATAATTTTTTTGTGTTGTCTATGGTGTGTGGTGATTATTTGTTACCCATGTAGTGATGGAATTAATAATTAATTAATTAATAAAATGTATAATGGATATATTTTCTTTGGATAATTTAATAAAAATGGTTAATGAATGAATAAATGATGGGTTGTGTGGTTAATGCTGAACAATAAAATAAATGGGGGGGTTATCAAAAATTAGTTAGAAATTGGGAAGAGGTTATGGTTTGTTGTGTGGTGTTATGCATTTTTAGGTAGCATCAAAGTTATTAGTGTTGTGATATGGTTGTTTTTTTTTGAGAACCCATAGGTTGGTAAAGAGTTTTTGGTATCATATATGTATATACTTTTATTTTTCTTATTATATCTATACGCATCCCTCCCTAGTTAAGCACTACATTCCAAACACCCCCATCACCCCGGGGGAGGGTGTATTTCCCAAACATCCCAGTGGGATGATGGATGTCTAGCCACCCACTCTTACCTACTCCATCTTCAAGGCATTGATAGACCAATATTATTTTGGCCAGTTGAGGTTTGTGAGGCCCAAGTGTGTACGGGAAAGTCTTTTTTTTCAAGTGTATATGGGATGAGATTAGTTGTGCTTTCCTAGGTTTCTTTGTGAGGAGACATGTCGTTATTTCAAAGGTGTCTCCATGATGAGATGATATATCCTTTCCCATGTGTCTTTAGGATGTTATGAGTTATGATTTCACAGGTTTCTTTGGGACGGGATGTCATGTGGTATGGGGCCTAGGTTTCTGCTGGAAGGATGTAATGTAGTATGTGGCCCATGTGTCTGTGGGAGGGATGTGATGTGGTATGTGGCCCAAATGTATATTGGTGGTATGTGATGTGGTTTTTGGGTCCAGGTGTTTTTGGGTGGGTTGTGATGTGGTACTTTCGGAAGAGGTGGGAGCACAGTGACACTTTATGTTAGGAAAGAGCAGTTAATCGGGAGGAAGTGGTGTGGGGTACCCTGTTATTAATGTGCATTATATTACATTACTTGAATTGTGTTATTTTGTGAGTGTTCCTCGGTGAGGATGGTATGGTTAGTGTACCAATTAGGTATTTTTTGGTTCTATTGTTTTATCAAGGGGGAATTAACATGATCATTTCAAATGTGCACGAGAGACCTTGGTTTTCCTAATTATTATACCTATATGCTCACTATACATATATAAAACTTCTTTCAAGTTTCTAGGAGTATTATGTGGACCAAGTTGGGTGTTACTAGATCACGATTTGGGGTAGTTACTGAGTCGCTGCTTTAGATTTCATTTGGGTACTCACTTTGGAGACTTTCATTTTGTATCAGTTCTATTTTACACATGCATGTGGGATGGTTTTTGGTTTTCTTTTATATTATTTATTAGATATGTTTGGTGGGTGATCTGTCATATCTTATAATCTTGTTTAAAAAATGGAAATTTCATCCATATTGTGTGACTTGTATACCCTTGGTGTTAGTCACCAACCCGGGGCCTATTGGAGGTGGAACTCGGGAGTCATAATCTCCATTTCTTCATTGTTAGCCTAGGCGGGGTATCTTTGGAGGGAGGGATTAATGAAAAAAAATGATATCAGAGGTGATGGTTAAGTGATAGGATAGATTTTAGAGTTAGGAACAATGAGGATTTCATGGGTTGGTAAGGCCACAATGCTAGGTGATCTTTGTGTGTGACATAGGCCAACGATGACCGGCTAGTACATGGTATTTTAAGGCCCCCCATGATTTAATGTAAGGACCCTAAGACTACATAATGACAATGTGAGGCTACTCTATTTGTATGTTAGAGACCTATTAAATTTACATTCATCATAATTACTTCTATTATTTCCTAAATTCGGACACTTTGGGAAGTCTAAAATGAAAACAAAAATGAATGAAATGAATTAAACAAGTTAAAATGAATCTTAAATTCCATGCTACTTGGGCTTAAAAAATATTTGTTTTCCATTCCAACTATAGATCCTGGTAATTTTTCATGTGTGACACTAGTAGTAGAAGAACATTAGGCTGATTTGGTTGATCAACAAAGGGTTTATCTAGTTAATGAGGATAACAAGTGGCATAGGATGTTTCACACTTTTTAGCGACAGGAATTGAGAAAGTATGAGTGTAGTGTTTTAGACATGGAGATATAGAAATGGATTGATGATCTTGAGATCACCTTCAGTTTGATCTAGGGGATGACAGAGTACTGGGTTCCTTTAGAAGTTAGTCACATGTGAGGAGTCATGTGTCAGTGGTGGAAATTGTATCTAGGGGATAGGAAGGAAGTAGATTTATTGTGGTTTAACTTTGAGAAGGAAGTCTGGATAGAGTTCCTTTCCTAAACCATGAAGGCGGAGAAGAGTTAGGATCTACTCTTCCCTCAATAGAGGAGAATTTCATTATGATAGATGGGGGTCACATTCAAGTATCTCATTCGTTTTTTCCTAGATCTCTTTCCATATGAGGATTCTTGTGCGAGACATCTTGAGGAGGCACTCCTTCCTTATATCCAATAAGCGGTTACTAATTTTATGTTACCTATGTACCTGGAGGTTCAAAAGAAGGTATAAGTGATTGAGAAGATTAAATAAAGAGTAGTTTTACCATTATAGGGGATCCAATGGGGTTTTTATAGAGGTAGGGTTATAAGTGGTAGGTCTCAGGTTTCAGGACCTCTAAGGTTTTGACTAGTATGGAGTCAACCTCAGTAGCTTATGTTTAGACCATCAGGCCCTCATGTATTTCCATTGAACATGGGATCTAATTGTTTCTTTTGTATAGTTTGCAATCATCTTCAAAACTGACATATAGTAGTTGTTTGATCTCAGCATGGTATAGGGGTACAGGTTCATCATTAGCCTCAGTAGTAATTATCGGTGAGACAGTTTCAGTAGCATGGAAGATTTTTCTCAACCAAGGGGTGATGGAGAAGATAGTGGTTTACGTTAGGATGTTACTCATGTTTAGGGTCCTCAACCCAGGCATGGTCATGGAGGTGGTAGTCAGAAAATAGGCATGGGAGTTTTGCATGGTTAGTTGCATGTAGTGGAGTCCGAATTTTTAGCATGGTCAAAGATCGTCAGAGGTATGATCAATTTGTTCAGTGATTTTTTTTGTACCTTGTTTGATTTAGGATATTTTCACTCACTTTTTCACCCTCTATATTCCATGTTTTGGGACTATATGTAGGGAGGATTCCTATTCCCCTAGTGTTTATTACACTAGTCGGAAGACAGACCAACTTGTTTGATGTATGTCAAGGATGTAGAATAATGATGGGGTTGCATCAATCCCATGGGGATCTATTCTTTATACAAATGAAACCATATGATGTCATCATCAACATCAACTGGTTGTATTTCATACATTACATTATTGAATGCTTATGAAGGATATTTGTGTTTTTAGAGGTGGATAGTCAATGTGTGGTTTTTGTTGGTGAGTGGGGGTGTTATGAGGGAAGTCAGTGTGTAGATCCCCTCCTCCTTTTATTGGATAATATGTTAGTAGAATCAATGGATGTTGAAATAGTAGAGGTTCCCAAAGGTGTTGGGGAGGTCCTGAATGTTTTCACCTTGGAGGTTGTGATGCTACCCCCTTGACATTTTGTTGTGTTCTGGATAGACTTGTAGCTCGGTGCTTCTCTGATTTCAATGGATCTTTATCGGATATAACCTTATAAGTTATGGTAGGTGAGGATTCAGATAGATGATCTAATGTAAAATGGTTTTATCTAGACCATTGTATCATTGTGAGGGGCTCCAATTTTTTTCAAAAAGAAGGAGGATGGTGATCTGAGGCTATGTATAGACTATTAGAGGTTGAATCAGGTGACAATCAAAAACTATTACCCTATTCCGAGAATATATTATATTTTTTACCAACTAATAGGGGTGAGTTGGTTTTTTAATATCGATCTATGGTCTTAATATCACCATTTATGGGGGAAGGAGGGTGATATCCCAAAGACTCCTTGAATTTCTGGTATGGGCACTTCGATTTTGTGGTCTTTCCCTTCGGTGAAAAAAATGCACTTTCTATGTTCAAGGGGGTTATTAAATCCATGTTCCATGATTTTTGGGATCATTTCATCCCCGTATTCATCAATGATATCTTGATCTATTCAAAGTCAGAGAAGGAGCATGTCGAGTATCTTAGAATTATATTGTAGGTTCTCTGATGCCACTAGCTCTATGGAATGTTTTCTAAGTGTAAGTTTTGTACATGAGAGGTGCATTTACTTGGGCATGTGGTGTCTCATTATGGTGTGTAAGTGGACCCGTCTAAGTTTGAAGAAGTTGTTTCTTGAGAAGAAGCTAAGAATTTGGTGGAAGTTTGCAGTTTTCATAGTCTTGCAAGCTATTATCAGAGGTTTGTATCTGATTTCTCTTGATTTTCAGATCTTTTGAATGGTCTGAATAGGAAGGACCATGTTTTTTTGTGGAGTGATAAGTTCCAAGTAGAATTAGGCTACCTAATGGGGATTTCAGTCAGTGTGCTAGTGCTCTGATTTCCATATAAAGGAGTGATGTCTAAGGTGTTTTTTGATGTAACCCTTCAGGTATTGGGATTCATATCTATACAAAAATGTATAGTTATTTTTTATATATCTAGGTCGTTTTATCCCCACATGTGTAACTATTCCACCCAGAATCTAGAGCTATAAGAATTCATGTTTTCTCTAATGTTATGGTGGCATTACCTCAAGGGGGACTTTGTGGTCTTTACGGATCACAGGAGTTTGAGATATATCTTTTCCTAGTGATATCTAAATCTGGAATAGTGGAGGTGGATAGAGTTTCTTCAAGAATATGATTTTGAGATCTCCTACACCAGGATAAAGGGGAATGTTATCCCAAATCCTATGAGTAGGAAGTCACAACGGGATGTTGTTTAGGAATCTGTGGATACTTTGAAGGTTATAGAAGAGTTTCCAGCCTTTAAATTTGATGCAAGAGTGGAAGCTGGTAGAGGATATTTTTTCAGATGATGGTGCAGTATTCTCTAATGCAGCAAGCGGATGAGTCTCAATGGGGAGACTCACAGTTTGAGGTTTTGTATGATTTTTTTGTCTATGATGATTCTCTGTAGGGATGTTCATAGGATGTTTGGAACAAGATTTTGTTATGTGTGAATTTGTTTCTTCCTGTAGTGGTGTCTGATGGGTTCCTTAGTGAGTTTCATAACTCAACTTTGGATTTACACATAGAAGTTTCCAAGATGTACTCTGACTTGAGGATAATGTTTTAGTGGCCCGGGATGAAATGGTATGTGGTAGAGTTTGTGGAAAGGGGATTAGTATTCCAGTAGGTAAAGGTTGAGCACTGTGTTCCCAGTGGTTTGTTGTAACCCTTGGATATACCTGATTAGAAGTGGGAGTAAATATCAATGGATTTTTTCACTAGGTTACCTAGAGCTCAAGGAGGCTATGATACTATCTAGGTGATTGTGGATCGGTTGATGAAATTGGACCACTTCTAAGTTATTAAATAGTTGGGCATAGTGAATGCCTTGGATAAGAGGTATTTAGACGAAGTGGTGTAGTTTCATATAGTTACAAGGTCCATTCTCAAATCTGGATGCATGGTTTACCTCATGAGTCTAAAAGGGATTTTAGCATTCTTTGGGAACCCAGTTGTGCCTCATCACTTATAAGGACCCTCCCTTATTACAACAAATAATCTTGAATTTAGTCAAGATATCACTTCCTTTAACATTGAGGATATTTTAAAGTTTAAATATTTAGATAATTGGGACATAATACATTCATAACATTCCACATTAATACATAGTGGATACTATAAAAATAGTATTTATTTTCCCAAAAATATAAAACTTTTCAAATAAAACATGATTTCTTTGACATATCTTCCTAACAGTTGACTTGGATTCCTTATTTGTCTTACATATCTTTATAACCTAGGATAATCATTTAAAAACATGGGATGAGAACAAAAATATCAGTAAGGCATATAAGAATAAATAAAGAACACATCAATCCATGAATACTTGTAATGTATGAAATCATTTTCTAAAAGACGTACTTGTCACCCATATAAACTTACTTTTTGAAACTTTTGATTTATATGATATTTCCAAAAAAACATATAGAACATAAATATAACCATAAATTTATCATGGAGAAAAACTTACAAAATCTTGTAACCCTCTCGGCTACCTTATAATTTTTAACCATCACGGCTAACTTAAAATTTGTGTAACCATCACAGTTACACATAGAGTAACCATACGTCCAACCTCCAACTTACACATACCCAATGCATTTTAAGGGGATATATTTCCCACCATTCATCATAAAAATTTACCAAGAACCATATAATAATCATAAAACATAAATAATTTCATAAAAACATTGTTTTTGAATTTCTTAAAACAAAATTTTAAAAGAGGGTTTTAAAAGAAAAGTCCCTTGTAAATATCATATAATCGAAGAGAGAATTAATATAGTGGATGGAACATGTGTAAAAAATGTAAATAATCATAATTCAACATAATATAAACAAAATTCAACACACAAAAAATTTTAATACCACATAAAAAATTAAGTATAATGTCAACCCAAATAATTGAAATCGGGTTATGAATTTCCTTGCCTTGGGTTTGTCTCACTTAAAACTTGTTAAAACTCATTTATAATGGTTTAAAAGTGTTAATAATATCTTAAATAAACATATTAATGTTTATAATACCTTATATGATCATTTCATTACATATTTTCTCCCTTTAATTGTTAGTATTTTGTTCCATCCATTGTTTTGGGGGGTGTTCTTTACATGATTTCCATGATCAGTTCATGATGGATATTCTTATAGATTGGAAGTAAAACTCTAGAATTGTAATGGAATGTAATTTAAATATTTATAGAAACATAAATTATACCATTAATCATTTTAAATTCAATTATGAGGATGATTCATAAGTTAAAACATTATTGATGTTCATTTAGGTCATTTTGGTGATTTTTTGATCGTAATGAACTCATTTTGTTTTATAAATTAATATCATGTGTACTAAATGATTCCATAACCTTATATAAGATATAATACATAAAATATAATCCGGTTTAACTATAAAAATGGTTTCATGACCAGTCTTAAATTAAGTAAAAGAAATTTAAATCACATCGTCCACAATGTCTGTAAATCGACACATCACGAACGATGTCTGTAAATCGACACATCACGAATGATGTTTTAATTTCATGAATAAGTGGGAGAGGATAAGAAGTATAATGGTTAATCTTCCATAACCATGATTAAACCCATAATATTTAAGATACAGGATCATTCATTTCTATTGGATAAGTGGAGCTGAGGAAATAAGAATAATAGAAAAGAAAATGAAAAGAAAAGAAATAAAACAAAAGAGGATGTTTACCTCTTGATCTCTTCTCCTTCAGATCCTTCTTAAGGCCCTTGGTTTTGGATTTTTGGTGAGACCAGTAGGTCTTGGACTTGGGAAAGGGTCTTGGGAGAAGTATTGGGAAGAACATAGACAAGTCTCAAGGTTTGAGAGGTGAGAGAGGAATATGGGAATGAGGGTGGTATTTATAGTGCAGGACTGGAGGGATTTTACATTATTTTAACCATTATTATAATATTTGTTCTCAATAATATGAATAGTATTGATTCATAGGACCCCAAATAGTAATAATTGCATGTGGTTTTGAAAACGTGGGCTTAACTCATCATTGCATCACTAATGATGCAGTAAAACAAGTATTTAACATTTATCGTATTTTATCATATTTTACTATTCATCAAAATTCAATAATTTCAAAAAAATACCAAAAAATCACCCTAACCATTTTTTTAAGTGTATAATTAAAAAATGAACTCCATTTTTTAAAAATAATTTTCTAAATATTATTATTTTAATTTTTAAATAAAATCATAATTTATTCAAAAATAACAATTTTAAATTTATAACTCATTATTTAACACCTAGAAAAAAATTAAGTTTTAATTATCTTAAATCATTAAGAAAATATAATAATAATAAAATTACTATTCATTAGGGTCATAATACTATTCATATTACTATTCATAAGGGTATGTTACTATTCACTAAAAAAACAAGTTTGTTCCCTTAGACTCCAAATAACTTAATGATCGCAATTGTAGAAGACCTTTTTGGAAAATTTAAAACATATAAGTGAAATTATTATGTTTAAAGGATAGTTATAAATACATACCTAAAAACAAAGTTTCATGCATTTCAATTTATTTTTAAAACCTTGGGGTGTAACAGCACTGTTTTCCACCCTCAAACAGATGGGAAGACAAATAATGCTATCAAGATGTTGGATTGTATGTTTCAGGCATGAATCTTGGACTTTTTTTGATCTTGGGTATCACACCTAACTTTGGTGGAGTTCTATTATAGTAATATCTATCACTCTTCCGTCGACATAGATCTATTTGAGGTGTTTTATAGAAGACTGTGTCGTCCTTCATTGTTCTGTACAAAGGTTGGGGAGACAACTATTCTTGTTCTGTATGTGATGTAGAGAATGATAGAGAAAGTTAATCTTGTTTGTGAGAGGATGAAAGTATTTTAGGACTGGCAGAAGACATATTTGGATCAATTAAGGAGGCCCTTGTAGTTTGAGTTTTGGGACCATATGTTATTGAATGTCTCATCTCGATGATGGAAATGGTGGTTTTGTAGAGAGAGTAATCTTTCTCCCAGGTTTGTTAGGCCCTTTGAGGTGTTAGGGTGAGCTGGTGAGGTGGCATACATGTTAGAGTTTCCACCACAGTTGGAAAGGATCCATGAAGTCTTTCACATTTCACATCTCTGTCGGTATCTACATGATGAATCTCATTTCATTGACATGGGATAGTCGGATATTGAGAATTATTTAACATTTGTGGAATCGAAAGTGGAGATCTTGGATCATCAAGAGAAGGTGTTGCGTAGAAGATCCATTACTTTGGTTAGAGTATTGTGGAGGTATGTTGGTCAAGAGGAGTTTATTTGGGAGGGAGAAACACATATTTGTGCCTTTTACCTAGAGGTTTTTTGAGCTTTTCCTTATTCTGTTTTGTTTTGAAATGCTAGAACCATGTTTTATATGAGTTGTATTTTTTTCCCTTAGTTTGAGATGTGTGTGGTGTGTTATGTGATAACTTTCTAACATACAAAAAGGGGAGGACTAGATTTATAATTGGGATGAATTAACTGTGATGCTATTAAACCCATGTGGGTGAGTCTGTGCCACCCAGAGTGGATAGTATCCTGACATGGAGGATGGAATTCCATGATTTATGTGTTTAGGATAGTGTAGTTCATTGGTTGTAGTAGTTGTTTGTTTGGGTTGTGTAGAGGGTAATATGGTTACACTATGATTGTGTGGAAGTGCGATTAGGAGAGAATAGATGACTTGTGGTTATGGTGGTGCAGTTGTTCAGTTTTTTTTTGGTAGTCTGGGTTGGCATGTTTGGCTAGTGGTAGTGCTTGTGGTGTAATGATATCCTTGGGAGGTATCTCGCGAGGTGGTTGTTCGGACTCATTTTTCTTTGGGGTCTAGTTTTGGATTCTCGTGGGAGATAATCATTTGAGAGATATCTTATGTAATTTTTTTCCCTCCTTATCTGTTACTTTTTCAATTTTGGTTATTCGATGTGTTCAGAGAAGGTTCCAAGAGTTTTTATTGGACTAGGGGTGTGCAGAAAGTCTGGTGTTGGATTATACATCTTGTAAATAGGCTACATTGTGTGAAGTTTAGTTTCACATCTTATCTAGGATGGTTCAAAACATGAAACATTTTTTTGTCTGAAAAATAAAATAAAATAAAAGGTGATGGATTTTTTGGAGGAAGTCATCCTTGAGGGATTTCACGGCATGAAAGGGAATTATATGCCATTTAATCCACCACTGTTGTAAGGTTTTATATTTTTTTCATCTGCTCGAGTTATAAAACCATATGGATAAAGTGATACACCCTTGAACCTAGGAAACCGAGTGACCCCTCTCTGGAATCATTAGTATTCCTTCATCAAGGATTTATTCCTAGATTCCCTCATTTGATATGTAGCGATCTGGATTCAATCTAAGGTTTTTTATTCACCTTTTCTATAATTTCTTTTGTGATGATCCCTCTTTTCCTCCCATTATTCTTGTCATGTAATGTAATATTTTCTCCTCTAGTTATAATGGGGTTCTCTTTGATTTTTTCCGATGCAGTGTTGTTGTGACATCCTTGGGTGGATACAGAGCATGCGGGAGAGGTAATTGGAGGTCTGGTACATGATCTGTTCTCATACGAACAATGTTGATAGCCTTTTGAGGTAGGATTTCCTTATTTTCTCTTCAATTGTTCAATGTGTGGTAGTTATTTTATTTTGTTCACTTATGAATCATGTTTTTTCTAGTCTAATAAAAGATAACAATTTGTTAAATGAAATTGAAAGGGGTAGGGGGATCCACTTTTCATGCCTTTGTAGTTTTGATATTATGAATGTGATATTGTAAATTATACAGGCTTGATACCCCACTAAAAATCACAGATGTTGGGGGCCCTTGTTTTCACACTAAATGGGTTTCATGTTGTTTTGTACATGTTGAACAATTATATATGAATTTTTTTTTAATAATTTAAATCAAAATATTGAATGTATTTCCCAAGATTTGGTTTGTATGATAACGACCATAAATATTGAAGTGGAATTAAATAAGTGTCCCCCTTTCTAAATCTGAAAATGTGTTACATTGTGTTCTATGGTGAGATGTCTATAATGGTTGTGGAAAGGTGCATAGGACAAATGAAATGTGAAGTGGCTATTTCATGATTTGTGGGATTTCTCTGGTTTGTGTAGTGGTATGTCTATGAGAACGGTTGTGTGTTGTAGGTTGGCCTGAGTGGTGTTATAGATGAACTTGTTGACGAAACATCAACCTGGTTGTGTAATGGAATATCTGGTTTAGAGATTTATTTATTGTGGAATGGATGAGAGGTGTTGTGTAGAAGGGTTATGAGATGGTTGTGTGGTAATATGTTACCATATGGGGTTGTGAGTTGGTGGTTGAACTGTTGATTTATGATATACCATGAATGGGTATTAAATATGGAGAATGTGTAACTATGTTTATTTAATTTGGATCCACCTAATTTTTTTATCAGGCACTTCTCCTTTTGAAATAACTATTTTTTTTGTCTGCAATGTGTTGTTTTTTGTGGTTTCCCATGTAGTTATGGAATAAATAAATAATTAGTTAATAAAATGTGGAATGTATTGAGTTGGTTTGGCTAACAGAATGGAAATGGCTAACAGATGAATAAATTATGGGTTATGTGGATGTCATGAATCATCCCCCAGGGCCTGTGTTGTGACTACCCCAAACCCACCTTCCATAGGCCAGGGACTGGTGACTAGCACTGAATAGGAATATCACAAAAAGGGAAGGAATTTTCGTTTTAACATGTACACACGCACAAAGCTCAAACTGTGGAAATTAAACATGGTGTAAACCCCAATTTTCACCAAGACAACTTCAGATAATAAAGTACAAACTAAAAGTGGATAGGGGCCAAAATAAAAGCCCAAAACCAAAAATGAAAGTACAACTACCATGGTCTGTCTACTTGAGACCCCACCTGAAGGGTATGTGAATGGTTGCTGCCTATAGCTAAATAAGTACACTTATTTGTCCCATCTCACTAAGAACTACCTAATCCTAGACCACCAAGGTCTCTGTTGAAGAATAAATCATCTGCATGGGACACAACACGTGCAGGTGAAGCCCGTGTAGAAGTGAGTAACACAATACTTAGTAGGGACCCCAAACCATAGCGGAACGTATACACAAGGTACTGTCAGCTCACACGGGTATAATCTAGAGTATAGAAAGAAATACATTAATCACAACACTGAACACATTTAACTACTAGGGTAATTATCTCTGATTAGTACCATGGGTATGATGGGTCTCACGTAGTTGCTCCCCATCGTGGGCATGTCGGGTCACACAGAGCTACTTTCCACCTTGGCCATCATACTGAGGTACTCATCCTTAATAAGTACCATGGGTCTGTCGGGTCACACATAGTCACTCACCACCATGGGCATACAAGGTCACAAAAATCCACTTCTCACTGGGCCATCATAGCTTATCCAAAAATGGTCTCTTGTTTATAATCCATATAGGTTCTATTGGTAGTGGTATTCATGTCTCAATAAGTCGCACGATTCCCACTCTTAGTTCACTTGATTCTGGGAGAAACTTATCCTCAAGCCATTCATCATATTTCAACTTCCATTAAAACCTCATAAGAGTATTAAAAAATAATTGGCTCATATAAAGGGTACCAACACCATCAACAGATCGGAAATCAAATGATCGGTATAAAAGATATTGACGTTTTAGTAACCAAGGGTCGGTGGTGTCTCGGTCCGGTCCGACCCAGCCAGACCAAACCGAACAACCTAGTCTGGGGGCCCTATATGCTTTGGCCTGGTTAGAATGATCAAACCCAACCCATTTCATGTCTGGGCTAGCCCGGACCCACCTTCCCAATGGGCCAGGTCCATTGGGCCTTACTGGACCCGGCCTGGTTTGGTCATGGGTTCTGTCTACCGGGTTGCCCAGTGACTCGGATTTATTTGGCCTGGCCCACATTGTTTGGCCAGTTTTCTTTGCCAGCCTCAGCTTCCCAATATCCTGGATTTACCACGCTGTCCTAGACCGTAAAAGTGGGCTGACTTTACCCAATCATGGGCCACCTTGCGGCCCGGTTCTCACGACACGGACCGGCCCTATGTGCGGGCCAGTAATCTCCAGCCTGGGTGCACGTTGGGCTTCTGGTTTAGTTGCACACTGTCAGTAGGAACCATCTTCCCTTCCTCTTGTACATGGTCCCTGATGGACCATGTGCCAGTGCACCATGGGGCTCCCTTCCGATGTAGCTGGATGGCTGTGTGTCAGCTCTGCTGGTCATCAGCCCAAGTGTCAGCGGCTCCTGTTTCTTTCCACATTTCAAACTAGTCGCAGCTTCCACCTCAGCACACCATTGTGGTTCCCCTCCACCTTCCCATGGATTCTTCTACGAGCCACCGTCGGTGGTCACCGGTGTGGGTGCACCAGCGGTGCTTTCTGCTGGCCACCGGGTCTGATCTGGTGGTCCGTTCTACAAACTGTCTATGCTGGTGGCCTTCTCTGGTCACTGTCTTCCCTACTACGGCCTTGGTGATGGAATTTTGTCAATTAAGAGTTTCATCCATGAATAACACTGAATAACACACAATGTTAGAGGGTCTTTATCCTTGTTCGTGTCGGCCCTCACCCTCCGCGTTAAAGGTTTATAAACATGGGGAAGTTTTAAGGCTTTATCAAAGTTCTATCCCAATGCCAAACTCCAATGAAAATCACCCACCCACGAGAATAAGAGACACATGGATCAAAATTATCATGGGTGGATCCACATTTTTTGTTTTAGAAAGAAGAACGAAGAAATCAAAAAATCAAAAGTAGCCCCTACCTAAAGAAGGTTCGATCAGAGGGAAGATCATTGTCGGTGGTGATATTTCTATGGGGGTTGGGGTCTGTCACTCTCTGGTCCTGGGCCCATCCTATGAGTGTTTTTTTTCTAGCGATTCATCATCATTCCTCATTGGAAAGTATTTCTCACCATCGATATGTCAGAGGAATTCCAAGATTTTTCCTTTGTTTATCCAACCCGTTATTTTATTAAATAGAAAAGTGTCATAACATTTCTGTTATGTTGTTTCATCACGTCATTATGCTATTTAATTTATGAAATAACATTTCTGTTATGCTTCAAATTAATGATTCATTATGCTATTTCATTTATGGAATGAAACCGTCAGCTCATAGTTGTGTTTCAGTGAATCAAATTTTGAATAAAATGTACTTTTTAAGTTTATTTTATTTTACTTAAAACGTCTAAAAATTAACTATTACCCTATAACTGAGCTGATCAAGGTTAGGTCCACTTTTAAGTAATGTCGTTATTCAAGATGCAATAGTTTCCTCAAATTTTTAATTTGGTTACATGTTTAGAAGTTTCCAAAACCACGCACGCGTGCCATTTTAATTCTATTAAAAAAAGTTCCAAAAACTATCTTTCGCCCTCGACCTGTGCCAGTTGAGTTTAAGCTACAGTTAAGGGAAACACACCTTCATGAGCTCAATGGTGTTCTATGATTTACAATCTGAGTTACTATTTAGGATTTATAATGATTTTAAAATAAAATAATTTTTACCTAATTATTTTATTTATGGAAAAAAACTAACTTCCACTGTTGGCCCATGCCGGCCAACAATTGGCTCTGTCTAAGAATAGAATAACCTCACGAGCTCAATAGTGGTCTCAGATTTTCAATATGAGTCACCTTTCTTGAGTTTTAAGCATTTGAAAAATAAAATATTTTTATTTAATTATTTTATTTAGGGTTATGTAATTTTATGGTTTTCTCATTGGAGGCCTGTGCCAACTAAACTTAATTCACTCCTAGGGTAAACCCGCCATCCTGAATGCAACGGTTCCCTCAGATTTCTGATTCGGTCACTCGTTTAAGAGTTATTATACTTTTTTAGGAAAACCTCTCATGTGAATTATTTAAAACATAACATTTTTCAACTGATCATTTCAAGAACCTTGATCCTTGTAATCACACGTCGTCTCAGCGCAGTGTCTCAAAACAATCACATTTAATTTTCAAAAAAATCATTGAATTTCAGGGTATTACATTACTCCCCCCTTTAGGGATTTACATCCTCATAATCTAAAGTAATGAATAATCAAACAAAAAAATGGGTACTGAGTAAGAATATGAGCCTCCCACTCCCACATGCTCTCTTAGATATTCTCATTCTTCCAACAAACATGCACCAAACGAATCAACCATCCATGAAGGATACTCTCCCACTCTACGTAGTTTTAAGAAAGGTCTGATGAACCACAATGATAACCGGCTACCACGATCAAATATTTGTATCCCTCGTCGATGAGAGACCCATATGAATATGTGGTTCCACTTTTTGAACTACAAGGATCTATGTCACCTATTATCATAGAAATTATTTTGGCTCTTTGTAGTTTTCATCCACTTTTAGATGACCTGAACCATCTTAGTAGTAGCATGTACAATCACTATACCCATGAGTGTTGTGTCCTCTAGTTCTGTCCAGAATAATGGTGACTTGTATGGTCATTCGTACAATGCCTTGAATGGTGTCATACCGATGGTGTATTGGTATAGATTGTTGTATGTAAACTCCACCAGTGGTAGGTGGTCCTCCCAATTGTGACCAAAATCAAGAATTAAATCATGAAGCATGTCCACCTAGTTCTATATGGTCTACTTCATCTAAACATCCATCTGTGGGTTAAAGTTTGTTATCATGCATAGCTAATCCCCAAACTCCTCTTGTAATCCCTTCCACAACTGGAATGTAAAGCATGCATCATGATCTGATACTATCCTAAATGGTACTCCATGGAGTCTAACTATCTCCTACATGTATATTCATCCCAATCTATCTACTGAACTGTGTTCTTGAATTGGTAGAAAGTGGGCCGACTTGGGGATTCAGTCTACAATCACTCAGATGGTATCATGCCCCCTGGACGTATGTGGTAATCCCTTCACTAAGCCCATCAATATCTCATCCCACTTTCACTTTGGTACCTCAAAGGGGTTGTGTCAAACCTACTGTAACATGGTGCTCAACCTTCATTTTCTAACAAGTGAGGCATCTCGAGATAAACTCGGCCACTGCCTTCTTCATCCTCATCCACTAGTACTGACATCGAAGGTCTTGGTACATCTTCACCATAAAAAGATGTACTACTAAAGGGGCTGTATGGAACTCCATCAACACTTACTTTTGTATATACACTGGTATAATGGTGCATCCATTGAAAAGTATGATGTGCTACCCACCTATTAAATATCCATCTGGGGCATGCCTTGTGGACATCTAGGCATGTGTGGTCTCGCAGCTGGAATCTCTGAGTTTCAACTCCTTGACTCATAGTAGGAGTGGAGGGGAATCCACCATTGACTGAAGATAAGATACCTCATATCTATCTACGAAGGATATATGAAGTGATGAAAACTGATCTGAGACCTCATTCAGTAGCCATGAACTCGATCTCCTGTTGAGAGAATCTACCACCACGTTCCCCTTCCTATGAGTATATACTATCTCAAAGTCATAGTCTTAGAGGAACTCTAGCCAAATTCATTGTCTCATAATCAAATCCTTTTGAGAAAATATATACTTGAGACTCTTGTGGTCAGATTAGATGATCAATATTTTACACATAAGGTAGTTTCTCCACATCTTCAGTGCAAATACTATCACTGCGAACTCATGGTCATGAGTCACATAGTTGTGCTCCTGTAGTTTCAACTATCTTGAGCCATGAGGAATCACTGCTTTTTCCTATATGAGGAAAAAACCAAGACTAGTTCCTAATGTGACACAGTACACCAGGTAGTCGACGCCCTCCTCTAGAAACCTTAATATAGGATCACTCATCAAGCTTTGCCTCAACTACTTAAAGCTCTACTGGCATCCCTCTATCCACGTGAAGGTTTTTCCCTTCTTCTTAAATGATATCATGGATACTTCCATTTTGAAGAAGTTGGGTATAAATCTCTGATAGTACCCAGCCAAGCCAAGGAAACTTTTTATATCATTAACACTCTTGTGTGGCTTTCAAGAATGCAGCACCTCGATATTCGTTGGATCCACCACAACTCCAAACTCTGAGATTATATGTCTCAGGAAGAGGACCTTTCATATCTACAACTTGCACTTTGAGAGCTTACCATAAAGATAGTTATTTTTGAGTGTGTCTAGAACCATCCTCAGTTATATCTTGTTCTCCTCCTCCATTGTTGAATACACTAAGATGTCATCAATTAAGACCACAAAAAACCGTTCTAGGTATTTCTGGAAGATCTTGTTCATGAGTCCCATGAACATAGTTGGGGAATTCCTTATGAAAAACGGAATCACTAAGTACTCATAGTTTATGTAGTGACATCTGATAGTTGTTTTTGAGTTGTCCTCATATCGTACTTGAAGGTGGTGATAGCTTGATTTGAGGTCTATATTTAAGAACCATCTCTCTCCTTTCAGCTGATCGAAGAGAACATCAATCCTAGGTTGAGGATACTTGTTCTTCATGATCTCCTAGTTCAACAACCATAAGTCCATACATAACCTAAAAAATTTATCTTCCTTATTGGAAACAACACAAGGGCTTCCCATGGTGAAACGTTGGTCCTTGCGAACCCATTCCTCTACATGTCCTCTAACTGTACCCTCAGCTCCAAAAGCTCTATGGGAGTTATCCAATATTCAGGTGTAGATATCGGTGTTGTACTAGGGTATAAATCAATGCATAAATCTACCTATCTATAAGGAGGTATTCTTGGAACATCCTCTACAAAGGTGTCTTCATACTCATCCAAGTCTCTAAGACTAATATCGATTTCCTATTTTCCCATTGCTTACATCCACTGGTTGTATCTACTCAGCCAAAGAATTTTCATCCATAATGGTTCTCTCTATCACCCTAGAATAGTTAGTATTGTATAGAGGAATAGTTTTGGCACATATTTCCCTAAAAACAACTTTCTCTAAGGTCCTATCCTTGAAACACTAGTCACATCGTATTCATTGAGTACATGGAAGGGTCTGTATGCCTCAATGGATACTCAGCTACTGACATTTCGTCCCTCCAAAGCTTCAGAATCTCTTGGGAAAGCATATCCCTTAGCATGTATTGAAACATCCCCTTCTCAGTGAGAGTTTCTCAAGATCTTTCCAAGGGAAAGTCACCTCATCATAAGATAGGGTGATCAAAACCCTATCATCGCCCGGCTGAGCCATGTAAAATTCTCACTACCAGAACTAGCATATGATCTAATGGTTCCCTGACCAGATAGAAAACATAGTCACCACCTCAAGCCAGTCCTTAGACACCTGTGATTCAGGCTCACCTCAGAACCTGATGGATCTCTATTTCTGAAACTCGTGTAAGGCACTAAGCCTACATTCATCCTTTACTGGTAACATTAGTATTAATTGCTGACTAATGGGTGGTGGAAAAGCTGGGACACCACCTGAAGGTTCTATATAGATAAATAGTCCCTACACTAAAGCCTCATCACATTATAGACCATCCTCATGGTCACACAGTGGAATCCTGGCTGACTGTTTTTGTGGAGGAATCTTGAAAGAGAACAATATGAAACATGATTAATATATTATACTTGGTGAGCTGACTCTGACTCAGAAATATCATGAGAAAATATTTGAAGGTCCATGAAACCTATTTTTTCATGTACCGAGTCAAAAAGCATAATTCAGGGCCCTAGTGTATGGATATGTTGGCTGCAGCACCAACCCTGGACTCCCTGACTTGAATACTAAACTCAAAACACTTAACATTATTGACCCATAAAATTTTACAGACTCTTAGTTCTTCTCGTAGAACTAACCGCCTTTGATACCACTTTTTCATGACCCGTCCCTTAGGGCCCATATCATAACTACCCCAAGCTCACCTTCCATAGGCCAGGGGCTGGAGACTAGCACCGAATAGGAATATCCCAAAAAGGGAATTCATTTACCTCTAAACTTGTACACACACACAAAGATCAAACTGTGGAAAGTAAACATGAAGAAACCCACAATTGTCCTTGAGACAACTATAGAGAGTACAGTACAAACTGAAAGTACAAAAGGGCTAGAACGCAATCCCAAAACCACAAAGGAAAGTTCAAATTCCATGAAATGTATAGTCGATACCCCACCTGAAGGTTATGGGAATTTTAGCTACCTATACCCGCATAAGTATGCTCGTTCGTCCCATCTCACTGGGAACTACCTTGTCCTAGACCACCAAGGTCTTCGTCGAAGCTTCAATCACATGTACGAGACACAACATGTACGGGTGAAGCCAGTCCCGAGATGAGTAACACAATACTTAGTATGGACCCCACACCACAAAGGAAAACCCACAAAGTAAAGTATAGAGAATATACCATCATATCATGCAGGTATAATCTACATTATAGAAATAAAGACCAGCAGTCGCAACACTGAACACCTTGGACTGTTGGGGTACTCATCCATGTTTTTTATCATGGGTATTCTAGGTTACATAGTGATAATCTACACCATGGGAATTCCGGGTCACACAGAGTCGCTTCCCACCTTGTCCATCGTACAAAGGTACTCATCCCTGATTAGTATCATTGGTATACCGGGTCACACAGTTTCGCTCTCCACTGTGGGTCTTCCAGGTCACAAAAAGTCACTTGCCACTGGGTCATCATAGCTGATCCACATAGGTTCTCTTGTAGCTGATCCACATAGGGTCTCTTGTAATTAGTCTTTGGGTCTCAGTCAGTAGTAGGATTCACGCACGTAGTGTTCTTGATACTGGGAGAAACTGATCCCCAATCCATGAATCAAATTTAAAATTCCATGAAAACCTCTTTAGAGTATTCCAAAAAAACCACCTCCCCTCAAGGGTACCAAGGCCACAAATGTCTTGTCAATTGGATTCCTAGTTTGAAAGATATTAGTGTTTTAGTAACTGGAGTTCAGTCGTAACTGGGCCTGGTCCAACCCGGTCAGACTGACTCGACCCACCCAGACAGGGGGCCCTGCATGCCCTGGCCTAGTTCAACTAATCTGAACTGACCTAGTTCAGGTCTGGTCTGGCCCAGTCCGGCCTGGCCGCTGCCCTAGGCCCATTGGGACTTGCTGGACCCATCCCGGTTTGTCCATTGGTTCAGTCGGCTAGGTCACCCAGCAACCCAGATTAATCCAACCAGGCCTACACTGACGGGCCAGTTTTTTTCCCATCTCTAGCTGCCAACATCTTGGCTTTACCCCACCATCCCGACCCAAAAATATAGGATGAATTTACTCTATCCTAGGCCACCTCGCATCCCAGTTCGCGCGCCCTAGCCCGGCCCGCGGTGTTGGCCGGTCTTCTCCACCCCAGATGCCTACTGGGCGTTCGATTTGACTGCACAACCATCCTACCTTCCTCCTACACATAGTCCCTGATAAATTTTGTTCCATAACACCATGGCTCGTGCAGTGTGGTCCACCTTTCTGACATGACCAGATGGTCGTGTCTCGCTACCGCTAGTTGTCGGCCTAAGCATCGGCAGCTCTAGCTCCTCCACTTCGGTTTTAGATGGCCAAAAATGTAGCCTTAGCATTCCATTTTGGACTGCCATCACCCACTCAGTGCTGCTACAGTGGGCCCCCTCCAGCGGTTCTTTCTGCGGGCCACCGGGTCCAATCTGGTGGTCCATTCCACAAACCATCTATGTCATTGGTCTTCTTGGTTCACCATTTTCCCTATTACAGCCTTTGTACTAGATTTTCATCAATTAGTAGTTGCATCCACAAATAATACACAAGAACACACAAAGGCATAGCAGCTCAGGCCTTTTTCGTGTCGGCCTGCACCCTCTGCGTTAGAGGTTTAGAAATATGGGGAAGTTTTAAGGCTTTATCAAACTTCCATCCTGATGAAAAACACCAATGAAAATCACCCTCCCACAAGAAAAAGTGACCCCCAGATCAACATGTTTGTGGGTTGATCCACATTTTTTGTTTTAGGAAGAAGAATGGGAAAATCAAAAATCAAAAGTAACCTCTACCTAGAGAAGGTTCGACTAGAGGTAAGATCATTTCCAATGGTGATCCATCCACATGGGTTGGCATTCATCGCTTTCTGGTTCTGGACCCATCCATTGAGGGCATCATTGTCCCTAGTGATTCACTAATGTTCGTCACTAGAAAGGATTCCTTGTCATCAATTCATCAAAGTAATTCCAAGATTTACCCTTTGTTTCTTCAACCCATTATTCCATTAAAAGAGAAAAACATCACAACATTTCTGTTACGTTGCATCATCACATTGTTATGATGTTTCATTTATGAAACATCATTTCTGTTATGCTTCAAATTAATGATTAGTTACGCTGTTTCATATTTGGAATGAAATCGTTAGCTCATCATTGAAATGTAGCGAAACAAATTTTGAATAGAAATAAATTTTTAAGTTTATTTTATTTTTCATAAAATTTCTGAAAATTAACTTTTCTCATCGACCCACGCCAGTTGATATTAGGTCCATTCCTAGGTACTGTTTTCATTTTAAATGCAACAGTTCCCTCATATTTTTAATCCAGGAACCCATTTGGAAGTTTCTAAAAATTCACACATGCACCATTTTAATTTTCTTAAAAAGGTTCCAAAAACTATCTTTCACCCTTGACCCGCACCAGTCAAGGTTAAGCTTCACCCAAAGGAAACACACCCTCACGAGTTTAGTGGTGTTGTCATATTTCCAATCCGAGTTACTATTTAGAAGTTATAAGGATTTCAAATAAAATATTTGTTACCTAATTATTTTATTTACATCCAAAAACTAACTACCACTATTGAACTGCACTGGCCAATGTCAAGATCTAACTAAGGAAAGAATAAAATCACAAGATCAATGGTGGTCTAATATTTTAAATTTGATTCATGATTTGAGAGTTATAATCATTTGAAAAATTAAATAGTTTTATTTAATTTTTTTATTTATGCTTATTCCATTTTATGGTTTTCTTGTTGGAGGCCTGCGCTGACTAAACATCAGTCACACCTGGGGTAAACCTGCCATCCTAAACATAAACATGCCCTTATATTTTTTATCTGGGCACCCGTTTATGAGTTATTCAACTTTTTTAGGAAAACCACTCAGATGCTCTATTTAAAACATAACATTTTTTCGACGGATTATTCCGGGAACTCTAGGCCTAGGAATCACATGTTGTCCTAGTTCCTAGTCTCTAAATAATCCCATTTCATTTTCAAAAAAAATCCTGTAATTTTTGGGTATTATAGTGGATAGTTATAAACAATAAAATAAAAGGGGTGGTTAACTAAAATTTGTAGAAAATTGAGTAGAGGTTTTGGTTTTACTTATAGTGTAAAGACCCGTAAATTTCAAGGAAATTTTTTTTCTTAATTTTCTTTGGAATTTTACAAGAGCGCAGCTTCTGACGACACCTGATTCCGAGGCCCGGTGTGCCCGGAATCATTTTCTGAAGTTTGGCTCGGGTACGTTCAGTGAACGAATTTGCGGGTTTTTCTAACTTTTGAACCGGTGCCCGGAATCGAATTCTGAGGGCTCTGATGAAATTGCAGCGCCGGTATTTGCTTAGAAACGCCTCTTTCGGAGTTGCGTTTTCTCGGGTGTGGTTTTTAATTTTCGGGCTTAAGGTTAAGAAA
Organism: Viscum album; assembly: GCA_963277665.1. Lineage (NCBI taxonomy): Eukaryota > Viridiplantae > Streptophyta > Magnoliopsida > Santalales > Viscaceae > Viscum > Viscum album. Next base: position 927,644,736 of record OY728146.1, on the reverse strand, counting down.
TAAAATAATTTTACGACAACTTTATTTTATTTCACTGAAGCCACTTGGAAGCCACTTGAAGCCACTTAAAGGCGGCTTGAACTGAGTTGAACTGGATAGGATGCTATCCAGAAATATCCTACCCCTTGGTAGGATATTTGTGAGGTGGGGCCCGTACGAGCCCCGCCGTTTCTTTCCGCTAAGAAACGCACCCGTGAAAACACGTCTTAATGAAAGTCAACTGACGCGTTTCTTAAAATCTTAACAGACCATTTAATTGGGTTGTTTCTTTCGTAAATTAAATGAGTTGTTTCTTTGGTTGAATTAATTCTATGAATTAATGGTTCGTTTCTTATCTTTTGAAATTCAAATGTTTAGTTGTGTAAATAAAATAAGGCTTAAGCTTATTTTATTTTGGGTTGAAACTTGTGGCGTGTAGAGGATTTGGAGGAAAGCGTTCTTCTTCGGCGAAGAACGCGAAGAACGCGAAGAACACAAAGAACGCCAAACCTGCGGAGATCGATGAAGCGAAGCCTTGTACTGCGACGCCAACGGATCTCCCTTCGCAACGCTTCTTCCGCGACGATCCAACCCCGCGACAGCCTTCGATCGACAACAACCAAGGTAGGGGGTTGCGCTTCTTTTTATTTTTTCTTTTTGGATTTCAACAACAACATGGATTTAATTATTATTAATTAAATCCGTATGTTCTTGGTCCTCGGAGATCGTCGACGCGACGCCCTTCCGCGGTGTGACGATCACCTCCTTCCGCGACGGTCAATTCCGCGACGACCTCGCATCCGACAGCGACGGCGAGGTAGGGATTTATTTTTGGGAATTACCCCCCCTTTTTCTTTTTATATTCCCGTAATTGTTTCTTTAAAAAGTTAAAGAACTGGATTTGTGAACAATTTTAAAATTATTAAAATTGTTGTTTCCGTTCAAATAAGGAACCCGTTTTTATGAAACAATTTTATTTCATTAAAAAAATTGTTTCAGATATGCGTTCATGTGTTGAACTTTAATTTCTCCTGTTGTTTATATCTAACGCGGAGGGTGCGGCCCAAACGAACACGGCCTGACAACCCTCCTCCATTCTTCGTTCTTGTGCGGATTTGACGGCCAACGACGGAACGTGCCGCAACGGATGTTTGATGATCCCGCAGTAAAGAACGGAACCTGGGAGGAACAACGGCGCAGACGGGAAGGAAAACGGGCCACCGGAGCGACTCCGGCGGCCGGAGGCGGCGGCACCCCGCGGGTGTCCAGCGCGACACCCCGCGGGTGTCCAGCGCGACACCCCGCAGGTGCCGCGGGGTTGTCACGCGGGTGCGGCGGGGTTGTCGCGCGGCACCCCGCGGGTGTCCAGCGCGACACCCCGCGGGTGTCGCGGGGTTGTCACGCGGCACCCCGCGGGTGTCCAGGGCGACACCCCGCGGGTGCCGCGGGGTTGTCACGCGGCACCCCGCGGGTGTCCAGGGCGGCACCCCGCGGGTGTCGCGGGGTTGTCACGCGGCACGTCCGGCTGTCTGGCCGACACCTCGCGGGTGCCGCGGGGGTGTCACGCGTGGCGGCGGCTTTCCCCCGCGTCGGCCGCTCGGCCGAGCCGAGCCGGACCGGCCCTGGCCGGGCCGGGCCAACCGGGTCGGACCCGACCCGGTTCGGGCCAACCAGGGGGGGTCGGGCCGGGTCGGCCCGGGCCCGGACCCCCCGTCTTCGGACGACTTTCGTTCATACGCCCGTAACTTGAGCTACGGGCCTCCAAACGACTCGCCGTCAGCGGCAACGCAATCCTTAGAGCGAATCGGTCGTTTCGGTTTATCGCACTCAATGTTTCGGAATACTTTGGGTTCGGTCGGGTTGGTTCGTACACGAAACCAACAGGGCCCTCGGAGCGGAAACGCTCATATCTTGAGCGACGGACGTCCGATTGACGTACCGTCAGCTTTGTTAGTTTCCTCTTAGTGAGACAGATCTTTTGGCTCACTCCGCCCGGGGTTTGGGCACAGGTGGAGTACGGTCGGGTTGGTTTTTCCTTAAAAACCAATCGGGCCCCTGGGACGAAAAAGCCAATAACTCTCAGACCGGGCGTCTGATTGACGCGCCGTCTATTGCGTTGAGTTCCTGTTGACGATACGGAACTTTTGGCATCCTTCGCCCGAGTTTTGGATACAGTTGGTAGTGGCCGGGTTGGATCGCACCCGAAATCCAACCGGGCCCCTGGAACGGAAAAGCTGATAACTTTCAGACAGGACGTCCGTTTGACGAACCGTCAGCGGCGTTGACGATCACGTTGAGAAACGGTCCCTATGAGTATACCCTATGAGAGGTCAGGGTACAGTTGAGATACGGCTGGGTTTGGTTCGCTCACGAAACCAACCGGGCCCCTGGGACGAAAAGGCTAATAACTCACAGACCGGGCGTCCGATCGACGCGCCGTCTGTTGCGTTGAGACCCCTGTGACGAGGCGGTCCTTTGAGTTACTTCTTCATGGGACCTTGAGATACTTGGAGTATCGACTTGTAGCTCGTGGAGCGGACCCTCCCAGAGTCGAGCGTGCGGAGTACGGAGACCGTTTAGTCGACTGAGACCTGACGACTGCTTGACCGACTCGACTTGGAGTGAGTCGACTAGCACAGTGGACGGAGCACTACTTTGTTTGGGTGCAGACCCATGGTGGACGGAGCACTACCTGTGTGATAGTGCAGACCCGCGGTACTCGTCCGGAGAGTACCTCAGCAGGCTACTAGGGGGTGTGCACTACTGTGTTTGAGTGACATACCTCGGCGGGAAGCACTACTGTGTTTGGGTGGCTGGCCCACGGTACTCGACAGGAGGAGTACCTCAGCAGTATTAGGTTAGTGAGCAGTACCTCAGAGTCGTGACAGGACCACTGTACACTCTAGAGACGGAGCTCTTCAGTAGTTACGGTTTCGATAATGAAAATCCTGGTTTGAGCTGAGACTTTTGACCTTTGTGTTTCCTCATGATTGAGATGGGTTACTTGATAACTTAGGTATATGTATGGGCATATACCTGGGTAGTGGTTATCCGTTGATCTCATGATCCTTGTGTTTCCTCATGATTGAGATGGGTTACTTGATAACTTAGGTATATGTATGGGAATATACCTAAGTAGAGTTTATCTGTTGAGATCTTCTTGTGGTTATCCTTGTTGAATTTAGTGAGACCTTGAGGGTCTCGGGGTCCCTACTGAGTATCGTTATACTCACCCCTGCACGGGCTATGCCCGCACCTCGTTGTGTTGGTTGCAGACGACAGGCAGTGCTGACGGAGGCCGAGTGTTCGAGGACCGGACGGTACCCGGAGGTGGACTACACGACAAGTCAGTGTCCGGAGGTGGACTTCACGGAGAGACGACACTCGGAGGAGGTTGACGGACGAGAGCACTGTGGAGGCTATCTGTACCTACCCTTCAGGTAGGATTCGTGGTGGACGATCCAGGAGCTGCGCCATCTGTACCTACCCTTCAGGTAGGATCCGAGGAGGACGACCCAGGAGCCGCTTCCGTCCCTCCAGCTGTTGTCTTTTTCTGTTGTACTTTTTTCAGTTTTAGTTGTACTTTCTTTTGGGTTTGTATTCTGGCCCATTTACTTTTCAGCACTTCTTTTTGTACTTAGTGTTTTACTTCCGCTTGTACTCTGTGGTGTTTTGTTACTTTTATAAAGGCAATGCCTTCCCAGTTATCGGGATTTACGCCTTTGGTGCTAGTCGCCAGCCCCTGGCCTATGGAAGGCGGGCTTGGGGTAGTCACGGCACGGGGCCCGAGGACGGGTCGTGACAAATTGGTATCAGAGGTGGTCGGTTCTACCGCAGACTCTGATCTTTCTTTCTGTGAAGCAATAGTGTTAAGGGTACCGAGTGTGGTTTTCAGTTCAGGGAGTCCAGTGTTGGTGCGGGCGGCCGACGTATCCATACACCAGGACCCTGGAAACTGATTTCCGACTTTGTGCACGAAAACACTGATTGCGTGTGTGTTTTCAAAGGTTTCCCCCCTTAAAACAGCACAAACCAGGTCAGCTCACCAGGTATAATCGTTTGACCGTGTTACATTGTTTCTTTCAGGATGCCTTTTCACGAACGACCAGTTAGAGCCCAGAGGGATGTGCGTGCTGACAGCCTGTCGGGTGACGAGGCTTCGGTACAGGGCCCTCTTGCAGTTGAGGCACCAGCGGTACTACCATACGTTGGGCCACCGATGCCACCAGCCCCATTAGTAGGTGATGCCCGCTACTTGAGCGCACTGCATGAGTTCCAGCACCAGAGGCCACCCAGGTTCGGGGGAGAGACGGACCCGCAGGCGGCTGAGGATTGGCTGGAGGCTGTGGTGGGAGTCTTCAGGCTAGTGGGGATGCCATCGGACTTCATGGTGACCTTTGCTGCCAGCCTTCTTCAGGCAGCAGCACGCATGTGGTGGAGCCACTTGTTCCAGTTTTGCGATGGGATGGCTTTCACATGGGAAGACTTCGAGACCTTCTTCAGGGTGGAGTTTGTGCCAGTAGCTCTACACCCCGAGTGTGTTCAGGAGCTGCTGCCTTTGCCGCGTGTTTTTCGATCAGAAGCCGAGTCATCTGTGGGTAGTAGACAGATGATGAAGAGGTCCAGGAGGACCAGACCAGCAGTTGGGCGATCTCGGGTTTTAGGACCGGTAGTGCGGGGCACCCGGGGTGGGGTCAGAGCCAGGCGTGCCAGAAGCAGACTGTGTTACTCGTGCGGTGGAAAGGGGCACCTGGCACGTGACTGTCCGACTCCTCGTACAGTTGATCCATAGGCTTTTGAGGATCCACCGAGGCAGAGGCAGCGACGAATGCTTGAGCAACAGTAGAGCAGTGGACAAGGCAGTAGAGCTCCTGGAGCAGGTGGACAGGAGCGGAACTAGTGGATACGTCTCTTGTACTTCTAGTTCCATGTTGATGTTGTTTTTGTGTCTTTGTACCATGAGCTGCAATAAAATAAAGACACTTATCTTGTGATTTTGCTTTCCTGTCCTCTTTTGTGATGTTACTAAGTGGTCCTGGTTAAGACTGTTGACTTGAACTTCACTTTCGAAATTCCTACTGGAGGAGACCCAGTGACCTCACACTGATGCCGACAGTGTGACTCGACCCTTGGAGGCGAGAGTGACTGTTGGATCTCTTAGTAGTTACGTCGAGGCCTTACGACTTCATCCATGGCATGAATGCATCCTTCATGCCAGGATTGACTGTATTAGGAAATGGGCGTGGTTCATCTAGAGAGGGGATGAGACCGGGTTTCTCTTTTCGGCAAAGGAGAAATCATAACAGCTCTTGTGAGGCTAAAGGAGGTGCAGTTCATCCAGGAGCGGATGAAGACTGCACAGTGCAGTAAGAAACAAGGAACCGGTGTCAGTCTTAGAGACTCGGGCGTGATAAATGTTTCAAGAAGAGGTAGCTTTAAATAGAGATGAGTCTGCGAAGCGGCAAACGTGGAGGCAAAGCTAGGAGAGCATCATGAGGTGGTGTACATCTTAACATGATACAACCACCCGCCTTAGTTATTCCCGCCAGGCTCAGGGAGCTGGAGGGCGGAGGAAGAGTGCGGCTGCATGCGGTCAAAGAGTGTGACCCAATGGCTCTAGAAATGATTCAAGGGACAGTCTATGTCCACTACTAGCTACTGTAGTAACAGACGTCGATATGAATCATTCCTCGCTTCCACAAATCTTGTTCCAGACCTAGAGTTTCCGGTAAGCCGTGGACTTGACCCTCACGTTTGGAGATACCTTTGGAGGAGACTCGATAATCAAACTTACGCCGACAGTGTGGTCAGACCCTCGAGGCGAGAGTTCTGGTTGGAATCTCTTGGTGGCAGCGTCGAGGCCTTACGACGTTAGTTTGAGTATGGAATGGGCAATAACTGTTCATACTCAAATTGACGGTTTTAGGAAAACGTTGGGATGGGTTTTCCTTGGACGGCGGAAAAGGAAACCCCAGGTAGTGCAGGGTAACTCTTGCACAGGAGGGTGCGACCAATCACTCTTGAGTCGGTCAACCTTACCCTCATAGCAGCAGTCGTTTTGAGTTTCAGTTCTAACAGAAATGGAGACCTCTGGAGTTCAAGGATGACGACCACGTCTTCTTACGGGTCTCACCTCGACGAGGTTTACGGAGATGTGGCCTGGGAGGCAAGTTATCTCCGAGGTTCAACGGACCTTTCTAGGTCCTCAGCTGGGTAGGCGAGGTGGTTTACCGCTTGGCCCATCCACTTCAGTTGCACTAGGTGCACGACGTTTTCCACGTATCCCAACTGAGGAGATACGTGCTCGACCCCTTCGCATATCATCGACCATGAGGAGCTAGACGGTGGCGATGAGTGTCTTATACGGAGGTTCCTGTGGGGATCGAGGATCGACAGAAGCGGATCCTAGGAGGATGGTCGATTCCTCTTGTGCACCTTCTTTGGCAGCGCGGGAACCTTCAGGTGAGCACATGGGAGCGGAAGGCTCAGATGCGTGCTCAGTACCGCTTTTTTTCCTAAGTTTGTGGTGAAGCTTTACGGGGACGTAAAGCCCTGTGGTGGGAGTAATGTAAAGACCCGAAAATTTCAAGGAAATTTTTTTTCTTAATTTTCTTTGGAATTTTACAAGAGCGCATCTTCTGACGGCACCTGATTCCGAGGCCCGGTGTGCCCGGAATCATTTTCTGAAGTTTGGCTCGGGTACGTTCAGTGAACGAACGTGCGGGTTTTTCTAACTTTTGAACCGGTGCCCGGAATCGAATTCTGAGGGCTCCGATGAAATTGCAGCGCCGATATTTTCTTAGAAACGCCTCTTCCGGAGTTGCGTTTTCTCGGGTGTGGTTTTTAATTTTCGGGCTTAAGGTTAAGAAATAAAATAATTTTACGACAACTTTATTTTATTTCACTTAAGCCACTTGGAAGCCACTTGAAGCCACTTAAAGGAGGCTTGAACTGAGTTGAACTGGATAGGATGCTGTCCAGAAATATCCTACCCCTTGGTAGGATATTTGTGAGGTGGGGCCCGCACGAGCCCCGCCGTTTCTTTCCGCTAAGAAACGCACCCGTGAAAACCCGTCTTAATGAAAGTCAACTGACGCGTTTCTTAAAATCTTAACAGACCATTTAATTGGGCTGTTTCTTTCGTAAATTAAATGAGTTGTTTCTTTCGTTGAATTAATTCTACGAATTAATGGTTCGTTTCTTATCTTTTGAAATTCAAATGTTTAGTTGTGTAAATAAAATAAGGCTTAAGCTTATTTTATTTTGGGTTGAAACTTGTGGCGTGGAGAGGATTTGGAGGAAAGCGTTCTTCTTCGGCGAAGAACGCGAAGAACGCGAAGAACGCCAAACCTGCGGAGATCGACGACGTGAAGCCTTGTACCGCGACGCCAACGGATCTCCCTTCGCAACGCTTCTTCCGCGACGATCCAACCCCGCGACAGCCTTCGATCGACAACAACCAAGGTAGGGGGTTGCACTTCTTTGTATTTTTTCTTTTTGATTTCAACAACAACATGGATTTAATTATTATTAATTAAATCTGTATGTTCTTGTTCCTCGGAGATCGTCGACGCGACGCCCTTCCGCGGTGTGACGATCACCTCCTTCCGCGACGGTCAATTCCGCGACGACCTCGCATCCGACAGCGATGGCGAGGTAGGGATTTATTTTTGGGAATTACCCCCCCTTTTTCTTTTTATATTCCCGTAATTGTTTCTTTAAAAAGTTAAAGAACTGGATTTGTGAACAATTTTAAAATTATTAAAATTGTTGTTTCCGTTCAAATAAGAAACCCGTTTTTATGAAACAATTTTATTTCATTAAAAAAATTGTTTCGGATATGTGTTCATGTGTTGAACTTTAATTTCTCCCGTTGTTTATATCTAACGCGGAGGGTGCGGGCCAAACGAACACGGCCCGACAACCCTCCGCCGTTCTTCGTTCTTGTGCGGATTTGACGGCCAATGACGGAACGTGCCGCAACGGATGTTTGATGATCCCGCAGTAAAGAACGGAACCCGGGAGGAACAACGGCGCAGACGAGAAGGAAAACGGGCCACCGGAGCGACTCCGGCGGCCCGCGGAAGCTGGTGGTGGCGCGGGTCGCCGGCGCGGCGGCGCCGGCGGCCGGAGGCGGCGACACCCCGCGGGTGTCCAGCGCGACACCCCGCGTGTGCCGCGGGGTTGTCACACGGCACCCCGCGGGTGCCGCGGGGTTGTCACGCGGCACCCCGGGGGTGTCCAGGGCGACACCCCGTGGGTGCCGCGGGGTTGTCACGCGGCACCCCGCGGGTGTCCAGGGCGGCACCCCGTGGGTGTCGCGGGGTTGTCACGCGGCACGTCCGGCTGTCTGGCCGACACCCCGCGGGTGCCGCGGGGGTGTCACGCGTGGCGACGGCTTTCCCACGCGTCGGCCGCTCGGCCGCTCGGCCGAGCCGAGCCGGACCGGCCCTGGCCGGGCCGGGCCGGGCCGGGTCGGCCCGGGCCCGGACCCCCCGTCTTCGGACGACTTTCGTTCATACGCCCGTAACTTGAGCTACGGGCCTCCAAACGACTCGCCGTCAGCGGCAACGCAATCCTTGGAGCGAGTCGGTCGTTTCAATTTATCGCACTCAAAGTTTCGGAATACTTTGGGTTCGGTCGGGTTGGTTCGTACACGAAACCAACCGGGCCCTCGGAGCGGAAACGCTCATATCTTGAGCGACGGACGTCCGATTGACGTACCGTCAGCTTTGTTAGTTTCCTCTTAGTGAGACGGATCTTTTGGATCACTCCGCCCGGGGTTTGGGCGCAGGTGGAGTATGGTCGGGTTGGTTTTGCCTTAAAACCCAACCGGGCCCCTGGGACGAAAAAGCCAATAACTCTCAGACCGGGCGTCCGATTGACGCGTCGTCTGTTGCGTTGAGTTCCTGTTGACGATACGGAACTTTTGGCATCCTTCGCCCGAGTTTTGGATACAGTTGGTAGTGGCCGGGTTGGATCGCACCCGAAATCCAACCGGGCCCCTAGAACGGAAAAGCTAATAACTTTCAGACAGGACGTCCGTTTGATGAACCATCAGTGGCGTTGACGATCACGTTGAGAAACGGTCCCTATGAGTATACCCTATGAGAGGTCAGGGTACAGTTGAGATACGGCTGGGTTTGGTTCGCTCACGAAACCAACCGGGCCCCTGGGACGAAAAGGCTAATAACTCACAGACCGGGCGTCCGATCGACGCGCCGTCTGTTGCGTTGAGACCCTTGTGACGAGGCGGTCCTTTGAGTTACTTCTTTGTGGGACCTTGAGATACTTGGAGTATCGACTTGCAGCTCGTGGAGCGGACCCTCCCAGAGTCGAGCGTGCGGAGTACGGAGACCGTGTAGCCGACTGAGACCTGACGACTGCTTGACCGACTCGACTTTGAGTGAGTCGACTAGCCCAGTGGACGGAGCACTACTTTGTTTGGGTGCAGACCCATGGAGGACGGAGCACTACCTGTGTGATAGTGCAGACCCGCGGTACTCGTCCGGAGAGTACCTCAGCAGGCTACTAGGGGGTGTGCACTACTAAGTTTGAGTGACATACCTCGGCGGGAAGCACTACTGTGTTTGGGTGGCTGGCCCGCGGTACTCGACAGGAGGAGTACCTCAGCAGTCTTAGGTTAGTGAGCAGTACCTCAGAGTCGTGACAGGACCACTGTACACTCTAGAGACGGAGCTCTTCAGTAGTTACGGTTTCGATAATGAAAATCCTGGTTTGAGCTGAGACTTTTGACCTTTGTGTTTCCTCATGATTGAGATGGGTTACTTGATAACTTAGGTATATGTATGGGCATATACCTGAGTAGTGGTTATCCGTTGATCTCATGATCCTTGTGTTTCCTCATGATTGAGATGGGTTACTTGATAACTTAGGTATATGTATGGGCATATACCTAAGTAGAGTTTATCTGTTGAGATCTTATTGTGGTTATCCTTGTTGAATTTAGTGAGACCTTGAGGGTCTCGGGGTCCCTACTGAGTATCGTTATACTCACCCCTGCACGGGCTATGCCCGCACCTCGTTGTGTTGGTTGCAGACGACAGGCAGTGCTGACGGAGGCCGAGTGTTCGAAGACTAGACGGTACCCGGAGGTGGACTACACGACAAGTCAGTGTCCGGAGGTGGACTTCACGGCGAGACGACACTCGGAGGAGGTTGACGGACGAGAGAACTGTGGAAGCTATATGTACCTACCCTTCAGGTAGGATTCGTGGTGGACGATCCAGGAGCTGCACCATCTGTACCTACCCTTCAGGTAGGATCCGAGGAGGACGACCCAGGAGCCGCTTTCGTCCCTCCAGCTGTTGTCTTTTTCTGTTGTACTTTGTTCAGTTGTAGTTGTACTTTCTTTTGGGTTTGTATTCTGGCCCATTTACTTTTCAGCACTTCTTTTTGTACTTAGTGTTTTACTTCCACTTGTACTCTGTGGTGTTTTGTTACTTTTATAAAGGCAATGCCTTCCCAGTTATCGGGATTTACACCTTTGGTGCTAGTCTCCAGCCCCTGGCTTATGGAAGGCGGGCTTGGGGTAGTCACGGCACGGGCCCCGGGGACGGGTCGTGACATATAGTTCTATGTATTTAGAGGTAGCAAGTAAGTAGGAAGTATTGTGATCTAGATTTTTCTTTGACAACCCATAGGTTGGGAAGGAGTGTTTGGTATCATATATTTATATACTTGTATTTTCTTTTTTATTTCTATACTCAACCCACCCTAGTTGATCACTATATTCCAAAAACACCCATTTTCATAGGGGGTGTCTTTATCAAAAATATAATGGGAGGATGCAAGGTTGGATACCTGCTCTTCCCTACTCCATATTCTAGATGGTGATAGCCTAAGATTCTTCAGGGAGATTATGGTTTGTGAGTCCCATGTGTCTGTGGTAAATTTGTTCTTTCCTAGGTGTCTTTGCGCTGAGGAGATTTATGATTTCCTAGGTATGTTTGGGATGATATGATTTATTCTTTACCTGGTGACTTTTGGACCAGATGAGTTGTGCTTTTCTAGGTGTCTTCCAGATGAGATGAGTTGTGCTTCCCTATTCGTTTTCAAGATGGGATGTGATGTGGTATGTGACCTGGGTGTCTAATTGTAGGATGTGATGTGGTATGTGGCCCAGGTTTCTATGAGTGGGATGTGATGTGGTATGTGGATGAAGCGTCTATGGGTGGGATGTGATGTGGTTTATGGGGCCCATATGTGTGCGGACGGGTTTTGATGTGGTACTTTTAGAAGAGATGGGAGCACGGGGATGTTTTCTATTATGCAAGAGTGAAAAATCAGTGGGAAGTTGTGTGAGATACCCTCTCAGCGATGTGCATTATATTACATTACTTGAATTACTTTATTTGGTGAGCAAGCCTTGGTAAGGTTTGGATGGTTACTATACCTCTTAGGTGTTTTTTGGTTCTGCAAGCTTCTCATAGGGGAATTAGTCTTCTCCTTTCACATGTTCACGAGAGACCTTGGTTTTCCTACTAAGTATACCAGTATTCTCACCCTACCTATATAAAAATTATTTCAGGTTTCCAAGAGTATTACATCAACCATGTTGGGTGTTACTTGCTCGGTCTTTGGGGTAGATGATGAGTTTCTACTCTAGATTTATTTTGGGTACTTCAATATAGTGACTTCTTTTTTGTATGTGTTCTATTTTACACATCCATGTGGGATATATTTTTGGTTTTATTTTATATTATTTCATGGTTTTTTTTGCGGATAATTCATCATATCTCATGATCTTATTTTAAAAAAAATTAATTCCAATCATATTTTGTGATCTATATAGCCTTAGTTCTAGTCCCCAACTCGGGGCCTATCATAGGCAGGACATGGGGGTCATTATCTCACTTTATTCATTTCCAGTCTAGGAGGGGTATATTTGGAGGGAGGGGTCATGAAATTATTAACATTTACCAAAATAATAAAATAACTCTCAAAGTGGAAACCATATTTAAAATGGTATATGGTTTAGTAAATAGAAATATCCATGATAGATGATATGGATAACTATGTAAAATTGAATGATCATAGAAGATTGAATATTTCAAGGGGATTTCTAAAGTGAATCAAGGATGTGAATATAAAAAATATCCTTGACCAAATCAATAAAAAAACATCCAATTTAAGGATAAGGATGTTATCAATAAAACATACCCCATATGGATTGAAATAAAGGGTTGTTGTCATTGATGAATGGAAATATTATAAAAAGATATTTTAAAAACATTCTTGGGGAAAATATCATTTTGTTTTGAAAAACCTTGTGAAAAGCCTTTTCATTGAAAATCAATTTTAAAAACATTTTCCTAAAAAATTAAACTTTTAAACATTAAAATTAATCTTTGAAATAATGATTATGGGTAAATTCTTATTTGTCATACAAGTTAAAAATAACATTCCTTTTTCAGAGTAAAAAGGTTAGAAAAATGACTTGTTCCAAAAGCGACAAGAATATTACATTGAAAACATTGGTAAAAGAAAAAAGGGTAAAAATTTATTTATAAAATAAATTTAAAAAAAAATTGAAAACATTTTAATAAAATTCAGCTTTTATAAGAAAAAAGGTTCTCTGTCCAAGAAAGTAATAAATTTGGGTTTTCTGAAAAAAGAAATTATAAAACATTTTCAATACCAAAGAGTGGTAAAATGGTACTAATACTTGAAAAAGGTCATTACTTACTAGATGATAGAAAAATGAAGGTATTTATTTAATAATGTTCATATAATTTCCTTTAATGGAAATACCATTGAAAGATCATTGATGTTAATGTTGAGGAAAATAATCATTAAACATCCTAAAGTGTCTCATACCACTTTGAAACATTTTAAATCATAAGACTCATTAAAGAATAAAATTTAATGAAATTTATAATATCATGAGTGTAAGGAGATTCAAGAAAATTCCTGAAAAATTTAAATACATACACTATGTAAAATAAACTGTGTGTATAACAACAATAAGTCTCAATGGGATGTAAATTGAGACAAAATCTATTACCTAGCATATGACTTCTCTCGTGTGTCTTTATATTCCTGAATAAAAAACTTATGTTAATTATTTACCTGATTGAGAATTTTTTTAATGGTTATCATTAATTTTATTTTATTAATTATGATGTTGTATACAACTAATTAACAAATTATGTTTATATCGGTTGTTTTGACCAACTTTAGTTTATGTGTCAAAAACAACTTTTGTAGGTCAACTATAGTGAAAGGGGTCATTATATAAAATCTCCAGAATAATAATAATGAAATAATTATCATATTTATACATTAATTAAACTTTTTAAAACAATAATTTAATATGTTTATGAAAAATTGAATTAATATTATGATCAGGGAGATGGGTAGGTCGTACGTACGCATGAGTAACATTTTCATTTTTCAATAATCATTATGGAAAGAAGTTAAGTAAAATTATATCTTTAAATAATTATTATTATATCATAAATAACATATTATTTAATCAAATATACTTATATATAAAACTCTTTCAATGGAAAATTAATCACATCATGTCGAGGAGGTGGTAGTCCACACGTCCATGAATGACGTTAACACTCTTTAAGTCTATGAATGGGTAATAAATAAAATGAAATATATTATATTTATATAAATTTAATTCATTCATGAATATAATATATATGTTTTTTATGTCACATTTTTTTAATTAAAACTATCATTTTTACTTTTCATGTATAGTTTGAACGAATCACATCTCTTTGAGGGGGCGGTAGTTCACACTTCCTCAAACGATATTATCAAATTTACACAAGATGCAAAGCTTAAAGGTATGTTATAAATAAAAATTATATAATAATAAATAAATTATGAATATCATATATCACATATATAAATATATTTTCCATCATTATTTCTAACATGAGAGGTGGTAAAGAAAAAAATGAACAATCATCATTTTGTGAGGCATTAATTTTCCATATACAGAAACCATATATTTGTCACCCATTAAATAGAAGTGTGTCTAAGTGTAGATATAAACCTTAATAAAACAACATTAAGGTATATTTTTCATAATGGTTTCATTATATACACATTATTTAAAAATAATTGAATGGGTCTAATAGTAAATGAAAGAAAAGAGATTGTTTGAAAGTGTTACCTTAAAAATCAGGTGACTCCTATTTCGTTATACCAAAGGGATTCCATGGAGGGATTTCTCCCTAAAGGGTTGATTAAAGTAATAGGGGGTGGATGTTGGAAATCTATTTGGGTAAATATTTCATGAACCTAAGTGGTTTGATAGGTGTTAGGGATGGGGAGATGTTGTGGCCTTTTATAGTGGATGAGGAGTGGCACTCTCGTAAAATTTTGACAAAGGAATTATACACATGTTTTCATGTTGAAATAGGATCAAAAAATGGAACCAATTAGGTCAAATGAAATATAGGGTCTAAATATTTCCATCCAATAACTTTTTTACAAGTTTATATGTCGTTTTAGACCTTAATTTTAAGGTTTTTTCCTTTATTAAGTTAAATTTCCTCTTAATCATTGTAATTAATTTTATCACATTCAGTAATATTTTTGGTCAAAAACTAAGTTGAAATTATTAGAAATTATAAATTATTTTTATTCCAAATATTTAATCCACTTTTAAATATTTTAATTATTTAAGTAGCATAAATTAATTTAAAATTCATCCCACGGGCGGGATGACAATGCGGGTTTTTAAAGTAAAAATTCCTGGAAGTATGCTATGTTTTTATAATCAATTTAAATGTTTAAATGATCCCAATAAAATATATTTTATTAATTTATAAATATATTATTAAATTAAAATTTAAAAAAAATTAAAAGTATAATTTATCCTTATAAATAAATTAAATGAATAAATAGTTTTGAACTCAAATTTAGTATTTCTAACTATTCATTAAAAAATGAAATGTTTTTGAAAAATATCAAAAATTTCCCCTAAACTAATTAATATTTTTTATTTCAAATATGAAGTTTATTTTTACATATTAAATCAATTAAAGTTTCAAAATTCATATTTAAAATGGGTTTTCATTAAAAGGCAGTAAACTTTCCTTTATAAAATTATAGGTTTTTATGTGTAAAATAGAGTTTTTTTCTTATATTATTCTACCAAACATAATGGATGAATATAAAAAATATTTTATTGGATATATAAAATCTATATTTCATTAAATTTTTAAGCTAATTTTAATTAATTATTTTTATTAATAAAAAATCTTTTAGAAGCATAAAAATAATAATATTTATTTTATATCCAATTGGAACTTATTTTCATTTCTCAATAATTAATAAGTAATGACTTCATTTTATATTTATATAAACCATAAATTTTCATTAGTTAGCTAATAATATTGATAAACACTAATATAAAAACTAGGTTATATCAAATTATATTAAATAATAACATATTAATAATATATAGTTATTTGGTGAAACTCATTCTTGCATGTAACACAAGCTGTTGAATAAGGTATTTATTTCATGTAATGCATGATAACTTAGTGTTGCATGCATAAAAATATATATAATATAATGAATCTATTTTAAATAGTAAATATATTATAAATTAGTCACATATTATATTCCTTTATGTACTTGGTTTTGTGTGTCATACATGATATCAAATACAAGATCTATATTTAAAATTTTTTGGGTGTTACATTCTCCCCACCTTAATTAAATTGAATCCTCAAAATTTAAACTCGATCCTAGTGATATATTTTTTGACATTTCCAATATTCAAATACCACATTCTGAGAAGGGTTCATTAGGAAACATCTATAAAAGAGATAATGGGAAGTACATTGGTCCCATGGACCGGCATATAACAAGGTCTCTAAGTTGGATAACATTAGTTTAAAGTAGAGATACATACATGGTGGAAAAGTGTAAATATTTATAGAGACTATTTATAGTCATCAATCACAAACAAGTGAATCTTAAATAGAAAATTGATGTCCTCAAATCCATAAATATGTGATAATTTAGAAGACCATCGGTTCAATAAAAATTAAGGTATTAAGACAACATTTTATTTCAAATTCATTTTCCTAATGTTGGGTAATTATTTTACCACCTAAGTATATAAGTAAATTTATTTACATGATACAATTTATGTTCATGTGAATAATTACATCTTTTGGTTTTTCTTCTATTAAATTCTAATTCATCACTTACTTCAAGTAATGGATATCCAAAAATTAATATTGATTATTGAAGCACTAAAATAAAAATTTAACAGATCGTATGGACATTAAAAGAGTGAAAAGTATAACTATTTTTCTCTAACTATTAACCAATGTCAATATGGTTAATACATTAATCTGTAAACCTAAAAATTTATATTACCAGTTCATAATTAATATTTACTCATCAAACTTTTTAACTAAAAACAATGAAATTTTAACTATGACATTGCATAGTTCAGTGGTTGGCATGAAAGCCTTATCATCCTTCGATCATGGGTTCAAGTCCTGTGGCATTTCAGGATTTGATTAGTTGTTAACAGGCTTACACATTTTTCTTTTATAAAACCATGTTAATATAATTTCCAAAATAAATATGATTGAAATACTTTAAATAAGGTTATTCATTAAATATCCTTTTAACTATATTTTTCAATACAACCTCAACTTATAAATAATTCATCCATTTTATTTTAACATAGGTCCTTCTTTGTTCAAATTTTTATCCATAATACCATTTTTAGGATCTCTATATCATGACAGCTCATATTCAATATAAAACACTTTAGGTTTAACCTTGATCTTTATTTTTCATTATCAATTAAATTTATTTATAATAGTTTGTAAAGAAAATTTGGATTATCCTTAAAAAAATCCCCCATGAGTATCAAACCCGGTGTAGAGTAAGGCCCATTTTTGTGAACCAAGTTACCCCGAGACAGGCTTGAAACACCTTTTTAGAGTTATTACTCCTAGGTATATTTGTTCCATAACCACACCAACTTTTAGTATCCAAACAGAGATTTATAGCTATGAATACACACTTAATATCTACCCTACAAAAATTATAAGATGTTCTATTATACTTATTATCAAATTATACCTCAGTTTTATGTTATATAACCTATTTTTTCTAAATATAATTCTCAAAGATTCTACTAAACTTCCTCTGATAATAACTATAGCAACCCGACCCCAGATAGCTTAGAGTCAGTGTCTTCTATCAATTGTATTAGCATGATTACAATAATTTTAATCTCGAATGACTGATCAGTTCAGTAGTCTTGGTAAACTAGATATATAAATTAGTCTTGTATTAAAAAATAATACACTAATTGCAATGTAGTTATTTTTTCCTTTCTAGATAAATAACTTTTAGGGTAACTTCATTCCATCTGGTATATCCATTCATATATTTCATAGTATGCGTCTTGGATTACTGGGGAAAGGAAATATAATAAGGGTGATCTCAAATACTCAGCAAGGGTGAAGTATTGCCAAAGTAGTAATGAATCAATGAGAATAAAAATCATGGCATGGAAAATAAATGAACTCACATATCATGTAATCGAAAAAATGAGAAGTATATTTATAAAAAAATCTGGAAAGGTAATAATTGGAAACCCAGTCCGTTCAAATAACTAGATAATTAAAAAATAAACATGACAAGGTATGAAATTAAAACATATTCCATTTAATCAATGAACTAAAAATGAAATTTATCCATGGATATGTTGATGAAAAATCTCATTGATGAAAAATAACTAAAAATAAAATAGGTAAATACTTGATTATTGGACGCCATATTTCTTAAGTACATGGTAAATTTACCATAAAGGCCTTTCACTAGACAGATTACATCATTTCGGTAAAAAATCGTCTAAGGTGACTAGACAAATGAATAATTCCATGAGACTACCAATAAATTGAGGGGCTATCTAAAATTGTGTCTCACCAGTTCCGTACTAGTCCAAAACATTCCTCATATTAAATAATTGAAATAAATAATATGCCTTATCAAATAATCGTATTGAATATAGAATATGAAATTATCAATATTTCACCCAATAATCAAATAACTATCAAAGTATAAACCTTTTATAAAATGGAATATGGTTTTGGAAATAGTAATATTCATGATAGATGATATGGATAATTTGGGGAAATTCAATGATCATAGGAGATTGATTATTTCTAGGGGATTTCAAAAATGAATCACGGATGTGAGTATAAATAATATCATTGACCAAATAAGTCAAAAACCATACCTATTAAGGATAAGTATGGTATCAATACAACATAACCTAAGTGGAGTAAAATAAAGGGTTTTTTCATTGATGAATGAAAATATTATAAAAATATTTTTTTAAACATTCTTGTGGAAAATATACTTTAGTTTTGAAATACATTTTGAAAAACATTTTACTTAAAAATGAATTTTAAAAAATTATTTAAAAAATAACTTTTTAAACAAGAAAAGGAATCTTCAAAGGAATGATGGTGGTAAAATCCTTACATGTCGTACAAGTTAAAAACATTCTTTTTTCATAGTAAAAAGGTTTGAAAAATTCATCATTCAGAAAGTGATAAGAACATTCCATGGAGAATATTTGGTAAAAGAAAAAAAGTGTAAAAATTATTTAACAAATAATTTTAAAAACATTTTTAAATTTTTTTAATAAAACATAGTTTTTATAATAAAACAGGTTCCCCAAATAAGAGAGGAATAATGTCAAGTTTTTCAAAAAAAATATTTTCTAAAACATTTTGAGTACCAAACAGTGGAAAAAATGGTACTAATACATGAAAAAGGTTATTACTAACCATAGGAGAGAAAAATGAATGGTTTTATTATAAAATGATCATATAATTTCCTCAAATAAAAATACCATTGAGAGACTATTAAAGTTATTGTTGAGGAAAATAATCTTTAAATGTTCCAAAGTGTCCCATACCAATTTAAAACATTTTAAATCATAAGGCTCATGAAGGAATAAAATTTAATGAAAGTTATAATATCACGATAATAAGTATATTTGTGATAATTAATGAAAAATTTTAGTACATCCACCATATAAAAGAAACTATGTTCATAACAGCAAATAAGACTCAATGGTATGTAAATTGAGACGAAATCCCTTACCTTGAGTCCGACTTCTCTTGTGTGTTTTTATATTACTAAATGAAAAACTTATGTTAATTATTTACATTTTTTATAACCTTTATCATTTTTATCATTCATTTTATTTAACTTATTATCATTTTCTATACAACTACTTAAAAAATTATGTTTATGTCGGTTGTCTTGAACAAATACGGTTTATGTGTCAAAAACTACTTTTGTAGGTTAACTATGGTGAAAGGGGTCATTATATAACATCGAAAGAATAATAATAATTACTTAATTATAATATTTACACATGAATTATACTTTTAAAAACAAATATTTAATATGTTTATGAAAAATGATTCAACGTTGTGATCATGGAGATGGAAGGTCGTACGTACACATTAGTAATGTTCTCATTTTACAATGATCGTTATAGAAAGAAGGTAAGTATAATTAAATCTTTATAGAATGATAATTATATCAAAAAAACTATATTATTTAATCATTTATAATTATATATATAATTATTCTGATGAAAAATTAATCACATCATGTTAAGGAGGTGGTAGTCCACACATCCATAAAAGACATTATCACTATTTAAGAGTGTGAAAGGGTTATAAGAAAAATGATATATATTATATTTCCAGAAATTTAATTATTTAATGAATATAATATATAGGTTGTTCATGTCACGTATTATTATTTTAAACCATCCTTTATAAATTCCATGTATAGTGTGGATGAATCACATCACTTTGAGGGGGCGGTAGTGCACACTTCCTCAAACGAATTTATCATATTTACACAATATGGAAAGCATAAAGGTATGTTCTAAATAAAAATTACTAAAAAATAAATAAATTATAAATATCATATATAACATATTTAAATATAATATCTATTATAATTTCCACCATGAGAGGTGGAAAAGGGAAATGAACAATAATCGTTTCGTGAGGCAGTAGTTCACCATACACAAAAAGAGTATGTTTGTTAACCATTAGAAGGAAGCGAGTGTAAGTGTAGCTATAACACTTTATAAAAAAATTATATTTATCATACTATTTTAATTATATAATAGATATTTAAAACTAATTTAATTGGTGGAGGAGTAAATGAAATAAAATAGATCATTTGGATGTATTACCTTAAAATTTTGGTAACTTCTTTTGGTTTATACCAAAGGGCTTCCTTGGAAAGATTTATGCATAAAGGGATGATTCAATGTCGATGGAATGTATTTTTTAGATATATATGGGTATATATTTTTTAAACCTAAGTGGTTTTAGAGGTGTGTGTAATGGGGATAAGTGGTGGACTTTATAGTGGATGAGGATATATTTTGACAAAGGAAATATTCCCATGTTTTCAAGTTGAAATTGGATCCAATAATGGAACCAATATTATCCAATGTATTATAGGTTCAAAATATTTCATTAAAATATATTTTTTACAATTTTTTAAGTCATTTTAGGCCTTAAGTTTAAGTTTTAGTCCTTTATTAAGCTTAGTTTCCTCTTAATCGTTGTAATTAATTTTAATAACATTCACTAATATTTTTGGTCAAAAACTAAGTTTAAATTATTAGAAAATTTAAATTATTATAATTATGAATATGGAATCCATTTTTCCAATTTGTAATCGTATAATTTGTATAAATTAATTTAAATTTCATCTCACAGGTGGAATGACAATGCGAATTTTTAAAGTAAAAACTTCTAAAAGCTTGCTAGATTATTATAAAAAATTTAAAATTGAAGTTGATTCCAATGACACAAATAGTATTAATTGAAAAAAAAATTATCTAATTAAACTTTCAAACCAATTAAAATTATAGTTCAACATTATTAATAAATTATATTTAGAAGCAATTTTGAACTGAAATTTATTATTTTTAACAATTCATTAAAAAATAAAATGTTTCAGAAAAATATCACAAATTCACCCAAACCTAATTATTATGATTTTATTTCAAATATGAAGTTTATTTTTACATATTATATCAATTTAAATTTCCAAATTAATATTTAAATTTGGTTATCCTTTAAAAGGTTATGAAATTTCCTTTATAAAAATATATGTTATTTGTGTAAAATAGAGTTTTTTCTTATCTTATGCCTATAAAACATAATGGTTGAGTATCAAAAATATTTTATTTAATATAAAACATATATATTTCATTAAAATCATTAAATAACTATAATTAATTATTTTTATTTCGATGCAACTCCTTTGGAAGCATAAAAATAACAATATTTCTTTTTATATCCTATGGGTTCTTATTTTTATTTCTCATTAATTGGTAACCAATGAATTAATTTTATATTTATATAGACCATAAATTTTAATAATTTAGTTAATATTTTTCATAAACCCTAATATAACATCTAGGTTATATAATATTAAATTAAATAATAATATATATTTGGTGAAACTCAATCTTTCTTGTAATGAAAGACATTGAAAAAGGTCGTTATTGCATGTAACCCAAGATAAATTAGTGTTTAATGCATTGAAATATATTGAATTTATTGAATTTATATTAAATAGTAAATATATTTTAAATTATTTGGATAGTATATTCACTTACATGCATGGTATTGCATGTCATACACAATATCCAATAGAAGGTTCATACTTTATAACTTCAGGGTGTTACATTCTGTCAACCTTAATTAAATTGCATCCTCAAAATTTAAACTCAATCTTTGTGATAGATTTTTTGATATTTTCTACGTTTAAATACCACATCATGATAAGGGTTCATAAGAAATACTCTATAAAAGACATAGTGGTAAGTATAATGGTCACATGGACTAACATATAACTAGGTCTCTAAGTAGGACAACACTAGTGCTAAGTTGTGGTACGTACTTAGAGGAAAATTGTAAATATTTATAGGGAGTTATTAATTTCGTCAATCGAAAATAATTGAAAGTTAAATAGAAAGTTGAGGGCCTCAAATCCATAAATCTATGATGATTTAAAAGACCATAATTTCAACAAAAATTAAGGTATTAGGAAAAAAATTTATTTGTAAGTATATTTCCTAATGTTGGGTAATTGTTTTACTACCTAATAATATAAGGAAATTTATTTAAATGATAAGTTTTATTTTCTCGTGAACAATTCCAACTTTTTGTTTTGTTTTAATCAAATTCCAATTTATCATCTTTATATTCACATTAATATTTATTCATCAAATTCTTTAACTAAAAACAATGACATTTTAACTATCACATTGCATAGGTCAGTGGTTGGTGTGAAACACTTATCATCCTTAGGTCATGGGTTCAAGACCCACAGCCTTACCAGATTTGATTATTTGTTATCCAGCTTATAGGTTTTCCTCTTCTAAAACTTTGTTAATATAATTTCCAAAATAAATATGATGGGCATCCTTTAAATAAGGTTAGTAAATAAATATCCTTTTAACTATGTTTTTCGATAAAACCTCAACACATAAATACTTAACCCATTTTATTTTAACAAAGGTACTTCTTTGGTCTATTATTTATCCATAAAATCATTTTTATGATTTCTAAATCATGACACCTTATCATCAATCTAAAACACCTTATGTTTAGCCTTGATCATTATTTGTCATTATCCATTAAAATTATTTATAATGGTTTTTATAAAAAATGTGGATTCTCCTATGAAAATTCCCCAGGAGTTTCAAACCCAATGAAAAGTAAGGTCCATTGTTATGTATCAGGTTACCCCAAGTCAAGATCAAAACACCTTTTTAAAGTTAATACTCATAGGTACATTTTTTTCAGAACCAAATCCACTTGTAGTAACCAAGCATGGATGTATAGCTATAAAGGCCCATTTAATCTCTACCCTACCAAATTTCTAGGATATTATTCTATAATTATATTAAAATTCTACCTTACAGCTATGTTATCTAACCTATGTTTTCCAAAATCTAGTTCCCAAGGATACTACTAATCTTCATATGATACCAAATGTAAAGACCTAACCCTATATTTTTAAGAGTCATTTTCTAATATCAAATGCATTAGCATGATTACAAGGAATAAAATCAAGAATGACCAATCAATTTAGTATAATTGGTAAACTAAGTACATAAATGGGTCTTATATTAAAAAAAATACACTAATTACAACACAATTCTTTTTTCCTTTCTAAATAAGTATCTTCTAGGGTAACTCTATTCCATATAGTATATCCCTTAATATCTTTCATAGTACACTTCTTTGATTCATCAGGAAAGGAAACATACTAAGGGTGAGCTCAAATTCTCATTAAGGGTAAATTATAGCTGAATAAATAATTAATAAATGATAATAATTATCATGGAATGGTAAATAACTGAAAACCCAAACCATGTAATCAAAAAACTAAGATAAAAATTCATAGACAATGTATCAAGGTAATAATTGTAAGTACATTCCATTAAAATAACCAGATAAGAAAAAATAAATATGAAAAGGTATGAAACTAAAACACATGTCATTTAATCCATGAATTAAAAATAAAATTTATCCATATATATGCTGACACAAAATCTCATGGATGAATAATAATTGAAACTAAATGAGGGAAATTCTTGATTATTGGATTACATGTTTCCTAGGTACATGGTACCTTTACCCTAAATACCTTTCATAAGATGATTTACAACATATCAGGGAAAAAACATATAATGTGGCTAGCTGAATGACTCATTCCATGAGACTATTGATGCATCAAGGGGATATCTATAACCAGGATCCACTCGTGTCTTTCTAGTCCAAAACATTCCTCATATTGAATAATCGAAATAAATAATATGCCTTATCAAATAACTGTATTGATCACAGAATATAGAATTATCAATATTTCCCCCAAGTAATCAAATAATTTTCAAAGTAGGAACCATGTGTAAAATGGTATAAGGTTTAGGTAACAGTAATACCTACGATATATGATATGGATAATTAGGGTAAATTCAATGATCATATAAGATTAAGTATTTCAACGGGATTTAAAAAAAATAATCAAGGAAATGAATATAAATAATATCCTTGACTAAATCAATCAAAAACCATCCATAGGATGGATAATTAGGGTATCAATACAACATATCCCAAATGGATTAAAATAAATGGTTTTTTTCATTTATGAATAGAAATATTATAAAAAAATCTTTACAACATTCTTGAGAAAAATACCATTTTGTTTTGAAAAAAATTGAAAAAAACTTTTAATTGAAAATAAATTTTAAAAAACTATTTAAAATCTATCTTTTTTAAACATGTAAACAAATATTAAAATTAATGATGGTGGTTAAATATTTACCAAGTGTAAAAGTTAAAAAGATCATTTCTTTCTCACGGTAAAAAGGTTATAGAATTCCTTATTCCAAAAGTGATAAGATGATTACATTGAAAACATTGGTAAAAGACAAATAGGGTAAAAAAAATTAATAAATCATTTTTAAAACATTTTTGAGATTATTTTAATAAAACACGGTTTTTTGAAGAAAACTGGTTCTTCAGCTAAGATAGGAATAAAGTCAAGTTTTCTAGAAAAAAACATCTTCTAAAACATTTTGAGTACCAAATAGTGAAAAAATGGAACTAATAATTGAAAAATGTCATGAATAACCATATGAGAAAAAAATGAATGGTTTTATTATTCAATGTTCATAAAATTTCCTTGAATTTAAATACCATAGGAATATCATTAAAGTTATTATTGAGGAAAGTTATTTTTAAACATTCTAAAGTGCCTCATACATTTGAAACATTTTAAATCATAATCCTCATGCAAGGAATAAAATTTAATAAAATTTATATTATCATTATGGTAATTATATTCATTATAATTCATGAAAAAGGGCATTATATACCCCATATAAAAGAAACTATGTGAATAACAGCAAATAAGTCTCAATAGGATGTAAATTGAGATGAAATCCCATACCTTACGCTTGACTTTTCTCGTGTGTCTTTATATTCCTAAATAAAAAAATTATTTTAATTATTAACTTGTTTTAGAACCTTTTTTAATTCCATAATTACTTTTATTTCACTTATTACCATTTTTTAAAAACATCTTAAATAGTTGTGTTTACATCTTTTTTTTACCAAATTTAGTTTATGTGTCCAAAACAACTTTTGTAGGTCAACTATGATGAAATGGGTCATTATATAACATCTCTAGAATATTAAAAATGATATAATTGTCATATTTATATCTAAATTATAAATTTTAAAACAATAATTTAATATGGTTATGAAAAACGAATCAACGTTATGGTCATGATGGCGGTAGGTCGTACATACGCATGTGTAATGTTTTAAAATTTCAATGATCAATATGGAAAGAAGTAAAGTAGAATTATATATTTATATAATGATAATTATATCAAAAATTCCATAATATATAATCATATATTATTATTTATATAATTATTGGGATGAAAATGGAATCACGTCATGTCGAGGAGGCGTTAGTCAACACATATATGAATAATGTTGTCACTCTTTAAGTGTGTGAAAGGGTAATAAAAAAATGATATATATTATATTTAAATAAATGTAATTATGTAATGAATATAATATTGAGGTTTTTTATGTCACATATTTTAAATTAAAACCATCCTTTGTATGTTCCATGTATAGTGTGAATGAATCAAACCGATTTGAGGGGGTGGTAGTCTACACTTCCTCAAACGAAATTATCATATTTATACAAGATGGAAAGCATAAAGTTATGTTAAAAATAAATAATATATAAAAATATATAAATTATAAATATCATATATAAAATATCTAAATACATTTTTCATCATAATGTTCACCATGAGAGGTGGAAAAGGAAAAATGAAGGATTATCGTTTTGTGAGGTAGTAGTTTGTCGTACATATAAACAGTATGTTTGTGACCCATTAGATGGAAGTATGTCTTATTTTATCTATAATACTTAATAAAAAAATAAAAAATATATATAATGAGAATATTTTTCTAATTTTATAGTCATGATTTAGAAATAATTTAAGGGGTGTAGAAGTAAATGGAAGAAAACAGATCGTTTGAAAGTGTTACCTTAAAAAGCAGCTAACTTCTTTTGGTTTATACAAAAGGGATTCCTTGGTAAGATTTTTGAGAAAAGGGATGCTTCAAGGTCCAGGGGAGGGATTTTTGGAAAAAAAATTGCAAGAACTTCGCCGAACCTAATTTTTTTTAGATGTGTGAGGAATAGGGAGAAGTGGTGGCCTTTTATAGTGGAGGAGGAGTCTCACTCTTATAATATTTCTACAAATGAATTCTTCACATGTTTCTCATGTCTCAAGTGGATCCAATAATGGAAAAAATTCTAGATAAGGGAGAATAGTTTCTAAATATGGACATCCAATATAATTTTGACAAGTTTATAGGTTGTTTTCATCCTTATGTTTAAGGATTAGTCCTTTATAAAGCTTAATTTCCTCTCAATCATTGAAATTAATTTTAATCACTTTCAAAACTATTTTCGGTAAAAAACTAAGTTGATCTTATTAGACATTATAAATTTTTATTATTCCAAATGTGCAATCTATTTTTCCAAATTTCAATCATATAATTGGAATAAATTAATTTAAAATTCATCTCACAAGTGGGACAATAATGCGGATTTTTAAAGTAAAATTTTCTAAAAGTTTGCTATGTTTTTATAATCAATTTCAAAGAGAAATTGATTCCAATGAAATAAATTATATTACTTTATAAAAATATTTTATAATAAAATTTTAAAACCACTTAATTTTATAATTTAACCTTATAAATAAATTATATGAAAAAGTAGTTTTGAACTAAAATTTGGTATTTTTAAATATTCATTAAAAAATGAAATGTTTTTGAAAAATATAAATAATTAAACCTAAACTAATTATTCTATTTTTATTTCAATTATTCAGTTTATTTTGACATATTAAATCAATTAAAGTGTCAAAATTATGATTTAAAATGGGTTCTCTATTAAATGGTGGTAAATTTGCCTTTATAAAAATATAGGTTTTTATGTGTAAAATATAGTTTATTCAAATATTATACCTATAAACCCTAATGGATGGATACAAAAAATATTTTATTGAATATATAAAATATATATTTCATTAAAATAATTAACTAATTTTAATTAATTATGCTTATTACGACAAATCTCTTTTAGAAACATAAAAATAATAATATTTCTTTTTATATCCAATTGGTTATTATTTTCATTTCTCATTAATTAGTAAGCAATAAATTCATTATATATTTATATAAACCACAAATTTTCATAATTTATTTAATACTATTCAAAACCGATAACATAATATCTAAGTTATATCATATTATATTAAATAATAATATTTTAATAATATATTGTTATTTGGTGAAACTCGACCTTGCATGTGACACAAGCCATTGAAGAAGGTCACTCTTACATGTAAAGCATGCTAACTTAGTGCTTCATGCATTAAAATATATAAAATATATTGAATATATTATAAATATTAGATATATTATAAATTATTTGGATATTATATTCTCATATGTGATTGGTGATGTGTGTCATACACGCTATTGAATACAAGGTTCAAACTTTATAATTTTAGGGTGTTGTATGAAAGATCATACAAGAAAAATAATAATGATAATAAATAGTTTTTACCTAAAACTATGGAGAATAATTCTATTGGAAAAAACTGGGAGTTCTCAAAAAATTAATGAAAAAGGATAAGTTATTGAATAATCGCAATAAGGGAAACACACACTAAGAGTGGGGTGAATCAGTGTATGTGTAACTTTTAAATCAATTAATTGTCATTCTTTTTTAGAACCTTAATCTTAAGATACTCACTAATACATAAATAAAAAATAAATAGTGAGTTTTTTAGTGAGTTTTTCATCCTTTGATATGACTATGTCCCCAGTGACATTTGGTTGTTATCCCATGCAAATAGTCCTTTTCTTATTATCAAAATAAACTCAATCAAGGGGTTTAACCTTAATCTTGAACAACGGATTAAATCAACCAGTTAAAATTTAGCATTAAAGAACCAAAAAAATTATTCAAAATAATGATCACTGATGATTTTATGATATTCCTCATATATTATAGAGGATTATCCATTTCCTCTCTATTTCACAATAGTCACTTGGGGTTGTTATTAGTGTTTCTACATCTTCTTTTTTGGATACAGTAGTGTATAGGCTTACTTTATCAAAATTATCTCACTATATCTTTCTTCATTTCATGTTAACTATATTCATATAATATATATTGTATATTATTTTTATATTCAATTATGGAAAACTTCCTTGAATTTTTATGACTCGACATGACTCATTCAAACCATCCTGAAAATTGGTTGAAGACAAGAATTGTTTCCTCCAAGTGATATTTGAATTATTACAGTCTTTATCTTCATTAAAAACTCCAATAAAATATGTATAATTCAATTTTTTGATGTTTACACATAGTAATAGTGATGTTGAATCTCAAACTATGGATTCAGACTCCCTCAACATCCAGAAATCTTCTCTGTTAGTCATATACTTTAAACATAGAAAGAATCGTGAACATTTATGATCATGATGTTTGATCCAAAAATAATAGGACACAAATAATTAGCTGATTTATTTATTGTTTGATAAAAATATATGAATTAGGAGAATGTGTTTGGAATGTAAGATAAATTACCTTATAGGTAACTTAAAAAATTCTTCATATTTGTAAGTCAATTTACTTACATGATCTCAAATTCACTTCCATATAAAGGAAATGTTGTTTCCATTTTTCATTTAATCTATAAGAAAAAAATTATATTATGGGAATTAAATATCTTATAAATGTAAGATGAATATATTTTACAACTTTATCCAAATAATAATCCTACTCATGTAATTGAATTCTCATACATGGCTCCCTATAGGATATTTTCCTTTGTTAATTTTCATCTTCAACATAGTACATCTATATTTTATTCAAATATTATGATCATCTTTAAAATATGTTTAGTACTTTTCAAATTATCTCTCAGCCTTTTTAAACACTTAAAAAAATATTTATGATATATTTCAAGCTCAAAAAACTATGATGGGATGGATTCTCCATGTCTCCAACTCATCCATATTCAATTCGGTGAATTTTTCAACAGAATAACAAACAACTCTTCTTTTTGAATGCAGCAGATACACATCAAACTCTTTAAAAACTATTATTAATAGTGATTTGGTACTTTATCATCTCAAGAAAATTCATATCACTATGAATATCTATTCAATAGTCATCACACTCAAACATTTATTGAAAAAAAAATCAACGTTTGGTGTTCAACAATGTCCCCATTTGGACTTTTTCCAATACATCATACCTCTCCCCGTTTATTGATTATTAAATCAAATAGAGTGGATTCTAGGGATAAAACCTATATTATAAAATGAATAATTAATCAATTATATCTAATTTTATATTTTTTAGCTTTTTTTAGAAAATAAGAGTGATTAAATCAATCATTAATGTTATCCATAAAAAACCTCAAATCAAACCTATCAGATATTCATAAAAGCTCAACTCATATTTCCTGAGTTCTTTCCTTTATCACTCATCACACACATAAAAATAAATAATATCCATAGGAAAAAAAATTCCCAATAAAAATGATATCTCCTCACTAATATTAGAAATAAATAATCGAGGAGTAAACCCGTATAAACATGCCTCAATAAGAGGGTGTCCGCTACCCCCCCCCCCCATTTGGAGCCTTAGATTCTTGAATTGTTAAATTATGAAATTTTTTTCTAGAATATTAGTAATTTTTTCCTTTTAGGGAACAAATTATAGCCTTATAATACCCTCTCCAACATTATCATTTGAAAAATGATGCTTTGTATCAAAATTCTATGACCATGAGTTTTTCATTGGATGTTTGGATAGGTTTATAGAACTTTGATTGTCATACCCCACAACCAAAGGATTAGTTTCTTCAACACTTAAGTAACTCAACCATGTATTAATCCATATCATTTTTTTATATTCTTGTGATTCATCGTCAAATTCAACCTCATTAGATATTACTTTTATTGATGTTTTCTTCTTTGAATACCAATAAACATATCTTCTTCCAATAAAAAATACTCCACTATGTGTGTACCTCTAATCATCAACTACTCATACATAGTATGCATCAGAAAAACCCTATAGTTTCATCTCATATATAATCTTATGCATCATCCCATAATTTTGAGTGTTTTATATTTATCTAAAAATCCCTTTTACTTCCAAAATATGTGATTCCTTTGGATTGAATTTTTCCCCAGAAAAAATGGTGACAGCATATGCAATGTATGGTATTGAGGTTTTCATGTTCTTGATACTTTTAATAAAACTCATGACCCAGTTCTCATTAATATATTTACATTCCTCCTATTGTTTAAATTTTTTACACCTAAATTGGGGTAGAAATTCCTCTATCCTCTAACATTTCAAACTTCATCAATATATCCTTTGCATAGTTTTATTTTAATAAAAAAATACAATCTATTTCTTATATAGTTTGTGTCACCAAGAATAATTTCATCTCTCATAATATTAAAATTTCAAACTTTATTTCATGTGTATTTATAAATACTCACATAATATTTTTTCATTAATATAAAATATTATATCATCAACAAAAACAATCCCAAAGAGTGTTGTGGAATTAGCCTTTTCATATAAACATTACTATCGAACAAACCTTTTAAAAATTCCATTCCTTTTGAATACTTTTCATTCATAAAATACCAAGATATTATAGATTTATTCAAACCATATATAGATTTATTTGTCATATATACCTTGTTTCCATTTGAATTTAGCACAAAGCCTTCAGGTTTTTTTATGTAGACTTCCTCATCAATCTCACCATTTAGAAAATATGATTTAAAAACAAATCTAAAATATCATGAATATTTTTTTAGATGTTATTGAAACATAAATTTTGATATACTCAAGTCAAGACACTAGATCAAACGTTTCATTAAAGTAAACCCCTTCAATTTTTATTATCCTTTTCTTACTAGTGTGGATTTTTTTCTAACCACTTTAATATTCTAATCAATTTTATTTTTAAATACTCATTTTTATCTAATAAAATTATTTTCAGTGGTTATGGAAAAATTTCCCAAGTTTTGTTATTTTTGATTTGGTTAAGATCCTCATTTACATACTAAACCAAATATTTATGTTTAAAAGTTTCCTAAATTGTATGAGGTTAAACCTTATACAATAAACTAATATGATAGTTTTACATAATCCTAATTATTTTCTAAATTCCTTTATACTATTACCCAATAATTTTCTCAATGTCAACATGTTTTATTATCCTTGAATTCATATATTTAGTATTCATGTCTCCATATTCATCACTTGAAAGAGAATAATCTGTATCTTCATTTTGAATAAATGTTTTATCTATATTTTCACTAAGAAATTCTGAAATTAAAATTTCATCCCCATCATCTACAATAATATTATTTTGAGTCCCTTCTTCATTTACCAAGACATGTGACATTATCACTATCAATAATTATTTTATATTTATTATCGTTACACCTCTTAGATTTACTATTTGGTGTATACACATGAAATATTCCATCTTCATCCCTTTCTTAAAATTTTCCTCCCCTGGTATCATTCTTCTAGATCAATAAATTACTTCTAAGAACAATAAGATATTTGAAATATTGGTTCTTTTTAAACCTAATCATGTTGGGGGTCATGTTTGAGTTTTTCCTTAAGATACATCAATTATAAATTACTCGAGCACTTTTGATATCCTATAACTAGTAACACCTTGATGTTTCATATTCATGAAACATGGTTTTATCCATATAAACTAGACTCATATTATTCCTTTCACCAACTCCATTTTTTACATGGGTATGTATGATCCCATGTTTGTTAAGATATTCAGTAAAGTGTTTATTGGAACACTCACTCCCATTATATGATATTAATATTTTAAAGTACAAGAATGATTTATTCTATAAAAGACTTATAAAACTCTTGAATCTATCCAAATAATATGATTAATTCCACATTAATATGAAGAATGTCATCTTTTTTAAGTTATCTATGAAGGTGATGAAATATAGTTCTCCATTTTTTAACTTATTGGTAATGGTACCACACACATAATAATAAATTAGTTCAAGAGGTTTCAATGTTTGATTTTCAAATACCTTATGTGTATTTTTCACCATTTTACCTTTTATATCTATTATAGATAGTAATGATTTCTTCTTTCAGTATGTATAAATATATTATGTCTACTTCATAGATAAGTTTCTTCATATTCTTTGGGATAAGGTAACCAAGTTTTATGTGTCAGGACTCATTTTCAATTTTTTTTACTTAAGTGGAAGAATTTATTTTCTATTTTACTTGAAATAGATTTACCAAGATTATCTGACCACTTGTAATGATAACCCCATATTTCATCCTTTTTACAACATATCCATTTTAAAAGAAACCTCATTTATATCATCACAAATTTGTGATGCATTTAACAAATTGTGCTTTAATCCATTAAAAAACAACACACTATCTGGACTGATTTGAATTTTACCAATGTTTTTTTTCAATACCCATAATCATTATAGAACTTTCATTTCTAGATTTAACATATCTCCTTTCATATTTCTCCAGAAAATTAAAATTTTTTAGATCATCTTTCATGTGAGATGAACATCCAATATCCATGAACTAAGACTTTTTAGATTTTCATACCTTGAATGAAACTTGAACTATATTTTCTTACTTCCCAAATTGACTTTTATTTTTATATTATATTAGGTGTTTGAGGGTATAATTACATTTAAAATCACACACACCTCCCACAAACATCCCGGAAAGGCAGGTCATATCCCCCCAAGGGATAATCCACCTAACCAACCATTTTATTACATTATATTTTTTTATACCAAAGGCCAAGTAGGCATGAATACCATTACATGGATCATAATCCCACCATTGGATTGCTTTAAGGACCTTGATGCATCATGTCTTTGTCACCACATGCATATAAAGCTTATGTCACTGCCCCCTTAATGGCCTGAAGGCCCAGTGACCTAAAATCCCATTCTAGATGAATGGTACTGCTACTACAGTACCCACACTGCTATAGGGAAATAGTTCCACTATAGTCATTTCTACAGTACCTATGGAAATTCTATCCTACTCATATTTTTCACAGGTATTCAAAACTATTACTCACTTTAACAATCTTTTAAACATGTTGATAGCTTGATTGAATTCCCACATATACTCACTATACCCCCCTTGATTATTTCTCTCTTATTAGTCTATAAAGAGATATATTATATGAAAAGTTATAATATTTATGTCCAAAAATTTCACAGAACTAGCAGTATCCATAAAATATTTTATTTTATAAAAAAAATACTTTTGAATTATTTGTTGTCTTTCTCTATTTGAAACCCTTGAATGATTTGAATTCTCAAAGTCCTTTAATGGAGTTGTTCCTTGAATATTTGAAACTAATGATATAAATTTTCTAATTTTTTTTTTTTTTTTTATATTTGATTATATTTAAGTGTTTAATTAAATTATTTTTTGTTCCATACTTCACTCCATCATATACTTCTTTAGTATAAGTAGTCTCCCTTTGTACTAGAACATTTATAGACTTACCCTTTTATATCTTACATATTTATTATAGTATATATGTACTTAATGTTTCTTGGGAGATTTTACTCATTATCCAATATCTCTTTTCTTTTTTTACTTAATTTTATCATCCATATTTTTTGTTTCATCATTATATCTTCTGAGAATGTAAATTTTCTTCAATATTAAGATTATAGTAAAAGTCATACCTTCAATGTTTTTTCTCTTTTCAAAAAAATAAATCTTTGTAATCTCAATTTCATTAACTAGATATATTTTTTTATCTAGAAATTTAATTTTATTATTTGAACCCCTTTTCATTTGAGTTGTGTGTTCCTTGAGTCTTCTAATTTCTTTCAAACTCATATTGATCTCTATTCTCACGGTGTATTCCTTGGAAGTGCCTCCATATTCCACTATAAACTCAATATTTTTTTGACATTCATATTATAATGTTTTTTTTTCTATTATTAATCTTTGGAAATAAGAAATATTTGAGAT
Organism: Viscum album; assembly: GCA_963277665.1. Classification (NCBI taxonomy): domain Eukaryota; kingdom Viridiplantae; phylum Streptophyta; class Magnoliopsida; order Santalales; family Viscaceae; genus Viscum; species Viscum album. The sequence goes on along the minus strand of OY728146.1, from coordinate 927,610,494 downwards.
ATATCTCTAAGAGATTCATCAGCACTACTTTCTTCACCATCCAGCCTTCCTTCTACAATTGAGAGGAAAATCCTTCTAAAGAAACTAAGAGAAAATTTATTCTTTCCGTTTATTTAGAAAATGAATGATCTCTAGAATTGGTTTTCCTAGAATCATCATCATAATTTTCTATTCCCTGTCTGATAGGAAGTTTAGTAATAAAATAACTCAACTTTTGAAAAACATTTGAGAGAAAGAGTTTTTGTCAAATTTTCCATGTCATATCCTTTATTCAATAAATAATGTTTCTCCCCCATATATATAACTTTGAGTGATTTTAAATAAACCTTATTTTCCTATTTTCATTTTTCTATTAAGTGTAGAACCTCTCCTCATTTCATTATTGATGAGAGTAATATAGATCTCACCAATGGTGATGTTATAAAGATATCTATATTCTAAAGCTGATATATTTACATAAAATTTATTAGGAAAAATCTTCATTGGTTTTTTTACCAAAGTGGAGTATTCTAGAGTTTCTTAAAACCCTCTAATCCTGCTGATAACTACATTTACTATAGAAAAGAACTCAAAAAAAGTGTTATTCTCACACATCATGATTACTTCAAACTATTTTCGATTGACTTCTAGGATTCTTCCTTTACATTTTTATTCCCCTCATAATCATTGTAAAGATTATTTGATATAGAATTATAAATTTTTGAATACCATGATTTTTTTCAAATAATATTAAAATGAAGTTGATAATGGAGAATCCCTAGCCATACAATGATTTTCAATGTTCCTTTAATTATTTAAGGATCATACTAAGGATGTATCAAGAATATTGAATCCATATTTCATAGAGTCATTGACATTAAGACTCGGTGAGAGGATGTAAAGAACCATACTTTATTTTTATGAGTGAAACCATTTTCAATAAAAAAATTCGATGCCTTTACTATCAATATAATTGTGTTCATTCATATAAATAACCTAAAATAAAAAAACAGATTTTACCTTTTCTTTGATACTAAATTATGGATCATGTGGAAGGCGACATGCATTGAAAGGGGTGAATTGGGGTGTGTAGAAATTTTAAATCCCTTCCCCCTCATTATTTTCAGTACCTTACTCAAAATATATTCACCAATTCATAAATAATAAATAAATATAAATTTGGTTAAAGAGGATCACCTCCTTGTGGATAACGTTTTCCCTAATTACACATGGTTTTTATCCAACATGAATGATCCCCTTATTATTATAAAAAGGAACTCAATAAAGGGTATGACATTGAAATTTTAAAACTACCACACTAACCAAATATAATATCTCATAAAACAACCAAACAAGATAATATAAATAATGATTATTTATGATTGTATATTCCTCCTCATAGTCTCTATATGATGATCCTTTTCCTCTCCACTATAAATAAATATCTTACAATTTTTCTCAATGTTTATTCCTCGTCTTCTTCAATAAAAAAGATTATCATATAACATTATTATAATTCATACACCATGTATTTTTCTATTTATTTTTATTTATATTTAATGAATAGAGTTTGAACACTTTTTCCAAATTCAGTTAAAGAAACATCCCTTGATTTTTAGTGTCTAACATTTACTCAGTCAACTCATCCAAAAAAAAGACTCATGATTCTACTTGTTTCCTCCATGAGATATATAAATTATCATGGAATTATTATTGAATAAAAACTAATATAAAATACTTATAATTTAGTTAAATTGATATTTCCATATAATCTTGGTGGTATAGTATATTAGACTATGGTTTAAAACTCTCTTGTCTTCCTATAATCTTCTTGGCTAGTAATTTTCTTTGATCTTAGCAAGAATCAAGATCACGTATGATCCTAATGTTTGATTCTTGAAAAACATAACATAAACAATCATCTTATTGATTTATCATCTCTTCATAATACCTGAATTCAAAAAATATGGTTGGAATTTAAGACAAATTATCTAATGAGAAACTTGAAAAATTGTCTACACACATAACTAAATTCACTTATATGGTCTCAAAATCACCTCCACATAAAGTAAATGGCTTTAATATTATTCATTTAATATATAGAAAAAAATTATCTTATTGGAATTAAATGTATTATTTGTATAAGATAAATAATTTTTCAAAACCTGGACAACTCACAATTCTACTCACGTGGATGAATTCTCTTACATGGATATTTTAATATATTCTCTTTTTTCAATTTTCAACTTCAATGCAATGTATCTATATTTTCCTCAAATATTCTAACCATCTTGAAAATAGTTATATGAACCTTTAAATCATCTATCATCCTTCTCAAACACATAGAGTAATATTAATGATATATTTTAAACTAGAAAACCATCTTATGGTATGAATTATCCATGTATTTAACTCATCTATATTTCATTTGGGAAAGATATTGATAGAATAACCAACATCTCTTGTAGTTATACATAACATTTATACATCAAAATCTTTCCAAAATTTTATAGATAGTGATTAATTACTTTCCCAAATCCAACACATGTCATATATCCATGAATATTAGTCAAATAATAATCACACTCAAATATGTATTGAAAAAAATACAATGTTATCCTCTAGGGTTCAATAGTTGTAAGAAACAAACAAATACTTGTGTGTCAGGGATATTACTGGGTGTAAGGAGTGGGCTTTGATGAGACCATTTCATAAGCTTCATGGATTGAAACCATCAATATTTTAATTAGTAACATATCTCAAAGGAAATATAATATTTTTTAAATTTATGTCAAGTACAAATTACTCAATGTTGAGTTGGAAAAGGATCCATAAAATGAGAAACCTTGTGGTCTTTTTCAGGAATAAATTTGAATTATTTTTTTAGGTTTTAGAATGATTTATATGGGATGAATCAAACCAAAATATCATTGTATTATATGTTTAAAACCAAATTAGATAAGTTAAAATTAATAAAAAAATAGTACATAACAAGATCTACATTAAAGATGAAAAATAGGTACCTCTCTTAATTATTTTCCATGTATATGACATTATTGTTTTTGAAATAATGGAAATTATTGTCAAGATTTTTGAAAAGTATGTGAAGATTACGTTTCAAATTTAAAGTCGGGTGAGATGAGATATTTTCTTGGATTATAAATTTCAAAAGATAGATAACATAATTTTCTTTCCAAATATAATTTTGTTAGGGAACGTCTTAAAAGGTTTTAGTTTGTAGGATTAAAAGGTAGTTTCGCCCCCAATTTTAATGTTAACCTAGATATATAAAATTGATCAAGGAAATGACATCACTTAAAGAGAATTATGGAAGTTGATTTAAATTAAGTTTCACTTTAAAAAATCAAGGATGGATATTTTCAATATTGTTACACATTGTGTAAGATATCAGATTGTCTAAAAAAGTCTCATTTAAAGGATGAAAAGTAGATTCTTAGGAGCATAACAAGCATAATTGGATATGGACTGAAATATGAGAGTAAGGTATAATTGAAAATGTTTATATTTTCAAATTAATATTGAGTAGAAAATATTGATGATAATAGTTCTAAATATAATTTATTTTTATTCCTTAGATATTGGATTGTGTATTATCAAACTAATAAGTTGAGTTTTTAAACTCTAAGCACTACTAAAGCAATGTATATAGTTATCACTCAAAATTCTAAACAACTTATGTGGATAAGAACTTTGTTGGATGATCCTAAAGCAGATTTTAAATTACCTCTGTTCATGGGATGCTGTTATAACACCCCAAAATTTTATTTTAAAATAATAATATGTTTGATAGGTTGCTTAACATGTCACATAGAGGTTTAAATTAATTAAGATGCACTGTAAAATAATTTTTATTTAAATGTGACCTAGAAATTCAATTATAGAGTATAAATATGAATAACCACATTATTAAATATATTTATAGTATCCCAAATAAATGTAAATTTATTTAATAATTATTAGTAAATAATCACTCACTTTTTAGTAAAGTCATTTTATGACTAAAAAATGCATTTTCTTCAAAAATTATTTTTATTGCATTTTTTCTTATAAATTACATTGAATTTATGAAAATTTTAGAAATTTTATTTTAAAAAATTTACCCCATTTATAAAATAAACATATCAAAGTTAACTTATGGTGAAATTTGAGGATTTTTCTAAAAATATTGATTTTTCTGTGAACAATGAAAAATAATGTTTTTTATAAAAATGTATTCTATTTTAATTTAATGTATCATTATTATTTAAATTAGGTATTAAAATAACATAATTATTATTTAATTATATATATTATAATTAATTACAAAGTAATTATAATCATACTTTATTTTGGTATATGTTAATTTTTTTCTTTAAAAAATATTTGTTTTTTTCTAAAAATAATTTTTCATTGCGTTTTTTGAATTTATATTAAAATTGATTTATGAAACTTATATAAATTTAATATTAAAAAATGGTTCCATATTTGGAATTATTAGGATAAATTGTTTTAAATATCTCCCTTTTATTTTGGGTAATTATGAATTGTAACCTTGGTAAATTTTTATCACCTTGATATGGGTAAAACAAGTAAAATAGTGTTAAAACATTTTGTTATGGTTTAAAATTCCTCTAACACTTTAAATTATCCTATTGTATTAGTGTATATCAAAAAATTTATTCCATGTATTGAAAATATGTCCACTTAGTAACATTTTTATTTGATTATAACATTTGTATTTTGTAAGAAAATGATAAATACAAAATTTGACTCCCTTGAATTAAATAACTCAAAATTTTAATTATGAGGATCAAAAGAGGATAATTTTTGTTCTAAATATTTATTATATATATAAATGAATTTTTTTTATCATGTTATTTTGTTTTAATTTTTAGTGAGTTAATAGCTACCATAATAGCTTATACAACACCGACACAGTATTTATTTAATTAATATAAACAAATAAAGGATTTAAAAAAATAAAATTAAAAAATTATTGATGAATTATTATATAATATGTATTTTTTAGATAAATATAACATGTTAGGAATGTTTTATAGGTTTATATTATAATGTTTTTCGCCATGTTGTCTTCAAATTCAAATTAAATTAATAGCGGTAAAAATGAAAATATTGATATTTTATGTCAAATAATATTTTATTAAAGTATTTAAAGACAATAAAAAATATATCTAGAAGACAATTATGATTATAAATGGTCTAAAATATCATCCCTTGTCCATATATGATCTAATTTTTACCTCATAAGTAAAATTATAACCATTTAATACTTAAAAATTCATTACCATGGTTAAGATTAAAAATGGTTAACCAATGGGTTAAACCAAAATATATTTTTTTAAATGACTTAAAACCCAATCTGAATTTTATTTTATGATTAAATTTCTACATTATAATATTTTAATTTGAATATATTTCCCTTCAAAATCTTTTTTCTTGATATCGAATTTATTATATTTTAATATTTTTAGTAATTCAAAGTGTTTCATTTCCCTCCCATATAAAAATACATCCCTTATCTCTTTTCCTTACACCAATTTGATTAATATAGCTTTAAAACCCTATAAAATTATCTTTTAAAGTTCCATATCCATAAATTTAAGTTTATGGTCTCATTAAATTACAATTCCATAGGTACTTAAGAAGGGATCTAAAGTAATTCTACTAAAGAATAGGTAATAGTCTTAACAGATTCTTTCAAATTTCTTCCTCTACTTACTATAATATATTATACCCATATTAAAATAATAACTCTATTATCATAAATATACTGAGATATTATTATAATTGGAAAACTATTTTCCATCTCTTTTTCACTCTATTAAAATAGAAAACAACATTTATGTGTATGTATGGTCTACCATCTCTATGAATGGTGTAATTCAATTTTCTATATATAACTTTTATGGATGAATAAAAAATAAAAAATATATATATATGGTATTTATATAATATTTAATATTTTTGGTATTATGGTACCATAAAAGTTTACAAAGACCAAAACTACAGAGCCAAAATTCTCATGAAAAAGGAAATAGTTAACACCCAGAAACAATGATTTTATTAAAGAATTGATAATAAATTGATGTTAAAATATTATAAGTGGATAATATATGGTATTATAATTATTTAAATGAATCTATTTTAGGGTTATAATAAATTTAATCTTATTATACTGAATGTTAGATAACTTTTGAAGAAAGTTGAACTTATTGTAAGGGTTTATCATCTAAAATTGTCTTCTTTGTGACATATGTTATGTTATGAACCTACCTTCATTTATGAGGCTTATATACAGAACATTTTATATGATATATAATTAATATACTTATTATCATGATTTTTAATGTTTCATTTTAAGTTATTCTTTGATGGGGATTATAATTCAAAAGTTACTGATATAGTAAGGGATTTATGTTTTAATATCATTGTTTATTGGGATTGTTTATTATTTAGTTATAAATGATGAAATTTAATGTTATATATCATAATATTTCAATGAATTATATTCTTATCTGGTTATTTATTTATAATACATGTTTTTCTTTTATTCCCTCCCTTTAAGTACTCAAGAGACTAAAAAAACATTTTAAGGAAAAAATGACTTTATTTCTGACTTGGGTCAAAAAATCCTTTCAATTCCATATCCATGTATTCTAAAAAAATAATTTTTTTAAATCCTGTTATTTCTCAAATAAATTTATACATTGATTTAATTTTTTAAAAATGGTTTTAAATTAATATTATTATCATTTTCAAAACGAGGTACTTTTGAATTTTTACCAAAAACATGAAAACAATATTTATTTTAACATACATGAATTAAATATAATTTCTCACCATAATTACCACTAAACTATTTTAATATTACTTTACAATTTTATAGGTTTCTTTTTAAAGAGAATTATTCCCTTAATATTTGGTAAAATTCTATATTTTAAATAATCCATTTCAAAGTGAAAATGGTATTTTATTCAAGAAGTGTTCTAGTGGTCTTTTAAAGGAATATTTCATCTATGATAACATCCTTTTATGTTACTCAAGATTTATTAGTAATTTTATCCAATTATACCATAATTATTCTTTTTCTATATGGTTTACGGTTATAATGATGAAACATCAATGAAACTCATATTCTTTTCCATTGATTAAGTTAGATAAATGTTTTTATGATCTTGTGGTATACATATAAATAGACATATGATTATGTGATGGGTGGTACCATAATTATATATCCATATAATTCATTAGTTAAATATTAATTCTCTATGATATCAAATGGTACATGGGAGGTTATCCCAAGCCCAAAAAATAGGTTAAATGCGAGGTTATCCCAAGCTCAAAAGGGGGTACACTAGAGGTTATTCTTGGGAAAAAAAACAGGTAAAAGGGAATTTATCCCAAGACTAACATGTTATGAAGGTATTGGAGGGTATAATTGACATAATATATCTACAATTATGAATATTTTACACTTTATTAAACTCTTTTATGGAACGATTTTATGCCAATGTTATGTTCTCATGGCTCATGTTCTCTGATCTCTTTATGATTTATGTCTTATAAACTACCAATATTTATTTCATGAATCCTTTTTATGATCTAAGAATTGTTATGTATGATTTTTAAATATTAATATCATGTTATCATACCCTTTATTATCATTTTTGTTTAAAAGATTATTTATATCTCCCATGTTTACCATTATTGAGATTATAATGTCACCCTTTATTATGTTTTATAAATTTTTGTAAGAACTCGGATCTTCGTTTCAGTATGTCTTTCTTTTTCTGGAGTTTTTGAGAATTTTTGGAGATTTTGGAAATTTTTAAAGTACATGTCGTGTACTTTCTGAGTACACACCATGTACTCTTTTCCTGCTCAAAGTCGTGTGTTGGTCGTGTCCAGGCCACACACACAGTGTGTAGGGGTGATGTGGAGGCCGATTTTCACGGAGTACAGAAAGACCCACTACACGTTGTGTACTTTAAAAATATCTGCTGTGTATTTTTCTTTTTTTTTCACTAAACGAATCGGGGTCGTGCCTAATCTCCATAATCATCTTCTTCTAGGTTTGGTTCGACCGGGAGACATCGTACGGCTGTGAAACTTCTCCGGATTCCTGAGCCTCTATCCGTTCTCCGATTCAAGATCTGTCGATTACGTTGGAAGTGCAACGGTGAGTTCTTCCTTCTTCTTGAGCCTTGTTTTCCAATTCTTCCTCCTTCTCAAGTTATCTAAGGTTGAACGTTTTTTGTGTTTTCTCATATCTACGTCGTTCTAGGGAGAATCAACCATCATGGTTCGATTATATCGATATGTTAGGATAAAGGTAGGTGGTTTGTGACTTACCATTCAAAGTCTCTGAGTTTTATGTGCAAATTCAACTGATACCCGTGAATAGGGTATTGTGTGTGTACCTTTTTGCCCTTGTTGTTTTCCTGCCTTGCTTGTATGCTTGTTTAGAGGTAAATTGACCATGTTAGAGGATAATTTTTTATGCGTGGATGTTTTTTCCCTTGCTTTGTTCTGTTTACGACCTTTGGGTCTCGTGTGCCTTTGGCTGCTACACCTATATTCCTGCCTTGCAGTTATAGGTTGAAGTGAAATTCATGACATGCTAGTTGCCTTGTAGTCTATTTAGATAAGTAGCTCTATAGGTGTACTTTGGTTAGACAAGTAGCTCTATAGGTGTACTTTGGCCTTATAGTATTATTATGCACTGACTGGCATGGGGCTAAGAGAACCTGGTGTTGTAGACTATAAGGGATAGACCGAGTGAGCTTCCCAGAGAGTCTTAGATATTACAGACTACAGAGGGGATGGACCGAGTGAGCTCCCACAGATTCTTGGATTTTATATACTACTGTAGGGTAGACTGAGTGACCTTCCTCAGAGAGTCTAAACTTGTTTGAATATCTTTAAGAACCTTCTCAGGCAAGAGGAGGAATTGACCGAGTGAGATTCCTCAGAGAGTCTGTGGTATACCTAAGGCTATAGGAGGAATTGACCGAGATAGCTTCATTAGAGAGTCTCTAGACCTTGGGTCTAAGAGGTTTATACCACGTGATCTTCCTCAGATAGTCCCTGACTACCCTATACTATAAGGGGAATTGACTGAGTGAGCTTCCCCAGAGAGTCTCATAAATTCGTATGACCAAGCCATAGGGGTTAGGCTGAGTGCACTTCCCAGAGGGTTGTGGTACTTCTTGGATAGGACTAGAGGGGATGGTTGTGAGTACTTCCCAAATGGTTTCTAGCTTGTTAGTTGTTTGTCTCACAGTTGTTGATTGATTGTGGATTTTTTTCTACTATGTATCATCCGGTTTTTCTTCTTACAGTTACTACCTATTGTTTGTTGTTTCTATTTACTACCTATTGTACTTTTACCTGTCATGTACTCACTGACTGTTAGGCACAGATCTTCAGGTGAATGCCTACTGAGATTTTATCTCACATCCTGTTTGGGCCATGCTTTTGGGCCCAAGCAGACTATGTTGTTGCGGGTATAGACAAGGGAAATATCCCTTCGACTTCTGGAACCTGATTGCTTGGATTAGGAGAGCATGAGACCAAGCTTTGGCTCGCGATGCTCAGGAGATGTTTACTTTTATTTTTTACTTGTTTTGGTACTGTATTTTTTTCCATTATTGTGACTTGTTTTGCGGCTTTCCTAGTTATGTATCATGCATAATTTCATATATACATATGTGCTCCAGTTTTTTGATTTAGTCTTCCATTGTTATATTGTTGGTTATTACTGCTTCCGCTATTTCATGTTTATTTTTCTTCCACTGTGTACCCTGCCAATGTGGAAATAATTTCCCCACTATCACACCCAAGGTCCTCGCTTCTATTCAGTAGCCTCTGGAGTTTGGGAAAATGCGCTTGAGGCCATGTGACCAACCAGGTACGGGGTGCCTCTAGGTGGCTTCCGGAACCGGGACGTTACAAAGTGGTATTAGAGGAATTATTTTCTCTTGCATTACTATTTGGAGACTTTATATAGGGATAAGACAGATTCAGTACTTGGTAATAAACTATACCTGAGAGTAGCTAACCTGTGTACAGGGAAAAGCCATACTACCTCGTTTATTGAAGTTTTCTGGTTTTGAGATTTTACGATTGATACGATTTCACCTAGATTGATTCACATGATTTGTACTGTTATTGTTTTGATATTACTGTTCTGTTTCTGTCAAAACCCGATGAGATGAGGGTATTCCACCTCATACATTATATAGTCACTTGTATAAATCACATTCCATTCATTCTTTCCATGCCATTCAGGGTGCATTAGCGATTTCATGATTTTGAGATAGACGTTATGTGGATTATTCATGCTGTTGTGATAGATGCTTGATATAATCTCTATTGCTTGTTAGATAATTTTTTGTATTGTACTTTGTTTAAATGAATGCCAAAATTTGATTCTTGAGGTGTTATAGGCCCTCTTGAATCAGAAATTGGTGGATCTTGATCCTGTTTTATCTTGTACATGACTGTAGGGGATTCCAAGCTTTGATTCGCGGGGAGTATGGGCCCTCACGGATCGGAATTTGGCACCTCATTGCCTTGTTTTCCATGTTTCTGGGTTTCAGTGCAGTTTCGGAGCTACTGCCCAGAAAAACCCAGAATACACGGCGTGTACTTTCTGGTTACACGTTGTGTAGTTTTTAGGTCGTGTTACTGACTGTGTGTGTAGGAACACTGTGTTGTGAAAATAACGTTAGGAGCACGCCGCGTATGGTATGTACACGCCATGTAGTGTAGAACCTTGTACCCAGCCATGTCACTAACAACACGGTTCTGGGAAGCTCGATTAGAACACGTCGTGTTGAAAAAGAACACGCCATATAGTTCTGCCCAGGTACCCGGGCATGTCACGAACAACACAGGTCGGCGTGACCTTCTCTAAGACATGCCATGTTGCTTTTGGAACATGTCGTGTAGTCTTGACCAGGTATCCAGCCGTTTCACGAAGAGCACGGGACGGTGTCACCTTCTCCTACACACGCCATGTTTATTCAGAACGTGTCGTTTAAGGGCTAGCCGTGTAGACGGCCGTGTAACTGACAACACGGGCCGTCGAGTCAGTGTCTAGTACACGCCGTGTCCCTTGGGAACACGCCGTGTAGTCTGATGTTAGTTTGAACCTTGTGAGCTAGCCGTGTAAAGAGACTCAAGCATGGGAATATTCTTCAAGTACACGTTGTGTGTTAGGTCAACACATCGTGTAGTTTGAGGTGTTACACGACCTGTAGGGAAGGGGTACACACCCATGTCAGTGACTTAATAAGACACGCCGTGTAGTTTTTATACACGTTGTGTAGTTGTGTTTTGTAAACTTGTTTGTTTTTCTTCCCATGTTCCTATTTTTTACTCTTGTGTTCTTGGTCCTTGTTTTTCAGATCTAAGGTATAATTTTGATCTTTTAGAGCTATGCCTCTGAGATTTCCTCCGGTTGTACGTCTGTCGTCAGGCAGTGATCAGATGCTAGATATGGCTGATCGGGGAATTCCTACCGATCCTCCAGTCGATCCAGCCTTGGCACCGGCTGTCATACCAGTCGCAGGTGCCGATGCGTAGTTCAGGGAATTTTTTCTGAGGATAATGTAGACCTTCCAGGGAGCGTCGCCTCCTACCCCGTCGATGGCAGAGTTGACGCGGGTTTTCCAGTAGCAGCATCCTTTTACTTTTTCAGGGGATGGAGGACCTTAGGCTGTAGAGTCATGGATAGAGGCCACACTGACCATCTTTGAGAACCTTGAGATCCCTCCGGAGAAAAGGGTAAATATGGCTACTTATATGCTCTGGGACACTGCCAAGAGGTGTTGGGAGGTGATCTCATGGTCAGGGCGTTAGCAGGATATGTCATGGGATGAGTTTCGACACACCTTCTATGACTACATCTATCCAAAAACACTGAGGGCTGATTGAGCCCAGGAGTTTATGAGTCTGTAGTAGGGTACACTTTCTATTATGAAGCACTCATCTTGTTTCACTGAGCTGCAGCGTTTCACACCGATCCCAACTGGTGATGAGTTGTTTCTTGCTAGGAAGTTTGAGGACGCTCTCATGCAGGAGATCCATTCCTACGTGAATATATTCTAGTTGACTTCGATATCCTCCATCTTCAATCAGGCACTGATCACTGAGAGCAATCTGAGGGATTCTGGAGTATTGAGTTAGGGCGGTTCATCATCCAGAGCTGGTTTTCCTCCTATGGACAGTAGGAAGCGTCACAGAGAGTCTTCTTGAGGAGATCGGGGTTTGCGGGATGCGTCTTCTGGCAGCCAGGTTGTATGATACCAGTGCGGTAGGAGTGGGAATACTAGGCCTCATTTCTAGAGAGATCCAATGGAGTGTTGATCTTGCGTCAAGATGGGACATTTTCAGCGCTTTTGTCACATATTCTCACCTTCAGCTGGTGGTAGGGGTTCCTCTATGACCCCGCATTCTGGAGATGCTTCACCAGTTTCCCACCAGTCCGGGAACTGGAGTTCTTCCGGCCGTTCCAGCTGAGGTGGAGGTCACGGCGGTGGTGGTCAGTCACCAGGTCATCAGCGAAAGCAGAGTGGATTAGCTCAGAGCGGTCATCCATGGGTTCAGGTCCATGTTGTAGGCCAGTCTTTCATCACGGATCAGACCTATCAGGAGCAGGATCCCTTCCCTTATATAGTTCAAGGTACGATCCTAGTAGGCTCAGTTTTATCTTCAACTCTTTTCGATATTGGTTCTTCCCATATCATTATCTCTGTTGTGGTTGTGGAAAGACTTGGGCTTTGTATCTTTTCATCTGCCGACTTGTTGAACCTAGACACACCATTGGGAATGAGGACATCTGGCGTACGTCAGGGTAGAGAGTTCACTCTTGAGGTTGCGGGTGTCATTTCTTATGGGACCTCCATTCCCAAGAGATGACGAGCTATGACGTCATTCTCGGTATGGACTGGTTGGTTTCTTTCCAGTAAGTCGTTGATTTTTATCGCTGCAGGGTGAGTTTCGTATAACCAGAGGGCGGATCCTTCCTTCATAGAGGCAAGTGGGATGTCCAAGAAGGTAGAGCTGGACCAGAGCATCACGGGATAGGGGAAGTTATGGCCTAGATTGATAGTCTTTATCTAGATGACCAGAGGACTTCACAGTTGGACTTTCCCCCAGTGGTGGATCGTTTCAGGGATGTCTTTCCAGAGGACTTTTCAGGTTTACCTCCACAGCGTGAGGTATACCTCTCGATTGAGCTCGTTCCAGGAGCGGTACCGGTGTCTACTCCTCCTTATAGGATGCCTACACCTGAGTTGAAAAATCTCAAGAAGCAGTTGGAGGAGTTGCAGGCAAAGGGTTTCATCCGACCCAGTACTTCCCCATGGGGTTCGTCTGTCCTGTTTGCGAAGAAGGCAAACGGTACCATTCGGCTTTGTGTGGATTATCGGAATCTAAACCATTTGACGATCAAGAACTGATATCCCTTTTCTAGGATCGATGATCTCTTTGATCAGCTTCGAGGAGCCCGGGTGTTCTCGAAGATCGACTTGAGGTCTGATTATCATCAGTTGCACGTTAGACCATCAGATATACCTCTGATAGCTTTCAGGAGTAGGTATGGTCATTACGAGTATACAGTCTTGTCTTTTGGTCTTATGAATGTGGTTGCAGTCTTCATGGCACTGATGAACCAAGTGTTCCATCCGTACTTGGACTCCTTTGTCATGGTCTTCATGGACGATATCTTGGTGTACTCTCACACTCGACACGACCATGCCACACATCTTGAGATCGTTCTGAGTACACTAAGAGGGCATCGGCTATATGTTAAACTCTCGAAGTGCCACTTTTGGATGGATCAGATTCACTTCCTGGGTCATGTTATCTCAGAGACTGGAGTATCTGTGGACCCAGAGAAAGTGAGAGCTGTAGTTTCCTGGGAGCATCTGAAGAACGTATTTGAGGTGAGGAGTTTCCTAGGGCTGGCCAGATACTACGGATGCTTCATTCAGGACTTGTCACGCCTAGCAGCACTGTTGACAGGTCTGACCAATAAGGGGGAAAAGTTATTATGGTCAGATTCTTATGAGTTTTCCTTTCAGGATATGAAAGGGAGGTTGACGTCAACACCGATACTAGTCTTGCCAGAGCTGGGAAAGGGCTACACTGTTTACTGTGATGCTTCAGGTATCGGGCTGGGAGCTGTGATTATGCAGGGAGATGGAGTCGTTGTGTATGGGTCACAGTAGTTGAGGCCACACGAGAGAAACTACTCGACGCATGATCTAGAGTTGGAAGCAGTTGTTCAAGCCTTACGATGTTGGAGACACTATCTTCTGGGAGAGCACTCTGTGGTTTTCACCAACCACAAGAGTCTCAAGTATATCGTCACTCAGCGTGATCTGAATCTAAGAAAGTACAGGTGGGTCAAGTATCTTCAGTCTTTAAACTTTGATCTCACCTATACACCGGGAAAGGGCAACGCAGTGGCTGATGCTTTGAGCAGAAGAACTCAGATTCAGGCAGTTCAGGAGGCCAGCAGTGAGTGGAAGCTTATGGATCTGTTCTCTCAGATGCATCTGGAGGTGCACGACAGGTAGGGATAGACTTCCCTATCTTCTTTAGCTGTTACCTCTACACTTCTTGATCGGGTACGAATGAGGTAGCTATCAGACTCAGAGGCCTTAGTCCTGCGGAAGATTGTGTCAGGAGGGAACCCTCTTCCTGGATGGACAGTGGGATAAGATGAGATCTTTCATTTTCAGGGAAATGCATGGGTTCCAGAAGACATACGCGAGGAGCTGATATAGGATTTTCATTCCTCAATTTGGGTAGTTCATCCTGGAATCACCAAGATGTATCGGGATCTTCATCTCCAGTACTGGTGGCCAGGTTTGAAGAGAGATGTTGTTGTTTTTTTCATGAGATGTTCTACTTGTCAGCAGGTGAAAGCAGAGCATCAATGACCAACGGGGCTCTTACAACAGTTACTCATTCCAGAGTGGAAGTGGAATGATGTCGCGATGGACTTCGTGACCGGGTTACTGAGGTCACCTCAGGGAAGTGATGCTGTTTGGGTCATCTTTGATAGACTTACGAAGCTAGAACACTTCTTGCCGATCAAGGATACATTCAGTGTTGATGATCTGGGATGAATGTACATCCGAGAGATTATACATCTACATGGAGTTCCACACTCAATTGTTTCAGACAGGGATGCACGCTTTACCTCTCAGTTCTAGCAGGGACTTCAGAAGGATTTGGGTACACAGGTACTTTTGAGTACAGCATACCATCCCCAGACCGATGGCCTGTCCGAGTGCACAATCTAGGTTCTTGAGGATATTCTCCGAGCTTGCATTCTAGACTTTGGCGGTTCTTGGGAGAAGAATATACCTCTTGTGGATTTTGCCTACAACAATAGTTTTCAGGTGACCATTCCGATGGAACCATACGAGGCTTTGTAAGGTAGGCCATTCTGATCACCCTTAAGATGGATGGAGGCAGGAGAGGAAGCTTTTCTAGGAACTCTTCTTGTTCAGGAGACCTCAGAGCAGATAGAGTTGATTTGGAAGAGGATGGCTACAGCACAGTCTCGATAGAAGACTTATTCTAATCAGTGGAGACGACCTCTAGAGTTCGAGGTCGGAGATCAGTTTTTCCTATGTGTCGCACCGAGGTTGGGACACAAGAGGATTCGGAGATAGGGTAAGCTTTCACCACGGTACGTGGGCCGTATGAGGTGTTGAAGAGAATTGGTTCGGTCGCCTATCGGTTGCAGCTACCTCAGAGGTACCGGGATATGCACGACGTCTTCTATGTCTCTCAGCTCCGACGTTACTTTTTAGACCTGTCTCATGTCTTTCAGCCTGAGGAGTTTGAGCTCGAAGCGGATGCGTCATTTGAGGAGCATCCCATCCAGATTGTTTATCATAGTATGAAGGTTCACTATGGTCAGTTTGTTCCTCCGGTATGAGTACTATGGAAGTACGGGCGAGTACAGGATGAGACTTGGGAGAGGGAGGCTGAGGTTCGATCGCAGTGGCCAGAGCTATTCAAGGTTTCTTCTTCTACGCCCATCTAGGGAAATTCAGGGATGAATTTTCTTTAAGGGGGGAAGTTTGTAAGAACCCGGATCTTCGTTTTAGGTATGTATTTCCTTTTCGGGAGTTTTTGAGAATTTTTGGAGATTCTAGAAATTTTTTAAGTACACGCCGTGTACTTTCTAAGTACATGTCATGTACTGTCTTCCCACTCGAAGTTGTGTGATGGTCGTGTCCGGGCCACACACACAGTTTGTAGGGGAGACGTGGAGGCTGATTTTGGCAGAGTACGGAAAGACCCACTACACACCATGTACTTTAAAAATACACACCGTGTATTTTTCTTTTTTTTCACTAAAAAAATTGGGGTTGCGCCTAATCGCCATAATCATCTTCTTCTAGGTCTGGTTCGACCGGGAGATACCATACGGCCACAAAACTTCTCCTAATTCCCAAGCCTCCATCCATTCTCCGATTCGTGCTCTATCGATTGCATTGGAAGCACAGTGGTGAGTTCTCCCTTCTTCTTGAGCCTTGTTTTCCAATTCTTCCTCCTTCTCAAGTTATCTAAGGTTGAATGTTTTGTCCGTTTTCTTAGATCTATGTCGTTGTAGGGAGAATCAGATATCATGGTTCAATTATATCAATCTCCTAGGATCTAGGTAGGTGGTTTGTGCCTTACCGTTCAAAGTCTCTGAGTTTTATGTGCAAATTCCATCAATACCCATGAACGGGGTATTGTGTGTTTACCTTTTTTCCATTGTTGTTTTCCTACCTTCCTTATATGCTTGTGTAGAGGTAAATTGACCATGTTAGAGGATAATTTTTTGTGCTTGGATTTTTTTCCCTTTCTTTGTTCTGTTTATGACCTTTGGGTCTCGTTTTCCTTTGGCTACTACACCTATTTTCTTGCCTTGCAGTTATAGGTTGAAGTGAAATTCATGACATACTTGTTTCCTTATAGGTTGTTTAGCTAAGTAGCTCTATAGGTGTACTTTGGTTAGACATGTAGCTCTATAGGTGTACTTTGGACTTATAGAATTATTATACACTGACTGGCACAGGGCTGAGAGAACCTAGTGTTGTAGACTATAAGGGATAGATCGAGTGAGCTTCCCAGAGAGTCTTAGATATTACAGACTACATAAGGGATGGACCGAGTGAGCTCCCAGAGAGTCTTGGATTTTATAGACTATAGGAGGGTAGACCGAGTGAGATTCCTCAAAGAGTATTACCTTATTTGAATCTCTTTAAGAACCTTCCCAGGGTATAGGAGGAATTGACCAAGTGAGCTTCCTTAGAGAGTCTATGGTATACCTGAGGCTATAGGAGGAATTGACTGAGATAGCTTCCTCAGAGAGTCTCTAGACCTTTGGGCTAAGAGGGTTAGACCACGTGATCTTCCTCATAGATTCCCTAACTACCCTAGAATATAATGGGAATTGACCGAGTGAGCTTCCCCAAAGAGTCTCATAAATTCGTATGACCAAGATAGAGGGGTTAGGCTGAGTGAACTGCCCAGAGGGTTGTGGTACTTCTTGGATAGGACCAGAGGGGATGGCTGCGAGTACTTCCCAGAGGGTTTTGGGCTTGTTAGTTGTTTGTCTCACTACTATTGATTGGTTTTGGATTGTTTTCTGCTATGTATCATCCTGTTTTTCTGCTTACGGTTACTGTCTATAGTTTGTTGTTGTTGTTTACTGCCTATTGTACTTTTACCTATCATGTACTCACTGACAGTTAGGAACAGATCTTCGGGTGAATTCCTACTAGGATTTTATCTCACACCCTATTTGGGCCATGCTTTTGGGCGCAAGTAGACTATGTTTTTGCAGGTATAGACAAGGGAAAGCACCCTTCGACTTCTGGTACCTGATTGCTTGGAGCAGGAGAGCATGGGACCGAGCTTTGTCTCGCGATGCTTAGGAGCTGTTTACATTTATTTTGTACTTGTTTTGGTACTGTAGTATTTTCCAGCATTGTGACTTGTTTTGATGATTTCCTATTTATGTATCATGCATCATTTCATATATACATATGTGCTCCAGTTTGTTGATTTAGTCTTCTGCTCTTATATTATTGGTTATTACTGCTTCTTCTATTTCATGTTTATTTTTCTTCCACTGTTTACTTTGACAATGAGGGAATAGTTTCCCCACTATCACACCCAAGTCCCTCACTGCTACCCAGCAGCCTCTGGAATTTGGGGAAATGCGCTTGAGACCATGTGACCAACCAGGTACGGGGTGCCTCTGGGTGGCTTCCGGAAACGGGATGTTACAATTTTTTAGTATGATGTGTCTAACTACGGTTTTAGTTATGAGGAACTAAAATGGAGATGATTTAGATATTTTAAAATCCATTTGTTTTTGTATCCAAGTTTCCAAATACATTAAACCATTATGGTTATCACATGGATCGTAATGTAATGTAGTGAATATTTATCTAATAATATTTTATATTTATGTTTGAAAAGAATGGGTCACTATAATGATAGTCAAATTTATATTAATATTTCAAGAAATTAAGTTTAATATTAATTTTAAAAGAACATTTATATTAATTTTAACTTCATCAAATTGATTTTTTAAAATAATAAGTTAAGTTGGAATTCATTTCAATAAAGGAGAAAGTTGCTGACATTTTCACTAAACCATTGTCAAAGGATATTTTTGTCATTTGAGATTTATTATTAGAGTTCAAAATAATTTCTATAAAGGATATGGTAAGGTGATATAGTCCCCTACCATTTATTTTATTTCTATATTTTTATAAAAGTTTCATAAAATACATCAAAAAATTTTCTTTATAATTATCTCATTGTGTTTTTTTTTAACTGGGGAATAGAGAGTTGTCCATTAGAATGTTTTTATTCTTTTGGGGGAGAAATATCTTAATAGGAACATATATTTAGATATTTTTTTAAAGGGACAAGATATGAATTCCTCATTGTACATTTATGAAAGGTTTTAATTGTTTTTTTGAACTACATGAATAAATTTTTTCTTTAATAGGTTCCTTGGATAGATATATCAATTTAATGATAGATTTTATGTGATGATGAATTATTGATTGAAGAAATTTTTACTCTCATGTCTTATGATAATTTATTGATTGAATAAGTGTCAATAATAAAATTTATTGTCACATATTATCATTCAATAATGGATAATAAAGGAGATCGGGATTGGTGGTTAAATAGATATCACTATTTTTATGTATATCATGATATTATTATTCAATTTTCTTATTTATATTTATGATTTTTATTACGTTGGAATAGAATTATTGAGTAGTTATTCATTAGTAATAATTCATATTTTGATAGTGTTTTATGTTCCTTGGTTACCAAAAAAATCCAAAGGGAGATATTATTTATCTTAAGAGGTGTTTGGAAGATGTTGGTTACATGAGGATATTTTTTAACCCATGAAAAATTATATGAGATGAAGGAGTTCATGTAGAATATGGTATTCATCTAGAGAATAAGTTTTAGATAATTTTTAATTGTACATTATGGTTGGGTTGTATTTTTTTATCAATTTATAAATTATATTTAAACTCAAATATTTTAAATTATAATATGTGAGGTAAAGGCTCAGTTGAAGTGTTGTAAGATGTTCTGATATCATTAGAAGAAAATATAAAATTTGAAGTTTGTTTCTAAAAAATGTCCAAGTCATATACACTATAATGGTTTGAATTATCATTTATAAGTTTCAAATAGGCACATTCATAAGTTTGAGACTATCAATCATACATTTTGGAGATACACCTTGTATTGTTGGTAAAACCACAAGACTTAAGGTTTAGATAGAAATATCATAAGGTTTGGATAACCAAATCATATTTAACAACTCAGAATGTTATAGGGGTAAAACGATAAATGATATGAATCATGTTAACAATGTGAACCTTTCTTTTTAGGAGCCTACCTGAATAATACTCTATAGTTAATTTTTCATGGCATGGAGTGGTGATTAGGATGGGTGACCTCCTGGGAAGTTCCCATGGTATGTGTGAGTGAGGAAAAAGCATATTGAAAGAAAAAGTGTTGGAAAGTGGGGACATTCACAAGTATAATGATCTATTTGGGAAAGTGGGTGGCCCCTATGTAGGTAACCACATGTATGTGGAAAAACTAGAGGTGAATGGAGGTCCATGATCCAAGGGTCATGTTAAAGAGAGGCGTATATGCTATTATCAAGGTCCATTTGTTACATTTTCATTAGAGAGGAACCCAACAAAAAGTATGGTGGCAATTCCTGGGTTGAGATATAGGGTCCACAACGAGGATGTTGTGATCTATAATGGGGTCAATATAACACCCCAGAATGTCAAAGAGTTAAAATTATAAATGATATGAATCCTTTTAACAAGGTGAACCCTTATTCCCAGGATCCTACCTGATTAGAAATCCATAGTTAAGTGTTCTTGGCCAGGAGTAGTGATCAAGATGAGTGGCCTCTTGGGAAGTTTTCCAGTTTGTGTGTGAGTGAAGAAAAAGAACACTGACAGAACAAGTGTTGTCCTCTAGATATTTTCATTAGTCTTATGATCCTTTTGGGAATGTGGTTTGGCCCTAGGTACGGTACCACATGTCTGCGAGGTAACTGGTGGTGTCTGGTAGGCCAAGACCCGATGGGCATGTTAAGTCAAGTACGTTTTGTAATTAGGAACCGATTATTATAGCATAAGGTTAATAAATTTCCTCATAAGGTGTGAACATGTCATTTTAAGGTTGATAAACTTTCACCATAAGGCTGGTGTTAATCCTTTTTACGGTTCATATACCTATAAAGTTTCAACTCTTTACATGTTTTTGATATTTATGTAGAATAAAAATCCGAACTTCTAGATTATTAATTATGAATAAAATATTGACTTTTATAACGCTAAAGTTTTCCAAATGGTCATGTTAAGGTGTTTTGTGTGTTTTTTCATGGGGTAATAATTGTTACATTATAAGGTTAATAAATGTACAAATAAAGTTTGAATATGTCATCATAAGGTTAACACTCTATCACTATAAGGTTGGTGATAATCCTTTGTAAGGTTCAGATACCTCGTAAGGTTCACCACATTACATATTTTTAATATTTGTAAAAAATAAAAATTAAAACTTGTAGATTATTTAATATAAAGAAAATATTTATTAGGATAATGAAAAATTAGTTTAATAAATTTTAAAATATCACAAAAATTATATTTTTCATTCAGAAAAAATAATAAAAATGTTTTCACTAAGAAGAAAGAGTTGTAGTGAGTAAGAATAAGTGGTTTCTCTTATAACTACTTGGACACACCAAAAAAGATTTTAAAACTCTATAGTGACCTAAATCATTGTTTTAAATGAATAATAAAATGTGTAAATAAGAATATGGATTTGGAAAATAGTAAAAGGAAGTTACTCATTGGGATTTTAATTTCAATTTCAATTTCGAATGTGCCTTTATGATGTTATATGCGTATGATATAATAAGAATAATCACATACATGAAATAAGGTATATGTAAGGAGAAGAGAATTATATTATCTATAAATTTTATTGAGAATATTTTTGAGCAAAAAAATAAGATGGGTTTTTGTTTTTTTTATATAAGGAAATGAAATAAACTTGCGATAGTATGGGTTGAAGAGGAAGAAGAAGAAGAATCACTACAAAAACTATGTAGAAGTACAATTTTGTTGTAGACATTATTATTAAAAAAATCAAATATTTTATCTTTATAATAGTACATGAACGACAAAATCATAGTAGGGAGACATATACCAAAATTTAAATGATATTCCTTGCTCATTTAATCTAGTATGTTGATACTAGTAGGTTGTATGGTCCTTCTTCACTCTAGATCATTGCAAGGATTATACTTTAATTTTTAAAGGAGAACATTGAAAATTCATTATTATTTTGTGTGTGTGTGTGTGTGTGTGTGTGTTTGTGTATAGATGTGTTGATAGTGAAAATTATTAACATATTAATATGTGGAAAATTTGTTTCAAAAAGAAACATAAAAAGGTATTTATAATCATTAATTCACCCCCTCTCGGTGATTTCAATGATCTTTTAGGTATTTCTATAATCTATTAAATGTAAGTTATTTTTGTGACTTAGGGAATGTGGTGAACTTAAAAAAATTATTTCATCATCAAAGTATGATATGAATCAGTTTTTATATAAGTAAAATTCATAAATATGAATCTTTATCTCATTAGTGAAGTGAAAAATCAGTTATTTCTACCCATGTAAGAAGATAACAAGCTAAAACATAAGAGTTTTGGCAACTTAAGACAAAATTACTTAGATGACTTGTAAAATAATGAAGGTTCTTGGGAAATCCCCAAAATTTCATGTGATCACACTCATACATGAGATAATTTTCAATAAACAAATATCACTAACATGAATTACAATCCAAAGGACAAGAAGTGAATAGGGTTTTAGGGATTATAACATATGGATATTTATTGAAAAATATCTCCTAATAACATGAGTAGAAAAAATCATTATGTGTTTTTTATTGATTATTACAATATTATGGCATGTTTAATAGTTATCTATCACAAATATGAAGTATTAAAGTGTATTAAATGATACTATATAATGGTTAATAAGGTTCCCTATTTAAAAATTATGAAATTATAAAGTAAATGGTATAGTTTCTTTAATAACTTGTACTTGATATCCTTTCTATATGAACTATTTAAATGTTGAAATTAATTAGAATAATTTAAATTCCTTAAGAAAAAATATTTTAAAGTTTATTATTGCAAGGACCCCCATGTAAGGGTCAGTATTAAATGTTACCTATAGATTTTTCTTGAACAGGAACTTGACTGTTATCATGGAACTCTGATAACTTCTTCCTAGGATACGTTGGACCTAAGGGTTGGGCAGGAAGTCCAAGTGATATTTTAAAGTGTGACATTTTTTTTGAGTTGATGACTTATTTATGTGAGGAGCTATCCTAGTTAAGGTAGCACCTTGAAAACATAAAGAATTGATAAATGCTTCCATTTAGTTTTCATATGAGATGTTTTTTTGGGTGTCGTTTCTCCCAAGTAGGACTCAATATAATGAAAGGACGCCCCAGGTAGATGGTTGGATTTCTAGTAAGTTAAACCTTGATGGGGTAATACCATATCTGTATACCACTAAGTTTCATCCCTTTTATTCTTTACATTATAATTGCACCCTTTCATATAGCACTCCCTGATTCGACTACATAAAGATGATCAGGAACTAGTAGCTTGATGGTTGGAAAGTGATTCTGTTATACCTATAATGAAAATTTTTAAACCTTATTGGTCAATGATGCCTTACCAGTTTTAGTTTGACTGAATTTAAAATAGTTTTTCTAGGTGTGTTAGATTTTGTGTAATAAATTCCCATGAATGGGATATGGTTCTAATGCGAGAGGCCATAGGGTTGGGTGGGAGACCTAGATACCCTTACTTTTGACTTAGACCCTATTCAATTAATGGTTTAGTTTTTTTTAAGGACAACCCACAGAATATATTGGTCTATGAATATGTTTTTATTTATATGGTGAGCTCCATTTTACACTTTTTTCTAAACCAATTCATAGTAGGTTCTTGAGTATCTTGATTTAGAAATGGTAATTCCATTACTTTTCAAAAGAATGTTGAGTTCGTTTTTATTGAAATTGGATACATTAGGTATGACTATTTTGGTGACTAATCAAATTGACTAGTGTTTACGTTGTGATGATTTGTTTTTGGAAATGACGCCATTAGGAAGGTGGTCATTCAACAAATCATGGAACATGTGAGATGCCTGATTTAAAAGTGATGTTCAAAGGTAACTCTTAGTGTATTCAAATACTCTCATTCCATATAGCATAATCATCTTAACCTTGTTGACTAATTACTCTTGTAAGAGTGATTAATTTAAATGAATTGAGGTGTATGGGATGTACACCTATTGTTTATGGTAAGTTTAGATCCTAACAGTTGTGTGTGAAAACTATTTATAGATGAACATCAGTGAGTGGTTGAGTAAGGGTTAAGGTTAGATGTCTTTAAATATAATGCTTGTGAGAAAGGTGACTATCGAATTTGGAAAATTCAATGTAAGTGATTGAGTTAAGTGATAAAATATAATGGACCTAGACACGCATGGTCAGGAGACATGGTGTCAGGCATTAGAAAACGTGGGTGTGACCTAGTCAATGCGATCATGGATCGGAGAAAGCTATACATTCCTATCAGTAAAATCTCATAGTACTCCTAGTTAAGATTTTATCATTACCATTATATTTACATCTCCATAAGAAATTTGATAGACCATAAAACATAGGTGAAGATACCTATTTAAATATCCATTTTGGTTTAAATAATGAACTATCTTGGTGTTTTTTTCAATGAGTGGTTTTAAGATATTCCAAATGATGCATAGTACACCATTTGACGTTGGTAGGTGATAACCATCATTGTGATTAAATTTTTTTTACTTGATAATTGATCAATGGATGTGGTAATGGGTGACGTTTGTTGCTTATTTTAATAGTTAGGATGAGAAAGTTCCTAGCCATGCAAGCTATTTGGTTTGGGAAAGGACATAGCATGGGGTATGGTAATCAGAAATTGTTTATTGATGTGATGGAAATTATTCTATTAAGGGGGCTACCCATCATGTGGGTAGAGTCATAGAATCTTGAGACTGTTCTTGTGATGGTCATTTGGGCACTCATATGTTGTTTAATGAATAGTATCTTGTACGGATAGATTCCTTGGTAATTCTAGGTACGAATCAATAATGTATTTGGGTGGAATCCAAACATGGATATTATTCTTGAAGACCTTATAATGATCTGTGGATGCGGGATCATAATAGTTTTTGTGATTGTGTTATAAAAGAATGACATTTTTTTCTTAGGAGACCCTTTGGCTAGAAGCCATCATCAGAACTTTGGTACGAGCTTTGGTGAATGTGCGAAGAATAGTCTTGGTATTCCTTGGAATAAGGGATTCAGAAACTGATTTAGTGATGCATCATTCATAGGAGAATATAATTTTAAGAAAGTGTTTTATTGCAAGTGTTTTCGCTTAAATTCTATAAAATATATAGATGCATTTGGTGAGTAAACTACATCAGGCATTATGTCAGGATGGGATAGGTGCAGCTTAAAAGGCCATCTAGGGATTTTGAAGGAACAACCAATATGACCAGTTGAGTTTGGTAAATTTCATTTTAACCATATTTATTATATTGAGGAATGGGGTTAGTTTCCCCATGTGTAATTCAATAAATGTGCTGGGAGTTTTTCAAGAACACTATAGATGTGTTTCAGTCTGCAATTTCATTGGTGGCCATACCGTAACTCAGAATTGGCCGTTTAAAACTAGAACCTATACTGGGTAGAAACATAGTATATATGATATAAGGGAAAATTATTTTATCTTATCTCAGGTTAGATGTGCTTAATTAATCCATATATTGATTTTTAGGTGGCAGATGTGAGCATTTGTTCTAGTTCTAGGTGGTTTTGACATTTTATGCTTAAGGAGGGTGTGGGAAATGTGTTGAGTATTCCAAAAAACAATGAGGAAATTCAAGAGGGAATTAATAACCCAATTTGGATGGTATTTGTTTTTTTTTTGTTCCCAAATTCTTCTTATGGATGAGGAGTTTTAAGGTGGAGATAATGTAAGATCTCATGATTTAGACCGGGTTGGAGTTTATTTAAGGTTTTGCAACTTTTCTATTGGTGATTGGTATGAATATTTAACTAAGCCTATAAATGTAAATATGAGTGATGTAAAAAATTTAAATTGTCATTTTTGGATGTTTTTAAAGTCCTGTGATGTGTGTTAGAATTTTGGATGAGTTTCTAGTGCATCGAGATCCAAAAAAAACTCACTTTGTAGAATATACGGGAAGGGAACATGATTAGTTTAAATCATGAAGCCTCTCAAGAAGAACCATAAAACTTGGTATAGGATAGTAAATGGTGTCACACAGTCATTCATAGGGCGTATAGAAAAATGCATAGGAAAATTGTATAATATGTGTAGGGTTTTTCAAACTGTGTGTTAACCATGAGAAGTGTGGGTGTCCTTGGATAGTGGCACTGTATGATTGGCAGATGATTTTCCAAACCCTGTGGCTCTTTAAAGTGTTATAAAATACCATTTTACCCTACTTCCTAATTTCTTTTCATATCCTCCTAACTCCCTCATTTCCCATGCACAATTTCTACATGAGCACCCTTCCTCCCCTCTTAGGCATGGAGCTATCTTCTCTATTTGATCATGGAATCAAACACTGCCAAGTGCGTTGGAAGTGTATCGATTAGTATTTGATTTTTCTTGCTTTTTATATTCATTTATCTCACCATACGAACTAATAAATATGTGTGAGATCTTTTTTCCCTATTTTTAGGTTGTTTGATGATTCTTCTGATTTCTATCATTCTGGTTCAAATCAAAGATCTATATTGTACAGGTGGACCATCCTAAGAATGATTTATGTGGTCTATATTCTTTCCCCTCAAAGTTTCATTATTTATTAAGTATTACCATGGTGTCACAAGATATAATTTTCTATGTGTTTTTTATAAATTATGAATAGTCTTAAATTAATTACCCATATCTCATTTATATGTGATATGACACACTTGAACATGGTTGGAGGTTGACAACCTCAACCTAAACCACCACGTATGTTGAGTTCGACTGATTTTACCTTATAATAACTTATTACCTTTTTGTCTAAACCACCAATTAGGGTGTGTTGTTGTTGCACATGTTTATACTACTCGATCCATATCTAGAATTACCTTCATAGGTGTGATGACTATCCTTCATAGAATAAATTATTAAATTGATTTAAATAAATGATATTATGATCAGGAATTTTTTTTCTAATAAAACCACCTTTGAGGTGAACTGTCTTATCTAATAAAAAGGGGATATTTAATGATAATACTTGATGATATATGGAATTTTTATGTACAAGTCCTTCTTTATCATTATAAATGAATTGTAATAATGCATGTTCATCTACATGGTCTTTTCATTATTATTGAACTAACCAAATTTTTTAATTTTATTAAATAAAGAGTGAATGGCAAGACTATCTCACTTAATCATTCTTGGAGTTTATAATCAAAATGATTAACATTATTTTATTGAATTATAAATGGGAATGACATCCCTATATTATGATTTGTGGTTATGAAGTCTCTTAGCATGGCATCCCTTACATTGTTATACTCATACATGGATTCCCTTACAATATAATACTTCGTCATGGAATCCCTTCTATTATGATACTAATACATGGTATCCCTTACATTATGATTCATAAGAAAGGAATCCCTGACCATGGAATCCCTAATTACTACTCATTTTAGATCATTGGACATGATGTCCCTTATTAAAAATTGGAACTTATTATATCATTATTATGTGCATCCTTGGGCATGAAGCCATAGGGTCCTCACTAGTGAATTTATACATATTTATATGTAATTAATTGCTATTATTCATATATATGTGTGATGGAACAAGTTCATAGATATTCAGACTTAGGCCAAAGAAGGTATTGTCGGTCAAGTGCCCATGAGGAACCTGAGCAGGCAGGTTTTCATTTACATTTACTTCTCTACTTACTATAGTATAAATACACACTACTTCATTGTATATTCACAAATGTTGTATGTATTAGACATCATTGGTGTCCTACTAATTATATGTCACACCCTGTTCAGGCCACCATTTGGTACCCAAATAGAACTCATGGTTGTAGGTTCGAGATCATGGTTTTTGCTTGCATGTTATTATCCTTCTAGGATAGGATGGAGTACAGGAGAAGAGGATCTAGCTAGTGGTCATCATGCTATTGGAGATATAATAGAACATTTTATTTATTAATTTCCCATGTCATTCTATCCATGTGTTTTTTTTGTATGTCTATCACTTGTACATGGTATCATGTTCAAGCATGAACATTTATTCATTATTATTTTTTATCAATTATTAATGTTTTCTGCTACATTATTTATCTATGATTATACTATATTTATTATTGACTAAGATAGTATAGTATCCCCACTATACTAAATATAGACCATGTTGTAAGTTGGCAACCTATAGCATATGGGGAGGCATGCTTGAGGCCATGTGGTGAACTGGCTCGAGGAACCCATATAGTGGCTTTCGGGTTTTTATGTTACATAACTAATGAGAAAAATTAAAAGATAAAAGTTAGAAAATATACTAAGTGGAGTTTCGGCATTAATTATAGAAATATTAACTCTTATACTAGAAAATATCATTTTCTAATTACTTTTCTAGATCAAATTCTTTGGAGGTTTCCTAGAAATTAAATTTTCTATTTTCTACATGGTTATTCTGGTTATGATAAGATTCACATAGCCTTATAATAGAAGTAATAGACCATATTCACTTGTCTATTTGATACATTTTCCTATAGGTAGATTTCATTTAGATTTTGGGGTTCTCCTTTTACCTTTCATAGGTTTAAAAATTCTATATTTTTTATGTTTTTGCGATAATTATTAAAGTATTAAGTGACTAATTCATTGTAATTGATTTTATATTTTTAAGGATCTTTGGAAATTCAATAAACAACTTTATATAGGTGTGAGGAGAATAACATTATCTTAAATTGGGAGAAATTTTAGTTCATGGTTACAAAATCAATAGTATTAGGCCATAAGGTTTGTAAGAGGGGGATAAAAGTAGATAATTCTAATATTGCAGTGATTCAAAAGATTCCACCTTCTAAAAATTTAATAGGAATTATAAGGTGCCTAGTACATGTCTATTTTTCTAGTGATTCAACAAAGACATTTCTATAAAAAAATTTCCACTTTGATCACTTTTATTCAAGGATTCTCATTTTTTGTTTCATGAAATATTCTACAGATAATTTAGTCTATTAAATGAAAAGATCACATCTTCACCAACAATTATTACCCCTAACTTGAAACTTTCATTTGAAGTTATGTGTAATGAAAGTGATTGGGTAGTAGGTAAAATTAAAGGAAAAATAAAATACAAGAGTTTACATGTCATTTACTATTACATTAAGTTTATTAATGATGTTAAAAATAACTATTCTACCACTGAGAAATAATTAGATTTTTTCATTTTTCCTTAGAGAAGTTTAGGAAATATCTCATAGGTTAAAAAGTTATAATGTTAACTAATCGTTATACTCTAAAGTATCACTTGTCTAAAAAATGAATCTAAACATAGGATAATGAGGTTTAATTTGATGTTTTAAGAGTTTTATTTATACATTATAGATAAGGAAGGTGTGGAAAATTTGGTAGTTGACCACTTTTCGAGGTTACCCATAACCATAGTTCAAACTATTGAACCAACAATGTTTGATACATATTTCCTAGATGAACAAGTATTTTTTCCTTCTATAAAACAATGTACTTGGTCTGTATATTTTTTGAACTTCTTATTTGTAAGTGTAATTATAAAAGGACTTTCAAAAAATCAAATGAATAATTTCAATGATGGTCTTAAATATTAATTTTGGGATGATACATTGATTTTGAAAGGTTTTTTAACTGGAAACTTAGGATTTGTGTTCGTGAATATGATATACTTGATATTTTAGAAAATTTCCACTCTTTTCCATGGAGTGGGCACCATGTGAGAGATAGGACTAACCATAATATCCTATAATCAGGTTTTTATTATCCTACCTTGTTAAAGGATGAAATAATTCATGTTATTATGTGTAATAAATGTTAATGTATTATAAATGTGGTTGGGAAATAGGATTTTCCACAAAATGATATTCTATAAGTTTAAATTTTTTATGTTTAGAGGTCAGATTTCATGGGACCATTTCTATATTCATATGGGAATGAGTACATCCTTGTTGTTGTAAACTATGTCTCTATGTGGGTCGAGGTAGTAGTGCTTCTAAAAAAGTTCTAGTAATGTTCTGAATTTATCAAGATGAATATTTTCTCTAGATTTGGTGTGCTGAAATATTTCATCACAGATAATGGTACACATTTTAAGAACATTAAATTCAAATCATTAATGTAAAAGTATAGTTTTATTCATAAAATCAATACCACCTATCACCTATAATCCAATGGGAAGGAAAAGATATAAAATAGACAATTGAAAAATATTCTAGAAAATACAATGATTAGTTCAAGAAAATATTGGTCTTTAAATATGTATGAGGAATTATAGACATATAGGACTACTTATAAAACTCTCATTGATATGTATCGTTATACACTTCTCTCTGGTAAGACCTTCCATCTTCCTACAAAGCTCCATAAGAAATATTATTGGGTAGTAAAAGCCCTCAATTATGATTTAAATTATTTAGAGAGAGAATAATATTAGTGATATTTCAAATGGAGTAAATTAAAATACAACATTGTGAGAATTATAGAATTTATAAATAAATATAAAAAGCTTTTCATGACTCTATAATTGAAAATAGTCACTTTAAATTTGGGAATATAATCTTACATTTTAATTAGAAATTGAAAATACTTTTAGGGAAACTCAGAACTAAATGTTATAGACGATTTAATATCCAAAGAGTGCTTGTAAATTGTTATTTTGAATTAGTTGTAATACATAATAGACCATTATTGTTCAATGGTTAAATATTTAAACACCACCTTGAGGGAAAGTCAAAGGGCTTGGTCATTATCTCTGTTCTTGAAAGTTTAATATCCATAGAGTCTGACTGAGGACCTAAAACTCCATGCTAAATTGGATTAAACACATGGTATTTTTATTTTTATTTTTTATCTTTCAACAAAAAAAAATTGATTATTCTCTAACTGGTTCTCAATAGTCTTGTTTTTCACTAAACGTTCTACTCTTTTCCCATGTGTCAAAAGTGTTTGAAATGTATTTATGTTATCTGAATGGTTTGTGAGGAGTCATGTAGCTTTTGTGGCTGACAATTAAACTATTCTTCAATTCTAAGAGTAGATACAATCATGATCATACTTAATTCTCTTCCCTAAAATTTTTCTCTAGTTAATGAAATTATCAAAATATATATTTTTAATCTAATATTAATTCTTTTCATCGTGTAGGACATATAACTTTCTAGCCAAGTCATTCCACTAAATTATTATATTATAAGTGAATAATAATTAACTAAAATTAGTAAATCTTATTTTACAAGTGGATTTTATGTTATTTTCCTATACATGAAATTTTCTTATCCATTCCTTCATATTCATGAGATTAAGTGTAATGAACCAAAATTTTATCAATGGAATTTTCTTTCATATGTCATAAAACACATACATAACATATAGAACCCAATAAAAACATTATTATCCTAAATTTATAATGATTTATTAGTCCTCAAATAAACTAATAAGAACTCCAAATATTATAGTGGGACAATAAATAGAAAATAAGATAATAAGAATGGGAAAATTTGAATTTGCTCGATCCACTAGAATTAAGGCACTCACAAACAATGATGTAGAAATAAAACATAATGTTAACAATATAATCATAATTATTACGATTAAACAATATATATAACTTTAAGATAAAATATAATTGAATATAGAATGAATTAAATAAGAGTTATTTATAGAAATTAATAAACTTATACCAATGGAATAATAACCTGATCATTAGAATAATAATCTAATCATTAGGAATAATAATCTGACCATTAGAATGGTAAACTCACCTTTCAAATTATAAATAAAAATTAGTTATCCTATAAATGAAAATAAAATATATTTATACCCTAATATAAGTAAATAAATGTTTTTAAAAAATAATTTTGTATTCGTATTTTGGTAAAATGTAAATGTTTGTTTACAATTTCATAATTAATATGAGGATTTAAAAGAAAATTTATTTTAAAAAAATATACTCATAAAATAATATTAATTTATATTATAATTAAAATATAATTTTATGAGACCTTGATTAATTTTTCAACGGGTCAAAAAATCAACTGTAATATTAAAATCAGTATTTTTCAAATAAATGATTATTTTATATAAAAAATAAATTATCTTATTTAGAAAATTATTTTCATAAAAATGATATCATATTTTTAATCAACATGTTTAAAAATTGTTGGATTTACTTTTTGGGTTTTTTATAAAATAGTTTTATTTTTGGTGAATAGTGGAAAATGATAATTTTTTATATTTAGAATTATAAGAATTTTTTAGTCATGGATGATGTAAGAATGATGTAATCTCCCATTGGTTTGAAATATATGAAACTATTTACTATATTTATCCATATTAATCAATGCTATTGATATTCTTGATCCAAAATAATAAACTAATGAATATAATAATAAAAAACACCCCTGCCTTTATAAATATCACCCCTCACCACCCCTTCTCATCACACCTTCTAGGCCTTGTATCTTGTTAATATTCAACCCATTTCCCTTCAAAATCCTCTTACACACATCCAAGAGCTTATGGTCCCAATAAAATACCAAGACCAGGTGCCTTAAAGAGGTTCTCAAGGTGAAAACATTCAAGAGATAAAATCCTCAATCCTTCTCTTTTAATTTATTTTACTTTATTATCCTATACTCACCTACCCTATCAAAAGTTTCATAATAAATCTAGTATCATATATATACTTGAATTTTATTTTATTAATGGAATATTTATCATAAAATCTCTTATCTTCTCTTTTTATTCTGAAAATGAATACATCATCTGTGATATGTTGGTTCGACACCTTTGTGGATGACAAGTTTTCATTTTCCATAACTACCTTTAAGGATAGCCATAAAAACATATTTATGGTAAAACTATATTTTAATATGTATATAATGACTTTTTTCATTTTCTATAACTAATATACCTAAATAATTTAAATAAAATGAAACTTGTTTGTGATGATCAAAAAAACGTCGAAAGTAAATTGGACAATTATCATTAACATTTTATCAAATGATTCATCCTCATACCAAAAAAAAATGATATATTGGACCATTTAAAATTATATAAGTGAATTAATACCCTATAATATTAGTTTTTTATAATTATACCAATTTTAAAAGAGCTTTAATAATTTTATATGAGTGAACTGCTCATAAAACCATGAAAACGAACACTCCTGAAACGAAAAAATTGAACTTTATAACTCGTCGAAATGGCCATGAATGAACTTAATAAAATTATAATAAATAAATTCAGTGTATAATATTTCTTAATTAAGTAATTAATTATTATAATTTTATTATCCAATATATTAAGAGCATGTGTAGAATGCATTTGGACATAAGGTAACCGATCTCTCTAGACCACAATTTTTTCTTTGGGTTAAGCTTTATCCTTCTTTACCCCAATATATTTCATCTTTATTCATTTATAATTACTCTAAATTATATTTATATGTTTCAAAATTATGTATCCATATCAATGCAAATTTATTTTATGTGCGAATACTGGTTTTAAAAGGTTCCTTTCTCAATTCATCTCAATATGCAAACCCAATTAAAGTGAACTTCTCCATTTCATACCCATTTTCAAGTATACTTCATATGTTTTTTAAGAAACCAATATTTTTAAAAAAATATCTCATTTTTTCATGAAAAAATATCTTATTTAATTTTCGGTTTTTTTCCAAACAATTATTCATTTATCCTCTTTATAAATTCTTTAAGGTTTCCCTTAAAACTGCACTAAAGTGTAACATTATTAATGTTACCTAAACACTCTTTTATATGTGTCGCCTTAGTTGGAAATAATTATTCATGATATACTTTTATCTATATCCAAGAATGATTTAAATCCCTTTTCCATGCATAACTTTTTTATATTCCCTTTGGTTATTCCTTGTTACATGATTTGGTACCCATGTCCTTCCATGGAATACACTTATGTTTATTTCTTATGTTTGATTCTTTACGTGGCACACATACACATGAACATGTTATGGTGGGTGTGCCCGGGTAGCACTCCAATTCATTGGGTAATTTTTAGTCTCATGAGATAGCATGTATGGTATTATGGAGTAAACCAAATCCATTATCATACTTTGTCCACCATGTGATATAGTCTTACCAATTAGCTTTGTCTCAAGTATATGGAATGTTATATGTTGCTGACACATTCCGATATTACTATGATCATATGATTCTATATTGTGTATTTTATGATTCCACATGTTTATTAATGATCCATCCATTTTTTGTTATCATTTTATTCCTTTTAACTATTATTTTATGTTTTATTCCCATGTTTATTCCTTTACTAGGCTTTTAAGCTCAACCCTTATGTTTATGTATTCCCTAAATTTTCCTAGACAATTATAGGATATCAAAGGGAGTTAGGAACTCATTACAGACATTAAATATATTATTTTTTTAATTTTATTTTCATGTTTTATAATTAGTTACCTAGTCTTCCAAAGACACTATATTATTCAATAATTTGTTTTTATTATTCTTAATATCATGTAATATTATGAGTAAAAGGCTAGGGTAGTTATAGTCGGTATCATATCACATTATAGTTATTTTTTAATATTAATACTAAAAAACATTATTAATAACCGTAGGAATAATTCTATCATCATGGATAACCTAGATTCAATCTTAGATAATCACAAGTTAGGATATACTTTCCATTTATAATTTTATCCATCTATGTTCATAGTTTTCTTTTTATATGATCATTAACTAAGTACTCAAGCCCCCTAATTATATTATATTTCTTTTTCTTAGTTAATGGAAGTAAATATGAGCACACATTATAAAAACAAATTTTATATTCATTGTGATTATTACACTAATGAGATTCTAAACATGATGGGAATGGGATCCCAGAACATTGTGATAGTACTGGCTCAACTAGACCATGTTATGAATAAAAAATCGAATCATGTAGAATCCCCTCCCTCTCCTAAGAAAGATTAAGTTATGGTAGAATCATTTATGCAAAAATATACTCTTATATTTAGTGTATCTTTGTATCCCCTCATCGTATAATAATCTATTAAATCCATTGAGAAGATATTATATGTACTTCAATGATTAGAATAAGATAAAGTCTTACTGGAAATCTATTGTATTGATGGGGAAGTCGATCAGGGGTAAACACTAATAAAAAACACAAATCTTAAAAAGGAAATTGATTCCTTAGAATGGAAATAATTCAAGAAATTATTTTTCAACAAATATTTATCCCAAACTCTCCATCCTAATACGAATAGGGAGTTCCTCATTTGGAAGAAAAAAATCAGATGAGTCTATCGAATCATATGAGGAAAACTTCACAACGCTTGTATGATATGCTTCGGGATTTTTCATCAAAACTAAAAGTAATGTGGAGAAATTATTTAGAAGTTTGAAATTTATTTTATAAAAATCATTATTAATTGAAGACTTTGACTATTATGAATGGATTGATTTTTATTCCAATAAAGTTGAGATAGAGATCGGTGATTCTCAGTGGTCTCATGGGACTAAAGACAAGATACTTAAAATGGAATTACCTTCAAGAGGTTCAATAGAAAAATATTATGTAGGAAAGAAAAACCATCATCCCACTCATCAAAAGTGTGGGAAGAAAAATTCTAGAAGCTGCCAAAGGGGAACCAAAAAGTGCTTAATGTTTAGAAAAGAGGGGCACCAATATAATCAATACTGAAGTGAAATGAAAAAATAAATAATGTGGAAGTGGAAAAGAAGGTTCATATTAACATTATGAGTGTTTTTTAGTGCCTTAACTATAAATTACATGGGCACTATGAAATAAAATGCCCTGAGCCAAGGGTTTTTAGGGACAATTTGCAACAACAACATCCAAGGTAGAAAAGAAGG
The DNA here is from genome assembly GCA_963277665.1 of Viscum album. Lineage (NCBI taxonomy): Eukaryota > Viridiplantae > Streptophyta > Magnoliopsida > Santalales > Viscaceae > Viscum > Viscum album. The sequence continues at coordinate 927,574,644 of OY728146.1, read as the reverse complement.
GCATATGTTATTACTGTTTTTGAGGTGTATCCTGACAATGATGTGGTGATAGGTACGCTATTTATTCATTCAAAAATAGTGAATTTACTATTTCATTCTCTTTCTACACATTCTTTCATGTCTTGAAACTTTAGTGGAAATATTCCAACACCACCTCAAAATATAAAGGTTGAGTTATCATTAGGAATAGAGAATGTGGAAATTATTTCATCTAAATTATATAACTCTTCCCTAGTTAATGTTTATGGAATGAACCTCCCATAAAATCTCATCTTACTTACTTTGGTGGAGTTTGATGTTATATTGTGTATGGGTTGGATATCTTTATACAAAAACAACACCAATTACCGGGAAAGGGATATCACTCTTCAAATCCTGAGGAATTCCCCAATTTTATTCATGTTTAAGGAGTAGGATGAATCTTCTTCAGAATTATCATCTCAATTGTGTATATTATTTCCTTATGAGAAATAATATCATGCTCAAATGGTTGATACAAATAAGATAATCATTCTCAAATACATTATCATTATGAGGGACTACACAGATGTGTTCCCTAAATAATTCTCTGGTATTCCTCCTAAAATAGAGGTTGAGTTATTAATTGATCTTATTCCTTGTTATCTACCCATATCAAGGACTCTTTATAGGATGGAAACCATTGAGTTGGAATAAATAAAGAAGCGGTTATAGGAGAATTTGGACAAGGGTTTTATTTTCCTAATTGATTCATTGTGGGGTTCTCTAGTCCTATTCATCAAGAAAAAGGATGGATCAATGCACCTCTGCATTGATTACTATGAACTTAGAAAAATATCTATAAATAATAAGTAACCCCTACCACATATATATGAATTATTTGATCAACTATTTGTGGAAAATTATTTCTCTAAGATGTAATTTTGTTTGGGTTATCACCAATTAACAGTGAAGAATGGATATATTTCTAAGACATTTTTTGAACAAGTTATGGACATTATGAGTTCATAGTAATTATTTTTATACTTTTTTGTCAGAGTAGATCAATCAAGATGGGGGTGAATTGAGTATCTATAAAAATTTATGTTAAAATTAATTCTTTGAAAAAAATATCCCCTAATTAAAATATAATTAATGTCAATCTATAGTGAATTTATAAAAGTCCTGAATGTTTAATTAATTTCTTGAAAGATCAATTAGTTCTCATCTATACTAATTTAAAAATTAGTATAACATTTGAAACTATCTTATGGGTTAAAAATAGATATAAATACTTTCTAAACTAACTATCTAAGTACAATAGAGTTTATGTAAAATTCTACAAACACAAATTATATTAAACTAAAAAGCAAAGGAACAGTGGATATAAACAAGAGGTTAATTCTCAAACTGAGACTTAGTCCTCTTTACTTGGTGATCACTTTCCACCAAGCAGTTTAATTTAACAAACAGTCGGATCCACACCCTAGATCGGGGTTCACAACTACAAACAAGGTTGTCCAGGTCACACTTGACCTCTACCGCAGTTATTCATGGGTCAAAACAAGCATTTCACACTTGACCTCTTATTTATTCTATGTGGGGTAAAAGGGTAAAATATAGAGTGAGTTCAAGGATATCGAGTATCCTCCAGTTATACATAGGAGATAGTGTGTGTGTAATAGATAGATAAACACACTGCTCGAAAAAGTAAACAAAAGAACACAAAAAAGATATAGGTGTAGAATAGATCTTAGAAGTCTCTGTGTGTTATGAAGTTAAGCTCTAGACTTTGTTGATGTAGTAGAAATGAGGTTTTAGTCCTCTTCTGAAAGTTGGCTTCAAAATAGAGTATTGTTGCCTTCTATGTGTGAAAAAATAATCTCCTTGATGTTTTGATGTTCATTGAAGTCCAACAAGTTTTTTCTTGTCTTATTGATCTCCCCGTATGTTATTTATTCCAGTTCATGGGAGTTGGAAGAAATATTGAGAGTTGCAGGAGTTTATTGTTTTTCTATTGTTTTTACTTTTTTAATCATATTCCTCATGTTTCTTCTCTCAATATTTTACAATCCTACTTGTAATTATTTTATACTTCAAGGTCCTATAGGTATAAAGATCTACCCATGTGATTTTACCTCATACATTCTATGGATAGTCCTATAGAAAACATTAAATAATGAAAGTAACATTAATTTATCTAAATATGACCATCAGATATAAATTTCAATAAATAAATTTAAATACATTTTTTATGAAAATCGGTGAGTCATAAGCATCGGTGATTCATTTTCATTGGTCTATCATTATTGGTCTATCATCATTGGTATATCATCATCATTTTGTCATCATCAGTGACTCATCAACGGTAAGTTAGTATCGGTGAGTCCTTTCCATCGGTATTGGTTACTCCTTGCATCGGTGAGTCTTTTGTGTTATTGGTTAGTTCGGGAATCGGTGAGTCTTCATCGGTGACTCATTTAGAACTATTAGTGTGTTTCCAATTGGTGACTCGTACATCGGTGACTCATCCATCGCTGACTCATCCATCAGTTACTCTTCCATTGGTGAGTCATCCATCAGTGACTCGTTCATCGGTGACTCATTCAAACCATCGGTTCTAGAGACTCTGATAAACTTATAAAGTGTTTGTCTTACACAAAACACTACCAGATTAAGTGAAATTCATAAATACATGTAAGCATACACTTATAAACATATTGAAGAATAAATATTCATATTTTATTGACTTATGAAATATATTTTATAGTATAACAAAATTGATTTACATAAATATGTTAAATGTTATGAAATAATAGAATCTATAGATTGACATGATTTGTGATTATGAAAAATAATATATCACAGAGGGTCCAACAATATCCCCCTTTTTGATAATCACAAATTATGTCATAAATATGATGTTAATGAATAATAATTACTTGACTTAGTATACTACAATGAATGTGAATGTTCAATATAACTAAGAATTTTTGTGGTGTTTGTTTTTATATCAGAGGTTTGGTTGTATCAGAGATGAGATATATATAGATATATTATTATATTGAGTACATTCCATGTGTCCTATGCCAGATTTTATCCCCTTGATATTAAGAAATTATGCCTTTCTCCCCCATTTGGGGTTAACAAAAAGGGAGAGAGAAGGAGAAAGAAGAAATAGAAATAACATAATGAACAAAAAGACATATAGTAAAGATAAAAAGGATTTTAGTTAAGGTTCAAGAGAGTAAAATTATCAATATAAAAGTTACAAATCCCTATCAAAGAAACAATATTGTACTAAGGGTTTGGCTTCTGAGCTGATTTTCCTTTGTCTGAAGGATCAAGTGGAGGTACAGAAGGTGTTGGTTTGGCTGTAGGCAGTGGCGGTTGAATGAAAACACTAGGCAAGGAAACATCTGTAGGGACATTGGGTGCAAGGCTAGGTCTTCTTTCTGACAGAACACGACTCTGAGGTTGCTTCTGAATCAATGTTTGAATCTGAGTAAGATATTGAGATACATTCATCTGATCAGGAGGCTGATAGGTAGTTCCAATGGAAGTATCAGGAGGAACCACAATTTCTTCATCCTAAACATGTAGGTAAGGCTTGAGAATCTTGATTAAATCATTTATTATTTCACCACTATATTGAATATCCTTTTCCAAATCATCCTTGTTATCCATAAATTTATCCAAAAGAGGAGTAAAATCCTTCAATTGTTCCACTTTCTTCTTAAAGGCTTCTTTAATTGGAGAAATCTTGAGATTTTTGGCCAAAAACTTGAAGTTATTGATCAAATAATATTTTTTATAGATCTTTGTAAAATACTTATCCACTTTCTCTCTAATATCATGCTAAGCAGCAGAGTCTTCATTTGTGCACTGCCTCACCATGTTGTAAAAAAGATCTGTATTTATATGCACCTTGTAAGAGTTTATTTGTTTGAATAACTCTGAAGATTATTGTCTCCTTCTCTCATCACAGACCCGATAGACTCTAAATCAGTAACAGCAGATCTCACACATCTAGAACTAGATAGACCAGAGATCATCATGCCATCTCCTCTTTTAATTTCTTCAAATATACACCCAGTAGATGTGCCACTAATTTCTTAAGAACTTACATCACACCACTAAATGAGGTCTTGAAATCGGTCGTTAGAGAATTCAAATCATTGCTCATCTTCCTCACTTCTTCTCTCAGCAAAGTATTGTATCTAATGATTGTTTTGACTATTGTGATGAGATTAGGTTGAATATTCTGGATCATCATCCTTGTAATATTTGTAGCATCAGCATATGATATATTCATGTAAATAGAGGCTTCACTTATGGATCCAACCTAGGCTCTCACTGACTCAGAGATATCAGTTTTGAATTGATCTAAATCAACCTTATTCATATAGTCACTAGTAATTGGTTTTGATATTGGCTCAACTATATGAGGTGAAACCGGTGAAGCAGGTTCATTAAGTTCTCCTTCAGCTTGAGCTTGTGGAGAAAGAGTAGGTTCTTCCATCTCCACATCTGAGTTATATACCAAACCAAACAGAATGTATCCTAGGTATCTATTCTACTCACATGTACATGTCCAGTCTCTGGGCTTTACTATGTCAATCCAGACTCTTCTTCCTTGAGGACCAGGTACAATATCATCATCTTCTTATTCTTTTTTATATCTATCCAAAACAATATTTCTATGCACTGGTACTATGTGAACTTGAGGTTCTTCATGTACTCCAGCCACTTCAGCTTCTTTAGGAACTTCCTCCACCAGAGGCAGTTGTGAAACTTGATCCTCAGCCTCTTCCTCATGACCACTAGCCATAATTTCATTCAACTCCTGAATGGTTTCTTGATTTTAAATATTAGGATGGTCAGGCCTATCCTCATTACTAGAATCTCCATGATCAACAGCCTCCTGTTCAATAGGATCAGCACCACCTTGTCCATCATCTCTATATGCAGCTCCATGAACAGATTCTTCCCTAGATCTTTCAACCACTTATTGAACCAATTTTAAATAATCAATGAAATTATCATCAACACCTTCCTCATCATCATAATCATTATTATCATCATAATCATCATATTCCACATTTGACTTACTTATATAGCCTTCCACGCCAATGAATTTTGTATCTTCCTCATCCTCATCACCTAACAAAGGTCCCCTTGAGGGTATATCTAATGGTGGACTAGTAGGTCTATAAGAAATTTCCTTTGGGCTACAGTAATATGAGGATCACTCCTATCATCAAAATTAGACCCTTCTTCTCTTTTCAGATCAGCCCCAGCTTCCTCATCAGAGTAAATAGGGACTTCACTTGGTTTTAGGCCTGGATCAGTTTGATCCTTTCGTCTGGTAGGATGTTCAATCAGATTGTAATATTCAAATAGAATTTCCTTATCTTCTACCCAGCATTTATTCCAAGGGTTATAAAAAATATTCATCCTCTTGCAAATCTCTTTTTGAATATAGAATCCACTACAGGCACTGATTACTTCATCTCCATCTTCTACACAGTCCAACTTCTTTATCATTTCCAAAATCATCTTAGGATAGTACAAACATGTTGATTTATTTGATGGTTTTATCATATCATAAATATGTACCATTAGGTACCTACCCAGATTAAACTTTATCCCATTCTTCAATAGGTAAATCAGGAATACATCCTGATACTTCACAGTAAGGAATTATCCCTTCCTTGGGAAGATCTGATGTTGAATGAACTTAAAGATAAATCATGCCTCTCAATCCAACTCACTGGAAGTATATCTCCTCAATTCTTCACTTACAATAATCTCCTTTAGAGCATCCTCATATGAAAACAAATCAGATTAAGGAGGAATATTACCCTAATAATCATGATAAATACCTTCATGAGGCATTTCCAAGCATTCATCCCATTCCTTTGATGAAAAATAAATCTCTTTTCCCTTCAACACTGACTTCATCCTTGCTTACTCATATCCATAAAAGGATATCTTCATGTTGAGATAAAACTCATGCATAAGTTTGGGATAAAAAGGACACTCATTGTTTGAGAACTAACTTAGCCAACCTTGAGATTCCATCACTCTCAACAAAAGTGACTTTCTTGACAGAAGACAATCAGTAGACACTTCCTTCTTAGTTGTAACAACTCGGATTTCCAAACCAGGATTTATAGTACCATTGGACTCTACCTTCTAATACATAGCTGATGTAGATTCACTCGGCACTTATATCACATGCTTCATCCATTCCATTGTTTAATATTCGAGTATAAAGGGAGTCAAAAAAAATTTGTTGGAGAGGTAGAGTGTCAAAGAGTAATAGGTTCAAAGGCATAGAGGGAGGGGAAAGGTCGAAGTGAATTAAATTAATTTTATCATTTAGGGATTGTAAATAGTGAAGCATAAAATTTAAAAATAGTAAAAAGAACACAAAACTATATTGTTTTATTTAAAATAAAAAAAATTACAAAAAGGTTCTTAAGGGAATTGGTTTCATACAACTGCTATTACACAATCAGTTTCAAGTGATTAGTTTCATTGATCGATTTCACCTGATCGTTTTTACTCATCAGTTTCACTAATCTATTTCACCTGATCAGTTTCATTTATCGGTTTCACATGATCGGTTTCACCAGATCGGTTTCACTGATCGGTTTCACTAATCGGATTTACTAATCAGTTTCACTGACCAGTTTTATTGATTGGTTTCACCCAATTTGTTTTATCAGATCGGTTTCACTAATCACTTTCACATGTACCAGTAACATAGATAAAAAAATTCCAAAGGGCAAGAGGTTGAAAATAATTTAGAGATTTATCATTTTTGGTTTATGTCTCGTGTAGTTTATTCTCTCGTAGTTTATGGGTTTGGTGAAAATGTCAGCAAGTTTATGCTCAGTCCCAATAAACTCAAGAGTTATATCACCTTTTTGATAATGATATCTCAAAAATTGATTTCTTACATCAATATGTTTTGTTTTAGAATAAGAAATTGGATTTTTAGAAATGTTAATAGCACTTTTATTATCATAGTTTATGGTGATATGTCTGAACTGAAATACATAATCTAATAAAGTGTGTTTCATCCACAAATTTGTGCACAACAACTACCAACAACAATGTACTATGCTTCAGTAGTTGATAATGCAACTAAATTTTGCTTTTTACTACACCATGTTATTAGATAATTTCTCAAAAGTTGATAGGTTCCAGAGGTACTCTTTCTATTTAACTTACATCGACCAAAGTCATCATCTGAATAACTAACTAAATCAAAAAAAATCCTCTAGGGTAGAACAATCATAAATTAGTTGTATACTTGAGGTTTTTTAAAACTCTTTTAACAATTTTTAAATTTGATTATTTTGGTTTTTCTTGAAATATTTCACACATACACACACTAAACATAATATCTATCCTGCTAGTAGTTAAGTACAGCAAGCTTCCAATCATTCCTCTGTAAGAATTTTGATCAATAGATTTCCCATTTTCATCAAGATCTAACTTATATGTAGAACTCATAGGGGTTTCACTACTCTTAAGGTTGTTGAATCCATATCTTTTCAAAAGATCTTTAGTGTAATTACTTTGATTTATAATAATACCTTCTTTATTTTGAAATATTTGAAATACAAGAAAATATTTAAGTTCATCCATTAAACTCATTTCAAACTCACTTTGCATAATTTTTTAAAAATCATTACACAAAGAATTTTTAGAAGATTCAAAGATAATATCATCTGCATATATTTGGGATATTAAAATTTCTTTTTAAATTATTTTTATAAACAAGGTACGATCGGCAACTCCTTTTATAAAACCTTTAGAAAAAAAGAAATTACTTAATATTTCATACCAATATCTTGAAGCTTTTTTCAAACCATAGAAATATTTAGATAACTTGAAAACTTGATTTGGAAAATGATTATTTATAAAGCCTGGGGGTTGCTCAAAAAAAACATTCTCAATTATATAACTATTTAAGAATTCAATTTTAACATCCATTTGATAAAGTTTAAAATCCTAGTCTGCTGCATATTCAATTAAGATTCTAATAAATTCAAGCCTAGATACTAGTTCAAAGGTCTCTTCATAATCAATTCCTTATTCTTTATTATATCCTTATGCAACCAATATATCTTTCTTTCTAACTATATTTCCATCTTCATCCACTTTATTTCTAAACACTCATTTGGTTCATATGGTCAAAGTATCTTTTGGTCTATCTACAAGCTTCCAAACTTTATTTCATTAATACTTGTTAAGCTCTTCTTACATAGCCATTACCCAAAATTCATCATTGATTTCATCATTGATATTTTTAGGTTCAAGTTGTGACAATAATTGTTTATGTTTAACATGATTTCACAAAGAGGATCTAGTTTTTGTTCCTCTATTTAAATCTCCAACAAAAGCATCTAAGGGATGGTTTTTAAGGGTCCTAGTTGGTTTTGTAAAGGTAGGACTAGGTATTTCTGGTTCACCATTTTGATCTTGTTAAATATGGCTAGATTCTAAATAATTTCCAAAACCAGAAGTTTTCATAGATTCCTTCATAGGATGATTTGAAGATTTAGCATTAATGTAAAGATTGGACATATCCTCTTCAATATTTTCTAGAGAGGTATTAGGCTCATTCGGATCTGTTTCATCAAACTTGACATGTACAGATTCTTCCACACATTTGGTTTTCTTATTAAAGACTCCATAGGCTTTTATTGATGTAGAATATCCTAAGAATATTCCTTCACCACTTTTGGAGGAAAATTTATCTAGATTGTATTCGGTGTTTATAATATAAACTTTGCATCCAAAAACATTATAATAACTTACATTGGGTCTCCTATTTTTGCACAAATCATAAGGGGTTTTATTAAGTATGGGACTGATTAAGACTCTATTTATTATGTAACAAGATGTATTAAGAGATTCATCTCATAAATAAAATGGTAGGTCATATTTATTAAGCATAGTTCAAGAAATTTCTTGTAGGGTTCTATTTCTTCTTTCTACCACACCATTTTGTTTAGGTTTCATAGGGGCCGAGAAGTTGTGCCTATAGCCATTTTATTATAAAACAGTTCAAAGTCTTTGTTTTCAAACTCATGGCCATGGTCACTTCATAAGGATTTAATCTTAAGCCCATTAAGATTTTATATTATCCTATAATACTTGGTAAAGTGGGAGAAAGCTTCACTTTCGTGAGATAATAAAAACGTCCATGTATATCTAGAGAAGTCATATACAAGAACATAAACATAGTTCTTCCCATTGAGACTTGAAACTGTAGATGGTATAAACAAATACATGTGAACCAACTTGATGGGTTGAGAAGTAGTTACTTATTTATTTGGTTTGAAAGTGATTTTATGTTACATACCTTTTTGACAAGGATTGCACAAGTTATTGTTTGGAAACTCTAATCTGGGTAGGTCTTTAACTAAACATTTTATAGTTAACTTTTTGAGAGAGTGCACATTAAAATTTCCTAGTCTTCTATACCAAATCCAAGACTCTTTATGAAAGGAACTTAGATAAGAAACATTTTTTGAGACTAGTGTGTCTAAATTTATAGTATATACATTATCATTCCTAAGAGTAGTAAATACTAAGTTATTATTGGAATAAAAAACATGGAATGAATAATTTTTAAATTTTACATTAAATCTATCATCACAAAGTTGAGATATGCTAAGAAGTTTATACTTTATTCCATCAACATAAAGTACTTTATAAATTGAAATAGAGTTAGGGTTACTAATCTAGCCTAGGATGATGATTTTTTATTTACCATTGTCACGAAATGTGACATGTCCTCCATCAATTTGGATAAGACGTTTAAAGATTGAGTAGTCCCCCATCATGTGTCCTGAATATCTATTTCCCAAGTACCACAAATCTCTACAGAATATCTTTAGGCATTTTACCTACAAAACAGTTTATCCCAGAAATGATTTTGGTACCCATGTTTTTTTGGGTTCACAACCATTAGTGATAAAATCTTTAGGAACCAATAATTTTCTTATCGGATTCCTATATGCAGAATATAGAGTATTTGAAAAATAAACTATGTTTGGTCTAGAAGAACTAGATGTAGTAAAAGAGTTTTTAGAAATAGAACTTGCATTAAAATTATAGTTTTTAAAGAAAGAATAAAAATTTTCATATTTGGCTATAAAATGTGTTTTGGATAAATTCCTTTGACCTGGTTGATATCCTATACAAGAAGTGTACTTAGGAGCTTTTGTTTTACCAATAATTTTATTAAGGGTATTTTTTACATTGGAAAACTTTTCTAATTCCTTTTTTAATTTCTCATTAGACAATTTTAATTTAGTATTCTCCTTGAGGAGTTGAGCATTTTTCTATTTTTTTTTTAATTTCAGATCTAATAGTTACAATAAGATCATATTGTTTATCTAAAGATTTATACTTATCTTTTAACTCATTACATGTTTCCTCCAGCATGTTTCAATACTCAAATAATTTATCATTTTTCATATTCTCATACTCACTTTCATTTTTAGAATAACAATAATATTGAATATGAGGGTCGTAGATTACCTGAGATATTTTTTTTCATAAAACAGATATTATCCATATTATCTTTCTCATCATGAGAAGAAGAAGATTCACTAAAACTGCCCTTAGAGGCACTCTATGTGGCCTTAATTTCTTTCTTGTACTTTTTATCCTTATTCTCATACTTATTTTTGTATTTGATCTTTTGACATTCAGCTTTGAAATGACCTTTCCTTTTACATTCATAGAAAATTATCTCTTCTAATTTATCATTTATCTTCCAATACTTTTTCCAATTTCCCCTATTATCTTACATTCCTTTGTAATTGGGATTTTTGAAGAACTTGTTTCTCTTATAAAATTTATTGAATATCTTGGCCAACTGGGACATTTCTTCATCATTTTCCAAAGCTGATTCATCACTTCTAGAACTTTCAATAGTATCTTGAACTTTTCCCTTGTCTTTACTTTTAGAGGCAGTGGTCTTGAAGTCTACATACTTTCTTTTTGGTTCATCATCTTCTTGATTTACCTTCAATTCCTATTCATACATCATTAATATTCTAATAAATTCTTTCATTGGTATATTATCAATGTCTCATGATTATCTTATAGATACAGATATCCCTCGCAATCTCTCTGGTAAGCATTGTTGAATCCTCAAAATCTTCTCTTTAACTGTAACTTCTCTTCCTAAAGAAATAATGGTATTCATAATTTCATTGAACCTAAGATACATATCAAAAATAGATTCATTAGGATTTATTATGAAATTATAATATTTAATAGTATAAGTAGTTAATATAATTTCTTTAATATTAGATTTTCCCTCATGAGAAATAGACAGTGTCAAATCTCATGTGCAATTTTACAAGCAGAAATACGATTAAACTCTTCATATCCTAATGAATAGTATAGAGCATTCATTACTTTGAAATTATTGTTATAGGAAGACTTGGTAGGTTCATCCCATGTGTTTCTAGAAATTTCATAAATTTCTTATTTACTTTCAATAGTAGTCACGATTTCAAATCCCATGCTTTCTAGATGAATTTTCATTTTAATCTTCCACTAAACATAGTTTGTTCCATTGAAAAACAGTGGTATATTAGTAGCATCTCCTTATAATCTATTATCTATGATATAAATTGTAGAATAATTTCTAAAAGATAAAAATTTATAAATAACAAAAATTTTAAAATAATTTAAAAACAACTACAATCACAATTGAAAAGCTTTAAAAACTAAAAATTTTTTATTTCCTTTAATACCAAATATTGGTCAGAGTAGATCACTCAAGAGGGGGGTGAATTTAGTAACTATAAAAATTTTTATTAAAATTGGTACTTTGAAGAAATATCCCCCAATTAAAATATAATCAAATTCAGTTTGTAATGAATTTATAAAAGTCATGAATGTTCAATTAATTTATTAGAAGATTGATTAGTTCTCAGTTATACTAATCTAAAAATTAGTATTGCTTTTGAAACTATCCTACTAGTTCAAAATATATATAAACACATGTTAAAATAACTATCCAAGTTCAATTCAGTTTTATGTAAAATCCTATAAAAAAAATCATATTAAACTAAAAAGAAAAGGAACGATGGATATAAATAAGAGGATTAGTCTCAAGTTGAGACTTATTACTCTTTACTTGGTGACCACCTACCACCAAGCAGTTTAATTTAATAAACAGTTTGATCCACACCCTGGATCGGGGTTCACAATAGCACACAAGGATTTCTAGGTCACACTTGACCTCTACCACAGTTATTCATAGGAAAAACAACAAACAAGTCACACTTGACATCTTCCACCATTCTATGTGGGATACAAGAGTAAAATAGAGAGTGAGTTTGAGTATATTGAGTATCCTCTAGTTATTCACAGGAGATAGTGTGTGTGTGCATAACAGACAGATACATGCACTGCTCAAAAAAGTAAACAAAAGAATAAAATAGAGATGTAGATGTAGAATAGAGTTTAGAAGTATTTTTGTGTTATGAAGTGAACATTTGGACTCGGTTGATGTAGGAGAAATGAGGTTTTAGTCCTTTTTTGGAAGTTGGATTCAAAATAGAGTATCGTAGCCTTCTAGGTGTGAAAAAAATCAGATTCTTGATGTTTTGATGTTCAGGGAAGTCCAGTAGGTTTTTTCTAGTCTTATTGATATCTCTATATATTATTGCTTCTAGTACTTGGGAGTTGGAAGAAAGATCGATAGTTTCATAGGTTTAAAGTTCTTCTACAGTTTTTACTTTTTTAAGAATATTCCTCATGTTTCTTCTCTCTATATTTTATGATCCTACATGTAATTATTTTATACTTCAAGGTCTTATATGTATGAAGATCTACCCACATGCATGTACCTTATTCTTCTTATAGATAGTCCAAGAGACAAAATTAAATAATGTCAGAAAGATTAATTTTTCTAAATATAACTGTTAGATATAAATTTGAATAAATAAATTTAAAGACAGTTTTTATGACTATCAGTGGGTCATTAGCATCGGTGATTCATTTTTATAATTCTATCATTATTGGTTTTTCGTCATTGTTTTGTTATCATTGGTGACTCAGCATCAGTAAGTCAGTATCGGTGAGTCGTTTCCATCGTTATCGGTGACTCATTGTATCGGTGAGTCTTTTGTGCTATTGTTCTATCTGGGCATAGGTGACTCATCATTGGTGAATCATTTAGAACTATCGGTGTGTCACCCATCGGTGGCTCATCCATAGGTGAATCATCCATTGGTGACTCGTCCATCAGTGACTCGTCCATAGGTGACTCATCCATCGGGGACTCATTCATCGATGACTCGTTCAAACCATCAGTTCTGGAGACACTGAAAAACTTATAAAGTGTCTATCTTACACGAAACACCACTATATTAAGTGAAATTCATCAATACATGTAAATATACACTTGTAAACATATTGAATCACAAATATTCATAGTTTATTGACTTATGAAATTTATTGTACAGTGTGAAAAAATTGATTTACATAGAGATATTAAATTTTATGAAATAATAGAATCTGTAGATTAACATGATTTTTTATTATGAAAATTATTTTATCATATAGGGTCCAATAAGACTCACTAATTATCTATAAATTTTCATGGACTTAATGAATATAGTTTTATATATTACTGTGAAAAAATTGTGGTAGTCTTTATAGATGGTATTCTGATATACTTCCAGGGAAATGAGTAACATGAGGAGCATTTCCATATGATTCAAAAGACTTTGTGAAGGGAGAAAATTTATAAAAATTATATTAAATTTGAGTTATATATTGAATAAGTATCATTCTTGGGGCATGTTATCACTAGTAAAGGTTTGTTCCCTTCTAAAATAAAGGTAATTGAGGAGTGACCCATTCCAACAACTATAACAAAGATCAATAGTTTCCTTGATCTACTTGGGTATCACTGATGATTTTTGAGGAACATATCATGATTTTCAAACTCTCTAACCAAGATTAATCTGAAGGTACTAAATTTTTTTCTGGACTATTTAATGTTAAGACTACTTTAAAGGGTTCAAAAAGAGGCTTACCACGAAACTGGTAATTACACTTTCGACAAGTGGGGAACTTTGTGTGTTATAAAAATATTATTTCCTGAATGGATTAGGTTTTTTGTTTATTAAAAATGATAAATTAATAGACTATACATCAAGAAACATAAAAATTCATGAGAAAAACCATCCCACGAGTGATCTGGAGTTAGCGGTTGTGGTCTTCACATTGAAAATTTGGTGTCATTATCTCTATGGGGAGAAGTGTGATATATATACTAATCATAAGAGATGAAAAAATATATTCATATTGAAGGATCTTAATATGATCTAATGAATATGGTTATAACTCATCAAGGATTATGACTGCTCAATCCACTACCATCCAGGTAAATAAAATAAAGTGAAAAATTCTCAAAGTATAAAGAATCCTATAACTTTATCAATGATGAGAATTTATAAGGATCCAATCTTATTATAATTTCAAAGGATTTATATGGGAATCATAAAGGAAGGTACATTATCATATATTTCACAAATGATTGTTCAACCATCCCTTATGGAGAAAATAAAGGATTCTCAAAGAAATGATGTGGAAATTCAAAAGAATGTGGAATCTATCAAAAATGGAAAATCATAATAATTAAAAATTAATAAGGAGGGATTCATAAGATTTGGGTAATGAATATGTGTATAATTTAATCATAATATAAAGAAAGGTATTTTGAATGATATATATAACTCTACCTTCTCTTCCCACCCAATGAGTACAAATATGTATTGAGATATTCGAGAGAACTATTGGGGGGACAATATGAAGAAGGGGATCACTGAATATACATTAAAGTGCCTACAATTTAATCAAACAATGGTAGAAAGAAAACAATTTAAGGATATGATGCAACCATTACCCACACCTACATGAAAATGGGAAGAGATCACCATGGACTTTGTCCCTAGACTTCTCAAGACATCTATAGGAAATAAAGCTATATGGTTCATTGTGAACTGTTTTAAAAATATTTCTCACTTTATTTTGATTTGATAGGACTTATGACTTAACAAATTTACATGGATATACATCATTAATGTCATAAGGTTGCATGGAGTAACATTATCCATTATTTCTAGCTGTGATTCAATATTTACCACCAAGTTCTCGAAAATCTCCTATATGATCTAAACACTGAACTAAAAATTAGTATAGCTTATCACCTTAAAACTAATTTCCAGTCGAAACATACCATTTAGACACTATAGGACATGTTTATATCATGATAAATAGACTTTAAAGGATAATGGGATTAACATATTCTACTGGTCAATTTCACTTACATTAATAGTTTCCACTGAAACATCCAAATGGCTCCATATGAATCCCTTTATGGGAAAATATGTAGAACAGCTACATAATGGGATGAAGTTGTTAAACATAAGCTATTGGGACCCACAATAGTCAAGTAAATGGTAGATACGGTTAAGATGATCTAGTGTCATATTCAGGATACCCAAATTCAATAGAATATCTATGCAGATAATCATCAATGGGACTTAGAGTTTGAAGTTAGGGACATGGTATTCCTTCATATATCTCCATGGAAGAGATTAATGAGATTTGGGAATAAGGAAAAGATAATTCCTAGGTACATTTTCCCCTTTTAAATTCTTGATCAGGTTGGATTTAAGGCATATCGACTAGAACTTCCAACAACCATGTCTCAAGTACATGATGTATTCAATGTATCCCTCTTGAGAAAGTTTACATCAGATCCCTAACATGTAATGAACTCATATGTGGTATAATTGTAAAGTGGTCTCTCTTATGAGGAGAAGTCAATGATGATTTTGTACCCTGGAGCCAAGTTTCTATGCGACAAAACCAATCACCTAGTCTAAGTACTATAGATAAACCATAAGTATGAAGAGGAAACATGGGAACTGGAGGAAGAAATAAAAGAAAAATACCTTTACCTATTTTATCCTTAGTATGTAAAACTAAATTTCAAGTTTGAAATTTTATTATGGGGGAGAATGTAACGACCTATAATTTTATAAATGGAATTTCCCTTCCTACTCCATAAAACACATACATCACATAGATAATTCAATAAAAATATTATTCTCATAAATTAATAATGATACATTAGTATTCAGATAAACTAATAATAATTCCAAATATTATAGAGGGATAATAAATATAAAATAAGATAATAAGAATGGGAAAATTTGGATCTACTCAATCCACTATAATAACTGCACTCACAAACAAAGCTATATAAATAAAACATAAAGTTAATAATATAATATTCATTCTTAAGATTAAATTATATATATAACCTTAATAGAAAATTTAAGTGAATAGATAATGAATGAAATAATATGTATTTATATAAATTAATGAATCTATACCATTGGAATATTAACATGACTATTAGAACAGTAATCTGGCCATTAGGAATACTAATCTAGTTGTTAGAATGGTGACCTCACCTATGAAAGTATAAATAAAATTTATGTATATTATAAATTAAAATATGATATATTTATATCATATTATAAGTAAATTAATTTTCTAAAACTGCTAAATTAAGTTTTGGTATTTTGGTAAAATGTAAATATTTATTTGCAAAATTATAATTAATATAATGATTTATAATAAAATTTATTTTAATAAAATATATATATAAATTTATATTATTTTTTATTATAATTTTATGAGACCTTGATTAATATTTCAAAAGGTCAAAAAATCGTTTATAATATCAAATTTAATATTTTTTGAATAAGCGATGGTTTTATTTAAAAATTAAAATTGTCATATTTAGAAAAATATTTTCATAAAATGGATTTAATTTTTAAAATATAAATGTCAAACAATGGTTAGTTTTAATTTTTTTTTTTTTTTATAAAATAGTTGGCTTTTTTAGTGAACAGTGAAATACGTTAATTTTCTATTTTAACATTAAAAGAATTATTTAGTCAAGGATGATGTAATCATGATGTAACTACCCATTGGTTTGAACTATACTAAACTATTTACTATATCTAGTTATATAAATCAAAATTATTTTTATTCTTGAGCCAAAATAATAAACTAATCAATATAATAAATAGAAACACCCCTCTAATTCCCCTATAAATATCACCCCTCATCACCCCTTCTCCTCACACCTGCTAAGACTTTTATCTTGTTGATATTCTTACCAAATATATTCCCAAGAATATTAACCTTATCTAAGAGCTTCTGGTCTCAAAAAAAATACCAAACCCAAGTTCCTTAAGTAGGTTCTTAAGGAGACATCATTCAAGAGGTCAAATTCTCAATCATTCTCTTTTAATTTATTTTCTTTTCTTATCATCTCCTCACCCCTATCAAAAGTGACATGATAACTACAGTATTATGTATATACTGGAATTTTAATTTTTTTAATGGATTTTATATCATCAAATTTCTTATCTTCTTCATTTTTCTAAAAATAAAAACATCACTCGTGATATTTCGGTTCACCACCTTCATGGACAATGAGTTTTTATTTTCTATTATTTCCTTCAAGGCTGACTATAAAACCATTATTATGGTTAAATTAGATTGTAATATGTATATAATAACTTGTTTCATTTTAGAAAACTAATATACAGACATAATATTAAATTAAAAAACTAGTTCTTGATTATTAGAAAACCATCGAAAAAACCACTCTTGGAGTTACCACTTCATGGGGATGGGGTTCCCTCATATGGAGGGTCAAAAAAGTCCACTCTAGGGGATTTTCTTTTTAAGGAAAAAAATGAATCATACTCATAGAAAAAAAATGATATATAGGACCATATAAAATTATATAAGTGAATTAATACCACAAAAATTTCCCTTATGTATAATTATACCCATTTGATAAGAACTTCCATAATTATATACAAGTGAACCGATCATGAAACCATGAAAATGAACGCTCCTAAAACAAATAAATTAAACTTTATAACTCATCTAAATGGCCAAAAATTATCTTAATAAAATTTTAATAAACTAAATTCATGAAAAATTGGCTTTTAATTAAGTAATTAATTAATCTAAGTTGATTATTTTGGACATTAAGTTCAAGTTTAGAACACATTTTGGCATAAGGTAGGGGATCTCTCTGAACCTCAATTTTTCTTTCAGGTTATGATTTATCTATATTTAACCTCATTTATTATTATATAATTCTTCTTCATTATATTTATATGTTCTTCACTTATGTATCCAGATCGATTCATCTTTCTTTGATGAGAAAACACGAGTTTTGAAAGGTTCCCTTCTCAATTCCTCTCAAAAAGAAAACCCGGTTAAAGGGAACTTCCCTATTTCTTACCCATTTTCAAGTACACTCCATAAAATATTTTAAGAGACCAATATTGTTTCAAAATCCCTCATTTTATCATATAAAACTATCTTATTTGATTTTTGGTTTTCTACAAACAATTATTCCTTTTTCCTCTTTGAAAATTCTAAAAAAATTCCTTAAAACCTCACTAAAGTGTCGTATTCCTAATGTTACCTAAACACCCTTTTCATGTTTTCACTTTAGTTGGATATAATTATTCATGATATACTTTTATTTATGTCCAAGAATGATTTAAATCCCCTATTTTAGGGATACCATTTTGATATTCCCTATGGATATTCCTTATGACATGATTCTGATGCCCATTACCATTAATGGGTAACCCCTATGTTTATTCCTTATGTTTAATTTTTTATGTGGAACACATATGCATGAACATGTTATAATGGGTTCCCATAGAAAGTTCTCCAATTCATTGGATAATGTTTTTTATCATGTGACATCATGTATATAGCATCCCGCCTTTTTATCACAAAAACATTCATTACATTTTACAAAACCGAGGATCTTTAAGGTTTAGTGTCTTGGAAACAAGGAACTTAAAACATGAAAACATAAAACATTCTTCTTAAAAACTTGAAAAGATTCTCCTCATGTTCATCCTAGGTTCATTACTGCATCTCATAACCTAGGGACATACATCAAAATAAAGGGTGATCAGAAGGCCCAGTAAGGGAAACAAGAGAAACATTTAACATGTGAACTTGAGATACTTCAATAAAGTCATGAAAAGAACTTTAAGGCATGAGAAAGAAATCAAGAGGCATATCATAATAAAAATAAAATTTTTCATAACTTGAAGATGTGGCTACAACATTTAATATTTACAATCATTTAGTTTCACCAAGGTCCATCCCCAAGGTGTCTTTAAAAATTACCAAGGTTATTCACCAAGGTATCAGTCTATAAGGTCATCTCTAGAGATTAAGTATTTACCCAATGCATTGGAGCGCTATCTGGGAGCACCCTTGACATGTATTTATTATCATGTGAGCCACATATATCATCATAAATCATTTCATAAACAACCCATATAGCATAAAAGAAATGGGTTTCATTTCATAATCATAACGTTTTAAAAACTGCTTTAAAGACATGATCTTTATGTTACTTTAAATCCACAGAAAGGAAAAGCGGGTTTCATGTATGTAAATACCAGAATTTAAAATAGAACATTTTGATATATATGTTAATACCCCTATAGAAATAAGATCTTTTAGTATTCACTTAATAACATAAAATAATTTTGAGAAAATAGAGAGGCATTTTGAGATGAAAATTCTACAGCATAACAGCTATGTTTCGGGGTTTTAGAGAACATTGAAAAGAGAGCGGACATGGGTCACCCACTCATATATGATACATAAAATATTAGAGGGACAGAATATTAAGGATATATGAACATGGTAATGAAATTTTAAAGATGTACCATATGAAATGAAGAACATGAAAGGAAGCCAAAAATAAGATTTCTCTTATGAAAATTCGGCAGCCTAACGGCGTCACTTAAACATCAAAAAATGAATTAAAGAGATCAAATAGGGTCTCTAATCATATTAACACAAAACATAAGTATGATATATATAGATATCATACCCCAACATAATTAAAAGGAACTTGAAAGACTTGACATGAAAGTAGAACTTTGAAAAATGAGAAAGGTGAACGAATCCCTTAAAAATTCGGCAGCCTAACGTCATCACTTAAACTTTAACCAAAAATGAATTGAAAAGATAAAAATAGAGTCTCTAATAATATGAAAATAAGGGTTAAGTATGATAGATATAGATATCATATCCCAACATAATAAAAAATAACTTGAAAGACTTTACATGAAAGTAGAACTTTGAAAAATGAGAAAGGTGAACAAATCCCTTAAAAATTCAGCAGCCTAACAGTGTCACTTAAACGTCAACCAAAACTGAATTGAAAAGATCAAAATAGGTTATATCGTCATATGAAAAAAAGGGTTCATTATGATAGATATAGTGATCATACCCCAACATAATAAAAAGGAACTTGAAAGACTTGACATGAAAATAGATCTTGAAAATGAGAAGGGTGAAAGAATCCCTTAAAAATTCGGCATCCTAACGCGCCACTTAAAACATCAAAATACTGAATTGAATGTAACACCCCAGGTAAATAAATAATATGACATTGTTATATTTATCCATATTTGTGAATAAAATATTAATATGACTTTAAAGGGGATGCTATGCTCGATGGCGTACCCAACACGCAACAATGAGTTTCTTGGGAATCTTACGTTGTACTCTAATAATAAAATAATATTATTTTAAATGGTAGTTAACATGTATCTGTTGTAATGGAGGGAATGGATATAAATAACTAAAATATGATTATATATGTTTTTAAATGTTTTTACATTTATCCAATAAAGGATAGAGGCTTAAAATACGGAAAGAATTCAATTTTAGGCATATATGCCCTAGTTTTCACTAAAGGTTCACGTATCGCCTTTTGATGGAGAACCGTCATTAAATATAGTTTTGTTCACTCTTATACATTCTATTGGACCAAATAGAACTCTTCTTAAGAATTGGGACATAAAAATTTACTTTGTGTAAATTTTTGGTACCTTTCCGATAGAGTTCATTTTTTAATGAATAGTGTAAAATGTTGTATTTTAATTCAAAACCTCTTTTTAATATAATTTATTTATATGATTAGATTATCTTTTGAATTTGTTTTAAAGTGAAATTAGAAAATATTTTTACCATTAAATCCAATAGTGGTCGTTGGAATTAATTTCACTTTGAAATCAGACTTAAACTAGTGTCAATCTTTTGATACTTATTGTTTCATAAAAACATGCTATTTGCTCTGACAGCGGGAATTAATTATTAAATTAATTAATGTGAATTATATATTTTTAATCTTGTAAAATAGACTTCATTTTTGAATTCGTAATATCAAATATAGCTTTGGGTGAATTTTTGGTAATTTTCTGAAAAACTTCAATTTTTGATGAATAGTGAAACCACTAAGTGGTACTTATAAAAACTGATTTTTCCATTTAAATGAAATTTTTCCATCTTTGAGTTTTGAATTTCAAAAATCCGACATTCATGGTTTTCATGAAGAAGTAAAATTTGGTTCAATGGAATAAAAAATAATTTTTTGGTGAATAGTAACTTATTAAGTTTTTAATCGCGATTAGAGGTAATTAGTGTAGTTTAAGGTAAAAATAATGTTTTAATAATATGAAATGAACATGACACATTTCCTAACCTCATTGGATGTTTAATGGCCGACCAAGACAAGCCATGGGTCAACTTGGGGACCCCATGGAGCCACGTTTGTTGGGAAATGACGTAAATAACTTTTTATTTAATGTAAAAGTAAAAATGACACAAACATGATATGTTTTACTAAAATAATCTTTAAGTGGGGTTATACAAGTCATCTGTTTTATTATAAATATTAATTGTAAAGATAAAAAGATTTAATACATCATAGTAATTTTTTTATAATTTTTAGACATTAAATAAATTAAATTATTTATGACATAATAATGATGCAGCGATGACATCATTATTTGACGATTTAAATAAAATGGAAAGATAATGTAAAATCTATGAACTAAATATGTCCAAAACTTATTGGATGGGTGGATTTCAAACCCTTATCACCTTATCCACTAATTATATCAATGTGGGACCTTTTAAAACCAAAACACATTTTCAAATAAAGTAATATTTCTTACTTTCCAAAAGTGCCCCTCCTCTCCTCTTATAAAAGGCCCCCACCTCTACCTCATTTCACACACTCCTCAAGCCTTTGGCTCGGCCAAACCCTGACTATTTACTCTCTACACATCCCTCTCCTCATCCTAGAGGATTCCCTTTGGGCAGAATCCTTTCAAAGGAAGCCTTTAGGCTCAAATCAAAAGGAGTTACACTTTTAAAGGTAATTCATTCTCTCATGTTCATTTGTTTTATTTTCCTTCTCCAACCCCCCTAAACTCTTTTTATTTTCTTCTTTTGTAACAACACCAGTATATTCAATATACTAGGATGTTGTTATAAGATTTATTCGAGCTACACTCTCACAAAACTACATCAAACGGTTAAAGAACATACGGTTTCCGTGGATGGCGAAATTCTGCCTCCCGAAACGATGATTGTTCAATACTCATTTAACACCTTCAAAGGTGGACATTATGATGTCACTATATTTATATATGATATATAATATGTTTATGTTTTACTTTAGCTTCTGTATTTTTCATTTTTGGGCATACCTTTATGGTTTCCATTATGGGTAAACGCGATATCTTCATTTAAGGAAGTGCGGACTACTGCCCCCTCAAAGTGATTTGATTCGTTAAATACCATATGTGGGACGTATAAAGGATGAAACAATGAATTATATATGATATTATACTGGAATTATAATATACCTTTATATCATTATGATTCCATTCTATAAAATACGAAATAGAAATGAAAGTAGCGTTCATGCGTACGTACGGCTTACCGTCTCCATGAACGGTGCATTTAATTTCTTACCTCTAAATGATTATGTAATGTTATAAATGAATGCATGTACTGGATATATATGACATATATGATATCTACATCATGAATACAATTCTGGATATAATAAACATTTGGCCACACGAACAACATGTAATTGTAAGAAGTCCACTTTCGACTTAAGAACCAAATATCGGCAAAACAAATATTATTAACTTAAATGATTACATAATGTTTATAACATAAAAATAAGTGATATAAAAGGAATAATGAACTTGAAAAAGGTTATTAAGCAAATATAAATTAACTAAAGTTTATTATTCAGGATGTTAAAGAACGATCGAGTCAAGTCGGACCCGAGGTAAGGGATCCTACAACTCTCTTTCTTTATAAGTACACTCTTTTATGTCATTTCTTTTAAGCTCATCTTTCTTATGATTGGGATGTTCTTTTGTATTACTCCCACTATAATTTTTATCTTCATGTGATGAGAGACCCTATTCTCTCTCATCAATCCATTTTGGAAGTTTTGATTGGCGCCGTTAGGCTGCCGAACTTTCGTAAGAGATCTAACCTCTCTCTTTCTTTTTAAGTACTCTCCTTTATGTCACTTCTTTTAAGCTCATATTTGTTATGATGGGGGATGTTCTTTTATATTCCTATTGTTGTACAATTTGTTTTAATGTGATGAGATACCCTATTTGATCTCATCAATCCATTTTTGGATGTTTTTTGTGGCGTCGTTAGGCTGCCGAGTTTTCGTAAGGGATTTTTCATCTCACTTTTATTCCCGTGAGATTTATGCTACATTTGCCACAAATTCCATTGAGTGGTGTATGTACTGCCCATTATTCTACTATTTGTGTAATATAATTTTGTTTATGAGTATTTACATCAATGATCTATTGTCCTTCTTTCATGGGGTGTATGTTTGGAAAGATACTCAAGTCGGTAAGGGAACCTTTCACCCTCCTCCTTTTTAAAAGACTTCTTTTGTTGGGTCTTTTAATTTACATATTGTTATGATGGGATATGTTCTCATATATCCTTATTGATGTAAATTTTATGTCCAAGTGATGAGATAACCTTTTTATCTCTCATCAACTCATTTTGATGTGATGTCGTTAGGCTGTCAAGGGAACTTTTTAACCCAATTTCGATTTCTTTGGGTTCAACATGTAGTCATTGAATATGTCATCCATTGAATATGTGTGAATGACCTTTTATTGTTTTACACTTAATATACACTTATATTGGGTGTATTTATATTGGTCACACATATTTTTGAGATTGATTTGTCCTTAATTTAAGGATACCTTCTTTATAAGGGATTTCATCACATTTGACATTTCTATTGAGGGTTCATTGTTGTTATGCACCAATTCACTCTTATATGGTGTATATACTGTCCTTTGTAGTATTATATCATGAATCCATTTATTCTCAAGATATTATAAAGTTCTGACTAAATGTTATTCCTCAATTATCGTATTCAAGTGTCTCTAATTTTGGTAAAACCCCTTTAACCAAAATATTGTTTTAAATGTTTTAATTATTTGTTCTTATTAATATCCATGTTTTCAAAATGGTTTTAAGGATTTACTTATATGGATATTAATGGTTTAAAATTTTAAGCTTCAAGGTGGTATGGGACTCTTTGATTCAAAAATCTCTTTATTAAATGTTTTAAATGGTTTTGGAAATGGTTTCTTTTTGAATGGATTCATTATTTCAATATACTAAAATGTTATATTGTGATTGAAATGTGGAAATGTTATGTTTCCTTTATGCATGTTTTATGTGACACATTTATGTTATGGTTCTTGGGAATTGTTATGAAAACGGGTGGTTCCATGATAAACTAAGGGCGGGTGAGCCCGATATAGCTCTCCAATGCATTGGGTAATGCGAAGGAGTGAAACGTTAAGGTTTCTCAGAAGATATTTAGGGAATATACTGTGATGGGTATTCCAAACGTAACCAAGAGGGTTACTCCTTACGTAAGAATGTTCTGAATGCCTCAAGTTACCTTTATGTCTTATGTTTTCTATGATTTATTCATGATTTGATATGCCTATGTTTTATGGGTAAAGTGTGATTTCATTCTAATGTATATATGAACTCATGTTTCCTTTCCATATTTTTATAACTCTTACTGAGTTTTTTAAGCTCATCCCAAGTTTTTGAAATGTTTTTCACAGGTCAAGGGAAAGGTACATGATGTGATGATAGTGTCAAGGATGTGTCAAGAAAGAATCTGTGTTATATTTTAAATATGTTTCCGTTGATGGGAAGAATGAATATTGTCTTTTATGTAACCACTTTGTTTAAATGTGGAATGTAATGCAAGTTTCATGATCTAATTCTCTAAAACTCTAAACCTGAAAAGATCCTCACTGTGTAATCTTGTAATAACTCAAGATTAAGTAAGGTTTAAGGTTGGGGCCTTATATTGAAGATATCAAATGGGGTCTCTCATAATATGATCATAAAATATCAGTATGATATATATAGAGATCATACCCCAACATAATAAAAAGGAACTTGAAAGACTTTACATTAAAAATAGATCTTGAAAATGAGAAGGGAGAAAGAATCTGTTACAAAAATTTCGGCAGCCTAACGGCGCCACTTAAACATTTATAAAACGAAATAATGAGATTAAGAGGGGATCTCTCATTATATGAACATGAAAATGGAAGTAAGAGTAATATAAAAGAACATCCTCCAACATAAGAACATGGAGCATAAAAGAAATGACTTAAAAGATATCACTTGAAAAGAAAGAGAGGGGTTGGATCCCTTACCTTAAAACGTAACTCTTAAAACTCAAAGGTTGGGACCTTGAGGGCTTGGGGGCACCTTGGAAGGACTCCTTGGGAGGTAATGAGACCAGAACTTCGTTGGGGGAGAGTGGGGAGTCGAATGGATGAGAGGATTGCTTGGTATTTATAGGGAAAGTGAGGGGACAAGGCATTAATGGCTAAGGGACACCTCATTAGTGGTTTTGGCAAAATCATGGGCTTTCCCAGGGTATTTGCCCATGGTATTGGCCAATTGGGACACCTCATACCTTATCTTACTATTCATAAGTCGACTATATTGATTACATACTTAATACATCATTTAATGATGTCATTAAACACTCATAACTTAAAAAATGTACTTTTACTATTCACTGAAAATTCAACTTTCTCAGAAAAATCCTGAAATTTCACATTAACCAAATATCAATGCTCTGATTTCAAAAATGAACTCCATTTTATAAAAATAATTTTCTAAATATTTTTAATTTAATTTTTAAATAAATACACTATTCACCGAAAATTCATTTTTTTCATAAAAAACCCCAAAAATTACCTTAACATAATATCAATGCTCTGAGTTCAAAAATGAAATCCATTTTATAAAAATAATTTTCTAAATATTTTTAATTTAATTTTTAATTAAAAAACACTATTTACTCGAAAAAACTAATACTTGAATAATAATATATGAAACCGTTATTTAACCATTTTATTGAATCACATTACTTAATCAAGGTGCCTAGATTATATTAATACTTTCTTCAAGTGAGACTACTAATCTATTTGGTCACATTACTAATCCTAAGCATAAAATCACTATTCATAATTTACTATTCATCAAAAATTAAGTTGATCTTATTAGACTCTAAATTTTGTACTGAACATAATTGTAGAAGACCATTTTTTGAAAATCATTACACATTTTTAATTATTTAAGGTTTACATAAACATTTTTAAAATATCCTTTTTCTAAACTTCATCAAAAATATGCATACTATATTTATCCGGTCATTTGAAAATTCATAAACTTCATCATAAGAAGAAATCAAAATTTTTATTTAAAAAAAGGATTACACAAGGAAGTTATGGTCTCCTTACATGGCCCCTTATCACACCAGCATAGCACCTAAGTGTAAGGTGTGCTAAGGTGAGAGAATATGAGGGAGGCTCGGCCAACATCGCACGAGTAGTAATTTCTATCAGTTTGAACTTCTCGCAAAGGCGATTCCATTCTAACTTCACACGATGATGTTCGGCTTGGGTTTGGTCCAGAGCAAAGCCGAGTGGTGCTACCTCCTTCCCAAGTTCTGTTAGATGGGCTTTAATTGGTCCAAGACTACTGGGTGAGGCCATCGAATCTTCTTTCTATATTAATTAACCAATATTACTTGTATTTAGAGACAATAATCAAAACGTTTAGTTTCCAGCGGTCATAATGACCAATGGTCATATAATAGTCAAAAACCCAACAGTCTCATTTTAATTATACTCATGTTATCAAATGAAACATTTTTTTTGAGTATAAAAAAAATAACACACAAAATTAGGAAACAAGATTTATTCAAAATTTCGGGTCATTACAATGTATGGGATTATGGAGTAAACCTAATCCATTATGGGACTTTTTCTATCATGTGATATAGTCTTAGAAATTAGTTTTGATGGTTGTTTATGTCATGTTATATGTATCTTTCACATTCCAATATTTCCCTGGTCATATGATTCCATATTCTATATTTTATTCTTCCACGTTTTTATTCATGATCCATGCATTTTATGTTATCATGTCATGTATTTTAAATCATGTGTTATTATTTATTCTCATTTCTATTCCCTAAGTGGTATTTTTATAAATTACCTTTTTTATGTATTCCCTAGGTTTTATTATGCAGCTATAGGACCTCAGAGGGAGTTATGAGCTCATTAAAGGTATTAAATACAATATTTTTTTAATTTTAGTTTCATGTTTTCTAATAATATAACTAGTATTCCAAACATACTATACTATTAGATACTTGGTTTTTATTATTCTTAATATTATGTAGTATTATGTGTAAAAAGGATAGGGCTGTTATATTAAGTTTTGGGGTAAACACCCTAGATGTTTTTATATTCTTTTGAAATTGGGTTTGACCTAAATTTCTTGGTTTTATTCTTGTCACTTTTTGTTATGTTGTAATTTTTTATGAAACATTAGAAACCCTAAATAGCACCTTAAAATTTTCTTTGAAATACTTATGAAATTTTTATTTATTTATCAAATTTCAAATCCTTCCTCAAACAATTGGTAAACATAAAAAAATATTATGCTTTATTAAAATAATGTGTTGTTTTTAATGAGGTTCAAACACGTATAACTTAAATTTATTTTGAGAAATGTTTTGAAATGTGTGGAAAACATATTGTTTAATTGTTCTATGACCCATGAACATAAATTTTAATTCTTGAATTGTAAATTTTTAATATTAATCCCTTAATTTTTTTATTCACCTTTTAATTCAACTTTGAGGAAAAGGTTGGGTTTCAAGTGCCGGGTTAGGGTCTTATTTAATAATTTAAACTATATTTTAAGGAAACACCATCGAAACCCAATAAAAAATTTTAAATTATGAGTTTTTAAATATTTAAATTTATTATTCAGTGGATTAAATGTTTTCCAAATTTGATATTTGAATTTCCACTTTCAGGGTTTTAATTTTGTTCTACTTTTCCATGGATTTAATCTGGTCCATAAATTTTATTCTCTCTTGAAAATAATTGTTTTTTATCAAATTTTTGAATTATTATTTACAATAATCATTAGTTTCAAATCTTTTAACTGGGTTTTAAACTCTTAATCTATGAATTTACATGATATATGAAATGAAAATTCTAATACATGATGAGACTCTTTTCATTTATTCTTTCATTCTTTTACTCTTAAATTGTTATATGGGTTATTTATCTTATTTGAAATTACTAAACATTACAATCATAATAGAGTATCTATTTATTATTAATTTTAAATAATGTGGGTTTGTTATCTTGGGAGTAAAGAAAATTTTAGAAGTCTTAGTTAAATTCAACGTCTTTATTTTTTAAACATTTTCAAGATTTTCAATTTAAATAATTTTTGTAAAACCAAAAACAACTTTTGATCAAACCCCTTGTTTTGAGAAGATCAAATCTCATTTATTCCTTGAAATATTCTATAGGGAATAATAGATTTGAAAACTACTTCTTTACAACAATTTATATTTTCTATCAACCGAATTCTTTACATACATTGAATTTGTTGAAGTGATGCTTTGAGGACAAGGAATATTTAAGTATGGGGGAATTGGACATGAAATTTAATTATTTTTTTCCCACATTTTTTTCTATGTATTTTATGTGTCTTTAAGATTAAATTATTTTTTAAATAGTTAATTATAATTAAATGGTTTCATGATCAATTTATAATTTTTTAATTCTATGATGTATTTACTTATTTTATTTCTTAATTTTCTTTTAAATATTTAATTCCTAGTTTTTTAGGTAAATTCATGTGAACTTTGAATTAAATAATCTTTTCTTATTTTTTTAATATTAATCTATTAATTAGTTAATAAGAAGTTTAATTTAATTAAATATATCATGTTTAAATGATTTAATTAATTGAAAATTTTATCTTCCTTTTAAATCTTTCTTTGTTTTTATTTAATAAATCAATATATTATTTATTTATTTAAAAAATTTTAAATCTTAATTTTTAATACTAATAATTTCATTTTTATATTTAATATTAATTAATTTTAATTTTAATTTAACTTGACGTACTAAGTTTTAATTATATAATTTTAAATGTTTAATATTTTTTTTAATTTGTTTATTATTTATGTGTAGCACCAATGCAATGAGAAATGTTGTCAAGTTACGGATCGATTGCACACTTTAACTTGAATCTTCCATGGGGGTATGAAAATTATAAAAGATATTTCATCAGCTATGAGTATTTTAGGATTGAAAAAAAGTGATCCTAGTTAAAAAAATATGGAAAATATAAAAAAAAATTGATTTAAACAATGAAGTAAAACAAAATCAACCATGCATTTTCATAAGTAACTGCATGGTATTCGTATTTCAACCATGCTAGAATAGAGGAGGGACCGCATTGGTAATTTTCTTTAATACGAGTGAATAAGCTGAAGACAAGGTCACAAATTCATCTGGTAAATCCAAAACTGATGCTCACAAACCTTGTCCAAGAAGGACAGAGGGTTCAAAGATCTGAAAACTCTAAATCTCTCATAGAGGATGATTCTGAGTTCAGAATCATAGTTTTCGAGGTCATGCTACTGAATTTGATAGTAATTGATGATCACCTCTAGATATTCCACCTAATACACTACACTAAAGAAACTCGAGTGTGCACAAACCATGTGCCACATCAAATAAACATTATAACCTACTGAAACGAACCCTAACCGAACCTAGGAGATCTGAGTTGTCATGTTTGATTACTGAGGATGAACAAGAATATAACTCTGATGAATGAATCAAGGCTAAGATTTTTGGGGATTCTGAATTTTGATTCCACAAAAACTTCCATAAAATAACGATCCTTGAAGTAATTGATGTCGAGCTTCGCGCCACTAGAGAATGTTTTTCAAAGAAAATTTTATTTCCATTTTTCTATTAATTTTTAGTTTTTAAAATTTAAAAACATTAAAATATATTTCTCCTTGTTTTTTAATGAATATTTATAATTATTTTATAGAATTATTTTTTATCTATTTCAATAACATTTAAGGATTGTTATAATCACAGGGGATATATTCTTATGATACCATCAACTTTATTTCTTTGGATAGCTTTTGATGATGGTTTTTTAAGGATTATATTTTAAAACCCAATTTTTTCCCTAGAGTTAATTAAGCTATTCTGGAATGTTGAATGTCTTTATAATCTTTGTGCACAAATATATATGGTTTTCATTATGATTTGGGTGAACCTAGAATAATATGTCCCTCCAATCCATTGAGTGTAATGTCTCATCCTGGGTTCCACACATCAGTGCTCCAAGCCGGTCGGTCACATGACCTTAAGCGCGCCTCCTCATATGCCAGAGGTTTTCGACTAGCAAGGAGGGTCTAACAAGCCGTTCATTGGGAGACTATATCCTATTTTACCAGAATAATAAATCATTGGAAACAAATAACAATAGAGGAAGAATATATAACTATAAAAAATACCAATATCTCAAGATAATAAAATAAAAAAAATACAGTATCCAACTAAATATGAAAACATTCCATGAAAATGTAAGTGTCAAGTGTATAGAATAAAAACTAAATATAAAGACACCAATGAATACCAAGAAAGTCATGAACCATGTCTTCTTCCCTCATCCAATATCAATCTATAAATCAGTAATCTAACTCATGGTCTTTCCCTTAACCTACCTTGAAACAATAAAGTCTATTTGGGTACCAATCAGGTAGCTTGAATTGGGTGGAGTACAACTCAATAGGACACCTCCAACGTTGTATAAAAAACTAGTCAATGATAGTGTATGCAGTTTTATAAATAAATAAGTAAAATTTATAAGTAAATAGTTATCACATTATTAAATATTTTCTATTTAACCACATAAATCCCCAAATTCCCAAGGAAACCTAAACCTCAATACCATCTTCAGCCTGTACTGGAGTCTGATCTATCCCCAATGGATATCATATTTGAATTTCTATGATACCATTCTTAATACTTAGTTTGATATCCATGTTATCATTCACTATTTGATATCACATATTCGAATTATCATGTTACCATTCATAATTCTTGGCCGAATGTCCATGTTACCATTCACCATTTATCTATACATAACGGAATGAGCATTTTACCATTCATAATACTTGGTAGAATGTCCATGTTACCATTTACCATTTAATAATATATAATTAACACATCATAATATTACATATATCTCAACAACCCATTAATTAATTCACTAATTAATTAATCATACTCACAATTTCAATGTATCATAATTAATTCACCAATTAATTATTCAATTCGTAACATCAAAATTACATAATTAATTATAAATATTCATAATATCAATATCACATAACTAATTATACCATTAATTATCTCAATTTATGATATTAATATCACTTAATTAATTCCACCATTAATTATCTTAATTTCCATAATTTAATAATTCCTTCATTAATTAATTTACCACATTAATTAATTCTATTAGAAAATTTAATTGCTAAATAACCCTAGAAATTATAAATTTTTCATACATGTGATCAAAATCATGGCTATGGAAATTGAAAATTAGGCCATCTACCTCATTTCTTTGATGAACAATCTCTAAATGAAAATCCCCAAAAATTGAGCGGCACAACAACGTAGAACGAGATCTGAATCTTAAAACCCTAAAGAAAGATTAATTAAATTCAACATATCCTAAATATAGATCTATATCTACAATATTAGATCAATATCTCACCAAATATATTTATATCTAACCAAAAATAGGATCAATTCACTGAAATAAAGTGATAAGAATGGCATGAGAATGAGAAAAGAATCAGGATAGGATTTACTAATTAGGAGAGGATTGGATCATGAATCTGGGCTTTAGATTGTGAAGAATGAAGGTTAGGAAGGCTTGGAATTCATTCAAAGAGATCCAAAATCATGAAAGAACACCTACGGTTTAATGGGGGTCAAAATTAATGAGTTTTAGGGGTTCTGGGGATTTTAATACTAAAAATCGGGTGATTTTAAAAATATCACACACTTTACTAGGAAAGGGTTCATAGTTTTTCATAACCATGCAGCTGTTATTATAGGGGCATATGGTTACTCCTAAGAGGGTTCACAGTTTGAGAAAACCATATGCCAACTGTACACATTACCTTCTTCTTCCATTTTTTCCAATTTTCATCCAAAACATCCCAAAGTAAAACCCAAATGAAAAGTACTTAATAAAAGGAAAAAATAATACTTATAATAAAGCATGTGGCTTCTCTATAAAAGGTTGGGATCTTATAATCTCCCCACCCTATAATAGATTCTCCTTGAGTTGTACACCCAAGTTTCTCTAAAATTCCGAGTCAAAAAGATTTTCCCACTGAGCCCACATATATGCTTCCCTTTCCCATGTTTCCTAAAGTACACGTCCATGTTTCCACAACACATGAACTATTGGTAGAGTATTTCCCCGCAACACATTCTCACTAGAATCCATCACATGTATCGAATGCACCTAAAAGGATGCATCTACCTCAAGCTCAACGTCATCCACCTCGAACACATAGTAAGGGTTTGGGTAATATTGTCAAAGTTTTGATACATGGAAAATAACATATGTAGCGTTGAATTTCTGTAGAAGATCCAATTGGCACGCTACATGCTTGATTCTCTCTACAACCTCAAAAGGTCCGATGAACCTAGGTTTTAACTTTCCCTATCTTTGTATCCTTTAGTGACACAATATATGTGACACCTGAAGAAATACATGATCACCTTTTTCAAACTTTAGGGGTCTTCGATGTCTATCAGAATATTACCTCTTTATACTATCACTACAGGGAAACTGGCATTTCGCGGCAGTTTTAAAAACCACAGCTAAATATTTTTTGGGCCACTATTTCACGGCGGTTGTTTCACTACGGTTTTTAAACCGCCGTGAAATGTGTTAAAATTTTTTATAATTTTTTTAATTTTTTCGAGGATTAACAGTGGTTTTTTAAAAAAACCTCCGTGAAATTAGGGTGGTTTGGGTAAAACCGCCATGAAATGCAAGGAAAAAATTAAAAAAAAACATTAGAAACCCTGAAAATCACTAAAACGGCCATAACTTTTGATCTGGACGTCCATTGGAGCACCACGACCAGTCAAATAGAAGCTCATGAAGAGATCTAGAGGCAAGTATAATCAAAACCCTGAGACGGTATAAGGTGAAAAAGATATGAGAGTTATAAGAAAGTTTAAAAAAGTACTCCAACTTCAAATGGCCATAACTTTCACTCTGGGTGTCCATTTGGGCTCCACCACATATCAAATCGAAGCCAGCGAAGAGAGATACACACCAGCTAGACACAAGAAAGCTTTTTTTTTGTGTTTTTTGACACCAAAAACCCCTCCCAAGGCCTCTGAAACTCTATTTCTAACACTGGTGTCACGTCGAACACTACCACAAAAACAGTTTTTCGCAGCGCCCCCCTTTATCAGCGCTTTTTTTAGCGCTGATAAAGGGTCGGCTTCAAAAAAAAATTAAAAATATATTAATATATAAATATAGTTATATTGTTATATAAATATAATATATAATTTTTAAATATATTTTAGATAAGTATAAATGTACATTTACACTTATTATACTTAATATATAAGATATTTAGTGAAAATGACTTCTTAAAAAATTAAAAAAAATATTTTTAATTAATAATTTGATAATCATTATGGAGTAATAGTCATTTAATAACAATTTGAGGACTAAAAAATTAAAAAAAGATCCAAAATATGTTGAAAACGCAACTCAAACTTCAAACGGCCATAACTTTTGATCCGGGTGTCCATTTGAGCTCTACCATATATCAAATCGAAGCCAGCGACGAGCTCTACGTCGCTGTGACATGGGGGACCCTGGTCAAGCGTTTTTCGAGGCCAAAAAAGGCCCAAAAGGCCTCCAAAATTGAGTTTTTTGTCGGGGTATCCAGATTTTTTAACATTTTGAGGATTTTCAAACTCGTTTAAGGGGGTATTATTGGCTTTTCTTGGCGGGGACTGAATTTATTCCAAGGTATTACATTCATATTGATATTATGTCTTTGAAATTTCATCCTTTTTTATAATGAACTGCTATTTATAATCAAATATATAACTATATGTACATATTTTTTATATATTCGCACCTAAAAAATTAAATTTTTTAAATAAATAATTAAACATATTTACATATAAAATATATTAGCTTTATCTAAATAATAACTAATATCCATTTTATTTAAAATACCAATATATGAATATTTATATACCTATATATTAATATAACTATATATATATATTAATCTAACTATATATATATATATATATTAATCTAACTATATATATATATATTAATCTAACTATATATATTAATCTAATAACTATATATATATTAATATAACTACATATATATATATATTAGTATTACTATATATATATATATATATTAATATCACCATAAATATATATATTAATATCACTATATATATTAATATAATTATATAAATATATATTCATATAACTATATATATGTTAATATAACTATATATATGTTAATATAACTATATATATGTTAATATAACTATATATATGTTAATATAACTATATATATATTAATATAAATATATATTACTATACGAATAAATATAACTAAATATATATATATATAGATATAGATATATATTAATACCACTATATAAATATTAATATTACTATATATATTATAATATAACTATATATATATATTATAATATAACTATATATATATATTAATATAAATATATATTACTATACGAATAAATATAACTAAATATATAAATATATATATATATAGATATCATGAATTGGAAAGCAAATCAAAATAGAGTAGTGGTAAGGGCTTAG
This sequence comes from Viscum album, assembly GCA_963277665.1. Taxonomy (NCBI): domain Eukaryota; kingdom Viridiplantae; phylum Streptophyta; class Magnoliopsida; order Santalales; family Viscaceae; genus Viscum; species Viscum album. The sequence goes on along the minus strand of OY728146.1, from coordinate 927,539,311 downwards.
GCGCGCAGGGGGGAGGTCTCGAGTTCAAATCCTGGTGGAGGCAGGGGTGCGCGCGCATGGGGAATATTGGAGCAAGCGCTGTTAAAGGGTGGAGGGGGTGCGTGGGGTGTGTGGGGTGTTGTATAGGGGTTGAAAAATGCTGTAAAAGGGGGGGTTCAAGCGCTATAAAAGCCCCCCCCCCCCCCCCGATTGGCAGTATTTTTTAATTTTTTTAAAAAAATTTAACTTTTATCAGTGCTTTTTTAAAAACGCTGATAAAAGGGTCCTTTTTCAGTGCTAAAACGAAAGCGCTGATAAAGTAAGCGCTGATATAGGACCCCTTTATCAGCCCTAAAAAAAGTGCTGATAAAGGGGTACTTTTATCAGCGCTTTTTTTAGCGCTGACAAAAGGGTCCTATATCAGTGCTTTTCGGAGAGATGATAAAGGGGACCCCCCCCCCTTATCGACGCTGGCTTTATCAGCGCTTTTCTAGCACTGATAAAGGCCGTGTTTGTAGTAGTGGAACTTGTCTTCAAACAGACCTAACTTTCGATCTGCATGTCAGTTCGGACTCCTCTGCCTTCCGGATCGTAGTTCGTTTCATGAGCTTTAGTTTAACTAGTCGTGGCACCCACATGGACTCCTGGGTCATAAGTTATGGAATTTTAGTGGGTATTGGGTTTGTTATGTTTTTCGATGCCTGGTTTCTAGCACCTGTTCCCCACCATCTTTTTTTTAAAACGGTCGTAACTTCTGATCCGCCTGTCCATTCGGCCTCTTTCACCTATCAGGTTGAAGATCATTTCAGGATCTTTGATTTGACTAATCACGGATCTAGAACGGACTCTCAGATCATAAGTTATCTCTGTTAATGTGAGTCTAATGTTTTTGTCACTTTCTGGCCGTTTTGACAGGTTTTAATGGCTGTTTTATTTATTACTGTTTATTTGGGTTTCCATAACTTGTTATCTTTATCAATGGTTTTTTGGGGGTTATTATGATGATTATGTTGAATTATTAAGGGGTTTTCCATAGTTTTCAGGAGTTTTCATGCGTTCTCATGCTTTCTAATGCTTCTTCATGCTTCTCCATCCGTTTTCATGCGTTTTCATGATTTTTCATCCCTTATCACGCCTTTTCATACTTTTTCATGTGATTCATTTATTATTTATTATTTATTATTTATTATTTATTATTTATTATTTATTATTTATTATTATTATTTATTTATTAATAATTATTTATTATGTGTTATTTATTATGATTATTATTTATTATATATCATTTATCATTTATCATTTTTTATTTACTGTTTTTTGTTTTTTATTTATTATTTATTATTTTTTATTTATATTTGTTTATTATAATTTATTTATTATGTGTAATTTATTATTAATTATTAATTATTTTTTATTTTTTATTTTTTTATTTAGTATTTATTATTTATTTTTATTTATTATCAATTATTAATAATCAATTATTAATTACTAATTATTATTTGTAATTTATTATTATTTATTGTTTATTATTTATTTTTTATTATTTATTATTTTTTATTATTTATTATTTTTTATTATTTTTTATTTATTATTTTTTATTTTTTATTTTTTATTTTTTATTTTTTATTTTTTATTTTTTTTTTATTTTTTTTTTTTTATTTTTCATTTGTTTATTATTATTTATTATTATGTATTATTATTTTTTATTTTTTATTTTTTATTATTTATTATTTATTATTTATTATTTATTATTTATTATTTATTATTATTTATTATTTATTATTATTTATTATTTATTATTTATTTATTTATAATTATTTATTATGTGTTATTTATTATTATTATTATTTATTATTTATCATTTATTATTTATTATTTACTAATTTTTGTTTTTTATTTATTATTTTTTATTTATTATTTATATTTATTTATTATAATTTATTTATTATGTGTTATTTATTATTTATTATTTTTTTATTTAGTATTTATTATTTATTTTTATGTATTATTAATTATTAATTATTATTTATTATTTATTATTTGTTATTTACTATTATTTATTGTTTATTATTTATTATTTATTATTATTTATTTATTATTATTTTTTATTTTTTATTATTTTTTATTATTTTTTATTTTTTATTTTTTTATTTTTTATTTTATATTTATTATTTATTATTTATTATTTATTATTTTTTTATTATTATTTATTATTATTTATTATTTATTTGTTATTATTTATTATTTATTATTTATTATTTATTATTTATTATTTATTATTTATTGCTTATTGTTTATTATTTCCTATTTATTGTTTTTTGTTTATTATTTATTGTATTATTATTTTGTTATATTATTATTTTAATTTCGTAATTTTATTATTTTATTATTTTATTTTCATGGTTTTATAATTTTTGTATTTATTATTATAATTTTTATATTGTTTATTATAATAAACAGTAAATAATATAAAAATAAATAAATAACTCAATAAATAACTAATAAATCAATAATTATTTATTATTGATTATTGATTATTAATTATTGATTATTTCATATTGTTTAATTATTATTGAGTTTATATTTATTAGTTATGTATTATTTGTTTTTTCAATTAGTATATATAATTATTTTAAATTCTGTTTATTAATCACATGACGAGCCTGTTGGAGTGATAAAGTCTTTAGAAAATATGCAAGAGGTTAGGGGTTCAAATCTCACCAAACGCAGAATTTCTTTATATTGCATGGGCATGGGCATGGGTATGGATAAAGTAAATAAAATAAATACGAAATAAATAAAATAAATACGAAATAAATAAAATAAATAAATAAAATAAATAAATAAAATAAATACAAAATAAATAAATAAAATAAATACAAAATAAATAAATAAATAAATAAATAAACAAATAAATAAATAAAATTTAATTACAAAATTAAAAAAAATTACTAAAAATTTAATAAATTCATAAAAAATTAAAAAAACCGCAGCGAAACGTTCTACAACGGTTTTGAAAACCGCTGCTAATATTTTCTCGACGCATGATTTAGCAGCGGTTTTTCAAAACCGCCGTAGAATGATTTAGCGGCGGTTTAAACCGCTACGAAACGAAAAAAACCGCCTCTAAATACTCATTTTGCCATAGTGTATGAGCCATAGCCTTAGGTTTTTGAATTAGATGCACCTACTCTACTACAAAAAACAGAAAATTGGAGGTAGTTTTTTAGAGGGGGTATGCACAACCCCCTGTAAATTCATTTTAGATGGGGTTCGCAACCCATTATAAATTTTTTATCGTTACTTTTTTAAAATTTGTGTGGATTTTAGAGATGGTTATGTCAAAACCACTGAAAATTTAAAAATTAGTGGTGCTATATTTTTTGATTGGATTTTAGAGACATTATATATATATATATATTTATATATATATATTCATTTGGGTTTTAAAGGATATATATATATATATAATGGAATTTGTTTTTTAAAATGGAAATAATGGGGGTTCAAAACCCCCTCTAATCTCTTAAATTAGAGGGGGTTTTGAACCCCCTATAATTTAAGATATTAGAGGGGATTCATGAGCCATTGCTAATCCCTTAGACTAGAGGGGGTATGAACCTCGTATAATTTAAGAAATTAGAGGGGGTTGTGAAACCCCTCTACTTTAAGAAATTATAGGGGGTTTTAAACCCCCTCTAATCTAAGAAATTATAGGGGGTTTTGAACCCCATTTAATATGTGACATTAGAGGGAGTTTTGAACCATTTCTAATTTATGGCATTAGATAAGATTTTCAAACCACTCTAATTCATGAAATTTGAGGGTGCTGCCAATCCCTTTGATTAGAAGGGGTTTTTTAACCCCCAGAAAATTTTTATTTATTTTTTAAAATAAATATCATATATATTAAAATTCTATAATATGTGTGTGTGTGTGTTCATGTGTATAGATATATATTACATAAAAACATTATATAAATGTATTTAAATGCATTATAAACACATATATATATAAAGACATTATATAAATACTTATACATATAAATAAAAATGTATACAAATATAAATATTGGTATATATAATATAAATGTAATGATAAATATATTTATTCAAATATAGAAAATTTATATATGGTTTTATAAATAATATACATTTATATTATGATTTATATTATACATATATTATATTAAATACATTTTTGTTGTATATTTTTGTATAAATACATTTATACTATATTATGTATACAAATATATATAATATAAACAAAATTAAAAATATATATTCTATATATTTTAATTATATATATTATATAATAAAATATTTTATTTTATATAAATTTATATATATATATATTATAATTATTTTATATATATTGTAGTATACCAAATTAATTATAAATTAATTTAGTAAATATATATATTATTTGATTATATAATATACTTCCAATTATATGAATGTATTTAATTTTGTGTGAATATATTTGTGTGTGTACATGATATAATTTAAATTTATATAATTACATACATAAATATATAATATAAATGTATTTAATATAATATATGTATAATATAAATCAAAAAACATATAAATGTATAGCATTTATAAAACCAACATATAATTTGTATTGTTTAAAAAAATAGGTTTAATAATAATACCCATAATTAGTAATTAATAATATCATTGTTACATGCACAAACATATATATAAGTATATAAAAATAATTATATAAATATATATATTATAATTATATTATATCAATAAATATTATATAAATACATAAATACCAACACATGCACAAATATAAATGTATAAATATATATGTATATATGAAAATATAATTATTTATATATATTATATATACAGATAATATATATATATATTATAAACAAATATATTATATATTATGTATAAATAAAAATATATTATATTTTTAAAATTTCTTTAGACATATATATATATATTCTTTCTCTAATTTTACTCTATCAAAATAAATATATATTATTGTATACATAATTTAAAAGGCACTATGCCAAAATTTGTATTTAGGGGCGGTTTAAACCGCCGCTAAATCATTCTACGGTGATTTTTAAAAATCGTCGCTAAATCGTGTGTCGGGAAATAATTAGCGGCAGTTTTTTAAAACCGTCGTAGAACAATTTAGCGGCGGTTTAAACAGTCTCTAAATCATTTTAAATTTTTTTTAATTTCTTTTATTTCTTTTATTTTATTTATTTTATTATTACCATTCTCAAGTCCATCTTCATGAACATGCTCATTTCGTATATAGAAATTATGTGTTGGGTGAGATTTGAACCACTTACGTCTTATTTATTCTCCAAAGACTATACTAATTCAGTAGGCTCTTCATGTGGTCAATAAATCGAATTTACTGTATATATATATATATATATATATATATTAATTGGAAAAACAAACAATACATAAACAAATACACACTAAATAATTATTATTCAATAATTATTAATCAATAATGAATAATCAATAATCAATAATCAATAATCAATAATCAATAATTAAAAATTAAAAATTAAAAATTGAAAATTAATTATTAATATTTAATAATTACTAATTACAAAATACTAATTAACAAATAGAATATAAATGAATAGTAAATAAAGAAACATATAATTTGGAAATAAATGGTAAATAAAAAATAGTAAATAATAGATAGTAAATAGTAAGTAATAAATCATAAATCATAAATCATAAATAGTAAATAGCAAATAGTAACTTGTAAATAATAAAAACTAAATACGAAATACTAAATAATATCTAATATCTAATATCTAATATCTAATATCTGGTATCTGGTATCTAATATATAATATATAATATATAATATATAATACATAAAATATATTACATAATATATATTGCATAATATATAATAGATAATATATTATATATTATATATTATATATTATATATAATATTTTATATTTAATATATACTATATAATATATAATATATAATTTATAATTTATAATTTATAATTTATAATATATAATATACAATACATAATATGTAATATGTAATATGTAATACATAATACATAATATATAATATATAATATATAATATATAATATATAATATATGATATATGATATATAATATATAATATATAACATATAATATATAAGTAATGTATAAATAATAAATTAATTAAAAAATAATTTAATATATGATAAATAAATAAAAAATTAATAATAAATTAATAATTAACAATTAATATTTAATAAATAAAAAATAAATAATAATGAATAATGAATAATCAACAATAAATAGTCAATAATCAATATTTAATATTTAATATTTAATATTTAATATTTAATAATAACTAATAATTAATAATTTGTCATTACAAAATGATAATTCATAATTAATAATTAATATTTAAAAATTTATAAATAATTAATAAATTATTAATAAATTTTTTATAAATAAATAATTAAAGAATATTGAATAAATAGATAATAAATAAATAATAAATGAATAATAAACTAAAAAAAATTAATATTTATTAAATTAATAAATAAATTAATAAAGAATAAAGAATAAAGAATAAGGAACAAATAATAAATAAATAAATACATAAATAAATAATTATATAAATGAGTAATTAATTAATTAATAATTAATAATAACTGATAATTAAGAATAGATAATTGATAATTGAAAATTGATAATTAATAATAAATAAATCTTAATTAATATTTAATATTTAATATTTAACATTTAATATTCAATATTTAATATCTAATAAATTATTAATATATAAATAATTAATTAATAATTAATAATTAATTAATAAATAAATAATAAATAATAAATAATAAATAATAAATAATAATAAATAGTAAACTAACAATAAATAATAAATTAATAAATTAAAAATAAATTAATAATTAATGTGGTCATAATAACTAAATAATAAAGAAATAAATGCATTTGTCAATAAATAAATTGATAAATAAATAAATAATATATATATATATATATATATTAAATAATTAAATAATTAATAATTAATCAATTAATTAATTAAAAAAATCATAAAACATTAAGAACCTCTAAAACCCTAAAAATACTAAAATGACTATAAAATAGGACATGAGACTCCTTTTTTAGTGCCACAACTAATCAAATCAAAAAACATGAAATGAAATTTGATGTGATATTGGTACAGGCTGAACGGACACCTGGGTCGAAAGTTATAACCGTTTGAATTTTAAAAAAACAGAGCCTCCAACTAAAACCTCTTTTTCGGAGGCCTTCTAGAAATTTCTGGTGGAATAAAAAGAGGTACAATATTGAAAGAGTTGGTACCAAACCTAAACGGCATAGAGCCTCTCACAAGTTTTGATTTGATATGTGGTAGAGCCCAAACGGACACCCGGATTAAAAGTTAAGGTCGTTCAAAGTTTGAGCCCAATTTTTGACTTCTGAAATTTGAATATATTTTTTCATTGATTATCACATGATTTAAATCTCACTTGGTTTTATCTTATTTTATAATCATCGATTTGACTGGTTGTAGAGCTGAAATGGACTCCCTGGTTAGAAGTTATGGTCATTTGATGTCGAAGTCTGTTATTCAACTTATTAAAGATTTGTTTTCAGTTTAAAAATATTATTAACTAATAAATAAAAATATTTATTAATTTAAACATTATAAATAATTAAAATTATAAATAATACACCATATTTGATTATAAATAATAAATAAATAATAATAAATAAATAAATAATTTAAAAAAATCCTCAATTTTGCGGTAGTTTTGAAAAAACCGCCACTTAAAAAATTGTAATTTTTTTTGGAAGAAATTTTAAAAAAATTATGAAAAATATTTGAAAAACATTTAGAAGCGTTTTTTTCATGGCGTTTTTCAAAACTGCTGCTAAAACACTGTTTTCTTGTAGTGAGGCGCTTTGGATTAGTGGTTTGGTATGCGAATTTTGTATAGATGGTCTTGTCCTTTAATCCCATCTCCAATAGGATTTTTTAATCCCTTTATTGATAGGAGCGCCTACACACATTGGGCCCTGCGGACAAGTTTCCAGCCATGGGGTTTTGGTCAGGGGGTGTGTTTGGGGGTCTGGGGGGTATGGGTTGTCAGGGGGTGTTGGGGGGCACGTCTGTGTGGGGGTGTGTCGGGGGGATGCATTTGGGTCGGGGCCTTTTCAAGGGATCATAGGGGTGGTATTCATGGGTGTTTATGGGGGGTTGTCAGGTTTTTATGGGTCCCAATGGGGGATTAGGGTTTGGGGTCCATGTCGGGGGGAGATTTCATGGGTTTTCATGGAGCTTGGGGGTTGTCATGGCTGTTGGGGTGGGAAAATGAAATAAAAAATAGGGACCATTTAGGGGCGGTTAAGACGGCCCCTAAAATTGAAATTTGAGACTTTATAAGGACAAATTATAACCACCCCTAATCCAAACATAAATATAGGGGTTGTTAAAACCACTCTTAATCCACCATTTACAACGAACTTAGGGTGAAATTATAGGGGGTTAAAATCCCCCTCTAATATAACCACCTCTAAATTCAGGTCCCCTTTTTCAGCGCTTACCCAAAACCACCTATAATCAGATTATGGAAGCACATTAGTGGTGGTTATAGGTATCCACCATGAATTTTTTTAGAGGGGTTTATAACCCCCCACTAAATGAAAAAAAACTACTAATCACCCAGTTTTTTTATTGCCCCAACGTCTCCTGCATGAGACTCAGTCCCAACAACTATGACTCACCAGCCTCTATCCAACATAGAGGTGATCTGCATATCCTACCATAAAGTGCCTCATATGCTTTCATATGTATAGTTGTCTGATTATTGTTCTTCTTGGAAAACTCCACTAAAGTCAAGTCCTTCTCCCAAGACCCAACAAAGTCAAGAACATACACCCACAACATATCCTCAAGAACTCGTATAATATGTCCTAACTTCCCACCTTTCTGTGGGTGGAAGGTCGTACTCAATAATACATGTGTACCAAGCAGCTTCTGTAAGGCATGCTAGAAGCATGAAGTGAAATGTGGGTCACGGTCTGAAATTATAGTTCATAGAACCTCATGTAAACGAACTATCTCCCAGGCATTCAAATCTCCAAGTTTCTCCAATTAGAAATTCTCTCATATATACAATAGATGTGATACTTTCATGTGTTGATCCACAATAACCCAGATAGCATCATTATTCCTTGGCATCTTTGAAATACCCACCACAAAATCCAAGGACACTTCATCCCACTTCCACTTCAGAATGGGTAACAGCTATAGAAAACCTCCATTTCATTGATAATATATCTAAGGCCTAGGCATCATCATTTTAGTAAGATGGGTTATTTGTCCTCTCGAAACATAAACCATTTTGAGATACTCAAAAGAATTAGTGATGTGGAATATCATTTGGATTTTTCACCAAGGTTCAGTTCAGTTCAAAATGTGTTTCATGTGTCTCAATTGAAGAAGTACCAGTATGATCTTGACCATGTTATTTGATAGGATCACATTGACCTAGAGCTAGATGCTACATTAATTAATGTGTTGGTATGGATTTTGGATAGTCAAGAGAAAGTATTATGTAGAAAAATCATTGGTCTAGTGTGGGTTTTATAGAAACCTGATCGAATATGGGAAGAAAAATAGGAGAATGCAAAATAAATGTTGGAGTAGTGTCCCAAACCCTTCTAGGGGAACTCTGGTCTTCTACTTTCTGGGATGGAAAGACCAATGGTGTGGAGAATTGTTTTGTATATCAATATGATATATATTGATATTAGGATTGAAATAATATGTTGTTGATGGATCTATTACAAGAGGGGGATAATTATACTTTTAAAAAAATTAATTTAAAAGAGTTTAAACTAAAACAATTCAAAAAAAAATTTAAGTAAAAAGATCATATTTGGACTTGGACCACAGCCCGATTCCTTAAGTTTCATAATCAGGAATGAATTTGATATATTAGAGTAAAATAATTATAATCATAAAGAATATGATTAAATGATAATCATAATGGATATGATTATATCAGAGTAAAATATTCATAATAAAATAAGAATCAATTACGACAAATTAAACAGATTGGATTCATAGTATATCTAATTAATAGATTAATATTTATCATATTCAGATACATTATGATAAAAAAATTACAAATAAGCTTCGTGAAATAAAATACTTATAAGAAACAAGTAATTTAATATAAAATATATAAGAATGACTTATACCTATTTAAAAGAATTGATCTCTATTAACCTTAAGAGTAACATAGCCACAAACCTTGGATAAATGTGTAACTTGTTTTATACTTACGAGCAAGCCTGTCTTTTCACAGCAAGGAAAGGCCTTGATATGAATATCATATATTTTTTCTGCCAATCCTCGGAAGCCCTCGATCTGATGGATCGGCTCTATATTTGTATCCCCATAAGCCCTTGATCAAAAATCAGCTTCTCTTTCTTGTTATCCCCATAATCCCTTGATCGTAATCATAGATGAGATGCATGATTACAATGAAAAATAATTATTAATGGGATAACCTTCCAAGGTTACCTAAAGAACAAAAAACTCTAAAATAATTACAGAAGACTAGGAATAAGTCATTCACTCTTTATAATCTTCTGATCTCCTGCATAATGAAATCAACTAGAACTTTGGAAAATTTAATATATCTGTATGATATCTAATCCAAACTATTTGAATGACTAAGTATTTATAGTAAAATCCCCAACAGTTATATTTTCTTCCCAAAGGTCTTATTTATCCAAGTTTTTTACAACGACTTAGACACCTCAAACTTCAATGGATCTTTTGTGACTGAATTCCTAGTTTTATATTGAATAACACCTTTACAATCTAAAAAGGTTTTACTTACATTAGAGATCATTTTTCTATATTCATAATTTAAACATGGTCAGTCTGATGTACTTCCATACAGAATTCATTACGATAATATTTATGAGTATGATTCAGATGGTTGTCGATTCCATCATTAGTTTGATTATAAAAACTTTTTCATTATGAAATTCATTACATAAATTCTTACATCAAGTCCGATAAAGGTAAATCTTATTTTTATTGGATCCATAACCATTATGATAATTATAATAAATAAAGTTATTTTATATTCATGAATACTTTAGAACTATTTCTAAGTATTGTACAAATTATATTTTTTCTATAAAAACATTCTAAAAACTATTTACACATAAAAAGTTAGTAATCAAATATTTAAGAAATATTTTTTGATTTCCAAAACAAAAGGAATTCAAAATTAATAAGTAAAATTTTTGACTCAACAATCTCCCCTTTATTGGAAATAAAAAATAAAAAAATATTAAATAGAAAATAGCTTCAAAGAACCTATAGTCCGTTATCTTTTAAGTACTTCATATTCAGAATTAAACAATAGTTCTTAACTCCCCCTGAGTTTTATAACTCATCTGAATATGATTATGAATAGGACTAACTCCCCCTTAGGATAAAAAAATCCCTTTAAGGATATTATTCTCCTTCTTAATGTAATTACTCCCTCTTTGTAAAATAATAATAAATTTCTCTCCAAAATAAAATTATTTCTCCCCCTTCATGATTTTTAAAAATAATATAGAAAAGTATTGAGTTTACTGAAAAATTGTAAGAGAAAAAAATATATGAAACAAAATAATTAAGTACATGATCATCCAGAAAAATGAAAAAATATTCAACCAATAATAATTGGGAAACATTAAAAAAAATTTAATGAGATTAATAAGTCATTAATTGATAAACTAGTTTTATAAAAGATAAATATAACAATATTTAAAATGGGGAAATATGTTAATCTTTATTCATTAAATATCTGAGAATGGTCTTTATATTCTTGAACTTTTTCTTGTCTTCCTCAAACTTTTCTATAAATTCATCTTGGGAGCTACTATTCTCTTCCTAAAACTAAAGTATTTCTGATAAATCTTTATTCTATTTCTTCATATCAATGATTTCATCTTAATAAATTTTGAGTCTTGAAAACTCTGACTGCATATATTTCCTCTTCCCATTTATTTTCTTCACTTCCTAAGTCCATATATTAGTTGTATTCTATAATTTATCCATGAATTTAACCCTATCTGATATAACTTTGGATAACTCATTAAAGACTTCTATGGATTCATTCATCATTTTATTCAAATATTAAATATATTCTTCATGTATCTTGACATTTGTGGTGACATTGTGATATCATTTCCCTACTTTATTACATGATTTCTTAAGATATTGAGAAATTTCTCGAAGGTATTTGAGATAATCCTCATTTTGAATCACTATGTCAGATAAAACTTTAATTGAATCCAATTTTTGAATGTGATTTTCATGAATCAAATCAACCTTGGATTATAATTTTAGAAAGTATGGGTTAATTACTTATAGTATATAAAAAGACTAAATTATATAATCAAATCCTTTCATTGTAATCATATTCACTAAATCAGATATCTCAATTTCAGGCAGTTGAGGATGACTGGTTGAGGTTTCCACTATTTTCATTTTCCCTTTTTCATCTTTCTTTGACACCGATTTTTCAAATTTTTCACCAACTTCCTTTTTATCAGAAATTTTAACAATATTTATTTCATTTTAGTGATCACTATCACCTTCTATTTATGAATTATTATCTTTGTGAGCTTTTTCAGATGAATATTTATCTTATTTCAGTGATGATTTTTGTCTTCTATAAAATTTCAGATTTTTATCTATTTTGGAGGATAAATATGATGATGATTCATGGGAAGTTCTCAAAGAAAAATTATTATATTGGACATATTTATATTTTTCTTTTTTTTTCATCTTCCTCATTTTCATCCTCATCAACTTGATCCACATAATCTCCACCTTCCTCAATATCATTTTCTTTATGTTCCTCTTCATTCTCTTCATTTATTTATTTATTTTCATCATCAGACACTTCTTCTTTAGAATACCCTCCTTTATATTCACTTTATACTTCTATTCCTTCTCCAGATTTATCTAGTTCATCAATTCATGTTCTACCTTCCCCCATTGATTTAATAAACTTCTCAGGAAGTTGTTCTTCTAATCTTAAAATGTCCTAACCAAGTGGCACCAATTTAGATGGTTTTTCTTGAATTTTAGGAGGTCCTGAATCTTCAATAACTTTAGCCTTTCTATTATCTATAATAGAGAGAATATTGGTATTAATCATAATGTTTTCTTGAAAGGCTAATCTAGTATCTATATTTATTTGATCTATTTGGGAAGTAGGAATATTGGTAGCAAAATTTCTTGAATTGATTTAAAATAATTTTATTAATATATCACATAAAAAATCATCGGTTGACATCTTATTTTTATTCTTTTTCTTTATTTCCTATTCTAAAACATTAGCACTATATATTCTCAATACTTTATCTTTAACTAGGTCAAGCCCAATTTGAGGATCTCCTTATTTCTTTTTTAGGATTCCTTCTAATCCATTCATCTCTTACATTATCTGGAAATGACTTTTGTTTCTTAAATTTATGAGGCTCATAAGTCTCTTCTTTTATTTTCTTACCATGATCACCATGATCAAATTTCTTATTCTTTTCATAAACAATTTTCTTGGGTTTTGTAGAAGTTTCTATATTTGGAGAGGTACCACCAGATATGTCATTAAATTTCTTAGATTATTTATCAAAGATGAACCTCATCCTTTTTAGAGTATCATCACTACTAAAAAATCATCTTCTTTTTCTTTGAATTATTTTCAATATTGAATAAATTCTTACATTCAAGCACTAACTTTGACATCATAGCCGAAAACATAATAATTTGATACTTAATAGATCTAGACTCAATTTTTATAATGGTAAGACAAATTTAACCAACAATATTTATTTTTATCATATTTATAAGGAAATCCAAAATGAAAATATAAATGACTATTAATTTGTCATATTACCCATTCCTCAGAATCATAAAACATTTCTTTCATAAATTAGTTACCTTATTATTTGGTGTGATATGAGTTTCCTTCTGAACTTTTTCATAGTGATAAAATAAGGAATCCTATGCCTTTTCTTTATTAAAATAACCTAGATAATTGGGTAACTTATGATATGGGAAATAGATTTGACCATCTGATGGAACACCAAAAAAACTAACATATTTTATATATGAAATTTGATAACATTTTCTATAAATTGTGAAAAAAATAATTTGTTTTCCTTTCTCTTTAAAAAACTTCACTGAACTATATAATTCTATAACAATATAAATATATACTAAATCATGATCTCCATTATATTTTTATACATACAAATATTTCAAAACATAGAATTATATAATTTTATTTAGAGTAGAATCATACTTTTCCTTAATAAAATCTCAACTAACATTTCTATGAATACATACCACTCATTGAAATCCTTACTGTAGGCATTATATTTGGGGAAGAATCTAGGGATTATAACATTTAGAAATATTTTCTGAATTGAGGATTTTAAATATGGCAGCACTTTGGGACAAGATGAAAAAAATGATATGGGACATGTGGGGTCCCCCCCCCCTTTAGATAGGTAACTAGATTGACAGTTTGACTTCCAAATATAATCTAACGATCGAGATTTAATCTTATCTGTTTTTACAGTTGAGAAAGATCGGAAGAAATATTTAAATATATTTTTCAAACTCTTGAGGTTTTAAAAAAAAATTATAGTATTGATTTCTAATAAAAATTTGAAAAAATATTAAAAACAAAACAAAGTAAATTAATAAATCAAAAAATATAAAACAATTTTAATGAAATAGTGAAAAAAATTAAATTTTAAGAAGAATACCTTTCAATGTTGGAAAGTTTCATCGGTATGGATAAAAATTATCTTCTTGAATTTTGTAAACTAATTATATTATAATGTTTTTTAAATATTTAATATGATATTTTTAGAAAAAAATATTCAAAAAGACTTAAATTTAAAAAAAATATAGAACTAAATACAATATTTATAATAAAATATTTATTACGAAAAATATTCTAAATCAACAAATTTTATTAAAACTTTAGTTCAAAAAGATATTTTAAAATTTCCTGAGCCCAATGAATACTAAATCTAGAAAATTTTATAAGGAATTATGGGTTTGAAAAATCTATTACAATAAAAAATTTAAAAACAAAGAAATTTTTGAAAAACAACAAACATATGTACTCACCATATGAAAAAGAGTAACTTAATTTAAGGATATGGGTAAACAAGAATTAAATATGAAAGATCATTTTACATTGATCATTCCTAACTTCATTTTAATGTATTCATATCTATCAGAAGGTAAGGGTTTTATAAAAAATATCAATAAGTTTATCATGCATTCTGGGGAATTGTACAATAATATCTCTTTTAAGTATGTGATCCATGTAGGTCTCGGGCGCAGTGGAAGCACATTGGTGGGTGTACCCAACTTTAATTTTAGCATTAACAATGATCAATCCAAGATCCTTCACGATAATAAAATGATGGATCTTCATAATAGAATGAATAATGAAAAAGGAAAGGGGGGAGTTTTGGAACCGTAGATAGGATCATAATTTGTTGTTTATAGTTAATTTAATTAATTGACAAGAAATACCTTCATGTAATTATTTATTCATTGATTTTTTCAGTCACGATCCGATGTGATCTGTCGTTTCATCGTAGAATCCAAGTGTTGGATTCCTATAGCAGTGATCCACACATGCTCCATGTATCTCTGGACTTCACCGAAGGGATCTCTGGGTGCTAGAATGGAAGACCTTCGATGGCGATATCCACCTTCGATCACCTTGATCCAGTGGAGGAGGATCTCTCTATCATAGCTTGAGAGTGTTCTTGGAAGAAAAGAATTATCTCTTGTCTTGAGAGCATTCTCTAGATCCATTGTGCACAACCACAAAAAATGGCTAGGCTAATTAGAAATATATAATTGGTATTTTTAATTACATAGAATAATAAAAATAATTAATTACCTGAAAGCATTTATTCATTTCATTTAATTCTTAGTAATACCCCATGTCTAATAATAATAGTTGGCTATTATTATTACCTAACATGCTCCTAGTGAATTACACTTGATATTATTTAATTAAATAAATAATATTATTTGTCATAAATTCCCAGAAAAAAATACACGGTGTGTATATTTAATATACAAGGCATGTACTTTTGTTTTTTCCATTTTTCTTTATTTCCTCCACTATATTTATTAGACCTTGAATAATGGATATTTATTTCTAAAATAAATATCACTACATTACTCGCTAATAAATATATTATTTCACCCACAATATATTCTCTTGAATAGCTAGTATCAAAATAAATGTGATCAGGCATCCTTAAATAATTATTAAACCACAATCGTGAATAGTCTTTGTTCAACTTGTTAAATTAGTATTTAACTGAGATACTTGGACACACGTAGTGTGTGACCCACTAGTCCTATTTCTTAGTTGAATTAGGAAGAGCCTACCTAAAATCCAAGGTTAGCATCTAGCAACA
Organism: Viscum album; assembly: GCA_963277665.1. Lineage (NCBI taxonomy): Eukaryota > Viridiplantae > Streptophyta > Magnoliopsida > Santalales > Viscaceae > Viscum > Viscum album. The sequence goes on along the minus strand of OY728146.1, from coordinate 927,522,796 downwards.
TGCCAAGGCACCCATAGAGAAAAAAGTCAACACCGCAATGACATGTCACCTCTTACGAATGCTTTCCATGTAATAAAATCCATTTGTCTCGATATCTCGAATTAAGCGGGTTGCATGATTGTGCCATCAACCCATGTGCTCCTTTATTATTTCTTTGAATTTCCATAATTGAACTTGTCCATTTCTCACCATGGCCATGGATTTGTTTAGCCTATATCAATTCCATCAAAGGGAATGAGATATCTACTTCTGTTATGGAACAGAAGGGAAAATTCCTTTCTCGCATTATCTATTACTGCAGTATCACTTGTGATGCACTTAAGGTATCCTACCTTGTTGCGAATAGTGTGTCATCAGAGTTTTCTTCAATACATATAAGTCTGCAAGTTGTAATATCCATTAATAATAATCTTAAAGTCTAAGGACCAATACGCACGTCCGCAGATAGGAACAACCAATGACATAATTAAATGTGGATTTCCTACTGGAAAGTCTCATTCTTATAATATCCTCCTGGATATTACCAAGGGTGTACACCATGAGAATGTGCCTCAAAGTTTTATGAGTCCTCACCCCTAATGGCCTATATAATTTTTTTCCCCTCAAATAACATCATCCGGTCATAGAACATATATTCAAGAACAGTGTTATGGTACTTCAGGGTTCTTATCATAGTAGTGATCTTCTATGAACCTTTAATGCAATAGCTATACTTATGACATTATCACATGCATTGTCACGCAGATGAACAATCAAGATGTGATAAGGTATTTATTGATGAATAAAGTACAAATTAGTTGGTTCGAGGCCACCAACTCCAACAGACTCCCACTTGGACTAGAGCCAACTGCTAACAACTTTTAACCTGCTAACTCTCACATGATATTCATGCTTCTAATGAGATAGGACTTTAGTCATGGGGTTCACCACGTTCTCTTCCTTGTACATTATGCTCATTGCAACTTCACCCCTTTGATAGAAATCTCTCAAGAGGTGATACTTCCAGAGTATGTTTTTTATCTGTTGATGTGACCTTGGTTCTTTTGAAAGATCTACCACTGCAGTATTATCACAATATAATGTGATAGGATATTTACTGCTAAGAACCACATCAAGCTCCTGGAAAAAGTTTCAAATCCAGACGGCTTCCTTGGCTGTATCTTTCCCTTCTTGGAGGGATGATGCTCGGGGGCTTCAGACCGTTTATAAGTCCTTAAACCCTTTGCATTGTCCTTCCTTTTCTTATTCAGAATAATGATTCTGGGTTTTTCATGACCCATGTCCTTATCTACCTGCTGAATTAAGATTAGAAGTTTTGATAGACTCTTCTCATTGTTTCTCATTTTATAGTCAAAAATAAAGCTAGATAAGGTCTTGGGCACTGATGATAGGATGAGATCTGTAGGCAACTCATCCAGGAACTTAATCATTAAGATGTATAGGCATTCAATATAGCCAATAAGCTTGACTACATGAGGCCCAACTGGGGTAGAATCTCCAAGATTAGTTGTAAACAAAGCATTGTAGATCTCAAATCTCTCTTGTCTCGCCTTATCTTGGTAGAGATCCTAAAGGTGAGACATCATGCTATACGCGTCTATGTTTTCATGTTGCTTCAAGAGCTCATTAGACATGGCTGATAGCATGATATATTGGACATATGTGGCATCATAAATATGTTTCATATAGAGATATAGTTCCTCATAAATGGCCTCTTTCCCAGGCGCAACTGGAACAGGCTCTTCTAGCACATACAATTTCCTCTCATGTTGAAGGATGACGCGTAAACGCCTCTTCCACTCTTGGAAATTGGTGCCGGTGAGAAGGTTTTTTTTCTCAAGTATGGTTCACAATGATATTTTTGAAGTCTTTTTTCTTTTTGTTTCTAAAAATTATGATGAGAAATTTTTTAGTACAGTATTATGATAAAACTGAGACAAATAAATTAATTAATACTTATTAGTATCCCACTTTTTACTGAAATCCAATATCCCTCACCATTGACTACAGAATATCCTGTTGTATGAATATTCTAGTGGCAAGGATCCATATTTCCCTTTGAAATACCCCAACTAGGGTTGGTCAAGCAACTTGAATGGTTTTAGGTAGGCATTCCAAATTCCAACTACATTAACTTGCAACTCCTTGATACGCTGAGTGGACTCCCTAAACCTGAAATCCTTTTATTTTGGATTTCCTCAACCTTTGCATCTTGTTCACACCAAGTCTTGCTGTGGCGGTCAACCCTTGATGCAAACCATGTCAAGTCAACCCAAAAACATGAATTATAATTCCCTGATAATTGAAATCACCCCAACTAGGGTTGGTTAAGCACTTTGAACTAGGGTTCGATTCTAACCAAGATTATATAAGTTATACCAACTTGATATTTTCTTTGAAGGATTTTATCCTTATATGTAAATTTCCATTTTTTTATCTTTTATTACATGATTTTTAATATTAATTGGGATATAATTAAGTGATTAACCATGTTTAAGATAATATTTTATGCATAATCTGGTCTTATTTTAGTTCCATCTTGCATGCTTGTTTAATTCATTAATTTTGTGATCATGACAACGCACCCAAAATAAATAAACCATGAAACTGATAGAAATAAAATAAATGGTATAATCATGATCTTATTATATTTGTTATTTTATTTAGCATTTGATAAACTAACCTAAGACCAAGGGGAGAAACACCTTGAACCTTTTGGGTTCATGTTTACATCTTTCCACCTATCCACCTTTATATCTCCTTGGATTGGTTTCACCATGGTTCCTAACTTGAGCCTCCTCCACTAACTTGGGATCTTCATCCATTACATATGCTTTTATCTCATATGCAAGTGAGGGTAAAAATTGGGTTTTACATAAAAGAAACATTGGGCACGTAGGCCCTATATATTAATGAGGAGAAGGCTCAGAGGCCAACAAATTTAATTTAAATAAACAAATTAAAAGAAACCATTCACATACAAAGGTCTTAGTCTAGCTCATGATCATCCATGTATGAATTGATATTTACACATAACTAAAAATAGAATTTAATTCTCTAATCCTCCTTTTTTAAGATAAATCATGCTCGAATCAAATAATTATCTTTAATTAATAAATCCTTTTATCTTAATCCTTTTTTATGAATTTCCTTGAGATTCTCATCCATCATAATTTTAAACAAATAAATTCATTTAAAATTATCTTTTTACGTAACTTTTACCTTACAGGAAACCTGGTGAATTCCCATTCATAACTACCCAATGAGTACAAATGAACATTACGCGGATTTTAAATTAAAAACATATATATAAAACACCTATCACGTGTTATGCCTCAGCTTTACGCCTACACTATGGTACACATCTCAAGGGTTTGTATAATATAATAATAAATTTTAATAAAACTACATAATTTGGATGAGTACACGGTCTGTAGTTCTGACTACATGGCGTGTAATTTTGTTCACCGTCTATTTGAAGTACACGCTCGGGGATGGTGAGTAGATGTACTTCGAAAAAATTTCAGAGTACACAGCGTGTTGAGTGGGACACACGCCGTGTAGTATCCGCGTTACATGGTTTCTAGCCAGGAAAGCTATGTACGGGGTACACGGTCCAACCCTAACCTAAAGGGACTACACACCGTGTTCAGTGGACCACACTGTGTGTAATCCCGAATCCATGTTCCAACTATTCCTGGTCAACACACGGTATCATTTAAGACTTATAAATACACGAACACATGGCCTGATTTGGCAGACCAGTCTAATGTATTGAACCTAGACCTCATGGAATGTACTTCCAAATACACACGGTGTATTCTGGTGTTGTACGGCCAGGAACATTTGGAACCTCCGTATTAGATCCTCTATTTAATTTTAATCAAAAATAAAATAAAAAAATGTTTTTGTAAGGTGAACGAGAAACGAGAGAGGAGGAACAGATGGAAAGATTTAGATTTAAAGAACGGTTAACTTGAATTTAAACAACTAAATTATTAAATGCATAAATCACTAATGAAAAACTAAATAATTATAATCAATGATATGACCGCTCTGATACCACTTGTAGGTCCCAGGTGCAGTGGAAGAGTGTTGGTGGGTGTACCCAACTTTAATTTTATCGTTAGAAATGATCAATATGAGATCATTCATGATAATAAATTACCAGATCTTAGGAATAGAATGAAGAGAAAAAAAGAGAAGAGGGGAGTCTCAGAACCATAGATAGGATCATCATATGTCGGTTATAATTAATTTAATTAATTGATAAGAATTACCTTGATGGAATTCTTTCTTCGTTGATGTTTCCTATCATGATATGATGTGATCCGTCATTGCGTCATAGAATCCAAGTGTAGGATTCCTCTAGCTGTGATCCACACATGCTCTACATATCTCCAGATGTCACCGAAGGGATCTCTGGGTGCTAGTACAGAAGAGCCTTCACTTTTGATATTCGCCTTCGATCGCCTTGATCCGGTGGAGGAGGATCTCTCTCTCGTAGCTTGAGAAAGTTCTTGGAAGAAAATAATTCTCTATTAGCTTGAGATATTTCTCTAGATATATTGTGAAAAACCACAAAAAAATGGCTAGGTTAATGAGAAATATATAATTGGTATTGTTTATTACATAGAATAATAAAATTAATTAATTACCCGAAAGTATTTATTAATTTCATTTAATTCTTAGTAATAACCCATGTCCAATAATAACTGTTGACTATTATTATTACCTGAAATTCGCCCAGCGAATTACACCTAATATTATTTAAATAAATAAATATTATTATTTCTCATAAATTCCTAGAAAAAAATACACGGCATGAATATTTAATATACATGATGTGTACTTTTGTTTTTTTTCATTTTTCTTTATTTCCTCCACCACATTTATTAGACCTTGAATAATGGCTATTTATTTCTATAATAAATATCAGCTCATTACTCATTAATAAATATATTATTTTGCCTATAATATATTCTCTTGAATAACTATTTTCAAAATAAATGTGATCAGGCATCCTTAAATAATTATCAAACCACAATCAAAAATAATATTTATTCAACTTGTTAAATTAATATTTAACTGAGATACTTGGACACACTTAGTGTGTGACCCTCTAGGCCTATTTCTTTGTGGCATTAGGCAGAGCCTACCTAAAGTCCAATGTTATTATCTAGCAACATGCCAAGGCACCCATAGAGAAAGAATTAACGCTGCAATGATGTATCACCTACTATGAATGCTTACTATGTAATATAATCCCTTTGTCTTGATATCTCGAATCAAGTAGGTTGAATGATAATTCCATCAACCCGTGTGCTCGATTATTCTTTCTTTGACTTTCAGGAATTGAACTTCCCATTCCTCACCATGGACATAGATTTATTTGGCTATATCAATTCCATAAAAGGGCCTGAGATATCTACTTCCATTATGGAACAGAAGGGACAAATCCTTTCTCACATTATCTATTAATTCACTATCACTTGTGATGCACCCAACGTATCTTACTTTGCTGTGAATAGTGTGTCATCACAGTTTTTTTCAATATATCAAAGTGTGGTAGTTGTAATACCCATTAATAATAATCTTAAAGTATAAGGACCAATACACATGTCCGCGGATAGGAACATCCAATGACACTATGAAATGTGGATTTCCAACTGGTGGGTATCGTTCTCATAATATCCTCTGAGATATTACCAAGGGCGCACACCATGAGAAGGTGCATCAATGTTTTATGAGTCCTCACCCCTACTAGCATGTATTATTTGTGTCCCTCAAATAACATCATCTGGCCATAAAACATAAATTCAAGAATAGTGTTATGGCACTTCTGAGTTATCCTCATAATAGGGATCCGCTACGACCCTTTAATTCAATATTTATCCTTAGTACATTATTACATGCATTTTCACATAGAAGAATAATCAAGATGTGATAAGGTAATTATTAATGAATAAATTACAAAGTAGTTGGTTCTAGGACACCAACTCCAACAATCCCCAAGAAAGTGATGTCTAATATCTATGTGTTTTGAATGGGGATGATGTGAAGGATTTTTTATTAAATCAATGTCCTTATTATTATCACGTAGTATTTGCGTTGTAGTAAAACTTTTGCCATAGTCAGTGTGTGTCTGTGTGTATCATCCAAAACACTTGATGAAAAAAACTTCTAACTGCCACATATTCGGCTTCAGCAGTGGGTTGTGTTACAAAGTGATGTTTATTACAGGACCAAGAAACTAATGAGTCTCCCTAGAAATGATAAGTTTTTTATGTGCTTTTCCTACCCACTATACAACCACAAAAATCTTCATCTAAAAAAAATTTTAGTTAAAAAATATTTCCAAAAGAATAGAAAAGTCTTAAATCCATAGTCCCCTTTAGATAAAAAACCATTTTACTACTTTTAGATGGGATTCCTTTAGATTATATTAATATATCACACATAATAATACTAAAAAATTTTATTTCAGAATGACTGTAGTTAAATAATGTAGAATTCCTTTCATACCAATAAATTTTTTTTGATCAATTAGTTTCCCAGCTCTATCAAAATAAATTGTATTTGAGGTTTCGATTGGAGTACTTATACATTTTTTATTATCATATCCAAAAAAAAATTAAGAATATTTATTATATACTTATGTTGATATATATATATATGTTTATTCTTGTTTTTTTGTGATTTGAAAACCAAGAAAAAATGTTAACTCACCCATCATACTCATCTCAAACTCAGATTTTATAAGATTCAAAAAGGAATATAATAATAATTTTTAGTTGATATGAATCTAATTTCATAAATATAGATTTTAACAGTTGTAATATTTTTATTAACTTCTTTTATAAAAGGGTTGGATTCTCAAATCCCTTACCAAAATTATTTTGTAAGAAAAATCATATTAACCTTTCATACCAAGATATATGGATTGGTTTATAAAAGTATTAAGGATATTTTTTATTTTCAAAACTAGGTGGTTATTCTACATAAACTTCATCCTATACATATATATTAAGGAAATAACACTTCATATCTATTTGCAAAAGTTTGAAATCAAATAATGTTGAAAAGTCTAGTAGAATAAAAATAGATTCTAATATTGATATTGATGCATATGATTCTCCATATTATATGCCTTCTTGTTCTATATAACCCTTAGCAAACATTATTTGTTTATTTCTAATAATAATTCCATTTTAATAACATTTTTTTCTAAAAACCAAATTTAATCCAATTATTTATGTTTCTTTAGTTTTTTCAATAAGTTTCCAGAATTTGTTCCTCTCAAATTCCTTTATCCCATCTTGCTTTGCCTTAATCCAATATTCATCACCTAAAGCCTCATAAAGATAATTAGGTTCAAATTGGGAAAATAATGATAGATGTTCAACTTCATTTCTTAAATAACATATATTTATAACTGGTTGATCAACATCACAAATGATACTATCACTAGGATAATTCCTAAGAAACAATTGATTTCTTGGGTTTTGTAAACTTTATTCATCAACATAAGATAGAAAATCTTCCTGAGTAAATACTTCAAAAACTATTTATTTGGTATTTTTCTTATAATAATAATTTTCTAACATAGAATGAAAATTAGTATTTGAAATATCATCTGAGGGGGATGTAGGTTGAGGTTTTTTGAAAAAAAAAGGATCAGTTTCATAAAATTTAATGTGTACTATTTCCTTAATAGTATAATATTTTTTATGAAAAACTCTATATACTTTAGACGTAGTGGAATAACATAAAAGTATTCCTTCATCTAATCTGGGTGAAAATTTATGAAGATTATTTTTCATATTCAATATGAATACTTTATATCTAAATACTCTGAAGTAAGAAACTTTTTGTTTTTTTTCAATCCAAAATTCATAAGGAGTTTTTTTAATAAAGGGTTGAATTAAAGCATGATTTATAGTATATAAGGAAGTACTAACTTCTTTAACCCAAAAATGTTTAGTAATTGAGTATTCACTCAACATGGTTTTTGTTATTTCTGGAAGAATATGATTTCTTCTTTCAATAACTCTATTTTATTAAGGGGTTCTAAGGGTGGAAAATTTATGTATTGTATCTTTCTTAAAACAAAAAATTTAAAAATATAAATTTAAAAATTCTCCACCATGATCATAATGAATAGTTATTAATGGAATGTTTTTCTGATTTTAACTTTGGATAAAAAAGTTTTGAAATAATAAAAAGATTCAGATTTCTTTATGAGAAAATAAACCCATGTGTATCTAGTGTAATCATAAACCAAGACATATATATAGTATTTTCCTATAATACTCCCAGTTTTTGTAGGAACAAATAAATCCACGTGCACTAACTATAAAGCATTAGTATTTGAGACTTCACTAATAAATTTAAAACTAGACATATATTTCTTACCATATTGACAAGGGTCACATATTTTTGAAGAATCCAACCTAAGTTCTAGTAGATCCTTACCAAGTCTTTTCTTAGTCAACTTACACAATTTTCTAAGGTTAAAATATCCTAATATTCTATGCTATAACCAATATTGATCTCTTGTTTCACTAAGGAAAGGTAATTCTTGGATCCTTAGGTCTTCTAAGTTATGTGTGTAAATATTTTCAAGGTGATAGGAAGAAATAATATATTCATCCATGGAATTGTGTACTAAAATTTTATCATTTTTAAAATTCACAACAGAACCTTCATTGCATAATTTAATTGTACTAATAAGGCTTTTCTTAACAACTTTAACAAAAAAAAATTTGAAATTAAATCTTTACCAATAAGAACTATATTACATGTACTAATAATGTTTCCTTGAGTATTATCTCCAAAAGTAAACTTTCCATCTTTAATATTGATAATCATTTGGAAAAAGTGTTTATCACCTATCATATATTTTGAATATCTACTATCCATATACTAAGTATTCTTATTGTTGGTACTTTATTTGTTTTACTTAAATAAAAAACAATAGAATTTGGGAACCTAAAACTTCTTAGTTCCAGAAATGTTAGAAAAAAAATTTAGGGAATCCATATTTGTTTTAAGAAATAGTATTTTTGGAAACCTAAGGATTGAACTTTATTAAGTGAATAATTCATTTTCTAATACCCTCCACTTGTAAACTTAGTACAAAATGGTGCATTTTTAGAAACAAAGTAATTGTAACTAAAAATAGATTTTTATGACTATAACCCATTCTATAACTAGTTCTAAAAGAACAGATTTCTTTATACATATTATAAAGGTTTTCTTTACAAATAGTAAATTTTGACAATATTTTCTTTAAAGAATAAATTTTATACTTAATTTTTAAAACTAAATTATTATCCTCTTTAGTAGTAGTTTCGAAATTGATTTTATCAAAACTAGTTTTTAAATAATTTTTTTCATAAATTAATTTTTCTAAATCTATATAAATTTATTCTTTTAAAAAAATTTCCTTATAAAGATATTTATATATGCTTGATATTTGTTTTTTTTAAGCACTTATCCTTGAATTTTCCTTATCAATTTTTTTAATAACTTTTCAATTATCATTTTCAATGAGTTTATACAAATGAGACACTTCATCATAAGAAGGTAAGATATTTTCTTCTTATATGGAAGATTATTCATATAAGGAAATAGAATCCTTATCATCAGGATAATTTTAATTTGAACATAAGTTTTTAAGGTTCACAATAGTGTATACCTTATTTATAATACAAAATTTTCTTTCGGTACCCTAGAATTAAGACCAATGTTCCTCTATCTGAAACTATTATTATCAGAATATTTTTCTAAGGAATATCCTACACTAGATCTCAAAGAATAATTATTTTTAAGAAATATTTTATTTATTACTTATAAAACCTTTTCTAATTTCTATTATAATTTCTATCTTTCTATCTTTCCTTTTTAGCTCTGGACAATCTGGTCTGACATGTCTAGATACTTTTCATTCATAATAAGTAAATTCATAATCTTTCTTATCACTTCTATCATTATTACATTTCATATATTGGTATTATAAATATTTCTTACCAACTATCTTTTTCATCCTCTGAGAAATATTTTCTAATTTATTTTCATAATTTTATGAAGAACTAGAGTCTGATTATATAACAACTTTTTTCTTTCTAGATTATTTCACAACTTTCTCAGCAGATGGAACATTAGGACGTAAGGTAGGTGTTGTAGAAAAGGAAACACCGCCATTTTTATTTTATTTTATTTTTTGTTATCTCTTTTCAATCTACCCTCATATTGCATAAGAGTCACAATAAGATCCTCAAGATTAATATTTTTCAACCTTCTTGTATCATCAACAGTTATCCTCTTAGACTCCCATTCATTGGGAACGATATATATTATATTCTATACAAGAATTTAATCATATAATACTTTTTATCTAAGATATTTTAAACTATTTATGATAGTCATAAATCATTGGTGCATCTTAGAAATCAATTATGTAGGTAAAAATTCAAAATATTTATAGTTATATCTTAGAATGGATCTTATAGTTTCAATAAATTTTAAAGTACCAAAATTTGTAACCAATAACTTCTTAAAAATAATATTTGTTGCTTCATATGAAGAAATCTAACTATAGATTCTTCTTGTCATAGAACATACCAAATTATTTCTGACTCATTAGTTTAGTTCATACCCTTTCTTTTCTTGATGGGTGAAAGTTTTAACTTCTTTATCAGGTATTTTGTAATCTCTAATCAGCATGAAAAAATTATAGACCCCAGTATTGATAACAAAATTCTTCATTCTATCTCTCCAATATTCATATTCAGCACCATCAAAAATTGGTGTTCTATTGGGATTGATATTATCTATGGATATGATATTAATTATTTCCATTTTAAAAAAACTTTCTTTTCCACAAACATTTTATAGTATTAATGTTTTATAAATGGCAAATTTATAAAAAAAATTAATAAACTTTCAATAGTAAATATAGTAAAAACTTATAGAGTATATAATAAGTGGAAACCTCCTCTGATACCATTTTTTTTATATCAATATGAAATGTAATTATATTAGGATAAAAAAATATTTTATTGATGGATATATTACAAGAGGGGGTTGAATTTTAGTTTTAAAAACATTAGTTTAAATATTTTAAACTAAACCAATTCATAGCCCTATTTAAGTAAAAAGATCATATTCAAACTTGGACCTCAATCCCATTACTTAAGTATCATAATCAGGAATGATTTTGATATATTAGATTAAAATAATTATAATCATAAATAATGTGATTAAATCATGATTAGAATGGATATGATTATATCCTAGTAAAATAACCATAATCACATAAGAATCAATTACAACAAAATAAACAGATCTAATTCACAGAAGAACCAATTAGCATATTACTGTTTATCATATTCAGATAAGTTAAAATAAAACAATTACAAATAAGTATAGTGGAATAAAATACTTGTAATAAATAATAAATTAATAGAAATAATATAATAATGACTTAGAGCAATTTAAAATAATTGATCTGTTTTAACCTTAAGAGTATGGTAGCCACAAAATTTGGATAAAGGTGTCCCTTGTTTTATAATTACATGAAATTATGTCTTTTCTCACTAAGTAAATCCCCCGATATAAATATTGGCTTCGCTTTATCTATATATTCCTCAAATCCCTCGATCTGATGGATCAGATCTATCTTGTTATCCCCACAAGCCCTCGATCAGAAGATCAGATTCTCTATCTTTCTATCCTTATAAGCCCTCAATCGTAATCACAGATCAGATGCACAATTAAAAAATAAAATAATTATTTAGGGGAAAACCTAACAAGGTTACCTGAAGAAGACAAAACTCTAAAACAATTAAAAAATACTAGGAACATTTTTTTGATTCTTTGTAATCATCAGATCTCTCACACAATGAAATCAATCAGAACTTTGGAAACTATAATCTATATGTATGCTATCTGATCCAAACTCTTCAAATGACTGGTTATTTATAGGAAAATCTCTAATGGTCATATTCTCTTCCCAATGGTTATATTTATCAGATTTTGTCACAAAATCATAGACACCTACACTTTAATGGATCTTTTATAACTAAATTTCTGATGTCATTTTTAATTACACCATTAAAGAGTTAAAAGGTTTTCCTTACATTAGAAATCATTTTTTCGTATTCAAAATTTATACATGGTCAGTTAGATGGACTTATTTATTGATGTAATTATGATAATATTTATGATTTTGATTCTGATTTTTATCATTTCCATCATCATTTTGATTATAATGACTTTTTTTAGTAAGAAATACAAGACAGAAAGTCTTACATCTGATCTGATAAAGGTGAATCTGATTTTTATCAGATCCATACTCACTATGATAATATTAATGAATAAAGATAGTTTACATTCCAGAATACTTTATAAATATTTATAAGTATGGTAAAAGTATATATTTTCTACAAAAACGTTCTAAAAACACTTTGGATATAAAAAGTTAGTAATAAAATATTTAAAAAAGAGTTTGTGATTTACAAAACAAAGGGAATTGAAAAGTCATAAGCAAACCTTTTGAATCAAAAACTTTATCACCCTTAGTTTCAATTACTTGACCCTTTATTTATATATTTTAATTATATATATTTATTGGGTTAAGTTTTGGGAGTTTCGGAGGATTTTACATATGATTTAGAGGCTTCTTTGAAGGTTCACGGTTTGATCATGGTTAGTAAAAACCATGCACCCCATCAAAGAAACCATGTGGCATGTATTTGGTGGCACAGTACCACTGCATGGTCGGATCATAGTTTGGAAAAACCATCCTGATGCCCAATGGAAATGGTTAATGTTTAGATAGAGCTAAAATCATGATATGAACAAGTTTTCATTAACCATGTGATCCAACAATGTGATAGGTTGTCTTAAGGAAATGGTATTACACGATTGGTGGATGGTCTACCAAACCACACGACCTAATTGTGAGGTGTATAGTTGTATATCTGGAATTTTTGGATATAACTCAGATTAAGTCATGATACCCCTTTTAACTTCCTAATTATTCATAATCCTGAACTCCTTCCCCCCCCCCCTCCATGGATTTAGAGATGATTCCCTTCAATCCAGAATAATTTTTTAGGTGATTAAAAGATTGTTGAAGATATAGATTCACCAGTAGGTCTCTATTCTTGACCGTTATTCTAATATATATTTTCTCATTTGTTCTCTCAAAGAATTATATATAATCCCATGGGGATATATCCATGTTATTTTATGGATTCTTGATGAGATCTTGATGAATCCTTACTAAATATATGGAATGAAAGGTGGTTCTTGATCAGATCTAGAGAATAATTGTTCTATTCTTTTTTTGTCACCAACATTTGTGAGGTAGGTGGCCTCTCTATAGACTCCACTTGATTATAACATAAATTGTTATCTTAAAAGAAATTATTTTATTGAAATGATTATGAAATTCTTGTGTGACTCTTTTTTGATTTGATAAATGGAAAATGGTTGTTGAAATGTTTTAAAGAAATAAATGTTTTGTGTGAAATGAATTGGCAAGGATTTTGGAATACATGGTTGGTGTGGGTTCATTCTCATTAGATGTGACCTCGTGGAAGGGGTGTGTGCCATTAGGGAACCTGGTATTGGTTACCTTGTGACCACTTGGTAGATCGATAAGAGACCAGTCATGAGTATAAAACTTTAACTGGGCATGCATGTGTGGATGTGTGGATATGTGGAAGTATTGATGTGTGGAATCATGGTATGGAATTGAGAAAGGTTTTAAAGGATTGTTTTATTTATTTCCATGGGAAAATGATTTGGATTTAATATAAACTATTTTAAGTATTTTAAATTTTTTTATATAAATGTGTTTACTGGTTCTTGTCCTAGTGGCGTACACTGGTAAGTCATTGGGGAAATCCTACTAAGTTTATAATCACCCCATTCTTGGGAATTATTGTGTGTTTATAGATGTCCTCTCTTGATACATAGGTACAGGAAAGGTATCTCAGTTCTTTATTGATGATTCTTAATACCATGGGTGTAGCTTGCTGGTTTGGAGCTTAGAGCAGGCTGGGACTTACAGGTTTGATATCTTTGGTGTTTTGGGTTTTTTTATATTTTGATTCATTTAGTTATGTCACTTGGTTTCCACTGGTACACTGATATAGTTTTTGTATTGGTTTTATTCTATGTTTTATTTTTTACTCATGCATCATATAGAGGTTTCTTTTTTTATTTTCTTTATAGTCTGGATGTTTATCTTTCAAAAGTAATATTGTCCCCCAAATGTTCTCAAGGCTCTTGACATTTATTTTCAACCTTTGGTATCTTGGGGATGTCACCTAAGTCTAGTAACACCCACCATCTCTTCCTAAGTCAATGGGTGAGGGGTGGGATTTTATAAAAATGTTGAGAGGGATAGTGTGTTATTAGATCTCATACATAGTAATCACCACAAAAAAATAGGCTTCTAGACATATTTTTTTAGCTGTGTTTTTTGAAAATGTGGAAAAAAAATTATTTGGTCTCATTTTTTAGTTGTGTTTTAAAAAAATGTGACTAAATTTTAATTTAGAAACATTTTTTTAGCTGCGTTTTAAAATATAGCTCATTTTTAATTTCATTGAATTTTAAAACGTGACTAAATTTATATATATATATATATATATATATATATTGATTTATACATTTATATATTTCTATATATATAAATATATTAATTTTTATATATAGATATATACATATATTTATTTTTATATATACATATACCTATATATATATATTAATTTTATATATACATATATAAATATATTTATACAGACATGTGTGTGTGTGTTAATATATATATATATATATTAATACACACACACATAAACACACACACACACACATATATATTAATATTTGAATATATAAATAAATATATAAACATATAAGTATTTATATATACAAACAGAAATATATTAACATATAATATAAATTATATATATATATAATTGTACTAATTTATACAAATATATAAATAAATTAACATACATACATATTTGAATTAATGTGTGTCTATAAATTTATAAGTATATTTATATTAATATGCGTGTGTGTGTGAGTTAATTTATATATTAATATATATATATATATATATATTATTTAAGGTCTTAGAGGTTAAAGAAACATAACAACACACACACCTATAGACCGACAAGGACAGATAGATACATACATACACATATAACCACATAAATACAAAATTAAAAACATAGTTATAATTAATTAATAATAACTAAATAAATTTTCATTAATACATATCTATATAAATTTAAATATATAAATTAGTAAACATATTTATATTAGCATTTATATATATTAATTTACATATATATATATATATCTTAGTTTACATATACATACATACAATATAATCAATAATAATTACAAAAATGATGATTAATATGTAAATTCATACATATAAAAATATAAAAATATAAAAATATATATATATATATCAAAATAATATATATTAATTTATATATTAGTATAAATATACATATGCTTATATATATTAATTTATATACTTATATATTAGTATAAATATACTTATAAATTTATATATATACTAATTTGTATATATTAATCTAAATATACTTATATATATATAGTAGTATACATATACTTATATACCGGTATATTAATATACTTATATATTGGTATATTAATATACTTATATATAAGTATAAATATATTTGTATAAATATACTTATATATATATATATGAATAAATATTCTTATATATTAGTATAAATATACTTTTA
The DNA here is from genome assembly GCA_963277665.1 of Viscum album. Lineage (NCBI taxonomy): Eukaryota > Viridiplantae > Streptophyta > Magnoliopsida > Santalales > Viscaceae > Viscum > Viscum album. Next base: position 927,506,987 of record OY728146.1, on the reverse strand, counting down.
AATTTATATACATTTATATATATATATATGTATAAATATACATATATATATATTAATATATAAATTAACACATATACATATCTATATATTAATTTATATTTTAGTAAAAATATACTTATAAATTTATATATATTTGTGTGTGTGTGTGTTAATTTATATATATTAGTATAAATATACTTATATATATTAATTTATAAATTAATACATATACATATATATATATATTGGCATTTATGTATGTATATTAATATATTAATTAATATATAACTATATTTATATTAATATATATAAATTTATATATGTATTAACATATATTTAAATATAATATGGTATATTTATAAACAAATATCAACTCTCGAGTGAGTGGTCCGATCTTTGGAAATTATGTTCGAGGATGTGATTTTGAGACCTACCAATGCGGCAATAAATTTTTAAGTGGGGAGGATGTCGGTTTGTCAGAGGACCAAGGTAGGGAGAGAGTGAGCAGGGGGACTTTCAAGGGGCGTTGGGTTAGGGTGTGAGGGGTCAAGGAAGGCGAGGGTGTCAGGGGGCTAGTGGTCTCTAATTGCAAAGGTTTAATGCGGGTGAGGTTCAGTGGGGGGCTCTCAAAGTAGTCAGGTGAGTTTCAGAGGTCTAAGATGGGGGCACCGGGATGTCATAGAAGGTTGGGGTGGGTACCATATGGGGTTTGAGGGATGTCTATTGGCTGTCATGAGTCATATGGGGTAAAGGAGGGGTGTGTGTCAAAAGGGGTCTGAGAAGGGGTTGTTGGTTGTCTGGTGGGTTAAATGATTGTCAGAGTGGGTGAGGAAGGGGATGGGAAATAGGGTGGTTAAAAAAGTGGTTTTGTTTAAAAAATAACCATATTTATAAAAAATGACCATATTTATAAAAAATGTGGGTAAATTATATCAGCTTACCATAGGGTCGACAGTCGTCCATTGCAAAGGGTCAAGGAGGGCGAGGGTTGATAAGGGGGATCTATGGGGTGTTGGGTGAGTTTTAGAGGGTCTAGGGAGGCACATTGGGATGTCATAATGGGATTAGGTGGGTGTCAGATATTGTATGTAGTGGGGAGAGTGAGAAATGTGTTTCAGACATGGTGAAGGAGAGGAACATGTTAGAGGGGTTCAGAGAGGGGGAGACTAGTTTTTAGGTGGGTTGGGAAGTTGTTAGAGAGGGTGAAGAAGGGAGAAGACAACAGGGTTGTTAAAAATCAATTTTTTTAAATAAGTTACCCTTATTTATCAAAAACATGGGAAAATTTATCATCTACCAATATTTTTTAAAATGATGGTAAAACATGTGTGGCTAATTTAGTCACACACAATTTCCTAGAATTTTTTTTAAAAAATAGAGGTAAATATATTAGTGGTGTTTATAAACATAGATAGAGTAATAAAACATAACTAGTTTGTATCACCTCAAGCTTCCATAGTACACTTATTTTTTAAAAATTCAATATCTTGCATTATACACAACGCCGAGTTCGAGCACACCATGACCTATCAAAATATCCATTTAAAAAGTGGTTATGAATAGTATTAACCAAATTGTAAAATTTATAAATTTTATTTTTCAAAATAGACTTCATTTTAGAATTTGGAACATCGAAATTGTCTTATGGTTATTTTTTAGTATTTTTCTGAAAAATTTAATTTTTTTATGAATGGTGAAAAATACTGCATTGTTGTTAAAAACTGACTTCTTCATTTAAATAATTATTTTACTGTAAATTTATTTTAATGTCACAATATATAAATAATACATACCTTAATCCAATATAGTTCATTGGAATCATTTTATAATAAAACTAGATATAACAATTTATTGAACTTTTGAACGTCTCTTTTACCCACCTTCTAACCACATCTATAGGATTTTCATTAAACATAATTTTACCACTTTTGTGTATTGAATTTAAAAAACCAGATATAAATGGTTGCAATAAGTATGAAAAATATTGTCTAATAGGATCAAAATATTTTTTTTCAATAGTAACTTTTAGATTTTATTTACCACGGTTAAAGGTAAATAGAGTAATTAAAGGTAAAAATCATTTTATAATAATATAATATTACACTAACACTTGTCCTAATTTCATTGTATGAGTATTTTTCAACTAATATTAACCTTAGGTTGAAAATATGATAATTTTTTAAGCCACTTATGTTACATTAGGACATTTATTATATTTTAGTTAAAGAAGAGTTAAAAATGTCATATTCAAGTTTTAATAACCATATCATTTTTAATTTGAGGTTATGGTTGACTATAAATAGTCTTTAGAAATCTAAAAAAATCTAAATAATGTTAATTTATTTATAATTTTAGTAAATAAATAATTAAATTAAATGGTGACACAATAATGATTCAGTAATTGAATTATTAAAGGAAGAATAAATTAAATGATATTAAAAATATTAAAAAATAATAATTTGACTTAATTAATGACATAAATGAATTTTATAGATAACATAGACATTTTATTTACATATTTTATGTATTGGTTCTGAGTTATCATTATGTTTTAATATTTCTAAAAATGAAAATATTGAATAATATCAAAATTGACATAAATGATACTTTAAAATAAATAATATTTTATTAAATGTTATAAAATTCATAAAAATATCAAGTTCATCCCACTAACTAGGATAATTTTAAATATTTCATAAATTATCTAATTGGTGTTTTTTTATTTTATATAACTATATTAACCCTATATTATAAAAAGACAAGTAAACATGATAAGAGTTAAACTGTTTAACTAAGGGTTCAATCCAAAATATATGGTTAATTTTGTGACTTAAAATTGTCTAAAAATCATTGTTTTAGATTATTTATACCCATAATCATATTATTCTTGGAATAAGTCACTTTTTAACTATTTGAAACCGAAAATAAATTTATAATAATTTAAAAGTTTTGGAGTTTCCAAAAGTTCTCATCCCCTCTCTTATAAAAGGGTACCTCTCTTTATCTTTTATTCACACCTCTAAAGCCCTTTGTATCATCCAAACTCTTCCCAATTCAACTCATAACATCATTCAATTAATCATAGAGGCTATACTTTGGGTAAAAATTCATCCTAAGGATTCCTTTTGTGAAAATCAAAAGGAGATGCTCAAAGAAGAGGAAATTGTCTTACCAATTCCATTCAATTTATTTTCTTCTTCTACTTCCTCCTCCAATGTTGTTTCAATAATAAATTAATAAATAATATATCATATAAATGATGAAATTTTATTATGATTATGTTACAACTATATTCCTCCTTTTATCCATCTTATAAATAACAATATCATAATGTGTGTGTACGTACGGCTTATTGTCTCCACATCCCGGTGTAATTTGTTATTCAACACTTATTTATTTGGATGGGTATAATGATGAGTATAATGGATATAAATAATTAATATAACATGATAATGGTTTTTTATAATTAATATACCATCCAATTCTATACCATTTAACCATCAAGGAAATGATATCATCGCTTGTGCGTACGTATGGCATACCGTCTCCACGACATGGTGAGATTAATTCTTCATGTTAACCATTCCAGAATGATTATGAAATTTATATGATAAGTAAAAAATAATTATTATGAACTGTATATCACTCTGTATATGAATAAAATACATCTTATTCATAACAAACATTACTTAAACAACAAAATATGCATAGGAAAATGAAGCCGTTAACACCTAAAACAATGGTAATACTAAAATATTATTAACAAAATGATATTATAGGATCATATATGATATCATAAATATGGATTTGGTTCTGGTATAATTTAATAACATAATTTAACCATTATTTATGAGGTTAAATCACTCTTTACTAAAGTAAAGTAAAAGGTAAGAGTTAATTTCACAACCTTGTTATTATCTGAAGTTGTTGATACGTAGGTATCTACTGGGACATCTTTATCATTGATATCCATGTTTCATATAATGTATTTAAAAATATTATTGAAAATTTTTTAAATAAATTTTTACCTATGTTTTAATTTTTTAAAAAAAAATTTAAATGAATCTTTCCGTTATTTTTAAAATGAGTTACTTTATGACCTTTTTGAAAAATTAAGGAAAGAATGATTTTTTTTATGTTATATGGTGTGAGTAGCTATTTTCTGCCATTATGATGCATTAACATTTTTAAGATTACCTTACAATAATAAAATTTTACTTTCAAAAGAAAATTTTTCTTTTATATATTCATGGATTTTAAATTATTTCAAAGTAAAGAAATGGATATCTCTCTCATCGAGTTTTAATGATTTTATTAGATTATTTTCATCTATGTCAACATCCTTTGTTGGATTTTAAGCTTGATTGAGGCTGATTTATTATAAAACAATCTTCCATATTTTATTGAAGGTTTTCTGATATTTTAATTGTGGATGTGCTATTTTTATACCATTCATGGTTTATGGTTAAAGTATTAACATTTCGTATGCTAGTTTTAATATGAATGTTTGTGTTATGTTTCACCCTTTTCATATGAGGAATGAATTGGACTTAGTAAGTGACAGGATAGGACCTCTATAGCCCCTTGATTCATCGGTAGGTCTCATGAGACAAACTAGTTTGGGTTTTTACCCATTTATGTATGGTCTTGGCATGAGGCCTTGATGGTATGGTTATGATGTCTAACATTATGCATTCCCTTATTATTGGATTAATTATTGATATTTCATGTGATGATTCTAATAGTATAATATCCATGAGAATGTTTAAATGGAATTATTTGATTTATTATTTCCATATTATGATTAACATTATGCTTAAAAACCTCTTTATTCTGTTTTACACCATGCCATAAAATTTTATGCTTATTTATGAAAGCTTGCGCTATATTATTTATCCTTACCAAGAATCTAAGATCACCAATTTATTATGTTTCATTTTTTCCCAGGATGTGATAAAGTATATTATGAATGACCTACAGAGATAATCTAAGTGATATGAGTGATTTTAAAGGAGACTCTATGTTGATTTTAATTTAAATATGTAATTTAAAACTTATGTTTGTATCTAGTTTTTTCAAGGATACTAAATTTATTGATCCTTTGGGATTTAATTTTTTGTGATCATACTAATGTAATAAAATAATGCACTAACTCAAGGAAAATAGGGTTGGGGTATTATAGTTAGTATCATAGGTATTTTTAGTGAAAATAATAGAAACTAGATTTATAAAAGACATTAATTAGGGGACACTACCCTAAGATAGACTTTGAGGATAAGTTTTTTTAAAAAAATTGAACACTGAGGCCCTTGGATAAAAAAAAATAAGAGTTAAACGAGTCTACAAGAGGGGATTTTACATTTATCAAAAATTAGGAGAGATATCATGTAATCTAGAAAATTTCTTGAATAACAACATCCTTCTACATTGACCCTCTTTATTTTCAAGCCCATCAGCAATATAGTTGGCCTCCCTATAGGAGTGAGCAATAAAGTAATTCATGTAAGAGATATTTTCCAAGAAATTAATCCACTATACCATCATCTTCCAAGAAATGTGGACATGTACTCTTCTTATCACTTGCACAAGAGTAGAGGAATCACATTCTGACCAAAGAGAGTTTCGTCCTCTTTGGGGATAAGTATATACAAACATACTAAAATTTTGGTAATATAGAGATTAGGTATGTGTTCCTACCAAATAAATCCATGTTTGGATAATACAAGTGGATCTGGTTCTAGAATAGATGTACCTAGGAGAAAAAAATTCTAACAAGGTGTTCCAGGCTTGACTTAGGGTAACCTAATAGATGACAATAGGCCTTACTGCACTCTTGTTTTAACAATCCTTGGGGATATGCTTATGATAATTCAAATTTTCTTTATAAATCATTATGAAAAAATTATGAGTAAATATTTCCCCAAAGAAACTATTTTTATGATTATGGATTAGATATGCTTAAATTTTTCAATTTATGCTAAGTATTTTACTAGTTTAGAATTATTTATTCTGATTTATAACCTAATCTAGTGTATGTCATTATTTAGAAATAGAACCTAGTAGAAGTAATGGAAAATATATCAACACACATAATCCATGTAAGGATTTACCTCCTATACAAGATAATGATAGTGGAGTTGGGGGTACAACTAGTTATAAACAGATTATAACCATAATGGGACAACTGACTCACATTATGAATAATAACCATACCCATATGAAGCAGCCTGATCCACAACGCAAAGGATCAATGTTAGACCGCTTCATAAGACAACAGCCTCCAACATTCAATGGGACAAAAAATCCATTTGTATCTGAGTAATAGATAAGTTCCTTAGAGAAAATATTTTTTTCTTTGGGGAGTAACAAAAGTGAAAAAGTTTTTATGGTATTACATCATCTATTCGAAGATGTCAATCAATGAAGGTCATTAATTCAAAACATGAAGGAGGATGAAAATTTAGTAAATATGAGATTGAGGGAATTTAAATAACTTTTCCTAGAAAAATATTTTTCTTATGATCTATGAGTGGATATGAAGAGGAAATTTATGAGTCTAAGACATAAGGTGGATGAGAATGTTTCAAAGTATGAATCTAACTTTACAAGGTTATCAAGACATGCTACCAACTATATATGTAACCCATGAAGTAAGATAAATCAATTATTTGATGGGTTAAAATCATTCCTGTAATGGGAATTGGTCTCATAATCTTTATCATCATACAAATATATAGTCTCATGTACTATCAAGATATAAAATGAATTATCTAAGCCCTATGACTTTAAAGTAAACAAAGAGAAGAATGGTGTTGTTGAACACTCTGGAAAAGGAAATAAGGGGAAGAAGAGAAAAGTAGAATTTCCACCCTATAGTAATTTTTGGAAGAAACACCCTAGTACTTTCCAAAATGGTATGGGAGTTTGTTACAAGTGTATATAAAAAGGGCACCAAACTCACAGTTTAAAGGGAAATAAAGAAGCTTCCAATGTTCAATTATAAAATTGTAAAGAGTTTGGAAATTATTAAAATGATTGTCCAAAGCATCAATAAAACTTTCCCCAGAAAATTACAAGGGATCAAGGCCAATATTTTTTATCACAAATAATGAGGTTGAAGTACCTAATTATGTGGTGGCAGGTACTTTAATAATTTCCTAATATTTAGCCAAAAATTTAATTGATTTCGGATCCTCACATTCCTTTATATCTTTCCAATTTTATTTAGAAAATAGATATTTCTAGTTCACATTAACAAGGGAGTTGTCATTCAAAACCCATAAGGAAAGTCTTATTGCAATAAATAGGTGTTAGGAAATTCCCATTATGAAATATAAATGTGCTTTATCTACTAAATTTATCATTATATATATTTTTTTCATTCATATAATCCTCGATATGGATTGGATATCAACATATGATGCAAAAATTTATTGCAAGAAGAAGGAAGTTGTGATTTGTGAGGAAAATTTAGAATCCATTATCTTTTGAATAGAAACTTCAACATCTGATTCTTATCTAGATACCCCTCTTCTATCTCTTCTAAATTAAATTATTGGGGAAGAATATAAGATAAAATATATTAATCTTAAAATTAAGGATGTACCTATATTAAAATAATATATTTATGTATTTCTAGAGGATTTTCCAAGACATCCTCAAGAGTATGAGGTTGATTTTTCTATTGATTTAATCCCTGATGCAAGGCCAATATCAAAAAATCCCTATAGAATGGCCATTGTGGAATTATTAGAGCTGATGAAACAACTATAGGAGTTGAGTAATAAGGTATTTAGTCGCCCTGGTGTTTCTCCATGGGGAGACATGGCTCTTTTTGTTAAGAATAAATATTGATCAATGAGACTATACATTGACTATAGAGAAATCATTTCTATTACATTAAAGAATATGTATCATCTTCCTCGTATTAATGATTTTTTTGATCAACTTCGTGGAGATAAATATTTTTCTAAGAGTTACCTTTATTCTTTAAATCATCAATTGTGTGTAAAGAAGTAATATATTCCAAAGAAAACATTTCAAACCAGGTACGAGCATTACGAGTTTACGGTAATGTCATTTAGACTGACTAATGCACCCTCTGTTTTAATGGATCTAATGAATAGAGTGTTCAAGGAATATCTTGATGATTTTTTCTTAGTATTTATTGATGATATCTAGGTATAATCCAAAATCAATGAAGACCATGAGAACCACTTATGGATTTTTATGAAGACTCTTAAAAGAAATGAACTATATGGAGATTTTAGAAAGTGTTAATTATGGATTTAAGAAATTTCTTTTCTTGGACATATTGTCACAAAAAAGGAATACCTATTGATCCTACAAACATAAAGGCAATACAATAATGGACAGAACCAATGATCATAACTGAGGTATGCAATTTTATTGGTTTTATAGGTTATTATCTGCATTTCTTCCAAAAATTTTCCTGATTAGAAAACCCATTAACCAAAATCATACATAAAGGGGATAAATTAATTTGGAAAAAAGAGTGTGAAGAATGTTTTGAATAATTTAAGAGAAGATTACTCAATTATCCTATATTGAATTTACCATCTACGAATGATGGGTTTGTGATTTATAGTTATTCTTCAAGGAAAGGAATTGCTTATGTTATTATAAAAAATGATATGGTTATTGAATATGCATCAAGGATGTTAAAAATTAATGAAAAAAAACTACCCAAAACATTATCTTAATTTATCATTAGCAATATTTACTCTGAAGATATGGAGACACTATCTATATAGTGAAATATGTTAGATATATATGGATCAAAAGACTTTGATATATATTTTCTCACAAAAATAACTCAACCTGATACAAAATATATGGCTTGATCTACTCAAGTATTATGATTGCACAATACACTACCACCTTGGGAAGGAAAATAAGGTGGTAGATTATTTAAGTAGGAAGTCCCATGGAGTTCTAAATATAATGAGAGTTTGAAAGGATCCTATGTTCATGGATCTAGTAAAGATAGATATGGGAATTATCATGGAAGGTGAAATATCACTACTTTTTCAAATGGTTTACAAACCATCTTTACTATAAAGGATAAAAATATCTTAGTCTCATGATAAGGAGTTTCAAAAGAAAATTAATGTTGTGAATGATGGGAGACTGATTGAATTCATATTTGAAGATGATATTTTGAAATTTTGGAAGTAGATTTGTGTTCCTACTATACCTGAGCTAAAAATTAATTATTGGATTATTCTCATATATTAGATTTCTCTATACACCCTAGTAATGATAAGATGTATAGATATTTGAAAGAAAATTTTTGGTGGAATAACATGAAGAGGGATATTGATGATTGTGTGTCAAGATATTTGGTTTGTCAACATGTGAATATTGGAATAAAACATCCTAGAGGATTCATGAAAACTATTACTATACCTATGTGGAAATGGTAAGATATTATGATGGAATTTTTCATGGTTCTATCAAATACTCCCAGAATAAATGATATGATATGGGTTATTGTTGATCCTCTTACCAAATTAGCACATTTTCTTATTATAAAAGAATATTTACCACTAGAATGATTAGTAATAATTTACATTAATGAAGTTTTAAGACCTAATGGTGTACCCCTATTAATTATTTATGACCTTGATCCTCAATTTACATCAATATTCTGGAAAATTCTTCAAAATTCCCAAGATACAGAGCTTTATTTGAGCACTTACTACCACCCTTAAACTGATGGACAATCAGAACTGACTATTCAAACTTTATAAGACATGTTGAGATCTTGTTCGCATGACTCTAAATGTTATGTGGGATAAATATTTTACTCTAGTAGAATTTTCCTATTAAAATAGCTTCCATTAAAGTATTAAAATGGAACCATATGAAGAATTATATGGAAAGAGATGTTATACACCAACTTATTGGGATGATGTTGGTGAAAGAAAAATCATAGGCCCAGAACTTGTTGGGGAAATAGTGGAAAAGGTAAATAATATTCAAACCCATATCAAAATAGGTCAAAGTAGGAAAAAGAGATATGTTGATAACTGAATAAAGGATTTGGAATTTCAAGTATGAGATAGTGGTTTCTTGAAGGTGTATCTAAGGATGGGTTTTATAAGATTTGGTAATAAGGGTAAATTAAATCTCAGGTACATCGGACATTTCAAAATTCTATAACGAATTGGAATTGTAGCTTATCGTTTGGCAATACCACCAAGTCTCTACAACGTTCATGATGTGTTCCATATATCACTATTAAGGAAATACATGTCAGACCCAATGCATGTACTCACCTAATAATAAATAGAACTGCAACCCAATATGTCTTATTGTGAAGATCCTATCAAGATTCTTGATACCAGAGAATAAGTGCTGATAAATTAGATGACTTATCCAGTAAAAGCTTTTTGGAGAGACCATAAAATGGAAGAGGCTACATGGGAACCTGAAGAACATATGATGAAGAACCACCCAAATCTTTTTATGAAGTGATATTATTGAAATTTTTAGGAAGAAATTATTTGAAGGAGGTAAGAATGTAACACCCTAAGCTTCCACGGTATGCTTCTTTTTAAATAATTCAATATCTTGTGGTGCACATAACGCTGAGTTCGTGCACACCATGACCTATAAAACTAGCCATTTAAAGATAGGTTATGAATAGTATTAACCAAATTATGAAATTTATAAATTTTATTTTATAAAATAGACTTCCTTTTTTAATTTGGAACATCAAAATTAGCTTATGGTGATTTTTTGATATTTTTCTAAGAAGTTCCAACTTTTGATTAATAGTGAAAAATACTACATTGTTGTTAAAAACAACTTTTTCATTTTAATAATTATTCTACTGTAAATTTATTTTAATGTCACAATAGATAAATAATACATATATTAATATAATATAGTTTATTATAATCATTTTACAATAAAATTAGATATAAAAATTTATTGAACTTTTGAACGTCTCTTTTACCTACCTTCTAGCCACATCTATAGGATTTGCATTAAATGAAATTTTACCAAGTATGTGAATTGAATTTTGAAAAATGAACATACATGGTTGTAATCAGTATGAAAAATTTGGTCTAATATGATCAAAATAATTTTTTTTGAATAGTAAATTTTGGATTTATTTACCACAGTTAAAGGTAAATAGGGTAATTAAAGGTAAAAATAATATTATAATAACATAATATTATCCTAAAAATTGTACTAATTTCATTGGATAAGTGTTTATTGACAAAAATAACCCTTAGGTAGAAAATATGATACTTTTTAAGCCATTTTTGTTAGATTAGGGTATTTATTATATTTTATTTATAGAATAGTTAAAAAATGTCATATTCAAATTTTAATAACTATATCATTTTAAATATGTGGTTATGGTCTACTATAAAGAGTATTTAGAAATATAAAATGGTTTTATACATAATGGTAATTTATTTATAATTTTAGTAAATAAATAATTAAATTAAATGCTCACATAATAATGATCCAGTAATTGAATTATTAAAGGAAGAATCAATTAAATGATATTAAAAATATTAAAATAAATATAATCTGACTTAATTAATGACATAAAAGAATTTTATAGACAACATATATATTTTAGTGACATATTCGATGTATTGGTTTGAATTTATCCTGATGTTTTTTTATTTTTAAAAATGAAAATATTGAATAGTATCAAAATTGACATAAATGAAACTTTAAAATATATAATATTTTATTAAATGTTATAAAATTCATAAAAACATCAGGTTCAGAAAAATAACTCGTATAATGTTAAATATTTTATAAATGATTCAATCGGGGTTCGTTTATAATTTTATAGTAACTATATTAACCCTATATTATAAAAATATAAGTAAATATATTAAGAGTAAAAATGTTTAACTAAGGGTTAAATCTAAAATATAATGTTGATTTTGTGACCTAAACTCGTCTAAAAATGATTGGTTTAGAGGATTTATAACCATATTTATATTAAACTCTAAATAAATCACCTTGTATCTATTTTAAATAGAAAACTAATTTATAATAATTTAATAGTTTTAGAGTTTCCAAAAGTGTCCCTCCTCTCTCTTATAAAAGAGCACATCTCCTTCTCTTTTATTAACACTTCTAAAGAGATTTGGATCAGAAATACCATCACCAATTCTCCTCCCAACTTACCTCACTTCATCTTAGAGTCCATACATTGGTGAGAAAGTCAACCTAAGGATTTATTTCTTGCAAATCAAAAGGCGATTCTCAAAGAAGAGGTAATAGTTTTACCAATTCCATTCAATTTATTTTTTTCTTATACTTCCTCATACTTTGTTATTTCCATACTAAAGTAATAAATCAAGTATATTTTATGATATGAGATTTTATTGTGATTATGGTACAACCATATTCCTCCTTGTATCCATCCTATGAATAACAATATCAATATGCATGTTTACGTATAGCTTACCGTCTCCACGTTGTGGTGTAATTTTTTATTCAACACCACTTTATTTGTATGGGTATAATGATGAGTATAAGGGATATAAATAATTAATATAATATGATCATTATTATTTATAATTAATATACCCTCAAATTATATACCATTTAACCATTAAGGAAATGATGTCGTCGCTCGTGCGTACGTACAACCTACCGTCTCCACGACGCGGTGAGATTCATTCCCCACGTTAACCATTCAAAAATGATTATAAAATTTATATGATAAGTAAAAATAATGATTTTGAAATTTATATCATTATATATATGAATAAAATACATACTATTCATAAAAAACATGACTTACACAAAAAAATATGCATAGGAAAACGAAGCAGTTAACACCCAAAACAACGGTAATACTGAAATATTATTAACAAAACAATATAATAGGATCATATATGATATCATAAATATGGTTCTAGTTTTGGTATAATTTAATAACATACTTTAAACATTATAAATTAGTTTAACACACCCACGAGTAAATTAAAGTAAAAGTTAAGGGTTAATTTTACAACTTCATTATTATTCAAGGTTGTTCATACATAAGTATCTACTGAGACATCTTTATCATCCATGTCTATATTTCTTAAAATGTATTTCAAAATATTAACAAATTTTTAACGATATATTTACCCATGTTTTACTTTTTATAAATATTTTTTCAAATAATCTTTCCATTTTTTTCCAAACGAGGTACTTTATGACCTTTTCGACAAATTAAGGAAAGAATGTTTTTTAAACTTCTAAAACACGAGTGAATATTTTCCACCGTTATAAGGACTTAACATTTTTAATATTAAATTACAAGATTACAAGTTTATTTTCAAAAGAAATTTTTTCTTCTATATTTTTTTTACTTTTAAATTATTTCAAATTAAAAAATTTATATCTCTCTCAAATAATTTTAATGATTTTATTAGATTATTTTCATTTATGTCAACATCATTTGTTAGATTTTAATATTGATTGAGTTTGATTTATTATGATACAATCTTACATATTATATTGAAGGTTTTATGATATTTTTGATTGTGTAAATGATATTTTTATACCATTAATGGTTTATGGTTAAAGTATTAACATTTTGTATGCTTGTTTTAATACAAATGTTTATGTTACATTTCACCCTTTTCATATGAGGAATGAATTGGACATAGTAAGGGATGGGTGGGTCCTGCTATAACCCCTCAATGCATTGGTAGGTCTCATGAGACATACTAGTTTGGGTTTTTACCCATTTAAGTATGATCATGGCATGAGGCCTTGACATTATGGTTATGATGTCCAGCATTATGAATTCCCTCATTATGATATTTGTTATTGATATTTCATATGATTATTTGACTAGTAGTATATCCAAGTGAATGTTTAAATGGAATTATTTGATCTATTCTTTTTATATTATGCTATATATTTTGTTTAAAAGTCTTTTGTTTTAGTTTTATATGATTCCTTAAAATTTTATACTTATTTATGATAGCTTCTTATATATTGTTTATCCTTACTGAGCATATGAGCTCATGCATTTCTTATGTTTAATTTTTTTTCATGATGTGAAGAAGTATATTATAACTGACCTTTAGGGGTAATCTAAGGTATAATATTGTTTTTAAATGATATTCTATGTTTTTTTTTCATTTCAAGATGTAATGTAAAACTTATGTTTTTATCAAGTATTTTCATGGATACTGTAGAGACCCGAAGCTTGACGTACATGGACATTACATTACATTTGCGGAATACTTAGTACATAACAAAAACACACACTAAAGGATCGTAATAGTTTAGTGTCTTTGGAAACTCGGAACGTAATCTTCTAATCGTGGTGAAAGTTCTTCAATATCTCCCATAAAGATCTTCCCTTTTTTTTTACCTAAAACCTTTCTTTATATCCTGGGGAAAGAAAAACAAAAAGGGGTGAGCTCAAATGCTCAGTAAGGGTAAACAAAAGAAATATCAATCACATCATATACATAAGAACGTAGCTTTTGGAAATCTTGACCTGCAAAAGAGCTCAAAATATCATAACATGGGATAAATCATAGAATTGAAAATGAGATCCCCATAATCATAACATAAAACTTGAAACTTTGTGGCATGCACACATAATCATGGAAAATCATTTCTTGTTAGTCATGACTCATTTCCAAGACTATCTTAGTGGACAAAGTCCCTTTCTGAACCGAGTTCACTCCTCGTTTCAGTCCTGTATCACTGAACCGAAATAACCTTCCGTTCCAGCCATGTCTATCTCATGAGATATAAAATCTTTACCCAATGCATTGGAGGGAGATATAGGTCCCACCCATATTATAATGAATCCTTTCTTATGTGTGCCACATAATCATAAAACATACATCATCGCATAACACATGTAACAAAATTGGGATTCTTGAAACATCATGACATCATAAATCAATTCATATAAGATAAAGGAATTCATAAACATAATTCCATCACAACATAGTAAAATCAATGTAAAAATATGGATAGAAACAGAACCCTTTATTATCTTAGATGGAAAATAATTTTGATAAAACACTTGAATTGAATTCTTGAGGAAAATATCCTTTCTTCTTCAAAATCAATTTCTTTTCACAAAACATCATGCAATTTTAAAAGAAAGAGATTTTATTGAAAATAGTCATGAAATCTTTTGGAGGAAGCTTCATGAAAATAAGGCTTTATAAAACCGTAAAAATCCGTTCATGCCGTTTAAGTTAAAAAAAACATTCTTCGTACTTTTGTCGGAAAAGTCAAAAAGTACCTCGTATGAAAAAGCGACAAAAGATTCCTTTCATATTCTTTACTAAAAACTCACCGAAGAGTAAAATTGGATTTAAACTATTGTAAGTGGATGGAAACAATATTAAATATTGAAGGAACATGGATGTAGATGATAAAATACACCCCAGTAAATACTTACGAATAAACAATCTCGGATAAAAATGAGATTGTGATATTTCCCTTACCTTAGGTCCGACTTGCTTTGTATGTGTCCGAACCTCCTGTATAATGATTTAAATAATGTCATTGACTTATTACAGAATCATATTCACTGTTATGAGTTCACTTATGACTTTATATTACCCGTTCTTTTGTAAATTCCATGTTAAAGAAGCGTTTTGGGTAAAATCGTTTCATTTATCGTAGGTGTTTGGACTTGTTGTTCTTGACATTATTAATACTTATATCATGATTTACTTACTTCCAGAATATAAAATATGATTTATATATCATATATATTCAGTATATATATATATAATAGATAGATAAATAAAATGAAAAACACCGTTCATGGAGACGGTAGTCCGTACGTACGCATGAACGCTGTTTTCCTTTCCTTATTGTCTTGAATGGAAGTAAGTAGATGACATACATATATATATACATGAATCCAGTAGCTTTATAATGTCATATATTTCATTATTATTTCTTATATATAATTTATAATCATTCTTAAATGGTTAACATGGATAATGAATCTCATCGCGTCGTGGAGACGGTAGTCCGTACGTACGCACGAGCGATGATATCGTTCCCATGGTCGTGGAATTGTGTTGAAGTGTATGTATACTATTTCAGTATCAATATAACTTTATAATAATCATATATAGTTACTCATTACACCATTATAGCCATCCAATTAATGTGGTGGAGGAAAATAGATTACACCACGGCGTGGAGACGGTATTCCGTACGTACACACGCGTGGTGATTTCATTTTTCCATAGGATGGATAGAAGGTGAATTAGGGTTGTTTCATATTTATAATAACATATCAGTATGTAATTAATACTGATGTTATTACTTTGTCATGAAACAACTAAAGAAGAATAGGTTGAAGAAGAAAGAAATTGAAAAGATCGGTAATGGTTACTACCTCTTCTTTGAAACGCCTCTTTGAATCCTCCACTTAGGGAACTAAGATTGGTCTTTGAAGAAGACCAGGACCTCTAGGATTATTCTAGGGAAGTGGAGAAGAGAAAATGGCAGGGGTTGTCCGAGCTTGAGTGCTCAATTTGGTGTGAGGAGGAGGGGGAGGAGGTGCCCTTTTATAAGGGAGGAGAGGGGCACCTTAGGAATATCTCAAAATATTATTTTATATTAAAGTCAAAATC
This sequence comes from Viscum album, assembly GCA_963277665.1. Taxonomy (NCBI): domain Eukaryota; kingdom Viridiplantae; phylum Streptophyta; class Magnoliopsida; order Santalales; family Viscaceae; genus Viscum; species Viscum album. Next base: position 927,490,380 of record OY728146.1, on the reverse strand, counting down.
GGTTTATAATGGTTCCAAAGGGTCTTATTTCGAAGCTAAAGTGGGGATGGGTCGAAATCCTATCACCCAATAGAATTTAGACAAGTTTAGGATATTATTTTAACCTTATCAATTAGATTTAACTCTAAGATAAATAATTTAACTTTTACCGTGTCTTTTTGTTTTCTTTCACTATATGGTTAATACACTTACTATAACATGCCAAACGAACCCAAAATTGTATATTATTAATAAATATATCCTTATATAAGTCATTTGGCCGAACCTTAGATTTTTAGGAATAAAATAACAATTAATAATATAATATTTGATTTAAAAACTATTTTGTGTCAATTTTGACACTATTTGATATATGATTTTTGTGAAAGTCATAACAGAATTAAATGTTCGAACCAAGTTGATTAAATCAACATTAATATATCATAGTAACCTATAAAATTAGTGTAATTCATAAAAAGTCTTAAATTACATTTATTTTGGTATTTATATTATCAATTATGTCAATATTTCATTAATAATATAATTACTGCATCATCTTTGTGTCATAAATAACTTATATTATTTGATGTCTAAAAATTACAAATAAAATACCATCATGTAGGAAATCTTTTTAGCTTTCTAATGAATATTTATAGTCGAATTTATCTTATGTATAACCCCATATTAAAAATGATTTACTTATTAAACTTTGATTTTAACTATTTTAACCCTTCTTTAAATAAATTAATAATAAATGTCCTAATCTAATCCAAGTGGGCCTAAATGGTCATATTTTATTCCTAAGTTTGTTTTTTTTCGAATTACACTTGTCCAATAGAATTAGGACATGTGTTAGGGTAATATTAATATCATATTTACCCTTAGTTACCCTATTTACTATTAACCGTGGTAAAAAAAAGTAAAAAGTTACTATTCACCAAAAAAATTATTTTCATCTCATTGAACCACATTTTAGTCCTTGATATTAACCGTGTCTCTCGGATTTTCGAAATTCCATTCACAGAAGCGGTAAAATTAAGTTTTATGCAAAATTCAGTTTTTTAACCTACCACTTAGTGATTTCACTATTCATCAAAAATTGAAAGTTTTCAGAAAAATACCAAAATTTCACCCTAGGCTAATTTCGATATTCCGAATCCAAAAATGAAGTCCATTTTGAAAAATAAAATTTATAAAATTTCAAAAAGTGGTTATTACTATTCATAACGGCTAGTTTTAATAGCATATTGTTGTTTAGTGAAACTCGGTATTGCGTACGACGCAAGCTATCGAGGAAGTTCGTGATTGCGTGTAATGGAAGGAAAGTCAAGAATGCGTGTTGTGCAAGCTCTTTTTGGTGTGGCGTACAACACAAGACATTAATAAAATTAAAAATAATAGTTTTCATAAAATCTCGGGCTGTTACATTCTACCCCCCTTAAAATGAATTTCGCCCTCGAAATTCGTCGGGGTTATAAATAGTTTACTATTCGAAAGTTTCTTTAATAGAAACCCACATCGTAAAAAGGAATACCAAAACATGGATTTAAGAACTAAAGTATGAAATGTAACAATTACCCAAATAAACTAATCACTGGGTTTCCACATAGGTGAAAATATGGATATGGAAGAAAAATCTAACCATCATGTTCTGATGGAGAGTGGTAGAGAACATGGCTATGGAAAAGCCAGTAATCACAAATCCATAGATTTGTGATGATATAAGGTACCATCTGATTCATCAGGTATAAGATCACTAGGACAACATTTTTGGTTTTCAAGATCACTTCCCTAAAGTTGAAAATTTGCTTAGAATAAATACTTACTTTATTTTGGTACAATCTCACTGTTGTTCGTGCCTTGAACAATTTCCACTTCATCTCTTAAATAAATGAAGTTGAATTTGTTATTCATGAAGTGTTAGCAGATCATGTGATAGAATGACTGTTCACTCCATCTATCTCAAACAAAAGGTTAGCAAAAGTTATTAAATATACATAAGTCATTCTATAGTGAGATTAATCATATACGGTTCCTAAAATGGACTTATACTTCATATATCATACTGCTTAATATAATAAAACTAGTTTCTACTAAACAGGGACTTCTTGTAGGTCAGTGGTAGGCGATAAAGGCCAGTCGCACTTCGGTTGTGGGTTCGATTCCTACAGCCTTGTCCGAAGCGATGGGCTGTCGCCCGTCCTGCAGGTTGTCCTTTTTCTAAAACTACGTTACTATAACATCCCATCAATAATATCGAAAATCTTCTATCCTTAAACAATACTAACTTATGTCCAACATAATCCAGTCTAATCTTTAGGCTTATACATAATACTGCAGCCCACTCTCATAATATAGTGACAACGATTACCAGAGATTTAATACTGTCGTTGATCCCCACATATCATAAGATATGTCTTGTTGGTCACATTCCAAACATTCAAAGTCCTTAATCATGTATTCTCTTGAATACCTTAGTGAAAACATGAATTCAGTTTAAAGTTAACACTTTCCACATACCAAAATCCTCAAAATTCTATATACTCAAACCATGATATCACTTAGTCCTTATATCAATCATGAGCTCATGAATACAATCAAACATCTCATTGTCTTATTATCCTTTCATTATGCACTTATCATCTACTTTCCAAAAGTATCTGAATAACCTTTCATGGTTACTGGTACCATTCATCATACACTTAAGGAAAGACAACAATGTAACAATCCTTAGATGTCTCCTTATTCCAACACTACACATGATAAACATGTAATCATTCCACTACATTCTTAGACCATTGACCGAGCTTCAACATTTCTTTCATCTCACATATCATTTGTAGTTTCTTCATCATCGTCAACATAAATACTTCCCATACGACCATACTGATTCTCTTCATGAGACATTCCCTTAGGGCATTGGTTTTCATAATGCCCGTATATTCCACATTTAAAGCATTTTACCATTGTTGATGTCGTAGCAGTACCATTATCCTCATCCATGGTGTTAATTGAACCTTTTCCTTTGCACTTACTTGCTTTGTGTCCTTCTTTTCCACACCCAAAGCATCTTCCAGTTCCCTTGAAACATTCTCCTTGATGCCTCTTCCCACATGATTTACATAGGGGAAATTGAACTTTCTTTCCTCTATGATCATCATGGAACTCCATCTTTCTCTTATTAGTCGAGTCAGGAAACTTACCAAATTTTACTTTATTGATCATGTTGTGAGATTGCTGATTCGGCATAATAATGATGTTTGGACTTCCAAATCCCATTTCATTTTGTTGCTCATGAAAAATATCATTCCATTGTCCATCATATCCTCCATTATCGTGAATCACCTTGTTTCCAGCCATTTTCTAAAACCCAAAAAGAATAGTGTGAGAGGAAAAAATCATGCTTGGGAAAACAACATAACAAAGGGGGAGTATCCTCAATATCTAACTTCTTAGGTTAAATTCTATGATCGTTACCATAGTTCTGGGACTATATCTTATATGTATACTTATCCTTAGGGACATCCCTAGACATACCTTAGAAATATCTCTAGGGATCCCACTAACGTTTTCGCATCCTAGTTTCCAAAGGTTGACTAAACCTTTCCTCTGATACCAACTGTAGAGACCCGAAGCTTGACGTACATGGACATTACATTACATTTGCGGAATACTTAGTACATAACAAAAACACACACTAAAGGATCGTAATAGTTTAGTGTCTTTGGAAACTCGGAACGTAATCTTCTAATTGTGGTGAAAGTTCTTCAATATCTCCCATAAAGATCTTCCCCTTTTTTTTTACCTAAAACCTTTCTTTATATCCTGGGGAAAGAAAAACAAAAAGGGGTGAGCTCAAATGCTCAGTAAGGGTAAACAAAAGAAATATCAATCACATCATATACATAAGAACGTAGCTTTTGGAAATCTTGACCTGCAAAAGAGCTCAAAATATCATAACATGGGATAAATCATAGAATTGAAAATGAGATCCCCATAATCATAACATAAAACTTGAAACTTTGTGGCATGCACACATAATCATGGAAAATCATTTCTTGTTAGTCATGACTCATTGCCAAGACTATCTTAGTGGACAAAGTCCCTTTCTGAACCGAGTTCACTCCTCGTTTCAGTCCTGTATCACTGAACCGAAATAACCTTCCGTTCCAGCCATGTCTATCTCATGAGATATAAAATCTTTACCCAATGCATTGGAGGGAGATATAGGTCCCACCCATCTTATAATGAATCCTTTCTTATGTGTGCCACATAATCATAAAACATACATCATCGCATAACACATGTAACAAAAATGGGATTCTTGAAACATCATGACATCATAAATCAATTCATATAAGATAAAGGAATTCATAAACATAATTCCATCACAACATAGTAAAATCAATGTAAAAATATGGATAGAAACAGAACCCTTTATTATCTTAGATGGAAAATAATTTTGATAAAACACTTGAATTGAATTCTTGAGGAAAATATCCTTTCTTCTTCAAAATCAATTTCTTTTCACAAAACATCATGCAATTTTAAAAGAAAGAGATTTTATTGAAAATAGTCATGAAATCTTTTGGAGGAAGCTTCATGAAAATAAGGCTTTATAAAACCGTAAAAATCCGTTCATGCCGTTTAAGTTAAAAAAAACATTCTTCGTACTTTTGTCGGAAAAGTCAAAAAGTACCTCGTATGAAAAAGCGACAAAAGATTCCTTTCATATTCTTTACTAAAAACTCACCGAAGAGTAAAATTGGATTTAAACTATTGTAAGTGGATGGAAACAATATTACATATTGAAGGAACATGGATGTGGATGATAAAATACACCCCAGTAAATACTTACGAATAAACAATCTCGGATAAAAATGAGATTGTGATATTTCCCTTACCTTAGGTCCGACTTGCTTTGTATGTGTCCGAACCTCCTGTATAATGATTTAAATAATGTCATTGACTTATTACAGAATCATATTCACTGTTATGAGTTCACTTATGACTTTATATTACCCATTCTTTTGTAAATTCCATGTTAAAGAAGCGTTTTGGGTAAAATCGTTTCATTTATCGTAGGTGTTTGGACTTGTTGTTCTTGACATTATTAATAATTATATCATGATTTACTTACTTCCAGAATATAAAATATGATTTATATATCATATATATTCAGTATATATATATATAACAGATAGATAAATAAAATGAAAAACACCGTTCATGGAGACGGTAGTCCGTACGTACGCATGAACGCTGTTTTCCTTTCCTTATTGTCTTGAATGGAAGTAAGTAGATGACATACATATATATATATACATGAATCCAGTAGCTTTATAATGTCATATATTTCATTATTATTTCTTATATATACTTTATAATCATTCTTAAATGGTTAACATGGAGAATGAATCTCATCGCGTCGTGGAGACGGTAGTCCGTACGTACGCACGAGCGATGATATCGTTCCCATGGTCGTGGAATTGTGTTGAAGTGTATGTATACTATTTCAGTATCAATATAACTTTATAATAATCATATATAGTTACTCATTACACCATTATATCCATCCAATTAATGTGGTGGAGGAAAATAGATTACACCACGGCGTGGAGACGGTATTCCGTACGTACGCACGCGTGGTGATTTCATTTTTCCATAGGATGGATAGAAGGTGAATTAGGGTTGTTTCATATTTATAATAACATATCAGTATGTAAGTAATACTGATGTTATTACTTTGTCATGAAACAACTAAAGAAGAATAGGTTGAAGAAGAAAGAAATTGAAAAGATCGGTAATGGTTATTACCTCTTCTTTGAAACGCCTCTTTGAATCCTCCACTTAGGGAACTAAGATTGGTCTTTGAAGAAGACCAGGACCTCTAGGATTATTCTAGGGAAGTGGAGAAGAGAAAATGGCAGGGGTTGGCCGAGCTTGAGTGCTCAATTTGGTGTGAGGAGGAGGGGGAGGAGGTGCCCTTTTATAAGGGAGGAGAGGGGCACCTTAGGAATATCTCAAAATATTATTTTATATTAAAGTCAAAATCGGTTTATAATGGTTCCAAAGGGTCTTATTTCGAAGCTAAAGTGGGGATGGGTCTAAATCCTATCACCCAATAGAATTTAGACAAGTTTAGGATATTATTTTAACCTTATCAATTAGATTTAACTCTAAGATAAATAATTTAACTTTTACCGTGTCTTTTTGTTTTCTTTCACTATATGGTTAATACACTTACTATAACATGCCAAACGAACCCAAAATTGTATATTATTAATAAATATATCCTTATCTAAGTCATTTGGCCGAACCTTAGATTTTTAGGAATAAAATAACAATTAATAATATAATATTTGATTTAAAAACTATTTTGTGTCAATTTTGACACTATTTGATATATGATTTTTGTGAAAGTCATAACAGAATTAAATGTTCGAACCAAGTTGATTAAATCAACATTAATATATCATAGTAACCTATAAAATTAGTGGAATTCATAAAAAGTCTTAAATTACATTTATTTTGGTATTTATATTATCAATTATGTCAATATTTCATTAATAAGATAATTACTGCATCATCTTTGTGTCATAAATAACTTATATTATTTGATGTCTAAAAATTACAAATAAAATACCATCATGTAGGAAATCTTTTTAGCTTTCTAATGAATATTTATAGTCGAATTTATCTTATGTATAACCCCATATTAAAAATGATTTACTTATTAAACTTTGATTTTAACTATTTTAACCCTTCTTTAAATAAATTAATAATAAATGTCCTAATCTAATCCAAGTGGGCCTAAATGGTCATATTTTATTCCTAAGTTTGTTTTTTGTTGAATTACACTTGTCCAATAGAATTAGGACATGTGTTAGGGTAATATTAATATCATATTTACCCTTAGTTACCCTATTTACTATTAACCGTGGTAAAAAAAAGTAAAAAGTTACTATTCACCAAAAAATTATTTTCATCTCATTGAACCACATTTTAGTCCTTGATATTAACCATGTCTCTCGGATTTTCGAAATTCCATTCACAGAAGCGGTAAAATTAAGTTTTATGCAAAATTCAGTTTTTTAACCTACCACTTAGTGATTTCACTATTCATCAAAAATTGAAAGTTTTCAGAAAAATACCAAAATTTCACCCTAGGCTAATTTCGATATTCCGAATCCAAAAATGAAGTCCATTTTGAAAAATAAAATTTATAAAATTTCAAAAAGTGGTTATTACTATTCATAACGGCTAGTTTTAATAGCATATTGTTGTTTAGTGAAACTCGGTATTGCGTACGACGCAAGCTATCGAGGAAGGTCGTGATTGCGTGTAATGGAAGGAAAGTCAAGAATGCGTGTTGTGCAAGCTCTTTTTGGTGTGGCGTACAACACAAGACATTAATAAAATTAAAAATAATAGTTTTCATAAAATCTCGGGCTGTTACATTCTACCCCCCTTAAAATGAATTTCGCCCTCGAAATTCGTCGGGGTTATAAATAGTTTACTATTCGAAAGTTTCTTTAATAGAAACCCACATCGTAAAAAGGAATACCAAAACATGGCTTTAAGAACTAAAGTATGAAATGTAACAATTACCCAAATAAACTAATCACTGGGTTTCCACATAGGTGAAAATATGGATATGGAAGAAAAATCTAACCATCATGTTCTGATGGAGAGTGGTAGAGAACATGGCTATGGAAAAGCCAGTAATCACAAATCCATAGATTTGTGATGATATAAGGTACCATCTGATTCATCAGGTATAAGATCACTCGGACAACATTTTTGGTTTTCAAGATCACTTCCCTAAAGTTGAAAATTTGCTTAGAATAAATACTTACTTTATTTTGGTACAATCTCACTGTTGTTCGTGCCTTGAACAATTTCCACTTCATCTCTTAAATAAATGAAGTTGAATTTGTTATTCATGAAGTGTTAGCAGATCATGTGATAGAATGACTGTTCATTCCATCTGTCTCAAACAAAAGGTTAGCAAAAGTTATTAAATATACATAAGTCATTCTATAGTGAGATTAATCATATACGGTTCCTAAAATGGACTTATACTTCATATATCATACTGCTTAATATAATAAAACTAGTTTCTACTAAACAGGGACTTCTTGTAGGTCAGTGGTAGGCGATAAAGGCCAGTCGCACTTCGGTTGTGGGTTCGATTCCTACAGCCTTGTCCGAAGCGATGGGTTGTCGCCCGTCCTGCAGGTTGTCCTTTTTCTAAAACTACGTTACTATAACATCCCATCAATAATATCGAAAATCTTCTATCCTTAAACAATACTAACTTATGTCCAACATAATCCAGTCTAATCTTTATGCTTATACATAATACTGCAGCCCACTCTCATAATATAGTGACAACGATTACCAGAGATTTAATACTGTCGTTGATCCCCACATATCATAAGATATGTCTTGTTGGTCACATTCCAAACATTCAAAGTCCTTAATCATGTATTCTCTTGAATACCTTAGTGAAAACATGAATTCAGTTTAAAGTTAACACTTTCCACATACCAAAATCCTCAAAATTCTATATACTCAAACCATGATATCACTTAGTCCTTATATCAATCATGAGCTCATGAATACAATCAAACATCTCATTGTCTTCTTATCCTTTCATTATGCACTTATCATCTACTTTCCAAAAGTATCTGAATAACCTTTCATGGTTACTGGTACCATTCATCATACACTTAAGGAAAGACAACAATGTAACAATCCTTAGATGTCTCCTTATTCCAACACTACACATGATAAACATGTAATCATTCCACTACATTCTTAGACCATTGACCGAGCTTCAACATTTCTTTCATCTCACATATCATTTGTAGTTTCTTCATCATCGTCAACATAAATACTTCCCATACGACCATACTGATTCTCTTCATGAGACTTTCCCTTAGGGCATTGGTTTTCATAATGCCTGTATATTCCACATTTAAAGCATTTTACCATTGTTGATGTCGTAGCAGTACCATTATCCTCATCCATGGTGTTAATTGAACCTTTTCCTTTGCACTTACTTGCTTTGTGTCCTTCTTTTCCACACCCAAAGCATCTTCCAGTTCCCTTGAAACATTCTCCTTGATGCCTCTTCCCACATGATTTACATAGGGGAAATTGAACTTTCTTTCCTCTATGATCATCATGGAACTCCATCTTTCTCTTATTAGTCGAGTCAGGAAACTTACCAAATTTTACTTTATTGATCATGTTGTGAGATTGCTGATTCGGCATAATAATGATGTTTGGACTTCCAAATCCCATTTCATTTTGTTGCTCATGAAAAATATCATTCCATTGTCCATCATATCCTCCATTATCATGAATCACCTTGTTTCCAGCCATTTTCTAAAACCCAAAAAGAATAGTGTGAGAGGAAAAAATCATGCTTGGGAAAACAACATAACAAAGGGGGAGTATCCTCAATATCTAACTTCTTAGGTTAAATTCTATGATCGTTACCATAGTTCTAGGACTATATCTTATATGTATACTTATCCTTAGGGACATCCCTAGACATACCTTAGAAATATCTCTAGGGATCCCACTAACGTTTTCGCATCCTAGTTTCCAAAGGTTGACTAAACCTTTCCTCTGATACCAACTGTAGAGACCCGAAGCTTGACATACATGGACATTACATTACATTTGCGGAATACTTAGTACATAACAAAAACACACACTAAAGGATCGTAATAGTTTAGTGTCTTTGGAAACTCGGAACGTAATCTTCTAATCGTGGTGAAAGTTCTTCAATATCTCCCATAAAGATCTTCCCCTTTTTTTACCTAAAACCGTTCTTTATATCCTGGGGAAAGAAAAACAAAAAGGGGTGAGCTCAAATGCTCAGTAAGGGTAAACAAAAGAAATATCAATCACATCATATACATAAGAACGTAGCTTTTGGAAATCTTGACCTGCAAAAGAGCTCAAAATATCATAACATGGGATAAATCATAGAATTGAAAATGAGATCCCCATAATCATAACATAAAACTTGAAACTTTGTGGCATGCACACATAATCATGGAAAATCATTTCTTGTTAGTCATGACTCATTGCCAAGACTATCTTAGTGGACAAAGTCCCTTTCTGAACCGAGTTCACTCCTCGTTTCAGTCCTGTATCACTGAACCGAAATAACCTTCCGTTCCAGCCATGTCTATCTCATGAGATATAAAATCTTTACCCAATGTATTGGAGGGAGATATAGGTCCCACCCATCTTATAATGAATCCTTTCTTATGTGTGCCACATAATCATAAAACATACATCATCGCATAACACATGTAACAAAAATGGGATTCTTGAAACATCATGACATCATAAATCAATTCATATAAGATAAAGGAATTCATAAACATAATTCCATCACAACATAGTAAAATCAATGTAAAAATAGGGATAGAAACAGAACCCTTTATTATCTTAGATGGAAAATAATTTTGATAAAACACTTGAATTGAATTCTTGAGGAAAATATCCTTTCTTCTTCAAAATCAATTTCTTTTCACAAAACATCATGCAATTTTAAAAGAAAGAGATTTTATTGAAAATAGTCATGAAATATTTTGGAGGAAGCTTCATGAAAATAAGGCTTTATAAAACCGTAAAAATCCGTTCATGCCGTTTAAGTTAAAAAAAACATTCTTCGTACTTTTGTCGGAAAAGTCAAAAAGTACCTCGTATGAAAAAGCGACAAAAGATTCCTTTCATATTCTTTACTAAAAACTCACCGAAGAGTAAAATTGGATTTAAACTATTGTAAGTGGATGGAAACAATATTACATATTGAAGGAACATGGATGTGGATGATAAAATACACCCCAGTAAATACTTACGAATAAACAATCTCGGATAAAAATGAGATTGTGATATTTCCCTTACCTTAGGTCCGACTTGCTTTGTATGTGTCCGAACCTCCTGTATAATGATTTAAATAATGTCATTGACTTATTACAGAATCATATTCACTGTTATGAGTTCACTTATGACTTTATATTACCCGTTCTTTTGTAAATTCCATGTTAAAGAAGCGTTTTGGGTAAAATCGTTTCATTTATCGTAGGTGTTTGGACTTGTTGTTCTTGACATTATTAATACTTATATCATGATTTAATTACTTCCAGAATATAAAATATGATTTATATATCATATATATTCAGTATATATATATATAATAGATAGATAAATAAAATGAAAAACACCGTTCATGGAGACGGTAGTCCGTACGTACGCATGAACGCTGTTTTCCTTTCCTTATTGTCTTGAATGGAAGTAAGTAGATGACATAAATATATATATATACATGAATCCAGTATCTTTATAATTTCATATATTTCATTATTATTTCTTATATATACTTTATAATCATTCTTAAATGGTTAACATGGAGAATGAATCTCATCGCGTCGTGGAGACGGTAGTCCGTACGTACGCACGAGCGATGATATCGTTCCCATGGTCGTGGAATTGTGTTGAAGTGTATGTATACTATTTCAGTATCAATATAACTTTATAATAATCATATATAGTTACTCATTACACCATTATAGCCATCCAATTAATGTGGTGGAGGAAAATAGATTACACCACGGCGTGGAGACGGTATTCCGTACGTACGCACGCGTGGTGATTTCATTTTTCCATAGGATGGATAGAAGGTGAATTAGGGTTGTTTCATATTTATAATAACATATCAGTATGTAAGTAATACTGATGTTATTACTTTGTCATGAAACAACTAAAGAAGAATAGGTTGAAGAAGAAAGAAATTGAAAAGATCGGTAATGGTTATTACCTCTTCTTTGAAACGCCTCTTTGAATCCTCCACTTAGGGAACTAAGATTGGTCTTTGAAGAAGACCAGGACCTCTAGGATTATTCTAGGGAAGTGGAGAAGAGAAAATGGCAGGGGTTGGCCGAGCTTGAGTGCTCAATTTGGTGTGAGGAGGAGGGGGAGGAGGTGCCCTTTTATAAGGGAGGAGAGGGGCACCTTAGGAATATCTCAAAATATTATTTTATATTAAAGTCAAAATCGGTTTATAATGGTTCCAAAGGGTCTTATTTCGAAGCTAAAGTGGGTATGGGTCGAAATCCTATCACCCAATAGAATTTAGACAAGTTTAGGATATTATTTTAACCATATCAATTAGATTTAACTCTAAGATAAATAATTTAACTTTTACCGTGTCTTTTTGTTTTCTTTCACTATATGGTTAATACACTTACTATAACATGCCAAACGAACCCAAAATTGTATATTATTAATAAATATATCCTTATCTAAGTCATTTGGCCGAACCTTAGATTTTTAGGAATAAAATAACAATTAATAATATAATATTTGATTTAAAAACTATTTTGTGTCAATTTTGACACTATTTGATATATGATTTTTGTGAAAGTCATAACAGAATTAAATGTTCGAACCAAGTTGATTAAATCAACATTAATATATCATAGTAACCTATAAAATTAGTGGAATTCATAAAAAGTCTTAAATTACATTTATTTTGGTATTTATATTATCAATTATGTCAATATTTCATTAATAAGATAATTACTGCATCATCTTTGTGTCATAAATAACTTATATTATTTGATGTCTAAAAATTACAAATCAAATACCATCATGTAGGAAATCTTTTTAGATTTCTAATGAATATTTATAGTTGAATTTATCTTATGTATAACCCCATATTAAAAATTATTTACTTATTAAACTTTGATTTTAACTATTTTAACCCTTCTTTAAATAAATTAATAATAAATGTCCTAATCTAATCCAAGTGGGCCTAAATGGTCATATTTTATTCCTAAGTTTGTTTTTTGTCGAATTACACTTGTCCAATAGAATTAGGACATGTGTTAGGGTAATATTAATATCATATTTACCCTTAGTTACCCTATTTACTATTAACCGTGGTAAAAAAAAGTAAAAAGTTACTATTCACCAAAAAATTATTTTCATCTCATTGAACCACATTTTAGTCCTTGATATTAACCGTGTCTCTCGGATTTTCGAAATTCCATTCACAGAAGCGGTAAAATTAAGTTTTATGCAAAATTCAGTTTTTTAACCTACCACTTAGTGATTTCACTATTCATCAAAAATTGAAAGTTTTCAGAAAAATACCAAAATTTCACCCTAGGCTAATTTCGATATTCCGAATCCAAAAATGAAGTCCATTTTGAAAAATAAAATTTATAAAATTTCAAAAAGTGGTTATTACTATTCATAACGGCTAGTTTTAATAGCATATTGTTGTTTAGTGAAACTCGGTATTGCGTACGACGCAAGCTATCGAGGAAGGTCGTGATTGCGTGTAATGGAAGGAAAGTCAAGAATGCGTGTTGTGCAAGCTCTTTTTGGTGTGGCGTACAAAACAAGACATTAATAAAATTAAAAATAATAGTTTTCATAAAATCTCGGGCTGTTACAGATACTAAACTAATCGGTCATTCGGGATTTGAATTTTTATGATCATACCAATGTAATAAAATAATGCACCAACTCTAGGAAACTGGATTTAGGGAATTACATAGTTACATTTTTTTAGTGGGTGTATGTAAACAATTTAGTATACAATAAAATTGTGATTTTGGCTATGTTTTTACTTTTAATGACAACTTTAGTCGGTATGGTTATGTATTTCTGATGAGATGAATGTATGAAAATTTTTAAAAGTTAAGTTTTATTTAGAATGAATCACATAATCAACTAGTAAAAATTATTAAGATTATATGATTGAATTGGGGTGGATAATACTTAATCTAAGAATTTATAAATCATCTGAGAGACTGTTGAATTGTTTCACAACTCATTCCTCTTGGAATACCATAATATAATAGTGTGTATGAAATTAAAAATAACACCTTATTGGACATGGTTTGATTGATTATTAGTTGATGTGACCTTCCTATTTTATTCTGTGGTTATTCTCTAGATATCTCTACATTCTTACTAAACATTGTTTCATCTAAATAATTCATAAATATTCCATATGGGATATATACTAGGAAACATCCAAATATGTGTTTTATGAAAATTTGGGGTTTTGAAGTATATATATGATGTTTTTATTCAAATAAAATTAACCCTAAATTGGATTAATGATTATTTATTAGTTATCAAAAATAAAATGTGGAATATTTCTATAAAACCCTAATCAATTTATAGTGTTTTTAATTCCTCAGACCACACTTTGGGATCCAATTCCATAAACACATACTTTACATACTTTCTTTGATTCCAATCATAGATTTCCATATATAACTATCCTATAATTACATGGCTTAAATCAAACAATTAATTACATAAATTACCAATACATTTTTGGTTTAGATATTTAGATAATTATGAAAAAACATAAACTAATAAATCCATTTCCTTTATCAGCTAATTTCTATTTTTTCCACTATATAAAAAATAACTTACTTGAAAATAATACTTTAATATTTCCCATAAATTCTCCACAAAATCTATCCTATTAGGCATATAATATGTAAAAATTTTCTTTATAACCTAGGTAAATGGAAAAATAATAAGGGGTTAGCTTAAACACTCAATAGGTAAAACATACAACTAAGGTAATCATGGCATAAACATGGAATAAATATTATGGTAGGAATAAGCAAACAATGTGAATCTATAATCAACTAAAACTGAGTGCATTCTATATACATGAAAATAAATAAAAAGATGAATATAAAAAATAATTATCTCATACTGATGGAATAAATAATATAAAACATAAAAAACTATTTTCAAGGCCTTGTTCAAATACACTATCATGTTATGGGAAGAGATATAAACAAAAACAAAACTTCTTTTGTCTCATGAGAGCTATCGATGCATTGAGCGTTTATATAATTCTAGGTCCCACTTATAGCTTGTTTAAGTCCAATTCATTCACCATAAGAGTCCATGATACGATTCATACCATTCCATAAGGAACCTCTGGAGTAATGAAAGTATAAATATCCATATAATAAAAAATAAATAATTTCAATACATAATCAACCTGTGTTGGTAGTCAATAATCACCAAGAACTTCAATACTTTTCACCATGTCAATAAAAGGGATAACATGATCATAACCAATCCAGATAAAAAAGGTGTGTGGTCAAAAAATAAATATTCAAAATTTCATTAATCATCCCAATTGGAATAACAACATATAAAAAACCAATATTTTTTCAATGTTAATAGAATAAAATTATTTCTAGGTGAACATCATCCAATCTGAATTATGTAAAATGTGATGTTCATAACATATAGTGAAATGAGTATATAGATAAGACAATACTCTAATAACATGATCATAATTCATCCATAAGAATAATTTGTATAGTTTCAAAATAACATATCCCTAATAAAAAATCTAAACCTAGAATGATGTTGATATAGATGAAAAATATCCTTGTAAAAGAGTGCTTTAACAATAACACCCAAGAAGGGATCAAGAATTATATTTTTTGGTACCGTGATTTTATTCCCCCAAAATAAAAATATAAAAATAGTGAAAAATAAACCATATTAGGGTAAATCTTTTATAAAATGGAAAGGTAAATAGAAGTGAAAACATAACATATCTTTTAAAAAATATTTTTAACATTGGCATAAAATACGATGTTACATGTCACCTTCAAAAAAAATTCACCAAAAGGTTAAGTGAAAACTCTTTAAAAATCATTACTATTTAAAAATATTATTCAATAAAAGGTTTTTAAAAATTCATTAGTTTTATCTTGTAGAAATATTTAGATGGGGAACACCTAATAAAGTGAAAGGATAAAAACATTTTTAATATTTTCAAAATACCTTTGTTCAAAACTCACATTATAATAAGACTAAGAACACATTAATTTGTATTAAAACTTCATTTTTCCAAATATTAATATAAAATAACATATAATATAATCCTTTTTTGGGTTAACTCAACCATTTAAAGGAAAATTTAAAGATAAAAAATTATAACTCAAAGAAATGATATTTGAATTATCAATATCACTTATGGAAAACATACTCCATAAAGCGTGAAATAATTGAAAAGGTATTAATGTGGTAAAAATGTAAAAAATGCTAGAAGACCACATCATAAAATCAAAGGAAATAAGGTAACCAAATTATATGAAATAAGATCAAGTGAATGCTTAAAACTTAATGATTGAAAATTTAGTTACCAAAAACTCTTACAATTGGGGTAACACTTGAGTCAAAATACATTTAAAGAAAAGAAATAAATTTGGATTAGTTTATACCATGAATTAAAAGGAAATAAATTATATAATATTCATAGAATTTTAAATAAATAGAACACCATAAAATTTAAACATGGTGCATAACATGTATCATGTTTCAAAGAATTATAATTGAGACCAAGAAAACCCTTGCGACTTGAGTAACACTTTAATCAAATCTCCTTGAAAGATAGGGCATGTAATTGAAATTCAAAAACCATGATTAAAATATAATTCATGGTATGATATCTCATATAGGAATGATATACACAATATAAATTTAATTAGGTACACAATATCAAACATGTCTCAAAGAGAGGATTTTGATATAAAATCCCTTACCATATTCCAGATTCGTTCTTCTCTTACACAAAAAATCCAATATAACTAAATTAAGTTTAGTAAATACATAAAAAACGACCTTATTTATAAATATAAAAATTTATAAAACCACATATAAAATAAATATTTGTTCATAGAAAAAGGTTTCATTATTTTCTAATTCATATTATATACAAATAATATCATAAAAGTCATGTTATTTGTAGAAACTGTACTTTTTACTATTCACATAAAAATCATTCTTTTTATAAAATTCCAAAAAATAATATTAATATTATATTTTTATGGTTAATCAAAAATGATTTTAATTTTATCAAGTTATATTTCTAAAATTTATAGTTGAATATTTAATTAAAATACAAATATATTATGGAAAAATGTTCATATTAGAAAATAGATTTTTAACATGTTAACTATCCTTTATTATTATTTAATATTAATTAAAAATTAATTTATTTGTAATATATTATTCATATAATAAATATATATTTTTTATTATCTAATCATAATATACTTAATTTCTTAAAATAAAACACCAATTTTAGAAAAATATTTTTTAATCATAAAATGATTTTCTTATTTATTTAAAATCTACTAATTGAATTTAATTCATATTTAAAGTATAAATTATTTTATTTCTATAAATATTTCATAAATAGGTTACTCATATTAATTCCTTTTAATTCAATGGCTGGTTTTAACCGTCATACATAATATTTATATTGTATCTAAATATATCATGGTTTTATTTAAGTTTGGTGTTGTGTATACTGTATGCTATCGAACACAATAACTTCATTGAAGATAATAATATTTTAAAATCTTAAGGTGTTAAATCCACCCCTAAATAAATCTCATCCTCATAATTTGACTTATATGATCTGTGTAATTTCTATATGGAACTCATAATTAACTATACATCATTAGATGATCATGGGTTTATTTCGGATGTGGATTGATATTTATGTATATAAAAAAATTATAATAAATTTATAAAGAGATATATCCTTAGAATTCATATATAATTATAATAAGGGAATAAAATCTATATCCATAAGGAACAACTTCCCATAAATCTTTAAAATGATTTATATGATAATCATACCACTATGGGTTTTAATTTATAACTCAATATCCAGTGGTTAGTGAAAACTTTAATGAAATAAGACAGTAGAAAATATAGTGTGAAAACTCATCATCTGATACATTAGTGGTAGATTCATAGTATTTTCCTTGTTTCCATAGTTTTTTGGGACTATTTCCCTCATTGGTCCTTGGATTTTCACATCGATTTGCTTAATTCCTAACACTCTTGCAATTGAAGAAATGGATTTTAGTATCGTCTCTCTTTCCCTTACACTTTTCAATATGAAAACCTTCATCTCCACACTTATAGAATTTACTTATCCATTTAATTCAATTTCCCCCATGCATATTACTAAATTTTTGACATGTAGGAAAATGAATGCTCTTTACTTCATTGTAACGACCCAAACTTTCATTAATGGAAATCCCTCTTGATCTAATTAAATTTCTCTTTATGTAAAATGTTTATATAAAATGTCAAATTCTTTGGTTTTATGTTATTAATTATGACTATTTCTAATATAGTTATTGAACAGTGATCACATGATTAGTATAAATATAGGGCTTTAACAAATCCAATTTACTCAGACAAAGGAAGTGATGGCCTCATCCAGTAGACGTGCACCATACGAAACCCATTTGTCAGATCTTGGAAAGTATGTTGCATCTTTGGGATTTTTTATTGATCAAGCCCAAGTTGATCTTGAATATGTTAAGCTCGAGCGGGACCACCTACGAGAGAAGTGGAAGTTGATAGATATTACCACCTGATTAATGTTATCTGAGCCACCCCAAGAGTCTGTCACCATCGCACACCTTACTCTTCGGTCTTATGTAGGTGTTATAAGTATTTATGTAACAAGACCTTAGCACTATAGTTATGTACATTATTTTTGTATATAATAATTAATATACTTTCATTTTATTATTGTTACCTTTTAAATAGTTTTTAAATCTCAAATAGTATTTTTAGTTAAAGTTCAAATAAGAAATCTATTTTGATGAATTAATGGATTTTTGAATTAAATAAAATTTTAATAAAATATTATTATTATTATTAAATTAATTTTTATTAAATTCAAATGATCGTATAATTTTATGAATGCAATTGTAATTTTTATTAAGATTTGAAAGCCATGTTTTTCAAAACCCATGAATTTTTTATAAATGTCGGTTTTTATTTTAAAAGTGAAAATTAACATATTTAGAAAATTATTTAGATAAATTGAAAATTATTTCTAGAATCAGGATGTCGAAATTATCCAATGGTGTATTTTTTGATAATTTTTTGAAAATTTCAAATTTTTGGGTAAAAATTTAATACCATTTAAATATATAATGTGTTTTATGACATCATAATGACCCAATAGTGATGTAATAAAATGATATAAACTTTATGTTCGGACAATATATGTTTTAAAATTAAAATAATGTGATTTTGGGTTTGTTTTATTTGTTTTAAAAATCTTTAGTAGACCCTTCAAGACTTATTAAACATTTTGTCTTTTTAAATTGTTTTCCTTGGGAGTGTGACTCACCTCTACACAATCAACCCCATTATTTTAAGAATTTCGGATTTTTGACTTATAAAATATTTTTTAACACTTCCCTTTTCCAAAAACCATGGGCAAAAACCATGGTCTGGTTTCTGTTTTGGATTAGTTTAACGTGAGGTGTCCCAAACCTAAATAATAAAGAATTCCCTCACCTTTCCTATATAAACCCACCCAATATCCCACTACATCCTCTCTAAAAGCCTTTGGAGTTCATCCAAACTCTTACCTCATCTCTCTAGAATCCTCCCACAGTGCCCCAAACTCCCAATAATCCTCTCACAAGCCTCTCTCAAGCCTTTGGAATCACACTTCCAAGTAAAGTTTTTTTCTTCCTTTCTAATTTTTGTCCAATATTCTTTAAATTTTTGTGCCCTTTTAATTTCAATTATAAATGTTTGGGTATGGTTTCAAACCTCCCCCATAATTACCTCTTTATTTTTTAATTATGGGAGTCCCCTTTCTCTCTCATTAAATGCCTTTTATGTACACCTGTTACTATGCCAAAATTCCGAAAGGAATTTCTATCTCCTCATTTACATTCAAGAAATTATTTTGTATCATGAATCTAAATTCCATTAAATTTTTTGGGACATGTGCTTATATTACCCCCTTACTGTCCATGTAATTTAAACATGATGAGATTCCCCTTTCTCTCTCATCAACCATTTTTATGAGTTCTTATGTCACGTCGTTATGCTGCCGAAATTGCATCGTGCTTTTCCTAGCCAAAGTCATTGTGTAGTGAATACCATGCCCATTTATCTATCAAGGGTATTCACCTTTATGAAATTTACTTATTATTTAAATAGTTTCATGTATGTATTCCACATTCTTTTATCGTGGAATAAAATATTATGTTGAATTATTCAGTGTCTTATGATCCATGTGGCACACTTATACATGAAATGAAATGTTTAAGAAGGGTGCGCCCTTATAGCGCTCCAATGCAATGGGTAAAGTACAGTATCATGATACATCATGTGCAATGGGTGTTGAATCATAATAATTCAAGTGAAATGAGTTTTTACTCATGATTAATGTGCAATTAGGGTTTACTCATGCTCCATGTGCAATGATCCTTAGCTCATGCTAATTCCGTGTTAAGTGTTGTTGCCACATTTCCATGTTATGATTATCATGATTTATCATGCCTTTATGTTTATGCTTCTCTTTTACTCTATTGATATTCCTATTGTCTAACATGTATTGTATTCCTCATTTTATTCCATGATTATTCCATTATTGGTTTTATAGCTCACCCTTTTCTTATGCATGTCTTCAGGTTATCCCATGCAATGCTAAGTACAAGGGAATGTAGTGGTCATGTAAAGGAAGTTTTCAATAAAGATGTTATATTTCATGTTTTAAGTTTTTATGTAATTATCCTAATCCCCATGGACACTAGACCTCTCAATCTTCTATGTTGTATCAAGTTAAGTTTATGTAATAAATTATGTTTAATTGTGTAATAAAAAGCAGGGTTTTCATAGTGGGTATCAGAGGATAGGTTTAGTTATTTTTGGGATTAGGATTAGAAAACCCTTATAAAGCATTAGAGACATGACTAATTATAATAAAAACATCCCTATGTTTTGGTGAGTATTTAGTAAGTGGGTTATCAAGAAAATGCATCCCTTTCTGGATACGAGCAGGAAGAGGTGGCTCTGGCACATATGTATCCTAAGGGTAAAACCCAAAAACACCGCTTTGAGCTAGAATTGAATGGGAACTGGTGCATGAGAACGGGCCTAGACGCACTCTTGGTTACGACACTCCTGGGGGATATTATTTGTTAAATTCACAAGCTTAGTATAAAGAATTAGTAAGGGACAAAAAATTCCCTAAGAATATATGTTAGAAAGAAGATCATGGATAACATAGACTGAAGCCAATAGATTCATTTGTTAAGGAAATAATAGTTATTTATAAGTCATCAGTTTTTTCCTTGTGTTACCATTTACCTGTTACCCCTTACTTTCCTTTTATTCTATCCAATGGCCAATAATAGGAAGACTCAGGCTAACAACCGATGTGAAGATCAATGTGATAACTGTACTAATGAGATGTCTAATCCAATGGGAGCGGGAATTGTGAACTTTTCCATGATTCTCTCTCAGCTAACTCATGATTGGAATAGAAACATGGGTCAAGAGGAATGTTCACCCCCCCCCCCCCTAATAAAGAACAAGTCACTATCGAGAGCTTCATGAGACAAAGGCCTCCTACTTTTAATGGATCATATGATCACTCAATCACTGAACAATGGATCAACTCCATTGAAAAGGTCCACTACATCCTTCAATGTTCTGAATAAGAGAAGGTTCTCCTGGCTGCTTATCATATAGAGGGTAAATCTGACCAATGGTGGACATTGAACAAAAATATAAAGTATTATGAGGAGATCGAGGTGTTGGAATGGAAGGATTTCTGGAATATGTTTTTTGATAAATATTTTTCACACACCCTCTGACTTAAGATGGAAAGAGACTTCCTTGACCGGAAGCAAAAATATGACGAATCTATTGGAGAGTATGAGGAAAACTTCACAAGGATTGCATGATACACTTATGGATTTGTTGTTACCCCCGAATGCAAGGTTGATCACTTCTTTGGTGGGATGAAACCTAACTTGCAGAAAGCGATGGCGATCCGTGACTTCGACAGATATGAGGAAATTGTATGATGTGCCCTCAAGGTCGAAATGGAGATCAGAGAATCTCAGGGGTATCATGGGGATAAGAAGCATAAGGTGGACTTCAATGCTGTAAGTCTAGTGGATAAATCAAATGGTGCTAAGAAGACCCAGCACCCCACTTTCTAAAGGTGCAGAAATAAGCACCCTAGAAATTGCCTGAAGGGGATGAGGAAATGCTTTAGGTGTGGAAGAGAAGGGTACCTAGAAATTAACTATTGTAAATAAAGACCCATGGCTGTGAAATAAGAGAGGAATTCTCCATTCGAACCTCAAAAAGTGGTTCATTACTACGAATACAAATAACCAGGTCATCTTGCAAATCAGTGCCCTAAGACAGGGGTTTTTTGAGGCAACTAACAACCTCCAAGGTAGCAAGGGTGAGCTTTTTCCATCACTACTGCTGAAGTGAACCCCGAAAATGAATTGGTGATAGGTAATCTGGTTATTTATTCTAGAATAGTGAATGTACTTTTTGATTTATGTTCTACACATTCTTTTATATCTCGAGAGTTCAGTAGAACAATCCCAACGCCACCACAAATCATGGAAGTGAAGATGTTGGTGAGTACAGAAAATGGGTAAATCACTGCATCCCATGAATATAACTCCTCCCCTATCATAATCTGTGGATTAAACTTCTTGTCTAACCTCTTCATACTCCCTCTAGTGGAATTTGATGCAATCATTGGCATGTATTGTCTTTCCTTATATAGAGCGAGCATAAATCGTCATGAGAGGGAAATCACTATCCATGTGGAAAATTGACACCCAGTTCTTTACAAGTGCAAGGAGGAAGATGAATCTTCTTTAGCTCCATCATCTAAAGAGTGGATATTACTACCCTATGAGCATGAATATCTGGCTCATATGATTGATTCTAAGGAGGCAACCATTCTAGAAGACATGACTATTGTGAGGGAATTCGCTAAAGTGTTTCCCGATGAATTGTCTGGTCTTCCTCCTAGAAGAGATGTTGAATTCTCAATTGATCTTACACCAGAGGAGCTGCAAATATCCATGAATCTATATAGAATGGATGTTGTGGAGCTTGAAGAGATGAAGAAACAACTATAGGAGAACCTGGATAAAGGGTTTATACGCACAAGTGCTTCACCATGGGGTGCACCAGTCCTCTTTGTCAAGAATAAGGATGGGTCAATGAGCCTTTGCATCGATTATTGTTATCTTGACAAAATCATGATAAAGAACAAGTATCCTCTCCCATGAATTGATGACTTGTTCGATCAGCTGTGTAGAGAACAATAATTCTCCAAGGTGGATTTGTGGTCGGGATATTATCAATTAAGGGTGAATAAAGAAGATATCCCCAAGACTGCTTTTCGTACAAGATACAGGAACTATGAATTCATAGTAATGACTTTTGGAATCACTAATTCTCTAGAAATATTCATGGACATGATGAATAGAGTCTTTAGATATTTCCTTGACAAATTTATGGTAGTCTTTATAGATGATATTCTGATATACTCCAAAACCAAGGAGGATCATGAGGATAATCTAAGAATTGTACTAGAGACCTTGGGGAAGGAGAATCTCTATTAGAGGTATAGAAAGTGTGAGTTCTAGTTGAAGGAGGTATCATTCTTGGGTTATATCATCACAAGCAATGGGATATCTGCAGATCCCCCCAAAACAGATGCAATTGAGGGATGGTCGAGGCCAACATCAGTAACGGATATCCGTAGATTCTTGGGGTTAGCTGGATATTATCAACGATTTATGAAAAATTTCTCATAATTTTATAACCCTCTTACCAAGATAACTCAAAAGGGAGTAAAGTTTTCTTGGAGTGATGAATGCTAAGAAAGTTTCAAGGAGTTGAAAAGGAGCCTTATCACTATGCCCATTCTCACATTACCCACAAGTGGAGAACTTTTTGTGGTATTCAGTGATGCTTTGAAGAAGGGCCTGGGATTTTTGTTGATGCAAAATGAAAAAGATATTGCCTTTTATTCAAGGTAATTGAAAGTTCATGAACAGAACTATCCAACACATGACCACAAGTTGGCTGCAGTGATCTTCGCTTTGAAAATGTGGTGGAATTATCTCTTTGGGGAGAAGTGTGAAATATATACGGACCAAAAAAGCCTCAAGTGTATATTCACACAGAAAGAGTTGAGCATGCGCCAACGAAGATGGTTAGATCTGATCAAAGACTCTGACTGTTCAATCCATTAACACCCTGGGAAAGTGAACAAGGTAGAGGATTCCCTAAGAAGAAAGGACCCAGCAATTCTATCATTGATGAGAATTTAAAAGGATCCAATCTTCTTAGATTTGATGAATATGGACATGGAAATCATAGATAGGCGAACACCATCAATCCTTTCAAAAATTATTGCTCAATCGTCACTTTTGGAAAGGTTAAAGGATGCTCAAAAGGATGATGTGGAAATTCAGGAAAAAGTGGAAGCTATCAGAAAATGGAAATCCTCAAAGTTTAATTTTAATGGAGAAGGAACTATGAGATTTAAAAAATACTATGTGTTACATCAAGTCTAGAGCTGAAGAAGGAACTTTTGGATGATGAACATAGTTCAAATTTCTCTATTCACCCAGTAAATACAAAGCTGTATCGAGATCTCTGAGAGAACTATTGGTGGGATAATATGAAGAAGGAGATTTCTGAATATACATCAAAGTTCCTAGTGTGACAGCAAGTGAAGGAAGAGAGGCAGAAGTCTAAGGGGATGATGCAACCATTACCCATACCAGAATGGAAATGGGAGAACATCACCATGGACTTTGTCACCGGACTTTTGGAGACATCCAAAGACAACAATGCAATCTGGTTTATTGTGTATTATCTTAAAAAGGTTTCACACTTCATTTCTATTCGGGAGGATTTCTCATTCGATCAACAAGAATGGATATATATCATGGAAGTGGTAAGGATTCATAGAGTACCACTACCTATTTTGTCTGATTGAGACCCAAGATTCACCTCTATGTTTTGGAAGAGTCTTCAACATGCTCTAAATATTGAATTGAACTTCATTACGGCCTATCATCCTTAAACTAATGGCCAATCCGAGTGGACTATCCAAACACTTGAGGACATGTTGAGAGAATACTCAATGGACTTTAAAGGATGATGGGATCAACATCTTCTTTTGGTTGAGTTCTCTTATAATAACATTTCCACTCGAGTATCCAAATGGCACCATATGAAGCCCTTTATGGGAAAAGGTGTAGAACCCCGGCATGTTGGGATGAGGTCGGTGATCAAAAGCCACTTGGATTAGAAATGGTCGAAGAAATGGTGGAGAAGGTGAAAACCATTCAACAGCATACCAAGGCAGCCCAAAGTTGACAAAAGAGTTATACAGATAACCATCAATGAGACCTTGAGTTTAAAGTTGGAGACATGGTATTTCTACGCATATCTCCATGGATGAAGGTCATTAGGTTTGGAAATAATGGGAAGTTAAGTCCAAGGTACATCGTACCCTTTGAGATCCTTGATCGTATCGGGGTTGTGGCCTATCAACTAGAACTTCTACCTACCATGGCCAAAGTATATGATTTATTTCATGTATCCCTCTTAAGTAAGTACATACTGGACCTTTCACATGTACTCTCTATAGAGGTGGTACAGTTAGAGGATTATCTTTCTTATAAGGAGCAACAAGTGAAGATATTAGATCATATAGAAAAAGTTCTATGAAATTAGACAATTACCCTCATCAAGGTGTTGTGGAGAAACCACAAGTTTGAAGAAGTGACATGGGAATCAGAGTAAATGATGAAGCAAAGTTACCCACATCTGTTTTAGTGTGGGAAAAGTAAATTTTGAGCTCGAAATTTCTTAAGGGGGGGAGATTGTAACGACCCAAACTTTCATTAATGGAAATCCCTCTTGATCTAATTAAATATCTATTTATGTAAAATGTTTATATAAAATGTCAACTTCTTTGGTTTTTGTTCAGAATTGTGACCATTGATAATATAGTTGTTGTATAGTGATCACATTATTAGTATAAATATAGGGCTTTAACAATTCCAATTTACCCATAAAAAGGAAGCGATGACCTCATCCAATAGACATGCCCCATATGAAGCCCATTTGTCAGAGCTCGGAAAGGAGTTTGCATCTTTGGGATTCACTCTTGACCAATCCCAAACTGAGCTTGAATATGTTAAGCTCGAGTGGGAATTCCTATGAGAGAAGTGAAAGTTTATAGAGATTACCACTCGAGCAATGTTATCCGAGCCACCCCAAGAGTTTGTCACCACCGTACACCTTACTCTTCAGTCTTATACTGGTGTTATAAGTGGTTATGTAACAATAACTTATCACTATGGTTTTTTACAATATTTTGGTATATAATAATGAACATACTTTCATTTTATTATTCATACCTTGTAAATAGTTTTTAAAGCTCAAATAGCATTTTTAGTTAAATTTCAACCAAGAAATCTATTTTGATGAATTAATGGATTTTTGAATTAAATAATATTTTAGTAAAATATTATTATTATTATTAAATTAATTTTTATTAAATATAAATGATCGTATAATTTTATGAATGCAATTGTAATTTTTATTAAGGTTTGAAAGCCATGTTTTTCAAAACCCATGAATTTTTTATAAATGTCAGTTTTTATTTTAAAAGTGAAAATTAACATATTTAGAAAATTATTTAGATAAAATGAATATTATTTATAGAATCAAGATGTAAAAATTATCAAATGGTTAATTTTTCATAATTTTCTGCGACGATCAAATTTTTGGGTAAAAATTTAATACCATTTAAATATATACTGTGTTTTATGACATCATAATGACCCAATAGTGATGTAATAAAATGATATAAACTTTATTTTCGGACAATATATGTTTTAACATTAAAATAATGTGATTTTGGATTTGTTTTATTTGTTTTACAAAGCTTTAGTATACCCTTCAAGACTTATTAAACATTTTTTCTTTTTAAATTGTTTTCCTTGGGAGTGTGACTCACCTCTACACAATTAACCCCATTATTTTAAGAATTTCGGATTTTGTCCTTATAAAATATTATTTTCCACTTCAATTTTCTAAAAACCATGGGCAAAAACCATGGGTTTGTTTGTGGTTTGGATTAGTTTAACGTGAGGTGTCCCAAACCTAAATAATAAAGAATTCCCTCACCTTTCCTATATAAACCCACCCAATCTCCCACTTAATCCTCACTAAAATCCTTTAGAGTTCATCCAAACTCTACCCTCCTCTATCTAGAATCCTCCCAAGGTGCCCCAAGCTCCCAATAATCCTCTCTCAAGCCTCTCTCAAGCCTTTGGAATCACACTTCCAAGTAAGGGTTTTTTCTTCCTTTCTCATTTTTGTCCAATATTCATTAAATTGTTGTGCCCTTTTAATTTAAATTATAAATGTTTGGGTATGGTTTCAAACCTCCCCCATACTTACCTCTTTATTTTTTAATGATGGGATTCCCCTTTCTCTCTCATTAAATTCCTCCTATGTACACTTATTACTATGCCAAAATTCCGAAAGGAATTTCTCTCTCCTCATTTACATTCAAGCAATTATTTTGTATCATGAATCTAAATTCCTTTAAATTTTTGGGTAAATGTGTCTATATGACCCCCTTAATATCCATTCCATGTAAATATTATGATACATCCCTTTCTCTCTCATCAACCATTTTTATGAGTTCTTATGTCACGTCGTTATGCTGCCGAAATTGCTTCGTGCTTTTCCTAGCCAAAGTCATTGTGTAGTGAATACCATGCCCTTTTATCTATCAAGGGTATTCACCTTTATGAAAATTTACTTATTGTTTAAATAGTTTCATGTATTTATTTCACATTCATTTACCATGGAATAAAATATTATGTTGAATGATTCAATGTTTTATGATCCATGTGGCACACTTATACATGAAAATAAATGTTTAAGAAGGGTGCGCCCTTATAGCGCTCCAATGCAATGGGTAAAGTATAGTATCATGATACGTCATGTGCAATGGTGTTGACTCATAATAATTCAAGTGAAATGAGGTTTTACTCATTCTTAATGTGCAATGAGGGTTTACTCATGCTCCATGTTCAATGAGCCTTGGCTCATGCTAATTCCGTGTTAAGTGTTGTTGCCACATTTCCATGTTATGATTATCATGATTTATCATGCCTTTATGTTTATGCTTCTCTTTTTCTCTATTGATATGCCTATTTTATAACATTTATTGTATTCCTCATGTTATTCCATGATAATTCCCTTACTAGGTTTATATCTCACCCTTTTCTTATGCATGTCTTCAGGTTATCCCATGCAATGCTAAGTACAAGGGAATGTAGTGGTCATGTAAAGGAAGTTTTCAATAAAGATGTTTTATTTCATGTTTCAAGTTTTTATGTAATTATACTAATCCCAAAATACACTAGACCTCTCAATATTCTATGTTGTATCAAGTGAAGTTTATGTAATAAATTATGTTTAATTGTGTAATAAAAAGTAGGGTTGTCATAGTTAGTATCAGAGGATAAGTTTAGTTATTTTTGGGATTAGGATTAGAAAACACTAGTAATCATTAGAGACAAGACTAATTATAATAAAAACATCTATATTTTTTGTTGAGTATTGAGTAAGTTTTTTGTCAAGAAAATAAATCCCTTTCTGGATACGAGCAGGTAGAGGCAGCTCTGGCACAGATATATCCTAGGGGTCAAACCCAAAAACACCGCTTTAAGCTAGAATTGAATGGGAACTAGTGCACGACAATGGGCCTTGATTCACTCTTGGTTACAACACTCATGGGGGATATTCTTTGTTAAATTAACAAGCTTAGTATGAACCATTATTAAGGGACAAAAAGTTCCCTAAGAATATATGTTAGAAAGTAGATCATGGATAACACAGACTGAAGCCAATAGATTCATTTGTTAAGGAAATAATAGTTATTTACATGTCATCAGTTTTTTCCTTGTATTTCCATTTACGTGTTACCCATAACTTTCCTTTTATTCTAGCCAATGGCTAATAATAGGAAGAGTCGGGCTAACAACCTATGTGAAGATCAATGTGATGATTGTACTAATGAGATGCCTAATCCAATGGGAGTGGGAATCGTGAACTTTGTCATGCTTCTCTCTAAGCTAACTCATGATTTGAATAGAAAAATGGGTCAAGAGGAATTTTCACCCCCCCCCCAGGAAATAACAAGTCACTATCGAGATCTTCATGAGACAAAGGCCTTCAACTTTTAATGGATCATATGATCACTCAATCGCTGAACAATGGATCAACTCCATTGAAACAATCTACTACATCCTTCAATGTTATGAATAAGAGAAGGTTAACTTGGCTCCTTATCTTATATAGGGTAAAGATTATCAATGGTGGACGTTGGTCAAAAATATAAAGTCTGAGGAGGATATCAAGGTGTTGAAATGGAAGGATTTCTCGAATATGTTTTTTGATAAATATTTTTCACGCACCCTCTGACTTAAGATGGAAAGGGACTTCCTTGACCTTAAGAAAGAAGATGACGAATCTATTGGAGCGTACAAGGAAAAATTCACAAGGCTTTCATGATATGATTATGGATTTGTCGTTACCCCTGAATGCAAGGTTGACTTCTAATTTGGTGGGTTGAAACCTAACCTGCAGAAAGCGCTGGTGATCCATGACTTCGACAGCTATGAGGAAATTGTATGATGTGCCCTCAAGGTCGAAATGGAGATCTGAGAATCTCAGTGGTATCATAGGGATAAGAAGAGTAAGGTGTAATTCAATGTTGGAAGTCCAGTGGATAAATCAAATGGTAATAAGAAGACCCAGCACCCCACTTTCTAAAGGTGCAGAAAGAAGCACCCTAGAAATTGCCTGAAGGGGATGAGGAAATGCTTTAGGTGTGAAAGAGAAGGGTACCTAGATATTAACTATTGGAAAGAAATACCCATGGCTGTGACATAAGAGAGGAATCCTCCATACGAACCTCAACACATGGTTCAGTGATACAACTACAAAGAACCAGGTCATCTTGAAAATCAGTGCCCTAAGCCAAGGGTTTTTTGAGGCAACCAACAACCTCCAAGGAAGTAAGGGAAAGATTTTTCCATCACTACTGCTGAAGTGAACCCCAAAAATGAAGTGGTGATAGGTACTCTAGTTATTCATTCCAGAATAGTGAATGTACTTTTTGATTTAGGTTCTACGCATTCTTTTATATCTTGAAAGTTTAGTATAATAATCCCAATGCCAACACAAATCATGGAAGTGAAGATATCGGTGAGTACAAAAAATGGGGAAATCACTGCATCCCATGAATATAACTCCTCCCCAATCATAATATATAGATTTAAATTCCTATCGAACCTCGTCATACTCCCTCTAGTGGAATTTGATGCAATCCTTGGCATGTATTGGCTTTCCTTATATAGAGCCAACATAAATTACCATGAAAGGGAAATCACTCTCCATGTGGATAATCGACACCCGATTCTTTACAAGTGAAAGGAGGAAGATGAATCTTCTTTAGCTCCATCATCTAAAGAGTGGATATTACTACCCTATGATCATGAATATCTGGCTCAGATGATTGATTCTAAGGAGGCAAACATTCTAGAAGACATGCCTATTGTGAGGGAATTCGCTGAAGTGTTTCCCGATGAATTGTCTGGTCTTCCTCCTAGAAGAGATGTTGAATTATCAATTGATATTACACCAGGGGAGCTAAAAATATCCAAGACTCCATAAAGAATGGATTTTTTAGAGCTTGAGGAGATGAAGGAACAACTACAGGAGAATCTGGATACAGGGTTTATACGCCCAAGTGCTTCACCATGGGGTGCACCAGTCCTCTTTGTCAAGAATAAGGATGGGTCAATGTTCCTTTGCATCGATTATCGTTATCTCAACAAAATCACGATAAAGAACAAGTATCCTCTCCCATGAATTGATGACTTGTTCGATCAGCTGTGTAGAGCACAATAATTCTCCAAGGTGGATTTGTGGTCGGGATATTATCAAGTAAGGGTGAATAAAGAAGATATCCCCAAGAGTGTTTTTTGTACAAGATAAGGGCACTATGAATTCATATTAATGCCTTTTGGACTCACTAATTCTCTATAAATATTCATGGACTTGATGAATAGAGTCTTTAGATATTTCCTTGACAGATTTTTGGTAGTCTTTATAGATGATATTCTGATATACTCCAAAACCAAGGAGGATCATGAGGATAATCTAAGAATTGTACTAGAGACCTTGAGGAAGGATAATCTCTATTAAAAGTACAGAAAGTGTGAGTTCTAGTTGAAGGAGGTATCATTCTTGGGCTATATCATCACAAGCAATGGGATATATGTAGATCCCTCCAAAATTGATGCAATTGAGGGATGGTTGAGGCCAACATCAGTAACGGATATCCATAGCTTCTTGGGGTTAGCTGGATATTATCAATGATTTGTGAGAAATTTCTCATGATTTTCAAACCCTATTACCAAGATAACTCAAAAGGGAGTAAAGTTTTCTTGGAGTGATGAATGCTAAGAAAGCTTCAAGAAGTTGAAAAGGAGGCTTATCACTATGACCATGCTCACTTTACCCACAAGTGGAGAACTTTTTGTGGTATTCAGTGATGCTTCGAAGAAGGTCCTGGGATTTGTGTTGATGAAAAATGACAAATTTATTGCCTTTTCTTCAAGGTAATTGAAATTTCATGAACAGAACTATCCAACAATTGACCACAAGTTGGTTGCAGTGATATTCACTTTGAAAATTTGGTGGCATTATCTCTTTAGGGAGAAGTGTGAAATATATACGGACCACAAAAGCCTCAAGTGTATATTCACACAGAAAGAGTTGAACATGCACCAACGAAGATGGTTAGATCTGATCAAAGTCTATGACTGTTCAATCCATTAACACCCTGGGAAAGAGAACAAGGTGGAGGATGCCCTAAGAAGAAAGGACCCGACGATTCTATCATTGATGAGAATTGAAAAGGATCCAATCTTCTTAGATTTGATGAATATGTACATGGAAATCATAAAGAGGGGAACATCATCAATCATTTCACAAATTATTTCTCAACCGTCACTTTTGGAATGGTTAAAGTATGCTCAAAAGGATTATGTGGAAATTCAGGAAAAAGTGGAAGCTATCATAAAATGGAAATCCTCAGAGTTTAATTTTAATGAAGAATGAACGGTGAGATTTGGGAAAATACTTTGTGTTACATCAAGTCCAGAGCTGAAGAAGGAACTTTTGGATGATGCACATAGTTCAAATTTCTCTATTCACCCAGGAAACACAAAGATGTATCGAGATCTCCGAGAGAATTATTGGTGGGATAATATGAAGAAGAAGATTTCTGAATATACATCAAAGTGCCTAGTGTGACAGCAAGTGAAGTTAGAGAGACAGAAGTATAAGGGGATTATGCAACCATTGCCCATACCAGAATGGAAATGGGAGAACATCACCATGGACTTTGTCACCAGACTTTTGAAGACATCCAAAGACAACAATGCAATCTGGGTTGTTGTGGATTATCTTAAAAAGGTTTCACACTTCATTTCTATTCGGTAGGATTTATCATTGGATCAACTAGCATGGATATATATCAGGGAAGAGTTAAGGCTTCATAGAGTACCACTACCTATTGTTTCTGATCCAGACCCAAGATTCACCTCTAAGTTTTGGAAGAGTCTTTAACATGCTCTAAATACTGAACTGAACTTCAGTACAACCTATCATCCTCAAACTAATGGCTAATCTGAGTGGACTATCCAAACACATGAGGACATGTTGAGAGCATTCTCAATGGACATTAAAGGATGATGGGATCAACATCTTTCTCTAGTTGAGTTCTCTTATAATAACAGTTTCCACTCGAGTGTCTAAATGGCACCATACGAAGCCCTTTATGGGAAAAGGTGTAGAACATCGACATGTTGGGATGAGTTCGGTGATCGTAAGCTTCTTGGATTAGAAATTGTCGAAGAAATGGTGGAGAAGGTGAAAACCATTCAACCGCATACCAAGGCAACACAAAGTTGACATAAAAGTTATGAAGATAACTGTCAATGAGACCTTGAGTTTAAAGTTAGAGACATGGTATTTCTATGCATATCTCTATGGATGGAGGTCATTAGGTTTGGAAAGAATCGGAAGTTAAGTCCAAGGTACATCATCCACTTTGAGATTCTTGATCGTATTGGGGTTGTGGCCTATCAACTAGAACTTCCACCTACCATGGACAAAGTATATGATGTATTTCATGTATCCCTCTTAAGTAAGTACATACT
The DNA here is from genome assembly GCA_963277665.1 of Viscum album. Lineage (NCBI taxonomy): Eukaryota > Viridiplantae > Streptophyta > Magnoliopsida > Santalales > Viscaceae > Viscum > Viscum album. The sequence continues at coordinate 927,457,153 of OY728146.1, read as the reverse complement.
GGACCCTTAACATGTAATATCTATAGAGGTGGTATAGTTAGAGGATGATATTTCTTATGAGGAGCAACAAGTGAAGATATTAGATCGTAGAGAAAAAGTTCTATGAAATTAGACAATTCCCCTCATCAAGCTGTTGTGGAGAAACCACAAGTTTGAATAAGTGACATGGGAATCAGAGGAAATGATGAAGCAGAGTTACCCACATCTGTTTTAGTGTGGGAAAAGTAAATTTTGAGCTCGAAATTTCTTAAGGGGGGAAGATTGTAACGACCCAAACTTTTATTAATGGAAATCCATCTTGATCTAATTAAATGTCTATTTATGTAAAATGTTTATATAAAATGTAAAATTCTTTGGTTTTTTGTTAATAATTGTGACGATTTCTAATATAGTTGTTGTACAGTGATCACATGATTAGTATAAATATAGGGCTTTAACAATTCCAATTTACTCTTCCAAAGGAAGCGATGGCCTCATCCAATAGACGTTCCCCATACGAATCCCATTTGTCAGAGCTCGGAAAGGAGGTTGCATATTTGGGCTTCGCTCTTGACCAAGCCCAAACTGAGCTTGAATATGTTAAGCTCGAGTGGGACTACCTATGAGAGAAGTGAAATTTTATAGAGATTACCACCCGAGCAATGTTATATAATCCACCCCAAGAGTCTGTCACCATCGCACACCTTACTCTTCAGTCTTATGCGGGTGTTATAAGGGGTTATGTAACAATACCTTATCACTATGGTAATGTACATTATTTTGGTATATAATAATGAACATACTTTCATTTTATTATTGTTACCTTGTAAATAGTTTTTAAAGATAAAATATTATTTTTAGTTAAAGTTCAACTAAGAAATATATTTTGATGAATTAATGGTTTTTTGAATTAAATAGTATTTTATTAAAATATTATTATTATTATTATTATTATTATTTTTAAATTAATTTTTATTAAATATAAATTATTGTATAATTTTATTAATGCAATTGTAATTTTTATTAAGGTTTGAAATCCATTTTTGTCCAAACCCATGAATTTTCGATAAACGTCAGTTTTTATTTTAAAAGTGAAAATTAACATATTTAGAAAATTATTTATATAAAATTAATATTATTTCTATAATCAGGACATAGAAATTGTCCAATGTTTAATTTTTCATAATTTTCTGAGACAGCCAAATTTTTGGGTAAAAATTTAATACCGTTTAAATATATAATGTGTTTTATGGCATCATAATGACCCAATTGTGATGTAATAAAATAATATAAAGTTTATGTTCGGAAAATATATGTTTTAACATTAAAATAATGTGATTTTGGGTTTTTTTATTTATTTTACAAAGCCTTAGTGGACCCTTCAAGACTTATTAAACATTCTGTATTTTTTAAATTGTTTTCCTTGGGAGTGTGACTCACCTCCACATAAGGAACCCCATTATTTTAAGAAGTTTAGACTTTGGAATTAGAAAATATTTTTTCCCACTTCCCTTTTACAAAATACATGGTCAAAACCCATGGGATTGTTTGTGGTTTGGATTAGTTTAATGTGAGGTGTCCTGAACATAAATAATAAATAATCCCCTCACCTTTCCTATATAAACCCACCCAATCTTCCACTTCCTCCTCACTCAAAGCCTTTGGAGTTCGTCCAACCTCTTCCCTCCTCTCTCTATAATCCTCCCAAGGTTCCCCAAGCCCAAAATAATCCTCTCTCAAGCCTCTCTCAATCCTTTGGAATCACACTTCCAAGTAAGGGTTTTTTCTTCCTTTCTCATTTTTGTCCAATATTCTTTAAATTGTTATACCCTTTTAATTTCAATTATAAATGTTGGGGTTATGGTTTCTCACCTCTCCCATAAATACCTATTTATGTTTTAATTATGGGAGACCCCTTTATCTCTCATTAAATGCCTCCCATGAACACCTGTTACTATGCTGAAATTCCAAAAGGAATTTCTCTCTCTTCATTTACATTCAAGTAATTCTTTGGTATTATGAATCTAAATTCTATTACATTTGTTGGGACATGTATCTATATTACCCCCCTTAATTTCCATGTCATTTAAATATGATGATACACCCCTTTCTCTCTCATCAACCATTTTTATGAGTTCTTATGTCACGTCGTTATGCTGTTGAAATTGCACCGCACTTTTCTAAGCCAAAGTCATTGTGTAGTGAATACCATGCTCGTTTGTCTATCAAGGGTATTCACCTTTATGCACATTTAATTATTTTTTAAATAGTTTAATGTATGTATTTTAAATTCTTTTATCATGGAATAAAATATTATGTTGAATGATTCAATGTTTTATGATCCATGTGGCACACTCATGCATGAAATGAAATGTTTAAGAAGGGTGCGCCCTTATAGCGCTCCAATGCATTTTGTAAAGTATAGTATCTTGATACGTCATGTGAAATGGGTGTCGAATCATGATAATTCAAGTGAAATGAGGTTTTACTCATTCTTCATGTGCAATGAGGGGTTACTCATGCTCCATGTGCAATGATCCTTGGCTCATGTTAATTCCATGTTAAGTGTTGTTGCCACATTTCCATGTTATGATTATCATGATTTATCATGCCTTTATGTTTATTCTTATCTTTTTATCTATTTATATGCCTATTTTATAACATGTATTGTATTCCTCGTGTTATTACATGATTACTCCCTTACTGGGCATTATAGCTCACCCTTTTCTTATGCATGTCTTCACGTTATCCCATGCAATGCTAGGTATGAGGGAATGTAGTGGTCATGTGAAGGAAGTTTTCAATAAAGATGTTTTATTTCATATTTTAAGTTGTCATGTAATGATCCTAAGCCCCAAAGGCACTATACCTCTCGATCTTCTATGTTGTATCAAGTGAATTTTATGTAATAAATTATGTTTAATTGTGTAATAAAAAGCAGGGTTGTCATATTCATCATCTTTATAACAAAAATTTCTATGAGATTACATACTTCTATTATTTGGTGTGTTTGGGATTTCAAATATGTTCACATTGTTAATAATAATTATTGATAGTTAGTTTGGAATAATCACAACATCTCTCACTACATCACTTGACCTATTAGGTTGTTTGTTTGGAGATTTTCCACATTATTCATGGAATCCATTGTTAACTTGGTTCCTTCAAGATTTATCCATTACTAAAACCAAAAGAGTTATCATGAGTGACAATAATTATAAAATAATTATCATAGATAACTGCATGAAAATTTAACCTCAAGATGTCTCAATCTATAACACTATCATGTTTTCCTATAATGATGGTTTCAGGAATAGGAGAAGCATGCAGTGGTGAGATATATATTATAATTTTTTTAAATATATATTTGGTCAAAACCCCAAGGTAGGATCTTGCCCATAAAATTTATAATTAATTTATTTAATATCAAAATAAATGAATACCTTATCTAAGGATTCTTTCTTTAATATATATGTGGATCATCTAAAAAGTCCCTTTCGGTTTTTCTTTTTAGTTCTATAAGGACCCAAGGGTAGAATCCCTCTAGAGGTGATTCACATGTGATCCTTTGATCTTTGAGTAATTCCAATTGATTTTTAGGAGATAGCGTAGTGAAGCAATTGTCTTTTATTATTCATGTTGATCATTTTATCTTAAATCTTTAAGGAATATCTCCTATATTTCTCATTCTTGAGAGGGAGAGTGAAGGAGGATTCGAGAGAGAGTTCATTATGTGCAACAATTATCTATTTTTTATCTCACATGAATTAAATGCACAATATACATAACCATATGTTTATAGAGTTTGAGTTTAGGTTAAAATAATTATTTAATTGCATTTCAGCCCTTAAATACTATTATAACCTTTAAATAAACCTTATTCCACATAATATTAATATTATTATTATTATTATTATTTTTTTGTCATGCACAAAATTGCATAATAAAAAATATTATTTAATAGGATTGTTAATTAATATTTATCATCATACATAATCTTGGTCCATTTGAACTCCTCTAGGATTTATTGAATGCTTGAATATATATTTAATTTAAATATTTCATTCATCAATAAATATTATTATCAATAAAACGTGAATAAAATTATCCATCGATATTCAGAATAATATTTATTCAATTAATTAAATTCAAATAGAATTTAATCAAGATTGTTGGAAACACTAAGTGTGTGATACTCTAGCATTATTTCTTATTGGAATTAGGATTGATTACCTAAATTCTAAAATTAATTTCAAGAAATGGGTCGGGTCACCCAAGAGAAATAACTTAATGTCAAAATAATGACAACCACATAAAAATTATCATTGTGTAATATAATCTCATTTTCATGATATCTCATCAAATAGGTTTCACATCTATGTCACCAACCTATATGCTCGATACATCTTTATTTTAATATCAAAGATAAACATGTCTTTACACCATATCCATGGAATTTTGGGAGATAACTATATTTCAATCAAAGGGTTGAGATATCAACATCCATAAATATGGAAAGAAAAATTCCTTCTTTAACTTATCCATTAATGACATGTAAATCGTGACGCACCCAATATAACCAACCTCACCACAAACATATGTCATCATGTTCTTCCTCAACAAATATAAGTGAAAAAATAATGACATTAATTAATGGTAAACATAAATTCTAAGGACAATTACACATTCTCATGGATAAGAATATACGATGACACCAAAACATTTGAAATTCCTAATGGAGGATCTGTTATCAAATTCTCCCATCTTGGAGATTACAAAGTGTGAACTTCATGAGAAGAAGAATCATCTGCTTATGATTATTGGCACATTACGGTCTATATACTATAAGTCCCATTATTTTACTTTATCCAACTGTAGAATATTATTTAAGAATATCATCATGGTGCTTTATGGTTATCATTATAATGGGGATATATTATAACCTTATCAATGAAACATATACTATTAGAAATTATTACATTAGAATCATAAAAAATAATTGAAAATATGTAATAATAAATTTTATTAATATTCAATAAATTTAATATAAATGTAATAAAATTACAAGAATTTAGTCCTAGGAAACCAACTCCAACAAACTCCCACTTGGAAAATATCCAACTCCCTATGAATTTTTGTTTGTTATACCTCACATGATAATTATGTATCTAATTAGTCAAAGGGTCCACAAAATTTTCTTTTGTGGAAATACTGCTCACTAAAACCTCACCTCTTTGAAGAAAATCACTCAAGATATGATACTACTTAAGTATGTGCTTCGTATGATGATGTGAACTTGGATATTTAACAAAATACACTATTGTGGTATTATAAAAATATAGTGTGAAATTATCTTTAATGATATATACCACATCAATCTATTGGATGAATTTGTACATCCATATTGATTATTTAACTGCCTTAAAATCCACAATCTACTCAAACTCTCCTATAGAATTTGCGATCAAAACTTTCTTTGAGATCTTCAAACTCACATCACCTACATTCAAAGTGAATATGTATCCCATTTGTAACTTCATGATATATTTATTAGTTTGGAAACTATCGTCTTCATGTCCTCTAATGAATAGTTCCTCATCTCCTCTATAAATTAGGAACATATCCATAGAACACCTCAGATACTTCAGGATAGTCTTGACAGCCATCCAATTGTGTTCACCTTGGTCAACTTGATATCTTCCTATTGCACTTATTTCATAGAATACATCTAGCCAAATACATATAATAACATATATGAGTGACCCAATCATGGGTGCATATGGAATCCTTAACATTCAATTTCTTTCCTCATGTGTCTGAGGACACCTTTTCCTGGAAAGATGAATTCCATGTGATGCTAGAAACAATCCCCTATTGTATTGTTCCACAGTAAATTTATTTAGTATCCTGTAAATTTATGTACTTTGGATTAGGATTAGAAACCTCTTGGTTCTATCAAAATAGATATTTATCTGAAGAATATATATTTCCACGCCCAATTCCTTCATATAGAATCATTTATTTAACCATTTCCTAACAGACTATAAGACTGGTATTTTGTTTCCAATGAGTAATATATCATCCAAATATACTATTAAGAAAATAATTGAACTCCCACTAAACCATTTTTGGACACATCACTCACACTCATTATTTATTAAACAAAATTAAATGATGGATTATTCAAAAATTAATGTTCCATGACCAAGATTATTTATTTAATACGTAAATGAACTTTTTCAATTTTCATATCTTATTCGAATACTTTGGAGTCTCAAAACCTTTGGGTTGTGTCATATATATATCTTCATGAAGCTTCCCATTGAAGAAGAAAATTTTAACATCCATTTTCCAAATCTCATAGTCATGGTAATCCACAATTTAGTGTAGAATTATGATGGATTTTATAATATCAACTATTGAAAATGTTTCATCATATTCAATTACTTAATATTATTTAAACCATTTTGCAACCATTCGTGCCTTATAGGCTGTAAGAACTTGAATTTTATCTCAGGTATGGGTCCTTTTAATTTTTTTTCTAATTCGTTATTGTGGACCTACTATGGATTCCCTTTAAGGTTATAAATATTTCGGGGGTGTTTGGGGTTTTTTTAGAGCTTGAAACAACATCTAGTAAGAAAAATATACTTGCCACATAGTTTGGATAAATTGTGCCAGGAAGGCCACATGGTTACCCCTAACCATGAAAAGATTGGAAGAGAGCAGCATGGGGCTGCATGGTTTAAGGAAAACGTGTGCCCAGGGCCAAAAATTCATGCCCAAACTCTATATATTTTAGCAGAGGATAATGGCATGGTTGGTGCATAGTTTTTTATACCATTTCAGTCTCCTCTTAAGGAATTGGCCTTTGCATGAATAGCATACAGCTTGGCCAACCATGCGGAAAAATTGTGCGACCTAAAAAATATGGGTAAAATTACCATTTTTTCCTTAAATTCTTATATCATTACCCCTCATTTATTTTCTCCTATTTCCAGCATTGGGGGATTCTTCTTTAAGTAGGATCTCCCACCTTGACCAAACCTAGGCTTCTTGATAACTCCTTGATCTGGTGTCCAATTTAGCTTCTTTTGATCTCATTGGATAATCATTGATAAGATATTCATTCATCTTGTGCCTTCCTCCATTTCTATTTCTCTCAATGGACTTATTAAGGTGCATTTTCGTATGACCTATTTTTAGGTAATTGGTCTATTATTAATATTTCTTCTAATATATGACAAACTAAAGGCTGATACTTGATGAGTAGAGTGTTACAAGTATACAGTAGGTGGTCTACGACTCATCCCTCAAGTCTCATCATTTTATAAACTATTCTCATTGTGTACAAGATGATTTAATCAAGTCTTGCCTGTTAAATTCATGTTCATTGCTTATAGTCATTAAAATCACATTCTAAGACCCATTTTATATATGTTAACCATAATTGGAGGTTATGACCACAACTTTGACAACCCAAAGTATGGTATTTCCATAATTATGCTTTTAGTAGCTTGTTAAGCCTATATGCACCATCATTCAGGTGTTTTGTGACTTAAACTTGATAAAGGTATGTATTTCAATTAAATGAATGAGTTATAAATGGTTATTACATGTATGAATCACTTGAATCTTATAAGGTAAGTGTTTCCAATAAATCAATGAATCATTTAAATAATGAATGGAAATTATATTTATACTTATCAATTTGCCTAGTTCCTTATAAAGGAATTGTACTTGGTTGTGCATCTGTAGCACACCGTTCCATAGTTATGGAAGGTATTATATAGAACATAATTAATAAATAATATAATTAAGTACTAAATGGTTTCATTCTTTATTATTATTTATCACATTAATGAAAGGAAATAGATTGAACCAAATGAACTACTAAACAATATGAGTATTAAATGGCCTAATATATTAAATGTTTGATTATAAGGTGACTATTACATATAGACCTTGAAATTTTATAGGATTGTTCGGATTCAATCCATCCTTGAATTCCTAAGGGAATGCCTTCATCACTCATGGATTCCATTCTGATTCAAGGATTCTGGTTTCTAGGGACAATACTCACCTTAGAACTTGATCATTGTCTACCAATGGATATGCGACATGGAACCATAGGATCCATCCATTATCATTTAGATATTAGGATACCTTGGATAAACTCCTTGGATCAATCATGACATTTGGACACATGGCGTCATGGATACACCCATTGGGCCTAGTCATTTCTTATCTTATTTTACCTTAGATGAGATCCTTGGACTCTGTTAGAATTATATTACAGTGGAATTCCTAGGGAAATGCCCCTTGGATTACATAAAGACCCCTTATAGAGAGTCTATAGGTTATTAATGAGTTGTATTGACCCATGATGTCAAGGATTCCTTGGTTACCACCTTGGATCCTTTTCATTACTATCATCATCATGGAAGCCTTTTTATACCTTGGATCATTTATTATTATTATCATATCATTATGTCAGTATTGGTTATACCTCAAGTGACTTACTATATAAACTATAACATAATTAATTAATGAAATAATTACATGTTCATATAATAGATGAGGATAAAATAGGTACTTTGGTATTTACATTACTGTGTTTCTTTACTTTTATATATGTATGTATGAACACTATTTCTATTTATATTACACCGAATAGATGGTATATACGTCATTGGTCGTGTCCTAATGAGATTTATATCACACCTTATCTAGGCCTCCATTATTACCCAGGTATATTATATGTGTGTCGGTGTTTAAAAAGTGAAGCATCCAACCTTGGACACCAGATAATGCTTGCTTTAATTAGGATGGAGCTTGGTAGTAGATGATTGAGATGGAGCTTGGGATGCTTGGATAGTTGTTGGATTCTTTTTTCTTCTTTTTAAAGAATGTATTCCAAAATTCCATGTATATATGTTTTCCAATTTTATAGACAAATGAAATACATTATCATTAATTTTTATTATTACTATCAGTTGCTTCTTCTATTTATTATTCATGTCTGCTTCCACTACGAAGGGTTATTGGTACAATTTATTTAGTATCTATTTCATTTTTTCCACCTTTTTACTTTTATTGCTTCCACTATTTAGCTATTATTATATTTATCTATTATGGTCCACTCTAGTAATAAGGGAATATTATCCTCATAGACACACCTTAGGCTCTCACTGCTATTTTAAAGCCTCTAGTATTCATAGAGATTCACTTGAGGCTATATGGGCTACTAGATTTGAGGTATCTTTGAGTGGTACCTGAGGCTAGGACATCACAAATTGGTATCATAGTTGTGTTCCACTCTTTCTTTACTATGTTTAGAAAATAGAATGGATATTAATAATGATTTGAACTTGTTTATAAGATCTTCTTGGGCATATAAAACCTACATTTGGGGTAAATGTTGAGTTTCCTAAAATAAAATTTGTTATTATATATTTTTTTAGTTGTATTTGATATCATTTATATGTTGGGTGGAATGCATGTTATGTGATGGTTATTCTTATTACTATGATTTAGAATTTCATTTCATCCTTGTCCTGGTGACATGAGGGAAATAATAATTGTTATGTGCATCATTTTAGGCACCTAAAATTCATGTTTCGTGCATATACCATGATATATAGGTGACTTTCACTACATATAATGATTTTTTTGCCTGTGATTTTTGACTGATGTTATGGTAGTTATATTATGCCTATGCTACTCTTTGGCTGTTGTTGTTTGATTTTTAGTTTCAATTCATGAGGTTTATGGTCCCTCATGGGTTAGAATGGGTAGTTTACCAAGTCAATCCATTGTACATAACTTGTTACATTCTGCGATTGAATGTAGACTGGGTTAACTAGAAATTAAATAGGTGTTGATTTCTGTGATAAGGTGTATGGGCCCTAATTCACTAGGAATGGTAATAAATTTTAATCTAACATTGATATAAGTTTATAATAAAATGAAACTTAAAATGTAAAACATGGTTTAAAAATAAATGGTTTCCAGTAAATGAAGAGTAAAAGTGCTATTGACCCTTCATCTACTAGAACCCATGTAATTTAAACTTGAAAACTTACCAATACTTGGCCTTCTAAGAGGGTAGTTGGGGTAGTATTCATTGGGTAATGAACCTTTATTTTTATGCTATGTTTCCCCTAGTGCTTCAATATATTTTCAAATCTTGGTTTGAGGTGTGTGCTTGGAATTTGTATACTTATGCCACCAAGATATCCTCATGTCATGTGCCAGAAGGGTGGTGAGTACCATGATCCATACATGGTGGACCCTAAGTCTCCAGTCTCACCTCTATGATTTACTCCTAAGAAACCTCCTATTATACTTGATTTGGGAACTGACACTCATATTCGGGATATTTTCCTACGTCTGATTCAGTCTATGAAAGATTATCTACAACCTGTGCCAATGATGGTTTATCTAGCACATGAGTTCTAGTAGCATCATCCTCCCACCTTCTCAGGGGATGGTGGTCCACAGGCTGTTGAGTCCTGGATGGAGGCCACCCTATATATCTTTGAGCATCTAGAGATGCCTCCTGGGCGGAGGGTCAATCTTTCCACCTACATGTTGTGTGATTAGGTCAAGTGCTAGTTGGATGTAATTACCCAAGCGGGTCATCATAAAGGCATGGTATGAGATAGTTTCCAAATGGCCTTCTATGATCACTTCTTTATCTAGATGCTGAGATCTGAATGAGTCAAAGTTTTCATGTATCTAGAGAAGGGTTTTATGTCAGTCCTAGATTATTCATCATATTTTACTAAGTTTTAGTGATTTTCACCATTTCTATCTAGTGATGAGATATTACGTGCTAGAAGTTTCGAGGATGGGATTTAGTATGCCACCCATACTTGGGTGAAAGTTTTTCACATACATACTTTCTCTGATATTATTAATTAGTCTCCTATCAATGAGTATAAACTGAGGGAAGAAGAGAGTACTGGGAATACAGGATTAGTGTCGAGGAAGCCCAATAGTTCTTCTAGTAGTAAGAAACATTCCTTTGAGGATTCATGTCAGAGAAATGTTAGTCAGGGTAACTTCACTAGAAGCTCTGTGGTATGTCGTTTTTGTGGATGGAAGGGGGATATAAAAGCCTCGGTGTGATATATATCCAATGGAGTGTCATGATTGTGGTTGCATGGGGAATTTTCATAGATTCTGTCAGAACTTGACATATACTTATAGTGGAAGAGGATCTATACCAAATCTACTTTCATGGGAATGTTCTTTTATACCATGTCAGATGGGGAGTTGGAGTATCACAAGAAATGCTAGATGAGGAGGAGTTCGTGACCATGGTATCCAGAATTCTAATTATCATCACCATAAGAGCAAACCTACTCAGGGTAGTCTAGCTATATAATAAGACCATGGATCAGGATAGTTTCATGCTTTATAGCTAATAACTAAGGATCAAAGTGAAAACCCATATATAGTAATAGGTACTATTCTAGAATCCTCCATTATAGTATATGTTTTATTCAATATAGGTGATTCACACACCTTCATATCTCTATCTATCATGGAAAGTCTTGAGCTATAAATTCAATATTACTATGATGTAATGACCATGGATACACTTTTGGGAGTATGGTCAGAGGGAATATGCCAATTCATGGACTTTTTCCTCGAGTTTGGCAGTTATACTTTCTTGTGGGACCACTTTTTTCTTGAGATGACAGGCTTAGATGTCATTCTCAGGATGGATTTGTTTGTATCATATCATTCCTTTGTAGACTAATACCACCTTAGGGTATAATTTTCCTCACTAAAGGGAGGAATATATCTTTATAAGGGTGATTGGGATATCCATGCTAGTATATATAGACAATAGAATCATGGTATTGGTGGAGTGACCGCCCAAATTTATCTTCTCTTCATATAGGAACAGGGTGTACACCTAGAACATTTTCCTCCAATAGTTGATCATTTTAGGGATGTCTTTCCCGATGATTTTTCTGGATTACCTCCTGAGTGAGAGGTAGAGTTTATGATCAATATTATTCCAGCAGTATCTCTAGTTTCCATTCCTCTATATAAGTTGGAACCTACAAAGCTTCATGAGATCAAGAAACAGTTAGAGGATCTGAAGTCTAAAGGATTCATCAGGCCCAGTACTTCATCTTGGGGTTCACCCATGTAACTCTCCAATAAGGTGTATGGAACCCCAAATTTATATGCTTATTAAATATGTTTTATCTAGCTTATGGTCAAAAATCAATATCCACTACCTTAAATATATGATATCTTTGACCAGCTTCGAAGAGATAGGGTGTTTTCTAAGATCGACATGAAATCGGTCTATCAATGGATGTAAGTCAGGCCCTCAGACATACCTTAAATATATTTTCATAGTAGGTATGGTCTATATGATAATATCATTATGTTTTCATCTTATGAACATGACTACCATTTTCATGGATTTAATGAATAGGGTGTTCCACCCATATATGGATTCTTCTGTCATGGTCATTGTCAACAAAATATTGGTGTATTATCACACTTTTAGAAACTATTATAAGCACCTTAATATCATTCTGAATACACTAAGAGAACGCCATATTTATGCAAAGATTTATAAGTGATTCTTTTGGATCAAAAAATTTCATTTCTTGGTTCATATTATCTTGGTATCATGAGTATCGATTAACCAAGAGAAGGTGAGTGTTGTGGTTTCCTAGGATCATCCCAAGAATGTGTATGGTATATGGAGTTTCTTGGGGATGGATAGATATTATAATAATTTTATACAAGACTTATCACCCCTTTATTCATCTCTAACTTTTCTAACAAAGAATGGTGTTAAGTTCCTTTGGTCGGAATAGTGTGATAAATCATTTTAGGAAATAAAATAAAGGCATGTTTCTACACCTATTCTGATTATATAAGAACTTGTAAGAGGTTATACAGTATTATGTGATGCATCCGACATCGTTCTAGGTGCATTTTTGATGTGGGAGGATAGATTTGTTGTGTACAGATCACAGCAGTCGAGGCCTCATGAGATAAATTACATGATACACCACCTCGAGCTAGCATAATTTTTCCATGCCTTACATTGCTAGAGAAACTATCTATTGGGTGAGCCCTTTATGGTGTAAATGGACCATAAGAGCCAAAAATATATATTTTTATAGTGTGACTTGAATATTAAATAGTAAATATGGGTTGAATATATTTATTCCTTTGACTTTGAGTTTGCTTATATGCCTAGAAAGGGAAATACAGTAGCTGATGTGCTGAGTCGGAAAACTCAGGCATAGGTTGTGAAGGAAGCCAGTGAATAAGGGAAATTAATGGCCCTATTCTCTAAGATAGATATATAGTTTAATGATAATAATTATTATCCTTATCACTCATCCTTGATAGTTACCTCTTCACTACTTTAGAGGGTAAATATTAGGTAGTTTTCAGATCCTGAGGGGTTGGTTCTCTATGAGAGTATTGTTGGTGGGGACCCATCTCCAGATTGGTCTATAAATGGAGATGATATCCTAAATATACATGGGAATAAATGTGTTCCTATAAGTATTAGAGATGAAATTTTGTGTGAGTCCCATGCTTCTGAATAGTCATTTCATCCAAGAATATCCAAGATGTATCAAGATATGTTACACTAGTATTGGTGTCCTGGGATGAAATGTCATATAACTGCTTTTATCACTAAGTGTTCCACTTATCAGTAGGTGAAGTCAGATAACCAGAGACATACTATTTTTTTAAAACTGCCTCCAATCCTAAAATGTAAATGGTAATATGTAACCATGGACTTTTTAGCTGGCTTACTAAGGTCGCCTCAACGTAGCAACATAGTTTGGGTTTTCATTGAAAGACTGATGAAAGTAGCTCACTTCCTTCTTATTTGGGAAAATTTATCACTTTATGGTATGGGAATACTATATTTCTATGAGATTATATGGCTACATGGGGTCCCTTATACTATTGTTTTAGATAGGGATGCTCATTTCACATCACAGTTCTAGAAGTGGTTATTGAGAGCTATGGGTACATAGGTTCTTTTTAGAATAGCCTTCCACCCTTACATTGATTACTAGTCATAATGGACATTATAGGTTTTAGAGAATATCTTTTGATCATACATCCTTGATTTTAGTGGTTCATGGGAGTATTATATCCCTCTCATCAAGTTTTCCTAACATAATAGCTTTCAGGCGATGATACATATGGATCCTTATGAGGCCATATATAGTAGGTAATTTCATTGACCTATGTTCTAGTTAGAGGTTGGTGAGATATTGATAATAGGTTATTGTCTCATGTAAGAGACTTTAGATCTGGTTCAGTTGATTAGGAAGCATAGGTACACTGCTCTGTAATGACCCGAACGGTTATAAATAAAATTTCCCTTATGGTTTAATTAAATTTCTATTTATGGAATAAGGTTATAGAAAACACATGTAATACATTGGTATTATTCTATCCAATTGGATTTAAAAGACTATTAAGTATCATTGCTATTGATAATATAGTCATTGAATAGTGATCATGTGATTAGTATAATTATAGGGTTTTAATAAATCCAATTGACATAGACAAAGGAAGTGTTAGCCTCAACCATTAGGAACATAGCCTGTGAATACCATTTATCATAGATTCCAAGGGAGACAACAACACTAGTATTTTCCCTTTAACAATCCCAATATGGTATCCAAAAACTTAATAATTATCGAAACCATCTATGGGATAATTTAATGTTCATCAGTATCATGGCCCAAACCATATACGTCGAACCACCCCAGGAAAGTCTCATCGTCACACAACATACTCTTAGGGAATTTTTTGGCATATTAAAGCGATATGTATCAAGAAAATAGAATTATAATTATGTACATTATTTTTTATATAATAATTATTATATTTTCATCCTATTATGATGGCTTTATAAATTATTTTTATTTCAATATAATAAAACACTAATAGTATTTTTGGGTAGTATTCAAATTCAATTAAGGAATTTATTTTGATGAATTAATAGATTTTTCAAATAAATATTATTTTAATAAAATATTATTATTAAATAATTTTTATTAAATATAAATGATCATATAATTTTTATGAAGTCAAATGTAATTTTTATAAGTGTTTAGAAACTATTATTGTCAAAAACCCCAACATTTATTAATAAATGTTTGTTACTATTTTAAAAGTAAAAATGTAGATATTTAGAAAATTATTTAGATAAAATGAATATTATTTTTGGAATCATAATGTAGAAATTATCCAATAGTGAATTTTTTATAATTTTCTGATATGATCAAATTTTTGAGTATAAATTAAATACTGTATAAATATACATTCAGTATTATGAAATCATAATGACCTTAAAGTGATGTAATAAACACTATAAAGGTTATACATAAAAAAATATATGTTTTTACCTTTAAAATAGTGGGATTTTATGTTTATTTAGTTAATTTTATAAATCCTTTATGAATACTCCAAAACCATTGATATATTCTAAGGTTTTAAAATCATTTCTTTAAGTGTATGACTCGCCTCCATATAATCAAGGGTATTATATTATTATCTTCAGACATTTTACTTGTGAAATAATTATAACCAATCCCATTTGGATGAAACCCTATTTAAAAACCATGGTATGGTTTGTGGTTTTGGTTATTTTATTATTTAGATTCCAAAACCTAAATAATAAATAAATCATCCTCTTTTAGTATATAAACCTGCCCAAGTTGTCATTTCTATTCACTCAAACTCCTTGGATCACATCCATACTATTACATTTACTCTCTATATTCCTACAAATTCACTCCCAAACTCTCAAAAAACCCCTCCGAATCATTTGGAGTCACAGACTCAAGTAAGGGATATTTTCCTTTCTTCTATTTATTCAAGTATCTTCTTTACCGTATGGCCTTTATCTTAATTTCCTCAACATGGGACATTTTATTCCATATCCCAATTGTTGACCAATTGATGAAAAAATTATAAGATACCCATTTTTTCTCATCAACCAATTTTTATGAATTTTTAAGCGACACCATTATGCTACCGAAATTTCACCATGATTTTTCATGCCAAAATGATTGTGTAGTGAATACCATACCCATTTTCTTATCTAGGTTATTAACCTTTATACACTTATAAATCATTTAATTTGGTCTTAAATTTATTTATTCCACACTTATTTATAATTTGATAAATTATGAATATGAATGAATTCATGTTGTATGATCCATGTGGCACACTTAAACATGAGAATGAAATGAAAGTGATGAGTGCACCCGGAATTATATAGTACTCCAATACATTGGGTAATGTTTAGTCTAATGAGACATTATTTTGGGATAGGTATTGAACTATATTAATTTACGGTAATTTTTCCACCATTAATTCTTGGCTGTTTATCCTTGACCTGTGTTTATGATACAGTGTCTTAAGTTGTTTCCACATTTCTCATGTTATGATTATCATGTCATATCATGTCTCATTATTCATTTTTATGATTCCTACTATTTTTATTACCCATTAATATGAAGGTTCCAGGCGCAGTGGAAGCGCGTGGGTGGATGTTCCCACTTGGCTTTTTGTCATTAGCAATGATCAATCCGGGATCAATACGACGATAAATGCCAGTCTCCACGGATCGAATCACAGAAAAAGACAAAGAAGATGGTTTGTCCCGGAACCACAAACAAGGATCGTTACAGGTTGATTATAATTAATTTAATTAATTATAAAGAAATACCTTTTGGGTGTTCTTTCTTCGTTGATGTTCTCAATCACGTTGTTGATGTGATCTGTCGTTGCGTCGCAGAAGGCAAGTGTAGACTCCCTCTAGCGGTGATCCACACATGTACCTCGTATCTCTGGACGTCGCCAAAGGATTCTCCGGGTGCTAGAGTGGAGAAGCCTGTGCTTGCGTTGTCCGCCTTATATTGTCTTGATCCGATGGAAGAGGATCTCTCTCGGTCTTGAGAGCGTTCTTGGACGAAGAGGTTCTTTCGGCCTTGAAATAATTCTCCAGAGATGTTGTGCACAATGATTCTCTTGTGTGTCAGAAAAGAGTTGGGGTTGTGAGGATATTTATAATCGGTTGTGTGGGGTTATAGAGTTATGACAATAAATAAACGCATTACGTGTTTTATTTATTTCATTGACTCTTTATTTAAAACCCCATGTCGAATAAATAATTCCTTGACATGCGCCCACGCTGATTATAATAAATATCATTTAAAATAATATTATATCCTCAAAATCCCAACTGAAAAAAACTACACGGCGTGTATTAATAAATACACGGCGTGTACTTGTTTTTCATTGAAAACTACACGGCATGTACATTAAATGTACACGGAGTGTATATCTTGTTTTCATTTATTCATTTCCTTTCCAAAATAAAACTACACGGCATGTAATAATAATACACGGCATGTACTTGTTTTATTTTCTTTTTCCTCCATCATTTAAAACAACTTAGGCTTCCTTGAATAATTATTAAACCACGTACGAGAATAATCTTTATTCAACTTGAGATACTTGGATACACTTAGTGTGTGACCCTCTAGGCCTCTTTCTCGTTGGCATTAGGCGGGCTTGCCTAAAGTCCAAAATTACTGTCTAGAAACGGGTCAAGGCACCCAAGAGAAAGAAGTTGACGCCGCATTGACGTATCACCTCATACGAACGCTTACTGTGTAATTTAATCCCTTTGTCTCAATATCTCATCAAGCAGGTATCATGGCAGTGTCATAAACCTATATGCTTGATATGTCGTTCTTTGACTACCTGAAATAAACTCATCGTTTACACCATGGCCATGGAATTTAATGCAACAGTTCTATTTCAATCAAAGGGCCGAGATATCAACTTCCATAAATGGAAGGGACAAATCCTTCCTCGACTTATCCATTAACAACATTTCACTCATGACGCACCCAACATACCCTACTTCCCGCCAACTGACTGCGTGATGATTTTCGTCAGTAAATCTAAGTGCGCGAGTCATGACATGAGTTAATGATAATCTTCCAGTCTAAGGACCATTACACACGCTCGTAGATAGAAATATCCGATGACACCAAGACATGCAGAATTACTACTGGCGGGTCTGTTCTCATAATCTCCCATCTTGGAGATTACCAAGTGCGAACTCCATGAGAGAGAGTCTCGTCTTCTTATGAGTACTCGCACCTGACGGTCTGTATACTATGTGTCCTATAATAGTATGTCATCCAACCGCAAAACTTTATTTAAGAATATTGTTATAGCATTTCAAGGTTCTCATCATAGCGGGGATCTGCTATGACCTTAATAATGCAACAAATATTTCAGGACATTATTATATTATAGTCATGCAGAACAATGAACAATATATAATAAGTGAACATTTATGTAATCAAAGTACAAAACAGTTGGTTCTGAGGACACCAACCCTTACATAATATGCCTATTTTCTAACATGTATCACCTTATTCCATGTTTATTCCCTTATTTATCTTTATAGATCACCCTTTTCTTATGTTTCTCCCCAGGTTATTCTATGTAATTTTATAATGCATCTAATTTTAGAAGCATGTTAAGGAAGTTTTCAATAATGTTATTGTATCCCATATTCAAGATGTTATTATATGTACCTAATTCCAAAATACACTATAATTTTTTATCATTTGGGTTTTATTATGTGTAACTGTATATAATAAATCAGAAATTAATGTGTAATAAAGAGTAGGTTTTTTACAATTGGTATCATAGGAAAAGTTTAGTTATTTTTGGTATTAGGATTAGAAAACTATAGATAAAGCCTTATGGATATGACTAAGTATAAGGAAACATCTTTAAATTTTGGTAAGTATATATTAAGTGGTTTATCAAGAAAATACACCCATGTCTGGATAATATAAGTGGGTTTGGTTCTAGCACAGATGTACCTAGGGGTAACAACTCTGTCAAGGTGTGTCGGTCCTAACTCAGTGTAACCTAGTACATGACAATGAGCCTTACTATGCACCTGGTTTTACACACTTTAGGAATATGCTTTGGTAAATTCATAAGATCATTAAGAACCATTATAAATGGTACAGAAATTCCCATAAGAATATATATTAGGAAATAGATCATGGATAACATAGAATAAAGCATAAAAATTCATAAGTTAAGGAAATAAATGTAAGTTATAAGTTATCACTTTAATGTCATGAAATTCCCATTTATGTGTTCAATAGTTTAAAATAATCATCCCTAATTTTCCTTTTATTCTATCCAATGTTTTAAAATAAGAGGAATCAGGTAAAAATCAATATTACGGACAATGTGATGACTGCCCCAACGAGATGCCCAACCCGATGGGAGGAGGTATCACAAAATTTGTGATAATACTCTCTCAGCAGACTCAGGTTATGAATATAAACCTAGATCAAGAGGACTGGACAAACCCCATTAAGAAATAAAAAGTTTTAATTAAGATATTTATGTGACAAATACCTCTGACATTCAATGGATCATCTAATCCCTTAATCATGGAAAAATGTATCAACTGCATTGAGAATATATTCTCTATCCTTTAATGTTTTGAAAAAGATAAGGTTCTAATATATGTTTATCATATGAAGAGAGAATATGGTCATTAGTATACATTGATCAAGAATACAAATCCTTAGGAAGATATCAAAGTAATTGGGTGGAAGGAATTATAGAAAACGTTTTTTGATAAATATTTTCCTCATAACCTATGAATTAAAATGTAAATTTATTTCCTTAACCTCAATAAAAAAGATGATGAATTTATTAGGGCATATGAGGAAAATTTTATAAGACTTGCATGATATGCCTCTGTCTTCATCGTTACCCATGAATTCAATGTTGACTACTTCTTTTAGTGATCTAAAGCCTAGTATAAAAAATCCTTAGAGATCCGTGACTTTGATAGTTTGGAGTAAATTGTATGATGTTCCCTCAAAGTTGAGATGAAGATCAGATAATCTCAAGGTTATCATAGGGATTAGAAGAAGAAAGTAGAGTTTAATTCTAGTGGTCCACTGGTGAAATATAATAGTGCCAAGAAATTTCAACATCACACTTGTCAAAGGTGTGGAAAGAAGAACCTTGGAAATTGCATAAGGGGGATAAGGAAATGCATTAGGTGTGGGAAGCAAAGGAACCTAGATAGTGATTGCCGATAGGGGAAACCCACTAATACGAAGGAGTAAAATAATGCACCACTTAACCCTTATCACATTTTTCATTACTTCAATTGCAAGGAACCATGGAATTTTGAAAACTAATGCACTAAGACAATGGATTTCAAAGAAAACCAACAACCTCTAAGGTAGAAAGGGAGTGATTTTTACATCACAAATACTGAGGTGGATCTTGATAATGAAGTGGTGGCATGTACTCTAGTTATTCATTCAAGGATAGAAAACTTACTTATTGATTATAGTTTTATACATTCCTTTATATCATGAAAGTTTATTAGAACTATTTAAACACCACCACAAATCATGGAACTGGATTTATCAGTGAAAATGAATAATGGGGAAATTATTGAATCCATAGTATATAAATCCTCCCCTATCAGAATTTGCGATATGAACTTCCTAGAGAACCTTTTTATACTCATTTTTTTGGAATTTTATGCAATTATAGTCATGTATTATCTTTCCCTATATAGATCCAACATAAATTATCATGAGAAGAAAATCACTCTCTGTATTGAGAATGGACCCTCGATTGTATACAATTGTAAGGAGGAGGATGAATCTTCTTTAGCACCAACATCACAAGCATGAATATTATTTTCCTATGGGAACGTTTATCTAGATCAAATGATTGATTCTAATTAAATAACCATCCTCAAATAAATTCCTATTGTAATGGAATATGCATATGTGTTTCTTGAGGAATTTTTCAGTCTTCCTTATAGTTGAGAGGTTGAATTTTAAATCCAGCTTGTACCTAGGGTGTTATCATTATCCAAGACTCTGTATAGAATGGATGTGTGGAACTTGATGAGCTAAAGAAACAACTATAGAAGAATCCAAATAAATGGTTCATACATTAATGTACTTCACCATGGGATTTACCAGTCCTCTTCATTAAGAAGAAGGATAGGTAAATGTTCCTTTACATTAATTATCATGATCTCAAATAGATCAAAATGAAGAAAAAGTATCATCTTCCATATATTTATGACTTTTTTTATTAGATACATGAAGAACAATACTTCTCCAAGGTGGATCTGTAGTCAAGATATTACGAAGTTAGGGTGAAGAAGGAGGATATCCCCAAGACTGTTTTTTGTACAGGGTATGGGCAGTATGAGTTCATAGTAATTCCATTTGGACTCACTAATGCTCTATAAATATTCATAGATTTGATTAATATAGTATTTATATATTACCTTGAAAAAATCTTGGTAGTCTTTATAGATTATATTATAATACACCCCAAAACCAAGGAGGAGAATGGAGATCAGTTTATCACTATACTAAATACCCTAAGAAAGGAGAGGTTTTATGAGAAGTTAAAAAAATGTGCGTTTTGGTCGAAGGAAGACTCATTTTTGGGAAATATCATCATAAGAAATGGGATATCTATGGACCCTTCAAAAATAGAAGAAATTGAAGGATGGTTGAGTCCAATATCTATGACAAATATCTATAGTTTACTTGGATTATTTGGTTATTATCATTAATTTGTGAGAAAATTATCATGATTTCCAATCCCTCTATCCAACCTAACATAGAAAGGAATCAAGATTTCTTAGAATGATGATTGTGAAGAGAGTTTCAATGAGCTAAAAAGGAGGCTTATCACTGCCCCTGTTCTCACACTACCCACAAGTGGGTAAATTTTTGTAGTATTCAGCGATACTTTGAAGAAGGAATTGGGTTGTGTGTTAATTTATAACGAAAAAATAATAGCCTATGCTTCATGGAAGTTGAAAGTTCATGAACAGAACTACCCAACATATAATCTGGAGTTGGATTCAGTGATCTTTTCTTTGAAAATATGGTGGAATTATCTATTTGGGGAGAAGTGTGAAACATATACATATCACAAAAGTATCAAATATATATTTACACATAAAGATATGAATATGCACCAATGAATATGGTTAGAGAATATCAAGGACTATGACTTCTCAATATACTACCATCCTGGTAAAGAGAATAAAGTGGTATATTCTATAAGTATAAAGGATCTATAAATTCTTTAATTGATGAGAATTTGTAGGGATCTTCTATTATTAGATTTAGAAAGGATGGATATAGTAATCATAAATAAAAGAACATCATCACTCCTTTCACAAATGATTGTTCAACCATATCTTTTGGAGAGGTAAAAGGATGATCAAAGAGATGATGTAAGAATTCAGAAGAAATTGGATCTATAAGAAAAGGTAAATCTTTAGAGTTCAATTTTAATGAAGAATGTGTTGTAAGATTATGTTCAATACTATGTGTACCGTCAAATCCTGATCTAAAGAAGGAGATGTTATATGATGCACATAGCTCAACCTTCTCTATCCATCCTAGAAGCATAGAGATGTATCAACATATCTAATAACACTATTGGTGGGACAATATAAATAAGTAGATCACATAATATACATCACGTTGTTTTTTAAGTCAACAAGTGAAGGAATAAATGAAAAAAACTTAGGTGATGATGCAAACATTACCCATACCTATATAGAAATGGTAAAAAATCACCATGGAATTTGTCATTGGAATTTTGAAGACATATAGAGGAAACAATTCTATTTGGGTTGTGGTGGATCCTCTTATAAAGACTGTAAACTTCACTATGATTTGAGAGAATTTATCACTCGATCAACTTATACAGATATGCATCGGAGAGGTGGTAAGGATCCATAGAGTACCACTATCAATTTTATCTGATCAATATCTGGTATTCACCTCCAAGTTCAAGAAAAGTATCCAATATGCTCTAAACACATAACTGAACTTTAGTGTGGCCAATTATCCTCAAACTAATTTTCATTCTGAGTGGACTATTCACACACTAGAAGACATGTTTAGAGCATGTTTTATGGACTTAAAAGGATGATGGGACAAGTATCTTCCTATGGTCAACTTATTATACAACAAAAGTTTCCACTAAATCATTAAAATTTCCCCTATAAATCCCCTTATGGTAAGAGGTATAGAACACCTGCATGTTGGGATGGAGTTGGGGAACAGAAACTGATGGTTTGGAAATGGTCGAGTAAATGGTGGAAAAGTTTAAGACCATTCAGTAGCACAACAAGGCTGCTCAGAGTCAATAGAAGATCTTGGTTGATAATCATCAACAAGACCAAGATTTTGATGTTGGAATCATGGTTTTCCTCTGCATATATCTATGGAAGAAAGTGATGAGATTTGGGAAGAATAGAAATCTTAGTCTAAGATACATCGGCCCCTTTGAGATCCTTCATCACGTTGGAGAGGTGGCTTATCGACTATCACTCCAACTGAACCTATATCAATTACATGATATATTCCATGTATATATCTTAAGAAATTACATATCAGACCCACCACAAGTACTCATTCTAGAGGTGGTACCATTGTAGAATTTTCTTTACTATGAAGATCATCTGGTGAAGATATTAGAATGTAGAGGAAAAGTTCTAAGAAATAAGACAATTCACCGGGTCAAGGTGCTATGGAGAAACCACAAGTTTAAAAATGTGGTGTAGGAAATAGAGGAGGTAATCAAATGAAGTTACCCTTATCTATTTTATTGGGGGAAAAGAAAAATTTTAGGGTGAAATTTTTTAAGGGGAGAAGATTGTAACGACACAAACTGTTATAAATAAAATTTCCTTTATAGTTTAATTAAATATCTTATTATGTAATATAGTTATATAAAACACATGCACTAATTTTGTTTTAATATAAAAAAATTGGATTTGAAAGACTGTTTAGTATCATTACCATTGATAATATATCCATTTAACAGTGATCACGTGATTAGTATAAAAATATGGTTTTAACAAGTCTAATTGATATAGACAAAGAAATTGATGGCCTAAAATAGTAGGATCATACCATATTAAGACAATTTATCAAACCTTTTAAGGAAATGACATCACTATTATTTTACCCTGACAAATCCCAAGCTGATATCCAACAAATTAAACATGAATGAAACTGTCTACGGTAGAAGTTCAAGTTCATCGAGATCATTTCCCAAACCATGTACATTGAACCACCCTATGAAAGTCTCATTGTCACGCACAATACTCCTAGGAAGTTTTATAGTGTATTAAAGGGATATGTATCAAGACCCTAGCATTATAAGTATGTAAATTGTTTTTTATATAATAATTAATATATTTTCATTCTATTGTGATTACTTTATAAATAGTTTTTATTTCAATAAAATAAAAAATAAATAGTAATTTTAGATAATATTCGAATTTAATTAAGGAATATATTTTGATGTATTAATTGATTTTTGAAATAAATAATTTTTTAAATAAAATATTATTATTAAGTAATTTTTTATTAAATATAAATGATCATATAATTTTTATGAAGTCAAAGGTAATTTTTATAAGGGTTAAAAAATTGTTATTGTCAAAAAAAACCAATCATTTCTCAATAAATTTCGATTTCTATTTTAAAAATTAAAAGTAACATATTTAGAAAATTATTTATATAAAATGAATATTATTTTTGGAATCATAATGTTGAAATTATTCAATAATTAATTTTTCATAATTTTATGAGATAGTTGAATTTTTAGGTAAAAATTAAATACTGTATAAATATACTATGTATATTATAACAACATAATGACCCAAAAGTGATGTAATAAATACTATAAAAGTTATAAATGAACAAATATATATTTTAACCTTTAAAATAATGTGATTTTATGTTTATTTGGTAAGTTTTATAAATCCTTTATAAATCCTCCAAAACCATTAATATATTTTAAGGTTTTAAAATCATTTCTTTAAGGGTATGACTCACCTCCACATAATCAAGGTCATTATTTTTATTATATTTTTCCCTTGGACTTATAAAATAATTATAATCACTTCTATTTGGAATAAACCATGGGAAAACCCATGGTATGGTTTGTGGTTTTGGTTATTTTATTATGTAGAGTCCAAAGCCTAAATAATAAAGAAATACCCCTCTTTTCTTATATAAACCCACCCAAGATCCCATTTACCTTCAATAAATCTCCTTGGAACACATACATACTCCTACCTTAACTCTATAGAGTCCTAAGAAGCCCCCCCCCAATCTCTCAAAAATCCCCTCCCAGGTATTTGGAGTCACACACTCAAGTAAGGAATCTTTTCCTTTATCTTCTTTATTCAAGTATCTTTTTTACCTTATGTCCTTTATCTTAATTTCCCCATGATAGGATATGTTATTCCATATACCCCTTAATGTAAAATTGACTTATAATTGATTATATAACCCATTTTCTCTTATAAACCCATTTTTATGAATTTTTAAGCGACGTTGTTATGCTGTCAAAATTTCACTATGATTTTCCATGAAAAAACAATTGTGTAGTGAATACCATACCCATTATATATTAAGGGTATTCACCTTTATACACTTATACCCCATTAACATGGGAATTAAAAGTTTTTATAATATAATTATTGATCATATAATAAATTATAAAGATTAATGAATTCATTTTGTATGATCAATGTGTCACATTTAAGCATGAGAATGAAATGAAAGTGACAGGTGAACCTAGAATTATATAGTTCGCCAATGAATTGGGTAATGTTTAGTATCATGAGACATTATGTTGGGATAGGTATTGAACCTTATTCCTTTATTGGACTTTTTACACCATGATGTATTGGTGTTTTATCCTTGACCTATGTTTATGATGCAATGTTTTAAGTTGTTGCCACATTTCTCATGTTATGATTATCATGCAATGTCATGTCTCATTGTTCTTGTTAATGATTCCTAATCTTTTTATTAACCATTTATATTTCTATTTTCTAACATGTATCACCTTATTCCATCTTTATTACCTTAGTAGGCTTTATATCTCACCCATTTCTTATGTTTTTTCCAGGTTATCCAATGTAGTTTTAAAATACATGGAATTTTAGAAGCATGAAAAAGAAGCTTTCAACAATTTTGTTGTATCCCATGTTCAAGATGTTATTATATGTACCTAATTCCTAAATACACTATAATTATTGATCTTTTTAGTTGTATCATGTGTCATTTTATGTAATAAACCATAAATTAATTTGCAATAATGAAAATGGTAGTTATATGCTCAGTCTAGAGTGAAATCTTATATCGATATCCATCAATGACCTTTGGAGTTCAAGGTTGGGAATCATGTTTTCCTATGGGTATCACCTAGGCTTGGGAATAGATGGATAAGGAGGAAAGGGAAGTTATCTCCTAATTTTTTAGTATTGTTTGATATCTTGGAGATAGTCAGACCGATAGCCTATCACTTATTACTACCGCAAAGGTATCATTCCATGAACAACATGTTCCAAGTTTAAAAAAATTTCCATTATCATGATGACATGTATCATAATTTTTATCCTAAATATGTAGAGTTAGATTCCAATGATTTTTTATAGGATTATCTAATACGCATTGTTGACTATAAAAAAAAGATCTATGAGTCTAATTTATCCCTTTAGTATGGATGTTATGGTATCAAGACTATGCATATGATGATACTTGGCTATGGTAGGCTAACATACATGCCCAGTGGTTGGATTTGTACTTAGATGAAATTTTTCCACCCTTGGAAGGTGAACTCGGGGATAAGTTCCTATAAGGGGGAAGACTATAAGAGCCTTATTTTTATATCAGGTATAGATCCATTTAATTTTGGTAAAAAAATTTATTTTGGACCTACTATGGATTCCATTTGAGGTTAGAAAGGATTTGGGGGTGTTTGGGTCTTGTTCAGATCTCAGAACCCCAGCCTATGGGAAAGATAGACTGGCTTCATGGTTAGGAGAAACTGTGCGGGGAAGGATGCACAGTTACCCCTAACCATGCAAGTCTTGGTAGAGAGCAGCAAGGGGATACATGGTTTAAAGAAACCATAATCCCATGGTTGCATAGACATGATAAAACTCTACAGTTTTTAGTAGAGGATAATGGCATAGTTTGTAATGACCCGATCATTTATGAATAAAATTCATTTTCTTTTAATATCTTATAGATATAGAAAACACATGAAATATTTTTTTATTATATATTTTAAATGACCATTAAGTATCATTACCATTAATAATATAGTCATTGAAAAGTGATCACACAGCTAATATAAATATAAGGTTTTAATAAAACCTTTCAATATAGACAAAGGAGATGATGGTCTCATCGAGTAGACTCAGGCCATACAAAGCTCATTTTTTGAAGCTTGGAGAGGAGGTAAAATCATTGGTATTCGCTCTTGACCAATCCCAATCTAAGCTTCAACATGTTAATCTTGAACGGAATTGCCTACAGGAGAAGTTCAAGTTAATCGAGATTACCACCCAGGCGATGTTATCTGATTCGCCCCAAGAGTATATCACCATCGTACAAATTACACTTAGGCCTTATGCAAGTGTTATAAGGGGTTATGTAACAAGGTATTAGTTACCTATTGTGTAATACCATTTGATAAATAAAATTCTTATTCCATCAATTCCTTTATAGGAATAGTCTTTCATAAAAATGATGAATTTGATAAATTGTTTTTTATGGAAAAATGGTACTTTTGAGAAATATATGAATTATTATATTAAAATATGTTTTTTTAAAAGGTTTGGGCCAAAGCCTCATTTTTATTATTAAATCAAAGCAAATACCACTTTCAATTGGGTAGAGGGAAATCCATTACATAGCCCGAAGGCCCAGTGGGCATGTATCCCATTACATAGCCCATAAGCCCAAATTTGTGGCCCAATTCACATTCTGTAAATAGTAACCCGCCTGTTACAGTACCCGCATAGTACCGCCGCCGCTACAGTGCCATGCCGCCACTATAGTACCCACTGATGAACAGTTTCGTCGTTGCTACAGTATCACTATAGTATTGCTACAGTACCTACGCCCAATGGGTTTTGAACCCCCATTTTTCATGTAGGATTACAGGGTGCTTACCACTAAGCCAAACCCCAACTACATTAAGATATGTTTTTATTAATAATATTATAAAAACAATTCTTATAAATGATGATTATATCATTTCCTTATCTGTAAATGATTAGGTAATCGGTTTGATAAGAGTTATATATTCAGAGGATAAAACAGAAACAGTATTTTTAAAGAATTTATTTTAAAGAATTTTTGAATTTTTGAAATAATAAATATTTTAATAAAATATTATTATAAAATTAATTTTATTAATAATAAATTATTATATAATTTTAATTAAGACGAATGTAATTTTTTATTAAGGTTTAAAAACTGTTTTTGTCAAAACCCGTAAATTTTATAGGAATATCGATTCTCCTTCTTAAAGTTAAAATTCACATATTTAGTAAATTATTTAGATAAAATGAATATTATTTTTGAAATTACGAAGAAAAAATTATCCAATGGTGAATGTTTTATAATTTTTTGTGATGGTTGAATCTTTTTTTAAAAATTAAATAATATATAAGTATATGGTGTGTTTTATGACAACATAATGACCTAATAGAGATGTAATAAATTCCATAAAAGGGATCTTAGACCAAATATATTTTTTAAATTTAAAATAATGTGATTTTATATATATTTGACTTATTTTATAATGCCTTAGTGAATCCTCTGAAATTTATAACATATTTTATGATTTTAAGTTTATTTCTTTAATAATGTGACTCACCTCCACATAAGAAGGGATAATATTTTAATATCTTCCGCCCATGGATTTATAAAATAATTTTCTCTAATCCTATTTGTAAAAAACCATTTTCAAAAACTATGGAATGGTTTTTGGTTTTGATTATCTAATTATATAGATTCCAAAACCTAAGTTTGTGAAATATTAAATAATTCCCCTCTCATTTCCTATATAAACCCACCCAATATCCCACTTATCTTCACTCAAAATCATTTTATAACACCCCTAATATATTTTATCCTCTATATAATCCTCCCAATGTGCCCCAATATCTCAAGAATACCCTCTTCAACCTTTTGAAGTCACACACTCAAGTAAGGGTTTCCTTCTTTTCTCATTTTTGTTGAAGTTTCCTTATATTGTTATACACTTTTATTTTTCAATTAAAAATGATGTGGTATGCTTTAAAACCTCCCCCATACTTCCCTTATAATTATTAAATAATTATATTCCCCATTTCACTCTCATAAACTCATTTTATGAATCCCCATGTGATGTCATTATGTTGATGAAATTGCACCGTGATTTTCAATGCCAAAATCATCGTGTAGTGAATACCATGCCCATTTCTCTATCAAGGGTATTAACCATTATTCACATATATTTATTTATTTTATATTTATATATATATTAAAAATTCATTTATCATTGAATAAATGATGATGTTGAATGAAACTGTGTTATATGATATATGTGGCACACTTAAGCATAAGATTAAAATGTCCATGAAGGGTGCACCCTGATAGAGCTCCAATGCATTGGGTAATATTTAGTATCATGATACATCATTTTGGGATAGGGGTTTACCTTATTCCTTTATATTAATTTTTTCTGTCATGTTGGTATAGTGTTTTACCTGATTCCTTTATGTTAATGATTCAATGTTTTATGTTGTTGCCACATTTCCATGTTAAGATGATCATGCTAAATCATGCCTTTATGTTCATGTTTCTATTATTCTCCATTGATATGTCTATTTACTAAAATTTATTGTATTATTCATTTTATACCTTATTTACTCCATTATTTGGCTTTATATGTCACTCTTTTATTATGTATGTCCTCGGGTTATCCCTTATAATTCTAAGTATGAAGGAATGTTGTGGTCATGTAAAATAATTTTTCAATAAAGATGTTTTATTTTATGTCTTAAGTTGTCATGTAATGTTCCTAAGCCCCAAAGACACTATACGTATCGATCTTCTAGGTTGTATTAAGTGTTATTTTATGTAATAAATCATGTCTAAATATGAAATAAAGATTAGGGTTGTTATAGTTGGTATCAAAGATAGGTTTAGTTATTTTTGGGATTAGGATTATAAAACCTCAGTGAAAGCCTTAGGGATAGGACTAAGTATAAGAAAATAATCCATAAATTTTGGTGAGCATAGATTAAGTGGTTTATCAAGAAAATACATCCATGTCTGGATATAAACAAGTAGACATGGCTCGAGAACATATGTATCTAGGGGTAAAACTTGAAAATACTGCTTTGAGATTGACTCGAATAGGAACTAGTGCATGACAACGGGCCTTTCTGGACTCTTGGTTAGACACTCCTTGGGGATATTATTTGGTGAATTCACAAGATTAGTACAAACCATTATTAAGAGAACAAAAAATGACCCTAAGAAAATATGTTAAGAAGTATATTATGGATAACTTATATCAAAGCTTAGAAATTCATAAGTTAAGGAGATAAAGGTAATTTATAAGTTAGACCTTTTTTCATTGTATTCCCCTTTATGTGTTTAATAGTTTAAAATATTTACCCCTAATTTTCCTTTTATTCTATCCAATTATAGGTAATAAGAGGAATCAACCTAACAATCGATGAAAAGATCAATGTGATGATTGTTCTAATGAGATGTCCAATCCAATGGGAGTGATCCATTAAAAACATTTTCATGATACTCTCTCAGTTAACACAAGTTTTAAAGAGAAACATGGTCAAATAGAAACTTCCAACCCCCCCCCCCCTAGAAAGAACAAGTTTCTATTGAGAGCTTAATTAGAACAATCATCACATTGATCTTCGCAGTGATTGTTAGATTGATTCCTCTTATTACCTATCATTGGATAGAATAAAAGTAAAAGTAGGGGTAAATATTTTAATGGATCATCACATTGATCTTCGTATCAATTGTTAGCTTGATTCCTCTTGATTCCTCCTACTTTCAGGGGATCATTTGATCCCTCAATCACTGAACAATGGATCAACTTCATTGAGAATATCTTTTTCATCCTTCAATGTTCTGAATAATAGATGGTTCTTATAGATTCTTATCATATAGAGGGTTAATTTTTTATATGGTGGACATCGATCAAATATATGTAGCCTGAGTAATAAATCAAGTCGATGGGATGGAAGGATTTCCATAAAATGTTTTTCAATAAAGATTTTCCTCACACCCTCCATCTTAAGATGGAAAGATATTTCCTTGTAATCAAGCAAAAGGATGATGAATCTATGGGGTTTTACAAGGAGAACTTCCCCAAAATTGCACAATATGCCTCTGGTTTTGTTGTTACCCCCGAATTCAAGGTTGAACACTTATTTGGTGGGCTAAAACTTAGCCTATAGAAAGTCCTGGAAATCTGCGAATTTGACAGCTATGAGGAGATTATTCGATGTGCCCTAAAAGTTGAGATGGATATCGGCGAATATTGGGGGTATCATGGGGATATTAAATTGAAATTGGACTATAATTTTGGTGTTTTGATTGATAAATCCAACAGTGATAATAAATTCTAGCATCCCACTTTCCAAAGGTGTGGAAAGAAGAACCCTAGAAATTTCCTGAAGGGGATGACAAAATGCTTTAGGTGTGGGAAGTAAGGAGACCTAGCTAGCGACTATCAGCAAGAAAAACCCATCACTGTGATAGAGGAAATGAACACTCCATTCGATCCTCAATTCATTATTCATTACTACAACTGCAAAAAACTACGGCACTTTTCGAACTAGTGCCCTGAGCCAAGGGTTTTCAGAGGCAACCAACAACCTCTAAGGCACCAAGGGCAATATTTTTCCATCACTACCGTCGAAGTGAATCCCAAAAAATAAGTGGTGATATGTACACTAGTTATTAATTCAATAATAGAAAAAATAATTTTTGATTCTGGTTCTATGCATTCTTTTATATCCCAAAAGTTTAGTAGAACTATCCAAACACCACTAAAAATCATGGAAGTAGATATGTCAGTGAGAATGCCAAATGGGTAAATTATAGTATCCCATGCATGTAACTCCTCCCCTATCACAATTTGTGGATTGAATTTCCCAAATAACTTCATGATACTTCCCTTGGCGGAATTTGATGCAATTCTTGACATAGATTGGCTTTCCTAATATGGATCCAACATAAATTGTCACAAGAGTTAAATCACTCTCTATATGGTGAATTGACCCCCAATTATATACAAGTGAAAGGAGGAGGATGAATCTTATTTAACACCATCATATCAAGCATGGATATTACATCCTTATCAGTATATGTATCTTTGATGATTGAGTCTAAGGAAGGAACCATCCTTGAAGAAATGCCTATTTTAAGGGAATTTACTGATGTTTTCCTAAGGAATTTCCTGGTCTTCCCCCTCTAAGAGATGTTTAATTCTTGATTGATATTATACCTTGGGAATTACCAATTTCCAAGATTCCATATAGAATGGATATTGTGGATCTTGAGTAGTTAAATAAAAAACTAGAGGAGAAACTATATAAAGGGTTTATACACCCAAGTGCTTCACCATAGGGTGCACTAATCCTCTTCATCAAGAATAAGGATGGATAAATGCACCTTTGAATTGATTATAATGAGCTAAATAAAATCATGATAAATAAAAAGTATCCTTTGCCATGAATTGATGACTTGTTCGATCAGCTACGTGGAGCACAAAACTTCTATAAGGTGGATTTGCGGTCGGGATATTACCAAGTTTGGGGAAAGAAGGAGGATATCCCCAAGGATGTTTTTGGTACAGGGTACGAGCACTATGAATTCACAGTAATACCTTTCAGACTCACTAATGCTCCAGCAATACTCATAGACTTGATGAATAGATTCTTTAGATACTACCTCAAAACATTTGTGGTAGTATTTATAGATGATATTCTAATATACTCCAAAACTAAGGAGGAGCATGAGGAGAATCTAATAATTGTACTAGAGACCATAAGAAAGAAGAATCTATATGCAAAGTATAGAAAGTGTGAGTTCTTTTTCAATTAAGTCTTATTATTATGTAATATCAACATAATCAATGGGATATATGTGGATCCTTCCGAAACAAAATCAATTAAGGTATGGATGAGTCCAATATTTGTGACAGATATCCATAGCTTCCTAGGTTTAGCTGGATATTATCGCCGATTTGTGAGAAAATTCTCACGATTTTAAGACCCTCTTACCAAGCTAACTCAGAAGGGAGTCAAGTTTTCTTGGAATAATGAATGTGAATAAATATTCATGTAGTTGAATAATAAAATTATCACTACCCCTGTGATCACACTACCCAAAAGTGGGGATCCTTTCATAATATTTAGTGATGCTTCAAATAATCATGGGATATATATTGATGCAGAATGACAAATTCATTGCCTATGCCTCAAATCAGTTGAAAATTCATGAGGAAAACTATCACACGCATGATCTGGAGTTTGAAGTTGTGATATTTGTGTTGAAAATATGGCGGCATTATCTATTTGGTGAAAAGTGTGAAATATATATAGATCACAAAAGTCTCAAGAATATATTCACACAGAAAGAGATTAACATGATCCAATGAAGATGGTTAGAGCTCATCAAGGATTACGAATTCTCAATACATTACCACCTTGGGAAAAAGAAAAAGGTGGCAGATGATCTAAGTATAAAGGACCCAGATATTCTATCACTGATGATAATTGAAAAGGATTGAATCTAATTAGATTTGGTGAATATGGACATGATAATCATAAAGAAGGTAACATCATCAATCCTTTCACAAATTATTGCTCAACTGTATCTTTTGGAAAGGTTAAAGTATGCTCAAAAATTTGATGTTGGAATTCATAAGAAAGTGTAAGATATCAAAAAAGGTAAATCCTTATATTTCAATGTTAATGAAGAATAAATTATGAGATTTGGGTCAAGGATCTGTGTTCCATCAAATCCGATGTTAAAGAAAGAACTTTTGGATGATGCCTATAGTTCTAATTTCTCTATTAACCTAGGAAACATAAAGATGTATCAAGATCTTTGAGAGAATTATTAATGGGATAACATGGAGAAGGAGATCACCAAATATACATAAAAGTGTCTAGTATTTCAGAAAGTGAAGGCTGAGAGGCAGAAGTATAAGGGGATGATGCAACCATTACCCATACCAACATTGAAATGGTGGAACATCACCATGGACTTTTTCACCGTAATTTTGAAGACATCCAAAGGAAACAATTCTATCTGGGTTGTGGTGGATTGTCTTAAAAATATTGCACACTTCATTGCAATTCGAGAGGATTTCTCATTGGATCAACCAGCACGGATATACATCAGAGAATTGGTAAGGTTGGGTGTTGTGCCACTATCGATTGTATCCAATCAAGATCCAAGATTCACCTATAAGTTCTAGAAGAGTATCCAACACACTGTGAATACTGAGATGAACTTCATTATGTCTTATCATCCTCAAACCGATGGCCAATTTGAGAGGAATATCCAAAAACTTGAGGAAATGTTGAGAGCATGCTCAATGGACTTCAAAGGAGGATGGGATCAACATCTTCCTCTTGTTTAGTTCTCTCACAACTACAATTTCTACTTAAGAATCCAAATGGATCCTTATAAAGCCCTTTATG
The DNA here is from genome assembly GCA_963277665.1 of Viscum album. NCBI lineage: Eukaryota > Viridiplantae > Streptophyta > Magnoliopsida > Santalales > Viscaceae > Viscum > Viscum album. The sequence continues at coordinate 927,422,469 of OY728146.1, read as the reverse complement.
GGAAGAGGTGCAGAACATTGGTATGTTGGGATGAAGTTGGGGAACGGAAACTTCTAGGTCCAGATACGGTTGAACAAATTTTGGAGAAGGTTAAGACCATCCAACAGCACATCAAAGATGCTCAGAGTCAAAAAAAATATCTATACTAACAACCATCGATGAGACCTAGAGATTAATATTGCATATATGGTTTTTTCAACATATCTCCATGGAAGAGAGTGATGATATTTGGGAATAAGGTAAATCTTATTCCAAGGTACATAGGCCCTTTTTAGATCCTTGATCGCATCGGAGTAGTGTCCTATAGACTAGCACTCCCAATGGACCTATCTCAAGTACATGATGTATTAAATGTATCACTCGTGAGAAAGTACATACCTGACTCATCGCATTCACTCAATCCAGAGACGATACCATTTGAGAATGACCTTTCCTATGAGGAGAAGCCGATGAATATCTTATATCATAGGGAAAAACTACTACGAAATAAGATAGTTCCCCTCATAAAAGTTTTGTGGAGAAACCATAATTTTTAATAAGCAACATGGGAACCATAGGAAGTGATGAGGTGGATTTATCCTCATCTGTTTTAGTGTGGGAAAAGGAAATTTTGAGGGTTAAATTTCTTAAGTGGGGAATTTTGTAATGACATGATCATTTATTAATAAAATTCCCTTTCTTTTAAAGTCTTATGGATATAGAAAACACATGCACTATTTTTTTATTATTATTTTTAAATGACTGTTAAGTATCATTATTTTTGATAATATAGTCATCGAATAGTGATCACACAAATAATATAAATATAATATTTTAATAAATCATTTAGACATAGAAAAAGGAGATGATGGCTTCATCTAGTAGACTCAGGCCGTATGAAGCTCATTTTTCAGAGATCGGAAAGGTGGTAGCATCACTAGGATTCTCTCTTGACCAATCCTAAGTTGAGCTTCAATACGTTAATCTTGAATGGAATTTACTATGGGGTAAGTCAAGTTAATATAGATTACCACCGAGGCGATGTTATCTAAACCACCCCAAGAGTCTGTCACCATCGCACACTTTACCCTTTGGTCTTATATGAGTGTTATAAGGGGTTATGTAACAAGGTATTAGTTACTTATTATGTAATCCCTTTCGATAAATAAAAGTATTATTCCATCAATTCCTTTATGGGAATAGTCTTTCTTAAAAATGAGGAATTTAATAAATTTATTTTTCAAGGAAAAATAGTACTTTTGAGAAATATATGCATTATTATATTAAAATATGTTTTTTATTAATAATATTATAAAATAATTCTTTTAAATTATGATTTTATCAGTTCCTTATCTGTAAATTATTATGTAATATGTTTGATAAGAGTTATATTTTTATATGATAAAATAGAAAGAGTATTTTTAAAGAATTTATTTTAAGGAATTAATGAATTTTTTAGATAATTAATATTTTAATAAAATATTATTATCAAATTACTTTTATTAATAATAAATGAGTATATAATTTTTATAAAGTCAAATATAATTTTTTATTAAGATTTAAAAACTGTTTTTGTCAAAACCCATCAATTTTTAATAAATATAGGTTCTCATTTTAAAATATAAAGTTCATATATTTAGAAAATTATATTGATAAAATGAATATTATTTTTGGAATCAGGACTTATAAATTATCCAATAATTATTTTTTCATAATTTTCTGAGATAGTCAAATTTTTGGGTAAAAATTAAATAATATATAAGTATATAATGTGTTTTATGACATCATAATGACCCAATAGTGATGGAATAAATACCATAAAGGGTATATTAAACCAAATATATGTTTTAAATTTAAGATATTGTGATTTTATTTTTATTTTATTTATTTTATAATTCCTTAGTGAATCCTCCAAAATGTATAACATATTCTATGATTTTAAGTTCATTTATTTAATAATATGACTCACCTCCACATAAGAAAGGATAATATTTTAATATCTTCATCCCATGGCATTATAAAATAATTTTTTACACTACTATTAGGAAAAAACCATGCTAAGGTTTTTGGTTTTGAGTATTTAATTATATAGATTCCAAAACATAAGTTTGTGAAATATTAAATAATCCCCCTCTCTTTTCCTATATAAACCCACTCAATCTCCCACTTATATTCAACAAAAATACTTTTATAACGTCCCTAATCTTTAATCCACTCTCTATAATCCTCCCAAGTCTCCCCAATCTCTCAATAATCCCTTCTTCAAGGTTTTTAAGTCACACACTCAAGTAAGGGTTTCATTCCTTTCCCATTTTTTTCCAAGTTTCCTTATATTGTTATACCCTTTTATTTTTTAATTAAAAATGATGTGGTATGTTTTCACACCTCCCCCATACTTCCCTTATAATGTTTAAGTGATGAGATCCCCATTTTTCTCTCATCAACTCAATTTATGAATTCCCATGTGATGTTGTTATGCTGCTGAAATTGCACTGTGATTTTCCATGACAAAATCATCATGTAGTGAATACCATGCCCATTTCTCTATCAAGGGTATTCACATATATGCACATATAATTATTGATTATATAATTTCATATATTTAGTCCAAATTACTTTATCTTGGAATAAATTATGATGCTGAATGAAACCATGTTATATGATCTATGTGGCACACTTAAGCATGATATTAAAATGCTCATGAAGGGTGCGCCCTGACAGCACTTCAATGCATTGGATAATGTTTAGTATCATGATACATCATGTTGGGATAGGGGTTTACCTAATTCTTTTATGTTAATGATTCATTGTTTTAAGTTTTTTCCACATTTCCATGTTGTGATGATCATGCTATATCATGACTTTATGTTCATGTTTCTCTTATTCTTTATTGATTAGTCTATTGCCAAAATGTATTGTATTATTCATCTTATTCCTTATTTACTCCCTTACTAGGAATTATATCTCACCCTTTTCTTATGTATGTCCTCAGGTTATCCCATGCAATTATAAGTACAAAGGAATGTTATGGTCATGTAAAATAAGTTTTCAATAAAGATGTTGTATTTTATCTGTTAAGTTGTAATGTAATGTTCCTAAGCACCAAAGACAATAGACCTCTCAATATTCAAGGTTTTATTAAGTGAAAGTTTATGTAATAAATCATGTCTAAATATGAAATAAAGGGTAGGGTTGTTATATGGTTGGAGCACAGTTTTTTAGACCATGTAGCCTTACCATACAAGTCTCCTCTTAATGTAGTGGCCTTCGCATGGTTGGTGTAGAATTTGAAAAACTATGCATCCAAACCATGCGACTTTGAAATTCTAAGAAAATTTACCATTTTTTCATTAAATTATTATATATTTACCTTTACTTTCTTTTCTCCTATTTCTAGTGGAAGTGGGATACTTCTTCACATAGGATCTCCCACCTTGTCCTAACCTATTCTTCTTGATAACTTATTGATCTGGTGTCTAATTCATCTTCCATTAGTCTCATTTGATATCCACTAGTAAGATCTTCATTCTACCTCTACCTTTCTCCTTTTATCTTTCTCTCTGAGGAGTTATTGAGGGGAAGACTCATATGACCTATATTTAATTCATTGGTTTATTCTTTATATTTCTTCTGATCCAAGCCAAACTAAAGGATGATATTGAATGAGAAGAGTGCTTCGAGTATACGATAGGTGGTCTATGACTCATCCCTCAAGTATCATCACTTTATAAACTAACATCATTTTATTCATGTCAATTTCATTGGGTGTTTCCTTTTCAATTCATGTTCCTTGTGTATAGTCATTATAATCATATTCTATGAACCTTTTTATATATTTTATCCATTATTTGAGGTTATGACCTCAACATTGACCACCCCAAGTAGGTTTTTTCTATAATTATTTATTTAGTAATTTTTTTAAGCCTATATGCACCTCCATTCATGTGTACTATAACTTGACCTTGATAAAGGTATGTGTTTCAATTAAATAAATGTGTTATACATTGTTATTACATGTATGTATCACTTGACCCTTCTAAGGTAAGTGATTATAATTAATTAATTAATCATTTAAATGATAAATGGAAAGTATATTAATAATTATCACTTGTACTCATTTATTATGATGTAATTATACTTGGTTTCATGTATATAGCCCACCTTTCCATGTTTATAGAAGTAATCAAAGTGAAACTAATAAATGAATAAGAAAATTAAAAACTAAATGGATTCATGTTTTGTTATTCCTTATCAAACTGATGACAGGAAACAAATTTAACCAAATGACCTACTAAAAAACATGAGTATTACATGGCCTAATATATTAAATAAATTAAGTATAAGGTGCCTATTGATATGGAACTTTATATATTTATAGAAGTGGATAGACTTGATCCAACCTTGGATCCCCAGGTTAATTCCTTGAGAACTCATGGATGCCATTCTGATTCAAGGATGTCAGTTGTCAAGGAAGATACCCACCTTGGAACCTGATCCTTATCTATTAGTGGATGCCCAGCATGATGTAATAGGATACCTCTATTATAATTTAGATATTAGGAATTATTGGATCCATAATAACTTCTTGAACATGTGGTGCCATGGATACACCCATTGGTCCCAATCATTTCTTATCCTATTTTACCTTGGACAAGATCCTTATACTCATTTAGAATCATATCATAGTGGAATTCCTTCAGCTATGCCCCTTTTATTACATGTAGACCCCTTATAGCCAGGATACAGGTTAATAATGAGTTTTCATGACCCCTAAGGTCAAGGATTCCTTGGTTACCACCTCATGTCCTCTTCATTATTATCATTATCACAGATGCCTTGTTATACATTAGATACTTTATTATTATTATATCATAATTCCAGTGCTGTTTATAACTCATATTTTATACTATATAAACTAGAACAAAATTAATTAACGAAATGAATATGTGTTTAGACACCAGCTAAGGCTGAAGAAAGTACTGAGGTATTTACATTACTGTATTTTTTACTTTTATATATGCATGTATGTACACTGTTTCAGTTCATATTACACTGACTAGATAGTATAGACATCATTGGTGGTGGCCTAATGAGATTTACATCGCACCCTATATAGGCCCCCATTGGTACCTGGGAAGATCACATATATGAAGGTGTTGACAAAGGGAAGTGTCCCACCTTGGACACCTGATATTGCTTTTTTATTAGGATGGATCTTGGTAGCAAATGACTAAGATGGAGATCGGGATACTTGGATAGTTTTTGGATTATTTTTGTTTCTTTTGTATAACATGTATTTACTTCTACCATGTAATCCTATTTTTCGATTTTTTAGACACAAGATGTACATTATAATCAAATTTTGAGTATTACTATTAGTTGCTTCTATTATTTAGTATCCATGAATGCTTCTGTTATGGTGGGTTACTATTCTAGTGTCTTTAATGTCCAATTTTTTTGTGCCACATTTTTACTAATATTACTTCATATATTGACCTATTATTATATTTATCCATTGTGCTTCACTCTGGTAATGAGGGAATAGTCTCTCTACTGACACACCTTAGGCTCTTGGTGCTAGTCAGAAGCCTCTTGCATTCAGGAAGATATGATTGATGTCATGTGGCCAATCAGATTCGTGGAACCTTTTATTGGCACCCAAGGTCAGGACATCACATAGTTATTGACTTTCCCTTCTATGTAAAATTTATTCTTGAATACCCATTTTAAACCAATGGTCTTTAAATCCACTATAGGATCTACCAAAATCCAAACTTGTTTTTGGTACGTGGAATCCATTTTTGAATTCATGGCTTCTTGCCACTTGGAATCATATATGCCACTTACTGATTCATTATAGGTTAGAGAATAATTATTAGAATCTAATAATGAGTCACCATCCTCAGTGAATATAAAACCATACCAAATTGGTTCTCTAACTTCTCTTGTACTCATATGTTGTAATTGTGTATCTGGAATAGTTTCTTCTTCCATGAGGTTGTTTGGAATCTATTCCTATACTAACTCCTGTGAATATTGATCCTAGACTTCATCGAATTATATGTTAATCCCACCATCTATTTTATAGATAATATCATCTTCAAGAAATGTGGGATATTTTTAAACTGCAACCCTTTTTTCTAAAGGATTGTATAGGTAGTATATTTTTGTTTCTTTGGGACATCCAATAAAGATACACATTGTTTCTTGAGGTTCAATATTTACCTAAAGAGGCCTTAACAAACACTTTGTAAACCCACACTTTTAAGTAAGACAACAAAGGTTTCTTTACATTCCACAATTGGTATGGTATACCATATGTTTCTTTAGTTGGTTCTTGTTTTATCATGTATGTTGTTTGTAATGTATATCCACAAAATGATAATGGAAGACTCACATGACTCATCTTTGATCTAACCATAATGTGTCGTTCCCACTTTCTCTTACACTATTCCACTAAGGCATATATAGAGTATTGAGTTGAGATAGTATCTCAAACTCCCATAAATAATCAATGAAGTCCTGATTAGGATATCCTCCACCATAGTCTTGGTGGATTTTCTTAATATTCTTACAAAGATGGTTTTCAACTTAATTCTTAAATTCCTTGAATTTTTTAAAATAATATCACTTATACCTCATTAATTAGACAAATATACATCTATTAAAATCATCAATAAAATATATGAAGTATGACTAACCTCCCCTTTTTTAAATAGGAAATGGTCAACACACATCATTATGAATTAATTAAAGAATCTCTTTTTCCATTTCATCTTTACCACTAAATAAGGATTTATTCATTTTTCCTTGTAAACATGCATGTCATACACCAATTGGTTTTAGATCAAAAGAATATAAATATCCATATTGATTTAATTTATTCAATAATTTTCCATTTACATGACCGAGGAAGTGATTCCAAAGTTTGATGTAGTATGAGTTATATGAAGAAATTTTTTTATCGATTTCTATTACTTGGTTCATGTAATATAACACATAAAGGAAATTATTTAAATTTTCTTTCCTTAAAAATCTTATCTTTATAAAAGAAGAAACATTTTATTCCAAAATTTTAAAATAAATCCATCTTTATCAAGTTTGTATATAGAAATAATGTTTTTGGTAATTGATGGCACATAATAACAACCTTTTAAAACCAAGATCATTTCAGTTGGCATCATGATGTGGTAGCCCTCGATAGCCACAGTATTAATTTTAGCTATGTTGGATTATCATAGATCTACCTCCCCTCAGTAAATTTTTATAAATCTACTTGGTTCCTATATTTGAATACATATGTGAGAACCACAAGCTGTATCTAATACCCAATTTGTAGAAAAGGCTAAATTGAACTTGAAAAAAAATGCACCTAAATATTCACCTTGCTTATTTGTATGGGTAAAATATTCATTTTATTGGCCCTTCTTTACACATGTGAATAGAACATCATCATGATCCCTTTCTTACACTTTGATCTTCCTATTCTTTAAAGGGTGTGAAGAAGCTTTGGGATTAAATCTCTTTTCTTTCCCTTTACATTTGTTCACCATAAGGATGAAAGTTTTTTCACACTTTATATCCTTATATACTTGGATAAGGAGAGTAAGAATATTTGGAAGAGACTTCTCAATGTTTTTCATATTAAAATTTACAAAAAATCTATAGAAGCTCTAATGGAGTGAGGCCAGAATGAGATCGGTGCCTGATTCTTTGTGGATTTTCAACCCTAGAACCTCTAAGCACTCAATGTATCTAATGAACTAGAATATATGATCCCTAGCTAAGGAAAACTATGCAATATTTCTCTAAAAGTGAACCTTGGAAATCTCAAACCATTCCTATCTATATCTCCAATAGTAAAGACAATAGAGGTGATAAAGCATGCACTACAAAAAAAATGTATGCAGTGGTGGTTTCTTCATGAAATAGTGTCGTTTTAAAACACAACATAATAGTTTAATGTTGGATATTAAAACTAACACATATTTAATGGACTGTATTTATTTAGTGGAGGGTTTTATAATTTAGTGGTGGTTTTTTTAATTTTCATTTTTTGAGAATTTAGTGGTGGGTAATTGTTTATTTAACAATGGTTTTTTTATTTAAGAAAATATATAAGGGAAATATAAATAAAATAAAATAAAAATCCATGGAATATATTAGTGGTGGTTTATTTTAGCATCTGTTAAGTGTAACCACCTCTAAACATTTTTTATTCAATGTATTTTTTATTGGTTACTTAAAACAGCTGATAAATAAGATTTCTTTTTTTTAAATAATAAAAAAACTATAAATATAAAAAAAACTAACATATAATAAAATAAAACATAAATATGTGATTAAACCATCATACATATATCATACATCTATAGTCATATACAAACATCCAGTCATCATAACCTCAATCTAAGTCAACCCATATATCTATCAACATACATATACAATATGTCCAATAACAACCAATTCCCAATATAAATCCACGTAATGACCTCCACTACATCTGTATACCTCTACATCATGTCAACAATGTAAACTGACCATTTCATCTCACCAACTATAAAAAAATTAAACAAAAATTAAACTACACATAATAAATTAGATTTACAGTAGAATAATTGATAAAATTTTAACATGCCATAAAAACTAAGAACCATCACAACTACCATTTGAAGAATGTCATGGATTAGAATGGTCAACCTCCTGCCCACAACCGGCATCTATCACCTATAATGAAAACCATAACATTTAAGAAAATATATGTGAAAGAAAAAAGACACAAAATATATTCTGAATGATACACATAAATTTTTTTTATTTTTTTAATCAAACAGAAGACATTTTAGTATAAAACAAATAATATATAATGGAAAATACTTTGAAAACATAAAAATACCAATTTAAGATAATATTTAATAGATTATATTGAAAATGGATGGGTAAATATTCTAATTTACTATTAAAGAGATGTGTGGTGTGATGGAAATTTACTTAATAAACAAATTTTAAAGATTTGGATATCACAGTATTTCTAATATTTCAAAAACAACTCATTAGTGGATTACCATGATTGCACATCAATCTGAGGTTGTTTTCTATGGTTTTGACCACTGTATGCATGTTTTAGTGTTTTAAAACACTAAAAACATGTTTATAGGCATATTGGGAAAATTGTAATTCAGAATAAAGTGTCATTGGTTCCTAAATTTTACAATTAAATGTAAGGTTGTGTCCCATGATTTTAGGGAAATACTACATTGTTTCCTATTTTTGACCCCCTAACACTTGTTTTTAAAAAGCTTTTGTACCTTTAAGAAGTGTATACCGAGTAATTTAAACCACACTAAACATTGTATTGATGTTTTTTTTTGAATTTACATGTTAAAAACAACTTAGTGGGGGTTGTTACATTATTTCACATCAATCTGAGGTCATTTCCTATGGTTTTGACTGTTTCATGCGTGTTTTATTGTTTTAAAACAATAAAAATGTGTTTACAGCCATAACAGGAAAACCATAATTTAGAAATACATGTAGTTAGTTCAAACATTTCAAAATTAAAAATACATTCATTATCCCATTATTTTAGGGCAATCTGATATCGTTTTTTGGGTCTTGACCCCCCAATACTTGTTTTCGAAGATTTTTGTACCTTTTAAAAGTGTATACTGAATAATTCCGATCACACCACACATCATATTGATGTTTTTTATATGTTTACATGTCCAAAAAAACTCAAAGGTGGTTTTCCCATGAATTCACTTCAATATACGATCATTTTCTATGGTTTTGACTATTCCACATATTTTTTAGTGTTTTAAAATACTAAAAACATGTTTAAGGACATAATGGGAAAACCATAATTTATAATAACATGTCATCAGTTCCTAAATTTCAAAATTAAATGTATAGTTGTTTTCCCATGATTTTAGGGCAATCTGACTTCATTTCCCCATTTTGACCCCCTGACACTTGTTTTTAAAGGTTTTTGTAACTTTCATAAATGTATACCATGTAATTTGGACCACAACACATGTCAAATTGATTTTTTGTATATATTTACATGTTAAAAACAACTCATCAGTGGTTTTACTATGATTTTACATCAATATGAGGTCGTTTTTTATGGTTTTGGTTTTTCTACGTACGATTTTGTGTTTTAAAACACTAAAAATATATTTATGACCATAATGGGAAAACTATAATTTAGAATGATATTCCATCAGTTACTATATTTTAAAATTAAATATACGGTCATTATCTTGTGATTTTAAGTCAATAAGACATTGTTTTCCTAGTTTTTACCCCCCCCCCCACCCCAACACTTGTTTTTAAAAGATTTTGTACCCTTCAAAAGTGTATATCGAGTAATTTTGACCACACTACATGTCATATTGATTTGTTGTCTATGAGTACACATAAAAACTACTCATGGGTGGTTTTCCATTATTTAAAATCAATATTAGGTCATTTTATATGTTTTTGACTGTTCCACGCACATTTTAGTGTTTTAAAACACTAAAAACATGTTTATGACCATAACAAGAAAATCATAATTTGGAATAATGTGTTGTCAGTTCTTAAATTTCTCAATTAAATATACAATTTTTTCCTATTATTTTAGGGAAATATGATGTTGTGTTATTGGTTTTGACCCCCTGACACTTGTTTTTAAAGTCTTTTGTACCCTCTGGAAGTGTATCCCAAGTAATTATGATTATAACACATGTCGTATTGACACGTTGTCTAATATTACATGTCAAAAACAACTCATATGTGGTTTTCCCATGATTTTACATCAATATGAGGTCATTTGATATGGTTTTGACCATTTCATGCACGTTTTAGTGTTTTAAAACACTAAAAATGTGTTTACAGCCATAACGGGAAAACTGTAGTTCGGAATGATGTGTCCTAAGTTCATAAATTTCACAATTAAATATATGGTCATTATCCCATGATTTCATGGAAATATGACATCCTTTTCTTAATTTTGACCCCCTGACAAATGTTTCAAAATGTTTGATTTATTTTAAGATTTCTTATTGATTCATTCAGAGCACACTGTACATTCAATGGATACATTGTTTTCTTTTACATGTAAAAAATAATTAAATGGTGGTTTCCCCATGAATTCACATCAATAAAAGATTATTTTTTTATTGTTTTGATCATTAAATGTTCATTTTAGTGTTTTAAAACACTAAAAGTATATTTATGGGCATCACAATCAAAATGTAACTCAGATTGATGTAGCATCAATTCCTGCATTTCAAAAATAAAGATGTGGTTGTTTTCCTATGATAAATTTTTAATCATTAGATATTTTTTGATAATTATATTTTAATAATTAATGTATTGTTAATAAAATTAATGATTTATCACTATTTCTAATATTAGTTTAATTAATTCCAAAAATATAGATTGGTTATTTAATATCTTTTGGTGCTTGAACTTGATTAAAGAAATAGAATTTTAATTTCTAAACTACCATGTATTTCATGGTCAACAATCATTATTGGTTTTTTTTTATAGTTGAGTGATAGTTTTTATATGTGTTTTTTTGGGGTACTCGACAGTGGGTTTTTATTCAGTTGGTGACAGTTTTTTTAATAGAAAACAAAAAAAATAATATGGGATAATTTAATATAACCATTGATCAATTATTTATAAATGTTTATTAGGAAACATTTTTAAATAGATAAAATAAATATTTTTAGTGATTTTTATCAGAAATTTAAGTTAAAGAGATTATGGATGTCGTATGTGTTATTTGAAAATGTGTGAATAGTCTATGGAATTTAGAATTTACCTTGTCACGATGATATATAAGGCTAGAAATTTTCTCTAGGATCACGTCGGTCATCCACATAAATAAATAAATAAAATTATTCTCCATTTGCGACTTCCACTAATGCTTTGTTTTCCTATAACAATCTTATTCTTGCACTTTTCCTTTAAATCTTTCAATTTCTCTTCAGGATTCCCAATCAATGGCACTACTCAAACACCCATCGAGTGTAGCAGCAATAGATGATGCCTCCCTACCAAGGACAGCTAATAGATTTGGCCCAAAACCCATCTCCCATACATGTTCGGGATGCTCCTTCACTAAACTATTCCAACTCCATCACTCTGTGAAGCTAATATTTATTGGGAAGGGTTTCCATCCCAAACTTATTGAATTTTAACCTGTTAACACAAAAATATTAACAATGATTTTCTAAAATATCTGAACTGCATAATGTTATCTAATAAATAAATTTTCATTAGTATTTATTTTTATTTTAAAATTATAAAAACATAATATTGAAAATTATATTATAAAAACAATCAAGTCATAAACCCAATTAATTGGAGCCATCTAGATGTATCAAATGACAAAAAAATTGGCATCATTTTATACATGTAGCGGTCCCCATTTAATTGGGTTTAAGGATTGTTAGTTTTTATAATATGTTTTTTATTATTATGTTTTTTTGGTAATGAAATAATATGAAATGGTAATGAAAAGTACTTACTCCAACATCTTTAGTAGGGTCATTTACAAAATTATCACCGGGTTTCCTATACACTTTAAACCAAATCTCTATTCATCCAAAAAAGTGACTAAATTCATTATCCTTTATAAAAAATGTAAACAAGTCATAAAAAACATTTAATTATAATAAAATAATATAAATAATAATGAATAAAATACAAAACAAAATTGTTCTTTTTCTCAAAAAACTCTGAGACCATACAATGTGAGTAATGACTTGGTTCTCATGATTCACATAATTTTTTTAGACAATTCCTACAAAAAATATAAACATTAATAAAAATTATAATTTTATTGTGTTTATGTTATTAAGATACTATAAAATATTCCATTACCTCATGATATGAATCTCTATTGATATTAAAAAAGAGCTTTCATTTCTCATGATAAATTCTTTTTGGTACTTTCTCATACATTTGTCTTAAGCTTAGAGAAGTTTCATTAAACTCATGCCATAATCTCTATTAAAAATACCTACATTTCTTTCCCAAATTTTTCAAAGTACATGGGCGTTAAACAGAGTCTCGAACATCAAAATGAAAAAACATCTAGAAATAAAAAAACGTAACACTTTATAAGTATATTAAAAAAATTACTCATGTCTCTTAAATTAGTTTTCAACGAATAATAAATTAATATTACATTTACTTGAGTATCAAAACCTTGTTTTTCCAAGATATATGAATATTCCTCCAATCCTTACAATTAATGGGAAATCTCATCGTCTCACAAGCAAGCTTCCCAATAATCTACCCGTAGATTCCAGCAGTGTCACCAGTATGAACCCAAAACTCGTTAAATGGAATAATAATATTGAATTCCTTCAGGTCCCATACATCTTATATATTCATATTTATAACCCTTCTATGGGTGTATTTATCTTTTTGACAAATTCATTAAAATTTTAATAAAATATAAAGTTTTTTTGAAAAATTTATTACGTACCAGTAACAGTAACTCGCAAATATCTCCTTGATGGAGGGGTGAAAAAATGATCCATTTCTAGAGGTGAATTAGGAAGTGGGACACCAATGACTTTTAGGTAAATGGATAGTTCTCTAATAGTCTTGGGTACAACAGAATCACTTGGATCCAAAGAAGATAACAGCAGTGGTGGAATGCTCTGAGATGCTGATCGGCTAGGATCCTAATTTTTTTTGTTCTCAGCATTCTTGTATTTTAAATTGTTAAGGACCATATTGTTACAAATTTATGTTGTATAAAATTTATTAAAATTATTGGAAATTTTTTTAAAAAAATGAATGTTTTTTATAAACCATTTTTAGTGGAGTTTAGATGGATTCCCGTAGAATTATAAAGTATAGAAAAGAATATTTAAAGGATGTTATTTCTTTGTTTACTTGATAAATATTCAATAAAATAGGTGAATTATATAGTATGAATCACTATTATATTTTAATTTTTTATTGGAATATGATATATATCAAACACAACAATACAATCATAACTAAATCCTAAAGTATTTATCATAGTCATATATCATATCATATAGTAGATCTGTGATATAGTTTATGTCATATAATATTGAAATTAATATTTCAATATTGGTTAGTATTCCAATATTAATCATTATAATGATTCATATAATCATTGATAATAAATATATAACCATAAGAAAGTTTATAAATTATTATATAAAACCATCAATAAACTTAGATAACTACAAATTAGATGTTTCTCTTAGGAAATTTTATTTAATGAAGTAATGAAAAATAAATAACGTGATCCATGTATGTTTTTGGTAGTTTTAAAGAACCAATACTATATTATTATTTCTTCTAACCTATTCCGTATTAATATTCAATGATAGGGTGATAAAACAAATTTTTTTGATCGGTCAATCCTGGTATCGTATATGTAGATTTCAGTGACTGATATTAAAACATTATAGGAAATATAAAGAGAACTATTTCTTAGTGATCATCATCGAGTATAATTTATTGATATATATCACATTGTACTTGTGGTACACATAGTTATTTTACTTTATTTGTATTTTATTGTTATCTTTTGATGATATATGCATATTTAAAAGGGTTTCATCCATAATTTATGAGAATATGATCATGTCAATAAACACATTTGAACTCATTCATGTTATAAATAACAATGAAATTTTGAAACCATTTTAATATGGATTATAAAATGATGTTTGTGTCTTGATTGACATTGATCAGTGATCATAGTCTCTCCAAGTAATATTTATAGAAAATAATTATAGTTATATGAATTTTTATGCAAGAACACAAAAATCATCATATACCAAAAGAGTACCATTGATACTATATATCATTATATATATCTATCTTTATATATAAGATATTTTTATTTTTTAGGAACCCAAAATCATTTATATTCACATATTTAATTAAACTATTTTGATTCAAAAAAACTAATATTATTATATATAAATTAACAAAATAATACTTATTAATAATATATGTATCTATCCCATAATAACAAACTTTATTATTAATACCACTCTCATGATGTTATTTAATCGAAAATCAATTCCCATTAGACGGCGTGTTCACTCTAATAGTGGTAGGGTGAATCTATGTGATCCTTTTTATATATTTCAACTTAGTTTTTAATTTATCTTTCTCATATTTGAACTTTTATCCTAGTTATGATGTATATAACTATTAATGCATTCTTAACACATATGAACGCATTAAAAAAATAAACTAATGATAGTTGCATGTAATAGTTTTTTCAAGTATGAATCCTAATTTGGGAATATACACCATATTTTTTTAGGTTGAGTTTTATATAAAACTTTATCTATAATAAATTATATTGTATAAAAATTCAAGATATTGTATCACACATAACAAAATAATTACAAGGGGTGTGATGGTATCATACACTATAATGTTACTCAATAATATATTTAGGGTAAGGATTATGAAACCTTTAAGGGGATCTGAATTTCCACTGAGGAGGGGATCCGAGCTAGGGAGAGGGAATTTGAAAGAAGGTCCATGTCACCGCCAAGGAAGAAAATTGATCCAAGTTTATGGAGGTTGGGGGGTTCACGTCATCAGTGAGCCATACATAGAGGAGGTTTGAGGGGATAGTGTCATGGGTGAGGTTCATAGGTGGGGTCGCGGGGGTCGGGGCTCACGGGCTCAGGGTCTTGGGATCAGGGTCATAAGCTCGAGGTTGCCACTGGGGATAGGAGAGGAAAAATTTGTGGGAGGTGTGAGGGGGAAGGGTTTAAGGTTTTATAGATGGAGCGGGGGAGGGTAGGGATTAGAGATTTCATAAAACATTTAATAGTTGTTTAATTAAAACCACCCGTAATTAAAAACATAAAAAAAATCACATTGGTTTTATAAAACTGCCACTATATTATTATTTTTTAACTAGATTTATTTTGGGGTGGTTACTAGAACTGATGTGAATAAACTTCCACTAACCATTTATTTTTTGTAGTGTTTTTATATGCATCCATATTTTCATGAGAATTAAAAAGTTCACTAGACATTGTAGAAAACATCAAATATTTAACTTCAACTAGGTCGTTCAAATTTTTTTAATATATAAGAAACTCTTTATCACTTGGCTCCTTGAAAGTTGAATCGGGTATTGAGGATTATAGCATGTAAGATTTCCGCTAATGGCATAGAAAACCCCAAAGGATTCTAAACCAATCCTAGAAGTTTCTACTATTTAGGAGGTTATGTTTATCCAATATTGGTTATAGGGATAATGAGGATGATTATCTTAACATTTTATTCTAAAATTAAAAGAACAAATTATTATTACCTTTCTTGGTTACAAATTCTATGATAAATAATAAATTAATTGGTTTTATTAATTCTTCCACTATTTTATCAAGTATTAAAATCCCTCACCATTGAACTCAGAATTTATAGTTTCTAATACATTCTAGTATAATGGATCCCCATTACTTTTCTTAATGATCCAGAATTTTTTCATGAAAACTATAAGAAAGTAATTAGGTAGGCATTCTTTCCAACTGGGGGCTTGCAGTTCTTTGATATGTTGAGTAGATTCCCCTATCCTGAAATCCTAACATGGATTTCCTCAACAGTTGCCTTCAAATTTTTATTGAATAGAATTTTTTCATTAAACTAAATAAGATTTTGGTTGATTTAACCCAAAACCCTTTAATAACTCTCTGATAAAATTGTCTAGACTTTGGCCATATACTACACATATTTCTATAGTTTCATTTTCAATCAAGTAATGGAATGCTTAATGTGACTTAATATTAGTTTGAGTGGTTTTAATTAACTATGGATAATTTTTATCTTTTTTATCATTTACATGCCTTGTTAATATTAAGTGGATGTTACTTAATTAATTAACCATGGTTTATAAAATATTTACACACAATACAATTATAGTTAAATTCTTTACTTTCACATTAATTTATTTATTTAGTTGATTGCAGTCTTGCATCCATAAAATAAATAATTGCATAGACATAAATAATTAATTAATTAAATTAATCGTTCATGAGCTTTATATATTGGTTGATTAATTGATAAAACATTAAATCCACCTATGACCTAGAGTAAATAAATCTTGTTTTTTATCTTGGTATGAGTTACATCATCCCACCTATCCACCCATGTATTACCTCAGTTGGCATCATAATGGTTCTATATTGAACCACCTCCATGTGCCTTGGGATACTCCATTAATTACATTTATTTATAACTAACAAGTATTTGAGGGGAACCAAAGGATTGGTTAAAAATAAATTATATAAATATCCTTAGACACATAGGTATTATATAAAAATGGAGGGATGGATGACTCGTAGGCCTTCATTTTTAATTTAATAATAAATAATTTTAAACTCATGTAATAAATTAAATTAAAACATCCAACACATAAATAGGTCTTGGTAAAGCTCATGAATAGTCATACATGTAACATATACACAAAGGTAAGTGGATAAAATTCATTTCTTATTTTTTATTTATTTATTAAGATAAATGAACTTTTATCAATTAATTTATTTATTTATTTATTTATTCTCTTTAATCTTAATGAATATCAAAATTTTCTTGGTAATAACCATCATAAAGGAGTAAATGGTAAATAAATGAAAAAACCAATAGTTTTAGATTTATTAGAATAAATTAATTGAGCATTTAAAATAATTTAAAACCCTTATTAAAATTTTAAGCACTAAAACTTACAATCAAATAAAAAAGGTTTTATGCTATAATTTTTAATTTAATGTAGTTTAATTCTACTAGTAATTGGACAACTACATGGAGTTTACTATCTGGCTAAATTTCATGTACCTTTGTTTCTATGTATCATAATCACATGCTTGGGCCTTCAGCATATTGACTCAACCATACTACATGGTGTGTACATGCCAACTGAACACCATGTATATTCTTTCCATGTGCCTGAGATACTCACCTATGTCTTCATTGTGTATCTTAGTGGGATCATATAGATTGTACATGCTAGCTAAACATCATGTTTTCCAAATTTTTCATTCCCCCTCAACCCACCAAAAGACTCAACATGTTCTCAAGCGAGATACTACAAGATGTGTGTCGATAGCTACACAATGTGTATATTTAATTTCATTTGTATAGACAACTCATCATGTATCTTGTGTTGGGTTTTCCTCCTCAAATGTAACACCACGCAGTTCAAGGCCGCATGAATTAAGTCATACGAATACATGATTTTAACACGGGTCAAAGAAGTATTTTTTTGTGGAGTTATAAATATTTGCATAGACATTTTTCCTTATAAAATGAGGTAGTGCTTAGTATTTTAGAACACACCAACATACAATGATAATATTATTTTTATGATCACCTTTTGTTTGATGATCATTTTTCCTCACTCTCTACCTTTGATCCACTGTTTTTATAAGTATTACTTTTAAGATCCCTTTCATTTTTGGGGATTCTCTACCGTTTACTTATTCATTTTAGTGGATCCCTCTTTCTGGACTAGATCATATGGTTTTTCCCTTTTGGTTTTTCTATGTAAAAAATTTTATTTCAATATTTATTTTTTTCACATTTATTTTTGGTATTTGTGCATCCGTGTTTGTTTGGAGGGAAGGATTTTATTTTCCACTACATGTCTGCTTTGATTTTGTTTGTGCATTCATGGATTTCTAGTTTTCCCAACATCTAGTATAAGAGGGTTCGGGTTTTATTTCATAATTATTATGGAACCTAATTACAATTGGATGATTTTTTTAAATGGTAGGAACTACCATATGTGGAGACTAAAAATGAAGGATCTTCTTTTTGTCAAGTGAATGTGTATTTCGGTGTTTAGTACCCATAATCTATAAAGGATGTTAGATGTAGAGTAGTCATTCAAGAATGATATGGTTTGTGTATTCATTTTCCAATGGCTTAGAGACAACATGATGAACCACATTTTCAACATCTCTAATGACAGAACATTGTGTGAGAATCTTGAGACGACCTATGCTTCAAATAGAGGAAACAATAAATGGTTTCTTCTCAAAAAAATGATGAATTTGAGCTACAAAGAAGGTATGTTTATTTATTAATATTTTAGTGAATATCAGTGATGTTTTGATCAGTTTTCTATCTTGGGTATCAATTTTGAAGATGAGGTTTTAGTTCTTTTATTTCTTAAAACTTTACCCAATTATTGTGAGAATTTACGTGTTACTCAAACTGATTCTACTCCTAATGGTGTTGTGAAATTCAGTTTTTTTAATTTGTCTATTTGGAATGAAGATTTTAGGATATGTACTTAGAAGAAATATTCTTCAGATCTTTTAGTCACAGAGAATAGGGGGAGAATCCAGGACCAGGGACAAATATGTTGAGGTAAGAGCAAAGAAAGAAGCAAATCCTTGTTGAAGTAGAGAGATTTTGAATGTTATAATTGTGGTAATAATGGTAATGTTAATAAGTTTTGTTATCTGTTTAAAAGAAAAAATATAATTAATTAAAATCATTAGAATAAAAATGATGGTGGATATTATTGTGTCACTACCTCTATAGGGGGTGATCTTTTTATTGTTTATAACTCCATTAATATTGCTTCTAATGATTCTTGTTGGGTTGTTGACAGTGGTGCCTATTTTCACATGACATCAAAGAAGAAATTATTTACATCTTAAATCCCAGGTGATTTTGGGATTTTGAGTATGGTTAATGATGTTTATGCTGATATTGTAAGTATCAGGACTATTTGTTTAGAGACCAACATAGGAAGTAAGATAATGTTGAAGAATGTTCGAAAAGTATCAGAGGTTCTCTTGAATCTTATTTCTACCAATGTTCTTGATGATGAAGGGTTTATCATCACTTTTTGTGATTTCCAATGGAAGATTTCCAAGGGTCCTTTGATTGTGGATCGAGGTAAGAAGTAGTCAGGTTTTTACTATACTAGAGCTTCTATTTCTTGTGATACTATTTGCATTGTTGAGTGTAGTGTTTCATCCAAGTTATATCATAATTTGTTCAGTCACATAAGTGAGAAAGGGCTTGGTTGTTTGTCCAACAGAAATATTCTTCCATATTTGAAGAGTATCAAATTAGACACATGTGATCACTATATGACTAGAAAAAATAGAAGGGTGAGTTTCAATAGTCATTATTTACATAGGAAGTCACAGTTACTTGAATTAGTACATTCTAACATTTTTAGTCCATTGAAATCTAAGACCTTTAGTGGAGGTCCTTATTTTGTGACATTTATTGATGACTAATCACGTAATATTAGGGTTTATTTTTTGAATGAAAAAATTTAAGTGCTCAGTTTTTGTAAGCAATTTCATGTTTCTAGTGAGAGGGAATCAGTCAATAAATTTAATATATTCACACTAATAATGGGGTGATTATTGTGGTATATTTGATCATTATTATTGGTAGGAAGGTACTTTAAATCAAAAGAAACATCACAAGAAACTTCAGTTGGATGGTGTAGCTGAGCGGATGAACATGGCATTGTTGGAAAGAGTTCATCATTCGCTTTCAGAAGTAATGTTGCCTGTACATTTTTGGGGTGAGGCTTTACTTACTGCTGCTTATATTATCAATTTATCACCTATAGTTTCTTTACAAACAAACACTTCAGACAAGTTTTGGTATGGAAAATATCAGGTATGATCACTTTTGTGTTTTTGGTTGCAATTATTTTATTCATGGGCCTAGATATGAGAGATCCATGATGGATGGTAAGACACACGAGTGTATTTTTTTGGCTATAGACATTATAAGTTTGGGTACAGTTTATATGATCCTTAATTGAAGATAATTTTTATAAGTTTTGATGTAGTGTTTAAGAAGGATTATACTATTCCATGCATTGATAAGGGAGAAAAATATACTTATCCAACTTATTATTCTTTTTTTAGTCTTGAGATAGGTTTTGATTCACATTTACCTCATTGTTTATTCTGATGAACATGTTGATGTGAAGATTGATATTGAAGGTGAATAGGTTGGATTTGATTTTTCTGATGCACCTTTTTTTCTGATGATTTGGTTCCATGGGTTATCAATGAACCCACTGTTCCACTCTAGTGATCATTTCGGCATCATACCATTTCTACTTAATATTCACTTAATTAGTATGTGATCCTCGCTTAAGGGAAAGAACCAGAATCTTTTGATAAGGTGATGGAAAGTGATCAGAAGTACATATGGGTTGTAGTAATGGATGATGATATATCATCATTGTACGAAAACCATACTGTTGAGTTGGTGAAGTTACTAATAGGTAATAGAGATTTCCAAAATCAGTGTATTTATCAGATTAAAAATGAAGAATCCAATTCTATTCAATGATACAAGGAAAGGTTAGTTATTAAAGGCTTCCATCAGAATAAAGTTATTGATTTTGATGATATTTTCCCACTTGTTGCAAAACTTCTTTCATTCATGTTGTTATTGGTTTGTCTATTCGTTTGGATCTATAGATTAAGAATATGGATTGGAAAATAGCTTTCCTCTGTAGAGATTTAGAGGACGATATTTACATAGAGCAGCAATAGGGTTTTGTTTAAATAAGTAAAGAAAATCATGTATTTAGGTTGAATAAGAGATTTTATGGTTTTAATCAAGCCACGAGGCAGTGGTATAATAAGTTTGAATCTGTCATTTTTCATTAGGTTTTCATAAATATGTCATCTAATCATTGTTTTTTTTGTTCAGTGATTTACTAATTATGATTTTATTATATTTTTCATTTATGTTGATGATATGCTCATTATTGGCCAAGATGATTCTAGAATTTATAGACTGAATAAGGATCTTTGTTAGTATTTTTCAATGAAACACTTAGGTCCATTACGACAGATTCTTAGCATGTCGATCTCCCATGATATAAAGGTTAGGAAATTGTGGTTATCTCAGGAGAGATTAATTGAGAATTTTCTTCAGATATTTTCTATGAAAAAAAGATAAAGTGTTTAGTGATACTCTTACTTTACATTTTAAGATCAATACTAGTCAATCACCTTCTACTGATGAATAAAGAGATAGGAGATAAAACGCATGCCTTATTGATCTTTTGTTAGTTATTTTATGTATAAAATGGTATGTACTAGTCCTAATATAGATCATGTAGTTGGTGTGGTTACTCCATTTCTATCAAATATAGAAAGATATAATTTGAGGGCAGTGAAGTATATTTCTCATTATCTTCATGGTACTTCTAATCTGATATTGTGTTTTGGAAAACGGGAACCTATGCTTTGAGGATTAATATATTCATATATGGCAGGAGATATTGATTTGAGGAAGTCTACTTCATAATATTTGATCACTTTTATAGGGGGTCTGTATCTTGGAATTCTATATTGTATAGATGTGTTGATTTATCTTCCACAGAGTCAGATTTTATTACAACAATAGAGGTGTGAAAATAATTATTGTGGATGAAAATTTTTATTCAAGAGCTCAATTTAAATCAGGAGAGTTATGTTTTATTTTTTGATAGTCATAGTGATATTTGTTTCGGAAATAATTCCACTTTACATGGTAGGTTTAAACATATCAATGTTCATTATCATTTGATTTGCAACATCCATGATTTGAGATAGTTAGAGATTGAGAAGATCGACATTGATGAAAATGGGTCAGACATGTTCACCAAGAGTTTATCCAGTGGTGGATTTGAGACTTATCGACTAATTGATGGGTTGGCACTGATCTCCACTTGAGTCAAAGGGGGAGTTTGTTAGGGGTGCCTCCTCAAATAGAGCACCACACATGTCAAGATCTTGTTTCTCAAATGAATCACCATGGAAGTCAATACCTTATAAATTAATTCATGTGAAGATATGATTTTAACGTGGGTCAAAGAATCATTTTTTTGAGGAGTTATGAATCTTCACGGAGACATTTTCTCTTATAAAAGGAGGCAGTGCTTTGTATTTTAGAACACACTAACATATAGATATTATAATCTTTTGGTGATCTCCTTTTGTCTGATGATCATTTTTCTTCACTCTCCACCTTTGATCCACTATTTTTCTGAGTATTACTTTTGAGATACCTTCCATTTTTGGGGAGTCTCTACCGTGTAGTTCTTTATTTTAGTTGATCCATATTTCTTAAATAGGACCCTTGGTTTTTCCTTATTGGGTTTTTCACATAAAAATATTGGTGTCAACATTTATTTTCTACACTTTTATTTTTGGTCATTGCACATTCGTGTTTGTTTGGATGGAAATATTTTATTTTTCGTTGCACATTCGCTTTGATCTTTTTTGTGTATTCATCTCTCTCCATCTTTCCCAACATCTTAGATATAAGAATTGATGAATTACATGTTGTGTACAACTCATACATTCCATGTCTATCATAAATTATCTAGTTTATCATTCTCATGTGGTTTGACCATGCATAATGACCATGCAGATTGCATGATTTACATTGTTAACCCATGTAGACTACATGGTGTGTATGTCGTATACATGCCATGTAATCTAAAAATTGTGTGCCATATTAGCTGGTCATCATGAAGGGTACACTGTATATAATAACAACATAGAATTTTGTGTATCCCATGGTATGGATAGGTGCGTCATACTAGGAAAAACGATGTGTAATCCAACTATATAATGTGTAACCTGGTCTTACTAGTCAAAAATTGGCAGTTCCCTATGGCATATCTGGTCATTCTTCATCTATACTTAGACCCATAAGGAAATAAAACACTGAACGAACATGATTAAGATTCGATGACATGTTAATTCAAATCGGATTAAATAATGAATAATAGGAGATGAAAATTCAACCATTATTGCGTATAGATCAATAATAAAATAAATAATTATAAATTTAAACATGACCCATCTAATATAATTTGTTCGTTTTTGGTGTAGCAGAAGTGTATGTTGGTGGGTGATATATTAAAATTTATTTTAATAAAGAGTTTCTTGAAACCCTAAGTTAGGATCTTGCACACCAAATTTATAATTAATTTGTTCAACATCAAAAGAAAAAAATACTTGATCTAAGGATTATTTATATGATATAGATTTCAATCGTATGAAAAGAAAATTTCGATTTTCCTTCATTATTCTTTGAGGTTACAAGGATATAATCCATCTAGGAGTGATCCACACATATTCTTTTTATATTTGAGTAATACCAATCGATATTTAGGTTCTAGAAAATCGAAAAAATTATCTTGCATTATTTGAGTTGATAATTTATACTTTGATATTAAAGGAATATGTCTTGTTTTCTCATTCTTGAGAGGGATAGAGAAATAGGGGTCGAGAGAAAAATCATTTTGTGAAACAATTATCTGTTTTCAGTTCCTCACAGATACAATACACAATAGACATAACCGTATATTTAAATATCTATGATTTAGGTTAAAATAATTATTTAATTGTTTTTATACCATTAAATAATATTATAAACTTTAAATAAACACCATTACACATAATAAAAATATTATTATTATTATTATTGTGTGGTACGTGCCAACTTTCACAATAAAAAATATTATTTAATTGGTTTGTTAATTAATATTATCACTGGACATGGTCTTGGTATGTTTTAACTCCACTAAAATTTATTTAACACCCAAATAAATATTTAATTTAAATATTTAATTTATCAATAAATATTTTCAATTGATAAAATGTGAATAAAATTATCTCTTAGTCTTGAGAATAATATTTTTTTCAATTAATTAAATTTGAATAGAATTTAATCAAGATCATCGGAAACACTTAGTGTGTGACCCTATAGAATTAGTATTGTTGGTATTATGTAGGCTTGCCTAAAGTCCAATATTATTGCCTATAAATGGATCAAAGAACCAAATATAAAGAAAATAATGTTATAATGATGATAACCACATATGAATTCTTATTATGTAATATAATCCCTTAGTCACAATATATCATAAAGTATGATGCACATCTATGTCACCAACCTATATGCTAGATACCTCTTTCTTTGACTATCTAGAATAAACACATCATTACACCATGGAAATAGAATTTAGAGAAAAGGTTCTATTCTAATAAAAGGTTTGAGATATCAGTTTTCATAAATATAGAAGGGAAAATTCCTTCCTCGATTTATCCATTGATGACATGTCAATCACGACTCACCCAATATACCATAACTCACAGTGAGAATATGTCATCATGGTTTTTGTTGGAAAATATAAGTGTGCACATCATGACATGAATTAATGATAATATTAAATTCTAAGGACCATTACACATGCTCACATATAGGAATATATGATGACAATAAAACAAGTAGAATTCCTACTGGAGGGTTTGTTCTTATAATCTCCCATATTAGAGTTTACTAAGTGAGAACTTCATGAGAAGAAACCTTGTCTTATTACATGTACTCGCACCTAAAATTCTATGTACTATGTGTCCCATCAAAGTAAATTATCCACCCAAAAAAATTATTTAATAATATCCTCACAGCACTTGAAGGTACTCAACATAGAAGGGGATTATTATGAACTTATCAATGAAACGTATAATCTAAAATATAATTACATTAGAGTCATGCAGAATAATTAACAATATGTAGTAATAATTTTTATTAATATTCAATACATCAAATATATATGTAATCAAAATACAAAAAAATCTCCTAGGACACTGACTCCAACATATAGTTCTTAAAACCCAACTTGTATCATAATTTTTCAACCTATATCTCCCTTAGTTTATCCTATATCATTCTTGGTTCAACCTAGGTTACTTTTAGTGGGGTTATCTTATACTTATCAACCCAATCCCTGAAAATAGAGATCTCAAATTACTGTGAACTATATTAAAATTTTCTAAACATAAAATTAATTGAATACTAGTACTCACCGATGCATTCGCACGGCAATACGTTCAATACTTATTTTAAAGAAAACCAAACTATATTTCAAAGTTAATAAAGAACATGAATATTGAAGATATTTAAAACAAAAGATAGTGGTACTTAATATTGGAATAAAATTGGACAAAATATAGAGAATTTAAAACATATAAGGAAAAGAAAATAACATAGAAGAATATGTAGAAGAATATTGAAAACATATTGGAGAATATAGGAGAATATATAAAATGCGTTAACAAAATGATAGAACAGTTGAAAATTGAGTTATATAACACTAATAAAGAGAACTTGTTTTTGAAATTAAAGTACAACACCAACTGGAAAACTAATAATATGTGATCAACAAATATATCTTTAAGGATCACTTATCGAAGTAGGAGAATCCATATCAATAGCACATGGAGATGAAGCTTCATTAAGAAACTATATAAGATATTAACTTGTTCAAAAAATAAATATCATCAATAGATAAAGCAAGATATGATTGTAAATTTCATGTTATAATATATGAAAATAGAACATACGATTTTTAGTCCATAATTCTAAAATTGTTACCTTTAGAAACCTATAATCACTAAATTTCATGAAATTAAATGGAATATGATTCTCCCTGCTAACTACTCATTGTTATCACTAAATCATTCATCTACCTCCCCTTTATTCAGATCTTTGATGAGCGCCTCTATGATGTTATCTTTTAGAACCACCATATACTTGTAGTTCCATTAGTCAACCACACTGGTGTTGAATTTAAATTAATTCTATGTAGGTAATGCTACTGATAAAGTGGTACTTCATACCTAATTTGAATACTCTAATAAGATGGGAACATGTCCTGGGCTTGAATGGTGAACAGATAACATGCTACTTGACATTATAAAATATTCCCCAAAAAAACAATGAACTTTGACATCAGCAAAAACATACAGACTTTAAAGAAATATGTTCTAATGCACTAAAATGGGTGAGAAGATTGGAATCATATGTATATTGAAGAAACATAAAGAAACATACCTTAAAAACTGACACTTTCTCCTTTATTTTCGTGCAAATCCACCAAGCATTGTTTCAGTGATTATGTGATATGCTTCCCTGCTATCATGTTGTGTTCTTGATTTGTATAAAAAAATCAAGAGGCCTAGAAGATATTGAAGTTATTACAAGGGAGACAATGTTTAGTGTTAGTGAAATAGAATATATATATGATCTGTTTAAGAATATTAGTAGTGCGGTGATTGATGATGGGCTCATAAATAAGAGTTTCAACTGGAATTATTTAGAATGAACAAAAAGGAAAGATTATTTTCTGATCTGTAGGGTTTTATTGAGAGGAAAGAGGTAAAATGAATGGTCTTTGCTACACTTTCTGAATATGGTATAAATATTTCAGATGATGTTAAATAAATCATCATCGATAAGAAATTTGAGGAAGCTAATACAAAACATGATGAAAAGATTTATAAATAATGGGTAGGCCTTGTCTTTATAGTTTCTTACTTTCATTCATCTATGTATTTTAGAATAGATTTTGTTTTTCTTTTTGGTTGGTAGATAAGGGCATGATCTATTGACTGTTGTAATTTTTTTAATATATAGAATAATAGAGAAATAAGTTTGAATACACCAAAATGGGTGAGAATATTGGAATCATATGTATATTGAAGAAAAATACCTTAAAAACTGATACCTTTTTCTTTATTTTCTTGAAAATCCACCAAGCACTATTTCAATGATTATGTGATATTCTTCCCTGCTATCGTGTTGTTTTCTTTATTTTCATAAAAAAATCAAGAGGCCTTACCTAGAAAAAGGAAATAATGATGAACATGATAGGGGTGTTAACTTATGAATAAATTCTACATACCCATCCTTCTAGATAAATTAATATAAGGATAGTAACTGAGAATATTTCCATCTTATGTTATAATAAAATAAAAGAATAATATATTGTAATATGTAAGAAGTAAAATCATTGGTAACAAATAAGAGAAAGAAACCATAGAAGTAATGGAATAAATTATATAAGACATAAATCTAAGAAGCTAAAGGAATCTGTAAGAATGTATGTTTTATAGAATTGAAAAGCATATGTTTTTCCAAATAAAATAGTGAAACATTTGGTTATAACTGGATGAATACAGATTCCATTATAGAGAAATTAAATTCTTATTGTAAATGCACTTTTTGATTCATATGAAATAGACTGTGTATATTTTCACAAAAGAAGTTGTGTGAATTTAAAAATAATTAATATTAAATAGCAAACCTAAATTTGCCTATATGATGGAAAATGGTATGCATGCTAAAGTGGTATCTCAAGGCATTTTGATATTATCTATGAAAATGGAAATGGAGAAACCTGTTTAGGGAAGAAGGTCGTCAAAACTGAAAATGAATTTCAGTTGACAGAAAACCTGATATAAATATAAAAATAAACTGCATTCACAAAATGATAAAATAGTTAAAAATTGAGTTATATAATACTAATAAAGATCACTTGTTTTTTAAAGTATAGTACAAAAACAAATGAAAAAAAATAACATGTCATCAACAAACTTATCTTTATACATGACTTGTCGAAGTAGGAGAATTCAAATTATCAACACATGGAGATGAAGCTTCATTGAGAAACTATAGAAGATATTAACCTGTTCAAAAAATTAAAAACATCATCAACAGATAAAGCATGGTATTATTGGAAATTTTATGTTATAATATATGAAATTTTAATATACGTTTTCTGGCTCATATTTCGGAAAACGTAACCTTTAGAAACCAATAGTCACTAAATTTCATGAAATTAAATGGAATGTGTTTCTATCTTATAACTCCTTCTTGTTATAATTGTATCATGGATCTACCTCCCCCTTATTCATATCTTTGATGAGCAACTCTATGATGTCATATTTTAGAACCACCATATACTTGTAGTTCTATTAGTCAACCATACTGATGTTGACTTCAAATTAATTCTATGTTGGTAATGAAATTGATGAATGGGTACTTCATACCTAATTGGAATACTGTAATAAGATGGTAACATGGCCTGGGCATAGCCTTCAATCACAAAATAAAATTATATTGCAACAGAAATAGAAACATGATGAACTAATATCAATGCAGTGGAGATGACATATATATACGACAGAATAAAATTCTATTGGAACAAAAACATGATGAACTAATATGTGAAGTAAACACATGGAATGGATGTTTTAAACATTATATGGATTAGATAAAACACATAAATAGGGAACATATGTTATGAAATATCCATGTAAGAGGCTCATTCATAAAATAGGGTAAACATATTCCATTAACCCTTATGTAAACAGAATGGTCTAATAAAGTTTTTACTGTAAAAAATAATGCATAAATCAAATATGAAAATAAATGAAATGATCATACTATAGTATTACCAAGCAATTACAGCTAAACAGTTCTGGAAAAACTCATATTTATATTAAAAGGATAAAAATAAAATAAATAAACCATAAAAAAATATAAAACAATATAGTAAGCTCAAACCTTATATATAATACATGTTATGACATAAAATAAGAATATGAAGAAACTTAAAATAAATTATAGGAAAAAAAATTATAAACTATTACATACCATTTGTACCACATGAAGTTCCCTTGGAAATGGAATGACTTGTAGACACCATCATTTGAGGAGTTGTAGTGATGTCATAAGAGGTACTACGTAAGGAGATTACAACATAAAATTGGAATTTTGGATAGAAGGTGCAGTAGTTTCACACTCATCATGTTGCACAACTGTATCATAAAAATGAGAAAGTTGACCCTGTAGAGGAAATGAAATTAGTAAAACTAGAAATTAACAGATAATTGGAAATATTTTATTATGACTCTATACATAATCTACATATGATATTGATCACATTCATATGTTGGCTACTCATTAGCAAATTGTGTTTGAAAAGTTATCCTACGATTCACCTGTTTCTTATTCAGTCAGAAAATATGTATATTTAGAAATACATAAATTAATGGTTTTCACTGAAAAATTATAAGGCCCCAGCCTTAAACCTTACTTAATCTTGAGTTATCACAAGATTACACGTTGAGGATCTTTTCGGGTTTAGAGTTTTAGAGAATTAGATCATAAAACTTTCATTACATTCCACATTTAAACAAAGTGGTTACATAAAGATAGTATTCTTCATTCCCATCAATGGAAACATATTTAAAAAAAACATGGATTCATTCTTGACACTTCCTTGACACTATCATCATATCATGTACCTTTCCCTTGACCTGTGAAAAACATTTCAAAAAAAACTTGGGATGAGCATAAAAAGCTCAGTAAGAGATATAAAAATATGGAAAGGAAACATGGGTATATATATACATAAGGATGAGATCATACTTTACCCATAAAACATAAGCACTTTAACATACCTCATCAAATAATGAATAAATCATAGAAATCATAAGACATAAAGGTAACTTGATGCATTCATAACATTCTTACGTAGGGAGTAACCCTCTTGGTTACGTTTGGAATACCCATCACAGTATATTCACTAAAATCTCTTCGGAGAAACCTTAACGTTTCACTCCTTTGTGTTACCCAATGCATTGGAGAGCTATATCGGGCTCACCCTCCCTTAGTTTATCACGAAACCACCCGTCTTCATAATAATGCCCAAGAACCATAACATAATCGTATCACATAAAACATGCATAAAGGAAACATAAACTTTCCACATTTCAATCACAAGATATCAATACAACACAAAAAAACATTGTGAAAACAATTTTCAATACCAAAATAAAAGAAAAGTAAAACATGGTATTTATTTTTCTTTTAAAAAGAAGGTATGGCTTGTAGAGGAAGCCGAAACTCAAATAACGGTCACGACGGTGGAGAAGTCGTTGTCGCCGCATACGTACGACAAAAACATTCCCTTTTTTCTTTTAGTAAACGCTTCGTATAAAAAATATTCCTTTTGAATAAACGTAAAAGTCAAAGGGGTTTATACACCGTATAAAAGAAAGTTGTGTATAAAATAAAATATGCCTCAATGAAAGGAGATTGAGACGAAGTCCCATACCTCGTATCCGACTTGACCCGACCGTTCTTTAATCTCCTGAATAATAAACTTGAGTTAATCTCTACTTGCATATGAACCTTTTTCAAGTTCATTATTCCTTTTATACCATGTTATGAACATCATTTAATCATTTAAGTTAATAATGTTCATTTTGTCGGTATTTGGTTCTTAAGTCAAAAATAGACTTCTTACACTTACATGTTGTTAATTTGGTCAAAGGTTTGTTATATCCAGAATGATATTAATGAATTGGATAACATATATATCATATATATTCATTATATACATGTATTTATAATATTACATCACAATTAGAGGTAAGAAATGAAATGCACCGTTCATGGAGACGGTAAGCCGTACGTACGCATGAACGCTACTTCCATTTCTATTTCGTATTTTCTGGAATGGAATCATAATGATATAAGAGTATATTATAATTCCAGTATAATAACATATATAATATCATTAACTTTATCCTTTACACATCTCACATATGGTATTAACGAATCAAATCACTTTCAGAGGGTGGTAGTCCGCACTTCCTAAAATGAAGATATCGTGTTTACCCATAATGGAAACCATAAAGGTATGCCATAAATGAAAAATACAGAAGCTTAAAGAAAAATAAACATATTATATATCATAAATAAAAATAGTGACATCATAATGGCCACCTTTGAAGGTGTTAAATGAGTATTGAACAATCATCGTTTCAGGAGGCAGAATTTCGCC
The DNA here is from genome assembly GCA_963277665.1 of Viscum album. NCBI lineage: Eukaryota > Viridiplantae > Streptophyta > Magnoliopsida > Santalales > Viscaceae > Viscum > Viscum album. Next base: position 927,390,785 of record OY728146.1, on the reverse strand, counting down.
ATCCACGGAAACCGTATGTTCTTTAACCATTTGATGTAGTTGTGTGAGAGTGTAGCTCAAATAAATCTTATAAAAACATCCTAGTATATTGAAGATACTTGTTTTGTTACAAAAGAAGTAAATAAAAAGAGTTTAGGGGGTTGGAGAAGCAAAATAAAACAAATGAACATGAGAGAATGAATTACCTTTAAAAGTGTAACTCCTTTTGATTTGAGCCTAAAGACTTCCTTTGAAAGGATTCTGCCCAAAGGGAATCCTATAGGATGAGGAGAGGTATGTGGAGAGAGTAAATGGGCAGGTTTTGGCCAAGCCAAAGGCTTTAGGAGTGTGTGAAATGAGGTAGAGGTGGGGGCCTTTTATAAGAGGAGAGGAGGGGCACTTTTGGAAAGTAAAGATAAGTTGCTTTATTTTAAAAAGAGTTTCGGATTAAAAAGGTCCAACATTGCTATAATTAAAGGATAAGGTGATAAGGCTTCTAAATCCACTCATCCAATTGGTTTTGTCCATGTGTAGGTTTTACATTTTTCATTATCTTTTCATTTTATTTAAATCGTTAAATAATGAGGTCATCGCTGCATCATCATGATGTCATAAATAATTTAATTTATTTAAAATCTAAAAATTATAAAAAAAATACTATGATGTAGGAAATCTTTTTAGATTTCCAATGACTATTTATAATCAAAAATCTTATCTTTATAACCCCATATAAAAATTGTTTTCGTAAAACATATTATGTTTGTGTCATTTTTACTTTTACATTAAATAAAAAGTTATTTATGTCATTTCCCAACCAAAGTGGATCCATGGGGTCCCCAAGTTGACCCATGGATTGTCTTGGTCGGCCATGACACAACCAATGAGGGTAGGACATGTGTCAAGCTCATCTTATTCTATTAAAGCATTATTTTTACCTTAAACTACACTAATTACCACTAATCGCGATTAAAAACTTAATAAGTTACTATTCACCAAAAAATTATTTTAATCTCATTGAACCAAATTTTACTTATTAATGACAACCATGTATGTCGGATTTTTGAAATTCAAAACACAATGATGGCAAAATTTCATTTAAATGGAAAATCAGTTTTTATAAGTACCACTTAGTGGTTTCACTATTCATCAAAAATTGAAGTTTTTCAGAAAATTACCAAAAATTCACCCTAAGCTATATTTGATATTCCGAATTCAAAAATTAAGTCTATTTTACAAAATTCAAAACATATAAGTCACATTAATTTAATAATTAATTCCCGCTGTCAGAGCAAATAGCGTGTTTTTATAAAACAATAAGTATCAAAAGATTGACACCAGTTTAAGTCAAATTTCAAAGTGAAATTGATTCCAATGACCACCATTGGATAAAATGGTAAAAATATATTATAATTTTAGTTCAAAACCAATTCAAAAGATAATATAATCATATAAATAAATTAGATTAAAAAGCAGTTTTGATGTAAAATGCAGTATTTTTCACTATTCATTAAAAAATGAACATTGTCAGAAAAATACCAAAAATTCACACAAAGTAAATTTTGATGTCCCAATCATAAAGAATAAGTTTATTTTGACAAAAATAGCTTATAAAATTGTCAAAATATAGATTTAAAAATGGTTTTCCATCAAAAGGCAGTAAAACAATCTTTTAAAAATATTAGTGTATTCCATGCTTAAGATGGGATTTATTTTCATTTTAAGCCTCTAAAACACTATCTTAATCATTAATAGACATAGATAAAAATATATATTATTCATTACTTACTTGGGATGTTACATCCTTCCCCCCTTTAGAAAATTGTGTCCCCGCAATTTATTTACTTATCGAATAAATGGGGGTACTTATACCTCATTGCATTTTCAGATTCCCATGTTGCCTCTTCAATAATGTGGTTTTTCCACAAAACCTTTACCTGGTGAATCACCTTATTCCATAACACTTGCTCCCTGTGGTCAAGAATCTGGACCGGTTGTTACTCATAAGATAGGTTCTCTTCCAGCTGAACTACCTCTGGACTCAAAACATGAGATGGATCTGGCATGTACTTTCTCAACATCGAAACATGAAAAACATTGTGTACCTGAGATAAACTCGGAGGTAAAGCCACTCGGTATGCAACTGATCCAACTCTCTCCAGAATTTCATATGGTCCAATGAACCTTGGACTCAACTTTCCTTTCTTACCAAATCTCATCACACTTTTCCAAGGAGAAACCTTGAGAAAAACATGATCACCTACCTCGAAAGATAGATCCTTCCTCCGGTTATCCGCATAACTCTTCTGCCTGCTCTGAGCTGTTCTCATGTGTTTCTGAATCAGCTGAACTTTTTCTGCCATCTCTTCTACCAATTCTGGTCCCATTAACTTCCTTTCACCCACTTCATCCCAGAAAGCTGGAGTTCGACACCGCTTCCCATATAATGCCTGAAATGGTGCCATCTGTATACTGGAATGAAAACTGTTATTATATGAAAATTCAACCAAAGAAAGATGTTGGTCCCAACTTCCCTGATAATCCATAGAACAAGCCCATAGCATATCCTCCAATGTCTGAATTGTTCGTTCTGACTGCCCATCTGATTGAGGATGAAAAGTTGTACTAAAATTTAATTCAGTACCCAACGACTTCTGAAGGCCTATCCAAAAGTTAGAAGTAAACCTGGGATCACGATCCGATACAATGGAGAGAGGAACTCCATGTAACCTGACTATCTCTTTAAGATACAAACGGGAAAGTTGATCAAGAGATAAAGTATCTCGTATAGCAAGGAAATGAGCAGATTTGGTCAAGCGATCAACAATAACCCAGATTGCATTATTACCTCGAGATGTCTTCGGTAATCCAACAACAAAGTCCATGGATATATTCTCCCATTTCCACTCTGGCACTGGTAAAGGCTGAAGCATCCCTTTCGGTAACTGCCGCTCTGCTTTAACCTATTGACAAGTCAAACACTTCACTGTAAAATCAGCAATATCTCTTTTCATTCATTCCCACCAGTATTACTCTCGCAGATCTCTATACATCTTAGTACTGCCTGGATGAACTGAAAATGGAGAACTATGAGCTTCACATAACAACTCTCTCTTCAACTGTGAATCACAAGGCACACACAATCTCTTCCCAAATCTCAAAATTCAATCATTATCAATGTTGAATTCAGGCAACTTACCTTTCTGAACCAGCTCTACCTTTTTCTGCAACTCACTGTCTTGATTCTGTGCTTGCTTGATTCTATCTGATAGAGAAGATCTCACTGATACTAAAACAAAACAGAAGGACTTCCTGTACCAACAACTTCTATGCCAAAGTTCATCAAATCCTTAACCAAAGGATCACGTTCCAAATGCAACATTACTAATGAGGCATTACTTTTTCGACTCAAAGCATCAGCCACTTTATTTGCTTTTCCCGGATGGTAATGAATTGTATAATCATAATCCTTGATTAATTCCATCCATCTCCTCTGTCTCATGTTTAACTCTTTCTAAGTGAATATATACTTTAAACTTTTGTGATTAGTATATATTTCACACTTTACTCCATACAAATGATGCCTCCAAATTTTTAAAGCAAAAACAACAGCAGCTAATTCCAGATCATGTGTAGGGTAATTTACCTCATGAGTCTTCAACTTTCGTGAAGCATAAGCAATTACCTGATCATTCTGCATTAGGACGCAACCAAGTCCTTTAAATGAAGCATCACTATATATAACAAACTCACTATTCCTGGAAGGTAGTGCCAAAACTTAAGCATTCACCAATCTTCTTTTCAATTCCTAAAAACAATCATCACATTCTTTTGTCCAGATAAACTTAACACCCTTCCGAGTTAGCTTAGTCATTGGACTAGATAACCGTGAAAAATTTCTAACAAACCTTCGGTAATAGCCCGCCAAACCAAAGAAGCTACGAATCTCGGTTACATTCGTGGGTCTTGGCCATTCTTCCACAACTTTTGTTTTTGCAGGATCAACAGTTATTCCATCTTTAGAAACAATGTGACCAAGGAAAGAAATTTGTTGCAACCAAAACTCACACTTGCTGAATTTCCCATACAGTTTCTTTTCTTTTAAGGTTTGCAAGATAACCCTTAAATGTCTTTCATGTTCCTCTTTACTTTTAGAAAACACCAAAATATCATCAATGAAAACCACCACAAACATATCCAAGAACTCATGGAAAATTCTATTCATTAAGTCCATGAATACAGCATGTGCATTGGTTAGCCCAAAAGGAATTACTACAAATTCATAATGGCCATATCTCGTACGGAACGCGGTCTTCGGAATATCTGCCTCCTTTACCTTCAGATGATGGTACCCCGATCTCAGGTCAATCTTTGAAAATAACTGAGCTCCCTGGAGCTGATCAAACAAATCATCGATATGAGGGAAAGGATATTTGTTCTTAACAGTGATGTTATTCAAGGCTCTATAATCAATGCAAAGTCTCATAGAACCATCTTTCTTTTTAACAAATAAAACACGAGCACCCCATGGTGATGTGCTAGGTCTAATGAAACCTTTCTCTAATAAATCTTGTAATTTCTCCTTCAACTCTAAAAGTTCAATTTGAGCCATTCGATAAGGGGGTTTTGAAATTGGATTAGCATCAGGAACTAAGTCAATAGTAAACTCAACTTCCCAATCTGGTATTATTCCAGGCAACTCATCAGGAAAAACATCAGGATACTCATTTACCACTGGTACATCATTAATCTGAACAGTTCCTTTATTTTCAACGATATGTGCAAGGTAACATTCATTTCCATCTTTTACAAGTTTCTCAGCCTCTTGATATGTTATCAAAAGTAAGGGTTTATTCTTGTAAAAAAACTGAAAGTCTTTCTGAAAAGAAACTTCTTTAGCACTACAGTCAATCTTAGCATGGTAAATAGAGAGCCAATCCATACCCAGGATAACATCAAACTCTACTAGAGGTAGAACAATAAGGTTTGGAAGTAGGTTCTTTCCACAGATAAGGATAGGAAGATTCTTATAAATTCTTTTTGCCTAAACATTTCCCCCAGGTGTTTTTACTACAAGTTTAGGAGTCATTTCTTGAGATGGTATTTCCATTTTACTAGAAAAGGTTTCAGAGATTAAAGAATGTGTAGACCCCGAATCAAACAACACACTGGCATAATCTGAAAAAACAAACAAAGTACCTGATACAACTTCATTTGACGGCCCGACATCTGGTGAAGTAGTTGCAAAGGATTTCACCACCCCTTTCTGTAAAGACCCGTAAAATTCAAGGGAAATTTTTTTCTTAATTTTATTTGGAATTTTACAAGAGCGCGGTTTCTGACGGCACCTGATTCCGAGGCCCGAAGTGCCCGGAATCAATTTCCGAAGTTTGGCTCGGGTACGTTCAGTGAACGAACGAGCGGGAATTTCTAACTTTTGATCCGGTGCTCGGAATTGAAATCCGAGGACACCGATGAACTTGCAGCGCCGTTTTTCGCTTATGGGACCTTTTCCGAAGTTGCGTTTATTGCGGGACGAAAGTTAGTTTTTGGGAGAATTATAAGAAGTTAAATAAAAATGTGGAACACTTTTTATTTTATTTTTTGTTAGTTAACTTCTCCCAAAGGGAGTTAAAGGTGGGACCCACATCCACTTAACCTCCCTTGGGAGGATTAAGTGTGGTGGGGCCCACACGAACCCCAACTTTTCATCTTCTCTCAAAACTCCCTTTAACCCCTCTTTAAATGACATGACAACTTGTTATTTATTTTGGAGTTATTTTATTTGAATTTCAAACCTTTGAAATTCAATTTGTTAAGTGTGTGAATAAAATAAGACTCTAACTTATTTTATTTGGTTAGATTTTTCTAGCCTTCTTGAGAGGATTTTGGGAGCTCCTTCTTCTTCTTCAACTTTGACGAAGAACGCGAAGAACCTTCGAGCTCCGACGAAGAACGCCGCTCCTCTCTTCTTCGTAGCTGGTTTCTTCCGAAGATCGACGACGCCTTCCGTGTCAACGAAAGGGAACGCCTCTTCCTCCTCGGACTTCCTTCGTCGGCTTACGAAAATTTTCCAACGACGTACCTCTTCGGACGTACCTCTTCATCAACGGATTTGACGAACGATTACCGCGACGCCCGACCTCCGCGACGTTGTCTTCCGCGGGTCGTTGATGATCATCGATCTTGAAACCAAGGTAGGGGTTGTTGTTGGTTAATTATTTATTCTCGTTCTTGGTTCTAGCTTGAAAATTTTGAGGTTTATTGTTAAGTGTTATCGACTAACGAGAGGGGGGCCGGACCGCACAAACACGGACGAACTCCCCCTCCTCTGTTCTTGAATATTATTTCCTTGCGGATGTACGAGATGGCGTGGTGCCGTCGCACCATGCGGGAATCGCAAGGCTATAATCGCGCGGCGCCATCGTGCCGCGCCACGAAAATTTTATCATGAACGCGACGCCGTCGCGCCGCGTCGAAGGGATTCGAAGGCGACGCGGCCGGAGCGGGGCCGCGGCGGAGGGGCGCGGTGCCGTCGCACCGCGCCGGACGACGAACACCGCGGCCGGTTCCGAGCCGCGGCGGAACGAGAAGACCGGCGGCTCGCCGGGCCGCCGGCGTCGGAAGCTGGAAAGGGGACCGGTTTTCCGGTCCCGTTGAAGAAAAACCGGCCGGCCAGGTGGCCGGCCAGAAGGTCAAAGACCGGGGGAATTAAATTCCCCCGGCCAGGTTTCCCCCCCCCCCTTTATGAGGGGAGGCCGGTTTCATTAAGGGGGGCAGGCGGCCCCCCCGTTTCCCACAAAGCAGGCCCCCACATGGGGGCCGGTTCTCCAAAAAGGCGCGACTTAAGCCGCGCCGCCAGCTAACAAAAGCGGGGGCCTTGCCCCCCGCACGCTGCACCCGTGCGGCGCGAGGCCGCACCGCCGCCGGCCGGGCAGCGCCGCCGCGCCGGACCGCGCCGCCGCGCCGGGCCGGGTCGGACCCGGGTCGGGTCGACCCGGTTCGGGCCGACCCAGGGGGGGTCGGGCCAGGTCGGCCCAGACCCGGACCCCCCGTTTTCGAATCGTTTTCAGTCTTTTGGCCATAACTTGAGCCACGGACCTCCGATCGACGAACCATCAGTGGAATAGCGATCCTTGGATCGAGACGTTCGATTCAGTATATCGCACTCAAAGTTTCGGAATACTTTGAGTTCGGTCGGGTTGGTTCGTTCACGAAACCAACCGGGCCTTCGGAGCGGAAACACTCATATCTTGAGCTACGGACGTCCGATTGACGTGTCGTCAGCTTTGTTGTGTTCCTCTTAGTGAGAAGGATCTTTTGGCATACTCCGCCCAAGGTTTGGATGCAGGTGGAGTACGGTCGGCCTGGTTTTGCCTTAAAAACCAACCGGGCCCATGGGACGAAAAAGCCAATAACTCTCAGACCGGGCGTCCGATCGACGCGTCGTCTGTTGCGTTGAGTTCCTGTTGACGTTACGGAACTTTTGGATACATCAACTCTGGACTTTGTGACAGATGATGTATCAGCCTCTCGGCTCGTGGAGCGAACCCTCCTAAACGAGCTTGCTGTGTGCGGGAACCCTAGTGCTGGCTGCGACTGTGATTACTACTGCTACTGATACTGCTACTGTGACTGCGACGACGACAGTACAGAGATCCTGTGTGGATTCGACGATGACTACAGCACTCAGTGATCCTACGTGGATCAGTGCTACAGGTCCTGTGTGGGCCCGATCCTGTGTGGGTCTTTGCGCTCAGCGGTCCTGTGTGAACCAGCGCCTACAGGTCCTGTGTGGGCCTGATACTGTGTGGGTCTTTGCGGGGGTTAGTTACCTATCAATCCTTCGTGGGTCCGACGACTTAGATGGATCAAAGATCATCTTTATCATCTTTCGAAGAAGTATACCTGTGTGAGCTGAATCCTGTTACTTTCCTATGTGGATTGTGTTGTGTTATCCTGTGTGGATTTCGTTTTGCTTTCCTGTGTGGAATACGTATACTTTCCTGTGTGGACTGAGTTGTACTCGGGCTCGGAGGTTGGAGCGTATTGGAATTGATGACTTAGGTATATGTATGGGCATATACCTAAGCAGTGTCGGTTGTTACTTCGTGATTGTATCTTTCTTTGTGGTTTATCCTTTGTGGATTTTGGGAGACCTTCAGGGGTCTCAGGGTCCCTACTGAGTAGCTTATACTCACCCTTGCACGGTCTATGCCCGCACTACGTTGTGTTGGTTGCAGACGATGGACAGCATTGATCTTGGATGAGGCTTGCAGAGCAGGACGGTACCTGGAGGTGGACCACTGGGCGGGACGTGTTCGGAGCGGACGACGGGACCCGTGGAGCGGTGGAGCTATCTGTACCCACCCTGCAGGTGGGATTTCCAGTGGACAGCTCGGTGTAGCGGCTTTTACTTTACAGTTGATGTTTTCCCTTTCGAGTTGTACTTTACTTTCAATTTGGGTTTGTATACTGGCCCATTTACTTTTCTGCACTTCAGTTGTACTCTGTTTTTACTTAGTGTTTACTTTTCCGCTTGCTTACTCTGTGGTGCTTGTTTACTTACAAAGGCAATGCCTTCCCTTTTTACCGGGATTTACGCCTTGGTGCTAGTCGCCAGCCCCTGGCCTATGGAAGGCGGGCTTGGGGTAGTCACGGCACGGGCCCCGAGGACGGGTCGTGACAAATTGGTATCAGAGGAGTTCGGTTCTACCGCGAACTCTGATCTTTTCTATGTGAAGCAATAATGTTTAGTGTATTGAGTGTGGTTATCAGTCCAGGGAGTCCAGTGTTGGTGCGGCGGCCGACGTATCCGTACACCAGGACCCTGACTTCTGATTTCCGACTTAATGCATGAAAACATTGATTGCGTGTGTGTTTCAAAGTTTTCTTTGTGATTACTTTATATCAGCTCACCAGGTATACTGTTCTGACCGTGGCGCACCTGTTTCCTTTTCAGGATGGCCCCACGACGGCAGCCAGCTAGGGTTCCGAGAGTCGAGTGTGACGACAGCCCACCGAGCGACGAGGCTTCGGTGCAGGTCCCTTTGTCAGCAGTGGCACCGGCGGTAGCTCTACCCGTCGAGCCACCGATACTTCCAGCACCAGCCGCTGACGATGCATGTCGCCTCAGCGCACTACATGAGTTTCAGCGCCAGCGACCACCCAGGTTTCGCGGGGAGACGGATCCCCAGGCAGCCGAGGACTGGCTGGAGGCAGTGGTACGTGTGTTTAGGCTAGTGAGGACACCAGCAGACCTCATGGTGATCCTCGCTGCGAGCCTACTACACGCAGCAGTAGGACGATGGTGGAGCTTGATGCTCCAGGTGCACGATGAGGCGTCTCTACTTTGGACGGACTTTGAGAGCCTCTTCCGCTCGGAGTTCGTCCCAGCCACCCTTCATGCGGTGCGTATCCAGGAGCTTCTTCAGCTGCGGTAGGGCAGCATGACGATCGCTCAGTACTCGGCAAGATTTACCGATCTCTCGCACTACTCGACCGACATGGTACGGGACCCATTCTTCTGGTCCCGGACCTTCAAGCAGGGTTTGAGACACGAGATCAGGGCATCACTGATCTCCCTCGTCATACCGACTCAGACAGGAGTACTAGAGCGGGCCCTTTTGATCGAGATCTTCCTTACTGAGTCTACACCAGCACCAAGACCCACCGCAGGGCGGCACGTGGCAGAGTCATCTGCAGCAGGCAGTCAACGGATTACTCAGGGGTTCAGGAAGACCAGACCTTCGGGCAGATGACCTCAGGACACTGGCTCAGCAGTGCGGGGCACACAGCGAGGAGCCAGTCTTTCGAGAGGCAGACGGTGCTACTCGTGCGGCGGGCAGGGCCACATGGCTCATGGCTGCCCGACCCGCCATGCCGAGGAGCAGGAGACAGTTGAGGGACCACCGAGGCAGAGGAAGAGGGTCAACCATGGCAGTTCGCAGGGAGGAGGCGGACGAGGCAGAGGAGCTGGACGAGCAGCCGGTGGTGGGCGACGCTTTGAGGCTCTACCACCACCACCACCCGGAGGTCCACCCCGACCACAGGGAGCAGGCGGGCTGAGACAGGCACAGCTCCAGGCAGCAGAGGCCTACGACCACGGTGCACCCGAGATGATTCGAGGTACTATCTGTTTCTATTCCACCCTTGCTGCAGTTCTTATAGACACAGGAGCGAGTCACTCTTTCATAGCCGCTTCCCTTGTTCGGAGCTCGGAGATTCCGACAGAGCCGTTTGCTCGATCCTTACGGCTAGAGACTCCTAAGGGAGCAGACTCGACGATTACGCACTGGTTCCGGTAGTGTGAGCTCACTCTAGGATGCGAGAGCTTCGGCTGGGATCTTCTTGTAGCAGCGTCGAGGCCTTACGACGTCATCTTGGGCATGGATTGTCTATCTACGGTCCATGCGCAGATTGACTGTTTTAGGCGCAAAGTGTGATGTGTACGCACCGACGGGAGCAGGTTCACCTTCACCGGCAAGAAGGGAGCCTTTGCAGCACAGTATGGACTTCCGCGGAGGAGAGGACAGCCCATCACTCATCAGTTGGCTAGCCTCCTCCTTGGAGCAGTTGGCGTGCGGAGTCCTGGTTTTCCTGCAGTGGTGGATCAGTTTGCGGACGTTTTTCCCGACGACGTTCCAGGGCTACCTCCTCGCATAGAGGTAGACTTTTATATTGACCTGTACCACGGGATAGCCCCAATATCCACTCCAGCATATCGGATGTCCCCCGCTGAGCTTCGAGAGCTGCGGGTACAGTTGGAGGAATTGCAGGGCAAGGGGTTCATCTGACCCAGTGTTTCACCCTGGGCTTCCCCGATTTTGTTCGCCAAGAAGGCGGACGGGAGCTTGCGACTGTGTGTCGATTATCGTCGCCTGAACCAGGTGACAGTGAGGAACAAGTATCCGCTACCCAGGATTGATGACCTCTTCGATCAGCTCAAGGGAGCACGGTGGTTCTCGAAGATAGACCTCAGGTCAGGCTATCATCAGCTCAGAGTTCGAGACGAGGATGTGCAGAAGACAACCTTCAGATGTCGGTATGGCCACTATGAGTTCTTGGTTATGCCTTTCGGCGTGACCAACGCTCCAGCAATGTTCATGAGCCTCATGAACAGGATCTTCCAGCCATACCTCGATCGATTTGTCGTAGTCTTCATCGACGACATCTTGGTGTACTCGACCACCGAGGAAGAGCACGCCTACCACTTGCGTGTAGTACTAGACACACTCTGAGAGCACCAGCTTTATGGAAAACTCTCGAAGTGCCAGTTCTGGTTACGTGAGGTACACTTCTTGGGGCACGTCATTTCTGAGGCGGGAGTTGCAGTGGATCCCGTGAAGATCGAGGCAGTGCTAGCTTGGGAGCCACCCAAGAGCGTGACAGAGGTTCGGAGTTTCTTGGGACTAGCTGGTTACTATCGGAGATTCGTTCCAGAATTCTCTAGAGTTGCGACACCACTCACAGCTTTGACGAAGAAGGGGAAACCCTTCGTGTGGTCAGACAGATGTCAGCAGAGCTTCCAAGAGCTGAGACAGATATTGACCAGCGCACCTATCTTGAGGTTTCCTGAGGAGGGAGTAGGGTACGTAGTTTACTGCGATGCATCAGGGACCAGACTCGGATGTGTTCTGATGCAGGAGCGGGCAGTGATCGCCTATGGATCACGTCAGTTGAGACCGCATGAGCAGAACTACGCTACCCATGACCTGGAGTTAGTAGCAGTGGTCTTAGCTCTGAAGACATGGCGACACTATCTGATGGGCGAGCGCTTTACAGTCTTTTCCGATCATCAGAGTCTCAGGTATATCTTCTCGCAGAAGGACCGGAACCTGAGACAGCGGTGATGGCTCAAGTTCCTCCAGGACTATGACTTTGAGATAGTCTATACTCCTGGGAAGGGGAACGTGGTAGCCGATGCCCTTAGCAGGAGGACGGGCATTCAGCTACTTGAGGAGGAGACAGAGCAGCTAGCCTCTTTACAGATATCCTTCGTGGATAGAGATGGAGCAGCCTTCCTCCATTCTCTCACAGTCACCCCTCCTCTACTACAGCAGGTCAGAGAGGCACAGTGTGAGGACGCTGACTGTGAGACACGGCGTGCACAAATATCCTCGGGACAGGCACCTGATGGTTTCTCCCTTGGAGCAGAGCACAACATCCTTTTCAGACGACGTACCATGGTACCAGTTGCTTTGCGAGAGGAGGTGCTGAGAGATTTTCACACTTCTCCTTTGGCGGTACATCCTGGAGTGGCGAAGATGTACCAGGACCTCAGACGACAGCACTGGTGGTCGGGCATGAAGAAGGCAGTAGCAGAGTTCGTTTCTCGATGCCTCACCTGCCAGCAGGTGAAGGCAGAGCATCAGGTCCCAGCAGGCTTGGTACACCCCTTGGAGGTCCCGGAGTGGAAGTGGGACGGCATATCTATGGACTTCGTGACTGGACTTCCACGCACTTCCAGAGGTTACGACTCCATCTGGGTGATTGTTGACCGACTCACCAAGTCGGCACACTTCTTACCCATCAGAGAGCAGGGCTCAGTGGAGAGCATGGGACGTCTCTACGTTCAGAAGATTGTGCGGCTCCACGGCATGCCATCATCTATCGTCTCCGATCAATATGCTCGCTTTACTTCCCGGCTTTGGAAGGGGTTGCAGGAGGCGTTCGGGACGCAGCTACGTCTGAGAACAGCCTTTCACCCTCAGACGGATGGTCAGACGGAGAGGACCATTCAGACTCTCGAGGACATGCTCCGCGCATGTGTCCTCGACTTTGGTCGTAGCTGGGAGGACCACCTACCCTTGGTGGAGTTTGCGTACAACAACAGCTACCACTCCACCATCGGGATGGCACCGTACGAGGCGTTGTACGGTCGACCTTGTAGATCTCCTTTGTGCTGGACAGACCCTGGGGAGTCAGCACTTGTGGGACCGGAGATGGTTCAGGTCACGACAGAGAAGGTCCAGGTCATCCAGGAGCTGATGAGGACAGCTCAGAGCTGGCAGAAGTCATACGCTGATAGGAGGCGGAGGCCACTAGAGTTCGAGGATGGTGACCACGTCTTCTTCCAGGTCTCACCTTGACGTGGTATTCGGAGATTTGGCCGAGGCGGCAAGTTATCTCCACGCTTCATCGGACCCTTCCAGGTCCTCAGCAGGATTGGCGAGGTGGCTTATCGCCTGACTCTACCACCTCAGTTGCACCGGGTGCACGACGTCTTCCACGTGTCTCAACTGAGGAGATACGTGCACGACCCGACGCACATCATTGACCATGGGGAGCTTGACGTTGACGATGAGGCGACTTTTACGGAGGTCCCGGTGGAGATAGAGGATCGAAAGGAGCGGGTCCTACGTGGGTGATCGATTCCTCTTGTGCGCATCAGATGGCAGTACGAGAACCTCCAGGAGAGCACTTGGGAGCGGGAGGCTCAGATGCGTGCTCAGTACCCTCATTTGTTCCCCTAGTTTTTGATGTATCTTTACGAGGACGTAAATCCCTGAGGTGGGAGTAATGTAAAGACCTGTAAAATTCAAGGGAAATTTTTTTCTTAATTTTCTTTGGAATTTTACAAGAGCGCGGTTTCTGACGGCACCTGATTCCGAGGCCCGGAGTGCCCGGAATCAATTTCCGAAGTTTGGCTCGGGTACGTTCAGTGAACGAACGAGCGGGAATTTCTAACTTTTGATCCGGTGCTCGGAATTGAAATCCGAGGACACCGATGAACTCGCAGTGCCGTTTTTCGCTTAAGGGGACCTTTTCCGAAGTTGCGTTTATTGCGGGACGAAAGTTAGTTTTTGGGAGAATTATAAGAAGTTAAATAAAAATGTGGAACACTTTTTATTTTATTTTTTGCTAGTTAACTTCTCCCAAAGGGAGTTAAAGGTGGGACCCACATCCACTTAACCTCCCTTGGGAGGATTAAGTGTGGTGGGGCCCACACGAACCCCAAATTTTCATCTTCTCTCAAAACTCCCTTTAACCCCTCTTTAAATGACATGAAAACTTGTTATTTATTTTGGAGTTATTTTATTTGAATTTCAAAACTTTGAAATTCAATTTGTTAAGTGTGTGAATAAAATAAGACTCTAACTTATTTTATTTGGTTAGATTTCTCTAGCCTTCTTGATAGGATTTTGGGAGCTCCTTCTTCTTCTTCAACTTTGACGAAGAACGCGAAGAACCTTCGAGCTCCGACGAAGAACGCCGCTCCTCTCTTCTTCGTAGCAGGTTGCTTCCGAAGATCGACGACGCCTTCCGTGTCAACGAAAGTGAACGCCGCTTCGTCCTCGGACTTCCTTCGTCGGCTTACGAAAATTCGCCAATGACGTACCTCTTCGTACGTACCTCTTCGTCAACGGATTTGACGAACGATTACCGCGACGCCCGACCTCCGCGACGTTGTCTTCCGTGGGTCGTTGACGATCATCGATCTTGAAACCAAGGTAGGGGTTGTTGTTGGTTAATTATTTATTCTCGTTCTTGGTTCTAGATTGACAATTTTGAGGTTTATTGTTAAATGTTATCGACTAACGAGAGGGGGGTCGGACCGCACAAACACGGTCGAACTCCCCCTCCTCTGTTCTTGAATATTATTTCCTTGCGGATGTACGAGATGGCCTGGTGCCGTCGCACCACGTGGGAATCGCAAGGCTATAATCGCGTGGCCCCGTCGTGCCGCGCCACGGTAAGTTTATCATGAACGCGATGACGTCGCGCCGCGTCGAAGGGAATCGAAGGCGCTGCGGCCGGAGCGGGGCCGCGGCGGAGGGGCGCGGTGCCGTCGCACCGCGCCGGACGACGAACACCGCGGCCGATTCCGGGTCGCGGCGGAACGAGAAGACCGGCGTCTCGCCGGGCCACCGGCGTCGGAAGCCAGAAAGGGGACCAGTTTGCCGGTCCCGTTGAAGAAAAACCGGCCGGCCAGGTGGCCGGCCGGAAGGTCAAAGACCGGGGGAATTAAATTCCCCCGGCCAGGTTTCCCCCCCCCTTTATGAGGGGGGCCGGTTTCATTAAGGGGGGAAGGCAGCCCCCCCTTTTCCCACAAAGCAGGCCCCCACATGGGGGGCTGGTTCTCCAAAAAGGCGCGGCTTAAGCCGCGCCGCCAGCTAACAAAAGCGGGGGCCTTGCCCCCCGCACGCTGCACCCGTGCGGCGCCAGGCCGCACCGCCACCGGCCGGGCCGCACCGCCGCGCCGGACCGCCGCCGGTCGGGCCGGGTCGGCCCGGACCCGGAGCCCCCGTTTTCGAATCATTTTCGGTCTTTTGGCCATAACTTGAGCCACGGACCTCCGATCGACGAACCGTCAGCGGCATTGAGATCCTTGGATCGAGACGGTCGATTCGGTATATCGCACTCAAAGTTTCGGAATACTTTGAGTTCGGCCGGGTTGGTTCGTTCACGAAACCAACCGGGCCTTCGGAGCGGAAACGCTCATATCTTGAGCTACGGACGTTCGATTGACGTGCCGTCAGCTTTGTTGTGTTCCTCTTAGTGAGACGGATCTTTTGGAATACTCCGCCCGAGGTTTGGACGCAGGTGGAGTACTGTCGGGCTGGTTTTGCCTTAAAAACCAACCGGGCCCCTGGGACGAAAAAGCCAATAACTCTCAGACCGCGCGTCTGATCGACGCGCCGTCTGTTGCGTTGAGTTCCTGTTGACGTTACGGAACTTTTGGATACATCAACTCTGGACTTTGTGACAGATGATGTATCAGCCTCTCGGCTCGTGGAGCGGACCCTCCTGAACGAGCTTGCTGTGTGCGGGAACCCTAGTGCTGGCTGCGACTGTGATTACTACTGCTACTGCTACTGCTACTGTGACTGCGATGACGACAGTACAGAGATCCTGTGTGGATTCGACGACGACTACAGCACTCAGCGATCCTACGTGGATTAGTGCTACAGGTCCTGTGTGGGCCTGATCCTGTGTGGGTCTTTGCGCTCAGCGGTCCTGTGTGAACCAGCGCCTACAGGTCCTGTGTGGGCCCGATCCTGTGTGGGTCTTTGCGGGGGTTAGTTACCTATCGATCCTTCGTGGGTCCGACGACTTAGATGGATCAGATATCATCTTTATCGTCTTTCGAAGAAGTATACCTGTGTGAGCTGAATCCTGTTACTTTCCTGTGTGGATTGTGTTGTGCTATCCTGTGTGGATTTCGTTTTGCTTTCCTGTGTGGAATACGTATACTTTCCTGTGTGGACTGAGTTGTACTCGGGCTCAGAGGTTGGAGCGTATTGGAATTGGCGACTTAGGTATATGTATGGGCATATACCTAAGCAGTGTCGGTTGTTACTTCGTGATTGTACCTTTCTTTTTGGTTTATCCTTTGTGGATTTCGGGAGACCTTCAGGGGTCTCGGGGTCCCTACTGAGTAGCTTATACTCACCCCTGCATGGGCTATGCCCGCACTACGTTGTGTTGGTTGCAGACGACGGACAGCGTTGATATTGGCTGAGGCTTGCAGAGCAGGAAGGTACCTGGAGGTGGACCACTGGGCGGGACGTGTTCGGAGCGGACGATGGGACCCGTGGAGCGGTGGAGCTATCTGTACCCACCCTGCTGGTGGGATTTCCAGTGGACAGCTTGGTGTAGCGGCTTATACTTTACAGTTGATGTTTTCCCTTTCGAGTTGTACTTTACTTTCAGTTTGGGTTTGTATACTGGCCCATTTACTTTTCCGCACTTCAGTTGTACTCTGTTTTTACTTAGTGTTTACTTTTCCGCTTGCTTACTCTGTTGTGCTTTTTTACTTACAAAGGAAATGCCTTCCCTTTTTACCGGGATTTACGCCTTGGTGCTAGTCGCCAGCCCCTGCCCTATGGAAGGCGGGCTTGGGGTAGTCACGGCACGGGCCCCGAGGATGGGTCGTGACACTTTCTGCTTGTAGTCTAACTGTTTCCCATCACTCAAGCTCTTTGTCGGACACTCGTTTGCATAGTGACCCATCTCATTGCACTTATAACATTTCACTAACTGTAAATCAAATTTGTTCTTACCTTCTCCTTGATCCTTTTCAGTGCAATCACGAGCCTTATGTCCCATCTTACCACATCGGTAGCACTTTCCAGAATTCATAAGACATTCCCCAACATGCCTTTTGCCACATTTATCACAAACTGGAAACTTAGTTCTCTTACCATCAGACTTTTTTGAAGAATTCTTACCTTTCTCCTGCCACCTTGGTCTCTTCTTCTTCTGGTTGTTATAGAACACTTGGTCATCGGCAAATTCCATTTCCACCTTCTCATCACATCGAACAAGCTTTTCATAACTTTTAAACTCACGAGAAGCTAATGCCCTTCGATATTTTGGCTTTAATCCTGAGTAAAAACGATTGATTTTACTACCAAGGTCTCGGATAAAATTTGGAGCATACCTTGCCAATCGAGTGAACCTTTCTTCATAGGCAGCCACTAAGTCTTCCTATTGCCTCAATTCGAAGAATTGTTTTTCCATCCTAAGTCGAACAGCCTTAGGAAAATACTTCTCAGGAAACATACCTTTGAATTCATCCCAGTCAAGAGCATCAATCTCATCGGCGTCCCTGATATTTTTAACCATAGACCACCACTGATCTGCTTCACCCTCCAAACGGTAAATAGCAAGACTAACCTTTTGATTGTCTGAACACCCCATGACATCAAAAATCTTTTCCAGTGCTTTAATACACCCTTCAGCTAGAACAGGGTCAGATGATCCTCTGAATGATGGGGGATGTTGCCTCATGAAATGTTCCACCACTGACATGTTCCTCTGCGGTTGATCTGGCTGATCTCGTGCATGGATACCACCACCATTTATCGCTTGAGTCAACTGTGTCATTACTGCAACAAACTATTCAGTTCCAATTCCGACCATTTCTGGATGCTGATTCGGAAGGTTATTTCCTTCTGTATGCCTTCCTAGCACTGCTTCCCTGTTTCCTCTGCGAAAAACCATTCCGAATAAACATGTCTTAGATGAAGCAACATGGTAATCTTTAAATGCTATATCACTTCAATTTGACCATAAAAAAAATATTTTTGGATAGTCATTCAATAGAATTATAACTCCTAAAGTTATCTAAACTGACCTTTGATACCAACTATAAGGCCCCATCCTTAAACCTTACTTAATCTTGAGTTATCACAAGATTACACGTTGAGGATCTTTTCGGGTTTAGAGTTTTAGAGAATTAGATCATAAAACTTGCATTACATTCAACATTTAAAAAAAGTGGTTACATAAATATAGTATTCTTCATTCCCATCAATGGAAACATATTTAAAATAAAACATGGATTCATTTTTGACACTTCCTTGACACTATCATCATATCATGTACCTTTCCCTTGACCTGTGAAAAACATTTCAAAAAAAACTTGGGATGAGCATAAAAAGCTCAGTAAGGGATATAAAAATATGGAAAGGAAACATGGGTACATATATACATAAGGATGAGATCATACTTTACCCATAAAACATAAGCACTTTAACATACCTCATCAAATCATGAATAAATCAAAGAAATCATAAGAGATAAAGGTAACTTGAGGCATTCATAACATTCTTATGTAGGGAGTAACCCTCTGGGTTATGTTTGGAATACCCATCACAGTATATTCCCTAAAATCTCTTCGGAGAAACCTTAATGTTTCACTCCTTCACGTTACCCAATGCATTGGAGAGCTATATCGGGCTCACCCACCCTTAGTTTATCACGGAACCACCCATCTTCATAATAATGCCCAAAAACCATAACATAATCGTATCACATAAAACATGCATAAAGGAAACATAAAATTTACACATTTCAATCACAAGATATCAATACAACACAAAAATACATTATGAAAACCATTTTCAATACCAAAATAAAATAAAAGTAAAACATGGTATTTATTTTTCTTTTAAAAAGAAGTTATGGCTTGTAGAGGAAGCCGAAACTCAAATAACGGTCACGACGGCGGAGAAGTCGTTGTCGCCGCATACGTACGACAAAAACATTACCTTTTGTCATTTAGTAAACGCTTCGTATAAAAAAGATTCCTTTTGAATAAATGTAAAAGTCAAAGGGGTTTATACACCGTATAAAAGAAAGTTGTGTATAAAATAAAATATGCCTCAATGAAAGGATATTGAGACGAAGTCCCATACCTCGTATCCGACTTGACCCGACCGTTCTTTAATCTCCTGAATAATAAAGTTGAGTTAATCTCTACTTGCTTATGAACCTTTTTCAAGTTCATTATTCCTTTTATACCATGTTATGAACATCATTTAATCATTTAAGTTAATAATGTTCATTTTGTCGGTATTTGGTTCTTAAGTCAAAAATAGACTTCTTACACTTACATGTTGTTAAGTTGGTCAAAGGTTCGTTATATCCAGAATGATATTAATTATTTGGATAACATATATATCATATATATTCATCATATACATGTATTTATAATATTACGTCACATTTAGAGGTAAGAAATGAAATGCACCGTTCATGGAGACGGTAAGCCGTACGTACGCATGAACGCTACTTCCATTTCTATTTCGTATTTTATGGAATGGAATTATAATGATATAAGAGTATATTATAATTCTAGTATAATAACATATATAATATCATTAACTTTATCCTTTACACATCCCACATATGGTATTAACGAATCAAATCACTTTCAGGGGGCGGTAGTCCACACTTCCTAAAATGAAGATATCGTGTTTACCCATAATGGAAACCATAAAGGTATGCCATAAATGAAAAATACAGAAGATAAAAGAAATAATAAACATATTATATTTCACATATAAAAATAGTGACATCATAATGGCCACCTTTGAAGGTGTTAAATGAGTATTGAACAATCATCCTTTTGGGAGATAGAATTTCGCCATCCACGGAAACCGTATGTTCTTTAACCATTTGATGTAGTTGTGTGAGATTGTAGCTCAATTAAATATTATAAAAACATCCTAGTATATTGAAGATACTGGTTTTGTTACAAAAGAAGTAAATAAAAAGAGTTTAGGGGGTTGGAGAAGCAAAATAAAACAAATGAACATGAGTGAATGAATTACCTTTAAAAGTGTTAACTCCTTTTGATTTGAGCCTAAAGGCTTCCTTTGAAAGGATTCTGCCCAAAGGGAATCCTCTAGGATGAGGAGAGGGATGTGGAGAGAGTAAATGGGCAGGTGTTGGCCGAGCCAAAGGCTTGAGGAGTGTGTGAAATGAGGTAGAGGTGGGGGCCTTTTATAAGAGGAGAGGAGGGGCACTTTTGGAAAGTAAAGATAAGTTACTTTATTTTAAAAAGAGTTTCGGATTCAAAAGGTCCCACATTGCTATAATTCTAGGATAAGGTGATAAGGCTTCGAAATCCACTCATCCAATTGGTTTTTTCCATGTGTAGGTTTTACATTTTTCATTATCTTTCACTTTTATTTAAATCGTTAAATAATGAGGTCATCGCTGCATCATCATGATGTCATAAATAATTTAATTTATTTAAAGTCTAAAAATTATAAAAAAAATACTATGATGTAGGAAATATTTTTATCTTTCCAATGACTATTGATAATAAAAATCTTATCTTTATAGCCCCATATAAAAATTGTTTTCGTAAAACATATTATGTTTGTGTCATTTTTACTTTTACATTAAATAAAAAGTTATTTATGTCATTTCCCAACCAAAGTGGATCCATGGGGTCCCCAACTTTACCCATGGCTTTTATTGGTCGGCCATGACACAAATAATGAGTGTAGGACATGTGTCAAGCTCATCTTATTCTATTAAAGCATTATTTTTACCTTAAACTACACTAATTACCACTAATCGCGATTAAAAACTTAATAAGTTACTATTCACCAAAAAATTATTTTAATCTCATTGAACCACATTTTAATTCTTAATTACAAACATGTATGTCTTATTTTTTAAATTTGAAACACAATTATGGCAAAATTTCATTTAAATGGAAAATCAGTTTTTATAAGTACCACTTAGTGGTTTCACTATTCATCAAAAATTGAAGTTTTTCAGAAAATTACCAAAAATTCACCCTAAGCTATATTTGATATTACTAATTAAAAAATGAAGTCTATTTTAAAAAATTCAAAACATATGAGTCACATTAATTTAATAATTAATTCCCGCTGTCAGAGCAAATAGCGTGTTTTTATAAAACAATAAGTATCAAAAAATTGACACCAGTTTAAGTCTAATTTTAAAGTGAAATTGATTCCAATGACCACCACTGGATAAAATGGTAAAAATATATTCTAATTTTACTTCCAAACCAATTCAAAAGATAATATAATCATATAAATAAATTAGATTAAAAAGCAGTTTTGATGTAAAATGCAGTATTTTTCACTATTCATTAAAAAATGAACATTGTCAGAAAAATACCAAAAATTCATACAAAGTAAATTTTGATGTCACAATCATAAAGAATAAGTTTATTTTGAAAAAAATAGATTATAAAATTGTCAAAATATAGATTTAAAAATGGTTTTCCATCAAAAGTCAGTAAAACAATCTTTTAAAAATATTAGTGTATTCCATGCTTAAGATGAGATTTATTCTCATTTTAAGCCTCTAAAACACTATCTTAATCATTAATAGACATAGATGAAAATATCTATTATTCATTACTTACTTGGGATGTTACATCCTTCCCCCCTTTAAAAAATTGCATCCCCGCAATTTATTTACTTATCGAATAAATGGGGGTACTTATCCCTCATTGCATTTTCGGATTCCCATGCTGCCTCTTCAATCATGTGGTTTTTCCACAAAACCTTTACCTGGTGAATCACCTTATTCCGTAACACTTTCTCCCTATGGTCAAGAATCTGGACCGGTTGTTCCTCATAAGGTAGGTTCTCTTCCAGCTGAACTACCTCTGGACTCAAAACATGAGATGGATCTGGCATGTACTTTCTCAACATTGAAACATGAAAAACATTGTGTACCTGAGATAAACTCGGAGGTAAAGCCACTCGGTATGCAACTGATCCAACTCTCTCCAGAATTTCGTATGGTCCAATGAACCTTGGACTCAACTTTCCTTTCTTACCAAATCTCATCACACTTTTCCAAGGAGAAACCTTGAGAAAAACATGATCACCTACCTCAAAAGATAGATCCTTCCTCCGGTTATCCGCATAACTCTTCTGCCTGCTCTGAGCTGTTCTCATGTGTTTCTGAATCAGCTGAACTTTTTCTGCCATCTCTTCTACCAATTCTGGTCCCATTAACTTCCTTTCACCCACTTCATCCGAGAAAGCTGGAGTTCGACACCGCTTCCCATATAATGCATGAAATGGTGCCATCTGTATACTGGAATGAAAACTATTATTATATGAAAATTCAACCAAAGAAAGATGTTGGTCCCAACTTCCCTGATAATCCATAGAACAAGCTCGTAGCATATCCTCTAATGTCTGAATTGTTCATTCTGACTGCCCATCTGATTGAGGATGAAAAGCTGTACTAAAATTTAATTCAGTACCCAACGACTTCTGAAGGCCTTTCCAAAAGTTAGAAGTAAACCTGAGATCACGATCCGATACAATGGAGAGAGGAACTCCATGTAACCTGACTATCTCTTTAAGATACAAACGGGAAAGTTGATCAAGAGAGAAAGTATCTCGTATAGCAAGGAAATGAGCAGATTTGGTCAAGCGATCAACAATAACCCAGATTGCATTATTACCTCGAGATGTCTTCAGTAATCCAACAACAAAGTCCATGGATATATTCTCCCATTTCCACTCTGGCACTGGTAAAGGATGAAGCATCCCTTTCAGTAACTACCGCTCTGCTTTAACCTATTGACAAGTCAAACACTTCACAGTAAAATCAGCAATATCTCTTTTCATTCATTCCCACCAGTAATACTCTCGCAGATCTCTATACATCTTAGTACTGCCTGGATGAACTGAAAACGGAGAACTATGAGCTTCACATAACAACTCTCTCTTCAACTGTGAATCACAAGGCACGCACAATCTCTTCCCAAATCTCAAAACCCAATCATTATCAATGTTGAATTCAGGCAACTTACCTTTCGGAACCAGATCTACCTTTTTCTTCAACTCACTGTCTTGCTTCTGTGCTTGCTTGATTCTATCTGATAGAGAAGATCTCACTGATACCTGAAACAAAACAGAAGGACTTCCTGCACCAACAAATTCTATTCCAAAGTTCATCAAATTCTTAACCAAAGGATCATGTTCCAAACGCAACATTGCTAATGAAGCATTACTTTTTCGACTCAAAGCATCAGCCACTTTATTTGCTTTTCCCGGATGGTAATGAATTGTACAATCATAATCCTTGATTAATTCCAGCCATCTCCTCTGTCTCATGTTTAACTCTTTCTGAGTGAATATATACTTTAAACTTTTGTGATCAGTATATATTTCACACTTTACTCCATACAAATGATGCCTCCAAATTTTTAAAGCAAAAACAACAGCAGCTAATTCCAGATCATGTGTAGGGTAATTTACCTCATGAGTCTTCAACTTTCGTGAAGCATAAGCAATTACCTGATCATTCTGCATTAGGACGCAACCAAGTCCTTTCAATGAAGCATCACTGTATATAACAAACTCACCATTCCTGGAAGGTAGTGCCAAAACTGAAGAATTCACCAATCTTCTTTTCAATTCCTGAAAACAATCATCACATTCTTTTGTCCAGATAAACTTAACACCCTTCCGAGTTAGCTTAGTCATTGGACTAGATAACCGTGAAAAATTTCTAACAAACCTTCGGTAATAGCCCGCCAAACCAAGGATGCTACGAATCTCGGTTACATTCGTGGGTCTTGGCCATTCTTCCACAACTTTTGTTTTTGTAGGATCAACAGTTATTCCATCTTTAGAAACAATGTGACCAAGGAAAGAAATTTGTTGCAACCAAAACTCACACTTGCTGAATTTCCCATACAGTTTCTTTTATTTTAAGGTTTGCAAGATAACCCTTAAATGTCTTTCATGCTCCTCTTTACTTTTAGAAAACACCAAAATATCATCAATGAAAATCACCACAAACATATCCAAGAACTCATGGAAAATTCTATTCATTAAGTCCATGAATACAGCAGGTGCATTGGTTAGCCCAAAAGGCATTACTAAAAATTCATAATGGCCATATCTCATACGGAATGCAGTATTCGGAATATCTGCCTCCTTTACCTTCAGCTGATTGTACCCCGATCTCAGGTCAATCTTTGAAAAAAACTGAGCTCCCTGGAGCTGATCAAACAAATCATCGATATGAGGCAAAGGATATTTGTTCTTAATAGTGATGTTATTCAAGGCTCTATAATCAATGAAAAGTCTCATAGAACCATCTTTCTTTTTAACAAATAAAACAGGATCACCCCATGGTGATGTGCTAGGTCTAATGAAACCTTTCTCTAATAAATCTTGCAATTGCTCCTTCAACTCTAAAAGTTCAATTTGAGCCATTCGATAAGGGGGTTTTGAAATTGGCTTAACATCAGGAACTAAGTCAACAGTAAACTCAACTTCCCAATCTGGTATTATTCCAGGAAACTCATCAGGAAAAACATCAGGATACTCATTTACCACTGGCACATCATTAATCTGAACAGTTCCTTTATTTTCAACGATGTGTGCAAGGTAACATTCATTTCTATCTTTTACAAGTTTCTCGGCCTCTTGATATGTTATCAAAAGTAAGGGTTCATTCTTGTAAACAAACTGAAAGTCTTTCTGAAAAGAAACTTCTTTAGCTCTACAGTCAATCTTAGCATGGTAAATAGAGATCCAATCCATACCCAGGATAACATCAAACTCTACTAGAGGTAGAACAATAAGGTTTGCAAGTAGGTTCTTTCCACAGACAAGGATAGGAATATTCTTATAAATTCTTTTTTCCTAAACATTTCCCCCAGGTGTTTTTACCACAAGTTCAGGAATCATTTCTTGAGATGGTATTTCCATTTTACTAGAAAATGTTTCAGAGATGAAAGAATTTGTAGACCCCGAATCAAACAACACACTGGCATAATCTGAAAAAACAAACAAAGTACCTCATACAACTTCATTTGACGGCCCGACATCTGTTGAAGTAGTTGCAAAGGATTTCACCACCCCTTTCTGCTTGTAGTCTAACTGCTTCACATCACTCAAGCTCTTTGTCGGACACTCGTTTTCATAGTGACCCATCTCATTGCACTTATAAAATTTCACTAACTATAAATCAAATTTGTTCTTACCATCTCCTTGATCCTTTTCATTGCAATCACGAGCCTTATGTCCCATCTTACCACATCGGTAGCACTTTATAGAATTCAGAAGACATTCCCCAGCATGCCTTTTGCCACATTTATCACAAACTAGAAACCTAGTTCTCTTACCATCAGACTTTTTTGAAGAATTCTTACCTTTCTCCTGCCACCTCGGTCTCTTCTTCTGCTGGTTTTTATAGAACACTTGGTCATCGGAAAACTCCATTTCCACCTTCTCAGCACATCGAACAAGCTTTTCATAACTTTTAAACTCACGAGAAGATAATGCCCTTCGATATTTTGGCTTTAATCCTGAGTAAAAACGATTGATTTTACTACCAAGGTCTCGGATAAAATTTGGAGCATACCTTGCCAATCGAGTGAACCTTTCTTCAAAGGCAGCCACTGAGTCTTCCTCTTGCCTCAATTCCAAGAATTGTTTTTCCATCCTATGTCGAACAGCCTTAGGAAAATACTTCTCAAGAAACATACCTTTGAATTCATCCCAGTCAAGAGCATCAATCTCATCGGCGTCCCTGATATTTTTAACCATAGACCACCACTGATCTGCTTCACCCTCCAAACGGTAAAGAGCAAGACTAACCTTTGGATTGTCTGAACACCCCATGACATCGAAAATCTTTTCTAGTGCTTTAATCCACCCTTTAGCTAGCACAGGGTCAGATGATCCTCTGAATGATGGGGGATGTTGCCTCATGAAATGTTCCACCACTGACATGTTCCTCTGCGGTTGATCTGACTGATCTCGTGCATGGATACCACCACCATTTATTTCTTGAGTCAACTACGCCATTACTGCAACAAACTGTTCAGTTCCAATTCCGACCATTTCAGGATGCTGATTCGGAAGGTTATTTCCTTCTGTATTCCTTCCTAGCACTGATTCCCTATTTCCTCTGCGGAAAACCATTCTGAACAAACATGTCTTAGATGAAGCAACATGGTAATCTTTAAATGCTATATCACTTCAATTTGACCATAAAAAAAATATTTTTGGATAGTCATTCAATAGAATTCTAACTCCTAAAGTTATCTAAACCGACCTTTGATACCAACTATAAGGCCACAGCCTTAAACCTTACTTAATCTTGAGTTATCACAAGATTACACATTAAGGATCTTTTCAGGTTTAGATTTTTAGAGAATTAGATCATAAAACTTGCATTACATTCCACATTTAAACAAAGTGGTTACATAAAGATAGTATTCTTCATTCCCATCAATGGAAACATATTTAAAATAAAACATGGATTCATTCTTGAAACTTCCTTGACACTATCATCATATCATGTACCTTTCCCTTGACCTGTGAAAAACATTTCAAAAAAAACTTGGGATGAGCATAAAAAGCTCAGCAAGGGATATAAAAATATGGAAAGGAAACATGGGTACATATATACATAAGGATGAGATCATACTTTACCCATAAAACATAAGCACTTTAACATACCTCATCAAATCATGAATAAATCATAGAAATCATAAGACATAAAGGTAACTTGAGGCATTCATAACATTTTTACGTAGGGAGTAACCCTCTTGGTTACGTTTGGAATACCCATCACAGTATATTCCCTAAAATCTCTTCAAAGAAACCTTAACGTTTCACTCCTTCGCATTAACCAATGCATTGGAGAGCTATATCGGGCTCACCCACCCTTAGTTTATCACGGAACCACCCGTCTTCATAATAATTCCCAAGAACCATAACATAATCATATCACATAAAACATGCATAAAGGAAACATAAAACTTCCACATTTCAATCATAAGATATCAATACAACACAAAAAAACATTGTGAAAACCATTTTCAATACCAAAATAAAAGAAAAGTAAAACATGGTATTTATTTTTCTTTTAAAAAGAAGGTATGTCTTGTAGAGGAAGCCGAAACTCAAATAACGGTCAGGACGGCGGAGAAGTCGTTGTCTCCGCATACGTATGACAAAAACATTCCCTTTTGTCGTTTACTAAACGCTTCGTATAAAAAAGATTCCTTTTGAATAAACGTAAAAGTCAAAGGGGTTTATACACCATATAAAATAAAGTTGTGTATAAAATAAAATATGCCTCAATGAAAGGATATTGAGACGAAGTCTCATACCTCGTATCTAACTTGACCCGACCGTTCTTTAATCTCCTGAATAATAAACTTGAGTTAATCTCTACTTGCTTATGAACCTTTTTCAAGTTCATTATTCCTTTTATACCATGTTATGAACATCATTTAATCATTTAAGTTAATAATGTTCATTTTGTCGGTATTTGGTTCTTAAGTCAAAAATAGACTTCTTACACTTACATGTTGTTAATTTGGTCAAAGTTTCGTTATATCCAGAATGATATTAATGATTTGGATAACATATATATCATATATATTCATCATATACATGTATTTATAATATTACATCACATTTAGAGGTAAGAAATGAAATGCACTGTTCATGGAGACGGTAAGCCGTACGTACGCATGAACGCTACTTCCATTTCTATTTCGTATTTTCTGGAATGGAATCATAATGATATAAGAGTATATTATAATTCCAGTATAATAACATATATAATATCATTAACTTTATCCTTTAAACATCCCACATATGGTATTAACGAATCAAATCACTTTCAGGGGGCGGTAGTCCGCACTTCCTAAAATGAAGATATCGTGTTTACCCATAATGGAAACCATAAAGGTGTTCCATAAATGAAAAATACAGAATATTAAAGAAATAATAAACATATTATATATCATATATAAAAATAGTGACATCATAATCGCCACCTTTGAAGGTGTTAAATGAGTATTGAACAATCATCGTTTCGGGAGGCAGAATTTCGCCATCCACGGAAACCGTATGTTCTTTAACCATTTGATGTAGTTGTGTGAGAGTGTAGCTCAAATAAATATTATAACAACATCCTATTATATTTAAGATACTGTTGTTTTTACAAAAGAAGTAAATAAAAAGAGTTTAGTGGGTTGGAGAAGCAAAATAAAACAAATGAACATGAGAGAATGAATTACCTTTAAAAGTGTAACTCCTTTTGATTTGAGCCTAAAGGCTTCCTTTGAAAGGATTATGCCCAAAGGGAATCCTCTAGGATGAGGATAGGGATGTGGAGAGACTAAATGGGCAGGTCTTGGCCGATCCAAAGGCTTGAGGAGTGTGTGAAATGAGGTAGAGGTGGGGGCCTTTTATAAGAGGAGAGGAGGGGCACTTTTGGAAAGTAAAGATAAGTTACTTTATTTTAAAAAGAGTTTCGGATTCAAAAAGTCCCACATTGCTATAATTCGAGGATAAGGTGATAAGGCTTTGAAATCCACTCATAAAATTGGTTTTTGCCATGTGTAGGTTTTATATTTTTCATTATCTTTCCATTTTATTTAAATCATTAAATAATGAGGTCATCGCTGCATCATCATGTTGTCATAAATAATTTAATTTATTTAAAGTCTAAAAATTATAAAAAAAATACTGTGATGTAGGAAATCTTTTTAGCTTTCCAATTACCATTTATAATCAAAAATATTATCTTTATAACCCCATATAAAAATTGTTTTCGTAAAACATATTATGTTTGTGTCATTTTTACTTTTACATTAAATAAAAAGTTATTTATGTCATTTCCCAACCAAAGTGGATCCATGGGGTCCCCAAGTTGACCCATGGCTTTTCTTGGTCGGCCATGACACAACCAATGAGGGTAGGACATGTGTCAAGCTCATCTTATTCTATTAAAGCATTATTTTTACCTTAAACTACACTAATTACCACTAATCGCGATTAAAAACTTAATAAGTTACTATTCACCAAAAAATTATTTTAATCTCATTGAACCACATTTTACTTCTTAATGACAACCATGTATGTCGGATTTTTTAAATTCAAAACACAATGATGGAAAAATTTCATTTAAATGGAAAATCAGTTTTTATAAGTACCACTTAGTGGTTTCACTATTCATCAAAAATTGAAGTTTTTCAGAAAATTACCAAAAATTCACCCTAAGCTATATTTGATATTAGGAATTCAAAAATGAAGTCTATTTTACAAAATTCAAAACATATAAGTCACATTAATTTAATAATTAATTCCCGCTGTCAGAGCAAATAGCGTGTTTTTATAAAACAATAAGTATCAAAAGATTAACACCAGTTTAAGTCTAATTTCAAAGTGAAATTGATTCCAATGACCACCATTGGATAAAATGGTAAAAATATATTCTAATTTTAATTCAAAACCAATTCAAAAGATAATATAATCATATAAATAAATTATATTAAAAAGCAGTTTTGATGTAAAATGCAGTATTTTTCACTATTCATTAAAAAATGAACATTGTCAGAAAAATACCAAAAATTCACACAAAGTAAATTTTGATGTCCCAATCATAAATAATAAGTTTATTTTGACAAACATAGCTTATAAAATTGTCAAAATATATATTTAAAAATGGTTTTCCATCAAAAGGCAGTAAAACAATCTTTTAAAAATATTAGTGTATTCCATGCTTAAGATGGGATTTATTTTCATTTTAAGCCTCTAAAACACTATCTTAATCATTAATAGACATAGATAAAAATATCTATCATTCATTACTTAGTTGGGATGTTACAAAAATACATGAAAAATAATAAATACAACTAACTTAATAGTAAATCGCAAACAGATAAAACTAATATCAACGTTTTAAAAAACCATTAGAAAGGTACACAAAAAAAGAGTTTAATTATCAATTTATATGGCTATAACTATATTAGCAGAACTGGAATGTGGTTTAGGATGGTACCCTTGTATGGTTTATTGTATACATAATTAGTATAATAATAAGTTTGAATGCAAAAAAATATAGGATATCTATAAGAACAGTCATTTTTATCCTTTTTCAGAAGCACTATGACTCTAAAAAGTACACCTAAAATTTCAATAATTTCTAGGAGGGAGGGTTTACATCTTAGAAGTTGTAAAAACATTTAAAAAACATGTTTTAATATGTCAAAACAATGTCTTATACATACGAATTTGATTAATTTTAATAAATTTTACCTCCAGAGGAAGCAGTCGCGTATTTGCAGCTAAGAAATTCTACCTTGCTATGAAAGATTGAAATGATAAAAACCAAAGTAGAATCGGAAAAAAAAACATTAATTTACAAGGATAAAATTATATAACCAAAGATAAACATAAGAAAATAGACCAACATATCCATTATAATATATTGATAAAATATACACAGGTAAATATGGAAAGAATCATCTGATAAAGCATAGAGCATTATGAAATGATATTCAATGAAGAAGACATGAATGTGGGATGTTCGAATAATTTTAATAAAAATGAAAATAATCTGTCATAAAGACTACTACGATTAATTTCCATAGATCTTACCTCAAAATGAAGTCACTTCACATCACCAACGATGAAATCGGACCCTGTTATAAAAAATTATAATAGTAAAAACAATATGATAGCTACAGGGGTTACTGTAGTTATAAATTTGGGTTTATCATAGTTAAAGAGAACCAAAATCACGAGACAGAGGTGGATTTTTAGTGTGTCGAAGTTACAAAAGTGAAAATAAATAGTTACCGTAGATATTGATGATAAAAATTGCGACCTGAAGGTGGAGGCAGAAACCTTATGAGGTGTGGAGGAGCCCAAGGTGGAAGCCGAGCAGACAGAACAAATGGCGAGGGAACCAAAAATTAGGGGTCACCGTAGCTAGAGGGAACTGAAATAGCGAGATGGAGGTGGATTTGCAGTGCGTCAAGGATACAATAATATAAATAAAGAGTTACCTTAGATACTGGTGATGAAAATCGCGACCTGAAGGTGGAGGTGGTAACCTTAGGAGGCGCGGAAGAGCCGGAGGCAGAGGCCAAGCAGACAGAACAAACGGTGAGGAAGGAGATGAAGCGGGTTGCGGCTGAGATGATAGAGATCGAATAGAGTGGATGAAGGAGGCAAGGAATGGATGTAGAATATGCGAGGAAACCCTACTCTTGATGGCTGAGCAGGGGAGATGAAAACGCGAATGCAGTTTAGTTTTTGGGTCATGATATTCGGAGTCTAAGGAATATGAGACATGGAGTTCTTCCAAGGTGACACGTAAGCAAAGTAGTACCCAGGTTTAGTAGATATAGTATATATTCTCTTAAAATCCAATTTAACCTGTATCCTGGAAAGTACATATCAATTAATATGTACTTTAACTAATTAATCTCAAAATTTAAATATATATTATTCGTGGTCACTTTGCTATTAGCTTAAATAATTGAAACATATTCAAATACTTCATAATTATTCATAAAGAGAATGTGAATTATCTAAATCATATCCCCTGGGAGTGTCAAACCAGATGTGCAATTTTGCCTTTTGTTGTGCATTAGGTGATAATCAATTTAATACCCAATATATCCTTTTCATGGTTATTACCCCTAGGTACGTGTGTTCTATAACTAGCATCCACTTTTAGTATATAAAAATGGATGCAATTTTTAAGAGAATCAAAAAATAACTACTTTACTAAAACTTCAATATGTTATCCAATACTTACACTAATTATTAGGGTTTTTACTAAAGTTTTCTTATGATAATAACTAGATAAAATATTAATTAATACCTTAACATTAAATAATATATTATCCCAAAGAGTTATCTATACCATCGAAATTATGGTCATCCTTAACTTATCATCCAATAAACAGTCTTTAACAAACATTTTAATCCCAAAAGTTATCTAAACCTGGCACTGATACCAACTGTGATTCCCCAGACCTATTCTACCAAATCTAGTTCCATAAACATATAATTTATTTAATTTCTTCAATACCAAATAAATATTCTTAAACATAGTTATCCCATTATTACATGAGTTAAATCTAACATTCCATTACATAGATTCACAATACCTTTTAGGTTTATAGATTTAGAGATTTGGCATAAAACCTAAACCAATAAATCCCACGCCTATCTCAACTAGTGATCATTTTTTAAAATATATAAGAAAATACTTAATCCAAAATAAGAATTCAATATCTCCCAAAAATTATCTACCTAATCTACCCTATTAGGAATATAATGTGTAATAATTTTCTTCGTGACCTAAGTAAATGAAAACCAGAGAATGGGTGAGCATAAATTCTCAATAAGGTAAAAAATAAAAATGAGGTAATCATGGAAGAAACATAGAATAAATATTTTTTAAGGAATAATTAAAAAATATGAATCCATAATCAAATGAAACTGAGACCATGTTATATCAATGATAAAAAATTAAAACATGAATATCAATAATACTAATCTCATACTGATGAAATTTATAATCTTAGGCATTAAAAACATGTTATCAAGGCATTATTCCAAGACACTATGTCACGACCCCCTCCCCACAAAGTGTACCCCTCCGGGGCCGGCAATGTGAGAAGAGAGATAATGACCCCCGAGTCCCGCCTCCAGTAGGCCTCGAGTTAGTGACTAGCACCGAGGGTATAATACACACACAAATGGGAGGCATTACCCTCTAAGAGAACACATGCAGAAGAGAGAGATAGAATAGACTCCAATCAACTCCAACTCAAAACTGAAAAAAAAATAAAAGAAATCCAAGTGCATATATGAAATGTCATGCAAAAGTACTACAACTGAAAGGGGAAACTAAAAGTACCAAAAAGAAAGTAAAACGACAGCGACCACAAGCCCGAACAGCTCCTCCAACCACAAGCTAGTAGTAACCAGCTTGATCTCCAACCTGATCCAAGTGACCTCAAAAACAGTTTATATATACATAGGGTGAGTATAACATTATACTCAGTAGGATCCTCCCCAAGCCTCTCGTGCAAAAGTAAAGAAAGCATGCTAAAGCCTAGTGAATAACAAGTGAAACTAACTCATCACCTAAACAGTTATACTAAGTTCCCAACCTCACCATGGCTACTCTCACCAAGTAACGCATATAAGAATATAGCATAAAGTAAAGATTATCAAGGGTACCCCGCTACTACTTCCCCACTGGTTTGCCGCTTTTCCCCAATGACATACATCCTGTGCATCTCTCTCCAAAGGCTTGCCCGCAGACACCTGGGCTAAGATCCACAATCTGCACCTCGTGCACCACAAAGGCTTTCCCGCAGACACCTGGGTGAAGCACCACACCATCCTCACAACCAAAAGCAACCGGGTAAGTTCCGGGAGCCACCACAGCCAGCATAACGTGTATCATCCATCAGGTATTATACCTCAAGCCATTATAGCCCATACACCGAATAGGGATCCTCAAGCCATCACAACCTATACATGTTACACCTATAGTAGTCCATAGGATACTATATCCAGAATATATGTGTGTGAAATAACCAAAAGCCATTATAGCCCTCTACACACATATATGGGTAAAACTAACCAGTGTGCCTACCAGCACAAAGATCTACCAAGATAAGGGAGCGGGGTCAAAGGGGGTAGTCAGCCATCCAACCTCCCATCAGAATGTTGGGGAAAACACCCGCCCAGGGCTCAAAATCCCCGGGGTGTTAGTTTCCCTTACCGAAAGGGTAGAGTAGCATATAGAAACACAAAAAGTACAGAATATATATATAACTCACATCCACACTACGGGCATTACCTAGTCTTAGATACAACTGTAGCTAACGTCTCTCAGACTCCAGACTGCTACTTCTAAGACTAGGTATCCTATAATCACACAAACATTTGAAGAGCTTAATTAGATTACTCCATTCTCATTTTATCAGTTCCATTGTACATTAATTAATTCTTTAAACATTAATTAAGAATGAAAAATTCCACATCAAACTGAATTGGAATCACATTCAAAAACAACTGCTCCTTTTTAAGATTCACATCACCTTTAAATTCCAGCATCTCCATCCTCGTGGATTTTCACCATTTAATCAAACATTCATTACAGAATTACTTTTCCATATTCCCAGGAATTCTAGAAAAGCATCCTATGCTTCTAAACACAAAGGAGGCTCAACACGGTGAGTAGATATACTACCCGTCGAGTCTTTTCCACCTATAGAAAGAGCATATACCCATTCTCCCTCGAGAGGCTAAACACGGAAATCACGTGGCATACCCTGTGCGTCTTCGCCTCCTTCGGAAGAAGGGTAGCAAGACCAGCTGCCTTGAGCAGTGGAGAAAAGAAAAGCAGATTAACATTCAAGAAAACCACAAGCATCCAGCAACCACATCCATCCCATTCCATCACCCCTGGTGTCCTCCCCGACACCCACATGCATAAACTGATGCATCTCGTCACTCTAGGCGTCATCTGCTGCCACAACCGCAAGGCCTCCATGCCTACACATATCACAACACCCCTCCAGGGTCACATCATAGCACAAGCAGCAGAAAAACAACAATCATAACCATGGGCTCTTGACCCTTTAACAAACAAGAGGGTAACTCAGAACCCTTTTAGAAATTCCCACATAATTTGTTCTTTAATCCATATTGAATTATCAGATATGTTATTCGTAGGTTCCAATTACGGGATACCTAATTAGTAATCTATCACAAATAAATAACCATGCTTACTTCCCTAATTTGATTATCCTCAAATTAGAACAATTATAACAACGGTAATAACCAGATTAATTTACATGCCCCTTTATCTTTAGCCAATTAATTAACAATTAATTCCGGCTTTACGTTCATTATCAATTTCTATCATGAACGAACAACAAATCAAAGAAAAACATAGATATCACTCTATCTAGGAAAACATGAGGTAAACCGTTATCACAGTATAAAGCAACAACACGCGATCAACCAATTCTTTTAATCGGGTTCAAGTATTTAATTAGGTCAATTTTATTGTGATCCAAAGGACTAAATCATGCTAATTATACAATTGCACATATACAATTAGAGAAGCCATGAATCCCCTACCTCGAAGCGTTCTTGACGTCCTTTATCCACACAACGGGTCACAATCCTCCTCTCACGACAACTTATTGGGAAGATTGACCGACACAGTTCGGTTGCATCCAAAACAGAGCAGAACCAATCCTAGGAGTAAAGATTGATTGTGCAACTCCTACGGGAATGATTGAAAGGTTCTAGAATCTCTTAGCAGAGGAAAAATGGAATGAACAAGGGAGAATGATATCTCGTCCCTTTTTAAGATTTAATGGGGTGACGGTTTAAGATCCGGTTAATTCTCCATTAAAAACGGATCGTATTAACCCACGTGGTTTGACCAAGTAAAATATTCCAAGCCTTAGGAATAATTAATATATGATTTATGGAATTTGAATCGGCCTTAAGAGTCCTTAAAATAAGGCTTTAAATGTATTTTACGCCAAAGGAAACGTCAAAAGGGGCAAAACTGTAGGAATTTGGAAACACTGTTCACCCACTGTTACTGTACATGAAACTGATCTGTGAAACTGATCTGTTAGACCGATCTGTGAAACCGATCTGTGAAACCGATTTGTGAAACCGATCTGTCAGACCGATCTGTGAAACCGATCTGTGAAACCGATCTGTGAAACCGATCTGTGAAACCGATCTGTCAGACTGATCTGTGAAACCGATCTGTCAGACCGATCTGTGAAACCGATCTGTGAAACCGGTCTGTGAAACTGATCTGTCAGACCGATCTGTGAAACCGATCTGTGAAACTGATCTGTGAAACCGATCTGTCAGACCGATCTATGAAACCGATCTGTGAAACCGATCTGTGAAACCGATCTGTCAGACCGATCTGTGAAACAGATCTGTCAGACCGATCTGTGAAACAGATCTGTCAGACCGATCGGTGAGACCGATCTGTTACTGTTCATAAAACTGGAAACACTGTTCACAAAACTGGAAAAATTGGCAAAGTGTTGGGGATAAGTCCCCTTGACCTCCTGGAACACCTCCAACACCAAAATTTCACAAAGTGATGGAATGGAGAGGTCCGGGACGTTACATCAGATACCTCTCAAAGCATTCTCGTCCTCGAGAATTTAAAAGCATCCTGAGGAAAAGAGGGGTCCGAGCAACCACCCCATAAGATACCTCTCAGGGAAAAACCACCCTGAGTTGTTCTAAAGCTAGGACAAAACCATGACATCTAAGAGCAAGGGAACAAACAATCCATATCCATACCATTCAAACATAACATCACATGAAAAGTACATAAATACAACATGAAAGGTCCAACCACAAAGAAAACATCGTTACATGAAAGGAGTTAAACATTAAACAACTCTGGGTACTGAGCACATATCTGTGACTCACGCTCCCATGTACTCTCCTCCATGCCACTGTGTCGCCACAAGACACGAACTAGGGGGATAGAACGCCCACGCAACACCTTCTCCTTGCGGTCTTGGATCTCCACAGGTCGCTCCTCAAAGGTTGCATCATCATCAATATCGATCTCTCCCTAATCGATAACATGAGATTCATCATGAAGATAACGACAGAGCTGTGATACATGGAAAACATCATGTATCCGACTCATATGAGGGGGAAGTGCTAATCGATACGCCACAGCTCCAACACGAGCTAACACCTCGAAAGGCCCAACAAACCGGGGTGAAAGCTTACTTCCACAACCAAACCTTCACTGCCCACGACGGGGAGTCACCTTCAGGAACACATGATCCCCAACATTAAACTCTAAGGGTCTCCTTATTTGATCAGCATATGATTTCTGACGATCCTGTGTTGTCTTCATCCTCTCACGAATCACATGAACCATCTCTGTTGTATTCTGCACTAGTTCTGGTCCGAGAATTGCTGACTCTCCGACCCCAGTCCAGCACAACAGAGAACGGCATGGCCGGCCATACAAGGCTTCAAACGGCGCCATACCGATGGTAGAGTGAAAACTATTATTGTAAGAAAACTCTACCAAGGGTAAGTGCTTCATCCATGAACCTCCAAAATCAAGAAAACAAGAGCGCAACATTTCTTCAAGAGTCTGGATGGTTCACTCTGTCTCACCATCCGTTTGAGGATGAAAAGCAGTGGTAAGGCACAGTTGAGAGCCAAAAGCATGCTGGAGACCTCTCCACACCCTAGATGTAAAACGAGGATCTCGATCAGAAATGATCGTCCTAGGTACTCCATGAAGTCTCACCACCTCCTCTAGATACTGCCTCGACAAAACTTCCACTGAGCTCGACTCCTTGATCGCTATGAAGTGGGCCGACTTTGTTAAACGATCCACTACCACCCATATAGCATCATGTCCTCCCGGAGCTCAAGGTAAACCTGTAACAAATTCCATTGAGATGTCCTCCCACTTCCACTGAGGAATATCTAATTGCTGGAGAAGACCACCAGGAACACGGTGTTTGGCCTTCACCTTCTGGCAGACTAAACATCGAGACACACACTCTGCAACTATACGCTTCATCCCAGGCCACCAAAACTGACTCCTCATGGATCGATACATCTTCGTCACACCAGGATGTTCTGCCAAGGGTGAACTATGGAACTCTCGGAGAACCGTCTCGCGCATCGCCAAGGGAACAAAAACCTTACCATGATACAACACTCGGTGTTGTTCATCCTCCGACCAACCATTAGGGGCCTCACCAAAAACAACTCTGTCTCTCCAGACTTCCACCTCTAGATCACCCAACTGAGACTCTTCCACCTTCTGCATCAGGGATGATTGCACCGTCATCTGGAAAAGACATCCTCTACACCCAACCTCTCCCATATCAAGATGAAAAGCTGATAGCTCTTCCATCATTCTCCAGGAATCACCAGATTCACGGACAACATCCTTACATGACTTTCGGATTAGTGCATCAGCTACAACATTCCCTTTTCCAGGTGTATACGATATTTCAAAGTCGTATTCCTGCAAGAACTCCATCCACCGACGTTGCCGCAAGTTCAAGTCACGTTGGGAGAAAACATACCTCAAACTCTTATGATCGGTGAAAACCACAAATTGCTCACCAATGAGGTAATGTCTCCACAACTTCAGGGAAAACACCATGGATGCCAACTCAAGATCATGGTTGGCGTAGTTGCATTCATGGGGATGCAACTGCCGAGACCCATAAGAAACAACCGACCTTTGCTGCATGAGAACACATCCTAGACCCAGATGTGAAGCATCACAGAAAACATCAAACTGTACTCCCTCCGCTGGAAGACAAAGGACTGGAGCACTTACCAACTTCTCCTTTAGATATTCGAAAGCTGCCTGACACTGATCAGTCCATATGAACACTTGATCCTTCTTGGTCAAAGTTGTCAGAGGAGTCACAACTCGGGATAAATTGGCTACAAACCTCCTATAATAGCCTGCGAGACCAAGGAAACTTCGCACCTCTGACACGGTCTTGGGGGCTGCACAAGACACCACTGCTTCTATCTTTGAAGGATCCACAACTACTCCCTGTTGGGACACAACATTCCCCAAGAAATGAACTTCTCGAGCCCAAAACTCACACTTGGACAACTTACCAAACAACTGATGTTGTCGAAGAACTCCAAAAACAGCTCGTAGATTCTCTGCATGCTCCACTTCAGATGTGGAGTACACAAGGATTTCATCGATGAAAACCACAACAAACTTGTCCAGGAATTCACGGAACACATCATTCATCAACCTCATGAAAACAGCTGGAGCATTCGTCACGCCGAATGGCATTACAACAAACTCATAATTCCCATGACGACAACGGAAAGCAGTCTTCGGGATATCCTCATCCTTTACACGCATCTAATGATATCCTGACCGCAAGTCGGTCTTTGAGAACCAACTTGCACCCTTCAATTGATCGAATAGGTCATCAATCCATGGAAGAGGATAGCGGTTCTTTATTGTCACTTTGTTTAATTGATGATAATCAACACACAACCGCAAACTGCCATCAGCCTTTTTCACAAACAAAACTGGCGCTCCCCACGGTGACACACTTGGCCGAACAAAACCGCACTGCAACAGACCATCAAGCTGAAAACGTAGCTCTCGTAACTCAGAAGGGGCCATCCTATACGGAGACATAGATATAGGAGATGCTCCTGGCTGTAGCTCAATCCCAGACTCGATCTCTCGTCGAGGGGGTAAGGATACAACCTCTTCTGGAAAGACGTCAGGGTACTCTTCTACGACCCTAGGAAACGCCAACGGTTGAACCTCTGAAGAACTCAGAACCACCCCAGCCATCATGGATGATAAGGATGAAACTCGTCTATGACTCATCCGAGGATCTCTCTCACCAACAAACACCACTTTCTCTCCATCTGCATCAAATAAAACGACCTTCTTCCTGTAGCAATCCACAATAGCCTGCACCGAATACAACCAATCCATGCCGAGTATGACATCATATGGTTGTATTTGTAAACATAGGAAATCTCCCCAAGAGCGGTGTTGCCCCAACACTAGCTCACAGTCTCTACATACTTCAAACAAGTCGGTTCGACCTCCAACTGGCGTAGTCAACACCAAGGGCACTGGAAGCCTCTCTACCTCAAGTCCCAAAGCATGGACAAGGGTAGGTGATAAGAAGGAGTGTGTTGCTCCTGAATCAAACAAGGCATACACCAATGTAGAAAACAAGCAAATGGTACCTCGAACGACATCTGGCTCACCGGGGGCTGGCAACGCTAGAGCATGAAGCTGACCACGACCTCCTCCACGGCCTCTCTGACCCTGATAACGACCACTGCCACGGCCGCGCTCTGCTCTTTGAGGATGGGGTGCGTCATGGGGTTGTCCTCTACCTGCTCCATCTACCCTCTAGTGATCTAAAGCTGGTGCAACCTGCTGCTGCTGCCTCGGCTGGAACTGCCTCAACGGAAGAACCTAGAGCAGAGCGCCCGGTGCACGATGACTGATCTGAAAAGTCGGGCACTCCCGCTGCTGATGACCACGACCACCACATGAAAAACAAGCGCCTGATCCCTTGGCATAGGCCTGAGAGTTGCTGTCTCCGGAGAAACGAGATGGAAAGGGCTGGGACCTACCCCTAGGTGAACGGAAACTCTTCTTCCCTGAAAACCGGGATCCCCGGACCACATCTTTGATTCGTGAAGAATCATGACGATTCCCCTCTCGTGACGATCCGGTCCTGGCCAAAGTCCTCTCAACAACCTCTGCCCTCGCCAGCACCTCGAGATATGTCTTCATCATAAATGGGGTGACCTGACGCTAGATCTCTGGACGCAAAGCCTCCTCAAAATGCCTCGCCCTAGCCTCATCATCTGGTAACAGGTCTGAAGCATATCGTAGAAGGTTCATGAAACGGATTCCAAACTCTCGAACACTGGAGCTTACCTGTCGAAGGGTAAGAAGCTCCTGGCGACTGGACGCCTTCGCAGTCGAAGAAAGAAACTCGACTCTAAACCTGTCTTGAAACTCCTCCCATGAGATCGCTGACTCCTCACGATCCCCAAGGAACAAGAACCACCACTGTCTCGATGCTCCACGCAGCATCGTCACAACCAAGGACACCCAGTGTTCCTTCCGAGCACGAATCGAACTGAATCCTATCTTGACCTCCTCCAACCAATCTTCTGTGACTGCATCTAAAACGGAGCCCTCGTACTTCTATAGAATCTGGCGCTGAAACTCTCGTAGTGTCTTCCTCCAAGTGTCATCGTCGTCAACCTCTACCCGGCGGCGATCTGCTGGAACAGCCTGTTGGGAATCTTCTGCGCAAACCTGATGAGGACGTCGACCTGGAGCTATACCTGTAAAATAACAACTGTTAGAGCTCCTAAGCCTGGAATATGGAAGACTCAACATTAATTAATTAATTAATTTGTTTTATTAATTTTAGGTTACCTATCCCAAGGTCTACCCATTCAAACATAGGCGCAAAGAATAATGATGCATGATCCTTTCCTAGGTCTCTACCCTGCAACCAGTATCACTTTGTTTAATAGCCATCGTAAACTTAAAGGTCCGTGCAACAGATCATAGGGGGCCCTAAACGCCTATGTCTCTGCCGGTCTCCAGTGTTTACCCCACTTGCTAAACATGAATGACACTGTTTCCCTACCATCCCATGCATCCTCACCTATGCCTAACTCCAAACTCCATCTTATCCCTCAACCAGACCTCTGATACCACTCTGTCACGACCCCCTCCCCACAAAGTGTACCCCTCCTAGGCCGGCAATGTGAGAAGAGAGATAATGACCCCCGAGTCCCGCCTCCAGTAGGCCTCGGGTTGGCGACTAGCACTGAGGGTATAATACACACACAAATGGGAGGCATTACCCTCTAAGAGAACACATGCAGAAGAGAGAGATAGAATAGACTCCAATCAACTCCAACTCAAAACTGAAAAAAAAATCCAAGTGCATATATGAAATGTCATGCAAAATTACTACAACTTAAAGGGGAAACTAAAAAGTACCAAAAAGAAAGTAAAACGGCAGCGACCACAAGCCCGAACAGCTCCTCCTCCAACCACAAGATAGTAGTAACCAGCTTGATCTCCAACCTGCTCCAAGTGACCTGAAAAACAGTTTATATATACATAGGGTGAGTATAACAGTATACTCAGTAGGATCCTCCCCAAGCCTCTCGTGCAAAAGTAAAGAAAGCATGCTAAAGCCTAGTGAATAACAAGTGAAACTAACTCGTCACCTAAATAGTTATACTAAGTTCCCAACCTCACCATGGATACTCTCACTAAGTAACGCATACAAGAATATAGCATAAAGTAAAGATTATCAAGGGTACCCCACTACTACTTCCCCACTGGTTTGCCACTTTTCCCCAACGACATACGTCCTGTGCATCTCTCTCCAAAGGCTTGCCCGCAGACACCTGGGCTAATCTCCACAATCTGCACCTCGTGCACCACAAAGGCATGCCCGCAGACACCTGGGCGAAGCACCACACTATCCTCACAACCAAAAGCAACCGGGTAAGTTTCGGGATCCACCACAGCCCGCATAACGTGTATCATACATCGGGTATTATACCTCAATCCATTATAGCCCATACACCGAATAGGGATCCTCAATCCATCACAGCCTATACACGTTACACCTATAGTAGTCCATAGGATACTATATCCAGAATATATGTGTGTGAAATAACCACAAGCCATTACAACCCTCTACACACATATATGGGTAAAACTAACCAGTGTGCCTACCAGCACAAAGCTCTACCAAGAGAAGAGAGCGGGGTCAAAGGGGGCAGTCATCCATCCAACCTCCCATCAACATGTTGGGGAAAACACCCCCCAGGGCTCAAAATCCCCGGGGTGTCAGTTGCCCTTACCGACAGGGTGGAGTAGTATATAGAAACACAAAAAGTACAGAATATATATATAACTCACATCCACACTACGGTCAT
Source organism: Viscum album (assembly GCA_963277665.1). Lineage (NCBI taxonomy): Eukaryota > Viridiplantae > Streptophyta > Magnoliopsida > Santalales > Viscaceae > Viscum > Viscum album. The sequence continues at coordinate 927,348,237 of OY728146.1, read as the reverse complement.
TACCTAGTCTTAGATACAACTGCAGCTAACGTCTCTCAGACTCCAGGCTGCTACTTCTAAGACTAGGTATCCTATAAGCACACAAACATTTGAAGAGATTTATTAGATTACTCCATTCTCATTTTATCAGTTCCACTGTACATTAATTAATTCTTTAAACATTAATTATGAATGAACAATTCCACATCAAACAGAATTGGCATCACATTCAAAAACAACTGCTCCTTTTTAAGATTCACATCACCTTTAAATTCCAGCATCTCCATCCCCGTGGATTTTCACCATTTAATCAAACATTCATTACAGAATTACTTTTCCATATTCCCAGGCATTCTAGAAAAGCATCCTATGATTCTAAACACAAAGGAGGCTCAACACGGTGAGTAGATATACTACCCGTTGAGTCTTTGCCACCTATAGAAAGAGCATATACCCATTCTCCCTCGAGAGGCTAAACACGGAAAGCACGTGGCATACCCCGCGCATCTTCGCCTCCTTCGGAAGAAGGGTAGCAAGACCAGCTGCCTTGAGCAGTGGGGAAAAGCAAAGCAGATTAACATTCAAGAAAACCACAAGCATCCAACAACCACATCCATCCCATTCCATCACCCCTGGTGTCCTCCCCGACACCCACATGCATAAACTGATGCATCTCGTCACTCTAGGCGTCATCAGCTGCCACAACCACAAGGCCTCCATGCCTCCACATATCACAACACCCCTCCAGGGTCACATCATAGCACAATCAGAAGAAAAACAACAATCATAACCATGGGCTCTTGACCCTTTAACAAACAAGAGGGTAACTCAGAACCCTTTTATAAATTCCCACATAATTTGTTCTTTAATCCATATTGAATTATCAGATATGTTATTCGTAGGTTCCAATTACGGGATACCTAATCAGTAAGCTATCATAAATAAATAACCATTCTTACTTCCCTAATTTGATTATCCTCAAATTAGAACAATTATAACAACGGTAATAACCAGATTAATTTACATGCCCTTTTATCTTTAGCCAATTAATTAACAATTAATTCCGGCTTTACGTTCATTATCAATTTCTATCATGAACGAACAACAAATCAAAGAAAAACATAGATATCACTCTATCTAGGAAAACATGAGGTAAACCATTATCACGGTATAAAGCAACAACACGCGATCAACCAATTCTTTTAATCGGGTTCAAGTATTTAATTAGGTCAATTTCATTGTGATCCAAAGGACTAAATCATGCTAATTCTACAATTGCACATATACAATTATAGAAGCCATGAATCCCCTACCTCGAAGAGTTCTTGACGTCCTTTATCCACACAACGGGTCACAATCCTCCTCTCACGACAACTTATTGGGAAGATTGACCGACACAGTTCGGTTGCATCCAAAACAGAGCAGAACCAATCCTAGGAGTAAAGATTGATTGTGAAACTCCTACGGGAATGATTGAAAGGTTCTAGCGTCTCTTATCTGAGGACAAATGGAATGAAAAAGGGATAATGATATCTCGTCCCTTTTTAAGATTTAATGTGGTGACGGTTTAAGATCCGGTTAATTCTCCATTAAAAACGGATCGCATTAACCCACGCGGTTTGACCAAGTAAAATATTACAAGCCTTAGGAATAATTAATATAGGATTTATGGCATTTGAATCGGCCTTAAGAGTCCTTGAAATAAGGCTTTAAATGTATTTTACGCCAAAGGAAACGTCAAAAGGGGCAAAACTATAGGAATCTGGAAACACTGTTCACCCACTGTTACTGTACATGAAACTGATCTGTGAAACCGATCTGTCAGACCGATCTATGAAACTGATCTGTGAAACCGATTTGTGAAACCAATCTGTCAGACCGATATGTAAAACCGATCTGTGAAACCGATCTGTGAAACCGGTCTGTGAAACCGATCTGTCAGACTGATCTTTGAAACTGATCTGTCAAACCGATCTGTGAAACCGATCTGTGAAACCGATCTGTGAAACCGATCTGTCAGACCGATCTGTGAAACCGATCTGTGAAACCGATCTGTGAAACCGATCTTTCCGACCAATCTGTGAAACCGATCTGTGAAATCAATCTGTGAAACCGATCTGTCAGACCGATCTGTGAAACCGATTTGTCAGACCGATCTGTCAGACCGATTGGTGAGACCGATCTGTTACTGTTCATAAAACTGGAAACATTGTTCACAGAACTGGAAAAATTGGCAAAGTGTTGGGGATAAGTCCCCTTGACCTCCCTGAACACCCCCAACACCAAAATTTCACAAAGTAATAGACCGGAGAGGTCCGGGACGTTACACACTATCCTGTTATAGGAAGAGGTATACACTAAAACCCAACTTGTTTTGTCTTATGATACATGTTGATACATCGAGTGGATATATAATTTAGGGCCCCACCTTGTACTTTTCTTAGTCTAATGAATTAACCATAAGTGTCAATAAGAAAGTTCATACAATTCCCTAAGGAACCTCTGGCTTAATGAAAACATAGCAATATATATAATGAAAAATATATAATATTAATACATAATAAAACTATGTTAGTAGTCAATAATCATCAAGAGTTTCAATAATTTTCCCCATATTAATAAAATGGAAAACATAATCATAACTCATCTAAAGAAATAAGGTGGATAGTTAAACAATACAAATTCAACTTTCTATTAATCATCCATATTGGAATAACAATATACGGAACACCAATACTTTTCCCCATGTTAATAGAATAACATTCATTATAGGTGAACATCATCCAATCTGAATTATATAAAATGAAATTTTCTTAATGTATTGATTAATGATAATATAACTAAGATAATACTAGAATAATAATATCATAAGCCATCCATAAGAAGAAGGAAGATGGTTTCAAAAGAACATATCCATGGTGTAGCAAAGGAAACCTAGAAAGATGTTTATATAGACGAAAAACAACCTTTAAAAATAATTCTTGAATGATATGACCCAATAATGGATCAAGAATTGTATTTTTTGTTACAATGAGTTCATTCCCCCAAAATATATATAAAAAAATATTGAAACAGAAACCCTATTAGGGTAAATCCTTTTTAAAATGGAAAGGTAAATGGAATTGAAATTTTAAAAGATATTTTATAAAACATTTTTAACATTGATGTAAAATACGATGTTATGGGGCACCTCAAAAAGTCTTTTTAAAAAATGTGAAGTGAAAAATCTTTCAAATCCATTACTCTTTAAAAATAATCTTTAATAATAGGGTAAAAACCTGAGTTTTTTTAAATTTTTTTGAATAAATTAATTTTTTTTTTTTTGATATATTTTACAACACCAATTCAATATTCTGTTTCATTCAGCTTTGGATTAGCTTGTTTCATAGGTAATAGTAAGTTTTAACAAAACCATGATATATTGTTAATTTATTTATTTAAATGTGGCTGTTATAAAAGTATCTATTAAACTTGGAAATATGAATATTAATAACTAATTTTTAAATATTATGTATAATGGGTTTATATAAAGAAAACATATTGATAAAAATATATATAATTTTCAGTGATGTCTTTATATGTTTTGAAAATATTATTTTCTCAAAAAACTGATTTTTAAGTCTTTTTGTGAAAAATGATAAAATTAATTTTTTAAAACTTTTAGAAAATTAATTTGATAAAATAAACTTCATTTTTAATTCAGAATTTAAAAATTATATTAGGGTGAATTTTTCATATTTTTCAAAAGAAAATCATTTTTTGATGAATATTGAAAAATGTGGAATTTTAATTGAAAACTTCCTTTTCATTTAATTTATTTACAAAGTTAAATTATATTTTCAATTTTTTTAAAGTATATTTAGTTAAATTATATATATATTAATCCAATTCATGTCATTGGGATCAATTTCTTATTTAAATTTTATATAAAAACTTTGTGAACTTTTTATCATTTTCGCTTTAAAACCCCACTTTCTCATCATGTCTGCATGATTAATATTAAATTAATTTTTTCCACTTCTATGAAGGAAATTTGAAAAAAAAATCCATTTTTTAATAATCATAATTTATAAATTAAAATAATTCCAACTTATTTTTTGACTGAAATGAACAGTGAATGTAGTAAAAATTAAATATTATGTTTAAGGTACAAATAGGTTTACCAGGGGTTAAACTAAAAAGATAAGGTTAAAAATCACTAATCCACTTATATAAAAACCATTTTATGTACATATTTTGACCATAAAACCTATAAGGTTCTAGAATTTTCTAATTTGGACCCTTGTGAAATGTGAAAAACATGGGTGGAATTCTCTCTTTCAAAAATTTACAAGTTTTCCACTCACCTGACTTATAAAAGGCCACCCCCTATCCTCTCTTATTCAAACCTTAAAACCATTTTGGTTCAGAAAATACATGACCATATCACTTCAAAGATTCCCCCCTCTCATCTTAGAAGCCTTATTTTGGACATAAATCTAACTAATAAATTATTTTAGTGCAAACCTAAGGAAGATACCCAAAGAAGAGGTAATGTTCATCAATAAGCATCTTTATTCTATTTCTTCTTCCTCCCCTTTCAATTATTTTTATATCATGATTATATAATAACCTATGTATCTTAAATATAATAATTTTTTATTATTTTAATGTTATGACCTACAATCTCACACACTTCCATCAAATGGGGTATGAAATCATCATTTGTGTGTACGGCAGACTACCGCCTCGCAAACCGATGTCATTTGTTTTACCATTACCATCTATCTAGGTTTGTAATATTGATGTATGTATATTTTATATGTTAATTATATCATATTAATTATTTCATTATTATTCTTGAAGTATTATATCATACATATCTTCATGATTTTCATTTTTTTGGGGATACGATAGCGTTGTTCTTGTGTACGGCGGACTACCACCTCATGAAGCCATGTGATTAATTCATGCTTTACATGGAATTTATTAAGTATGGGTTTAAAAAATATATTTGATATATATTAATTAAAAATTATTATATGATTTTAATACATGTCATTTACTTTTATTTCTTCAATCCAATATAAAAATGGAGACAGCATTCATGTGTACGTGCGACCTACCATCTTCGTAAACGGTTTATTTCATTTTCTATGAATAAATTTTATGGGTTACTATAAATAATAATATTATGAATACATATGATATTTATATCATGGTTTATATTATTAATATGATAAATAGTTATCTTAGTAATATGACCAATAAATAACAAGTTAAAACATTTGCGAAAAGCATAGCAGTTATTGCCCGAAAGATGACTTTAACATGGAATTGTTAATAAATAGGTAATAAAAGGTCATAAGAAATTTATATATGGTAAAATAAATATGAATATTATTGTGTAATATATTTATAATAAACTTATATTTATTTTATATGATTTTGAATGTGTTCTAAGAAAGTCAAGACTTAAAGTAAGGGATTTTTGTCTCACTTTTTACTTTCATGAGACGCATATCATATTCACCACTTAATTATTTTCTGTGATGTTTATACTTCCAATGAATGTATATTATTATTATTATACTTAAATATATTGGGTTTTACATATACATTTGAGTATATCTATCTTATGGGGTTTACGGTTAGAACATTACCAAAACGGTAAGGTATTTTTTGTCTCAATTTACCTTCTTTGAGAAGTATGTTATATTATGAACCTATATTATTTCATGAGATATATATAAATCCCCTTTTAAATGTGATATAATTAATTAATTCATCTTCAAGATATTTTAAGCTTCATTTTATGTTATTCCTTCTAGGGATTATGATTCAATGTTACCAAAGTGGTGATGATTTTATGTTACAATCTCATCATTTATCAGGATTCATTAAGATTCAGTCTCCAATATTGAAATATCATGATCTTACTCTCATTAATTCTCATGAATTTTATTATAATATGTTTATTAATGATATATTCAAGTAATTTTACCATTTTTTCACTCTTTGGTATATAAAATTATTAAGAATTGTTTTTTAATAAAATCTAACTTTATTTCTCTATTCAGTTAGAAATTTGTTTTCTTCTAAAACTGTGTTTTCTAAAAATGTTTACAACAATGTTTTATTACTCTCTTATGATTTTTAAAAGTAATTTTTACCCAATTTTTACCATTTTATAAAATTTTTTGAAATCAATATTCATGTTGTCTTCTAAAAAAAATGTATGTTTGGATTTTAGAGAAAATGTGAAATGAACCTTCATTTTATCAAATATGGCATGAATGGAATTTTCCAACACCATGAAAAATAATTGATTCAGAGATTAATTTATAACTTTTCAAGAGTCATTTTTCAATAAAAAATATTCAAAATGGTTTATGTTTAAAAAAAATACAAATTGGAAGGGATATTTTCCCCAAGAAATATTTTAAATGATCTTTCGAAGTTATTTTCCACCTAATATATCATCCATTGGTGTTACCTGTGCCTTAATAGGGATATATTCTAAGAATAACATTCATATTATTTCTCTAAATAGTTTATTATAATTCCCCGACCCCATAATCCCAGAGCCAGTGCATTATTTTATTACATTGGCTTGATTTCAAGGAATCAAATCCTAAAGGACCGATCAGTTTAGCAGTTTTGCAATACCAAATTTTGTAAATGAAACCTATAATAAATTGATTAATAGAAAATAAAACTATATAAAAAATAAAATGAAATAAAATTATCCTTTAAATATTATTCAAATATTTCTTCTTCATAACCTAGGGAAAGAAACAAAATAAGGGTGAAATCAAATGCTCTATAAGGGTAAGTAAAGAGGAAGAAATAATGAATCAATGAGAATAAATCAACATGGAAGGGTAAATAAAAGATAACATATTCCATTAAAGTAACTAGATATGGTATAAAAATAAAGAAAATTAATAAATTGAAACATATTCTATTTAATCAATTAAATAATAATGAAATGCATCCATAGATATGTCAATGCAAAATCTCATAGAAAAAAATAATAACTAAAATAAAGGAAATGCTTTAATATTTGAGGTCATATATCTAGTACATGAGTCATTATATAGTAAAGATATATTCTTAAGATATTTTAAACTATTATGATTTTTCCTATTGATTTGTCTCATGATACTACTAATGCATCAAGGGGATATCTATAATCGGGCCTCATCCATAGCTATTTGTCCAAAGCATTCCTCATTTATTGAATAATTGATTTAATTAATAAATAGAATGCCTTATAATAAAATATATATATTGAATAAATTATATTTATTTATCAATAATTTCTTAGTTTAGGATAAGTAACAATAAGGGTTTTGGTGTTAATGAATGGAAATACCATTGAAAGATCATTAAAAACACTCTTGAGGAAAATAATCATTAAACATACCAAAGTGACTCATACAACTTTAAAACATTTAAAAAATCCCCATGAAGTAAAAACATTAAATTACACTTATAATATCATTACAATAAGTATATTCATGATATAACATGTCAAAGGTTGGTATATACACCAAATAAAAGTGAGTTGGTTCATAACAACAACTAAGTCTCAATGGAATGTAAATTGAGATGGAATCCCTTACCTTATCCTTTCTTTTTTCGTGGTATTTAACCAACTTTATGGTGGTTTAAAACATGTTAATAATTTATAATATAACTATTCTTATATTTAAAACATCATTTATGATCTTCTTATAATATCTTATTATCCGTTTGATAACAATATTTAATTATCTTCACTATTTCGGGTGTTAATTTCCTAGTTTGTCGAGTATGTTTTAACATGTTACTTGTTTTTATTTTTAATTATTTAATGGTTTCATCATATACATAATGTAAAACATTATTTAAATATAATATATATTTTTTATATATTTATTTATAAAAATATATAATATTTGGAGATAAGAAGTGAAATGCACTGTTGATGGAGACGGTAGGTCGTATGTACGCATAAACACTACTTTCATTTTTTTTGGTAATAAAATAATGAAAATTAAATGATATATATGTATATTATAATTATAGTATTATATCTATTTCATATATATTAAATATTTTTATTTAAACTATCCTTTATACATTCCATATATAGTCTGAACAAATCACATCGATTTGATGGGGCGGTAGTCCATACTTCCACAAACGATGTTATCATATTTACACAAAATTTAAATCATAAGGTTATGTGTCATAAAATAATTAAGAAAGTATAAATTCGTTATAAATATCATATTTAACATATATAAATATATTTTACATCATAATTCCCAACCATGAGAGGTGGTAAAGGAAAAAAAGAACAACTTTGTTTCGTGAGACGGTAGTTCGTCGTACACATAAATGGTAAGTTTGCTACCCATTAGATGGAAGTGTGTGTAAGTGTAGGTATAAACCTTAACATAAAAACATCCTACTATATTTATTATATTTTAGTTTTTATATAATCATGTAATAAGAATAATTTAAAGAGTGGAAAAAAGAAATAAAACTAAAGAGATTAAGGAAGGATATTACCTCTTATTTAGGTAACTTCTTTTGGTTTATACCAAAGGGATTCCCTGGATGGGTTTATTCAAAAATTTAGGGTTCTATAATTATGGGAGTTATTTTGAGGATCTATTTTGATAGATATTTTTTGTGACAAAGTGGCTTTAGAGGTGTGAGGAAGTGGGAGGAGAGGATGCCTTTTAGAGTAGAGGAGGAGTGGAACTCTTATAAATACCAAAAGGTATAAATTATTGGGAGGTATAAATTTACTAATATGACTAAAAAATGGAAAAATAATGGATTAAATGGTAAAATTTTTGATAAAAATCTACAACACAAAAAATAAGTGCATTTTAATAATTTGGTTTCTTAACTTCTAAGATTCCCCAATTTTATCATTTTTGTTTTTATTAAAGTATCTAGTTTTCTAACCTAATTAATTTAAAAATTAAGAAAAATTTAGAGTGAGATTTATTAGATAATATATACCCACTATATTATAAATATGATATATAATTTAAAACATAAAAAACTATGTCTGTTGGAAATTTATTTCAAAATAAGCGCTTGTAACACGTAAGAACACTTCTTTAATCTGGACCGTTCTAACAAAGTTTTTACTATATATGGGTCAATAATATAATTATAAAAGGTTAATTGGTCCATTAATAGACCATATTTTATATTTATTAACACTTAAAAATCACTTGTAATAATATACAATTTTTATTAATTTTAAATCATTTAATGAAATATCATTTGTTGTGAAATAAAATTAATGTCAATTTTGATGTTATTTATTTAATTATAAGTTGAAAGTATCAAAACAATATTTTAAATAAAATATATAAAGTTCATAAATTTTTAACATGATATATTAATCTTAAAAAATAATTAAATACAATAATTTAGTCACTTTATTTCACTTTTAATATTTACTTTAGTTAATTATTAACTAAATAATCACTATATTGGTGTTTCTTAAGCATTTTAAGTTACTAATTCATCTCCAAAAAGTAATGATAAATTATTATGACAATTATAACCAATTTTTCTTTAAAAGGGATATTTATAACCAAAAATATATTATTTTCCCCATATCTTAATGTTTTATAAATGTTAAAGGTAAGGAAGGTTCTTTTTTTGTCTTTTTCCTTACTTAACTTATCATATAGTAAAATTTCATAAAATATTATCCCAATAAACCATAACATTATAACCAAGAGAGTATATGGTTGAACTATTAGTAACCAATGTATTTTGGACAAGTTTCTAGGTCATTTTAGCCCTTAAGATTGAGGTATATTCTCTTATTAAGATTAATTGTAATGTCTCATATTTTCGATGTAAATTTTCTGAAAACTATACAGGATTATTTTGAGATCAGAAACTAAGACAGCATGTGATTCTGATGCTTGGGGTTCCCGAAATAAATTTTTGAACTATTTTTAAGTTTATTAAAAATAGTTTTCATGTTCCATTTTAGTAACTTCTAAATGGGTTCCCAAATTGGAAATATGATGGCACTGTTGATCTCAGATTAGTGAGTTTACCTTAGGCATGGCCTAACATTGGCCAGTGTGGGTCGACTAAAAAAGTTAATTTATGGAAGTTTTAAGAGAAAAATAAAATATACTTAAAAAGTTATTTTATTTTATTTCTTCAATGTTAGGCAGTGACTCAGCAGCATTGTGATGTGGTGACTCAGCGACACTGCAATATAGCATCGTGGCAACACTGAAATGTGTTATCGTGTTTCCTTTATTAATCATAGGCAAGGACCAATGTTAGAATTCATAACACTGAATAATTTTCCATGGAGCCCAGAAGTTTCCCTGAGTAAGGAGAAGAAATATCACCCACTAGAGAAGATGATTTGGAGATCGGAGCTTGGATCAAGCACTGACGAACGATGGATCAAGGATGTTCATGGATGGATCTCTATCAATGAAAAATTATCTCCCCCAAATAATCCTCTTTTCTCTATTGGGTTTGTTTTCTATGTTTTTCCTTCTCATTATTTCTTTAAAATGATGAACGCGGACAATCTAAGAACAGGTTGATCCACGGGTTGATCGTTCTTGTGGGAAGGGTGTTCTGTTGTGGGGTTTTATTCCATATTTACCCACGCTTAGAGTTGATGTTATTTTACCCGTAATTATTTAATTATAATGTGGATGGATCGAGGCCGACACGAACAAGGCCTAGATCCATCCACTTTGGGTGTTCTTGTGCTTTTCTTTTTCTATTATTTTTTTCGTTCTCCTCGTTCTTCGTTGGGAGAAAATATCCAGAGTGGGATCCAGGATGATGGTTGTGTGAGGTGGCTTTGGTCTTTCTAGGTAGAGTGTGGCGAGAGGAGGTCATTGGCGGGGCGATCTGCAGTAGAGGCGGCATCGTCCTGGTGGCGCGGTCGGGCCAGGTGAACAGTCTCTGGTATGGTGGTCATAGGCGGAAGCGAATTGCAGTCCAACGGGACCGTGACGGCGGAACAACCCACAGCAAGGGGTCGTGGGTGGAGGTGGATAATGCCACCAGCTCGATGACTAGTGGCAGGATCCTGTAGTGGAATTGGTCATAGGAGGCAACGACAAGCCACGACAGGAGGTTGCAGTGGTGGAAGGATGTGGCTCCCTAATCCACGTCGGATGGAGGAACCGCGATAGAGACACTGGTGTTAGTTGGTCACGTGGACTGGTCACATTGACCAGGTGGGGATGTGGCACCTGTCGCATTCTGGGAAGATGAATCAGCCCACTCAAGAAAGTCAGGATGGATCTGGCGGGCTATACCAGTAGTAGGATGGATTGGAAGAGGTTTGAGCCCAGACTGAGTGGGCCGAGTCGACCCGGCGGGGCGGGGTGGGTCAGATCCAGTGGGGCGGGTTGAGTTGGACCTGGTGAGAAGGTCGAACCTATCGGTTCTAGTCAGGTGGGACCTAGTTCAGGTCGGGTCAAACTGGACCTGGGTCGGATTGGACCGGACCGGACTCAAACCCAATCTGACCCTTTTTAATTAAATTACCATAACTCTCAAACCGTAAGTCCTTTTGATGATCCATTTATGGCGTTGGGACCCTCACTATAAGATAATACTTTTTGGGATGCTCTATGTGACCTTTTGTGGAGGTTGGCATATGACTTATTGGCTCGAGGAGTAGGTGCTCCCGGAATGAGTGTTCTAAGGACATAATCATGTGATTGGAAGTGGAAAATACATGGATTTGGTCTTCTACAAAGACGTGGAGTTGGTATCCTATGAATACACGGGGTTTGTCTCCTATGAAGATGGTGATTTAGTCTCCAATGAGGGTGGGGAGTTGGTCTCCAGTGGGGGTGAGGAGTTGGTCTCCCATGAGGGTGTGTAGTTGGTCTCTTGCGACGACATGGAGTTGTTCTCCAATTAGGGAATAGAGTTGGTCTCCTACGAGGGCGTGGAGTTGGTGTCCTATGAGGATACGGAGTTGGTATCCTATGAAGACTGTATATCCCATTGGATTTTAATATGCCTAGACTTTCTTATTATATGTATCCTAGTGTGATATGACTCTAGTGACTCTATTGACTATACTTATTAGAGTCTACACTTTGTGTACCTCTTTGGTATTCTTCCTTGTGTCTTAATTTGTGGTTTAACTTTGTGGTTTGAGGTCCCTACTGATTATTGTGTTACTCACCCATGCACTAGATTCTCCCACACATGTCATGTCTTGTTCAGATGATTGTCAGCTTTGATGGATTCCTTGGTAGGACTTATATAGGTGGTGTTTCAGGTAGGCCTAACAGATGTACACTTCAGCGACATTCAGATAGATTACTACACATACCCTTCAGGTACGGCTTTTTGCAGATGATATCCAAGATATTATACTTTTATACTTCAGTTGGGATTGTATTCTATCCTGTTTACTTTATTATTTTGTATTATTATTCCCAATGGTTATCTTAGTGGAATTCTTACCTGTTTACTCGGTGTTTTGTATTTAATAATTTTTCTTGGAGACGGGTGTGTGTGTACATGTACTTAGGAAAATTCCTCCGATTTGTGGGATACACCTACTTGGAACTAGTTTCCAGCCCTTGGCCTATGGTAGGCGAGATTGGGGTAGTCACAGCATAGGCCCTAGGGTATGGTTCATGATAGATTGGTATCAAAGAAAGGTTGGTTTTACTTTTTTGGGGGGGAAATAGTGATAAGTATTTCAAGTTCTTCTTTCAGGACATGGAACCTAGTGTTGGTTCAGCAGATGACCTATACATACACCAGGAACTTGAATTATTCTTTCTGGTTCGGTACATGAAAACACTAGTTGCGGTGGAAATCAATGGTTCATGCGTCATATACGAATTGACTATGTTCTCATGTCCTTCTTGATTCAGAGTCAGCTCACCAGGTATACTCTATTGATTGTGGTACATCTTGTTCTGTTTCAGGATGCCTACACATAGGTAGCCAGTTAGGATTTTGGGGCATGACCATGAACATGGTCTGTCAAGTGATGAGGAATCGGTTTATGGACCATTTCTAGGGATAGAACCTCCCAGTGGTGTACTAGTGATACCACCACCCGGAGAGCAGCAGTTCCTACCAGCATTACTGGTAGAGGATACGTGTAGGCTTAGTGAATTTCATGACATTCAAAGTAAACAACCTATTAGTTTCTGAATTGATATATATCCACATCTAACTGGGGATTCTATGGAGGTGGTTATGTTAGTTTTCCACCTAGTGAAGACACCTTTAAACCAGATGGAGGTCCTAGCCACAAGTTTTCTACACGGCTCAGAAGGGAGATGGTGGATCTTGAAAATCCAGATGACTGAGGAGATTACCCTCTCCTAGATAGACTTTGAGTGTCTCTTCAAGGAGAAGTTCTTCCCAGTGACCTTACACTCTGTGCATATACAAGAGCTCATGCATCAGTAGTAGGGCAGCCAAATATTGGTAGAGTACTCAATGAGATTTACAGATCTTTCTCGCTACTCTATTGACATGGTTTGGGGTGCTAGAGCGAGCTCTACTAGTATATATATTTCTTACAGACCAAGAACTAGTGGTGGGAGCTACCACCGGTCTTTAGGTAGTTGGGTCTTCGACAGAAGTTAGCTGACAGCTGACGTAGGGGTCCAAGAGGACCTAACAGTCTAGGGGATGACCCCAGGACACAGGGTCGACAGTGTAGGGATTCCAGGTAAGAGTAGGTCAACCAAGATAATGGTTGTGCTACATGTGAAGCGGTCAGGGACATATAGTGAGAGATTGTCCAACCAGTCATAGGACCCATCAGGATATGGTCGAGGGACCACTAAGGCAGTGGTGGAGTTAGTAAAAGGGTGGTCCACCAGGCGGTGGACATAGAAGAGAAGAGGGAAAAGTGACATGAGGTGTGTAGAGACCCAAATCTTGACGTACATAGACATTACATTACTTTTTCGGAATATCTAACACATAACAAAAATAGACACTAAAGGACCGTAATAGTTTAGTGTCTTTGGAAACTTGGAACATAATCTTCTAATCATGGTGAAAGATCTTCAACATCTCCCATAAAGATCTTACCCTTTTTTTCTTACCTAAAACCTTTCTTTATATCCTGGGGAAAATAAAACATAAAAAGGGTGAGCTCAAATTCTCAGTAAGGGTAAACATAGAGAACATAAAACAATCCATAAACATTTGAATGCAAAAACTTGAACATAAAATCTAAACATCAAAATCTTGAGCAAAGACATAAATATTGGAAGTATGTAAGGAATATATCATAATGGAACTTCAATATTGATAAAATAGCCTGGGAAGAAAACATGTAATTGTGGCAAACCATTAAGCACTTGATATGATTTCCATAGTATCCAAGGCATTGCAGCCAAGACCATCTTAGTGGACAAAGTCCCTTACTGAACCGGGTTTACTTGCCATTCCAGCCCTGTATTACTGAACCGGATTTACTTGTCATTCCATCCATGTCTATATCATGATATATAAATCTTTACCCAATGAATTAGAGGGAGATATAGGTCTCACCCATCTCATAATGAAATCATTCTTACTTGTTCCACAATATAAACATAAATCATTCATCATAACCCAAAGAATAAAATGGGTTTTATAAAAATCATCCCATAATAACATAGTCCATATAAAAAAAATAGATATCATTTCATCATAGTAAAAGTGAAACCATGTAAATCATAGAGACATTATACTTGAAACATACACATATGAAATAATTTCATCTTAGATGGAAAATGGTTTTGATAAAACACTTGAAATGAATTCTTGAGAAAAGTATCCTTTCTTATTCAAAATCATTTTCATTTCACAAAATGCCACACAATTTTGAAAGAAAAGGATTTTTTTGAAAATATTCATGAAATATTGTAGAGTAAGGTTCATTAAAATAAGGTGTTTTGAAACCTTAAAAATCTGTTCATGTCGTATAAGTTAAAAAAACATTCTCCGCGTACTTTTGTCGGAAAAGTAAAAAAGTTCCTCATATGGTAAACAAAAGAAATATTCCTTTCATAAAATTTGGTAAAAGTAAAAAATGGGTAAAAAGGACTTTAAACATACATGAAACCATTTTTAGTAAAAAGGGACATAGATGATAAATATAACCCTAGTAAATACTTACGAATAAACAATCTCGAATAAAAATGATATTGGAAAAGTTATCCTTTACCTTAGGTCTGATATGCTTCATACGTATCCGAACCTCCTGTATAATGATTTAAATAATGGCATTGACTTATTAAAGAATCATATTCATTGTTATGATATCATATATGGTTAACTTATGACTTTATATTACCCGTTTTTTTGTAAATTCCATGTTAAAGCATCGTTTTTGGTAAAATCGTTTTATTTATCATACGTGTTTGGACTTGTTGTTTTTGATATTATTATTACTTATATCATAATTTGATTACTTCCAGAATATAAATCATGATTTATATATCATATATATTCAGTATATATATATAATAGATAGATAAATGAAATGAAATACACCGTTCATGGATACGGTAGGTCGTACGTACGCATGAACGTTGTTTTCCTTTCCTTATTGATTTGAATGGAAGTAAGTAGATGACATATATATATATATACATAAATCCAGTAGATTTATCATGTCATATATTTCATTATTATTCATTATATATACTTTATAATCATTCTTGAGTAGTTAACATGGAGAATGAATCACATCGTGTCGTGGAGACGGTAATCTGTACGTACGCACGAGCGATGATATTGTTCCCATAATTATTGAATTGAATTGTAGTGGATGATATAATATATCAGAATAATTATGATGTTATAATAACTATATATATTTATTCTTTACACCATTATACCCATCCAAGTATGGTGGTGGTGGAAAAACTGATTACACCACGGCGTGGAGACGATATTCCGTACGTACGCACATGCGGTGATTTGGTTTTCCGTAGGATATATAGAAGTTTAAATAGGGTTGTTTAATATTTATAATAATATATCAGTATATAATTAATATTTATGTTATTACTTTATAATGAAACAACTAAATAAGAGGAAGTAGAGGAATAAAGAAATTTGAAGGAGTCGGTAGAAGAGATTACCTCTTCCTCGACGCACCTCCTTTAAACATCTTCTTAGGGCACTAGATTTGGTCTTTTGAGAAGACCAGAACCTCTATTATATAACTAGATAGGTTTATAAGAGTAATTTTCAGGGGTTTTCTGAGCTTCAAGGCTCAAAAGGGTGTGAAGAGAAGAGGGAAGGGGTGCCCTTTTTATAAGGGAGGAGAGGGGCACCTTAGGAAAAACTTAAAGTATTATTTTATAATAAAGTCATATTCGGTTTTTAATATCTAAAATTTGATTTATTTAGAATATAAGGTGGGGATGGGTCTAAATACACTCAACCAATAGGATTTATACAAGTTTAGGTTAATATTTTAACCTTATCATTTAGATTTAACTCTAAGTTAAATAATTTAACTTTTACCCTGTCTTTTTGTTTTCTTACACTATATGGTTAATAAACTTACTATAACAAGAAAAAATAACCCCAAGTGGTTAATTATTAATATATATAACCTTATCTAAGTCATTTGTCTGAACCTTATATTTTTAGGAATAGAATAATAATTAATAATATAATATTTGTTTTAAAAACTATTTTATGTCAATTTTGACACTATTTGGTACTTGATTTTTTTGAAAATCATAACAGAATTATTAGTTCAAAAAAAGTTAATTAAATCAATACTAACATTTCATATTAACCTATAAAATTAGTTTAATTCATAAAAAGTCTCAAATTACATTTATTTGGGTATTTATAACATCAATTATGTTAATATTTCATTAATAAGGTAATTACTGCATCATCATTGTGCCATAAATAAATTAAATTATTTAATGTCTAAAAATTATAAATAAAATATCATTATGTATTAAATCTTTTTATCTTTCTAATGAATATTTATAGCCTAATTTATCTTATGTATAACCCTATATTAAAAATGTTTTAGTTATTAAACTTTGATTTTAACCATTTTAACTCTTCTTTAAATAAAATAATAATAAATGTCCTAATCTAATCCAAGTGGACCTAAAGGGTAATATTTTATTCATAAGGTTTTTTTTTTGTCGAATTACACTTATGAAATAGAATTAGGGCATGCGTTAGGGTAATAATAATATCATTTTTACCCTTAATTACCCAATTTACTTTTAACCGTGGTAAATAAAAGTAAAAAAGTTACTATTCAACATAAATTATTTTTATCTTATTGAACAAGATTTTACTCCTTGATATTAATTGTGTCTCTCTGATTTTTTAAATTCCACTCACAGAAGCGGTAAAATTAAGTTTTATGTAAATTTTTAAATTCTCCTAGGAGGTGGGTAAAAGACAGTGAAAAGTTCAATAAAAATTTTATATATCTAAAATTATTATAAAATGACTCCAATGAATTACATTGAACTTATATAGGTATTATGTATCAATTTTTACCTAATATAAATTTAAATAAAATAAATAATTATTTAAATAAAAATTCGGTTTTTAAATAGTAACCCAGGGTTTTCACTATTCATCAAAAATTGAAAGTTTTCAGAAAAATACCAAAAATTCACCCTAGGCTAATTTTGATATTCCGAATCCAAAAATGAAGCCCATTTTGAATGATAAAATTTATAAAATTTCAAAAAGTGGGTATTACTATTCATAATGGCTAGTTCATAATAATATTATAATAATATCTCGTTTAGTGAAACTCGGTATTGCATACTACACACACTATCGAGGAAGGTCTTGATTACGTGTAATTAAAGCCAAGTCAGGGATGCGTGTAGTGGAAGCTCTATTTGGTGTTGCGTATAACATAATCAAAACTTATTTCATTTATACATTAAACAAAATCTATACTTAATGTTGCGTAGAATAATTTCCACAAAACAAACTTGAAATTGTGTGTAACACGAGCCAAGAATAGTGTTGCGTATACTGCAAGATAATACAGTGTTGCGTATAGTACAAGCTAATTTTAGTGTAGCATACAACACAAGACATCATTGAAATTAAAAATAATATTTCTCATAAAATATCGGGGTGTTACAAGGGGAACGAAGGTTCAAGGCACTACCACCATCACCCCCAGGTGGTCCACCATCAGCACAAGGAGCTGGTGGAAAGGGGTGACGCCATCTCCAGGTGATGGAGGCTTATGATCCCGAGACTCCTAGGATTATTATAGGTATGATCCATATCTTTTCCATCATATATATAGTTTTTATAGACATAGGTTTTAGTCATTCTTTTCTCTTCATGAACATTGTTTGGGACACGTAGATTCCATTGGAACCATTAACTCGATCCCTACACTTAGAGACTCCTATGGTAGAAGATTTGATGATCCCACACTAGTGCTGATAGTGTTCCCTTTCTCTTGGGGGTGAGAGTTTAGGTTGTGATATCTTGGTGGAAACGATGAGGCCCTACAACATAATTCTATTTATAGACTAGTTATTCAAAGTTCATGCTCAGATCAACTGTTTTTGGTACACAATGTGGTGTGTCCATGGAGATAGGACCAGGTTTTCCTTTTATATACAAAAATGAAACTAGAACAATGTATGATGGACTCACAAGTAGGAGGGTGTAGCCGATAACATATCAGTTGGATAGCATGACCCTCAGTGTAGTGGATGATATAAGTCCTCGGTTTCCTGTAATGGTGGACGAGTATGAGGACATATTTCTGGAAGATGTTCTAGGACTACTTCCTAATAGGGAGGTAGACTTCTACATTGACCTGTACTCCAGGATGGCACCGATATCTACACTGTCATATCATATGGCTCCCGTAGAGTTTGTGAATTAAGGGTATAGTTGGAATACTTACAAATGAAGGGCTCCATGAGACACAGTGTTTCACCATGGGTATCCCCAGTCTTGTTTGCCAAGAAGGAAGATGGGAGATTGAGATTATGTGTGTACTTATAATGCCTGAATCAAGTGACCATGAAGAATAAGTATCCACTACTGAATATTGATGACCTCTTCGATCAGCTGAAGGGATCAAGATGGTTCATGAAGATAGACCTTAGATCAGGTTATCACCAACTTCATGCACAGGATGAGGAAATTCCAAATATGTATTTCAGTTGTCACTATGGCCACTACTAGTAATTAGTTATGCTATTTAGAATGAATAATTCCCCATAAGTTTTCATGTGACTCATGAAAAAGATCTTACAGTCGTACCTAGACCGGTTTGTAGTGGTATTTATTGATGACATCCTAGTGTACTTGGCGTACGATGAGGAGCACACATTTGAGGATGTTACTAGACTTACTCTAAGAGCCCCATCTATATAGGAATCTCTTGAAGTTACAATTATGGATATGAGAGGTCTGATTTTTAGGAAACATCATTTCAGATGTTGTATTTGTAGTAGACCTAGTGAAGATAGAGACGGTTCTTTCTTGGGAGCCACCCAAGAATGTGACTGAGGTGCAGAGTTTCTTTGGGTTGGTTGGGTATTATCGAAGGTTCAAGATCATATTTTCCAAAGTAGCGTCACTCATGATATACTTAACAAGAAAGAGTCAAACTTTTGTATGGACGAAGAAGTGACATGAAAGATTTCAGCATCTGAGCCATATTTTGACGAGTGCTCGCATCTTGAGATTCCCATAGGAGGGTGTCGAGTACGTGGTGTTCTGCGATGCATCAGGGACCAGTCTTGGTTGTGTCCTAATGTAGGAGAAAGTGGTGATTTCCTATGGTTCATGTTATTTAAGACCACATGAGAAAAACTGGATGACCCATGATCTGGAGTTGGAAGTGGTAGTCTTCACGTTGAAGATGTGGAGACACTACCTTATGGGCGAGCGGTTTATCGTCTACTCAAACCAAAAAAGTCTCAGGTATATCTTTTCTCAGAATGATCTGAACCTGAGATAACGATCTTGGGTAGAGTTCCTAAAGGACTATGACTTCAAGATAGTCTATACTCTTGGGAAGGGGAATGTGGTGGAATATTCTCTTAGTCGGAGATCGATTTTATAGCTATTAAACGAGGCCTTAGAGCAGTTGGCCTCACTTTATATATCCTTCGTGGATATAGATGGGCGTATTATCTCCAGTCAATTGTAGTCACCCCTCAATTATTATATTATGTAAGTTAGGAACATCTTAGAGATACCAGTTATGAGACTACATGTGCTTAGATTTCCATAGGACATGCCCCTGATGGATATTCAAAATGTGGAGAGCATGTCATATTTTTCAGGGGACGCACAGTTTTACCGGCAGTGTTAAGGGAGGAGGTGTTGAGTTAGTTCCATGAATCCCCTTTGGCAGTACATCTAGGTGTGAAAAAGATGTACCAGGACCTATGACGTCAGTTTTGGTGGTCATAGATAAAGAAGGTAGTAGAAAAGTTTGTCTATAGATGCCTCACTTGTCAGTAAGTGAAGCTCGAGAACCAGGTTCCAACGGGTTTGACTCAACCTATTGAGGTTCCATAGTAGAATTGGGATGAAATATTTATGGAATTCATGATGGGTTTACCATGTATGTCCAGGTGGTGCGATACCATTTGGTTGATCATTGACCGACTCACAAAGACGGCCCACTTCCTAGTGATTCGAGGATAGGGTTTAGTAGAGATCTTGGGGGGGTCTCTATGTATAGAATATAGTTCGACTCCATGGATTACCATCTATGATAGTCTCAAATTGTGAAATACAATTTAATTCTTGATTTTGGAAAGAATTTAAGGAGGGTTTTGGGACTTTGCTTCACATGAACACAGCTTTCCACCCACAAAAAGATGTCCAGATGGAGTAGACCATTCAGGTCCTAGAGGACATTCTATGTGCTTTCATCCTTGATTTCATCCATATTTGGGAGGATAACCTACCCCTGGTGGAGTTTCTGTAAAATTATAGCTACCACTCCACCATTGATATGTAACCATTCGAGGCCTTGTATAGGTGACCCTATAGGTCACCAATTTGTTGGACTGAACTCAGAGAGTCAGTGTTCATGGGCTTAGAGGTGGTACAGGCTACTACAAAGAAGGTGCAGTACATCCAGGAGTGGATGAAGACAACACATAGCCATTAGAATTATTATTATG
Source organism: Viscum album (assembly GCA_963277665.1). NCBI lineage: Eukaryota > Viridiplantae > Streptophyta > Magnoliopsida > Santalales > Viscaceae > Viscum > Viscum album. Next base: position 927,327,103 of record OY728146.1, on the reverse strand, counting down.
ATAGGAGATGGTGACCCTTGGAGATAGAGGAGAGTAATCCTGAGTTCCTTCAGGTCTCACCTCGACATGGGATGTGGGGATTTGACCGGGGTGGCAAGTTATCTCTGAAGTTCATCGGACCTTTTCTGATACTGCATAGATTTGGTGAGGGGGCATACCACTTGGATCTACCTATGTAGTTAAAGTGGGTGCATGATTTCTTCCACGTATCCTAGATCAGGAGATAGTACACGACCTATCACACATCATTAACTGGGTCAATCTAGATGTTGACGATGGGGAAACTTTTTTGGGGTTCCTAGTGGAGATTGAGGATTGATGGGAGAGGACCCTCCATGGGTAATCAAATCCTCTATTGTGTGTTCGGTGGCTGTATAGGAATCTCTAGGAGAGAATGTGGGAGTGGGAGGCTCAGATTCATGCTTAATATCCTCATTTGTTTGTTTAGCCCTTATTTTTTCTTTCGAGTACGTAAATCCCTAAGGTGGGGAGAATGTAATGACTTGTATTTTCCATGTAAAATTTTTGAAAATTATATGGGTTTATTTTGAGACCATGCACTGAGACAGAACATGATTTTGAGGCCTGGGGTGCTTAGAATAAATGTTTGAACTATTTTTAAATTTGTTAAAAATAGCACGCATGTGTATTTTTAGTAACTTCTAAATGGGTGACTCAATCAGAAATCTAAGGGAATCATTGATCTCAAAATAACAAGCTTATCTTAGGCGGGGCTTAACATCTATCGGCTCGGGTCAGCTTTAAAAGTTAATTTATGGACTTTTTAAGAGAAAAATAAAATTAAATTAAAAAGTTATTTTATTTTATTTCTTCAACATTATGTACTGATTCAGTAGCACTTCGATGTGGTGACTCAGCGAAACTGTAACATAGCATTGTGGAAACACTAAAATGTGTTAACGTGTTTACTTTATTAATCATAGGCAGGGAATAGTGTTAGAATTCACAACACTGGAGAATTTTCCCTAGAGCCCTGAATTTTCCCTGAGGAAGGAGAAGGATGATCTCCCACCAGTGAAGACAATTTGTATATCGGAGCTCAGATCAAGCACTGACGAATGATGGATTGACGATTTTCAGGGATGGATCACCATCGATGTAAAATTCTATCCTTCGACTGATCCACTTTCCGGTATAGGGTTTGTTTTCTATATTTTTTCCTTCCCATTATTTCTTTCAAAAGATGAATGCAGATCAACCCAAGAACAGGTTGATCAGTGGGTTGATAGTTCTTGAGGGAAGGGTGTTATTTTTTGGGGTTTGATTCCAAATTTATCCACTCTTAGATTTGATGTCATTTTACCCGTAGTTCTTCAATTATAATGGGGATGGATCAAGGCTAACATAAACAAGGCCCATATCCATCCACTTTGGGTGTTATTATGCTTCACCTTTTCCCCTATTTTTTTGTTCTCCTCATTCTTCGTTGGGCGTAAAGATCTAACGTGAGATCTAGGAATATGGAGGTGTGAGGCTACTCCAGTATTTCCAACTGGACTGTGGTGAGAGGAGGTCATTAGCAGGGCGATCGGTAGCGGAGGCGGCATCAGCCCGGTGGTACGGCTGGGCCAGGAGGACGGCCTCCAGCATGGTGGATGGCGGCAGTGACGAACTATGGTCCAACAGGACTATGGTGGTAGGAAAACCCACATTAGGAGGCCACTGGTGGAAGCGGATGAGGTTGTCGGCTCGAAAACCGGTGGTAGGAGCCCATGGTAGCATCGGCTGCAGGCCCCGGTGACAATCCGCGGAAGGAGGATGTAGTGAGATGGTCACGTGGACTAACCAAGTGAAATGCAGTCTATCCATGTTGAATAGGCGGGGAGGCAGTGCCCGCTGCATTGAACAGACGGGGACGCGATGCCCGCTCTAGCAGGCCGGGTCAACCTGGCGGACCGGGTCGGACCGGCGGGATGGGTCGAACCCGGTGGGATGGGTCAGATCAAGTGGGTCGGGTCCAACCTCGTGGGTTGGGTTAGGCAAGACCCAAGTCAGGCGAGACCTAGGTCAGGTCAGGTCAGACCATACTTGGACCCAACCAACCCTTTTTTACTTAAATTCCCATAACTCTCAAAACGTAAATCCATTTGATGAGTTGTTTGTGGTGTTGGGAATCTTGCGATGAGGCAGCCCTTTTTGGTATACACTAAATGACCTTTTGTGGAGTTTGGTGTATGAACTATTGGGTTGAGGTGTAGGTACTCCCAAAACAAGCATGCTAAGGATGAAATCCTATGACTGGTTATGGAAAAGACACAGATTTGGTCTCCGACGAAGATGCATATTTGGTCTCCTTTGAAGACACAGATTTGGTCTCCTAGGAAGACACAGAGTTGGACTCCTACAAGGGCATTGAGTTGGTCTTTTATGAAGCTGTGGATTTATTCTCCTGTGAGGGTGTAGATTTGGACTCCTGTGAAGACACGGAGTTGGTCTCTAGCAAGGGCACAGAGTTAGTCTCCTTAGAGGGAGTGGAGTTGGTCTCCTATGAGGGTACAAATTTGGTCACCTGCAAAGGCTGTATATTCTATTGGATTTGGATATTCTTGGAATTTCTTAGTATATGTATCCTGGTGTGAGAAAAATCCTGTGACTCTCTTGATTGTACTTATTAGAGGCTACACTTCGTGTACCTATTTGGTACTTTGTCTTGTGTCTTTCTTTGTGGTTTACCTTTGTGGTTTGGGGTCCCTATAGATTATTGTGTTATGGACCCCTATATGGGATTCGCTCGTACGTTTCATGTCTTTTTCAAATTATCTACATATTTTATAGAGTCTTTGGTAGGCTGGAGATAAGTGGTGCTTCAGGGAGTCCCAAAGGATGTAATACGCTTCAGTGACATTTAGACAGCTTAATGCACCTACCCTTCAGGTAGGGTTTTCTATGGATGAGATCCAGGAGCTTGTACTTTTCTATTTCAATTGGGATTTTATTATGACATTTTTACATTACTATTTTTTATTTTCACTCCCAATGGTTTTCTTAGTGGTATGCATACTTTTTTACTTAGTGTTTTCAGTTCATTACTTTTTCTTGGAGACGGGTGTGTGTGTACAGGTACTTAGAAAAATTCCTCCCCTTTCTAGGACATTCCTACTCAGAACTAGTATCCAACCCATGTCCTATGAGAGGTGGGCTTGGGGTAGTCATGGCACAGGCCCCGGGGGATGGTTCGTGACATTAATTTTACCTTAATCACTATAATTAATTTTAATCACTTTCACTAATATTTTCTGTAAAAATTTAAATTGATCTTATTATACCACAAATATTACACTGATTACAATTGTTTATGTCATTTTTCAAAATTCAAATCATAGAAGTCTAAAAATTAAGTTTAATGCTAATCCCACAGACGTGGTGAGAAAGCAGGTTTTTAAAGTAAAAAATGCTCAAAAAGTTCAATAAGTATTTATATCTAATTTCAATTTAAAAAAGTGATTCCAATTACATAAATTGGGTTAATATATGTATAATTGATCTATCATGAATTTATGATCCAATTTAAAATATAATTTAACATTAATAATTATTTAAATGAAAAGGCGGTTTTTAACTAAAATATAGTATTTTTCACTATTCATCAAAAAATAAAACTTCTCAAAAAATACCAAAAAATCACCCTAAGATAAATTTTTAATTTTTAATTCATAAATAATGATTAATTTGACAAATAAAATTTATAAAATTTTCAAAATTTAGTTTTAAAATAGGTGCACCATTAAAAGGCAGTAAAACTCAGTTTCACATATAACGCAAACTAACCCGATGTTCTGTGTGGTGTAAGCTTAACATGGTGTTATATATAATCATGATAGTAACAAAATTAAATGTATTTTAAAAGAAAAATATTATAAGGTATTGGTTTGTTATATTCTCCCCATATTAATTAAATTATATCCCTGCAATTTAAACTTTAACTTCTAAATATATGGTTTGATATTTGAGAATTCCATTATTGAAATCCCACATCATGAGAAAAGTTAATAAAATATCCTCTAAATAAGAGGGTATGAGAAGTAAAAAGGTCACATGTAAAAACATATAAATAGGTATCTATGTAGAAGAACATTAGTGGAAAGTAGATATACATACATGGAAGAAAAGCGTAAATATATATAGGGAGTGATGGAGGTAATCAATCATAAACAAGTGAATGATCAATGGAAATTTTAGGGCCTCAAATACATAAATATATGATGATTTAAAATAACATGGTTCAAAAAAATTAAGGTATTAGGACAACATTTTTTATTTTTATATTATTTTAGTAAAGTTGAATTCTTTCACTCTATAATAATGTAAGGAAATATAATTACTTGATATATTTCTATTTCGTAAACACAATAATATCCTTTGGTTGTGCCTTGATATATTTATACTTCATCTCTGAGAAAAATATGCTTCATATAGTGAAGTAATATATCAATCTTTAAAACCACATCAGATGTTAAACTTAAACCATTTCATAAGTGGTTAACTTTTCCAAAAGAATATGATCCAACACTATAGAAAGTAGGTCATTGAATTTCCAAAATGAACTTGTCAAATAATATGAAGTGGATTTTAATCATCAAAAAACAAGCATGTGAATATGGTAATAACTTTAATTAGAAAAAATCATTATTGAAAACATGAATTCTTCCTTATTCTTTAAGTAAAACACATGTTATTGGATATATTCCATAAATACAAGAGTGTTGTAAACTTTGTTAATGATAAAATAAACCAATTTTTCAAAAAATAATTAATCAATTCCATAGTACTCAACACATATCCAAATCAATCATTTCTTTATCCAAACATCAATTTTTTAATATTAGGAACATATTAAGGGTTATATATCCCTCAACCATGTGTTTTCCAAAAAAAAATTACTTTCTACGGGATAAATTTTCTTGGTACCATTCAACAAATAATCTCAAATCCTTAATGAAAAAAGTAATTCAATGAAATCCTCTTATATTCCATAATTATTATAACTAATACATCACTAATAAAATATTCAAATGACATAATTCTTGAATGATAATATTAATCATTTCTCTTCAACTTTGGAATTAGCATAACTTGACCATTATCCATTATTAACATTTGGGGTATATTCCTTTGATGCTTGAGACATTTATTTTCATAGTGTCCCATTTACTTATAGTTGAAGCATTACACATTATAATATTATTTCTTTCTTTTTCAATCATGAATGCAATGTCTTTTTTCTACACACTTGTAACAAACTGCCATTCCCTTCAAGAAAGTACTAGGGCATTTCTTTCCACAATTATCACATGTTGGAAAATACTTTTTTCCCTTCTTACCTTTATACATATTTTGACCTATTGTCCTCTTATTTTCTTGATTTCCTTCAAAGACATAATATTTTCTCATATGATGATAATTCTTGGGAGACTATTTCCCCTATAAATATTGGCTTAAGACCATGGAATATTTTATCCTTATTACTCTTTGTATCACGTGCATTAGTGAGGTTCACATTCCTTATACTAGGAACCATTTTTAAATGATTACATACACTATATTAGATGATATCATAATATATAATCTAAAAACTAGAAAAATAATTAACATAAATTGAAAAACTTTATGTGTATATAATATCATAATCATAAACATGGATTATTTGGGGACATCTTTACTTTTAAATCCTTCATAATGGTTTGTAAAGAAAACATGAATTATCCTAAGCATATCACCAAGGAGTGTCAAACCAGGTGCACATTAAGGCTCATTGTCATGTACTAGGTGATGCTGAGTTAGTCTTGACACACCTTGTTAGAGTTGTTACTCCTAGGTACATATGTTCTATAACCACGTCTACTTATTGTATCCAGACATGGATGTATTTATAATAATACCCACATAATCTCTACATAACCAAAATTTTATGATGTTCTTCTTAGGGTTATGTTACTTAATATAAGTTTTATAAAAATAGTTTCTAAGGTTGATGATAAAATTACTTTGTTAACAAATGTAACATCCCAACCCCATAAGCTCAGATCTGGTGCATTATTTTATTACATTGTCATGATTATAAGGAATCAAATCTCAAAAGACTGATCAATTTAGCAGTTTTGGAAATCCAGATTACATATATAAAACATATAATACATTGGGAAATATAAAATAAAACATGATACATAATAAAATAAAATAAACCACATCCTTTAAATATTATTCAAATATTTATTCTTCATAACCTGGGGAAATGAAACAAAATAAGGGTGATCTCAAATTCTCAGTAATGGTAAGTAAAGAGGAAGCAATAATGAATCAATAACAATAAATCAACATGGAAAGGTAAATAGTTGATAACACGTGACATTCAAATAACTAAATAATTTATACACAATATTTAAATATAATAAATTAAAACCAATTACATTTAATCAATCAACTAACAGGTAAATTCATCCATAGATGTGTTGATGAAAAATATAATGGATAAAAATGATAATTGAAATGAAGACAATACTTTAATATTGGATGTCATGTATCTGAAACATAAACCACTATACCATCAAGATATATTATAAAGATATTTTAAACTATTCAAATTTTTACAAATGATTCATATCATGATACTACCTATGCATATAAGGGCTATCTATAACCAGGACCCTCCCATATCCTCCAGTCCAAAGCATTCCTCGTATATCGAATATTCAATTTATTTAATAAACAATGTTCCTTATCATAAAATATCAATATTTAATAAAGGATACATATTTATCAATAATTTAACAATGTAGTATAAGTAACAACAAGGGTTTCTGTAATTTATTAATGGAAATACTATTAAAATATCATTAAAAACATTCTTCAGGAAAATAATAATTAAACATTCCAAAGTGCCTCATGCCACTTTAAAACATTTTAATTATAATAAAGATGAAAAAATAACATTAAATTAAACATATAATATCATTATAATAAGTATATTCATGATATAACATGTAAAAGGTTAGTATATACACCATATAAAAGTGAATTGGTGCATAACAACAAATAAGTCTCAATAGAATATAAATTGAGATAAAATCATTTACCTTATCCTTTCATTTTGTTTTGTGGAATTTAAAATCATGTATAGTGGTTTAAAACATGTTAATAAGTTATAATAAAACCATATTTATATTTATGATATCATTTAATATCTTTTTATAAAATCGTATTACCTGTTTGATAATAATCTTTCATTATTTTCACTATTTCAGATGTTAATTGCCTAGTTTGTCGAGAGTGTTTTAACATGTTACTTGTTGTTCTTATTAATTATATCATGGTTTCATAATATACATAATATAAAACATGATTTAAATATAATATATAATCATTATATATTTATTTATAATAATCTATAATATTTGGAGATAAGAAATGAAATGCATCGGTCAAGGAGACGGCAGGCTATACGTACGCATGAAGGCTACTTTCATTTCTTTTATGTATTAAAATATTGAAAATTAAATGATATATATATGTATATTATAATTCCAATATCATATATATTTCATATATATTACATATTTTTATTTAAACCATCCTTTATATGTTCCATGTATAGTGTGAACGAATCACATTTCTTTGATGGGGCGGTAGTCCACACCTCCACAAACGATGTTATCGTATTTACACAAAATGGAAAGTATAAGGGTGTGTATTATAAAATTAATAAATAAGTATAAATAAATTATAAATATCATATATAACATATATAAACATATTTTTCATCATAATTCCCAACCATGATAGGTGTTAAAGGAAAAACGAACAACTTCATTTCGTGACGCGGTAGTTCACCGTACACATAAATGGTAACTTTGTTACCCATTAGATGGCAGTGTGTGTGAGTTTATGTAGAAATTTTAACATAAAAATATTATTTTATTTATTATATTATTATTTTTATATAATCATGGAATAATAATAATTTAAAGAGTGTAAAAAATAAATAATACAAAAGACCTTAAGGAAGGATGTTACCTCTTATTTGGGTAACTTCTTTTATTTTGTACCAAAAGGCTTCTTGGATGGATTTATGCCAAATTTTAAGATTATAGTATTATAAGATGGATTTTTAGGATCTATTTTTTAATATATTGGTTGATCCAAAGTGACTTGATAGGTGTGAGGAAGTGAGAGGAGAGGAGGCCTTTTTATAGTGGAGGAGTGGCAATCTTGTAAATACAAAAAGGTATACATTATTGAGAGGTATAACATAACTAATGTGCCTCCAAAATAGAAAAATAATGTATTAAAGGTCAATATTGGTTGATAAAACCCCACACCAAAAAAATATGTGCATTTTAATAATTTTGTTCCTTAACTTCTATGATTCCCCAATTTTATCATTTTTGTTTTTATTAAAGTATCTAGTTTTCTAACCTAAGTAATTTAACCATTAAGACTAAATTAAAGTGAGGTTAATTTTAGAATATATACCCACTATATTATAAATATATATCTAATTTACAATATAAAAATAACATGTATGTCAGAAATCAATTTTAAAACAAGCGCATGTAACGCGCAAGAATGTTACTTTAATCCGGATTGTTCTAATAATGTTTTTACTGTCTATGGGTCAATAAGATAATTATAAAAGGTAAATTGGTCCATTAATAAATCATATATGATATTTATTTACACTTAAAAATCACTTGGAAGAATATAAATTTTTTTAATTTTAAATCATTTAATGAAATGTCATTTATTGTAAAATAACATTAATGTCAATTTTGACATTATTTATTTAATTTAAATTTAAAAGTATTAAAACAATATTTTAATTAAAATATATCAATTTCACAGATTTGTAAAAATATATATTAATATATAAAATAATTAAATATAATAATTAAATCAATTTACATAACTTTTAATATTTATAGTATCATTTATTTTAGTTAATTATTAACTAAATAATCACTCTATTGGCATTTATTAAGAATTTTAAGTAATTGGTTCATCTCAAAAAATTAATGATAAATTATTATGAAAAAAATAACCCATTTATATTTCAAAATTATATTTATAACTTATAATATTTTATTTCTTTCATATCTCAATGATTTATAAATGTTAAAGGTAAGGAAGGTTCCCTTTTTATCTTTTTCCTTACTTAACTTATCGTATAGGGAACTTTCATGAAATATTATCCTAATAAACCCTAAATTAGAACCAGTATGGTATATGGTCTAAATATTTTCAACCAATGTCGTTTTTAAAAGTTTCTATTTCATTTTAGCCCTTAATATTAAGGTTTAGTTCCTTGTTAAGCTTAATTTTACCTCAATCACTGTGATTAATTTTAATCACTTTCACTAATATTTTTGGTCAAAAATTAAGTTTATCATATTATACCAAAAATATTATACTTATTATAACTATGTATGTCCATTTTTTAAAATTCAAATCACATAATTGAGAAAATTAAGTTCAACACTAATCCCGCGGATGCGGCAAGAAAGTGGGTTTTAACGTAAAAATGTTCAAAAAGTTCAATAAGTATTTATATCCAATTTCAATGTAAAAATTATTGATCTATAAATTGGGTTATTATATGTATAATTTATCTATTTTGACTTTATGAACCAATTTAAAATATAATTTAACATTAATAATTATTTAAACAAAACATTTTTTTAACTAAAATGCAGTAGTTTTTACTATTCATCAAAAAATGAAACTTCTTAGAAAAGTAATAAAAATTCACCCTAAGATAATTTTAAAATTAAGAATTCAAAATGATGTTTATTTTTAAAAATAAATTTTTAAAATTTTTAAAATTTAGTTTTTAAATAGGTATGCCATTAAAAGGCGGTAAAACTCAATTTTTCATGTAACACAAACTAACTTAATATTGTGTGTAGTGTAATCTTAACATGGTGTTGTATATAATCACGGTAGAAACAAAATTAATTTTTTTTTAAAATAAAAATATTTTAAGGTCTTGGGGTGTTACATTTATGTTTTTATGTCATGATTTTTATGAAACTCATTTCTCTTCCACAGGTTATACCATAATAAAATATTTATGAAACATGCTTCTTTTCATGGGTTATTCTATGATTAAATTATTTTGAAACCTATCACTTTTCCATAGGTTATGATACAATAAAAGGTTTATGATACCCATTTCATTTCATAGGTTATGGTATGATAAATTTTTATGATCATGTAGAGCACATATTTATGATTTCACTATGTGATGAGTGGGACATATATCTCCCTCTAATGTATTGGATAAAGATTTATACCTCATGATATAGATAGGACTAAAATGAGAAGTGAACTAAATTCAATAAGGGTCATTTTTCACTATGATGGTCTTGTTATTGAACCTTGACAACTATGATAGTTTGGAGAGAGAAACCATTCCAATATGATAGCCTTGGTAGTGATCATTGACAAATATGAAAATGATTTTATATACTTATGTGTATTCCACAAATCCATGTCTTATGAAAATGTTATTCTCTCATGAATCATGTTCTTTTATTAACTTATGATTCATGTATTATAAACCTCTGATATTTATTCTATGAATCATGTATATGATCTTTGATATGAAGTTTATAGTTTTCAAATGTTATTCTCATGTTCTCATACCCTTATGTCCATGTTATGCTTACGCATCTCTCTTGTTTACCCTTATTGAGCATATGAGGTCACTATTTCTTATGTTTCCTTTCCCCATTTTATGAAGATATGTATTATGTATGATATGTCTAATAAGGGTTCTAGTTATGAATAATTTAGTGGGAGATTACATAGGTCACCTATGGAATAGATTTTATGTTTCCAATTTTTCAAATACACTAAACTATTGTGGTCCTCATATGCATGTTTATGTAACGTAATAAATATTCATCATAAATGATGTAATATCTATGTATGATAAGCTTGGTTAAATATAGTTAGTATAAAAAGGATAGTTTTATATAACCTTTTGAAACTAGGATGAAAAAACCTTAGTGATGTCCCTAAGTTCATGTCTAAGGATAAGTCTAAGGATGCTTCAAAGTGTATAAAAATATCCTAGAATTTTGGTATAGTATGGTGCGAGTGGTTTCCAAGAAATTAAATCTCTTAATAGATACTAAAAGTAGATTTGGATATAAAACAGATGTACATAGGGTTAAAAACCCTAAAAATACCATACTTAAGATGGACTCAATCACGAACTAGTACACAATAATGGACCTTGCTTCACACCTAGTTTTTCACTCCTGATGAATATGATTTTGGAAATTCATAAACTTTTTATGAACCATAATGAAGGATTTAAATAGAATATGACTATGAATAACCTAGGATAAACCTAAGGTGTCATATATTAAAAAATAAGTTTTCTTAATTTAGACATCTTATAAGTGGTTTCTCATTATTATGTAGTTCCTACTTATGATTATTCTTTATTATGCTATAATTTTTTATTTCAGCCAATGGATAGAACCCAAAGGAACTACAGTAATGCTGAGTGTGACAAAAAATGAAATGATTTTCCTACTAATTATCCAAATGTTATGGGAGCTGTAATTAAAAATACCTTTTTTATTCTCACAAATTTATCAAGCTATGAATCATGTTGGAATTCCAAAAGAGAAAAGGATGGAACAAAATTATATTGAGTCCTTCATAAGGCAACATCTACCTTATTTTAGTGGATCTTCTAATCCACTAGTTTCTGAACAATGGATTGGTACCACTGAAAAGATATTTTTCATTCTCTAGTATTCAAAACATGAGAATTTCATTTTGGTGTATACCATTTGGAATGTGAATTGGATCAATGGTGGACTCTTATCAAGAATATGAGGCAACTGTATGAAATTAAATCCATGTACTAGGATGAGTTCAAGAACTTATTTTTCAATAATTACTTTCCACATGTTCTTCATACGAAGGTGGAGAAGTATTTCCTTGAGTTAAAGAAGTAGGTTGATGAATCTATTTGTATCTATGAGGAAAATTTTACAAGACTTTCAAGGTACATTTCTGGTATTATCATCCTACCTAAAATTAAGGTCGATTGATTCTTCGGTGGATTAAATCCAATTCTTTGAAGGAAATTATCCATAAGCGAATTTGGTAGATATGAATATATTTTTTATTGTTTTATCAATGTGGAAATGTAGGTTGGAGTTACATATCAATCTCATGGTTTTTAAAATAAAGGGAATATGGTGTTCAAAGGAAAATCTAAAAAGCATGAAGATAAAAATATGATATTTCATTTATGATAAAAGTGTGGGAAGTATCATGTAAGAAATTTTCTTAAATTGAATAATAAATTTTTTAATTTTGGAAGGGAAGTTCATCAGGAAATTTATTTCCAAAGTAATGGGAAGAATTTAGCCAACGATTTGAATATAGAGAAAGATGCACAGAATGCACCACCCACACTCTAGTATTTCAAATTCATGGAGTATGGGAATTATTCTAACCAATTAAAAAATCCAAAGGTTAGTCATGATGATTGATTTCAAAAGCCTCTTAAGTTAAGGGGTAAGGGAAAATATAATTTGATCATTGTTTCTAATTAGAGGTGTGATAACATCGTGGTGAAAGGTATATTTACCATCTACTATAGAACTGCTAATGTCTTATTTGACTCTGGGTATACCCATTCTTTAATATCTAAATAATTTTATAAGGGTATCAATATTCCAACCAAAATATTAGATGTATAATTATAAATGAAAACCAATAATTCTACAATGATCATATATCAAGTCTATGATTCCTCCCCAGTTGATGTTAGTGGAAATTTGCTTATTGAAAATCTTGGCATTATTCCTATGGTTGAATTTGATGTTATCTTGGGCATGGATTGGATTGATCTATATAAATACCACATAAATTGTTCAAGAAGGGAAGTCATGTTTTATATTCTAAATCAACCTATGATCATCTATCGATGTGATGATAAGTAAAATATTATGATGAAGATGACATCAATTTTATGGGTCTTAATTCCCATTTAGAATGGGTGTTTATCTCAAATGGTTGGGAAGAAACTCAACATTGATGATATTCCAATTGTGTAGAATTATTTTGATGTATTTCCAGAATATTTTCCTAGTCTTTTACCAAAATTTGAAGTTGACTTATCAATAGAACTCATACCTGGTGCCACACTAATTTCAAATACTCCCTATAGAATGGCCTAGATTGTGTTGTAGGAATTGAAGAAGAAACTCCAGGAAAACCTTGACAAGGGATTAATTTAGCCAAGTGTGACACATTTGGGTTCACCTCTTCTTTTTTTCAAAAATAAATATGTATCAATGAGACTATGCATTTATTATCAAGAATTGAACAATATCACAATCAATAACTAGTGTCATTTTCTCCGTATTGATGACTTATTTGTGTTGTAATAATGGGTGAATTATACCCAACATGAATAGTACTTTTGATTACCAAATTGTGTATACAGTTATATATACATGATGTATTCTTACCATTATAGTGTAGATATTTATAAATCCACCATTTAATGGTAATTTCAATAGATTAATTGTTGTATTAAAAGGTTATAGAAGATCCTAGACTATAATGAGAACCTCGAGATACCATGAAATTAGTCTTAAATTTATGTTTAATGGTCTAGATACATCTTACTAACTCGACACGGTAGATGTTTGACTATCATAAGTCGAAGGCTCATAATCATTGAAACTTCTTCTCATGAATTTCATACTTAGTGATCTCTAGTAGTGAGATCATGAGGATAGATCCGCCAACAGGAATACCACATGTTTTGGCTGTCATTAGATGTTCCTATCTATGAACATGTGTAATAGTCTCCAGACTTGATATCATTATGAATGTGTGTCATTTTATCACATACTTTGATGTAAGGAAAAAACATGATAATGAAATTGTGGTGAGGTAGCTTATGTTGGGCGCATCATTGGTGGTATGGCATTGACTGAATGGTCAAGAAATGATTTGTTGCTTCCAAGTTATGGAAGTAATATATCTTGAGCCTATTTTATCATGATGGCAGTACCTTAATTAGACCGTTTCTATGGAAATAAAGGGTAAATCCATCCATTCAGATAAACAAATAATAAATTAATAAAAGGGCAATGACATGGGTGTGCATCCTACTTTATGATATATTAAAGACAAAGAGATTATATCACACAGTTTGTTTTTGTGGGTTGGTTGTTGTTGTTATGAATTTTCTTATCTCTTGAGGGGAAATTATGGGTTGATAGATCCCACTCTTAGTATGTAAACATTATTCACTGCTATTGAGATAAGGACCTAGAGGGTTACACACAATATAATTTTCAAGAATCTACCATATTTAATTGAATAGGTATATATGATATAGTGGGCCACACCACTAGGTTCTGAGTTATGTCCAAGGATATATGATCACCAAATTAATAAATAAATTCATAATATTCAATTTAAGAATAATTTTAATTGAATTTATTCATTAAATGTATTTACAAGTTTAAAGTAAATACATGGAAAATATTATTTAAATGAATATTATCTTAAAATATTCAATATTCATTTAATATTTGTAAGAACAACAAGTCAAGTTAATGGATTGAGTATTATCATGTAATATATTTTTATTATATTACAAGAAAGTGATAATAATATTTATAAATCAGTATAGTAGTCATAATATGTTGTTTATAGTGTGTTATTTATTCAGGTTTTGGGGAGGTAATACCGGGTAATTCCTTAACACGTTGTAAATAGAAGAGAAGAGGAACTCTCCATTTACTATTCAATTTATCTCTATTTCTTCTTCTCTATACTATATTCTAGAGAGAGAGGATATGGATCTAAGAGTTTATATTGATATCTCTCTCTCACATCGCAAGCAAGGCAATGTAGTGATCATCAGAGCATTGAAGATGTCATCAGATCTTCGCACTGGCACCCGAAATTTGATGATTGGAGATCCCGTAGTTTATTGAATCATGTGTGGATGACGTAGAGGAATTAAGCTTCATATTATTAGATTAGTGATCATTGATGAAAAATAGAAGTTCAGTATAGCTTCATATCTAACTAGGTATTTATGGTTTTATTTTTTTGATTAAAACTCCTCACTCAAAGATCCAAGAGATTATACCAGACAGTATTTCACCGACGATGATGTGTTCATGTTGATCATCAGTGTAAATTTATAAAATTCCATGTTTTGGGGCTTCCACTATATTCCTAGTACCCTCAATTGGTGTCATAGGGATGTGTAAAGTTTTTAAGCCCAAAAAAATTAAATTTTCATTAAAATTAATAAAGGGAATATTTCGGGTACCATCTCTACATTGCAGATCCACATTATTTAACCTCATCCTTCTGGTACATCGGTCATCTCCCATAGGCGCTCCTCCCCACCGCAGTGCGCAACTGCTCTGGCTACCGCATTCCCTAACGCTCCATGCACTGCCATTTATCAGACCACCTCCCTCTTCCGGTCCGGTGAGCACCACCACTGATCCCTTTACCAATGGCCGCCATTGATGACTCGAGTACCCATTGGTAGCCATACCACTATGTAAGGACCTATGAGGCTCCGACATCCATCACCAACATCAGATCGATCCACCTTTAGCTCAAACCCTACTGGATTCAGCTTGTTGTCTCTCATCAGAGTTGACCACCACCATCAGGATCGAACCATGATGAGTTTCGTTGCCACCGTAGCCATCCCACTCACCCTCATTTGTGAATCCTTAGTTAGATCTTCCCCTTGTTGGAATGCCTCCCATCAAAACTAGCACTAGGATTCCAAAATCATGATGTTTCACACAAGTTGATCACCACCTTGATTTTTCCCTGATCAATTGTGGCACTCCCAAATCTAGTCAAGTCAGCCGCCTTTTCCGCCATGGGTTCTACAGTCCCACACCCTCTCTAACATTCGCCGGTTCTAACCCCATTAGAACGGATCCACTAAAATTTTCCTACACCAGATCCCAATCTCTGGTTCCCCCGGTACTCCATGTACTCTTTGCACAACACCAGGTCACCCTAAAAGTGGCCAAGGGGGGTCCATCCAACCTGGAAATGGTCTAAATGCACCTTCCTAGCCCTAAACACCCCGGAACGAGGTATGCAAGGCCCGGAATGGGTCTGTTCAGGTTCAACCCGACCCGCATAGGCCTCTCTTGTGATTTTCAGGATCCTACTAATTTTTATAATCAAAAATTAATTTGATTTTGGTTTTAAATTAAATTAATGAAATATTAAATTTTTGTTAAAAATTAGTATTGTGGGATAAATTAATTTAATTTTTTGTGTTAAAATTAAATTAATTGATTAATTTAATTTTTGGTTTTAAAATCAAATTAATTAATGGGACTTAATATCATAAATATTGAATTAAAATAAGAGTGAGTTTTTAATTCAATAAAAATTCCTTCGAGTATAATTTAATGAAAGTTGAATTTTAATTTTTTGTATTTATTTTAATATGAAAGTTTAATTAATATTAGACTAATCATGTGCCTAAGACTTACTAATACATGTTTATTGATTGTTTAATATATTTATTTTATTATTGTAATGGTTTTTAATAATTAATTTTATTAATGATGATCTGTGAGTCGTCTGTTTCATTATATATATAAGGGCTTGCATGTCCATCTTCTGAGTTGTATTTTATACTCAAAATACCC
This sequence comes from Viscum album, assembly GCA_963277665.1. Taxonomy (NCBI): domain Eukaryota; kingdom Viridiplantae; phylum Streptophyta; class Magnoliopsida; order Santalales; family Viscaceae; genus Viscum; species Viscum album. The sequence goes on along the minus strand of OY728146.1, from coordinate 927,310,394 downwards.
CCTTTCCTGTGAGCGAGTATTATTGTATAATGATGAGATGAGCATGTGACTCATTTTGCACCAAGCTATGGTGAAACACCAGACAGGAGTTGGATGCATTAGATGGGATGGTGGTGCAACTCGAGTCACAAGCAACACGAGTCAAGGTATTACCCCTAGGGTCTAGGTTGATCCATTATTCACTCAAAGGATCAACTATTAGGATTGTATCATGATCACATTGTCATTTTATTTTTTCATGGTTTATTATTTTCTGAATGTGTAGTTTACATCAGATCACGTGGAATAATAAATAATAATGCATAGATAAAATGAACATGTTATGTGATGAATATTTTTCTATTTATTGCGTAGTCATTTGTGAGTGAGATCACATAGAAAATTCTTAACAAATAGAAAAGTATTTATTTCATCACATAAAAATAATAAAACCCTCAAAGAAATATTAAGTTGTAACTTTCTTCCATCATTCGAATTTGGAAAAACTGGGTGTTCGGGGTGCTCAGTCAGCCATAGTTGAGGGTGCCTCTTACTACCAAGGAGTTCTTGTAAGAGTGGTGGGTTGAATTAACTAAATTAGTAGTGATGATTATCCACATATAACTTTCTATCATTTTAGAGGCAAGTTTTGAGTAAATTGAGTTACGATTTTGGAAGCTAGGAATTCACTCAACATATCAAGGAACTACGAGTTAATGCGATTGGTCAACCAAGAGTCTACCTTGAACCCTCTGAGTAGTGGTGCAGCCATAGCTTGTAGACTATGAGGGAAGTATTGAGGATTATTTCTACTAGAATACTCAAGTGACAAAGTATTTTGATTCTAGCACAGATGGTTCCTAGAATTTGAAAAATAGTGGGGGACATTTAATAATTTAATTAATTAATCATTAATGTCTAAATTATTAATCAAGATAAAATGTACTAATCTTCTAGAATTTTATTTTTGTATAAAATTGAAATTTATACCACAATAAATTTTGTGCTAATTAATGGGAAAATTAAATTTCGTCACTTACATGAATTTCTAAGAATAGTATAGGTACTTGAACACAATACTATGATATAGGAAATTCAAGGTGATGGTGTCCCTATACCTGTTAAGCCACCTCAAAAATTGAGGGTGAGAAATATGCTTATTGGAGACTCATGTGTTAAGAATATGATGGTTATATCCTAATGTTATCATCAACATCTGATGTTATTTTTGGTCACTACATTGGGCATGGATGATATAACATATAGTCTCATCTCCGAGAAGTTTTAAAGGAGAAAGTGATGCAAGATATGAATATGGATAAGATTACACTGGACATGTGTAAATTGAAAAATAGATAAGGATATTTCAATATATCCCATTATTATATCATTTTCACACATTTACTCAAGTCTCATTTTAAGTTAAAAAATGAACAGTATTGAGTAAATGATTAATTACCTTTTAGTTAAGTTTTTACAAGTAAATAAGAATATAAAAGTTAGATTAATATTTAGCTATTACAGTGAACAATTTGAAATAAATACAGAAAACGGCTAATGGAAAGTGTCATGCCAAAGTCACATTCTCAACACCCTTAAATGCAATGAGGTTGGATATAAATTGGAGGCTATTTTAATTGCATTTCATGAAATGATTTTATAGAGGTTTAATCACAATATACTGAATTAAAGAAGCAAGTTATTGCTTCTTCTTCAGGTATATTCATTAATGTAATGTTTCAGTTTTACTTATTGGGAATTTGATACAATATGACTATCACATATGTGTATTGATATACAGTAATCAAGTAAGTATAGAAACATTACTATAGGTAAGGTGTGTTCTCTAAGCAGCTGAGAAAGGGTGATTCCTAAGTCATCGGTGAGAAGTGCATGAGTTCTATATTTCCAAGTGAATGATTCTTGTAAAACTATTATTCAGTATTACCAAAATATTCATATCACATGTCCTTTGGACACAATGAGACATTATTCCAAGTTCTAGAATGAATTTTGTTTTTAGTGTTGAATACTCAACCAATAGTTCAGTAATACATCAATCATAGGCAATTCCTGATGAATATAAAATGTAAGACTCATTTACCCAATTGTGGCAAGATAAATATTTATCAATAATAACTAAAATAGGCATCAAGTATATACCTAGTATGGTATTTAGACTCGGCCAAGATAAACACCTTAGGTATTACAAACATATAAACTTAGTTTTGGAAAAATGAACTTTTAGAAATAAAGGTAAGCCACAAGGATTTTGGAATTTGTTCAAAAAGTGAGTGTAAACTGCTACAAGGGTAATATAGTGGTAAATATATTTCATTAGATTCCTTTAAGTGATTAAATAATATTAAAATTAAGTATGATATATGCATGGTTAGAAGATATTAGTTGCTTCGGGCAGGCATGCCAAAGAATATCTCGACCAAGAATTCATTGATCAATTTAACATAGCGTGGTGTAATTCATAAATGCACATTACCTTATCTACATCATGAAATTAATGTTAATGAGTAGGATAAATGATTAAGTCTTACATTTTAACATTAATCAAAAAAATGTAGCATGGATCAATTCTCAAATGTACATTTTATATATCAGTGTTATGATGTATGTAGTATCAATGTTGAAACTCACAGAAACATCCATTATATTTCATGAAATGAATTGAAAATAAAAACGATATCCCATAACTATATGCCAACTATAGTGAAAAATGGATATCATATGAGTCATGGTATAAATAAAATACATTATGTCATAAGACATGTGTTTAGATGCAAAGATTTTGTTAAGACATAAACTAACTTGCATCATACTAAACACATTATGCATCTAAGTAATTATCCTAATAGTTTCTTAGGATATTACATAAATACCTAATGTAGAAGAGTTTTAGTCAAGTGATAGAATACATTTTTATATAAGGGTTCACATATCTATTAGAGATATTGGGATCAGGATTAACTTGGGTTTATTTAATGATAGAGATGCACATATAGTTGGCATAGGAACTAGTTCCACAAGTTCATGTGGAACAGGAATGCTCGAGAGACACATACTGCATAGGAAGGTTAAAAACCATAGTGATGGTTTTGTATTCACCATGATCGGTGATCCATTATTCATTGTGAATAATAATTCCTATAAGTAAGTAGTATATGAAAATTATCTAATATTGGCATGACTAATTAAAATTTAATAATGGTTTCCATGTATCAAAGAGAAAAGGGGATTATTATTTTGAATACTTTGGTGGGTATTCAAATGAGATTATACATGGATGGTACAAGCATAGTATCAATATGGCCTGATTGGTTATACCAATTAATTCTACTAAAATGCATTAAAAATTTACTTGTCATAACTAATATCTATGATTATTTTATTAAGTATTGGGTTTCATGATCACCAATCATGGAAGGTGTTTATATGATGCAACCAAAAAGGGATGGTCATTTCATATAATGATAATAAAGGTTTCCAGTTATTGAAATATAATTTAGGTTTAAAGTAAGAAACTAGATCATAGAATATTCATTTGGAATGAATGTTTTCCATGTGTCTACTAGAGGTTAGTGGGAGTGCTAATGTTTTCTAAGAAAATATGTTCTACAACATATGGAAAGAAGATATTGGTCTTATAGTTAGTTAAGACTATGATAAAATAATTCTCTAGTGATTGAATTAAAGCAGAAACCTAAGTTCTAGGTAATAGTATCTACTGAGGTAGATCTAATGGTTTCTTATATCCATTCAATCATACATATTGTGACATGGTATTGAAAAAGACAAGTTGGAATAATTCAATAGAGAATTTTTACCAATGTAACATGGCATAATCTCTCCAGGATGACGTGTTTGGAACATGGGAGGAGATTAATGTGGTGAGTTAAAATCCATATTCTTAAGCGATGGATCAATCACATATTCCATGATATGTACAAAAATCAATATTTCCTAGATATACTTTATAGTAGGCAGATATCAATTATATCTAGGAGCACTACAAGTAAAACAGTTTGAACTATCTGATTGTACTTCAGCAAGTATAAAAGATATGTACCTGGTAAGTGGAGAAGAAAACATAATCATTTTAAAGGGATGAAAACTAGTCTTCCTTATATCCATGTGATCTAGTATCACAGTTAGGCTAAAGTGGTGAGTGAGACAATTTCATATAATATAGTGGTACCCATGCCTATAAATACCAAGTACATTGTAGATTCTGAGGCAGTTAAGAAGTAGCTAAACACAATTATTTTAAATAGTTCTTGGAATCACACCTAGTAAGTAAAGTGTTATCATAATGTAAACTATAATATTATTATTAGACAAGATGTTAATCTATAATAGTGTACATAAGGTATATACTTATGGATACCATCTCTTAATAAGTTTTACTTAAGGATATGGGGTCGTATATAGCAGAATAGCCACGCGGTGGAAACATGGAAGACCCAACAACTAAAGTCATGACATAGTAGGAATGTGATTTTGATCATGTGAGAGCTAACAAGGTTGGATAGTAAGTTGGATCTAGTACAAGTGGGAGTGTTGTAGTAGTGGGTACCCTAGACCCAATCTGAACAATAATTTTGATTACCATATCATGTATATAGTTAGATATACATGATGTATTTTTACCATTATAGTGTAGATATTTTTGTATCCACTATTTAATGGTAATTTCCATATATTAATTATCGTATCAAAAGTTTATAGTAGAACCCAAGAAATAATGATAACCTTGAGATACCATGAAATTAATCTTGAATTTACATTCTATAGTCTAGATACATCTTACTGACTATACACAATAGATGTTTGACTATCAGGTACCAGGGGATCATAATCATTGAGACTTCTTCTCATGAAGTTCACACTTGGTGATCTCTAGTAGTGATATCATGAGGATAGACCCTCCAATAGAAACCCCATATGTTTTGGGTGTCATTTAATGTTTCTATCTATGGATATGTGTAATGGTATCCAGATTTGAGATCATTACTAATGTGTGTCATTTGATTGCATACTATGATGCAAGTAAAAACCCATGATAATGAAATCATGATGAGGTAGCTTGTGTCAGGTGAATAATTGGTGGAATGGAATTGGTTGAATAGTCAAGAAAAGATTTAATGCTTCTAGGTTATGGAAGTAATATATCTTAGACCTCATTGATCATAATGGTATTACCTTCATAAGACCATGGCCATGATATTTGAGGGTAAATCCATCCAGTGAAATCAAAAAATAATAAAGCAATAAAAGGTCAATGAAATGGGTGTGTGTTATACTTTATGAGATGTTAAAGTCAAAGAGATTATATTACACAGTGCATGTTCGTAGGTTGGTTTTTGTTTCTATGACTTTCTTATCTCTTTTGAGGCCATGATGGGTTGTTAAATCCTCCTCTTGGTTTGTGAATAGTATTTTCTACTATCGATATAAGGACCTAGAAGGTCACACACAATATCATTTTCAAGAATAGGTATATAGGACATGGTGGGGCCCACCACTAATGTCCAGGTTTTTTCCAGGGAGATACGGTCACCAAAGTAATAAATAAATTCATATTATTCAAGTTAATAATAATTTTTATTGAATTTATTTATTAAATTTATTTAAAAGTTTAAAGTAAATACAAATAAAATATTATTTGAATGAATACTAGCTTAAAATATTCAAGATTTATTTAATATTTTCCAGAAAAAAAAATTCAAGTTAATGGCTTGAGTATTATCATGTAATATATTTATTATATTACAAGAAAGTGATAATAATATTTATAACTTGATATAGTAGTCATAATATGTCATTTATAGTGTGTTAATTATTTAGGAGTCGGGGAAGTAATACCGAATAATTTCATAACACACTATAAATAGAATAGGATAAGAAATCACCATTTACTATTTACTTCCACTCTTTATATTATTATATCTCTTGAATTCTAGAGAGAGTCTCTATATCCAAGAGTTTGGATCTCTCTCTCTCTCTCATGCATCACAGGCAAGGCGATGTGGTGATCATCAGAGCATAAAAGTCTTATTCGAATCTCTACGCTAGCACCCAGAATTCGATGATTGACGCTTATGTGGTTTATTGAAGCACATGTGTATGATCGAGAGGAATTATTCTTTGTATTCTTCAAGTATAAATCACTGATGATGAGAATACTTCCAACATAGCTTCGGATCTAACCAGTTATTTATGGTTTTATTTTTTTGCATAAAACTCCTCACATGAAGATCCTCAGGCTCATATCGAGCAGCGTTTCACTGACGATGATGTAGCCATGTAGATTTCCAGTGGAAAATATTAAAAACCCTTGTTTTGTGGATTCTGTTGCATGTCTTATGCCCTTAGTTTGATCAAATTCATGGAGCTCAATACCTTTTCAATATTAACCTTCATTCCATATATCATCAATTGAGGGTTAAGAAGGAGGATATACCTAAGATGGAATTTCGTACATGGTATAGAAACTATGAATATGTAGTTATCTTGTTTAGTCTTACAAATACCCCTGATTTCTTCATGGATTTAATGAATATAGTATTTATAGATAACTTGATCAGTTTTTAGTAGTCTTTATAGATGATATTCTTATCTACTCAAAGAGAAAGGAAGATCATAAACACAATTTGAGAATTTTACCAAAGTCCCTAAGGAAGGAGAAACAATATGAAAATTTTAAAAGTGTGAATTTTGATTGAAAAATGATTCAATTTGGGTCACATAATCTTAAGAGAGGGTATATCAGTAGATCCATCAAAGAAAGTGGCTATTGAATATTGGCCCAAACTAACCACGGTGACTGAGATCCATAGTTTTCCTAGTTTAGCTAGATATTATAGAAGTTATATGGATAATTTCTCAATATTATCCAAAACTCTAAAAAAATTAACTCAAAAGGCAACCACGTTTGTCTAAATAAATGAATGTGAGGAAAATTTCAAGGAACTGAAAAGAAGATTAGTCATGGCACTAGTTCTTACATAATCCTATAGTAGAGAAGGTTTTTTAATCTATAATTATGCATACAATAAGGTATTGGGATGTGTTATTATATATAATAACATGTTTATAGATTATTCTTCATTATAATTGAAGGTAAATGAAAAAAATTACATGACTCGTGATTTGGAATTAGCTGCGGTAATTTTTTCATTAAAGATATGGAGAAATTATCTTTATAGATAAAAGTGTGATATATATAATGATCACAAAAATTTAAAGTATATATTCATATAAAATTAGTTGAATATATACTCAATAATATGGTTAGATCTGATTAAATATTATGAGTTCTCAATACATAACTCCCTTGGGAAAGAGAACAAGGTGGCTAATGCTTTGAGTCAAAAGGATCATGTTATCTTATCCATGATAAGGGTCACAAAAGATCCAATATTTCTATATTTTAAAAGGATAGATCTATAAATCATGAAGAAAGGGAAAAAATTATCTTTCTCAATTTAATTTTCAACCATCTATCCAAGTTAAGATTAAAGAGGCATAAGAGGAAGATGTAGAGATACAAAAGAAGGTTAGAAATTTTCCTAAGTTTAACCTTGATCATGATGGAATGGTAAGGTTAAAAAAATTGTGTATTTGTTCCATCCAAACCAAATTTGATTGAGTTGTTAGAGGAAGCTCATGGTTATTCATTCTCTATTCATCTAGGAAGTATAAAGATATATATAGATTTTAAAGAATAATTTTTCTTGGATGGAATGAAGAGAGATATCACAAGGTTTATATCTTGGTTCTTGGTATGTCATCAAGTTAATGTTGAAAGACAAAAGTCTACGGATATGTTACATAAATTAACTATGCCAAAATGGAAATGGGATAAAATCATCATGGATTTTTTCATTGGACTCTCCAAAACATATAAAGGGTATAATGATATATTGCTAGTATTTGATCACCTTACTAAGTCAGCGCACTTCATCACTATTAGAAAAGACTTCTCTCTAGATCAGATTGCAAGGATATGTATTAAGAGAATGCTAAGGTTGCATGGAGTATCAAATTCCTTTATATCTAATCAGGATATGCGGTTTACCTCAAAGTTCTGGAAAATTATTCAGCAATATATTAATATGGAATTGAGTGTTAGTGATGTTTACCATACTCAAATAGATGGTTAATATTAAAGAATAATTAAAACCTTAGAGTATATTTTGAGATATTTTTATTTAGATTTCAAAGGTGTTTGGGATCAACAGATTCCTATAGTTGAGTTTTCTTAAAATAATTACTTTCACCCAAGCATTTAAATGGATCCTTATGAATCCCTCTATAGAAATAAATATAGAGGTCCAATGTGTAGGAATTAAGTTAGAGAAGAAAAACTATTGGGACCTGAGATATTTGAAGAAATAGCAGATAATGTTAGAACAATTCAAAAGCAGATAAAGATATCTCATAGTTGGAAGAAAATTTAGGCTTAAAATTCTATAATGATCTAGAGTTTGAATTTAGTGATAAGGTATTTCTAAGAATTTATACATGGAAGAAGTTAATGAGATTCAGGAAAAAATTTAAATTAATCCCTAGGTATATCGGTCCCTTTGAAATTATTGATCATATCAGGATGCTAAATTGTCACTTGTAACTTCCACCAAACCTCTCTCAATTCCACTATGTGTTTCATGTATCAATAATGAGGAAGTACATACCTGACCCTTCACATGTACTGAACTCGTAGGTCATACCACTAGAGAAAGATCTTTCTTATGAGGAACAACTGGTAGAGATTCTAGGTCATACAGATAAAATTATTTGAAATAATACCACTAACTTGTTCAAGATTTTGTGTCAAAATCACTAGTTTGAGTAAGATATATAGTAACTTGAGGATATGATGAGGTAAAATTATCCACATTTTTTTGCATCAAAGTGATAAATTTTGAGGGTGAAATTCATTTTAAGGGGGGTATAATGTAACACTCCAAGTTTCTTGGAATTACTTTTTTTGAATAAATTAAATTTCTTTGATAAATTTCACGATAATAAGTCAATATTGCATTACACACAACTATGGCTTGGCTTTCATTACACACAACACTAATTTTTAACAAAGCTATGATGTATTATTAATTTACTTATTTAAATGTGATCACTGTAAAATTATCCATTAAACTTAGAAATATGAATAATAATAACTAATTTTTGTATATAAAGAAAACATATTGATAATAAAATACATAATTTTTTGTAATGTCTTTATAAGTTTTGAAAATACTATTTTCTCAAAAAAAACATTTTATGTATTTTTGTGAACAATGATAAAATTAATTTCTTGATAATTTAATAAAAATAATTTGATAAAAAAACTTAATTTTTTAATTTATAATTTTAAAATTATATTAGGGTTAATTTTTGAGATTTTTATAAAAAATCATTTTTTTATGAATAGTGAAAAATACTGAATTTTAATTAAAAACTACCTTTTATTTAGTTTATTTACAAAATTAAATTATATTTTAAATTAATTTTAAAGTATATTTAGTTCAATTATATATATTTTAATCCAATTTAGTCTATTTTAATCAAATTATTATTGAAATTGGATATAAAAATATTGTAAACATTTGATCATTTTCACTTTAAATATCCATTTTCTCATCACGTCTCCAGGATTAATATTAAATTAATTTTTGAAAATTATTTGAATATAATTTTTAAAAATTTATTCCATGTTTTTAATATGAATAATTTATAATTTATAATAATTCCAACTTAATTTTTAACCAAAATGAATAGTGAATGGAGTAAAAATTAATTACCATGATTAAGGTAAAAATGGGTTTACCAGAGATTAAACTAAAAAAGATAAGGGTAAAAATCACATTTACACTTATCTAAAACCCATTTTATAGACTTATCTATACCATTATTCCTATAAGGTTTGATAATTTCCTAATTTGGACCCTTGTGACATATGAGAAATGTGGGTGGAATTCTCTCTTTCAAAAATTTACAAGTTTACTACTCACCTCACTTATAAAAGGTAACCCCATCTCCTCTATTCTTCACACCTTAAAACATATTTGTTTTGACCAATACCTACCAAAATAACTTTCCAAATTCCCTTATTTAATCCTATAGGCCTTATTTTGTATATAATGTTAACCAAGGAGGGCTTTTAGTGCAAACCTAAGGAAGATACCCGAATAAGTGGTAACGTTTCTCAATAAGTGTATTTGTTTTATTTATTCCTACAACCCAATAAATTATTTTAATATCATGATTATAAAATAATATTCATATAATAAATATACTGATATGTTTTTATGTTAATTTTATGACTTACAACCACACACACTTCCATCAAATGGTTTATAAAATCATCGTTCATGTATACGGTGAACTATCGGCTCGTGAACCGATGTCATTCGTTTTTTCATTACCACCTATCAAGGTTTGAAATAATGATGAATTTATATTTTATATATATTTATTATTTTATTATTATTCTATAATTATTATATCACACATACCTTTATGCTTTCTATTTTTTGGGAATATGATAATGTCGTTTGTGTATACGGCGGACTACCGCCTCGTAAATCAATGTGATTTGTTCACAATTTACATGGAATGTATTAAGGATGGGTTTAATAAACATATTTTATATATATGAAATAAAAATTACTCTATAATTTTAATATATATCATTTAATTTTCTTTATTTCAATCCAACAATAAAATGGAAACAATGTTCATGCGTACATATGGTCTACCGTCTCTATGAATGGTTTATTTCATTTTCTATCACTAAATTTTATGGATTAATATAAATACTTATATAATGAATATATATTATATTTATATCATGTTTTACATTCTTAATATTATGAAATCATGATCTAAGTAATAGTAATAATAAATAACAAGTTAAAATATACGTGAAAAACAAAGTGGTTATTACCTGAAACATGAATTTAACAAGAAATTGTTAATAAATAGGAAATAAAAGGTCATAATAAAATCATATATGTTATTATATTTATGAATATTGTTATGTAATATATTTATAATAAACTTATATTTATTATACATGAGGTTGAACATGTGCGACGGAAGTCGAGACTTAAGGTAAGGGATTTTAGTCTCACTTTTTACTTTTGTGAGACACGTATCATATTCACCACCTAATTATTTTATGTCGTGTGTATAAAAAAATGAATGTATATTATTATTATTTTACTGAAATCTATTTTTGTTTACATATCTATTTTATGGTCTATATTTCATGGGGTTTACGGTTAAAATGTTACCAAAGCAATAATGGATTTTTTTCTCAATTTTCCTTCTTTGAGACGTACGTTATGTTATGCACCTATATTATTTTATGAGGTGTATATATAGAACCTATGACATGTAATTACATGAATTTATTTATACTCATGATATTTTATGTTTCATTTTATGTTATTTCTTCATGGGGATTATGATTCAAAGTTAACAAAGTGGTAATGATTTTATGTTATAATCTCATCAATTATTGAGATTATTTAAGATTAAGTCTCCAATGTTTAAATATCATTATATAACTACAAATAATTCTCATAAATTTTATTTTATTATTTTTATTCATGATATATTCAATTAATGGTACTATTTTTCCACTCTTTGGTACTTAAAATTATTAGTATTTTTTTTAAGAAAATTTAACTTTATTTCTCTCATCATTCAAAAATATACTTTCTTCTAAACCCATGTTTTCTAAAAAATTTATCAAAAATGTTTTATTACTATATTAATATTTTTAAAATAAAATTTTACCCATATTTTTTCTTTTTAAAATTTTTTTAAATGAATCTTCATGTCATTTTCCAAAAAAAAACATATTTGTATTTTACCACAAATGTGAAAGGAAACTTCATTTTATTGTGTATGACATGAAAATAATTTTCTGAAATCATGACCAATAATTATTTAAAATATTAAATTTTAAATTTTAAATTTTATTTTCTAATAAAAAGGTTATAAAAATGTTTTATGTTTTAAAAAAATTCAAATTGGAAAGGATATTTTCCTTAATAAATGTTGTAAATGGTCTTTAAAAATTATTTTCCATCTAAGATGGTATCCATTGGTGTTACCTATGAATTTATGGGGATATTATCAAAGTATAAAATTAATATTATCTCACTTAATTTTTTATGTTTTTATGGAATGATATTTATGAAACCCATTTCTCTTCCATGGGTTATACCATGACAAAATTTATATGAAACCTACTTATTTTCACAGGTTATTCTATGATGAAATGATTATAAAACATATTTATTTTCCATAGGTTATGATATGATGACATTTTTATGATACCCATTTCATTTCATAGGTTATGGTATGATTAATTTTTATGATCTTATGGAGCACATATGTATGATTTCATTATGTGACGAGTGGGACTTATATCTCCTTCTAATGCATTAGGTAAAGATTTATATCTCATGAGATAGATAAGACTGGAATGAGGAGTGAAGTAAATTCACTATGGGACATTTTCCACTATGATGGTCTTTAGAGTGAACCTTGACTACTATGATGGTTTTGGGAGTGCACCCATTCCAATATTATATCCTTAGAAATGAGCATTGACTAATATGGAAATGATTTTCTATTCTTATGTGTATGCCACAAATCCATGTCTTATGTCAATGTTATTCTCTCATGGATCGTGTTCTTTGATTATCTTATGATTCACTTCAAGTATTTATTCCATGAATCATGTATATGACCTTTGATATGAAGGTTATTTTTTTCAAATGTTATTCTCATGTTCTCATACCCTTATGTCCATGTTATGCTTGTGTATCTCCCTTTTTTACCCTTACTAAGAATATGATCTCACCCTTTATTATATTTCCTTTTCCTATTTTATGAAGATATGTATTATGTATGATATTTCTAATAATAGTTTTAATTATGAAAAATGTAGTTTTAGATGGCATAGCTCACCTATGTACTAGTGTTTATGTTTCCATGTTTCCAAAATCACTAAACTATTATAGTCCTTATACATGTGTTTTTGTAATGTAATTAATACTGATCAGAAATTATGTAATATCTATGTATGATAAGACTATTTCACTATAAGTTCACTTAAAATACATAAGGTTTATGTTGTATAAATGTGGAGAGGAATACAAAACATATTAAATTTAATGGAAAGAAATATTTTTAATATTTTAAAAATGATTTTCTTCAAATATCACATTATAAGAAGAGTTAAAAACATTAATTTGTTTTAAAAAATAATTTTACCAAAATAGGATTATAAAATATCATATAATAAAATATTAGGTTGTGAGAACCAAATCATGTAAGAGTAAATTTTAATATGAAATATTAAAACTCAAAGAAATGAGATTTGAGTTATCAATATCCCTTATGAGAAATATACTCCATGGTGAATTAAATAATTAAAAAGTTTTTTATGTTGTAAAAATTTTAACAATGAGATAATTCCACATTATATAATAAAATTTTATAATGTTACCAACCTATATGAAATTATTCAACTTAATGAACCTTGCTCAATGAATGAAAATTGAGTTACCAAAAACTCTTATGACTAGGGTAAAACTTGAGTCAAATAACATTTGAAGAAAAAAATTGATTTGGATTGGTTTATACCATTAATTTTAAGGAAATAATGTATTGAAAATTCATGGGATAGTAAATCAATAGAACACCATGCAAAGGAAACATGTATCATGTCTTAAATAATAATAATTGGGACTAAGAAAACCCTTGCGGATTTAGTAAAAATTTAAATAAATACCCTTGAAAGAGAGGTATTGTAATTGAACTTAAAATACTTTTATTAAAATAAAATTCAAGATATTATATCTCATATATGTATTATATACACCACATTAATGAAATTAGGTCTATAATACCAAACATGTCTCAAAGAGAGGAATTTGAGATGAAAACCTTTAACTTGTTTCAGATTCATTCTGAACTTAAACAAAACATCCTAAATAATTAAAATAATTTCATTAAATACATATTTAAGAAAATTATTAATAACTATAACTATTTATACTCCTAATTTAAAATCATTCTATACATACATATATATATATATATATATGTTATTTTTTACCTATTTTTAACACTGAATGTAAGTAATCATTATCGCTTTGAACTAGTTTTGTAAAAATGGTGTTGGTATTCATTATTATTGAAAATTTAATCATTACAATATAATTAAAGGTATTGGTATATATGTTCAAAAATATTTTATAAATCTATAATCTATTTTTCGGGTAGTTTTGGTTATGATCCAGGAGGTTGAAATCAGTGACGAGCATGTTTTGATGTTTCTTAATGAACGAAGGGTGATTTATTAATTAATGATTTAAATATTAATATAACCTTAACAGAACCAAAAAAATATTATCTAAATATTTATATCATATCATACAAGTAAATAATCTATCATATTCATCCATGGTATAAATACATGGTGTTTTTCAAGTAGGTGATTAAACTGACACGAACATGAACCTACCATGATTAATGGATGATTATGAGGTGATTCAGTTGTAATATCACTATAAAAGAATAATTATGATCTTATTTGATTATTATTAGTGTTATATTTTATAATTATAAACAATTATAATAAATATATAATTTATATAAAGTCTTTACTTAGAAAGAAGGGATAATTTTCCTCTTAGTTTGCTCATTTTAAACGATTCAATAAACGATACTTGTTTATTGATTATATCATTAATAGGTTATAAAATTTTCCACACCAAAACCTTAATGATATAATAAAAATAATATTTATACTTTAATTTCATCCTCATGACCATCCATGTAAGGTGGTGATGAAAATAAAAATTGAAATCAAACATTTGATGGAGGCGGTAGTCCACACATATGTATCATTAAAGATTTCATTTTTCATAGATTGAGAGAAAGAAGTAATATGTTTTATTATTTAATTATCATAAACATGATATAAATATAATAATTATGTATCAAATTCCCCCTTTATACCATCCTTTTAATCTGGTGAAGAAAAATGAAACATGTTTCATCATAGAGGCGGTAATCCGTACAACACATGAATTGCGATTTCATTTTTCTTAATAGAAAAAAGGAAAAGGTAATGAATGATTATTATCATAGAATAATAACACTAATTATATACCAAATAATTATTTAATTACATCATTATTTTAAAATTATATTTTAAAATTAAAAATAAAAAATAAATAAGTTAAGTAAAAATTATTACTCATGTTGAGAACTTTGAGATTTTCTTGGAAGATCCCATTGAAATAGATGAAATATACTAATATATTGATACCAAAAGATCAAGATAGAGAAAGGTTATTATATGGGTATATAAATAGAATATTTATAGGAGTAAAATTAATTTTTAGGAGTTTCACTATTGGGCGGTGAGAGGCCCCTTTTATAAGAGGTGAGAATGAAATTTTTAAAAATATTTCAGCTTAATATAAATGGAGTACATGTTAAACATGTCAAGTGTCTCCAAAATTGAGAAATAATTGATTGGGTAAGATATAATTTCTATAAAAACCACATAAACGTAATTATATACATTTTTTAATCATTTTTCAAGCTCTTTTCCCATCGAATTATTACTTTTACTAATTTTTCATTTGTTGAGGTACTAGTTTTTACCTAATATAACTTAATATTTATGCCTAAAAATTAATTGGTCCTTATTAGATAATTTGGAACCAATGACTATAAATTTTAAATTAGTTTCATTTTATTCAATTTATAAAATTGATAAAAATTAATTTCAAAATTAAAATATATATTGTATTAAAAAACAATTTTTGAGAAAATATTACTTATGTTCTAAAATATCAAATATGGGTTTGTAAATTAAAAACAACATTTTAAAAATTATAAATTGAAATTAAAAATAAATATTTTCTCTTGAAAAGGTTTCATTAATTTATAATTCATACTTATATACTAATAATATCATAAAATTCAAGTTATTTGTAAAAATGTTGTTTTGTACTATTCACCTAAAAATAATTCTTTTTATAAAAATCTAAAAAGTTAATCTTAAGATTATATTTTTATTCTAAATCCAAAAATGATTTTAATTTTTTAAAATTAAATTTCTAAAATTTTATAATTCAATATTTAAATAAAAACCAAATATATAGTGGAAAATTGTTCATATAAGAAAATGTCTTTTTAAAATGTTAACTATTATTTATTATTATTTCCAATATATTAATAATTAATTTATTGGTAATATATTATTCATATTATTAATATATTTTATTATTATATAATCATAATAAACTTAGTTTCTTGAAATAAAACACTAATTTAAGAAAAATATATGTTTTAAAACATAAAATGATTTTCTTAGTTATTTTAGATATACTAATTTAATTTCATTAAAATTAAAAGTATCCATTATTTTATTTCTATAAATATTTCATAAATCAGTTACTACTATCCATTCCCATTAATTCAATGGATATGTTTTAACAATCATACTCAATATTTACATTTTATCCAAATATATCATGGTTTTTTTAAATATGGTGTTGCGTGTGGAGAAAGCTATCAAATACTTTGACTCTGTTAAAAGTAATAATATTTTAAAATATCATGGTGTTATAGTGTTTTTGTATATACTTGTTTTTTCCTTGAGAAGGAACATGTTAGTTGAGTATTTTATTGAGGGGTAATTTGAACTTGGTGAAGTTTGAGACTAAAAAACAATAAATGTTACTGATATGGAAGTTAAGTCGGCTCTACAAAGAGTTATGGAAGAAGAACCGACTCAAATTACATAGTAACCTTGAAGTTTGGGTATGATTCATTAGTAATTTAAGAGATATGTATTTATCATGTATAATTATGATGAATTATTATTTATAGGTTTTGAACTTACTACCTTTCGGGAAGCCATTGTGAGTTCTGATTCCGAGAAATGGTTAAAATCAATGGAAACTAAAATATGCTCTATGAAAACTAAAAAAAGTTTGGAATTTATTGGATTCAATTGAAGGGGTAATACCCATAGGGTTTAAGTGGGTTTTCTATAAGAAAATAGACATTGATGGTATGGTGTCTAACTATAAATCACACCTGGTGATAAAGGGTTACAAAAAAATAATGGTATTAACTGTGAAAAAACATTTTCACCTATTGTGATGATAGAGTCCATTTGGATTTTTCTTGACATAAAAGTTCATTATGATTATGAGGAATATAAAATTGATTTCAAAATTGATTTCCTTAATGTGAATTTATTTAGGATGTGTATATTATATATTTTAAGGTTTTGAAGTGCTAAATGATACTGTTAAAGTATGAAAGTTTCAACAGTCTATTTATCGATTAAAGAAAGATTCTTGAAGTTTCAATATCTAATTTCATGATATAATCAGATAGTTTTAATTCATCAATAATTTGGATGATTATTTTATATATTTTGGTTAGGGGTATATTAGTATTTTTGGTATTGTATGTAAATGACATATTGCTCACCAAAAGTGACATCCCAACACTTCATTCTATGAAGGTGTGTCTAGTTAAATGTTTATCAATTAAATAAATGGGTGAATAATTATACATATTGGGTATGAATATCTATAGAAATATATATAAGATGTTTCTTGGATTGAGTAAAAAAGATATATGTTAGAAATTTTATAAATTATTTTAACATGGAGAACTCCAAAAATGGGTCTTTACTGGTGTTCATGGCATGAATCTTAGGAAGATATGGGATCCTTTCAGAGATTTAGAAAGGATGGATAGGATTCCTTATATTTTTTCCATATGATCTATCATGTATACCTTTTATGTAATCAACATGTTGTCTCTTATTCTTTAAGCATAAATATTTTATACCAATCCAATCATAGTGAGAGTCACTATATTTCTATGAAAAACATTCTTAAGTACTTGAGAAGGATTACAGATATGTTCTTGGTCTTTGAAGGAGGGAATGGACTTTGGTAAAAGGGTTTCATTTATGGTCATTTCCAATCTAAAAAAAATATAATATGAAACCTCAATATGGATTTGTGTTTTGACTAAATGGTGGATCTATCTATTTTAAAAGTTCTAATAAAGAAACCATAGTCTAATTTCTAACAGAGACAAAGCATATCACTACATTAGATACCATGAATAAAGTTTTTTGGATAAAGAAGTTCATTACTGAACTTGGAGTGATTCTTATCATCAAAGAAGTAATTAAGTTATATTATGAAAAAAATGGGGTCATTTCATAAGATAAGAAACCCCAATATTACTAAATTAATAAACACATCATTCTAAAATACCATCTCATATGGTATATCATTTAGAGAGGCGATGTAAAGATCAGTTGGGTGGATACAGAGGAGAATGTAGCAGATCCTTCGACAAAACCATTACCATAGTAACAATATGAGGTTCGTGTATAATTTATGGGTGTAAGACACATGAGATATTTATTGTAATGTTTGTAAAATGTATCATGTTATTATAATAAATTCACTCTATAATTATCATTTATTCATGTGTGTTGT
This sequence comes from Viscum album, assembly GCA_963277665.1. Classification (NCBI taxonomy): domain Eukaryota; kingdom Viridiplantae; phylum Streptophyta; class Magnoliopsida; order Santalales; family Viscaceae; genus Viscum; species Viscum album. The sequence goes on along the minus strand of OY728146.1, from coordinate 927,291,825 downwards.
AATTTAGTTTACATGAATGGTCAAATGATAATATCTCCTAAAAGTGTGACTTTTAGTTGTTCGTAACTAATGATCATCATGAAGTGTTATGGGTTTTGATGATATGTTAATATTAACATTGATATAATATTTTACTCATTGAAAATACCTGTATAAGATATATGAAGATTAAATTCATTGGGTAATAAGTAGAGTCTTATTACTTAGACTGGCCCACAAAAATATATCTCATGGAATGTTATACAGTAATTGATATACTTAGGGGTGTATGCTTATTATCAATCCTTCTTACATGAGGTTGGTGAGATACCTATCATGATAACCTTTATACTTTGATGCACTACTTACAAAATTTTTAAAATAACTTAGCTAATATGGGGGTGGTTGGGTATGTTACTGATCATGTTGATGGTTAGAACACAACCAAGATGGTATTTGTCCACTTATATAAAAAATAAATACATTTGGTTCTTGATTGAATTAGATTGTGGAAAGGAATTACCATTCTTAGTTGATTCAAAAATGGTGTGTTAAACTACTTAGATTAGAGACATGATATGTTCTCATATGTAAGATAAATGACATGTGTTGTATTCATCAACTTGGTTGGTCTTTTTCAGATAATAAAGAAAAGATGAATTGACTATACTAGATTGACATGTTCCATGTATAGGGGAAACTTAACGTCATTGAAAAGGGATTATATAAGTATGAAAATGATGTATATAATACATATTTTTGTGGACATGTTCCTATAGAGATATGAGTATGTTTGGTGGTGATCACACTAAACCCCTTAGTAGATTAAGTATCACTGATGCTTTGCTAAAGGACACACTTTTCTTATAAATATAAAATACAGATTTCATATTTGTTGTCAATGTTTCTAAGTCCCACAGGGTTACATAGTTAGGCCCTTGGATGAGGATAAAATTTTTGATAAAATATTTGTTCAAAATGAATAGAGTTTGATGAAATCGTATCCAACAGAGTTTGGATGGATTCACAAAGATTTTTGAAATTTTTCATAAATTCTTTTTGAGATTTTACTTAAAGTTGGATATTGTTGGATATAAACTAAAATTTACATGAATTATATTTGTTTTCACATGAATATGATACATAAATAATATATATGATATTATATATATATAGTGTACATTTAATACATGCATATGATGTGTGTATATTTTCATACATACAATATATGTGTTATTATATATATATATATGATATATATATATTATTAGATATGCATGAGATGCATATATAGTAGGTTTTATGTGATGCAATAGATGACTCTTTCTCTCCCAAATGGTTTTCATCAGTTTCAAACCAAAGGTTGGTTAATTTAAAATCTTTGTATTTATTCATTATAATGAGTTCAATGAATTACACCCATTGGGAAGTAATGTATATGTTTCATTATGAATGATGAGCCACAGGATTTTCCTAAAATGAGAATATTTCTCTTCATTGAATTTAGTATATGGTTTGAATTTATTCAACGTTTTAGTGATCATCAATTTCATGCGAAGATTTTTGAAATATACTTTTTTATAAACTCTATTTATATCTCTTGAAAAGGAGATAGCATCCATCCATATTTTCTGGTATCCTCATGATATGATCATGGATCCTTCAGCTGGTGTATCAACTTATAAGTAGACTATTTGTGTTCAATTCTACTTGTGATCTTCCTAAAATATTCTCTTGAGATCAAGGAAGATGGTTGTTACGTCTTTCATTTATCAAGTACTCTATTTATCTCTATTTTTTGGATAATTTTATGTTTGGTATCTTAGAGATAGATCCTTATGATTTCATGTTTTTTTCTCTATTAATAATCATTATGTGGTCAATCTAAACCCATCAATAATATAATCCCTTTGCCTCAATATTTTATCAAGTGGGTTGCATACATTGTGTCATTAACCTATAAGATTGATATATCATTATTTGACTTCCTAAAATGAACTCTTTGATACATGACCATATCCAGGGATTTATTATACACTTCTACATAAATCAAAATTCCAAATGTATCTAATTCCATTAAATGTAAGTGGAAAATATTATCTTGACTTATTCATTAATGTTATATCACTTGTGACACAGTCAACATATCTTTACTTATCATGACCATATGTCATCCCAAAATTCATAAATACATAAAAGTAATTCATTCATGATATACATTAATAATAATCTCAAGTTAAAGGACCAATAAACACATCAATATGTAGGAATATCCAACGACACATAAAATTTATGGAATTAATATCGGTAGGTTTTTTCTCATAACCTCCTCTCTTGTAAATTAAAAAGTGTGGCCTTTGTGAGAAGAAGTCTCGATATCTTATGATCCCCCAACTCCTAATAGAAAAACATCATTTGTGTCTCATTATATATATGTAATCTATCTATATAAAATATATTTAATAATATTTTCATAGCACTTCAAGGTTCCCATCATAGAAGGGAACTGTTATGACCTTTTGATGTGACAAATAATCTAAGAACATCATCACGTTAATGTTATACAGAAGAAAAATCATCATGTGATAATATATTTATAAATATTCAAGTCTTTAAAGATGTATGCAACTAAAAGTACAAAGTAATTTGGTTATAGGAAACCAACTTCAACATTCAAGGTGAACAAGTATCCATGACATATAGGGTTTTTTCATACCATGAATGGGATAAAGAAAAATCCATTGGTTCTAATTTTCATTAGACCGTGTTAAAAGGGGTAAGTCGCTTTATGATGTGTGATTCAAAGAATTTACATGTTTTTAAAATTTGAGCTAGGAATTTCTATGGAGACGTTTTACTCATTGTGATAAAGAGTTATACACCATAGAAATATTGGATCTTGTGTTCAAGTATTAAAATGGAATTATAGGTCATGTCATGACTATGATTATTCTATTATAACAAGGTTGATTCAATATAATTTTAAAATTATGTTTCCTATATTTTAGGTGGTGATATATGGAAGTTAAATAGGATTTCTTAACTTGGTTTTTAAAAGGAATATTTGGATTAATTATCCCACTTACCGAAGGTAGATTAATGATATATATATATAGGGATATGTGGTGATTTTATAAATATATGAGAGAGATATTTATCTTTCAAAATCAGGAAATAAGGATCATATAAAATCAGGGGAAAGGGATTCAGATAAGAGTTTAGAGAAGATAAAAAGGTATGAGTTTTATAATACTTCTATAAATTAAGGAGATTTATGAGTTATTCTCATTAGAGGTTTGTGGATTTCATTAGTGTAAGAAAGTATATTAGAATCAATAAACTCACTCATTTTTCATGAAGATCAATTCAAAAACACTCATGGAGGTAGTGAGGTATTCGAGTGTGTGGGATCAATGGGTTCTTAATTTCTGTTTGGGATGTAAATAAGATGGGTCAGTGTGGAATCTCTAAATTCTAACCAACTATAAGTGAACTTAGTGTTTTGGTTCATGTTATATTTGCATTACATGCTCCTTGTATTAGATAGATTTGGTTAAAACAAGTAATATTTATTATGTCCATCCTTTAATTACTTTATCACTTCATATTAGTTGTGATGGAGAGGAGTGATCCTGATAACAATATAATAATGTAATTAATGAGGGTTTATTTTGAATGATTAACATACCCTAATTCACCCCCTCCCCCATAGGGTACTACCTTGTTTGTCACAAATAAATGCAGTTAAATAAAAAATATAAATACAAACTTTTCCCTAGATCTGGGTATTATAGCATGAAATTATAATATCATAAGAAAATATATTATAATAATATTATATAAATAGTAATATACAAAAAATTCAGGGATAAAATGTATATACTTAAAAGATATCATCTCTTGAGGGATTTTACCCAAATAGGTAAAGTCACAGTTAATAGAGTATCCATAGAGGATAACATGGAAGAACCGATGACTAAATCTATAACTCAGTAGTAGCATGATTTTTCATGTGATATGTCGTGATTTTTTAATATTTATTAGTTGGATCTAGTTCAAGTGGGGGTGGTGTGAGAGTGGGTACCCTAGACAAAACTTAAACTTATACATTTCAATTACTACATCATTTATATAGTATGATATATGCATGATTCATACCTACCATGATATTGAACCAACTTTTTCTTGTATTATATATGTTAATTTACTTAGAATACATGTCATCTCAAAAGGTTATAATGATCCCCCTCTATAATTATAACCTCATGATACTATGATAGTAATCATAAACACATGTCTAAAATCTAGATACATAAATTTTATGTCACACAGATGATGTTTGATTATAAAGTTTTATGTGGATCATGATCATTGTAACTTATTCTCATGGAGTTCACACTTATTAATCTCAAATATATAATATCAGGAGGATTAAACCATTAATATGAACACCATGTGTTTTAGGAGTCATTGGATGTTCTTATCTATGAGCCTGTGTATTAGTATCTCAACTTGAGATAATTATTAATGTATATAATCGATCATGTACTTTGATGCCTCCTCCAATGGCCCTAATGCCTTCATTTTTTATTTATTTTTGATAATCCACCTTTCAAGGGGTGAGGTGGAACCCTTACAAGGCCCGTAGGCATAATTATTACATGGCCCGTAGGCCTTAGAGGAATTCATTGCTTGTAGGCTTCAAACATTACATACAACTCAGACTAACTACTTGGAACTTCTCCTCCCCAGCATCTTCATCGTGATATCATCTCTCCACCTTTGCATGGATGTTCGGCTAGGCATTCCCGTGCATGCACAGGCTTGTCCCGATGGCAGGTGCCATACCATCTCATTCTTGTAATCCGTTTAGATTCTACTGTGGTGAAAGCTCCTTGCTCATCCTCCTTGTAGAGCTTGTTCCTTGTAGGTTGTCTGGTTTTTATCTCCACTTAATGGTGGCCTGAAGGCCTTGAGGTGGCCCAAATGCCTTACTGACCCGAAGGCCTGGGAGGCCCGAAGGCCTTAAAGGACTCAGGGACCAAATCGGTGGCCCGAAGGCCCAAACAGGGGCATATTCTCGACTGCTACAGTGCCAAATAGTGACTGTTGTAGTTCCCACTACAGTACTGCTACAGTAACCTAGAAATTCTTCCTCCACCTAGATTTGATCCCTGGTCAATTGGATGCACTTACGGAGTCCTTACCAACCGGGCTAAGGCTCATGTGCTCATGTACTTTTATGCATGATGAAAATTACACTAGTTTATGTTTGTGGTAAGTTATCTCATGTCAAGTGTTTCATTGATGGTATAACATTTATTGGATGATTGATATAAGATATGATGCTTTTGAGTGTGGGAAGAATATTTTTATTCCCCTTTAACTATGATTTTTGTAAAACCATTCCCCCTTTGAGGTGTGTTTTTGTTTAATTTTTTTTGGTTTACATCATGTAAATATCTCATTTAATAATTTTTAAGGGGGTTTGGGGGGTATCAAAAAATTTCAAGGTACATGGAAAGGGGTTCGGATACTACAACACTATATTTTAGTGCCACCAGCTATCTGTTAGAAATAAAATAGGTTGGTAGGCCCTTGTGGGATCATTTACTAGATTATGGTATATTGTCTCACTAGTGAGGCTTTTGTTCCTTTTTTAGTGGGGCTAATTTGGTCGTTTTTTCCTTCCCTCTTTAATATCCCTCACATTAATTTCTCCCCCAAATCACACAGGAGGCACTTCATTCAAGCATCCATCTTCTTCCTCTCCTTCTTGGGTGTAACTCCCTAGATCCTTAGTATTTTGGACTCCCATTTGATGTGATCAAATCCTTTTTGTGAGTTTATCCTTCCTCTTTTCTCCTGTCTTTCTTTCTTTTTCTATCAGGTTGTATTATGTTGGTTTTATCTAATTTATCCTATTTTTAGAGAATTTATATGATATTTTTATATCTTTCATTCTAAGTTGAATAAAATTTATATATAAAACATGTGACCCTTCCAATACCTAAGTTATGTGGTCCCTAAGTATTTTCATATAGTAGTGTTATTCCTTATTGAGTGCTAGAGATATGAATCAAGTCATTTTTCATGTTTGACCTTAATTTTTGTTCACTAACTTGGACCAAGACCATGTCATGATTTACACCCCTTGAATATGGGAACCCTTAGTAGGGTTATTCCCCTTGGACCACACCCTTGTAAATTTTTTTGGGTTGATTTTTAGTTTTCAAAATTGAATGCGGCATTTGAAAAGGGAATTTTGTTTTGTCTTTTTAAAAGTTTTTTGAAATGGGTTTTAATTTTAGAAATATTAATTGGTTTTAGAAATGAACTTAGTAAATGGAATTCTCCCGTGTTGTTTTTATTTTGATAAGAATTAAATAATATATATTATTAATGTTCCTAGATAATGGTAGTTGGAATTATTTCATAATGGGAATGTTAATTGAACCCATATATTTTTAAATATTTATATTAGATCATGGAAATGATGAGTTATAATTCATTAACATGACACTTACATAGTTTGGTGACTTATGGATTTTTTATTTATGGTTAAACCTAGGGTGAATCTGGACCCTGAGTGGATGTGGAGATAGATGGGTTTCTAATTGATGGATAAACCTATGGTGAATCTGTCCCCTGGGTGGATGTGGTGACTAATAGATATTTAGGTATTGGTTAAACCTAGGGTGATTTTATCCCATAGGTAGATTCTAGGGCCCTAGGGATGGGTATATTGTTTTTGGGTTCTATTTGGACTAGGGATATGTATATTATTATTAGTGTAAAGTTTCTTGGGTTGGCATGGTCTCTATGATGTTCTTAGAGACATCTGACATTGGACAAAGTATGAGGGTCCAACCTTGAGTATCACAACAGAGCCTAGGATCATAGTTTTATTTATTTATTTATTCCTATAATTATTTAAATTTTTTATTAATAAAACAATCTCATGAACTTACTATTTATACCGTATTATTTAGGGGTATCATTGGTGGTGGCCTACTGGTTCGTACTCACACCGTACTTAGTCCGCCATTTGGTACCTGAGAATATTTCATGGATACAAGTAGGGACAAGGGAAAGTTTTCTATGAATGATGCATGATCTTGTTCTAGGATAAAGCTGGGTAGTAGGTATTAGGATAGAGATCAACCCACTTTGGGTTTTTTAGTTTTTAGTTTTTTCCTTTTGTATAATTTTGTACCTATTTTATATGAACTTTGTTGTGCATGAATCTTGGTTGTTGTAACAACATTTTTAGATATTTCATGGTTTATGTTTAGTTTTCAGTTATGTTTTAATGTCACATATAGTATTATGTGATATATTTTATCTCCATTATTTTACACTATTATTTCACTCTAACAATATGGTATATTTTTCCAAAGGTATCTCATTGAACCCTCACTGCTAGTCAGAAACCTCTGGTGTATAGGGAAATGCACCTGAGGTATTGTATCATTCCACCAATCCAAGAACCAGTCACTGGTCTAGGGTTTTGGGATGTCACAAAGTGTTATCTGAGTATGCATTTTATTTTATTTTATTTATTTTTTGTGTGGCAAATAGAATACTAGGAATGTGTCGGGACCTGGTAATGAGATCATGATTAGTAGTAGTTAATCTATGTATAGGTAAAAATCAAAGACATCAAGGATGGGATTTTTATTCTTAATTTATGTTTTTATAGTTTATTAATTCCTACCTAGAGTGGTGGATTTTATTTTAATTGTTATTGATTCTTGGGATTTTATCTTTTGTTTTAATATGATAAAAGAGAATGTGTGTTTTCATGCATTATTCTAGGAACGTAGGGTTTATCTTTCATTTTTTCCTTGACTAAGATTGACTGACACATTCAACCACACATGAACGCACACACACAGTTATATACATCTTCATATGTGTAATGAACTCAAACCTAGTAGCCTAGAGTTGGTGTATACTTTACTACATTTTCATAAGATACAAGTGATATCATCCCAAAGGACTAAATAGTTTAGTAGTTTTGGTAAACTAGATACATAATTTAGTCTTGAATTACCTTTGAAAGAATGAAATAGAATATATTTAAAGTAAAAAATCATCCTTAAACTCATTTAATGATTCCTTCTTCATATCCTAAGGAAAGTAAACAAAATAATGGTGAGCTTAGATACTCAGTAAAGGTTATGTAAATTGGAAGATATCATGAATAAATGAAGCACAGTCAATAAGGCATAATCAATATGGAATTTTAAATACCTAAACACATATTAAATTTAATCAATGACTTTAATATCATGATTAGATAAGTCATAATCAATATGGAAAGGTAAATAACTAAAAACACATTCCATTTAATTAATAAAATGAGAAAAAAATTCATCCATATATAATATCAATGTGAAAATATCATGGATAATAATAATAAATAAATTATCAATGAAGGAAATGATTAATTATTGGACTTCATTATCTCAAGTATCATTATACCTATACAGTCATGACCTTTTACAATATGATTTAAAACTGATGGCAAGTTATACACCAAAAACCCATTTAAATAAGTCTAGTTAATTGATTCATCTCATGAGACAACCAATGCATTGAGGGGATATCTATAATCAGTCCCCAATTGTAAGTACATATCCATTTCATTCCTCATATATCTAATTATCAATTTAATTCATGAACAATATTCCTTATCAATAAATAATACAGAATGTCAATATTTCCCCAGTTAATAAAATAACTTTGAAAGTAAAACACCATATATAGAAATGATATAAAGTTTAATAAATAATAATATCCATGATAAATAATATGGATATTTATGGGAAATGTGGTTTATAATAAAAAAATATCATAAAAAATTTATTGATCAAGATAAATTTGAAAATAATAAAAGAAAGTGAGATTGTATAATAATATTTTACCTATTTGGTAACTTTTAAATTTTAACACCTCAAAAAAATAAACTTGAATTGAAATATTATACATAATTAATAAATATTTATTAATTTTAAATACATAAAATGGGTATTATATACAACACAAAAAAGTTAATAGGTGTATATTAACAAAATGTCTCAATAAAATGGAAATTGAGATGAAATCACATACAATAATCATAACATTGAAGTGAGAATTGATCAATTAGTTTAATATGTGTATGAATTGTAAATACACATAAAACAAGTATAAATACAAAATAATATAATCATAATTCATTATACACATAATCCTAAAATATCAAAGATAATAAAGAAGTAATATAACCCAATTGAGTTATGAAATTATTTACCTCTTGGTAATTTTGAAGTCAAATCCCCTTGGATGAAATAATTCAATTATAAACTTAAAATACCATGATTCATTAATTATTCATTATATTACATATAAAAATGGTAGTATATACACTATATAAAATAATTTAGGTGCATAACATTACAATGTGCCTCAATGAAAGGAAATTGAGGTAAAATCCCTTAAATGATCATAACGTTAATGTGAGAATTAATCAATGAATAGATTATGTGTATAAAATGTAAATCCAAATAAAACATTTGTAAACATGGAATAATATAATAAAATTTCATTACACATATAATCTAAGAATATCAAAGATAGTGAAGAATTAATATAACTAAATGAAAATAAATTTAGTTACAAAATTATTTACCACTTGGTAATTTTTATTTCAAATTCCCTTAGATTAAATAATTAAAATTTAAACTTAAAATACCATGAATTATAAAGGATTAATGATAATTCATGTAAAATTGGTAGTATATTCACTATATGAAAGAAATTATGTGCATTATAATATGCCTCAATGAAAGAAAATTGAGATAAAATATCTTACCTCATGCTTGCTTTTGGTTGAACATGACTTATCCTCCTATATAGTGGTTTTAAACATGTTATTAACTTATACCATAACTACATTAATATTTATAATATCATATATTATCCTTTTATAACATATTATCACCTGTTCATTAATAATCATTTATTAATATTATTGTTTCGGGTGTTAACTACCTTATTTTCTCATGCATGTTTTGTCATGGAAGTTATGTTTCTTGTGTATAGGATATAGTTACATAATATCCAGAATGATATTAATTTTATAAATATCATTTTTTTCATTAGATAAATTTTTAGAATCATTGATAAATTTTGAACATGGGAAATGGATCACATCACTTCATGGAGATAGTAAGTCGTACGTATGCACGAGCGATGTTACCATATCCTTAATGGGTGAAAGGGGAAATTGGGTGATATATTAACTTTAAAAAATAAATATAATTTCATATATATCACATATTTTTATTAAATTTATCTTTATTACCTTCTATGTAAAACATAAATGAAAAATGAATCATAATGCTTCACGAGGTGGTAATCTTCCATGCACACAAGTGACATTATCGTATTTTAAATGGAATGGAAAGTAAATAGGTATATATGATATTAAAATTATATAAGAATAATTATATCATAAATATTATATATACATTAAATTCATCATTATATCCAACAGTGAGAGGTGTTGATGTAAAATGAGTCTCATCGATTCATGAGGTGATGGTTCGTCATACACGCGATCAACGATTTTGTTTCCCATTTAATGGAAGAAGAGATGGATGAAAGTTATTATATTAAAATAATAACATCTCATTATATGGGATATATTGGTTTTATTATATTTTAATTTTTAATACATAATTGAGGGTTGTAAAAGAAGAAAGAAAAAAAGAGCTTCTTTAAGATGATTACCTTCTCTACCTCCTTTGGATCTCCCCCTGAGGACACTAGGTTTAGTGTTTTTGGAAGACCAATAGATCTATAATGTAGATGATGGTGTTTTAAGATATTTTTTAGTGGTTTTTTTATCCAAATGGATTTACATGTGTGAAAAGTGGGGAGAGGGAGTAAACTTTTATAATTGAGGAGTAGTATTTTTGTAAATACCCAAAACTATTCAATAATGGGAAGTCACTCTCACCCAAAGTGCCACCAAAATTGATAATTAAAGTATTTTAGGGGTGATATAGTTAATAAAAACCTCAAAAACATAAAAACACATGTTTAACATATTTTTCCTTAACTTCTAAGTTTCATTTGCCATTTTAGTTTTCACTACGATAACTAATCTTTTTACCTAAGTAATTTATCATTTAAGACTAGAAATAAATGAGCCTAATTAGATAATTTTTACCCACTGGTTCTAAATAAGAAATCAAATTTATAAAATAAAAATATTATGTGTGTTTATAATTAATTTTAACAAAAGAATACGTAATGTGTAAAAACCATGTTTTAACCTTAACCATAGTAACAAAGTTTTTACTATTTAGAGGTCAATATAGTTTCTATAAAAGAAAAATTGGTCCATTAATAGACTAAATTTTATATTTTTAAAAATTTACAAATCACTTAGAAAAAGATACTATTTTTTAAAATTTTAAATCATTAAATAAAATATTATTTATTATAAAATCACATTAATGTCAATTTTAACACTATTCATTTAATTAGATTTTAAAAATATCATGAAAATTATGGAATTCAAATCTATTAATTTCACACCTTTTCATAATTATATATTTATCTAAAAAACATTTAACAAAATAATTAATTCAATTTATATTAATTTTAATATTTTTATTATCATTTATTATATTTTTTTTATTGATTAAATAATCACTATGTTGGCATTGTTTAACCATTTAAATTAATTATATAATTACCCTAAAATAAAAATAAATTTGCCTCATAAAATTAATTTAATTATGATTATAATTACCATCATTATTAATTCACATATTTCTCTTATCCTTATATTAACATATAATTGAAATTTAAAAGAAAGAGGGAAACATTTTGTATTCTTCGTTACTTAAATTTTTATATTGGTCAATTTTATGGAATTTTGTCACACAAGCATGTGAAAATAGATCCTAAGGTAATAAAGATCTAAATATTTTCTTCCAATATAATTTATACAAGTATTTGGCCCATTTTAACCCTTATCTTTTTAGTTTAACCCCTCAGTAAACATGTTTTAACCTTAACTATGATAATTAATTTTTAAAATTTTTACTGTTCATTATGAACAAAAATTAAGTTGACCATATTATATATTATTAATTATTATAATTAAAAATATGGAATCCATTTTTACAAATTCTATTCATATAAGTGTCAAATTTTAATTTAAAATTAAACCTACAGATGCAATGAAGAAGCGATTTTCTATAGAAAAAAATCTCATAAGTATAGAAAGTTTTAATTATAAAAAAACACTATAAAATTAATTAATATGATATAAATTGTATTAATTGTAATATAATTGAACTAATTTTAATTTTAAATAAATTAAATCAAAATGTAACCTTTAAAGTTTTTAAATGAAAATGTGGTTTTCAATGAAAACTAGTATTTTTTAGTGTTCATTGAAAAAATAATATTTTCAAAAAACTCTCAAAAATTTAAACTAGATAATTTTTACATGATTATTTCAAAAATTAATTTAATTTTATAAAATAATTTTTTTGAAAGAGGTAAAAATTAATTTCAATGTATGTGTTCAAAGCATGACCAAATCGTCTTTTAGGAAAATATAGTTTTTCAGTAAACATTTATTTTTCATTTAAATGATTCTTATTTTTATTTCTAGTCAATATATATCCATTGAATTTATTTTATATATGTTTTAACCATATAATTTTCATAATTTTTTTATTCATATTCATACCCACCAATTTAACAGTTATTTTATAATGGTGTATTATATTACGGTTTATTTGGATTTGGGGTTGAATGTGTCACAAGATATTAAAGAGATTGAATTTAAAGAAATATATTTTTTGGGTCATTTAATATCGGTGTTTCATGTTTCATACACTATAAAACACAATGTTCTTCTTTTATAATTTTACGGTGTTACATTATCCCTATCTTCAATAAATTTTTTCCTCGCAATTTGAACTTGCACTCATAAATAAAGGATTTGATATTTGAAAATATCATTGTTAAAAACCCACATTGTAAAAAGGGTTAACAAAAATTCCTCTTAAAAGAGGTAAAGTGAAATGAAAAGGTTATCTGGAATAACACATTAATATGTTTCAGAGTATGATATGATTTTTGGAAATTGAAAGCTGGGACATGTAAGATAATAATAAAGGATTAATATATAGTAATAGAGATCATGTTCAGGAGAAGGTTAACCACCATAAAACCATAAATATATAATGGGTTAAAATACTATTTTATTCATCAGATATGAAAGTAATAAGATAATATTTTATTTCAATATCCTTTTCCTAAATTTTATGAATTCTTTTATTATCTAAGAATATAAGGAAATATACTTATTTGATATCTTTCTATTTCATAAGAATAATTTCATCCTTTGGTTGTGCTTCGATCAATTTCTACATCATTTCTTAATCTAATAAATGAATATCCAAGTTGATTTTTCTTATTCTTGAAGCACTAAAATTTAATTTTAATGGATCTTAAGATAAAAAAATGAGTGAAAATTATTTCTATCTATTTTTAAATATTTACCAAAACCAAAATGGTTATCATAAGTTAATATAATATAATAATCTATAAACCTCAACATTAACACCACTAGTTCAAAATTAATATTTATCCATCAAATATTTTAAGTAAAAAAATGACATATTTACTTGAACATCACATAGTCTAATGGTAGGAACTAAACCCTTATCGACCTCTGGTTGGGGGTTTAAGCATCATAGCCTTTCTAGATGCAACGGGTTGTCAACCAGCATGTGGGTTGTACTTTTTTCAAAACTATATTAATATAATTCTTATAAGCTTCCCAAATTTTGATGACCCATAATTAATACAACTTAAAATATAAGATAAACTATAAAGGTTACCAATTCATTTAATCTTAATCCAAAAAATGTGACAGTACTATTCCTCAAATAAATTTTTCATATAATAAACTAATGTGTTTTATTCCCATAATTTTTTTCTGAAAATATCCTTAATCGTGTTATTTTCCCACCACAAAAAAATTCAAAATGGGTATCAATTCCATTAAAATTATGATCACCATTATACAAACCATTATAAGACACTTTAGATTTAATATAAATCATTCATTTTCATCATCTATTCAAATCCTTCATAATGGTTTGTAAATAAAATATTAATCATCCTAATCATAACCCCCGTGAGTTTCAAACTAGGTTCACACTAAGGCCTATTTTTGTGTACTAGGTAATGTTCAAGTCAATCTTGACATTTCCTTTTAAAATTTATTACCCTTAGGTACATTTTTTCTAAAACCAAATCCACTTGTAGTATCAAAATAGGGATGTATTTCTAGGAAAACTACATAATCTCTTCCTCACTAGAACATAAGGATGTTATTTTAGACTTATCCTCAATGTCTATTATAGGGTTATGTTATTTGATATATTTTATTCCTAATATAGTTCCTAAGTTTTCTAATAAACTTTCATGGATTCCAAATATAAAGACCCTAACCCTATAATCCCAAAGTCAGTGTCTACTTTAATACATTGGCATAGTATACAAGCAATTGCATCCCAAAGGACCGGATAGTTTATTAGTCTTGGTAAACTAGATACATACCTGATCGTTGGATTACATTTAAAATAATTAAATAAAATATATTAAAATTAAAAAAATATTGCATCCTTGAACTCATTCGAAGATTTCTTCTCCATATCCTGGGGAAAGGAAACAAAAAAAGGTTGAGCACAGATTCTCAGTAAGAGTTGCATAAAGCAGAAGCTATCATGAATAAATGAAGCATGATTAATAAGGAATAATAAATATGTAATTATAAATATTTTAACAAAAATTACATTTAATCAATAACTTTTCTATCATGGTTAGATAATTCATAATCAATATGGTAAGGTAAATAACTAAAAACATATGCTATTTTATCAATGAATTGAGCAAAAAATGCATCCGAATATAATATCAATGTGAAAATCTCATGGATAATAATAATAAATGAATTATAAATGATATAAATGATCAATTATTTTACTCCATGATCTTAGGAATCATGATATATATACCATCAAGACCTTTTACATGATAGTTTAAAACAAATGGGTATGTATACATAAGAAACCCATTTAAATAAGGCGATCAAAATAATTCATCTCATGAGAATACTAATGCATCAATGGGATATTTATATCCATGCCCCACTAATAACTTCATGTAAAAATTATTACTTATATATCAAATGATCTATTTAATTTAGGCATAGTATGCCTTATCAATAAATGTCTATATTGAATAAAGAATATAGAATTTCAATATTTCCCAAATCAATCAAATAACTTTCAAAGTAAAACACCATATGTAGAAATGATATATGGTTTAAGAAATAATAATATAAATTATAAATAATATGGATATTTGGTGGAAATGTAATTTCCATTGAAAAATTACCACAATAAATTTATTAATCATGATAAAATTAACAATTACAAAAGAAAGCGATATTGAACAATAATATTTTACCTCTTTGGTAACTTTTAAAATGTAAACCCTTGAAAGAATAAAACTGAAGCATTATCCATCATGAATAAATAGGTATTCATGTTAAATACATCAAAGGGGTATTATATAAAATACATAAAATTGAATAGGTTCATATTAACAAATATGTCTCAATGAAATGAAAATTGAGATGAAATCCCATACACTGATCATAATATTCAATTGATAATTAATCAATGAGTTATTATGGGTATCAAATGTAAATCCACATAAAAAAATTTAATTATAACATAATATAATAAAAATTAATTACACATGTGATCTTATAATATCAAATGCAATGAAGAAGTAATATAACCCAATGAATAGAAATTGAGTTATGAAATTATTTACCACTTGGAAATTTTCAATTCAAATCCCCTTGGATGAAAATAATTCAAATAAAAACTTAAAATACCATGATTTATGTAGGATTAAATATATTACATATAAAATTTTCAATATATACACCATATAAGAGAAATTAGGTGTATAACATTACAATATACCTCAATGAAAGGAAATTGAGACAAAATCCCTTACAATGATCGTAACATTGAAGTGGGAATTAATCAATGAATAAATTATGTGTATCAAATTTAAATCCACATAAAACATGTGTAAATACATCATAAGATAATAAACAGTCATTATACACATAATCTAAGAATATCATATACAATAAAGAAGTAATATAACCCAATGAAAAGAAATTGAGTTATGAAATTCTTTACCACTTGGTAATTTTCAATTCAAAACCCCTTGGATGAAATAATTAAAATTGAAACTTAAATTACCATGAAGTATAAAGGTTTCATGATATTACATGTAAAAGGCGAATTATATATACTATATAGAAGAAATTATGTGCATCACAATATTCCTCAATGAAAGGAAATTGAGACAAAATCCCTTACCTCACACTTAATTTTGGTTAAATGCACCTTAAACTCCTTTATAGTGGTTTTAAAAAAATTATTAAATTATACCAAAACCATACTAATATTTATAATATCATATATAATTCTTTTATAACATCTTATCACTCATTCCTTAATAATCATTCATTATTACTATTGCTTCGGGAGTTAACTGTCTTGTTTTCTCATGCGCGTTTTGTCATGAAAGTTATGGTTATTATGTGTAGGATATAGTTACATAATATAAAAAATAATATTAATGTTATAAATATCATTTTTCATTAGATACATTTTCATAATAATTATTGAAATTTGAACATGGGAAATGGATCACATCACTTCGTGGAGACGGTAGGCCAAACATACACATGAGCGACGTTATGATTTTCTTAACGGGTGAAAGGGTAAGGAAGTGAGTGATATGTTAATTTTATATAATCAATATAATTACATATATATTAAATATATTGATTAAATTTATCCTTATTACCTTCCATGTAAAGTGTAAGTGAAAAAATAATCACATCGCTTCGTGAGACGGTAGTCATTCATACACAAGAGCGATATTATCGTATGTTAAATAGAATATAAAGTAAGAAATTATATGTGATATTAAAATTAAATAAGTATAATTATATCATAAATATTATATATAAAAATTAAATTCATCAATATATCCAACCATGAGAGGTGTCGATGGAAAATGAGTCACATCGGTTCACAAGGCGGTAGTCTGTCGTACACACAATCGAGGATTTCATTTCTCATTTTATGAAAGAGGAAATGTATACTGGTCATTTAATTAACATAATAACATATCAGTATATGATATATACTAGTGTTATTATATTGTAATTTTTAATACATAATTTAAGGTTTTAAAATAAGAAATAAAAATAAAGAGCTTCGTTAAGATGATTACATTCTCTTAGAGAAACCTCCTTTAGACCTCATCATAAAAACACTAGGGTTGGTCTTTTGGGAAGAAAAAAATCACTAGAATGTGTATAAGGGTTTTTTGGAGATATTTTGGTAGGGTTTGATCAATCCAAATATCTTTTTAGATGTGAAAAAGTGACGGGATGAAGTACACGTTTATAATTGAGAAGGGATTTTTTGTAAATACACAAAACTATTCAATAATGGGAAGTCACTATAACCCCAAGTGATAAAAAATTTAATAATTAAAGGATTTTTGGGATTATATGGTTGATCCACACCTACACCAAACAAAAAAACACATGTTTTAAGCATTTTTTCTTTAACTTTTACATTTCCTTACTTTACTATTTTAGTTTTTACTATGGTGACTAATCTTTTTACCTAGTTAATTTATCATTTAAGAATATAAATAAATGATCCTAATTATATAATTTGTACCCAATGGTTCTAAATATTAAATCCAATTTATAAAATAAAAATACTATGAATATTGATAATTAATTTTAACATAAGCGCACATAACGTGCAAAAAACTTGTTTTAACATTAACCGTAGTAACAAAGTCATTATTATTTAGGGATAAATATAGTATATATAAATGAAAAAATTTTCCATTAATTTATATTATTTTATATTTTTAAAATTTTAAAAATCACTTAGAAGAAGATAGTATTTTTTGAAATTTTAAATCATTTAATAAAATATTATTTCTTATAAAATCATATTAATGTCATTTAATTTGACTTTAAAACTATCAATAAAATAATGGAATTAAAATTTATTGATTTAAAACATTTATAAAATAATATATTTATCTAAAAAATCATGGAACAAAATAATTCATTCAATTTATATTAATTTTAGTATCTTTTGTATCATTTATTTTATTTTTCAACTAATTACATAATTATTATGTTGGTGTTTCTTAAGCATTTAAAGTAATTATATAATTACTAAAAATTAAAAATAAATTACAATAATGAAATTAATTTCATTATTCTCAAAATTACTATCAATATTTATTCATAGTTTTCTTTTATCCTTATGTGAATACGTAATTAAAATTTAAAATCAAGTGTCAACATTTTGTCTTTTTCTTTACTAAAATTATTATATTAGTTAACTTTCATGGAAAAGTGTTCCAAAAGCACATAAATATAGATAATAATGTAATAAGGGTATAAATATGGTCATCCAATAGAATTTATATAAGTATTTGGGCCATTTTAACACTTATCTTTTTAGTTTAACCCCCCGATAAACCTCTTTTAACCTTAACCGTAGTAATTAATTTTTAATGTTTTTACTATTAATTATGACCAAAGATTAAGTTGGAATTATTATATAATATTAATTATTATTATTAAAAATATGTAATCCATTTTTCTAAATACAATTCACATAAGTGGAAAAAAATAATTTGAAATTAAACCCAAAAACGTGATGAAAAGAAGTTTTCTAAAGAGAAAATTCTCATAAGTATAGAAAGTTTTAATATAAAAAATAAATATGGAATTGATTAAAATGACCTAAATTGTATTTATTATAATATAACTAATTTTAATTTTAAAATAATTTAATTTAAAATTTAACCTTTAAATTATTTAAATGAAAAGTCATTTTTCAATGAAAACCAGTATTTTTTGGCATTCATCGAAAAATTAATCTCTTCATAAAATTCTCAAAAATTAAATATAATATAATTTTTACATTATGTTTAAAAAAATTAATTTCATTTTTTAAAATAAATTTTCTAAAAGTGTTAAAAATTAATTTTAATTTATGTGCACAAAGCGCGACCAAACCGCCTTTTAGAAAAATACATTTTTTTCTCAAAACATTTCTTTTTATTTCAAATGATTCTTATTTTTGTTTCTTGAAAATGGATAATAATTAAATTTATTCTATAAATGTTTTAAATATATAATTTTCATAATTTGGTTATTCCTATTCATACCTTCCAATTTAATAGCTAGGTTATACTGGTGTACTATATTATGGTTCATTTAGACTCAGGGTTGCATGTATCGCAAGATATTGAAGATATTAAATTTAAAGAAATATATTTTGTGGTTCATTTAATATTAGTGTTATGTTTCACATATTATATTGAACACAATGTTCTTATATTATAATTTTTTGGTGTTACACTATATATAAATACAGTTTGACTATTTAAAGTGTCAGCAGTGTCTTATATGTTGTTTTCCCATATAAGGTTATAGTGGCATATTACTTGGACAATTACATATATATTACCTTGATATAAAGGCATATATTTATATATTTTTAGATTATGGTTGTTTAAATAATGAATTATTAAGTAAGCACATGAGCCTCATCCCAATTATTGAGGTCTCTCTAAGTACATCCACGAGACCCAGGTTCGAAACCAGGCAGAGGAGTAATTTTGGTACTATAGTAGTATTGTAGAAGGTACTATAGTAGGAACTATAGCAGTACTATGCGAGTATTGCAGCAAGTACTGTAGCAGGTACTGTTTGGTATTGTAGCAGCTGGAACTATTCACCTTGGGACACTGGTTTGGGCTTTGAGTCCTTAAGGCCTTCGGGTTATCCATGGCTTTGGGTCAGTAAGTCTTTTTGAGCCACCTTTAAGGCCTTCAGGCCACCTCAAGGCCTTCGGGCCACCCCAAGGCCTTCAGGGCCACCTGATTTACATATTCCCAGAAAGATTCAACAAGGAACCAGATCCATAGGAGGATTCAAGAACAATACGCATTCACTAGAGCAGGGCTAACGGATTGGGAAGAATGAGATTATATGAAATTGCCATTGGTATCGGGCCTATTAATCTCTGCACAGAACAGCTAGTCGAATAGCCATGAAAATTTGGAGATCTGATCATGATGTAGACATTGGGGAGGGGCGGTTTTAAGTATTCATAGTCTGTATTATTTCCTTAAGACCTATGGGTCCTGTAATGTCTCCAAGCCAACGAGAAATATAATATCTAAGCTTATGGTCCTTGTAAGGGTTCCCTCTCATCTCTTGAAATGGGGTTATAAAAAATTAATAAAAAAAGAAGGTATCCGGGCCATTCATAAATTAGTAAGTAACCTCTAAGGAATTTTCCATTATATCTTGTGAATGGAACTCTATTTGACCATACCTTGGTAAAAAACCTTGAATTAAACTTATATGATTATAATGTAAATATTATTAGTATAATACCTTATTAAATAAAGAGATAATTTTAGTGTGAAGTTCTTTGAGAAGATAGATTAATGAGAATTGGGGGTATAATAGGCAAGTACATTAGTTTTTGTGCATGTCTGGTTTTACCTTGAGCATTGATAAATGCTTTTTATGTGTATCATTCTAAGAACTTATGTTCGTATTATATATTTATGACACCATGGAGAGTTGTGGCCCTATACCCAAAGGGGATGGGTGAGCATGACCCTTTAATGGGTGGACCATAACCTCCAACAACTCCTATTCTAGTTCTAGATGATCAGCTTTTTTAGATCCTCTTGTGTATAGTACAGGCTTCGGAGAGGGGACCTACTAAGAGAGTTCCAACTATGTCACATATCAACCACAAGTTCTAGTGTCATAACCTTAAAATTTTCGTAGTAAAGGGTGGTCCAAAGGCAGTAGAGATGTGAATGGAGTACATATAAACTACTCTCAATCACTCAAAAGATCCTGAGGAAAATAAGGTGAAGTTTTCAGTTTACATGTTGTGTGGGGAAACATGTCGATGGTCATAAATTCTTGTTCAAGGGAGAAAAAATATTGGGATGACCTATAAATATTTTCAAACATGCTTATTTAGCCACTTATTTCTAAAAAACATATGATTAAGTAGGGATCGTGAGTTTATGAAGTTGTATAATGGGGGTATGGGAGTCATGGATTGTGTTTCTTAGTTTATAGAGCATTAGTGATTCACTCTGAACTTAGCTAGTGATGAGGCTACCAAAGCTATGCACTTTGAGGAGGGCCTACACTACGAGTCAATGTTCGGGTGAATGTGTTTCATTTTTCTTCCTTTTCTAATATTATGAACCAAGATTTTATTACTTGAATTAATATTAATGAGGGTCACCATACTGGGTGACTATCCACCTCGAGAAAAATTGGTATAGTGGGTGGATCATTCGATATCTCAAAGAAATGATCATATGACTTGCATCAGGGTGGTAGTAGTCAGTTCAGGTAGGCTAGTGACTCCTCTCTCCCTTTATAAGGGAACAGTGAGTTGTGGTGTTATCAGTGTAGCCTCTTAAGACACATCATATCCCAATTCCCTTGAACACATCTGAATTTTTATATTTGTGGGAATATGGGACATGTATGTTGTGTTTTCATAGCGCAATTGGATGGTATTGGTAAAAGCTCATGACCACCTCAGAGTTTAGGGGTTGGAGAGATTATCATGCCACAACATTATTGCGGTTGAGTGGATACTGGTTGCTCTAACCATGGTAGTGTTCATGGAGGTTGGGGTTGAGGGAATTTGAGGCAGTGGAGAAATATGAATTAGGGTAGTCACATTGTAGTAAAAGGTCATAGGGTAGGATAGCTGCATGTAGTGGAGCTTACTTGGACTGAATAGGATGTTGGGCCATTATCCATTTGAGGTGTGATTTTTAGTTACGTCTACTCTTTCTTATTACTTATTTAACACAGGATCATCACACTCTTTTATATATACTTATTTCATTAGAGTATTGGTTTTGGTATTTTTATATCTATAAAGTGTTATATCAATTGATACACCCTTATGAATGAAGTCAGAGGGGATTCAGAAGTGTGTTAGTTGCTCTCTAGTTATCGATGAGTATTGTTAACACTGGTACTTCTTCATATTGGATATGGGTGGATTTGGTCTAATTATGAGGATGGACAAGATCATCCATTATCAAGTCCATATCGATTATTATCACATGTGGTTTTCCTTTATATCTCTAGAGGGTGGAATCTTTGAGTATGTGGGGGAGTGGGATGTCTGTACAGGTCATGCCAGACTATACCTACAGTGAACAGGTGGTATCACTACTGAGGTGGTTAGTATTGTCATGGATGAGGTACATACTCATTAGCCTATATTTCCTCCTATGGTTGATCTATTTCATGATTTAATCTTAATAACCTCTATAGATTATTAATCTATTATGAATTCATTTTTATAATTAATCTATTACTAAGTATGAAACTTTTTTTTATCCCTCCTTATATGATGTAATTGACATGGATTTATGAATTCAAATCCCAGCTCGATTATTTGTATTCAAATGGTTTCATTCAACTGAGCATATCCCCTTGATGTGCTTCAATTATTTTTTCCAAGAAGGCTGATGGATCTTTGAGAATGTGTGCAGATTATCAAAGGTTTAACCAAGTAACAATTAATAACCAATATCCACTCCCATGAATCAACAATTTATTTGACCAACTCAAGGGTACATGGGTTTTCTCCATGATTTATTTGTGGTCAAGGTAGAACCCACTCAGAGTGCGACCATCTGATATTACTTGTACAACCTTTCAAATAAAGTATGATATTTTTAAGTTCCTCGTTATGTTGTTTGGACTAACAAACACATCAAATAAATTCATGGCTCTGGTGAATAGGTTCTTCCATCCATATTTCAAATCCTTTGTGGTTTTATTTTTCAATGATATATTGGTGTACTCTCGGTTTATAGAACATATTTATAGACATCTATAGATATTTTTTAGCATTCTTTGAGGCCATAACCTTTATGATAAACTCTCAAAATGTTATTTTTGGTTGGAATGTGTTCATTTTTTGGGAAATATAATATTTTAGTCTAGATTTTTTGTAGATACTAAGAAGTTTGATGTTAGGGTTTCTTGGGAGAGACCTAATAATAATTTTGATGTTATTATATTCCTAGGACTAGTTATCCATTTCTGTAAATTTATCTAGGACTTATCTTGCTTAGAGGCACCATTAACAGGACTGAACAAGAAAGGGGTGAAGTTCATTTGGTCTGATTCTTATGAAACATCCTTTATATAGCTCAATAATAGGTTGATATTCACACTAATACTGACCTTACCCAAGCCCAGTAAGAAGTATACTTTGTTTTGTGATTTTTCAAATGTCATTTCAGGTGTGGTGCTTATGCAGGATGAGCGGTTAGTCATTTACGAGTCTAGGAAGTTGAGACCACATGAATGTAACTACCCTACCCATGATTTATAGATTTATGTAGTGGTTTATTCCCTAAGATGTCGGTGATTCTACCTCCTAATAGTGAGGTTTTTAGTTTTTCACATATCATAAAATCTTGAAATACCTATTCTCTCGGTATGAATTGAACCTTCACCAAAGTGGTAGTTTGAGTAACTGTAATCATGTAACCTCAATATAGATTATACCCTTGGGAAGGGGAATATAGTGGAAGATTATTTGATCATGAAAAAATAGTCACAATTTTTTCAAGATTTCTATTCTAAGTGTAAGATCATATCCTTGTTCGTAGAGATGCATTTGGATGTCTAGAAGCGCTAGGGCAGGAAGACATTAACTTCCCTATCTAACACTTACTCACTCCTTGATAGGGTGAAAGAGAGCTAGTTTTTAGATTCTAATTGTCAATTTATGATGGATAGTATATATGGTGGGAATACCCCTCTTGACTGGTCCCTAGATGATGATGAGATTCTACATGTCTATGGCCTAGTAGTAGTATCCATGAGCATGCATGAGGAATTGATGAGGTACTTCCATGACTTGAGATGTTTTGTGAATTTGAGGACTATGAATATGTATAATGACATGAAATTATGATATTGGTAACCCAGAATGAAGAAGGTCCTAGCTATATTTGTTTCTTGATGCTCTACCTGCCAGCAGGTGAAGGCTTAGCATCAACATCCTATCAGTCTTCTCCAAGTGTTTCCCATGCCAAAGTAGAATTAGGATGATGACATGATGGATTTTTTAATGGGAATACCAGGGAATCGTCATCGATATGATGAATTTTGGATTATAGTATATCATCTAATGAAGGTATCCCACATCTGAACCATCAAGGAGTCTTCTATAGTTGGTGATCATGGTTGGATGAATGTTTATGAGGTGGTGAATCTTTACAAGGTTTCATAGAGAAACATATTAGGTATAAATGATCATTTCACCTTGAAATAATGGAATTTTATTTAGAATTTTCTAGGAATACAGGTCCATTTGAGTACCACTTACCACTCATAGATAGATGGACAATTTATGTATACAATACAGGTGATCGAGGACATAATTTAAGCATGTTCCCTTAATTTCAAAGACTTTTGAGAGAGTGATATGTACTTGGTGGAATTCACTTACAACAATAGTCATCATGCATCCATTCATATGTATCCATTTGAGACCTTTTATGGTTTTTCATGTTGATTACCCTTATACTGGTTGGAAGTTAGTGAGTCATCAATTCTTCAGTCAATCCTAGTATAGGTGACCTCTAAGTAGATATATATGATCAAGAATTGGTTTATGACCAATAAGAGTAGGCATGGATTCTATTCCAACCAAAGAATACATCCCTTGGAGTTTGAGGTGGGTGACTGAGTTTTCTTACACATGTTTTCAAGGTTGGGGAAGAATCAAATTAGAAGGCGGGGCAAGTTAGCATCGAGGTTTGTTAGGTCATTTGAGGTTAAATAGAGATTCAATCCCATGTATTACCAACTATATCTCTTACATAGGTACATAGAGATACATGATATGTTCTACCTCTCTTAGTTTCAATGGTATCACCTTGACCCATCTCATGTTATTGATGTTGATGACATCGAGATGGTGGATGATGATTCATTTGAGGAACATCCCATGTGTATTATGGACCATAGTGAAAATACCATATGTGGGAATTCCACCCCTATAGTATGTTTTCTATGAAAAAATGTATAGAACTGGGAGGAAACTTGGGAATGAGAGGTGGGAATTCAATCCCAGTGGCCAAATATTTTTACCAAGGTGAGATAAGAGGTTTGAATGCTTAGCTTAAGTACAAGATAAAATATGGTGGAGAGGTTGTAAAACCATTCCCCCTTTGAGATGAGTTTTGTTTGATTATTTTTAACCTCATGTAGGAGAGATACCTTTTGTGTCCACTATCCAATCGGTGAGGCCTGTGATCCTTTTTTAGTGGGGTTAATTTGGCCATTTTTTCCTTTTCTCTTTAATATCCATCACTCAAATTTCTCCCCCAAATTACATAGTAGGTGTGATTACATGTGGGTCATAGATATGATTTATTTGTGCCTTAGTATTTATATTTTGATTTTTGGTAAGATTCAGTAGATTGGAGGTTGAAAACAATGGTGTTTTGAGAAAATTGGAAAGGCACGCAGTTAGTTTAACTATGTGGTAACTGTGTGGTATTCCTCTATGAGGTTCCAGTGGAATTTCTCACAATATTCATAAGGTTAGAAAATCATGCGACATTCCCAGGAACCATGAAGGGTTTCAGGTGGTTTTTTAGGGGTTTCACATGGTTTGATCATGCTTTTCCCAAACCATATGACCCCTAGTGAAAATTGTTGACCCTTTAGACAGATGGGGTTGTACGGTTGGGGAATAGTTAAACTAACAGTGCAGAAAAACCATGCCCCCATCCAAAATGGATAGTGGGGGCATATAGTTAAGGTATATGGCTAGTTTAACCATGATACTTACCCTAGGAAACTATAAAACCCCCTTGTCAACTGTTAAAAAGTGGTATTTTATCCTTTTCCCTTTTTTTTAAAGACTAATCACCCCATAATTTCATTTTGGATCATCCTAAATATTTATTATCACATTATAGGTCTCTACCATTATATTATTATGGAAATACTTTGTTCTTGATAGATAATCTTGAGGTATTTAGCATATTTTATTTGGTTTCCCCTCTTCTTTTAGATCTAAACTAGATCCCTTATCCTCTCATATTGTTGGATCCTAATTGAACTATAATGCTAAATATAGTGGGTTTGATAGAGGATTTATTTTTTTATTATATATCTAGGATTTTGAGGACTCAATCTACTCTTCCCCAATCACCGTTGTCAAAGGAAAATTGTTCTACCTCTGTTTTGAGATGGGTGTTTCTATACAAAGTGTTAATTCTATAAATTTCTAATATTTCTTGTAAAATTCCTTTGGTTTATTCATTTAATTGAAGTTATTTGTGGTTTCAAGGGTTTTTTTGTAAAGATAATTTTTTTAAAGGGGTTTGTATTTAAAAATATGTTCTTTACACACTAAGTGTCTAATTAAATTCGTAGATAGTAGTTTTGGTTTGGAAATGGGTTTTCTAACACCAAAGCATATTAGATTGGATTTGAAAATGTTTTATAATTTTTTAGAATTGTTTTGAAATTTATTTTTACAAACTTATCACATTGGGAACCTTGGGTTCATTGGGAAAGGGACATATAAATAAATTATATGAAAAAGAAATTTTGAATTAAAATGCATTATTTTTCACTATTCATTAAAATATGAAAGTTATCGGAAAAACACCGAAAATATATCCAAACTAAATTTTTATGTCTCTATTCAAAATAATAAGCTTATTTTTTTCAAATTAAATATATAAAAGAGTAAAATATTGGATTTTAATTGGGTTCTCTATTAAAAGGTGATAGAACTGTATTTTTTGAAAAATAAATATTTTATCTGAAAAATGATTTTTTTCTAATATCATGTCCAGAAAATATATAATATGAATGTTAAAATTATATGGAATATATAAAATTAAAAATGTGTTTAAAACTATTCATAACATCTAATTTAATTGTAAGGTTATATGTCACGACCCGTCCCCCAGGGCTCGTGTCGTGACTACCTCAAGCCCGCCTTCTATAGGCCAGGGGCTGGCGACTAGCACCGAAGGCGTATTCCCTAAAACTGCGAAGGCATTTGCTTTATAACCTGTAACACACACAACCAAGCACACAGCAAGATACAAACTCAAATAAACAGAATAGTAAATAGAGTGAGTATAGTAAGTAAAAGGGCCCAGAATACAAGCCCAAATGGAAAGTACAAGGAAAACTGGAAAGTACAAGATGGCTGATAGGTGAAAATCAGCTCCTAGATCATCCACCATGAATCCTACCTGAAGGGTAGGTACAGCTCACAAATGGTAGTCTCTATGGTTTTCCTCGTCTAACGTCCACCTCCGAGCTGCCTCTAGTCTTGGTACTCTCATCCTCAGTCAGCACTTTCCGTCGTCTGCACCAAACATAATAGGGTGCAGGCATAGCCCGTGTAGGGGTGAGTATAACGATACTCAGTAGGGACCCTGAGACCCTCAAGGTCTCACAAAATTCACAAAGGATAAACCACAAAGCATAAAGTCAACTGTCAACCCTACATAGGTATATTCCCATACATATACCTAAGTTATCAAGTATACCCATCTCAATAATGAGGTAACACAGGGTCCAACCCAAAATCCCAAATATCAACCATTACACATAGGAAGGAATACCATGAAGGTAAGTACCACACAGATACTCCACACAGAATAATACCACCAAGGTATTACCACGAAGTAAAGTACCACAAGGTACAAACTCATCTCACACCAGGTATAACTTAAGTATAGTAGTAGAGATGATTAGATGTAACTACTAATCATCTTACTCTGTTAAGAGGATCTGCTGTTGACCCACACAGGATCGCTCGGTGATGACCCACACAGGATTGCTCGGTGCTGACCCACACAAGATCGCTCGGTGCTGACCCACACAGGATTTCTAGGTACTGACCCACACAGAATCGCAATTCAATCTTCACGTCACAACCAGTTACTGGGATCCCGCACTAGGCTTTCTCATCTCCGGGTGGTTCCGCTCCTCAAGCCACTGGTCGATACTCCAACTACCACAAATTCCCACTAAGAAGTATCTCAAAGGACTGCCACGTCATAGGGGTCTCAACTCAATAGACGGCGTGTAAATCGGATGCTCAGTCTGTAAGTTATTAGCCTTTTTGTCCCGGGTTCCTGGTTGGATTCGTGCTCGATCCAACCCGACCGTACTCTAACTTTACCCAAATCTCCAATGGGGTATACTCAAGGGACCATCTCGGAATCACGTTCTGTCAGTTTTCACGAACTCATAAAATTCCCATATATTAAAAAAATTCACATGGAATTTATTTGACTTTACATTATATATTATAATAATAATTTATTAATATACTTTTTTTTGGTAAAACTGGGTCTTCCGTGTAACACGGGCCAACTTATTGTTGTGTGTATCGCAAGCTTAATTATAACAACAGAAACTTTATTAATGAAATTTTTTCTTGATCTAATTGATTATTTTATTATGTAAAATGGTTATATAAAACATATGCACTTCCTTGGTTTTATGTTTTTTTTATTTCAAAATACTGTTAAGAATTGTTACCATTTCTAATATAGTTGTTGAATAGTGATCTCATGATTAGTATAAATATATGGCTTTAAAAAATCCAATTTACTTAGAGAAAGGAAGTGATGGCCTCATCTTGTAGAATTGCTCCGTACGAAGCTCATTTTTTGGAGCTCATAAAGGAGGTGGTGTCACTGGGATTCGCTCTTGACCAAGCCCAAGCTAAGATTCAACATGTTAAGCTTGAACGGAACCGCCTATGGGAGAATTGGAAGTTAATATAAATTACCACCCGAGCGATGTTATCCGATCCACCCTAAGAGTATGTCACCATTTCACACCTTACCCTTAGGTCTTATGCGGGTGTTATAAGGGGATATGTAAAAAGACCCTAGAACCATTATTGTGAGCTTTATTTTTGTATATAATAAATAATATACATTCATTTTATTATTGTTACTTTGTAAATAGTTTTTAAATCACAAATAGTATTTTTTAGTTAATATTCAATTAAGAAATCTATTTTTATGAATTAATGGATTTTTTAATTAAATAATATTTTCATAAAATATTATTACTAAATTACTTTTTATTATATATAAATGATCTTATAATTTTTATGAATACAATTGAAATTTTTATTTAGGTTTGAAAATTGTTTTTGTCAAAACCCATGAATTTTCAATAAATATTGGTTTTTATTTTAAAATTGAAAATTCACATATTTAGAAAATTATTTAGATAAAATGAATATTATTTTTTGAATCAGGACGTCTAAATTATCTAATGGTGAATTTTTCATAATTTTCTGAGATAGCCAATTTTTTTGTGTAAAAATTAAATATTGTTTAAATATATAATGTGTTTTATGACATCATAATGACACAATAGTGATGTAATAAAATACTATAAAAGGTATTTTCGTCCAATATATGTTTTAAATTTAAAATTATATTATTTTAGATTTTTTAGATTAATTTTATGTTGCCTTAGTGGACCCTCCAAGACTTATAAAACATTTTAACATTTTAAAATGGTTTCCTTGAGAGTGTGACTCACTTCCACATAAGCAAGCCTAATATTTTTATAATTTCGGACATTAACCTTATAAAATAATATTTTCTAATCCCCTTTTGAAAAAACCATGGGCAAAAACCATGGTTTGGTTTGTGTTTTTGATTAGTTTAATGTATAGGGTCCAAAACCTAAATAATAAAGAATTCCCTCTCCTTTCCTATATAAAATCACTCAATATCTCATTACTCTTCACTAAAAACCTTTGGAGGTCGACCAACCTCTACCCTCCTTGCTATATAATCCTCCCAAGTTGCCATAATCTTCTAATAATCCCCTCTCAAGCCTCTCCCAAGCCTTTGGGATCACACTTCCAAGTAAGGGATTTATTCCTTTCTCATTAAATTTCTTTATGTTTTTATACCCTTTTATTTTCAATTAAAATTGTTCGGGTATGATTTCTCACCTCCCCCATACTTTACTCCTTATTTTTTAGTGAATATATACCACTTTCTTTGTCATTAATTCATCCCATGTACACTTGTTACCATTCCGAAATTCCGTAAGGAATTTCTCTCTTCTCATTTGCATTCAAGAAATTATTTTATATTATGCATCTAAATTCCATTAAATATGTTGTTATATGTATATATATATATATATATGAACCCCTTACTGTACATTTCATGTACATAAGATGAGACACCCTTTTCTCTCTCATAAACCATTTTTATGAATTCTTATGTCACGCCGTTATGCTACCAAAATTGCACTACGGTTCTCCAAGCCAAAGTCACTGTGTAGTGAATATCATGCTCATTTCTCTATCAAGGGAATTCACCTTTATAAACATTTTCTTAATGATTATAGAGTTTCATGTATTAATTCCACATTCCTTTATTGTGGAATAAATGATGTTGTTTAATGAATCCATGTTGTATGATCTTTATGGCACCCTTATGAATGAAATGAAATGATTAAGAAGGGTGCACCCTGATAGAACTCTAATGAATTGGGTAAAGATTAGTATCATGATACATTAATTGAAATGAGGGTTTACTCATACTAATTTAAGTGAAATTAGGGTTTACTCATGCTCTATGTGAAATGATCCTTGGCTCATGCTAATGTTATGTTAAATGTTGTTGCCACATTTCCATGTTATGATAATCATGCTATATCATGTCTTTATGTTCATGATTCTCTTGTGCTCCATTGATGTGCCTATTTCCTAGCTTGTACTATATTCTTCATATTATGTCTTGTTTACTCCCTTAATAATCTTTATATCTCACCCTTTTCTTATGCATGTCCTCGGGTTATCCCATGCAATTCTAAGTACAAAGGAATGTTGTGGTCATGTAAAAGAAGTTTTCAATAAAGATATTGTGTATTATGTTCTAAGTTATGTAATGTTCCTGATTTTCCAATACACTAGACCTCTAGATCCTCATATTTTTATTAAGTGAAAGTTTATGTAATAAATCTTGTTTATGTGTATAATAAAGAGCAGGTTTGTTATAGTTGGTATCAGAGGATAGGTTTAGTTATTTTTGGGATTAGGATTAGAAAACCGCAGTGAAAGCCTTAGGGATAAGACTAAGTATAATAAAAACATCCCTAAATTTTGGTGAGTATTCATTAAGTGTTTTATCAATAAAACACATCCCTTTTAGGATACGATCAGGTAGAGGCGGCTCTGACATAGATGTACCTATGTGTAAAACCCAAAAACACTGCTTTGAGATAGACTTGAATGGGAACTCGTGCACAAAAATGGGCCTTGATGTACTCTTAGTTACGACACTCCCAAGTGATATGATTTGGTAAATTCATAAGCTTATTATGAACTATTATAAGGTAATTAAAAAAATTCCCCTAATAATATATGTTGTGAAGTAGATCATGGATAACATAGATAAGTTAAGGAAATAAATGTAATTTATAAGATATCCTTTTTTTTCATTGGATTACCCTTTATGTGTTACCCATAACTTTCCTTTTATTCTATCCAATGGACAATAATAGGAGGACTTGGGCTAACAACTGATGCAAAGATCAATGTGATGAATATTTTAATGAGATGCTCAATCTGATGGGAGTGGAAATCGCAAACTTTTTCACGATACTATCTCAGTTAACTCAAGTTTTGAATAGAAACATGGATCAAGAGAAATGTTCAAACCCACATAATAAAGAACAAGTCACAATTGATATCTTCATGAGACAAAGTCATCCTACTTTTAATGGATCATTTTATCCCTCAATTTTCGAACAATGGATCAACTCCATTGAAAATATCTTCTCCATCCTTCAATGTTTCGAACAAGAGAAGGTTCTTATAGATACTTGTTGTATAGAGGGTGAAGTTGATAAATGGTGGAAATGGATCAAAAATATAAAGCCTAAGGAAGAGATCAAGGCATTGGAATGGAAGGATTTCGAAAAAATATTTTTTGATAAATACTTTTCTCACACCCTCTGACTTAAGATGGAAAGGGAATTCCTTTCCTTCAATCAAAAAGATGATGAATCCATCGAATTATATGTGGAAAATTTCACAAGGATTTGATAATACTCCTTAAGCTATGTCGTTACCCCCAAATGTAAGGTTTAACGCTTCTTTGGTGGGATAAAACCTAGCCTACAGAAAGCACTAGAGATCTATGACTTCGATGGCTATGATGAAATTTTCTGATGTGCCCTCAAAGTTGAAATGGAGATCAATTAATCCCAGGGGTATCATGGGGATAATAAGCATAAGGTGGACTTTAATTCTAGTAGTCCAATGGATAAATCCAATGGTGCTAATAAATTCCAACACCCCACTTTCCAAAGGTGTGGAAATAAGCACCCTAGAAATTGCTTGAAGGGGACAAGGAAATGTTTTAGGTGTGGAAGATAAGGGAACTTGGTTATTAACTGCCAACAAGAAAAACCCATTGCTGCGATAGAGGATAGAAATGCTCCATTTGACCCAAAACACATTTTTCATTGCTTCAACTACAAAGAAACATGGCACTTTTTAAACCAGTTCCCTAAGCCAAGGGTTTTTAGAGGCAACCAACAAACTCTAAGGCAGCAAGGGTGAGATTTTGTCATCATTTCCACCGAAGCAAACCCCAAAAATAAAGTGGTGATAGGTAAACTAGTTATTCATTCAATAATAGAAAATTTACTTTTTTATTATGGTTCTACATATTCATTTATATCACTAAAGTTTAGTATAATAATCCCAATATCACCACAAATCATGGAAGTAGATATGTCTTTGAGAATGGAAAATGGGGAAATCATTGCATCCTATGAATATAACTCCTCCCCTATCACAATTTGTGGATTGAACTTCCTGAAGAACCTCATCATACTCCCTATGGTATAATTTGATGCAATTCTTGGCATGGATTGGCATTCCCTATATAGATCTAACACAAATTTCCGTGAGAGGGAAATCACTCCCAATATGGAAAATTGACCCCTGATTCTGTACAAGTGCAAGGAGGAAGATGAATCTTCCTTAGAACCATCATCTCAAGCATGGATATTACTGCCCTATGAGGATGTGTATCTTGATCAGATGATTGATTCTAAGGAAGAAACCATCCTTAAAGACATGCCTATTATGAGTGAATTCTCTGAAGTATTTCCTGAGGAATTTTCTAGTATTCCTCCTAGAAGAGATATTTAATTATCGATTGATATTATACCTGGGGATTTGCCAATATCCAAGACTCCATATAGAATGGATATTGTGGAGATTTAGGATCTTAAGAAACAACTACAGAAGAATCTGGATAAAGGGTTTATACACCCAAGTGATTCACCATGGGGTGTATCATTCCTCTTCCTCAAAAAGAATGATGGGTCAATGAACCTTTGAATTGATTATCATGAGCTCAAAAAAATCACGATAAAGAACAAGTATACTCTTCCCCAAATTGATGACTTCTTCAATCAGCTACATGGAGAACATTACTTCTCTAAGGTGGATTTTATTTTGGATATTACCAAGTAAGGGTGAAGGATGATATCCCCAAGATTGCTTTTCATACAAGGTATGAGAACTATAAATTCATATTAATGCCTTTCAGACTCACTAATGCTCCAGAAATCTTCATGGAATTGATGAATATAGTATTTAGAGATTATATAGACAAATTTTTGGTAGTCTTTATAGACGATATTCTAATATACTCCAAAACCAAGGAGGAGCATGAGGATCATCTAAGCACTGTACTAGAGACCTTGCGAAAGGATAAGATTTATGAAAAGTACAGAAAGTGTGAGTTATTATTGAAGGAAGTCTCATTCTTGGGTCATATCATCACAATCAATGGGATATCTATGGATCCCTCCAATATAGCTGCAATAGAGGGATGGTTGAGGCCAACATCGATGATGGATATCCATAGCTTCCTAGGGTTAGCTGGATATTATTTCCAATTTGTGATAAATTTCTCATTATTGTCAAATCCTCTTACCAAGATAACTCGAAAGGGAGTCAAGTTTTCTTGGAGTGATAAATGTGGAAAGAGCTTCAAGGAGTTGAAAAGTAGGCTTATCACTGTGCCCATTATCACACTACCCATAAGTGGAGAACTTTTTGTGGTATTTAGTGATTCTTCAAAAAAAGGTTATGGGCTGTGTGTTGATGAAAAATTAAAAAGTTATTGCCTATGCTTCAAGTTAATTGAAAGTTCATGAGAAAAACTATCCAACGCATGATCTAGAGTTGGCTGCAGTAATCTTCACTTTAAAAATTTAACAAAATTACCTCTTTGGGGATAAGTATGAAATATACATAGATCAAAAAATCCTAAAGTATATATTCACACAGAAAGATCTTAATATGCACCAACGAAGATGGTTAAATTTGATCAAAGACTATGACTTTTCAATCGATTACCACCCGGGGAAAAGTGAACATGGTGGTGGATTCTCTAAGCATAAAGGACATAGTAATTCTATCATTAATGATAATTTAAAAGGATATAATATTCTTATATTTGATGAATATGTACATGGGAATCATAAATAAGGGAACATCATCAATCCTTTCAAAAATGATTACTCAACTATCGCTTTTGGAAAGGTTATAGGATGCTCAAAAGCATGATGTGAGGATTCGTAAAAAAAAGTGGAAACTATTATAAAAGGGAAATCCTCATAGTTCAATGTTAATGAAGAAGGAATTGTGAGATTTGGGATAAGACTATGTGTTCCATCAAATTTGGAGTTAAAGAATGAACTTTTGGATGATGCACATAGTTCAAATTTCTCTATTCACCCAAGAAACACAAAGATGTATCAAGATATCTGATAGCATTATTGGTGGGATAACATGAAGAAGGATATTGTTGAGTATACATCAAAGTTTCTGGTATGTCAGCAAGTGAAGGCTGAGTGGTAGAAGTCTAAGGGGATGATGAAACCATTACCCATACCAACATGGAAATGGTAGAACATCACCATGGACTTTATCATTGGACTTCTGAAGACATTCAAAGGAAAAAATGATATATGGGTTGTTCTGGATCATCTTACAAAAAATGGACACTTAATTACAATTCAAGAGGATTTCTCATTGGATAAATCATCATGGATATACATTATAGAAGTGGTAAGACTGCATGGATTACCACTATCAATTGTATCCAATTGAGATCCAAGATTCACCTTTGAGTTTTGGAAGAGTCTCCAATATGCTCTGAATACTGAGCTGAACTTCATTATAGCTTATCATCCTCAAACTGATGGCCAATCTGAGTAGACTATCCAAACACTTGAGGTCATATTGATATCATTATCAATGAACTTTAAAGGATGATGGTATCAACATCTTACTCTGGTTGATTTATCTTACAATAACAGTTTCCACTCAAGCATCCAAATGGCTCCTTATGAATCCCTTTATGGGAAGAGGTGTAGAAAACTGGAAAGTTGGGATAAAGTTGGGGATCTAAAACTCCTAGGTCCGGAATTGGTTAAAGAAATGGTGGAGAAGGTTAAGACCATCTAGTAGCACATTAAATCTACTCAGAGTCGATAAAATAGCTTTGCTGATAATCATTGATGATACCTAGAGTTTGATATTGGAAACATGGTATTCCTATGCATATCATTGTGGAATATAGTTATGATATTTGGGAAGAAGGGAAATCTTAGTCCAAGGTACATCATCCCTTTTGAGATCCTTGATTTCATTGGAGTAGTGGCCTATCAACTAGCACTCCCACCAAACCTATATCAAGTACATGATGTATTCAATGTATCACTCTTGAGGAAGTACATACCTGAACCATTGCATGTACTCAATATAGAGGTGGTTCCATTATATAATGACCTCTCCTATTAATATAATTCAGTGAAGATCTTAGTTTGTAAGGAAAAAGTTCTACGAAATAAGATAATGCCCCTCTTCAATGTGTTATGGAGAAACCAAAAGTTTGAAGAAGAAATTTGGGAATCGGAGGAAGTGATAAAGTAGAGTTACCCTCATCTGTTTTTAGTGTGGTAAAAGGAAATTTCGAGGGTGAAATTTCTTAAGTGGGGAATATTGTTACAACCCAAACTTTTATTAATGAAAATTATTATTGATCTTATTAAATGTATTATTATGAAAAATGTTTATATAAAACATATGAACTTCCTTGGTTTTATGTTTTTTTTATTTCAAAATACCATTAAAAATTGTTATCGTTTGTAATATAGTCATTGAATAGTGATCGCGTGATTAGTATAAATATAGGGCTTTAACAAATCCAATTTACTCATACAAAGGAAGTGATGGCCTTATCAAGTAAAATTTCTCTATACAAAGCCCATTTGTCAGAGCTCGTAAAGGAGGTGGTATCATTGGGATTCTCTCTTGACCAAGCCCAAGCTGAGCTTCATCACATTAAGCTTGAACAGAACTGCCTACAGGAGAAGTGGAAGTTAATAGAGATTACCACCAGAGCGATGTTATCTGAGCCACCCCAAGAGTCTGTCACCATCACACACCTTACCCTTAGGTATTATGTGGGTGTTATAAGGGGATATGTAACAAGACACTATCACCATGATTGTGTACTTTATTATTTTATAGAATAAATAATATACATTCATTTTATTATTGTTACTTTGTAAATAGTTTTTAAAGCACAAATAGTATTTTTAGTTAATATTCAATTAAGAAACCTATTTTTATGAATTAATGGATTTTTTAATTAAATAATATTTTAACAAAATATTATTTCTAAATTAATTTTTATTATATATAAATGATTTTATAATTTTTATTAATACAATTGAAATTTTTATTTAGGTTTGAAAACTATTTTTTTCAAAACCCATGAATTTTCAATAAATATCGATTTTTATTTTAAAATTAAAAAATCACATATTTAGAAAATTAATTAGATAAAATGAATATTATCTTTGTAATCAGTACGTTGAAATTATCTAATGGTGAATTTTTCATAATTTTCTGAGACAGTCGAAGTTTTGGGTAAAAATTAAATATCGTTTAAATATATAATGTGTTTTATGACATCATAATAACCCAATAGTGATGTAATAAAATACTATAAAAGGTATTTTCGGACAATATATTTTTTTACTTTAAAATAATGTGATTTTAGATTTGTTTTATTAATTTTATGGCGCCTTAGTGGACCCTCCAAGACTTATAAAACATTTTAACGTTTTAAAATGATTTCCTTGAGAGTGTGTATCAGCTCTACATAATCATCCTAATATTTTAATAAGTTTGGCCATTGCCCTTAAAAAATAATATTTTCTAATTCCCTTTGTAAAAAACCATGGGTTGGTTTGCGGTTTTGATTAGTTTAATGTGAAGGGTCCAAAACCTAAATAATAAAGAATTCCCTCTCCTTTCCTATATAAACCCACTCAATCTCCCATTACTCTTCACTAAAAACCTTTGTATCTATAAAAACATCTTCCATACTCTATATATAATCCTCCCAAGGTGCCCCAATCTCCCAATAATCCCCTATTAAGCCTCTCCCATACCTTTTGGGTCACACTTCCAAGTAAAGGATTTCTTCCTTTCTCATTTTTTGTCCAAATTTCTTTATATTGTTATACCCTTTTATTTTCAATTAAAAACATTGAGGTATGATTTCTAACCTCACCCATACTTACATACTTATTTTTTAATGATTATATAACTCTTTATATCTCATTAATTCCTCCCATGTACACTCATTACCATGCCAAAATTTCGTAAGAAATTTCTCTCTTCTCATTTGCATTCAAAAAATTCTTTTATATTATGCATCTAAATTCAATTACATATGTTGGTACGTGTATATATATGACCCCTTACTGTGAATTTTATGTACATATGATGATATACCCCTTTATCTCTAATCAACCATTTTTATGAATTCTTATGCCACGTCGTTATGCTGCCAAAATTGCACCACGGTTCTTCAAGCCAAAGTCATTGTGTAGTGAATACCATGTCCATTTCTCTATCAAGGGTATTCACCTTTATGAACATTTTCTTACTGATTGTATAGTTTCATGTATTAATTCCATATTCCTTTATCTTGTAATAAATTATGATTTTTAATGAATCTGTGTTGTATGATCCTTGTGGCACACTTATGCATGAAATGAAATGATTAAGAAGGGTGTGCCCTGATAGTGATCCAATGCATTGGGTAAAGATTAGTATCATGATACATCAAGTGTAATTAGGGTTTACTCATGATAATTCAAGTTCAATGAGGGTTTACTCATTCTCCATGTGAAATTATCCTTGGATCATGCTAATATCATGTTAAATGTTGTTTCCACGTTTCTATGTTATGATAATCATGCTATATCATGCCTTTATGTTCATGTTTCTCTTGTGATTAATTGATGTGACTATTTTCTAGAATGTACTATATTCTTCATGTTATGACTTGTTTACTCCCTTAATGGGATTTATATCTCACCCTTTTCTTATGCATGTCCTCAGGTTATCCCATGCAATGTTAGGTACAAAAGAATGTTGTGGTCATGTAAAAGAAGTTTTCAATAAATATGTTTTATTTTATATTCTAAGTTGTTATTTAATATTCCTAATTTCTCAAGGCACTAGACCTATAGATAATCAGAGTTGTATTAAGTTCAATTTTATGTAATAAATCGTGTTTATGTGTGTAATAAAGAGCAAGGTGGTTATATTAACTTGGTGTTGCGTAAAAATAAACCAAGAAAAAGAATAAATTTATTCATAAATAGAAATATTTTAAATTATTAGGGTGTTACATTATCCCCTCCTTAAATAAATTATGTCCTCACAATTGTAAATTTCACTTATAAAATAAAAGTTTTATACTAAAAAAATACCATTGTGGAAACCCCACATCGTAAATAGGGTTAATAAAATATACTCTTAATAAGAGGGAAAGGTAAATGTGAAGGTCACCACCAAATTAGGCTTTTGAATATAATAACATTAGTGTCCAGTAGAAATATATACTTGGAGGACAAACATAAATATTTATAGGGAGTTATTGAGGTCATAAATCACAAACAAGTGAACAATCAATGTAAAATTGAGGGCCTAAAATTCACAAATCTATGATGATTTAAATTAACATCAGTTCAAAAAAATTATGGTATTAGGATAAAAAAAATTATATACTCTTTCCTAGAGTTGAGGAATTATTTTATTATCCAAAGTAGAACTCAATAAAACTTACTTGATTCCATCAATGTTATCCTTTGGTTGTGCTTCAATCTATTTTCACTTCATTTCATTCACCTAGAGATGGATATTCAAGATGATTATTTATGCATAAATCACTTTTAATGAATCGTACAGTCCATGACTATTTCATTCAACCTTTAAATGTTTAATAAAACTAGAAAGGTTAGCAATAATATCTAATAAATCATATTTAAACCTCAAACAATAATATCCAATGTTCAAATTAACCCATTCCATCCTTAAGATTCAACCAAAATACTTCCATCCAAATTCACTATCCAAAAAGGTCTCTATATTTACAAAATACATTAGATTTTCCAAACAACATAATATAGATCTTATTTTCATATACCTTTATCACCTTAAAAATTATAATGAAATCATTCATACTTCAAAATCCTTGATGAAGAAGTATTGTAGTACAATCCTTACATATCTCATGATTCTTATAACCAAAGCACCAATGATGAAATAATTCTTGAATTCAAATAATAAATAACCTTAATCATTCCACTTCACTCTAAAACCCTTAACTGTACTTAAACATTATATTCCTTAATACCTACTTCATTTCATTTTTCTTTTTGTACACTACTGGAAATAGCATATTTTCCAACGATTCAGAACTGTTGGGATAGGCTGCAGAACCGTTGGTATATCTTATACCAACGGTTATGCCAACCGTAGGGAGGTAAACCATTGGGAAAAAGTTTTCCCAATGGTTTATATAGAACCGTAACCTATCCCAATGGTTTGGTTGAATCGTTGGTATAAGTTTTTCCAACGGTTCAACCAAACCATTGGCAAAAACCTCTTTGAGGAACCTTTTCCAATGGTTTACAAAACCATTGGGAAAGGGTTTTTAACAACGGTTATCATTGAACCGTTGGTAAAAAAATCATAAAAAATGTATGCCAATGGTTTGAAACTGTTGGAATAGGCTATGCTGTGAAAATTGCACAACAGCCTGCAATTTTCCTGCAATTTGCACAGGTGTGCAATCCCATTCTTGTCAATTGTGCTGTAATTCTCCATTCCCTATCCTTTCCAATTATTTAACATATAATGCATACACATTTAACATTGCACCCTAGAACTATACACATCCAGAATTAAATCATAATTTATAATGTAATTATAAACATACATAATTGATTTAGAATTCAATTTAAAACTTAGATAACAATTATATGTCGAATATGGAATTCAATTCATAATTGAATACATACATAATTTAATTATCAATTATCAATAAAATGCATAAAAAATTGAATAAGTAATTATATGTGTTATACACAATTAAGAATACATACAAGTGGTTTTTACTAAAAATGATGTCCATTTTAAACATTATACATACACTTGGAGTGATACCGGCCACAACGTGTCTCGCATTGAGGCGGGGTTGACTCGTACACATCACATATGACCCATGGATCGTTTTACTAAAGTTTCAACTGAATCTGAATGCATTTGGTCGGTTTTCTGTATGTCATTTATTGTTTTCACTTTAAATGAAGTCTATTTTAAACGAAAGAGAGACAATTTGAGTGGTTACGGCCACACCATGCCTC
This sequence comes from Viscum album, assembly GCA_963277665.1. Classification (NCBI taxonomy): domain Eukaryota; kingdom Viridiplantae; phylum Streptophyta; class Magnoliopsida; order Santalales; family Viscaceae; genus Viscum; species Viscum album. The sequence goes on along the minus strand of OY728146.1, from coordinate 927,250,745 downwards.
GGATTAAGGTGATTTTGACTCATACACGTCACAAATTACCCATGGATCATTGTACTAAAGGTTCAACAGAATTTGAATGTGTTTGGTCGGTTTTCCTTATGTCAACTGTTGTTTTCACTTAAAATGAAGTCCATTTTAAACTAAAGAGAGACACTTTGAGTGGTGCCGGCCACACTATGCCTCGGATTGAAGCAGGGTTGACTTGTGCACATCATATATGAACCATGGATCATTGTACTAAATTATCAACACAATCAGAATCCGTTTGGTCAGTTTTCCATATGTACTTAAAATGTTGTCCATTTTAAACAAAAGAGAGACACTTAGAGTGATCTCGGCCACACTGCGACTCGGATTGAGGCGTGGTTGACTCAAACACGTCACATATGACCCATGGATCGTTTTCCTAAAGTTTCAATAGAATCCGAATGCGTTTGGAAGGATTACCGTATGTCAGTTGTTGTTTTCAATTAAAATGAAGTCCATTTTAAACTATAGAGAGACGCTTTGAGTGGTGTCATCCAATCCACACCTTGGATTGAGGCTAGGTTGACACGTACAAGTTACATATGACCCATGGATCGTTTTCCTAAAGTTTCAACTGAATCTGAATGCGTTTATTCGGTTTTTCGTATGTCAGTTGTTGTTTTCATTTAAAATGTTGTCTATTTCAAATAAACCTGAGACACTTTGAGTGGTTTCTACCACACCTGGCCTCGGATTGAGGCGGGGTTTACTCTTACATGTCACAAATTACTCATGGAACGTTTTCCTAAATTTTCAACAGAATCTGAATGCGTTTGGTTGGTTTTCCGTATGTCTGTTGTTGTTTTCAATTAAAATGAAGTCCATTTTAAACTATAGAGAGACACTTCGATCTGTGTCAGCCACACCAGGTTTCTAATTGAGGTAGGGTTGAATCGTACACATCACATATTACCCATGTATCGTTGTCCTAAAGTTTCAACGGAATCCGAATGCATTTTGTCGGTTTTCCGTATGTCATTTTTTGTTTTCACTTAAAATGAAGTCTATTTTAAACGAAAGAGAGACAATTTGAGTGGTTACGGCCACACCATGCCTCGGATTGAGGCGAGGTTGACTCATACACATCACAAATGACCCATGGATCATTTCTCTAAAGGTTAAATAGAATCTGAATGCGTTTGGTCAGTTTTCCGTATGTCAGTTGTTGTTTTCACTTAAAATGAAGTCCATTTTAAACTAAAGAGAGACACTTTGAGTGGTGTCGGCCACACCGCGCCTCGGATTGAGGCGGGGTTGACTCTTGTACATCATATATGACCCATGTATCGTTTTCCTAAATCATCAACACATTCAGAATGTGTTTGGTTGGTTTTCCATATGTCATTAAAATGTTTCCCATTTTAAACAAAAGAGAGACATTTAGAGTGATCCCGGCCACACAATGACTCGGATTAAGGTTCGGTTGACTCAAACACGTCAAATATGACCCATGTATCGTTTTCCTAAAGTTTCAATAGAATCCGAATGTGTTTGGTCGGATTATCGTATGTCAATTGTTGTTTTCAATTAAAATGAAGTCCATTTTAAACTATAGAGAGACACTTCGAGTGGTGTCGGCCACTCCGCACCTCGGATCAAGGTTGGGTTGACACATTCACGTCACATATGACCCATGGATCTTTTTCCTAAAGTTTCAACTGAATCCGAATGCGTTTAGTCAGTTTTCCGTATGTCAGTTTTTGTTTTCATTTAAAATGTTGTCGGTTTAAAATAAACTTGAGACACTTTGAGTGGTGTCTACCACACCTGGCCTCAGATTGAGGCGGGGTTGACTCGTACATGTCAGAAATTACTCATGGAACATTGTCCTAAATTTTCAACAGAATATGAATGCGTTTGGTTGGTTTTCCGTATGTCGGTTGTTGTTTTCAATTAAAATGAAGTCCATTGTAAACTATAGAGAGACACTTCGATTTGTGTCAGCCACACCAGGCCTCGGATTGAGGCGAGGTTGACTCATACATGTCACATATGACCCATGGATCGTTTTCCTAAAGTTTCAATGGAATCTGAATTCATTTGGTCGGTTTTCCGTTTTTCATTTATTGTTTTCACTTAAAATGAAGTCTATTTTAAACGAAAGAGAGAAAATTTGAGTGGTTACAGCCACACCATGCCTCGGATTGAGGCGAGGTTGAATCATACATGTCACAAATGACCCATGGATCATTGAACTAAAGGTTCAACTGAATCCAAATGTGTTTGGTAGGTTTTCCGTATGTCAGTTGTTGTTTTCACTTAAAATGAAGTCCATTTTAAACTAAAGAGAGACACTTTGAGTGGTTTCGGCCACACCGTGCCTCGGATTGAGGCGAGGTTGACTCGTGAACATCATATATGACCCATATATCATTTTCATAAAGCATCGACACATTCAGAATGTGTTTGGTTAGTTTTCTGTATGTCATTAAAATGTGGTCTATTTTAAACAAAAGAGAGACATTTAGAGTGATCCCGTCCACACTGTGACTCGGATTGAGGCGCGGTTGACTTGAACACGTCACATATGACCTATGAATTGTTTTCATAAAGTTTAAATAGAATTCGAATGTGTTTGGTCAGATTACCATATGTCAGTTGTTGTTTTCAATTAAAATGAAGTCCATTTTAAACTATAGAGAGACACTTCGAGTGGTGTCGGCCACTCCGCACCTCTGATTGAGTATGGGTTGACACGTACATGTCACATATGACCTATGGATCTTTTTCATAAAGTTTTAACTAAATCCGAATGCGTTTAGTCGGTTTTCTGTATGTCAGTTGTTGTTTTCATTTAAAATGTTTTCTATTTCAAATAAACCTGAGACACTTTGAGTGGTGTCTACCACACCTGGCCTCGGATTGAGGTGGGGTTTACTCGTAAATGTCAAAAATTACTCATGGAACATTGTCCAAAATTTTCAATAGAATCTGAATGCGTTTGGTTGGTTTTCCGTATGTCAGTTGTTGTTTTCAATTAAAATGAAGTCCATTTTAAACTATAGAGATACACTTCGATTGGTGTCGGCCAAACCAGGCCTCGGATTGAGGCGGGGTTGACTCGTACACGTCACATATGACCCATGGATCTTTGTCCTAAATTTTCAACAGAATTCGAATGCATTTGGTCGGTTTTCCGTATGTCATTTTTTGTTTTCACTTAAAATGAAGTCTATTTTAAATTAAAGAGAGACAATTTGAGTGGTTACGGACACCCCATGACTTGGATTGAGGTGAGTTTGACTCATACACGTCACAAATGACCCATGGATCATTTCACTAAAGGTTCAACAGAATCTAAATGTGTTTGGTTGGTTTTCTGTATGTCAGTTGTTGTTTTCACTTAAAATGAAGTCCATTTTAAACTAAAGAGAGACACTTTGAGTGGTGCCGGCCACACCGTGCCTCGGATTGAGGCAGGGCTGAATCTTTCACGTTATATATGACCCATGTATCGTTTTCCTAAATCATCAACACATTCAGAATGTGTTTCATCAGTTTTCTGTATGTAATTAAGATGTTCTCCATTTTAAACAAAATAGAGACATTTAGAGTGATCTCGGCCACACTGTGACTCGGATTGAGGTGTGGTTGACTCGAACACATCACATATGACCCATGGATCATTTTCCTAAAGTTTCAACAGAATCAGAATGTTTTTGGTCGGATTACCGTATGTCAGTTGTTGTTTTCAATTAAAATGAAGTCCATTTTAAATTATAGAGAGACACTCTGAGTGGTGTTAGCCACTCCTCGCCTCGGATTGAGGTTGGGTTGACACATACATGTCACATATAACCCATGGATCATTTTCCTAAAGTTTAAACTGAATCCGAATGCGTTTAGTCGGTTTTCCGTATGCCAGTGGTTGTTTTCAATTTAAATGTTGTCCATTTCAAATAAATGTGAGACACTTTGAGTGGTTCGGGTCACACCAGGCCTCGGATTGAGGTGGGGTTGACTTGTACACGTCACATATACCCCATGGATTGTTTTACAAAAGTTTCAATGAAATCTGAATGCATTTGGTCAGTTTTCCGTATGTCATTTTTTGTTTTCACTTAAAATAAATTCTATTTTAAACGAAAGAGAGACAATTTTGGTGGTTCCGGACACACTGTGCCTTGGCTTGAGGCGAGGTTGACTTGTACACGTCAAAAATGACCCATGTATCATTGTACTAAAGGTTCAATATAATCCGAATGCGTTTGGTCAGTTTTTCGTATGTCAATTGTTGTTTTCACTTAAAATGAAGTCCATTTTAAACTAAAGAGGGACACTTTGAGCGGTTCCAGCCACACCGCACCTCGTATTGAGGTTAGGTTTACTCTTTCACATCATATATGACTCATGTATCATTGTGCAAAAGTATCAACACAATCAGAATCCGTTTGGTCGGTTTTCTGTATATACTTAAAATGTTGTCCATTTTAAACAAAAGAGAGACACTTAGAGTGATCTCAGCCACACTGGGACTCGGATTGAGGCGCGGTTGACTTGAAAACTTCACATATGACCCATGGATCATTTTCCTAAAGTTTCAATAGAATCCTAATGTGTTTGGTCGGATTACCGTATGTCAGTTGTTGTTTTCAATTAAAATGAAGTCCATTTTAAACTATAGAGAGACACTTCGAGTGGTGTCGGCCACTCTGCACCTCGGATTGAGGCTGGGTTTACATGTACACATCAAATATGATTCATGGATCATTGTCCTAAAGTTTCATCTGAATATGAATGTGTTTAGTCAGTTTTCCATATGTCAGTTGTTGTTTTCATTTATAATGTTGTCTATTTGAAATAAACCTGAGACACTTTGAGTGGTGTCGGCCACACCTGGCCTTGTATTGAGGTAGGGTTGACTTTTACACATCATAAATTACTAATAGAACGTTTTCCTAAAGTTTCAATATAATCTGAATGCATTTGGTCAGTTTTCCATATTCCATTATTTGTTTTCAATTAAAATGTTGTCCATTTCAAATAAATGTGAGACACTTCAATTGGTGGTGGTCACACCAGGCCTCAGATTGAGGCGGGGTTGACTCGTACACATCACATATGACCCATGGATCGTTGTCCTAATGTTTCAATGGAATCTGAATGCATTTGTTTAGTTTTGCATATGTAATTTATTGTTTTCACTTAAAATGAAGTCTATTTTAAATGAAAGAGAGACAATTTGAGTGGTTTCGGCCACACCGTGCCTCAGATTGAGGATAGGTTTTCTCGTACATGTCACAAATGACCCATGCATCATTGTACTAAAGGTTCAATAGAATCCGAATGTGTTTGGTCGGTTTTCCCTATGTCATTTGTTGTTTTCACTTAAAATGAAGTCCATTTTAAACTAAAGAGAGACACTTTGAGTGGTGATGGCCACACTGCGCCTCATATTGAGGTGGGGTTGACTCTTGCACGTCATATATGGACCATGGATCATTGTGCTAAATTATCAACACAATCAGAATTCGTTTGGTCGGTTTTTCTGTATGTACTTAAAATATTGTCCATTTTAAACAAAAGAGAGACACTTAGAGTGATCCCGGCCACACAGCGACTTAGATTGAGGCGCATTTTACTCGTACACATTACATATGACCCATGGAACGTTGTCTTAAAGTTTCAACAGAATCTGAATCCATTTGGTCAGTTTACCGTATGTCAGTTGGTGATTTCAATTAAAATGAAGCCCATTTTAAACTATAGAGAGACACTTCATGTGGTGTCGGCCACTCCACACCTCAGATTGAGGCTGGGTTGATACGTACACATCACATATGACCCATGGATCATTTTCTTAAAGTTTCAACTGAATCAAAATGTGTTTAGTCAGTTTTCCGTATGTCAGTTTTTGTTTTCATTTAAAATGTTGTCTATTTCAAATAAACCTGAGACACTTTGAGTGGTGTCGGCCACACCTAGCCTCGGATTGAGGTGGGGTTGACTCATACATGTCACAAATGACTCGTGTAATGTTTTACTAAAGTTTCAACAGAATCTGAATACGTTTGGTCAGTTTTTCGTATGTCAGTTTTTGTTTTCAATTAAAATGAGGTCCATTTTAAACTATAGAGAGACACTTCGAGTGGATAGCCCTACCCCCACCCCACATATCCCTACCCCCACCTGCACACCCTAACCCACCCCAAACATCCCTACCCCCACCCCATTTGGACAACCCATCCCCCTCCCCCACCCTACCTAGACAGCCCCTCCCCCACCCCACTTGGACAGCCCTACCCCCACCCTACTTGGATAGCTCTACCCCCACCCCACACCCACCCCACTTAGATAGCCCTACCTCCACCCCACTTGGACAACCCAACCCCCCCCCCCACCCCACTTGGACAGCTCTACCCCCACCCCACTTGGACAACCCACCCACCCCCCCACCCCACTTGGACAGCCCTACCCCCAGCCCACTTGGAAAACCCAGCCCTCCCCCCCACCCCACCTGGACACCCCTACCCCACACACCCCACTTGGAAAACCCACCCACCCCCCCCCACCCCACCTGGACAACCCTAACTGTATTTATGGATAACCAACGAAATCAAGTCAATAGACCTTAAATTTAAAATAAATCAAGGATAAAATAACTCAGGATCATATTGACCTCTTCAATATCAACCAAAATTATTCAATACAGATAAATCACAACAAAACCACAACCTAAAATGATATATTGATTGTGTTCATAAGGGAATAATAATACACAAAACATTGTAGAAAAATGTAACGAAAAAATCTAAAATAAATGAAGGCACACCTACCGATTTAGAATGGAAGAACAAAAATTTCTTGAATCAAAGATAGATGTCCTGTTGGAAATTAGAGTTAGCACCCTCTAGAGCAGGTTGTGAAGTAGGGTTAGAACCATAACCAAAAATTATATATGCCTTATTTTTGTAAGGGTATCATAATACACACTAGATTGCACCAAAATATAATGACAAAATCTAAAATAAATTAACACACACGAACCAATTTAAACTGGAAGAACAAATCTAAAATAAATGAACTCACACATACCGATTTAAACGGGTAGAAAAAATCATTGGAAACCAGACCTGTTGTGTTGGGAAGTAGCATTTTTGTCTAGATTTAGAGGCAAACCTTCCAAATGGTTGAGGTTTAGGGAAAAAAATTTAAGAGGGTGCGTCCAGGTCTCGGTTAGGGAAAAATTTTCGAGATGTCTGGAGTTGCAGATTGATGATATTTGGGGATTTTCTTTCCCAACGGTTTTAAAAAACCGTTGGGAAAGTTATGTTATCCCAACGGTTTCAAAAAACCATTGGGAAAAACATCTTAATACAAATCATGGTGATTTCCAGTAGTGGTAATCTCTTCATCATCAACAGTATAATCATTTCATGTATAACCTTATTGATTCTAACCATTGACCAAAACTTAAAGCACAGAGTTAGAAACACAAATCATGGTGATATTATCCTGAAGAATCATTTATAGGATCTCTAAATGATTCCATATTCTTCTAAATCCATAAATCCATAGGATTAACTTAGGTTATCCATGACCAAATATAAAGGATGATATCCTATACATAGACTAATCCTCAAAGTCATTCATAGGGTTATGTTTTCTAATCTATGTTTTATAAATATAATTTCTAAGGTTATTGTTATACTTTCTATGATACCAACGGTAATGCCACAACCCCAAAAGCTCAGAGCTGGTGAATTATTTTAATAAATTAGCATGATTACAAGGAATCAAATCCTAAAGGACTGATCAGTTTAGCAGTCTTAGAAAATAGATTACATGCATGAACCTTACATTAAAGTTAAAAACATAAAATACAACATAGATAATCCTTTGATAATGCCATTATTATCCTATCTTAACCCTACATATCAATCATAATACAAATCTTGGAAACCTAGGAAATTAAAACATAATAAAGGGGTGATTTAAGATTCTTATTAAGGGAAAATAATATAGTATAAGCTATCATAAATAATCATAAACTTTTAAGTAAATGCATAAAACTAAAACACAAGCCTTTTAAACATAATCTTCAACATAATATAGAAAGAATAAATCAAATAATGTCATTTAAACATTCACATGGATATTATACTAGTATAATAATCACATGTAATATCAATAACTAATCTCGTGAGGAGGGAATGTATAATGTTGTATGCATAAACTATCAAGATATACCATTAAGATAAGTACTTTCAATATTTATCCTCGTAACAGTTTAAATCTGTGAGTAGAAACCTATCTGATTTGTATCAAGATCTATCCTCTTGATAATGTATGGCTATATCGGGCCCTTCCTATCACTTAATAAGTCCAATGCATTCCTCATATGAAAAGGGTGAAACATAACATAAGCATTTGTATTAAAACTAGTATACGAAATGTTAACACTTTAACCATAAACCATGAATTGTATAAAAATAGAACATCAATAGTAAAACATATCATAAAACCTTCAATGTAATATAGAATATTGTATCATAATAAATAAACAACAATTAAGTATAAAATTTAACAAAGTATGTTGACATAAATGAAAATAATATAATAAAATCATTAAAACACTTTGAGATAAATATCCCTTTTACTTTGAAATCATTTAAAAGTTTTAAAATTATAAAAGAAAATATTTCTTTTGAAAATAACCTTGTATTCTTGTAAGGTAAGGTTCAAAATATTAAGGTGTCATTATGGAAGAAAATATCCACTCACACCGTATAAGTTAAAAAACATTCTTTCCTTAATTTTTTGAAAATTCATAAAGTACCTCATTGGGAAAATGACAGAAAGATTACTTTACAAACATTTTATAAAAATTCAAACATGTGTAAAAATGACATTAAACAATTGTCGATAATATTTTGAAATACATTTTAAGAAACATGGACATAGATGATAAATATGTCCCATTAGATACTTATGTATAAACAGCCTCATATAATAATGATATTATAGAATTAAACCTTACCTTGTACTTTCCTTTAGTATAGGTTGTATTAATATCACACCTTGACCCATGTGACTCTTTCATTTTATTATTTTTCTGCCTTTAAATAATATTTTTTTGGGGTTCAGGTGAGTCCCGAACAAATTATTTATTTGAGTTATATTAAAAAGTGTTATTTTTATTGTCAACGTCATCAGTCTCATGGGTAGAACGCGATTTGGAAGCCATGTGGATTCGCCCTGGCAACTGTGCGACCGTCCACTCTCAAAAAATGAAAATAAATAATTTTTGTAATTAAAAAAAACATTAATTTTGTCGTTTTAATTTTTTATTGTTAATAATTTTATTATTATTAAAATGATATGAATACCTTGATTATTTTTATTTTATCATTATGATTATTATTATTATTATTATTATCCTTATTGTTATTATCATTCCTTTTATTATTATTATTATTATGTTATTACAAATTTTAATTAATCTTTTTTGGGTTGGTTTTACTTTTTTTAGGGTTTCAAAGCCCTATTATCTCTCCAATTAGCCCCCCCCCCCAATTCTTCCCTTTGTGGGTGGTGCGCCCAGTGGATATTCCCCGGACTTGGCCCTCCTTCGCACCAACACCTCCCCATCATGCTCCCCATTTCAGGCCCCTCAAACGACACCTCCTCCCCCTGTAGTGTGCGCCCCAGCTCTCGGATCCCTCCCTTGTGGCACTCCCCAGCGCCAACCGACTTCGCCCCACTCTAGCTCTCTCCCCCCCTGTAGATTTTCCTAGCCAGCCTCCTGACTGACTCCCTGTCCTGCATCCCACTACAACCCTCCTAGCCACCTCCCCTATCCCGTCCTTCCTCCATGTTTAGTGGCGCAACACCTCTCCCCTAACCTCCCTCCTATTTCTGCCTTTCCATCATCGCCTTTCTAATCTAGCCAGCTGCCCAGCCAATTCCGAACCTCCCTTCGATGACCCCTCCTCTGACCAACACCTTTGCGCACCTCCGGCGACCATCCTTCGATCTTAGCCCCTCCTTCCAGCATGCGCATCCCCCATCTGATGGGTAAACCATTGTTACCCATTTAATTAGTACTCTAATTGATGCTTCCAATTGATTCAAATATTTTTTACCATTGTTTGATTAGGTGTTTTGTTGATTAATTGTTTATATTGGTAGAATTAGGCTGGATTCAGCTTCTGGATCGTGCAGTTGAGGTGCAAACGAGATCTCACACCAGTTCTGAGTTTGCACTGTCGTCGTGCTTCAGTTTCAATGTAGGATTTCCCTTTTCACTTCCTTTTTAATTCAAGATTCATTTATTTCATGTTTTCCTTAATTTTTTTGATTACTAAATATTGAATTATGATTATTGGTTTTGTTTTTTAGCATGTAAAATTTTGTTTTAGGCTTTGTTATGTGATAAATAGAATTTCCTTGTTAAATATTGCACACAATGCATTTTATGAAATGGATGGTCGGATTTTGTGAGTAATTTTTGTTATGTAAATAATGATTTGGACTTGTTAATAAATATTTTACTTGTAAAATGGCGATCTTGGGTTTCTTGAAAGTGTTTCAAGTGGTTTCATGTTTAAAAGAAGTGTGTATTTGGATTTGAAAGTGGTTTGACATGTGATGATGGATTGTGGCCCGTTTATCATTTTAATAAGAATGGAGTTGGTGTGTAAATGTTTTATGAAGGATTTAAATGGATTATTTTTTTAAAATGGTCATTAAATGTAAAGAGGTGTGTTTACACTCTTTCTAAAAGATAGTTTATTTATCTTAAAAATGATGTTTTTGTGAATAGAACTTAAGGCCCATTTGGTTCCTTGGTGAAAGTGGTTTGGTTTTGTCAATGGTGTGTATACACCTCTTTTTAAAAAAAATTGAAATTTGTGCCTTTGGAAAATGTTCGGTTTGAAAAACGTTCAAAGGTCCGTGTGGAAACCTTGTGAAAAATTGGTGAAAATATTTATTATGAAAAAATCTTGCGGATGTTTCTCATGCCATACTTGTATGTATATAATGGATGGGATGTCCTTACTAAGTAATCCTTGTGATTCATTATGAGACTTCCTAGGTTTGGAATTTTTGTGTTCTTTCAATTAATGGCATGAGATTGGTCCTTGGAGTGCCTCGGGGTGGTGCATATTGTGCATTACTATTGTATATATTGTGATTGTATGCTCGGCTAGAATCAGTTGGACCACACCCTTTTTAAATACTTGAGACATGGGAATCTGGAATATTGAGAGAATATTCTAAGAATGATTTCTGCACTGGTAGGTTATGGTACTGACCAGTGGCCCATAGTAGGTGGATGTATTGAGTTTATTGCTATGATATTTTCCCTCAGCCTTCCTGGAAAAGGATGTCTGAGCGTTTGGAGCATTTTGATTTCATCATGTGGGACATGTCAATGAAGATGAGGTCTCATGTATTGGTTTCTTGTGGATTATTCTTTATCTCTTAGGTTCACTCGTGTATTTTGGATTTTAGTACAGTGATGAATATAGTACTCGTATGTATATCTACATTTTCCTTATTGTGTAATTTCTATTGTGCATTTTTTGTGTATTGTTTTTATTGGAAAGTGGTGAGATGGTTTTGATTAGGTTTTCTAAGAATGGTTTTCAAATGAAATTGTTTTATCATCTTTGTACATGTATGAAAATGTAAACATCACTTTCCCTTTGAAAATGTCACTGTCACACGAAGTTAGTTCAGTCGTCGAGTTCAGTTAGTTTTATCTTCTTCAATCCTTGTTTAGTTGTTTGTTTGAATTATTTATTTTGAGATGCTCTTTATTATTTACATTGTTTTTATTTATTTACCTTGGGATAAATTGTTCTCATCATCACTATGTTGATGCCCAGGCACTTGTCACCAGCCTGGGTGGATTGGGAATGCCTCTTGGGCCTTGTCGTAGATTGGATCGGGTGACCGGTTCAGGGTAGACCTGGGTTGGTTAGTGAAAAAATGGTATCAAAGTAAGTTAGCTCTTAGAGGATATCTCTTTTCAGATCACCCTTTGTTATTTGGTATGTCAAGGTAGATGGAGTGGGATTGTCCGGACTCGAGGGGTAGGTGTGAGAAGAGCGTCACGAACTCTTGCTCATTCTTATCCTCAGGTTTCCATGGGAAGTCCAGTTTAATTTGTTTCTTTGGGTTTTTATGAAATGTTTTTCGTTTGGGATATGACAAAGGGAGTTGGTCTAATAGTCCTCATGAGCTTCACAGCCTGAAAATCTATGTGGAACTAGGGTCATGGTCTTAAAAGTCTCTCTATGTCGGTGACGTGTTTGACATATGGACGCCAACCATATGGTCAAGTCACCCACCAACACTAGTTCTCTGTTTCAGTTGTTTTGGGCCTCCTCTGACTTCTGAAAGTTGTTTGAATCATAAAAAAAATTGGTTTTGAAAAAATGTTTGTTTGAAATTACATGTTTAATTTGGGTATTATTTTAAAATAAATGGGATGAATGATTTGTTTTTGGAAAATAAAGTTTTGTTTTTGCCTTAGTGTTCTTATGGGTTATCACATGCATATTGGTATGTTGGAATATGAATGGATGTTTGGTATGGTGGATGGATGTTCGGGGTGGCATGGAAACATGAATTTTAGTGGGACTCAAAATAATACCTATGGTGAGGGTTTAACCCACCAAGATTTTTTTAAACTAAAAATGTTTTAAAAAAGGAAAGTTTTGATGTTATGATATATTGTTTTCTTGTGTTTAGATCTTGTCACTTATGAGGTGTTCGATTTTGAGGATTTTTATTATTGAGTTTAACTTTATTGGGTTCTTGATTTTTCTTGTCTAGTATTTTTCCCCTTGAAGCTTCGATGGGTGATCGTAGTATGGTTGATCAATATAAGGATTTTATACTTGAGTTTCAGAAGCTAGATCCACCTCTCTTTTATGGTTAATCAGACCCTTTTGTTGCGGAGGATTGGATGCGAAAGATCGAACAGGACTTTACCCTCATTGATTTTCCTGAGTTATTAAATGTCAAGTTTGCAACCATCATGCTTTAAGGTTCACCATGGATGTGGTGGAAGTCAGTGTCTCAGAATAAGCCCTGTCAAGAGCTTACCTAGGAGTTTTTCAAGGCTTTGTTCATTTTTCAGTATCTCCCTAAGAAAGAAAGTGTGATAAAGGGGATGGATATGTGTTGCCTGCATTAGGGTGATGGATCCATGTTGGAATATTTCTAGTGCTTTTTGTAGATAGTCCCTTATGATTCAGGGTATGTCACAGATAACTCCATGAAGTCTCAGCATTTTGAGGTGGGTCTCCATCCCAATCTGCAATCGAAGGTGTCAGTGTACAACCTAACTTCATTTACCGATGTGGTGAGTAAATCCCTTTATGTTGAATTCATGTGAACAGGAGTGCATGAGGTATTCCTCCTTCTTTCAGTTCCTATGAGTGTTGGTATGACTTCCACCAAGAAGATGAGTAAGCAATCAAAAGTTGATGGAGCAGGTCGTGGAATCAAAAGGCCTCAGGATCTTTCATCAACCTCTTCACAGCAAGAGATCATCATGTGTTATTAGTGTGGAAATATGGGTTACAAGAGGTCACCATGCCCAAGTACTCCTAAGCCCTGTCATGCTTGTGGATGTTTGGGTCACTTGCAACAATTCTATTAGGGTGTTGCTAGAAAGCGTCACAGAGGAAGTTATTAGAAGTGATGTTCTGTAGGGTTTTTGCTTAAAGTTTCTTGTGTATGTTTCCTTCTAGTGTAAGGGGTCTCTTATCATTTTAGTTGTACTGATGGTGTTTTGGGTTTTGAAATGTGTGGGAATGTCGTGGGTCTTTTGATGAACTCCAGTTTTCAATGTCAGGGTTGATTTCATTTCAAAATCTTGTCCTTTATTTTGTCAAATCTAAATATGTATGTTTCTTATTAGGAATATCAGAACCTGACTATGAGGTAGGAGACACTTAATTCATCATATCTCCAGCCAAAAGGCCTCAGAGTGAAGTCATCACGTATTTTGAAACCCTGGGGGAATTTTAATAAGTTTGGTTAAGGTTGTTCCTCTATCGTTGCAGCCAGACATTTTTAGTGTTTTTTATGGTTTCTCTGTTGTTGTGAATTTTCTTTGGTCGCAAAGAGAGTTATATACTTATCTCTCATGCAATGTCAATAATTTTTCCTTTTTGGATGTGAGTTTCTGATCATTTTCCTTGTGTGGACCACTCATGTGAATCAGTTGCGGCTTTGGTTTGTGTCCATCCCGAAGTGGTGAGTTGTGAGTAGTTTTCTATCATAGTTTCATTGATCCAATCCTTGGGGACCTCCCTCCCCACCCATGGGGTGAGGGTTTTTGGTTTGTGTAGAGTTTTTAGTTCAACTCTTATCCCTTTCGGATGGGATTGAGTGGTTTAAATGTTCTTGTTTTTTTTCTTGTAGCTTGAGTAAGGCCTGGTTCAGGTCTAAGTCGGTTTTACATTTGGTTGTTTTTAGGTTGGTTCTTTATGGTGGGGAGACCCACCAAGAGTCTATTTGGGTTTTCTATTAAGTTTTTATCAGATGCTAGTTGAATTATTATGGTGGGGAGTCCATTCAGGCCCCCCTCTGCTGGTGATCTATTTCGGGCAATGAGGTTGAGTCTCATTGGTAGTTAATGGGATGTCCTTGGATTAAGAGGTTGGATTGTGCTTGTGTGTAATATTTAGGTGTTTATCGATCGGTTGGATAGTATTGTCGATTTTTGGGGGAAGAAAGTGTTATGGTGGGGAGAATTGTCACACCCCAACCCATGTGACTCTTTTATTTTATTATTTTTATGCCTTTAAATAATCTTTGTTGGGGTTTGGGTGATTCTCGTACAAATTATTTCTTTGAGTTATATTAAAAAGTGTATTTTTTGGTGTCGACATCGTCGATCGCATGGGAGGAGCACGATTTGGAAGCCGCGTCGCTTTGCCCTGGCAACTGCGTGATCCTCCATTCTCAGAAAATGAAAATAAATAATTTTTGTAATTAAAACAAACATTAATTGCATCTTTTAAAAAATTTATTATTAAGAATTTTATTATTATTAAAATGATATGAATACCTTGATTATTATTATTTTATAATTATGATTATTATTATTTTATTATTATTATTATTATTATTATTATTATTCTTATTGTTATTATTATTCCTTTTATTATTATTATTACTATTATTATTATTATGTTATTAGAAATTTTAATTACTTTTTTTGGTTGGTTTTACTTTTTTAGGGTTTCGAAGCTCTATTCTCTCTCCAATTATCCCCCCCCCCAATTCTTCCCTTTGTGTGTAGTTCACCCAACGGATCTTCCCCAGACTTGACCCTATTATGCACCAGTGCACCAGCACCTATATCGAGCTCCCCATCGAAAGCCCCCTGGATGATGCCTCCTCCCCCTATAGCGTCTCCCCAGCTCTCAACTCCCTCCCTTGCAGCGCGCCCCAGCGCCAGCCAACTCCGCCCCACTCACCCCACTCTAGCCCTCAGCCCCCCTATAGCATCACCCTGCCATCCTCCCAGCCAAATCCCTATCCTGCTTCCCACTACAGCCCTCCTATCCGCCTCCCCTATCTCGACCTTCCTCCCTGTTCAGCAACGCAACACCTCTCCCCCAACCAACCTCTTGTTTCGGCCTTGCCAGCATCACCCGGCTAGTCCGACCAGCTACCCAGCCGACACTGGACCTCCCTTTGACAACCCTTCCTCTAACCATCACCTTTACGCACCTTCGGTGACCCTCTTTGGTGACCCTCCTCTGGTCACAGTCCCTCCTTTCGATGTGCGCAGCCCCTATCTGATGGGTAAACCATTGTTCACCCATTTAATTAATACTCTAATTGATGCTTCTAATTGATTCATATTTTTTACCATTGTTTGATTAAGGTATTTGTTGGTTAAGTGTTTATATTGGTATCATTAGGCTGGATTCATCTTCTGGAGCGTGCGGTTGAGGTGCAAATAAGATCTCGCACTGGTTCCGAGTTTGCGTTGTCATCGCGCTTCAGTTTCAAGGTAGGATTTTCATTTACACTTTCTTTTTAATTTAAGATCCATTTATTTCATGTTTTATGCACTTTGTTTGATTAATAAATATTGAATTATGATTCTTGGTTTCATTATTTAGCATGCAAAATTGTATTTTAGGCTTTGTTATGTGATAAATAGAATTTCCTTGTTAAATATTGCACACAATGCGTTTTATGAAATGCCCGGTTGGATTTTTTGAGTAATTTGTGGTATGTAAAGAATGATTTGGACTTGTTAATAAATATTTTACTTGTAAAATGGAGATATTGGGTTTCTTGAAAGTGTTTCAAGTGGTTTCATTTTTAAAAGAAGTGTGTATTTGGCTATGAAAGTGGTTTGACATGTGATGATGGATTGTGGTCCATTTGGTGTTTTAATAAGAATGGAGTTGGTGTGTAAACGTTTTATGTAGTATTTAAATGGATTATTTTTTTAAAATGGTCATGAAATGTAAATCGGTGTGTTTACACTCTTTCTTAAAGATAGTTTATTTCTCTTAAAATGATGTTTTTGTGAATAGAACTTAAGGCTCATTTGGAACCTTGGTGGAAGTGGTTTGGTGTTGTCAATGGTGTGTATACACCTCTTTTTAAAAAAAAGTAAAATTTGTGCCTTTGGAAAATGTTAGGTTTGAAAAACTTTTAAAGGTCCGTGTGGAAACCTTGTGAAAAATTGGTGAAATTATTTATTATGAAAACCTCTCGTGGATGTTTATCATGACATACTTGTATGTATATAATGGATGTGACATCCTTACTAAGGAATCCTTGTGATCCATTATGAGAGTGCCTAGGTTTGGAATCTTTATTTTCTTTCTATTAATGGCATGAGATTGGTCTTTATAGTGACTTGGAATAGTGCCTGTTGTGCATTACTATTATATATATTGTGATTGGATGCTCGGCTGGAATCGGTTGGCCCACCCCCTTTTTAAATACTTGAGACATGGGAATCTTTCATACTGAGACAATATTCTAAGAATTATTACTGTACTGGTAGGTTATGGTACTGACCAGTGGCCTATAGTAGGTAGATGTATTGGGTTTATTGTTATGGGATTTTCCCTTGGCCTTCCTGGGAAAGGATGGTCGAGCATTTTGAGAATTTTATTTCATCATGTGTGACATTTCAATGAGGATGAGGTCTCATGTATTGGTTTCTTATGGATTATTCTTGATCTCCTAGGTTCACCCGTATCTTTTGGATTTCAGTTTCCTGTAGTGATGAATATGGTGCTCGTATGTATATATAAATTGCCCTTGTTGTGTGATTTCTATTGTGCATTTTTTTGTATTGTTTTTCTTGGAAATTGGTGAGCTGATTTTGATTAGGTTTTCTAATAATGGTTTTCAAATGAAAGTGTTTTTCCTATTTTTACATATATGAAAATGTAAACATCACCTTCCCTTTGAAAATGACATTGTAACTAATGAAAATAATCTAGATTTGAAAATCATTAAGGGAAATGATTCATACTTTTCTTTTAAGTAAATTATATAGGAAAACCTATTTTTTATAAATTTTAGTTCAAACTTGAAATGGTGTTTCTTTTATTTTAAAGGTAGTGAATTGGGGAATAGATATCGGGCTAGCCTACTAAGTTTTAATACTCACATATATAGTTATTTTTTGTTTTAGTTATTGTATAGGTTTTAGATTGTGTTCATTTTCTATGAGCGACATTTGATTATTGAGTCAGAGAGTGACCCACGGGGTCACACGGAGTTAGTTTAGTCGTCGAGTTTGGTTAGTTTTATATTATTCAGTCCTTGTTTAGTTGTTTGTTTGGATTGTTTATTTTAAAATTATATTTATTATTTCCATTGTTTTTATTTATTTACCTTGGTATAAATCATTCCCATCATCACTCTATTGATGCCCAGGCTCTTGTTGTCAGCCCAGGAGGATCGGGAACACCTCTTGGTCCTTGCCGCGGATTGGCTCAGGTGACTGTTTCATGGTCAACCTGGGCCAGTTTGTGACATTTAACCTCTTGTATATTGGTTAAATCATGTTATTAAATTATAAAAGGACCATATCTATATTTATGATATCATATATGATCCTCTTATATTGTTTCATTAATAATATTTCAATATTACCATTGTTTCGAGTGTTAACTGCTTTGTTTTCCTATACATGTTTTGTTGTGTAAGTCATATTTCTTATGAACAGGATATATTTTTTCATATTAATAATTCTATTAAGTTAATAAACATAATATGTACTCATAATATAAATTTTATAATCATTCTTAAATGGTTAACGTGGAGAATGAATCTCATTGCGTCGTGGAGATGGTAGGTCGTACGTACGCACGAGCGACGGTATCATTCCATTGATGGTTAAAATGTATGAAATTATATGGTATATTAATTATATATAATCATTATCATGTTATATTCATTATTTATATACATTATACTCATCATTATACTCATTAAAATAAAGTAGTGTTGAAAAACAAATTACACCACGACGTGGAGATGGTAAGCCGTACGCACGCACGTATGGTGATATTATTATTTGTAGGATGGATAAAAGGATGAATATGGTTGTACCATAATTATAATAACATATAATCATGTATATTATATTTAATTTATTACTTTATTATAGAAACAACATAGTAATAGGAAGTAGAATAAGAAAAGAAATTGAATTGAATTGGTAAAACAATTACCTCTTCTTCAAGTCTCCTTTGGATTTGCACAAAAGGACTCCTTAGGTTGAATTTATGCCCAAATTATGTCCTCTAGGATGAAGTGAGAGAATTTGGGAGGAAAATTAGGAAGTTTTTGTCCAATCCAAAGGGATTTAGGGATGTTAATAAATGATAATTAGAGGTTCACTTTTATAAGAGAGGGGAGTGGCACTTTAGGAAACTCCAAAACTATTAATTTATTATAAATTTATTTTTGGTTTCAAATAGCTCAAAAGTGATTTATTTCAAGGATAATATGAGTATTTTTATAAATCCTCTCAATAAATTATTTTTATATAAGTTTAACTCACAAAATTAACCTTATATTTTATATTTAACCCTTAGATAAATAGTTTAACTCTTACCATGTCTACTTATCTTTTTATAATATAGGGTTAATATAGTTACTATAAAATTCCAAATGAACTTAAATTGAATTATTTATGTAATATTTAATATTATACTAGTTATTTTTATTATCCTTATATTTTATGAATTTTATAAAATTTAATAAAATATTATTTATTTTAAAGTATCATTTATGTCAATTTTGATACGATTCAATATTTTCATTTTTAAAAATATAAAACCAACATGATAACTTCAAAAAAATAATTTAAATATGTCACTAACATGTATATTTTATATATATAATGTGTTTATGTTATTTATTAAGTCAAATTAAATTTATTTTAATATTTTTAATATCATTTTTTTGATATTTCTATTAATAAAATAATTTTTTCTTCACTATTCTGTCATTATTAATGGTAATTATTTAATATATAAAAATTATAAATAAATTACTATGATTTAAATAATAATTTTATCTTTCCAAATACTATTTATGATATAAGTTATCTCTTATTTATCTCTATATTAAAATTATTATACTTATAAGAAATGAGAGTGTGACATTTTGTCACATTCATTGATTTCAATATTATTCATGTCATATTCATGGAAAAGTTTCCATTAAATGATTAAATTTTGAACCTTAGATGATAAAGGTATAATTTAGTCATATAATAGGATTTTTATAGGTGTTAGGATAATTTTATAATATTATTTTTACCTTTAATTACTGGATTTACCTTTAACTGCAGTAATGAAAAAAATTACTACAGTTACTATTCATAATATCCAAAAAATAAAAGTAACCTAATAACATAATTTGGACCTAATGATTCCAAATATAGAATCCATTTTTCAAAATTTAAAACACAAAATCTTCAGTAATTAATTGAAAATTAATCTGCGTTGTCAAAATGTGAAAACAAGTTTTTTCTAATGTAAAACCCATCAAAAGATTGACATGTGTTTATATGAAATTTCAATGTGAAATTATTTCTGATGAACAACATTGGATTAAATGATAAAATCATAATCTGGTTAGATTATAAAATAAATTAAAAGGACAATCTAACAATATAAATAAATTAGATGAAAAAAGAAGTTTTGAATTAAAATGCTGTATTTTTTATTATTCATTAAAATATGAAAGTTATCATAAAAACACCAAAAGTTTATCCAAAATAAATTTTGATGTCCCTACTACAAATAAGAAGTTTATTTTGTAAAATTCAACATATAAAAGTGTCAAATATTATATTTAAAATGGGATTTCTATTAAAAGGTGGAAAACTGCATTTTTTGAAAAATACTTCTTTTATTTGAAAAATTGAATTTTTTCTTATATAATGTCTAGAAAATACATAATATAAATGTTAAAATTATATGGAATATATAAAATTCAAAATGTGGTTAATAATATTCATAACCACTAATTTAACAGCTAGGTTATATATTATAATAATATTTTATTAATATATTGTTATTTGGTAAAACTGGGAATTGCATGTAACATAATCCAACTCATTGTTAACTATAGAATAAGCTTAAAATGGTGTTGCGTAAAAATCAAGAAAGCAAAAAAATTAAATTTATTTAGAAATGAAAATATTGTAAATTCTCGGGGTGTTACATTCCACCTTTAGAAATTGAAACTTATAAAATGGATTTCAATTTTTTAATTAGAATTTTTTTATAATTCCCATTTTATTTTTGTTCTTATAATTAATTTATTGTGGTAAAAAGTTAAGTTATCATTATTAAGGTTAAAATGAGTTTAAAGTGGTTTATTTAGGAGATAAGTCTTAAAATATATCCAAAACTTGTATAAATGTGATTTGTTGAGTTTATTTAAACCCTATCACACCTTATCTATGAATTTTTGGTGAATTGGTGCCACTTGACATGATTATGATATATATAAATTAATCTTTTAAGTAATTCCAATTGTGTCATTTCCCTCACTTATAATAGGTAACCTCATCTATTCTCTTCCTCACATATTTTGAGCACTCTAATTTGAAAATTAATTTCCCAAATACCTTTATAACATCCAAAACCATGTTCAAGAGGTCTTATTTTGGGTATAATACCAAACTTATAGGGGTTAATGTTTAAATAAAATGAGGTTACCGAAGAAGAGATATAGCTTTTAACCGAATGTTTTAGTTTTATTTATTATTCTACCTCCATAAAATCTTATTAAACCATGATAAATTATAAAATAAGTATCTTAAATATAATTATATGTTATTATTCTAATTTCATAACCTATATTAATCTCCTCTTTTATAAAATGGTAAATGAAACCATTGTTCGTGTGTACAGTTGACTATGTCATCGCGAACCGATGTAATTTGTTTTCCATCACAACCTCTTATGGATGGTTATAATGATAAATTTAATATATATATATATGATATTAATGAATTAATTATCATTATAAATGATAATTTATCATCTATTTTCTTACCATTCCATCCATTGAAAAATGATAACGTCATTCGTTCATACATGTGGATTACCACCTTCACGAAGCGATGTGATTCATTTTTCACTACCGCATCACATGGATAGTATATATAAGTTTATTTTAAGATATATTATGATATATATGATATTATAATAATTATAAAAATATAAAATAATACTTACCTTCTTTCCCTCATGCTCTTTGAAAAATGAAAATGTTACTCATGTATATGTATGCCCTACCATCTCCATGATTATAAAGTAACTAATTTTTCATATCCATCTTTCATGGTTGGTTTTAAAAGTATAATTAATGTATTTTTTATTAAGAAAGGTGGCGCTTTGGTCAAAATATCAAAGAAATTTTATTTTCAAAAAAAGAGGTTACATGAGTTGAAAAGGCGGAATCATATTACAATCTTTAACATGAAACAGAATTAGGTTTTCTAGGATCTCCTCCAGCTAGGTTATGTCCTGAGTAACTCCTTTTTTGGAGAGACCATACACAATCATATTCTCTTCTCGATAGGTATGTGTTGCAATGTAGTTGATGTCATGGAGAGAGTAAAGACGATTCATCCAGTGCGTAGTAAGCAGCCAAGCTAGATGAATCTCCTCCTTCTAGATGGCCCGCACTATAGTAGTAGACTCACTTTCAATCCACAGGTTGTTATAGCCTTGGTGTAAGTATAAAGATATGGCATGAATCACATTCATAATTTTAGCTTCTAGAGAGGTTGCAGTACCACAGCCTCTAAAAAAGCACCCAATGATGTGACTAAGATGATTCCTGAATACGGCACCACACCCTGTAGGTCCTAGATTTCCTTTAGAGGCTCCATCCACGTTAATTTTAGTCCAACCTAGAAGTGGAGGTCTCTATAAAACCTCAAAGGTGTATTTTGGTTGTATGAAAATGGCATCAACCCGAAGAAGTCTCAGGATCATAAAATCTGCCACAGAGTTGTTACAATTTCCTTTCTGAATCAACACAGCTTTCTGAATAGCGATGAGAATTCTCATTTTACCTGAATTAATGTTGTGTGAGAAATTATTGTGAAGAATTTTATTTCTATCATACCAAATCACATGAAGCAGCTCTACAACCCCAGAAAAAAATAAGTTTCTAATTTTCTAGGAGTTATCCATAGCAACACAATGATTTAGCTGAGCGTCGATAGACTTATGAATCATCCATCTGCAATAAAAAGTGTCAAAAATATAGTTCCAAAGGGCAGTGGTAGTAGAACAAGATATAAATAAGCAATTAGTATCTTCTCTATGTTGATTGAAAAAACAAAATTTTGAACAAAGCTGAATTCCAAAAATTTGTAGACATGAGTCAGTGGGAACCCTATTTTAGGCAAGACGCCAAATAAGAGTGAGTCTTGAGGGTTTAATCCAGGGTTTTTCAAAACATTTAATCCATTTAAGGTTATTTTCAGAGTTATGTAAGGAGTTTTTATAGAAGTTTTTTTAATTTATAATCCCATTATGAGAAGGTACCCAAAT
This sequence comes from Viscum album, assembly GCA_963277665.1. Lineage (NCBI taxonomy): Eukaryota > Viridiplantae > Streptophyta > Magnoliopsida > Santalales > Viscaceae > Viscum > Viscum album. The sequence goes on along the minus strand of OY728146.1, from coordinate 927,227,676 downwards.
CAAGAGATCATACAAGGTATAAAAGTGGTAAGAATCAATAATTTTAATAATATTGTTAGGAAGGGTATCAATGTGAGAATTAAGAACATTACTAATAGTGGAGTTGATGTTATCAGGGATATAGTTAGGGGGAGTCAAAGAGATAAGAGGAGAACCTGTCCAGTTGTCCAACCAGAATCTCATGGAAGAGTTTCTAGAGACCATCTATCTATAGTTGGACATAATATTGTCATACATGTTTCTAACAGAGGTCCAAATGGAAGAATTTGTGAAATTATTGTTACCTATTTTCAATCTATCAATGAACCTATTTTTTATTAAAGAAATTGAGGGGGAGTCATTTTGAATTAGGTTCTAAGTTAATTTGTCTTGAAGTGCCTCATTAAAGAGTTTAATGTTTTTAATACCAAGACCAACCATGTCTAAAGGTTTACAGCAATTATCCCAAGGAATCGTCACAAGTTTACTGTCCAAGGTGCTTCATGTCCAAAAAAAATTAATGTGAGCATTCGTTTTTTTTATGAGACCAGTTGGCCAATTATAGAACATCATCGAGTAGACCAATTTGGAGACAATAACAAACTTGACAAGGCATACTCTCCCCACCATGGAGATAGATTTTCCTTTCTAAGTGGAAAGATGATTAATAATTTGGTCAACAATGTTTTAGAAGTATCAAGATTTGGGTCTTCCCCAAAAAATGGGAACCCCAAGGTATTTGAAGGGAATAGTACCTTCTTTGATGTTAATCTCATTGATAATACATTTTTTCCTACCAGCTGGAATGTTTTTCCCAAAGTAGATGAAAGATTTATGTCATCCAATGACTTGACCAGAGACCTCCTCATAGTGATTGAGAGAAGTTTTAAGAGTTCTGATGTTTCTTATATCACCCTTTAAAAACATAATGATGTCATATGCATAGAGGAGGTGAGTGTGGGCATTAACATTTCTATAATCATGAAAAGGTTTGAGTTATTTTTTGGTCAACCAGGCGAGTGAGCATACGACTTAAATAGTCTTCTACAATGGAAAAAATAATTGAAGATAGGGGTATCCTTGTCTGACTCCTTTGGATCAATTGAAGTAACCTCTTAGAGATCCATTGATCAAGATGGAAATGTGAGATGAATGAAAGAGGGTTTTAATTCTAGAGATGAAGATGTCATTAAAGACAAATCTATATAGAACTTTGAAGATGAAATCCCAATCCATTGTGTCAAAAGCTTTCCTAATTTATAGTTGAATGGCGATGTTACCGCCTCTATTTTTATTATTTAACATGTTAGTGCATTCAAAGGCAAGACAAATGCAATCTTGGATGGATCTCCCCTTGATAAAACCAAATTTATTCTAGGAGATAATTTTATCGGTAATAGTGTTGAGTCTATTCACAATCATCTTAGTGATAATTTTATAGAGAGTGTTGATAAGAGCTATAGGACGAAATAGATGAATTTCAGAAGCATTATCAACTTTGGGAATCAAGGTAAGGAATTGGACATTTAAACCATGAGGTAAAAATCCATTAGAAAAGAAATATTTAACAAGTTTGCATACATAATCTTGGATAATATCCCAATATTTTTTATTGAATCCATTATTAAAACCATCAGGACCCAGGGCACTATCAGGATTCAATCCAAAGATAGTGTCTCTAATTTCATGATCAAGGGGAACACTAAGGATAAAATTATTATCAACATCAGTGACAATTTTCAGAATGATGTCATTAATGAGTTCCTTGTTCATACTAGGAACATTGAATAAAGACTCAAAAATAGGAGAAAACATGATTAGCAATGTCTTCTTCTTTATCCAAAAGGTTATCTCTATCTTTGAGGGAAGCTAGGGGTCTACAAGATTTCTGAACTCTTTTCAAAGAATTATAGAAATTGGTATTACAATCACCATCATTTAACCATTTGATTTTAAAAGTTTGTTTATGAATGTTGTCTTTGAAGGTGAGAATCGGATTAAGGTTCAAAGTAATGTTAGTTTCTTGATTGTGATCTGAAGAAAAGTTTGAGTGAGTGTTATTGTTTTGAATTTGATGAAGCTCATTCTCAAGAGAAAGGATGTCATTATAAATTTGTTTGGGTTTAATGTTGCACCAACTTTTGAGCTCGTGTTTGAGATATTTTTAATTTAAGAGGACAGGAAAAGTCATCATCAGAGTGAGATACAGAGGTCCAAAAATGGTTGATGAGATTGCTACATTTAAGATCCGAGAACCAATAATTGTTGAATATGAATGGAATAGAGGGTTTACTAGTTTTTTAAGAAATAGTGACCAAGATAGGATGATAGTCAGAATTAATTTTTGAAAGGGTGGTGCTAGAAATGGTATCCCATATATCTAAAGCATGGTCATTGGTAAAGGATCTGTCCATTTTTCTCGAAACCACTCTATTGCAATGATTCCTATACTAGGTATATTTGGAACCTCAGAGAGAAATTTCAGTTAGATTGGTGTTTTCAATAGTAGCCTTAAAATCCCTCATAGATAGACTTGAATGAAGAGGGCCAATTTTTTCACTAGCAGAAAGAATAGCATTAAAATCACCCACAACAATCCAGGGGGAATGAATTTTTAAGCTCATAGAGGAGAGGTCATTCCATATAATCCTCCTATCTTGATATTTATTCTTGGAATAGATAAAGGAACAAAAGAGATGGGTGTTATCTATCATAAAGTCACATGTGAAACTTTGATCAGCAATATGGAAAACATTAACATTAGACGGATAGGAATGAGAAAAATTCCAAAGAGTATCAAGATTATTATTGTTTTGACATGCACCGATAAAGGTGTATCCAAAATGAAAAAAATGAACTAAATAAATGGAGAAGTTTATTTTAGGTTCAAAAATGGAAAAAATTAAAGGATTTTTAATGTTTACCATTCTTTTTAAAATAATAAAGGTATCAAGGTTTTCAATACCTTGATAGTTCCAATATAAAATCTTCATTTATATCTGCGTTTGGAGTTAGAACTCCCTTTTTTCTTACTATTTTAGCCTTTATGCCTAGTTGATCTTATAACATTTTTTGACATATTAGGTATTGTATTAGAGAATTTATTTCCTTTAGTGGTATCCAAGAAGTTAGTGGTATCACCTACAGATATAGTTTGAATGGCAATATCTTGCATGTTATTATTAGTAGATGACAGCATAGTAATACTAATATACTTGTTGTTACCAGCATATAAACATTTATTATACAAATTAATATGCTAAACAGAAGTGTTTCAGGTACCTGGTAAGGTGAACAGATCAGGAGTACCAGTTTCGTTAGCAACAAGGTCAATTGACCATTGTTCTGTGTTCAAATAGTGAGAAGTATTGCTCTGTCCAGTGTTGTGTTTAATATTCTACTCATTACCTGATGCCTCTACAGCCGGTATCATATCCTTGGATTCTTGGACCTGATTTAGATTAGCAGGCTGTGTTTCTCCATCTGCAGTGTTAGGAGAGTCCAATTTTGAATGTGACTCCACCATGGGGCAGATGTTATCTTTCATAACCAAGACAATAGGTGGACAAATATCATGCATAGGACCCTATGTAGAGATAGGGGATTATTTTACAGGATTAATAGGGTTCAGAACATTTGATCCACTATCACTAGCATGGATTTTGGTAATAGAAATGGGATATTTATTCATATGAACAAAAGTTTGGTTCAATGGTATAGTTTCAGTGATAACATTACTGCCTGTGAAATTGCTAATTTGAGGGAAAACAAGGGAATTATTATTAGAATCAGATTCATTTTTTTATTACTATTTTTATTTCCAACCCCTAGCGTATCAAAGGACTTCAAGGAGGGGGTGTCCTTGGTTATTCCATTTCCCAGAGTTGAGAGGGTTTTATCCTCCTCTGCTTCCATAGGAGTTGCCCCCTGGAAACCTGTTCCTTGACTAGGTACAGTGGAAACACTATAAGAAATACATTTTAATTGAACAGGTGGAGATAGTTTATCCCTCCAACCCAGGTTAGTGACATCCTTTTTGGATTTAGATCATGATACCTTCTCACAAGTATCAATAACTTCTCTCTCCAGTTCCTGATTTGAGAATCGGATGGTATCAAGAACTAGAGTTTCCAATTCAGCTATAAAATTTTGGTATAAATTGAAATTTTCTTCCTCTTCAGCAACATCATCCCAAGTGACACCCAAGGATTCACCTAAGAGTGTAAAATTGTGTGTGTTTTTACCTAGAATCCAGTTTTCTTCTTTTCTAGTAATTCTATCATAGGAGCTTTATCCTTATTTTTATTCTTAATTTTTTTCCATTCATTTTCAATTGATGGGTTAACTTGTTTTCTAACCACCCTACAATTAAAAATGTTATGACCAATGATCTTATAAAGATCACAGAATGGGGGCTTTTGTTAATATTCTATTCTAATTTCACTTTTGTAATTATTTTAATTGAAGGTAATGGAATTAGGAAATATTGAATCAAGGCTTATTTGAACCATCACCCTCACAAAAATCCCTAAGTTATCATTTAATGTTCTATGATTTATTTTGAGAGGGTTTCCTATACAGAAGACAATGTCATTTAAAAAATTTTGATGCCAAAAGAACCAATTTATATCGTGAAGTCTAATCCAAACCTATGCCATTGTGTTCCTAAATTTATGTGGGTTGAAAGAAAAGTCCCACTCAGATAATCTGAGAAAACCCGGTCTCATATTCAGATTTCCAGTCCTCCAAACTCTATCCAAATATTTTTGTGTGCTTAAAAAAATATTATAATACCCTTTTCCTATTGGTATCATTTTCTAATTTGAGAAATTCCAACAATGAGAAATATGCAAATGTAAATCAGTAAGGTTCTATGGACAATCACCTTTGAGGTAGGATATGTGGCCCATAATAGAATATTTGCACATTTGAGAGCGTTGTAGAAGAGCAGTAGGGTCCGCTTCCACTAAATAGCCACCATCGTCAAGCTTTTTGAAGAGGGGCACCTTCGATGCATCATCGGTTCCCAGTGTGGTTCCCTTCAGAGCATCCAGAAAATAGATTCCCTGGGTTCTACCGATGGGTGTTTGAATGCGAACCTTTGCATCTAGGATTTCAACTCTTTGATTTTCAGCGGCAATATCTTGGTCTGTGATGGGATGCTTTGAACAAGGAGGCACGAATCGATGAGATTCGAATCTCCCAAGTGTGATAAAGGAGTCCGCCATGAGGGGTCATATAATTAATGTATAAAAATTATAATTCTTTCATGATTATTTTTTTCATATGATGTAATAATGACCTCTTTGACCATAGTTAACCCACTAAAGTCATTTTGGACATATGAGTCGAATATCGCCAAAACGTCGAATGTAAACTTAATCGATTAAGTAATTGAATATAACATGTTAATAAATAAAATATAAAAAAACAATAAACTTAAAAAAATATTAATCAAGTAAATAATTAACATAATCTTATTATTTTTAAATATAAATAATGTACATGACAAGTTGGACTTGAGGTAGGGGATTTCTAATCTCAATTCCATTTATTTGAGACTTATGATATTTTCACCATGCATTTTCTTTTCTTTTTTGTTTATAAACTAACTTATGGATGTATTTTATCATTACTTTCAGAAATTAAAGTGTTTAAAAATCCATTACAAGTTCTTTCTTTCAATGTTTTATTGGATCCAAATTCATCACGTCGTAAGGGACACTTTATCTTAAAACCTTATTTAAATGTTTTAAAGATTTATTTTCTAAATATTTTTATTCCATGTTTATATTATTAAAAATAATTTTTATGGATGTATATATATATGGAAATAAATGGATTATAAATGAAATTTTATGTCTCTTTTTAATTTTTTTTCAAAGGTTTTAAAAAGGAATATTTTTATGTATTTTATTCAAAACATTTTGAATTTATTTACAAAAAGGAAAAAAAGAATGTTCTATTTTAACATATACAACATAAATAGCTTCTCCCTCCACCATAAATATTATTTTTTTGGATTACTTAACAATATTTCATTTTTTATTCAATGAAAAACCCTCTTTACCTTTTTTCTATGTGTTTTTGCTTTGAAAATAGGTTTTAAAGGAAAGGGATATACGAATACCAAAAAATGTTTTTATTATGGGTTAAAGAGTATATTTTCATGAGTTTGAAGATATAAATAAAAGATTTTATGTGTTTTATACATGTTATGTTCCTTGTTCATTGTTTAATATTGGATTATCCCAATATATATCTCTAATGCATTGGAAAATGATTGTGTTCTCTAGGGAATTATATCGGAATTAACTAAGTAGGTTATTCCATTTGTAAGAGTGATTGTAAGAGTGATATGAAGATTATGTCCCAATATAAATACATGAATTTTATATACTTTAAAATTATTTTTAATTAAATTATTTTTATTTCAAAAGATAAGCCTATGAGATTATGTTTAAATGAAATTTTATGCCTCATTTAAGGTGAAATGTTTCATTTCAAGAAAATGATTTCATGAGTACCCATGTTTTAAAAATAAACACTTGTGAATATGGATAAACCTTTAATATTTATTATGAGATGTTTTATGAATATATTTAGGTAATTAATCTTATTTTATGAGTAAAAAATTATTATCTAAGCTCAAAGTTTATTATGTAAAAGGGGTAAAATTTCTTATGAGATTACAGGATTTTCAAAATGGACTAACAGGCTTATTTATTTTTGTATTCCTTACTAATATTTTTGTTCTCATACCAAGTTTTAAAATGTTTTTTAGGGATAATTATGATTAGGATACTAGATAAAGGTCTAAATTTCTTCTATGGGGATTCAACTTTAAAGAAGTGAATATGTTTTTAATGAAACGTGAGTTTAAATATAAGTATCCTGTTTTTTGTTGGAAAAATGGTATTGAGTGGAAGTGTCCACCATTTTTTTGTATGGGTTTGATACATAGGTTTATTTAAAAATTATATAAAACTTTAAACCAAAAAAGATCATAAAAATTTAATAAAGTGCAACCCTTTTTGTAAATCATGTAATTATTAGTTAATAAAGGATTAGGGTATTATAGTTAGTATCATATGAAAGGTTTAGATAACTTTAGAGGTTGGGATTATTTAGATGAGGATATTTTATAAGTTATAGATATCATTAAGGGTCAATAAGTCCAAGGTTTATCATAAGTTTAATGTCATATATATCCCTTTTTAGGTTTTATGTGATGAGAATACTTTGGGAGACATTTATTTAGTTTTGATAGATTTTTGAGGTATATGTAACCCTCAAGTTTAACATGTAAAAATTTTATTTAAGGAAGAATGTCTTTACATTTTGTGAGCATAAGTTTAAAGGTATTGATAACGTTTAGAGTTTATATGATCTTTTTTAGATAATTGTGGGTTATTGTAATTTAAGAACTTATGTTTTATTGTATAGATAACCATGGCATTGAAAAGTGATTCAGTGATTAAGTGATTGATGTTATTTCAAAATAAGATCAATGTATTTTGGGGTAATATTATATGATTAAGGTAAACATAATATTATTAGATAAGATGATATTTTATTTGAGGAATAAATATTGAATTATCTTTTTGAATGATATATGATTTTAATGTGGCTTTGTCGCTACAAAAAACAGCAGATTAGAGGTAGTTATTTAGAGGGGGTTATGCACAACCCTCTATAAATTCATTTTTTTGTATAAATTAAAGAGGGTTATGTACAACCCTTGTTAATCATCGAATTTAGAGGGGGTTTTGAACCCCCTATAAATTATTTAACATTATTTTTTTAATATCCTGTTGGATTTTAGAGGGGTTTTTAAACCCGCTGTAATTTAAGAAATTAGAGGGGTTCATAACCGTCATTAATCAATGAGATCAGCGAAAGTTCACAACCCCCTATAATATCTTAAATTAGAGGGGGTTGTGAACCCCCACTATTTAAAAAAACTCCATAATATATATATATATATATAATTAAAACACAATATATATAAATGTATTTAAATAAATTATATGAACATGTTATATAAAATATGTATATGCTTTTATTTAATTGTATTTATATGTATACAAAAATATAATTGTATAATATTATATACATTAATATATATTTATTTTTATAAATTGTATTTCATGTGATATTAATTATATATAATATAAAAGCATAAAAATATTATATAAATATATACAGAGATATAATTTATTTAAAAAATGTATCATATAAAAACTCAAGCTTGTAGTTTTTATAATTTATATTATATTATTATTATTATTATTATTATTAAATAATATTTTTATGCTTTTATATTATATATGATTAATATTATATGAAATAAAATTTATACAAATAAATATATATTAATACACACAATATTATACAATTATATTTATTAAAATACATATATATTAATCTATATAATAATAAATATTGAAATAAATTATATAAGTATTTTTATAAATTAAATTTCATATAATATTAATTATATATAATAAAAAAATTGTATTTCATATAATATTAATTATATATTTGTATAAATTGTATTTCATATAATATTAATGATATATAATATCCATATTAATTGTATATAATATAAAATTGTATTTCATATAACATTATATAAATATTTGTATAAATTTCATTTCATATAAAATATTTGTATAAATTTTATTTTATATAATAATAATTATATATAATAATAATTACATATAATATAAATATTTGTATAAATTGTATTTCACATATATATATATATATATTAGGTGATTGGGGGTACAATTACAGTTAAACACACACACACCTAACACACAAGACGAAAAGTTAGGCCATAGCCCCCCCAAGGGGATAACCAAACCATTAAGCCTTATTTATTCAATACATGACTCGTAGTCCCAGTGGGCATGAAAGCCCATTACATAACCCATAAGCCCAAAATTTTGGCTCAAAGGCCCAATGGTGAATAGTGCTGCTACAGTACCCAGGTTGCTACAGCACTCGCTACAGTGTTGTCACCACTACAGTTTCTGCTACAGTTCCCACCACCGCTATAGTTTCGTCATTGCTACAATTTTGCCGCTACTATAGTGATGTTATAGCACCGCTACAGTGCTGCTATAGTACAGCTACAGTGCTGTTACAGTACCTGCACTCTATAAATTTTGAACCCCCAACCTCAATGTAGCATTATGGGGTGCTTACCACTAAGCCAAACCCCAACTACAAAACATGTTATTTGGGTAACGAGGTATAGGTGGGTGCCACACCATGCCTTTCCAGGGCCCAACCCACCACATGCGCGCTATACACCCCCAGCTAATTTTGAGTGTGGAAAGACTTGAACCTGAACTAGTTCCGTTGTCAGGGAGTGGCCGCCTTACACGGTACCACTAATCCAACCCTGGTCGATGTTTCATATATATATATATATATTTCATATAATATTAATTATATATAATATTATACAATTTATACAAATAAATATATATTAATGTAAATAATAATAAATATATGTATTGAAATGCATTATATAAATATATTTATTAAGTCATTATATAAATATATTAAATAAATAAAGATATATATAATATATAAATATGTATTTAAGTTTATAAATATATATGTATATACATAACATATATAGAATTATAAATATATGTAAAAAATATATTTACTCAAATGTATGTAATTACACATATAAAAATTAATATTATATGAAATACAATTATATATTATATAAATGTATAAACTAAATATAATATAAATGTATTATAATATAAATAGATAAATAGATAATATAAACATGTATATATTAATTTATATAAATATATATAGGTTATATAATATAAAATGAATATAATATAAATGTATAAACTCAATTTATAAACTGAATATAATATAAATGTATTATATTAATTTATATAAATATATATAGGTTATATAAACATGCATATATATTAATTTATATAAATATATGTTATATGTTTACATAAATGTATAAAGTGAATATAATATAAATGTATTATAATATAAATACATAAATAGATAATATAAACATGTATATATTAATTTATATACATATATATAGGTTATACATTTATATGCATTTAAATTTTTATTCAAAGAATATTTATTTTAATAACATAAGAAATATATATAAATATAATAATATGTGTTCATTAACATGAAATGGGGTTGTTTTTTTCATTATGGAGGGACTTGTGTTTCAAGATGAGGGTAGTTTGAAACCCACCACTGACAGAATTAGAGAGGGCCAGTAGTAATTTGGTTCACTCGTGGACACCAAGAGAGGGACCATGTTGACATTTCTCAAAGGTCTAGCATGAGGGGAGAATGGGAGGTTGGGGTAGTTGAGAATTTTGGGAGGCAATTTTTTAAGAACAAATTATTATTATTATTAGAGGTGGTTTTCAAAACCACCTCTAATATCTGCCTCAATTTGAGGCCACTACCTATAGCTCAATTAAAGGGGGGTTTAACCCCCTCTAAACTATCTATGGTTGGATATTTCATAGTGAAATTAGAGGGGGTTTTAACCCCACCCCCCCACCCCAATTTAACTGCCTCTAATTAAGTAGTACCTTACCAACAGTTCATGAAAACTACCTCTAACAGGAGTAGGTGGGCACATTAGGAGAGGTTCTAGGTAACAGTCGATAATGTATTTAGAGGGGTTATAACCCCCTCTAAACTCAAAAATAACCCCTTATAATCAGGCCGTTTTTTGTAATGTGTGGTGATTCAAGTTATTTATGGAAATGATTAGAATATTTTGAAGATTATATGATTAGGGTATATATATTTTTGGTTATATGGCATTTTGAGTGACTAATGTCATTTGGAGATAAATTCTAAATTGATATCGAAAGAATATATGATAGTCACTTTAATTTTTAGGTTTTCAACTTGGATTATTCTGAAGAGTTATTTATAGAGTTTTTAAAGTTTAATGTTGGGTGTTATTGTTGATTCTTTTAAGATTAATGTATAATTTATTCATTTTGGATATTATCTTAGCTTGTGCAAACCATTTTGGTTTTGGTTAATGTCTAAAGACAGGAGTAATATTTTTTATACATTTTTAGATCATGTGATCCATTAAAAGTTGATTTTAGTAATTCATACATGAAAATAAAATCATATTGAATATTAATTTCTTGGATCAAGAGATGATATTAAATAGGGAATTGATCAAATCACAGCCAAATGATGAAATTGTGCTTATAAAATTGAATAAAATCATGTAAGTATATTATCTCATGTTATCCTGGTAAAAGGATTCATCAACTCTAGTAAAAGTATCTTTAAATAAAAATTTTATCTTATTACATTATTTTTTTATGAATTCATGGTCTTTTTAAAATCTCTTTGGTTTGTGGTTTTGTAGTCATTAGATTTCTCATGATCATTCACTTTATTGTGATCAATATTCGTTGTTACTCTCCATATCTATTTAAACATTAATTTTTCCTCAATGTACATATTTTCAATTATCACTAATTTTCACATATTTGAAAACCTAGTTATGTATTATTTGATATGACCTTTATATTTCTCTTTCCCTCTTTTCCAAAAGAAGTTTTATTAACCCTTTTTATGATATGGGTCTTCAACAAAGGTATTTTAAAATTTTAAACCCTTGATTATCAATCTCAAGTTCAAATTGAGAGGAAAAATTTTATTAAAGGAGAGGAAAATGTAACAACCTATATTTTAAAATAACTCTATGTTTGATAGTGTATACAATACGCAACACTAAACTTAAATGAATAATTAAATATTATTATTTAAAAATGATCATTGTAACCTAGCCATTAAATTGGTGGGTATTAATAGGATTAACCATATTATAGAATATATATATATTACTAATCAATACAAATTTATTGATTGATTCTTAGGAAATAAGCACTCAATTTTTAGTAAAGTTATTTTATTCTTCAAAAATATATTTTCTTCAAAAATGATTTTTATTTATTTTTGTGAGTGAATATTATAATTAATTTATAGAACATTTATAAATTGTATTCAATAAAAATAATATATTTTTTAAAATTAGTATATCAAAATTTTCTTAGGGAGAAATTTTTGGATTTTTCTGAAAAGATTGATTTTTTAAGGAATAATGAAAAATACCTTTTTTGTAAAACTGTCATTTTTTCCATTTAAAAATGTAATTATGATTTGAATTTGAACTTAAAGTAACATAAGTATTATTTAATTAGATATAATATAATTAAATACATATTAATTATTATTATAATTTATTTTTGTATAAGTTTATTTTTGGGCATAAAATCACATTTTTCTAAAAAAAATTGTTTTATGTGTGCAATGTGTTTTTATCTTAACTAATTAAATAAATCACTTTTTATTAATTATTATAATGAAATTTATATATTATATATTCAATAAAATTCTTTTACATTAATTTTATGGTTTTTACTTAGCATGGAATAAAAATAAATTCAGTTTTATGCTTAAAAATACATTTTTCTAAAAACGGTTTTCATCAGGTTTTGAGGGTTTAATTTTAAATTAAATTATTATAATTTTTTAAATTAAATTTAATAAAATGGATTACATATTTTTAATAATAATAATTAATATTTTTTAATAATTCCATCTTAATTTTTGGTCTTTACGAATAACAATCATAGTAAATATTTGTCACTGCGGTAAGGGAAAAAAAGATTTGTCGGAGGTGTTAAACTAAAGAGATAATGGTTAGACTACCAAAACACTTAGATTTATCATATATTATGTGTTTTTAAACTAAATATATATTTTTTTAGTTAAATAATTTATTTTAAAATATTATTTTGAATTTGGGAACCTAAGATTGACTTTTGAAAAGATAATTTATATTTTATTTAAATTAAAAACTATTTTTTGGTTCTTTTCATTTAAAGGGATGGTTGGAAGATAAAATTCGGTTTTGGATTGTCATAAAAGTATAAAAATTTGTTTTTTTATTATTTAACCCAAAAAAATTTATGGAAACCAATTTATTACTTGACTTCAAGGTAAAATTATTTTTATGATTAAATCATGTATTTTTTTTAAAAAAATGTTTTTCATGTGTTTTGTGTTCTTATATTAAAATTAATTTCTTACACATTTATAAATTGAACCTAATAAAAATTATTCCATATTTTTAATAAAAATTTTAAAAAAATTATAATTATACTTTTATTTTTGGTCATATAATTAGTTTATCATGGTAAAAAAGTTAAGTTATCGCGGTTAAGGTTAAAATGTGTTTAAAGTGGTTTAACTAGGATATAAGGTTTAAAGTGTATCCAAAACTTGTATAAATGTGATTGGTTGAGTTTATTTAGACCCTATAAAAACTTATATTCTTTTTTTTGTGCCTTGATTCCACTTTAAATGATTAAGATATATATATATATATATTAATCTTTTAAGTAATTCCAAGTGTGTCATTTCCCTCACTTATAAAAGGGAACTTCATCTCCTCTCTGTCTCACACCTTTTTATCACTATAGTTTAGAAAATAACTACTCAAATACCTTCCTAACATACCTAACTACATTATATACATATCATTGTTTGTATAATAACAATCTTAGAGTGCTTAAGGTGCAAAGAAAATGTGGTTGTATGAAGAAGAGGTATAGCTCTTAACCGAATGTTTTAGTTTTATTTATTATTCTACCTCCTTAAAATATTCTTCAGACATGTTGCAATGAAAAAATAAGTATATTAAATATAATTATATGTTATTATATTAATTTCTTAATCTATATCCATCTCCTCTTCTATAAAATAGGAAATGAAACCATCTTTCTTATGTACCGCGGACTACCGTCTCACGAACTGATGTAATATATTTTCCATCGTAAACTCTTATAGATGGTTATAATGTTGGATTTAATGTATATATATGATATTAATGACATAGTTTAAATTATTTAAATATAATATATCATCTATTTTCTTATCATTTCATCCATTGAAAATGATAACTTCGTTCGTGCATACGTGTGGATTATCACCTCCACAAAGCGATGTGATTTATTTTTCATCACTACATCACATGTATGGTATATATAAGTTTATTTTAAGATATAATATGATATTTATGAAATTATCATCATTATATAAATATAAAATAATACTTAACTTATTTCCCTCATGCTCTTTGAAAAATGAAAATGTTACTCATGCGTGTATACGGCCTACCGTCTCCATGATTGTAACATAATTCATTTTTCATAATCATATTTCATGGTTGGATTTAAAGTTATAATTAAAATATAAAAATAATAATTTTTTCATGATTATTATTATATATATTATTTAATAATGACTTCATTGACCATAGTCAACCTACTGAAGTCATTTTGGACATATGAGCTGAATATCATCAAAACGTCCAATGTGATTGATTAAGTAATTAAATATAACATGGTAATAAATACAATAAAAGTAATAAAAACTTAAAAAATATTAATTAGATAAATTAAGTAAATAATTAACATGATTTTATTATTCATGGATATAAATAATGTATGTGACGAGTTAGACTTGAGGTAAGGGATTTCTAATCTTAATTCCCTTTCTTTGAGATTTACGCTATTTTCACCACACATTTTATTTTTCTATGTATAAATTGTATTATGGAAGTATTTTATAATTCCTTTTTAAATTAAGGTGTTTAAAAATCCATTACAAGTTTTTTATTTCAATGTTACATTGGTTCAAAAGTTATCACATTGTAAGTGATACTTTATCGTAAAACCTCATTTTAAATGTTTCAAAGATTATTTTCTAAATATTTTTCTTCCATTCCCATATTCTTAAAAATAATTTTTATGAATATATCTATATGGATATAAATGAATTATAAATTAAATTTTATTTCTCTTTTGAATTTCTTTAAAAGTTTTTTAAATGGAATCTTTTTATATATTTTATACGGAACATTTTGACTTTCTTTACAAAAAGGAAAAAAGAATTTTCTATTTTAATTTATATAACATAAAAATATTATCCATATTCCAAAAAATATATTTTATGTTTGTTAAAGAAAAACTCTCCTTCCACTATAAGAAAAGTGCCTCATAGTGGTGGTTTTTTTAATATGGCGGCGGTTTAAACCGCAGCTAAATTGGGTGTCGGCATCAAACATGCAGAGGTTTATTCAATTTAGTGATTTTTTATGGGAATTTTCATATTAAACATATTTATCGGCTATTTTAGTGGTTTTAGTGGCAGTTTTATGTGAAAAAATGGTGTATTTAGTGCCAGTTTAAACCACCACTAAAAAAAATCTATTTTTTACATTAAAACTACCGCTAAAACCACCATAACTGATGCTAAACAATAATGTGAATTTATTTAGCATCGGTTTTAAATGTCGCTGATAAGAGAATATCAAACTATAGTGGAGGTTTAAACCATCGCTAAATATGGTCTATTTCGTTAGTGGCAATTTAAACTGCCACTAAATATAGATTTACAAATAAAAAATGTAATAGATTTTACAACCCCAATACCAGTACTATGGAAAAAACAATGTGAAAAGAACATATAACATAATAATCTAAAACATCTAAAATTTTTCAGTAGTCAAAAATATAACAATGTTTCATAAAAAACCATGTACAGAGAAGATATAACAGAATAATCTAAACCATAGCATCTCAACCATCTAACAATGCTTTATAGATATAAATCTAAGACTTTAAACTGTATAGAACGAATGTATGAGCTATAAGCCTTCAAAATAAATAGAAAGAACTTATAAGATGTATCCCTGATCCATCCTAATAAGGATGATTTATCCCAATGCTCAAGATAACATTATAAAAAGAATTGGGTTCGAAAACACTACTGATTAGTTTTTTTTTGGACTTTATATTTGATATAAATGAAGTTCTTAAACATGACTTGGTAAGAGAATCGCGCATACATCTATGAGAAAACCTATACTATAACACCTGTAAGAGGATTGTGTTTTTTCAATTCAAATTGATGATTAATATAAGCATGTTATCCTAGTTTTGGAACCACATTCATTAGTAGATAAAGCATGTTCCATGGAAAGCTTTTTATTTCAATAAAATGCTTCCTATGAAATTATGAAGGTGGGGAGAATGATGAGTATTATTTAAATTGTGTCCTTTCATGTAGAGGGGTACAACTCTAATGGACCAATTGGAAATTGTCAGAATGACTTCTTGAAGTCGATGAGATGGTATATTCCATATTTCATATCTCAAACATGATGATGACTTGTAAAACATACGTTTGAGTTTAAAATAATTCTAGATGATAGATTCATGCTAAAGATAAATAAGAGATCCATGAGTTTTACCAGTCGGTAGTGTGTCTATGAATTCATGGAAACATGATGGAAAGGTGGTTGGTTGATTATCAAACCATTGATGAATGATGAGATTCATTGTTATAATTTTTTGGTTATGCATGAAATAACATGGTATCATTAGGATATAAGGCTATGTGATCAATACCTTAATTGAAACACCATCTATTAATATGGTAATATCTTAAATAAGTAAGTCTGGTGTGGATTGATTGATGCTTCAGTGATCAAATTTTTAAGGGGAGCCGAGACTTCCATCTATGCATCATGTTAAATATGATGTGAATTTTTTGGGTGTAACCCTTTAAATATATACCATAGAAGTACAATGAGGGTTTTAGGGTGTGCTGATGTGGTTGACCCATTGTTGTACCTAGTCACACATCCTCGAGAGATGTGGTATCAAGTGTTGGTTCAAGGAAATTATAACATGTTTTAATGGAGCGTGTATCAAAAGATCTATATAGTCCTATCAATATAATTTTTCAAAAATATCAGGATGTTTTTATTTGTGGACTAGGAATGGGTAATTTTTAGCAACTTGGTGTACTCCTATTCTAGATTTATTCATTCCCAATATATTGAAACCATCCTAAGTATATTGGGAGAGCATCTATATACCAAGATAAATAATTAAAGCCAATGACTTTTTGTTTGGATGGAAGGAATCCATGGGAGGTTTACACAAGGGTTGATTTATAGAAAGCCTTAAGATATGGAAAACCATGCATCCAAAATGTGAACCCCTTAAAAAGAGGTGAAACTGAATTTTTTCCCCTCTAGAATTTAAGATTATTTTCTCACAGTTAACAATGTTTCATGGATCTAAATCTAAGACTTTAAACTGTATAGAACCAACATCTAAGCTGTAAGCCTTCAAACTACATAGCATGAACTTATGATCTATAAGACTTTAAACTACCCAGCCTAACATTGACTATATTGGACCAGTATGTAATGAACATGATATTCTAGCCCTTTTCTGATAGTACTTTATATTCTAATGATGGTCATCTACCACACTAATTTTCAAAACTACATATGGTTGGATTCTAAGTTTCATGGGATGCAAAGAGATTCCAAATCTCATATCTTAGTCTTATAACAAAAAAATGACCAACCTCGAGGCCTTCCTCTTGATAATGGGGTTAAATATCAATTATATATAGGCTCACTCAATGTGATCAAGCACATAGTGGTGTAGCTCCCGATTTGGATCACCATTATCCTCCAAGTATTATTCTCCCCTATAGTAATGGAGTGTGGCCAAAATAGGCTCACCTACCATCTAGGTCACACACCTCAAAGGATCTTTTGGGAAAAGTGATCATTCCCATGTTTCGAATATGGTCAATGGTTGACCCGACATTTGTGGGGCCCATCCTTGAATGACATGGTTGTGGGTCTTATGTCTCCAACATGAATAAAATGAATCAAATAAACAACATAATAGTTAGTAAAAAATACTAATATACACATCCTAACATAACTCAAATGAAACTATTAAATATCTTCATATTCTATATGGAACATAGATTACTTAATACTTCACCAACTTCATACTTCACCAATTATAGACTCACTACCTTAGTAAATCATCAAGCCATATCAAATTCCAATGCCTTTATCAAATATGGGGAATCATGAAAATTTTAGGTCATGAAAATGTTAGGTGACTACTCTATGCCACACATGATACATGATACATGATACATAAACAAACCCTATATTTCCATATTTGTCCAACATATCAACAATACCACTAATCATTGTCCGATGATGAACACTGCTTGTCTCCTTCTCCACCTCCATCTCTACATCCTACTACCGGCACCTGTTAGAAAATTATATTGAAAATTAAATAATGTTGTATATTTATATTTAAACTTAAAACCAATATTTTTTTTCAAACTAAATGATTTTTAAGTTGTGTGATTTACCTGTTCACCACCCATCATCAATGTAATATCACCAGGGACAGATCCGGTCATTTTCTAATATAAATCGACCAACGCTTTTTGCAAAGCGGGTATCTGATCCCCCTATTCCTGAATTGTGTTTTTCATCGAAACATAATATCTCTGAGCATATTGACTAAAACTAGGAGTAGATGAAACTTCAATCCCTAATGGTTTTCTAAAGACCTCAGATGGTAAGGGTCCCAAACCCATCCCGCACGCTGAACCAGGATGCTCCTTCCCAAACACTTTACCAACTGGGTCATCCTGAGAGACTGAGTAGGACTACATGGGATTGGCATCCCATAGTTCTTTAATTTTTACCTATAAATAAAATATAATTCATATTAGAAGAAATATATATTAATATAGTGACAACTGATAATAAGTTATTATAATGAAAAATGAATCCATACCCCAACTTTTTTGGCATGCTCATTAACAAAACTCTCATCATATTTTTTATGAACATCCAACCACACTTCTATGTGGGATGCTTGGTGCCCTAAACTCTGTGAATATATTAAAAAAATACAAATCAAAAATTTAATATATTAAATAGATAATATTTTATTATAAATATTTAAACTAATGAAAAGATTACCAGAGTCGATCGACTTCTAGAAAAACTCTTTGACCTCACAGTGTGAGGGATGATTTTCTTAGACTAGATCGATACATTCTTCCATGAAATATCCTAAAATAAATAAAATTTAATTTAATATTAATGTATTCAATGTAATATCCTTTTCATATACATTTATAAATTTAAAATGAGATTAATATAATAATATATATTTAAATACCATGTGCTTCTCATCACAATGTTTTTCAATAAAAACTTTCCATTGCTCTCTATGTACCCCATTGGGTACCTTGTTATACATCTGTTGGGATCTCAAACAAGTATTGTTGACATTTCCCCATAATCTCCATTTAAATTCTTTCTATTTCTTGCCCAAATTTTTCAATGTACACTTTCATGCTAGCATATCAGAAACTGTAAAGTGGAAAAACATATGTACACAGAAATTCATTTTGAAAATATTATAATTTAATAACATAATAAAATTCAATTACACCATGATGTATTAAAATTACCTTTATTTGTGAATTAAAAACTTTATGTTTCCAAGATGAAGGCATATGCCTCCAATCATCATACGTAATCGGAAGGGAAATTGGCTTCGTGGCCAACTGACCTAGAATCTGTCCAAGTAATCCCACGGCATCATCCGTAGGGACCCCATAGGAATCAAATGGAACAACTATCTTTAGTATGGTCAGATTCTATACATATGAACTTTTCATATTTTTCTCCATAGTTTCATTTTTTCTATATTTTATGAACAAATAGTTATTATAAAAAAAGTGCAATAAATTTATTCATATTAAAATTTATACCTATAAAAGTAACCCTCTAGTATCCCTGTGAAGAACTAGGATTGGCACCCTGATCCCTCACTATTGAGGCTACTAAATGGGAAGGCATCAACTGGGATGTTTATGGGATGCTCACTGAGGGTGTGAGAGATGATGTAGGGGAAAAATATGGTGTCTCAGATGCTGTAGGGAGGGAGACATATGGATATTCATCTGTCGGTGTGGTCGATGGAATAGTATAACACTTACTCCTTATCATTCCTATCATTTAATCAAATTAAATTAAATTTAGAACATATATTTCAAATAAATTATGAATAAAAATTTATAAATGATAACATATGTATAGTACTAACAAACAAAATATACATAACAATGATAGATAATGAGGCATTTTAAATAAGGTTTTCTATTGCATTCTTACTACAACTAGTTGTATAGACTTCTCTTAAGAATGTCATCCAAATATTTTTTGTATTTATAAAATATCCACAAATGACATAAAAAAATTTCTAGGTCTAAAATGAGCATCAAAGAAGGTTGTGTTCAACATGTTGATATATAATTGAAAAAGACTAAAAAAGACATGACACCCATGGTAAATGATGAAATGGTTAATAGGTGGACTATCATATAAAAATGTTCAAATCCAAAAGGATTATTCCCATGGTGTGAGGAACTTTTAAGGTCTAATATTCAGTTGGTCTATATAGTGTATATATAGTGGTGTGAGTGTTTCATGCTTGGTTGGGGGATTTGAGAGTTTCTCAGTGGCTATTCCACAAGGTAAGTGTTATCTATAATTTCTTAAAGGACACAAAAGTAGTCTTGGATTGTGGAATGAGTTTTTTTGGAAATGGTATGAACCATAGTAATTTTTATGAAGGGATTCTAAGGGGTTATCCTTAATAAATATACTAATTAGTGTAGGTCCATAGGAATTATATAGGATAAGTTATGGAAATAGACTTAGAATATTAAAACTCCTTGGGCAAGATTATTGGGATGTTGGAATGGTTTGAATAGACCATGATAATTCATTGGTCTTGGGGTATCTATGTTGGTGGATCATAGAATATAATAGTCACTCTCTTTGGGTGTGTTTAGTGTAACTAGGTGATTGTAATTGGGGGAATAGTCTCTCTTGAGTGTGGGGATCCTAAGGGAGTGAGGAGAAATCATGATATAAGTAATAATTCCTGGTGAAAGGTCGTGCAAGAATTAGATTGTGTTGAAAGGGGTACACCTTGGAGGAACTGAGTGGATTCTGGTTAGTTCATATAAGGACTTGGTTCTTCAAAAATTCATCATTCTACACTTGATTCTCCATTTTAATGAGTATTTTTATACTAAAATTTTTTATTTATACCCATAATATGTCAATCATCATCCCTTAAATGGGTATTGACTTTATTCATCCAAAATAGTTTCAAATTATCTTTAATTCTATAATTTTTAGGATTTTATAGTTTTTTTATGCTTAAAGATGAGGAAAAATATTTTGTTTAACATTTTTTATGTTGATATGAAAATGTATCATTTAATTAGGATTGAATCATGGTACATTCAATGAGTATTTCCTAATTTTTGAAGTGTGAAAATGGTTCTATAAATTTTTTTTTCCAACTCAAACTCTCTAAGTGAACAACATTATATTTTCTTCTCATGTTTTTTGGAACCAACATTTCAATACTGTAATTTTTTTTTCTATTATCTGTGTGTGAAATTATTTTATTTTTTGAGTGAATAAATCTTCAAAAACATTCAATTTTAGTAGTTTTTATCTCATTTACATTACTTAATCTATCTGGGTTTTAAAATCTAGAAACTTTACAACTCATGTTGCTATTCTATAATTTTATTTATAATGTAATAGAGATTTTTGTTATAAAAATGACAATGAACAATGTATAAAATGTTTATAATGTGTCTATACTCCAGAATAATATGTTTCATAACTAGTTCATGATCAATAATCTACATTTTCTACCAACCTATTTTTTAGTAAGTGTACATAAATTAAAATATGTGTATAAACAATTTTTCACAATTTGTAATCTTTTTATGTAGTAAAATATATGTATAAACAATGTTTTTTAATATTAAATCTACATCTGATAAACCATTATTTTAATTTATAATCAGTGTATAAACAATGTATTCTTTTATTTTTTTAACCTTTTATCTTTGTATAGTCTTATTTGATGATTCAGTAATCTATCATAACACATGAGTTCATATCTAATATAAACCATAAAAGCCACCCAAAAATGGAGAGAAAATAGAAGATTATATATTATATAGTGTATCATAAATATAGACCACTTTCATATCCTAGAGTTACCATGAATTAAAACATCCATAGGTGAGAAATAAATTGAATCATATAAGAAAACAACATTTTAAATAATTATCACCTGACATATAAATCCCTAAAAATAAATTGATATGATTTCATTATTCATAGTGAAATAATAATATATATCCCAATCATGGATCAAAAACCATGAAAATAATTTCAACCCATGTTGGATTCACTATGTAGAACATCCCATGTGAGGGTAATTCACATGGTTCCACTAATAAATGCACAGTTTTCCCTAAATTTGTGTGCTACCCATGAAAACATATCATGTGTGTATAAAAAACTAGATCCCCCCTCCACATATGGTCACCCACATAGTTTGGAAAAAACCATTTTATTAAACCATCAATATCATCCAATTTTGGAAAAAAACCAAAAATAAAATTGTTCAGTGTGTTACCTTCACTTACCACTAGACCTTTGAGGGGCGGCAAAGTGGGGGTTGGGATCGGTGGCGAGGGTTAGTGAGGCGAGGTGTGGCGAGGTGAGGTGTGGCGAGGGATAGTGAGGCGAGGCTAGGTGTGGAGATGTGAGGTGTGGCGAGGTGAGGCGCGGCGAGGGTCAGTGATGGGCGGTGATCTGTTTTGATTATACTAGAGCTTTTGGGAGTCTGTGGGGTGGGGTGTTAAGGGGTGTCTAGGGAAGGGAATGTTTTTCGGGTGTTAAATTTTTTAATTATTTAGCGGCGGTTTATAAAAAACCATTGCGAAATTATTTTAAAAAAAATAGTGGCGGATTAGTAAACCATCGTTAAACACTCAATTTATTGTAGTGTTCCTTTTTGTTCTGATTATTTTAGCTTTGAAAATTAGGTTTTAAGGAAAGGGATATACCAATACCCAAAAATGATTTTCTTTTAGGTTCAAAAGTGTATTTTTATGATTTTGATGATGGAAATGAAAGATTGTATGTGTTTTATACATGTTATGGTACTTATAAATTATTTATTATTAGGTTATCCTGATATAGTTTTCTAATTCATTGGATAATGATTATGTTCTCTAGGGAATTATGTTGTAATTAACCAATTAGGTTATTCCATCTGTAAAAGTGCTTATAAGAGTGATTGTAAGAGTGATATGAATATGTTGTCCTAAGGTACCTACATGACTTTTCTATGGTTTCAAAATAACTTTTCATGGAAGTCTTTTAATTTTAAAAGATATGTTAATGAGGTTATGTTTAAAGGAAATTTTATTCCCAATTTAAGAGGAAAATATATCTTTTTTAGGAGATTTTTTTCATGAGTAACCATGTTTTAAAAAAAACTGACGATTATGGTTTTTCTATTAATATTGCTTATGAGATTTTTTATGAATATATTTTGGAAATGAAGCTTATTTCATGAGTAATAAAATAATTATTTGAGATCAAAGTTTATTATATAAAAAAGGGAAATTTTCTTATGGGATTACATGATTTTAAAAATAGATTAATAGGTTTCTTTCTTTTTGTATCTCTTATCGATCTTTTTGTGATCATCCCAAGTTTTCAAATGTTTTTCAAGGCCTAAGGATGAGTTGGATGATGTATCAAGGTCTGACTTTCTATTATGGGGATTTAAATTTAAATAAGCAATCAAGATTTTAATGAAATATGAGTTTAAATTTAAGTATCCTATTTTTTGGGGAAAATTGATATTGAGTGGAAGTGTCTGCCATTTTATTATAAGGGTTTAATATGTAAGTGTTTTTCTAATTCTCTAGAACTCTAAACAAAAAAAGATCCTCGAAATGTAAGAAAGTGTAACCTTTGTTGTAAATTATGTAAGTATGAGTTGTTTAAGGTATAGGGAATTATAATAGGATTAAGGTAAGTTGTCCCTAATTATTTTCTCATAGTCGTGTTATTCTCTCTTAATTGATAACAATATGCCTCAATTTGGTTGTCGTTCTAGTGATATGCCTCAAGTTGATTACCTTAAATTTTTTCACCGCCTTTAACCAAGATGTCATGACTCATCCCTCGGGGCTCATGTTGTGACTACCCCAATCCCACCTCCAATAGGCTAGGGGCTAGAAACTAGCACCGAGTAGGAATATCTCACAAATGGGAGGCATTTTCCTAAGTACCTTTACACACACACATCTCTAAGAAAAAGTGTTAAATTGAAAACACTAAGTAAATATGCATTCATACCACTAAGATACCCACTCATAGTGATAGTACAAAAATGAAAAGTAAACAGGGCCAGAATACAAGCCCAACCAAAAGGAAAAGTACAAGCTCTTGAAATTCATCTGTAGAAAACCCTACCTGAAGGGTAGGTACAGAAAAAGTTGTTTAAAGTCCCTGAATCACACATCATCTTATGAGCCTATATCTAAGTACCACCTATCCCCATTCCACCAAGGACTTCGTCAAAGTTTTGATCGTCTGCATAAGACGTGACACATGATGGCATATCCTGTGCAGAGGTGAGTAAAAAAATACTTTGTAGGGACCTCGAAACCACAAAGGAAAATACCAATAAGCAATACATTAAGTATACCATAAAGTAAACACACAAAGTATACCACAAAAGAAACAAACAAATTATAGTGAATACAGTCATCTCACATAGGTATAAGTTTAAAGAATGAATAGAAGGATTTCCAGTTTTCATCCACAGATCACCCAGTATCCATGACACTAGAAGTGTCGACGGTGCACATAGCATCGATGGTGTATGGAGAGTCTCTGGAACATGGAGCATCGCTGGTGCATGGAGCATCGGTGGCACCCGAAGTGGCGATGGGTCCCAGGGAGTCGATGGCGCATGGAGCGTCAATAGAGCATGGAGATTCAATGGTGTACGGAGCGTCAGAGGTTCATGCTTCCCCTAAGTCACATAGTCATCAAGATCACATGGTCACAACCAACTATAGGATTCCTCTCATAGTGCACTTGTTCTGAGAGAAACTACTCCTCAAGCCATTAGGTCATAAACCAAATTCCACATAAACTCGCTTAGAGTATCTCAAAAGTACCATCTCATTACAAGGGTCCCAAAAATATAAACAAATCATCAAACAGACCTCCTGTTTGAAAGATATATCCAATTTGGTAAAAAGGGTTTGGTCCAGTCCAAGTCTGACTCGACCTGGTCAGTTTGGGCTGGACCGAATCGGCCCGACCCATTAGGCCACAGGGTTGTCGGAGCAGCCCAGTTCTCCATCTTGGCCCATGTTGCACGGTTCGGTTCTACTCCACCGGATGTGGCATGCCCTGGCCGCATCCCTTTGGTCTACACGGTTTCCCGACCGCGTGGCCAGCCGGCTCTCCAGGTCAACACAGTGTCGGACCACATTTCATGCAGCCATCTCACCTCCTCTTCCTGGTCCCATGGCCCGCATCGCCATGGGATCCCCTGTTCAACGGGACTCTGTGTTGCATCCCTAGTTGTTGTACCCATGACCCCTGGTCACCACTCGTGGCCTGCGCCGCCACATGCCTCCTTTGACGCGTTCCCTCCTGGACCGCGTCTCACCACCGCCATCGACCGCCCTATCAGTGGCCCATTCCTACTACGCCCTACCATGCCCAGTCGCCCCTGCAGGGCTGGTTCTGTAAGGGTTGGTGTCCTGAGAACCAACTGTTTTGTACTTTGATTACATGAATGTTCACTTATTATATATTGTTCATTGTTCTGCATGACTATAATATAATAATGTCCTGGAATATTTGTTGCATTAATAAGGTCATGGAAGATCCCCGATATGATGAGAACCTTGAAATGTTATAACAATATTCTTAAATAAAGTTCTGTAGTTGGATGACATACTATGATAGGACACATAGTATACAGACCGT
The DNA here is from genome assembly GCA_963277665.1 of Viscum album. Lineage (NCBI taxonomy): Eukaryota > Viridiplantae > Streptophyta > Magnoliopsida > Santalales > Viscaceae > Viscum > Viscum album. Next base: position 927,201,815 of record OY728146.1, on the reverse strand, counting down.
CATGTGTGAGTACTCGTAAGAATATGAGACTCTCTCTCATAGAGTTCGCACTTGGTAATCTCCAAGATGGGAGATTATGAGAACAGACCCGCCAGTAATAATTCTACATGTCTTGGTGTCATCGGATATTACTATCTGCGAGCGTGTGTAATGTTCCTTAGACTTTAAGATTATCATTAACTCATGTCATGACTCGCGCACTTAGATTTACTGACGAAAACCATCACGCAGACAGTTGGCGGGAATTAGGGTACGTTGGGTGTGTCACGAGTGACATGTTGTTAATGGATAAGTCAAGGAAGTATTTGTCCCTTCCATTTATGGAAGTTGATATCTCAGCCCTTTGATTGAAATAGAACTGTCTCATTAAATTCCATGGTCATGGTTTAAATGATGAGTTTATTTCAGGTAGTCAAAGAATGACGGATCAAGCATATAGGTTTATGACACTTCCATGAAACCTGCTTGATGAGATATCGAGAAAAAGGGATTAAATTACACAGTAAGCGTTCGTATGTGGTGATACGTCAATGTGGCATAAAATTCTTTCTCTTAGGTACCTTGACCTGTTGCTAGATAGTAATCTTATACTTTAGGCAAGCCTGCCTAATGCCAACGAGAAATAGGCCTATAGGGTCACACACTAAGTGTATTCAAGTATCTCAAGTAGAATAAGGATTATTCCCGTATGTGTTTTAATAATTATTCAAGGAAGCCTAAATCGTTTTAATGTTGGAGGAAGAATAAAATGAAAACAAGTACACACCGTGTATTAATTATTACACGCCGTGTGGTTTTTATTTTGAAAAGGAAATGAATAAATGAAAACAATATATACACGTTGTGTAAATTTAATGTACATGCCATGTGGTTTTAAATTAAAAACAAGTACACGTCGTGTATTTATTATTACATGTCGTGTAGTTTTTCCAGTCGGGATTTTGATGATATAATATTGTTTTATTAAATGATATTTATTATAATCAGCGTGAGCGCATGTCAAGGAATTAATTATTCGACATGGGGGTTTTCAATAAGAGTTAATGAAATAAATGAAACGCATAACGCGTTTATTTATTGTCATAACTCTACAACCTCAAACCTGATTATAAATATCCTCACAACCCCAACTCTTTTTCTACACATAAGAGAATCGTTGTGCACAAAAATTCTGGAGAATTATTTCAAGGCCGAAAGAACCTCTTCCTCTAAGAACGCTCTCAATACTGAGAGAGATCCTCTTCCATCGGATCAAGATGATCTAAGGTGGACAATTCAAGCAAAGGTTTCTCCATGCTAGCACCCAGAGACTCCTTTGGAGACATCCCGAGATATGAGGTACATGTGTGGATCACCGCTAGAGGAATTCTACACTTGGCTTCTGCGACGCAATGACAAATCACATCGGAATGTGATCAAGAACATCAATGAAGAAAGAACACCCAAAAGGTATTTCATTTAAATTGATTAAATTAATTATAATCAACCTGTAATGATCCTACTTTGTGGTTCTGGGACTTTCCTTTTCTTTGTCCATTTCTGTGATTCGATCTGTGGAGACTGGCATTTATCGTCGTATTGATCTCGGATTGATCATTGTTAATGAAAAAAAGCCAAGTGGGCACATCCACCCACGTGCTTCCGCTGCGCCTGGAACCTTCAATTGGTATCAGAGTGAGGTTACAACGTTGATTTTAGTTATTTAATTTTCTTTGATAATTTACGCATTTATATTTGATTCAATTCGAAATATATCGTTCTATTAATCTGAATAAATGAGATCTATTCTTACTCCTTCGTTTATATATTAATATCACAGAAACAACCTTTTAATTTTAATTTTTGATTAAAATAAAAATGAGGAACTCATCCGAAGGATAATCTCTTTCTGTCTGTACAACACGGGATTACACGACGTGTAATTAAAACTACATGTCGTGTACTTAGGTTCAATGAACCGGCACTGGTCCGCCAAACCACGTCGTGAGAATTGAATATGCCTAAGTATTAATCATGTCATGTTGACCAGAATTGAATGGACCATGGAACTGGAATACATGGCATGTATGTTGAAGCAACACGCCATGTAGTCCGTTCCGGACCAGGTGAAACCGTCTACAAGGATAAGCCGTGTACCGCGTACATGGGATCGCCAGGCTGGTTACCGCGTAACAAGGAAGTACACGCCATGTATGATTTATCTACACGTCGTGTACTCCAAAATTTCCAAAGTACAGAAAACACGCCAAAGCCCCCGGCGTGTACTTTGGATAAAGAGTGAAAAGAAATACACGTCGTGTAATTATAAACTAAATGTCGTGTACTTTCCAGAAATGGAATTTCACCAGGTTTCCTCCAATGTACAAAGACCCGTAAAAGGAATATGGATAAGAAGAATCTCAAGGAAATTCAGAAAGGAATTTATGATAAAGAATTGATTAATTATAATATCATAATTAATTTAATTCAAGCATGACTTATCTTAAATGAAAGAACGATTAAAAGAATTTGAATTATAAATTTTCGTAAATGTCATTGCATGCTATGGATGATCATGAGCTAGACCAAAGACCCTTTGTATGTGTATGGTTTCATTTAAATTTATTTAATTTAAATTTTTTGGCCTGAAAGCCTTCTTCCAATAAAATGTAGGGTCTGCTTGCCCATGGTTTCTTTAATGTAAACCCATGTAATGGAGGATCTCCCAAGCCAGAGGAGACGGTTCAAATCCCGAAGCCGAGGCGAAACCGACACAAGAAGATACAAAGGTGGATAGGTGGGAGCTGCAAAACACGAACCACCAGGTTCAAGGTGTTTTTCCCTAGTTCAGGGTTAGCTTATCAAAACTGCTGGATAAGATAAACAATAGAAGCTCATGATCATGACATCTTATTTTATTTCTGTCTAAATTCCATGGTTTATTTATAATGTATGTGTTGTCGCAATTACATAGTTAATAAAATGAACAAGCATGCAAAGATGGAATAAAATAAAAACTGTACTATGCGTAAACATTATCAGAACATGGTTAATCACTTAAGCAAGCATCGCTTAATATTAACAAGCTTGTGATAATGAAAAACTATGTATGACAACCCTGATTTTATGACAAACTTAAACATGATTTATTACATAAAACTTCACTTGATACAACAAAGAAGATTGAGAGGTTTAGTGTCTTTGGGGATTAGGATCATTACATAAAAACTTAAAACATGAAATACAACATCTTTATTGAAAACTTCCTTTACATGACCACTGCATTCCCTCGTACTTAGCATTGCATGGGATAACCTGAGGACATGCATAAAAAAAGGGTGAGCTATAAAGCCCAATAAGGGAGTACACATGGAATAACATGAGGAGTAAAATACATGTTAGGAAATAGGAATATCAATAGAGAATAATAGAAACATGAACATAAAGTCATGATAAAGCATGATAATCATAACATGGAAATGTGGCAACAACACTTAACATGGAATTAGCATGAGCCAAGGCTCATTGCACATGGAGCATGAGTAAATTCTCATTGCACATAAATTAAGAGTAAACCCTAGTTGAACTTAAATTAGCATGATTCAACACTCATTTCACATGATGTATCATGATACTATACTTTACCCAATGTATTGGAGCGCTATAAGGGCACACCCTTCTTAAACATTTCATTTCATGCATAAGTGTGCCACATGGATCATAAAACCTAGATTCATAAAACATAATAATTTATTCCACGATAAAGGAATGTGGAATTCATACATGAAATTTATAATCAATAAGTAAATGTGCATAAAGGTGAATACCCTTGATGGATAAATGGGCATGGTATTTACTACACAATGACATTGGCTTAGAAAATCGGTGTGATTTCGGCAGCGTAACGGCGTGACATAAGAATTCATAAAAATGGTTGATGAGAGATAAAGGAGTTCCTAATCATATTTACATGTAATGTAAAGTAATTAGGTCATATGGATACATGTCCCAACAATTTTAATGGAATTTGTATTCATGATACAAAAGTATTGCTTGAATGTAAACGAGGAGAGAGAAGTTCCTTTAGGAATTTCGGCATAGTAACTGGTGTACATGGGAGGCATTTAATGAGAGAGAAAGGGGTATACCATCATTAAAACATAAAGAGGGAAGTATGAGGGAGGTGTGAAACCATACCCCAACATTCATAATTTAAATTAAAAGGGCAAAACAACTTAAAGAAAATTGGACAAAAATGAGAAAGGAAGAAAAAACTCTTACTTGGAAGTGTGCTTCCAAAGGCTAGAGAGAGGATTGTGAGAGGCTTATTGGGAGCTTGGGGAACCTTGGGATTATTATAGAGAGAGTAGGTCAGAGTTTGGATGAACTCCAAAGGCTTTGAGTGAGGATGAAGTGGGATCTTGGGTGGGTTTATATAGGAAAGGTGAGGGAATTCTTTATTATTTAGGTTTGGGTCCCCTTACATTAAATTAATCCAAACCACAAACCATCTCATGGTTTTTGCCCATGGTTTTTGGAAAAGGGAAGAGGAAAACAATATTTTATAAGTCTAAAGTCCTAAATTTTTAAAATAATAGGGTTTATTATGTGGAGGTGAGTCATACTCCCATGGAAATTAATTTAAAAAGACAAGGTGTTTAATAAGTGTTGAGGGGTCCATTAATGCTTTGAAAAGTAAGTCAAAAAAACCCTAAATTACATTATTTTAATGGTAAAACATATATTGGCCGAACATGAAGATTATAGTATTTTATTACATCACTATTGGGTCATTATGATGTCATAAAACACATTATATATTTAAACGGTATTTAATTTTTACCCAAAAATTTGACTGTCTCAGAAAATTATGAAAAATTCACCGTTGGATAATTTCGACATCCTGATTCCAAAAATAATATTTATTTTATCTAAATAATTTTCTAAATATGTTAAGTTTCACTTTTAAAATAAAAACCAACATTTATCAAAAATTCACGGGTTTTGACAGAAATGGCTTTCAAACCTTAATAAAAATTATAATTGCATTCATAAAATTATAAGATCATTTATATTTAATAAAAATTAATTTAATAATAATAATAGTAATATTTTATTAAAATATTATTTAATTCAAAAATCCCTTAATTTAATAAAATAGAATTCTTAATTAAATAATAACTAAAAACACTATTTGTACTTTAAAAACTATTTACAATGTATCAATAATGACAAGAAAGTATATTCATTATTATATACAAAAAAAATAATATACATGAACATGGTACTATTTATTTGTTACATAACCCCTTAAAAAGGCCGCATAAGACCTAAGGGTAAGGTGTACGATGGTGACGGACTCTTGGGGGGGCTCGGATAACATCGCTCGAGTGGTAATTTCTATAAACTTCCACTTCTCCCGTAGACGGTCCCGTTCGAGCTTGACATGATGAAGCTCAAATTGGGCTTGGTCAAGAGCGAATCCCAAGGATGCCACCTCTTTTCCGAGCTCCAACAAATGGGATTCGTATGGAGAAATTCTACTGGATGAGGCCATCGCTTCTTTTGTCTGAGTAAATTTGGATTTGTTAAAGCCCTATATTTATACTAATCATGTGATCACTGTTCAATGGCTATATTAGCAATGATAAAAATTCTTAACATAAAACCAAAGAAGTTGACATTTTATTTAAACATAAATAGACATTTAATTAGATCAAGAGGGATTTCCATTAATGAAACTTTGGGTCGTTACAATATTCCCCCTTCAGAAATTTCGCCCTCGAAATTTCCCTTTTCCCACACTAAAACAGATGTGGTTAACTCAGCTTCATCATTTCCTCCGATTCCCAAGTCGCTTCTTCAAACTTGTGGTTTCTCCACAACACCTTGATGAGTGGCATTATCTTATTTCATAGAACTTTTTCTCTACGATCTAAGATCTTCAATGGTTTCTCCTCATAAGAAATATCATATTCCAATTGTACCACCTCAGAAGAGAGTACATGTGAAGGGTCTGGTATGTACTTCCTTAAGAGGGATACATGAAAGACATCATGTACTTTGGCCATATTAGGTGGAAGTGCTAGTCGATAGGCCACAGCCCCGACACGATCAAGAATCTCAAAGGGGATGATATACCTTGGACTTAAATTCCCTTTCTTTCCAAACCTCATGACCTTCTTCCACGGAGATATGCGTAGAAAAATCATGTCTCCAACTTTAAACTCAAGGTCTCGTCGACGATTATCTGCATAACTCTTCTGTCGACTTTGGGTTGCCTTGATATGCTGTTGAATGGTTTTCACCTTCTCCACCATTTCCTCGACCATTTCTGGTCCAAGCAGCTTACGTTCACTGACCTCATCCCAACATACCGGTGTTCTACACCTTTTCCCATAAAGGGCTTCATATGGTGCCATTTGGATACTTGAGTGGAAACTGTTATTATAAGAGAACTCAACTAGAGGAAGATGTTGATCCCATCCTCCTTTAAAGTCCATTGAGCATGCTCTCAACATGTCCTCAAGTGTTTGGATATTCCACTCGGATTGGCCATCAGTTTGAGGATGATAGGTTGTACTAAAGTTCAGTTCAGTATTCAGATCATGTTGAAGACTCTTCCAAAACTTAGAGGTGAATCTTGGATCTCGGTCAGACACAATAGATAGTGGTACTCCATGTAACCTTACCACTTCCCTGATATATATCCATGCTAGTTGATCCAATGAGAAATCCTCCCGAATAGAAATGAAGTGTGCAGACTTTGTAAGACGATCCACAACAACCCAGATTGCATTGTTGCCTTTGGATGTCCTTGGAAGTCCAGTGACAAAGTCCATGGTGATGTTCTCCCATTTCCATTCTGGTATGGGCAATGGTTGCATCATCCCCTTAGACTTCTTCCTCTCTGGCTTCACTTTCTGACACACCAAACACTTTGATGTATATTCAACAATCTCCTTTTTCATATTATCCCACCAAAAGTTTTCTCGGAGATCTTGATACATCTTTGTGCTCCCTGGGTGAATAGAGAAATTTGAACTATGTGCGTCATCCAAAAGTTCCTTCTTCAGCTCCAGACTTGATGGAACACATAGTATTTTCCCAAATTGCATAATTCCTTCTTCATTAACATTAAACTCCTAGGATTTCCATTTTTTTATAGCTTCTACTTTTTCTTGAATTCCCACATCATCCTTTTGATCATCCTTTAACCTTTCCAAAAGAGATGGTTGAGAAATCATTTGTGAAAGGATTTATGATGTTCCCTTCTCTATGATTCTCATGTCCATCTTCATCAAGTCTAAGAAGATTGGATCCTTCTCAATTCTCATCATTGATAGAATCGTTGGATCCTTTCTACTTAGGGAATTTGTCACCTTATTCGCTTTCCCAAGGTGGTAATGGATTGAACAGTCATAATCCTTGATGAGCTCTATCCATCTTCTCTGACGCATATTAAGCTATTTCTATGTGAATATATATTTAAGACTCTTGTGGTCAGTATATATCTCACATTTATCTCCATATAGATAATACCTCTAAATTTTCAAGGCAAAGATCACCGCCACCAACTCCAGATCATGTGTTGGATAGTTTCGCTCATGGATTTTCAACTACCTTGAGGCATAGGATATAACTTTATCATTCTGCATCAACACACAGCCTAATCCCTTCTTCAAAGCATCACTGAATACCACAAAAATTTCCCCACTTGTGGGTAAAGTGAGCACAGGCGCAGTGATAAGCCTCCTTTTTAACTCCTTGAAGCTTTCTTTGCATTCATCACTCCAAGAAAACTTTACTCCCTTTCGAGTTATCTTGGTAAGAGGGTTGGACAATCGTGAGAAATTTCTCACAAATCGTCAATAATATCCAGCTAACCCCAAGAAGCTATGGATATCCGTTACCGATGTTGGCCTCGGCCATCCCTCAATTGCATCTGTTTTGGATGGATCCATATATATCCCATTGCTTGTGATGATATGGCCCAAGAATGAGACTTCTTTCAACCAGAACTCACACTTGTTGTACTTTGCATAGATCTTCTCCTTGCGCAAAGTCTCCAGTACAGTTCTTAAATGCTCCTCATGATCCTCCTTGGTTTTGGAGTATATTAGAATATCATCTATAAAGACTACCACAAATTTGTCTAGGTAATCTCTAAATACTCTTTTCATTAAGTCCATGAAGATTTATGGAGCATTAGTGAGTCTGAAAGGCATTACTATGAATTCATAGTGCCCGTATCTTGTGCAAAAAGCAGTCTTGGGGATATCTTCCTCCTTCACCCTTACTTGATAATATCCCAACTGCAAGTCCACCTTGGAGAAGTATTGTGCTCCACACAGCTGATCGAACAAGTCATCAATTCGTGGGAGGGGATACTTGTTCTTTATCATGATTTTGTTAATTTCACGATAATCGATGCAAAGCCACATTAACCCATCCTTCTTCTTGATGAAGAGGACTGGTGCACCCCATGGTGAAGCACTTGGGCGTATAAACCCTTTATCCAGATTCTCCTGTAGTTGTTTATTCAGCTCTTCAAGCTCTAAAACAGTCATTCTATATGGAGTCTTGGATATTGGTAAATCCCCGGGTATAAGTTCAATTGAGAATTCAACATCTCTTATAGGAGGAAGACCAGGCAGTTCCTCGGGAAACACTTCCGTGAATTCCCTCACAATAGGAATTTCTTCGAGGATGGTTTCTTCCTTGGACTCAATCATCTGAGCCAGATACGTGTGCTCATAGGTCAGTAATATCCAATCTTGAGATGATGGAGCTAAAGGAGATTCATCTTCCTCCTGACACTTTTAAAGAATCGGGGGTCGATTCTCCATATGGAGTGTGATTTCCCTCTCCCGGCAATTTATTTTTGCTCTATATAAGGAAAGTCAAACCATGCCAAGAATTGCATCAAATTCCACCAGAGAAAGCATGATGAGGTTCGCCGGGAAATTTAATCCACATATTATAACAGGGGAAGACTTATATTCATGGGATGCAATGATTGCCCTGTTTTCTATACTCACCGACATCTTCACTTCCATGATTTGTGGTGATGCTGGGATTGTTCTACTAAACTTTCAAGATATAAAAGAATGTGTAGAACCTGAATCAAAAAGTATGTTCACTATTCTTGAATGAATAACTAGCGTACCTATCACCACTTCGTTGTCGGGGTTCACTTCGACAGAAGTGATGGAAAAAGATCTTCCTTGTTGCCTTGGAGGTTGTTGGTTGCCTCCGAAAACCCTTGGATTAGGGCACTGATTTGAAAATTGACCCGGTTATTTTCATTTGTAGCATTGAACAATGCGTTGAGGTTCTAACGGAGCGTTCCTCTCCTCTGTCGCAGATGCGGTTCTTTCTTGCCGACAGTTAACAGCTAGGTGCCCTTCTCTTCCACACCTGAAGCATTTCCTCAACCCCTTAAGGAAATTACCAGGGTGCTTCTTTCCGCACTTTTGGCAAGTGGGGTGCTGGATCTTCTTAACACCGTTGGATTTATCCATCGGACCACTAGCATTGAATTCCACCTTACGCTTCTTATCCCCATGATACCCCTGTGATTCTCCGATCTCCATTTCGACCTTGAGGGCACATCGGACAATTTCCTCATAGCTGTCGAAGTCACAGATTGCTAATGCTTTCCGTAGGCTAGGCTTCAACCCACCAAAGAAGCGGTCAACTTTGCATTCTGGGGTAACGACAAAGCCGAAAGCATATAGTGCAATCCTTGTGAAGTTTTTCTCGTACGCCCCAACAGATTCTTCATCTTTTTTCTTGAGGGAAAGGAAGTCTCTTTCCATCTTAAGCTGGAGGGTACGCTGAAAATATTTATCAAAAAACATCTTCTGGAAATCCTTCCATTCCAACGCCTCGATCTTCTTCTCAGGCTTCGTATTTTTTATCAACATCCACCGTTGATCAGCTTCACCCTCCATACGATAAGCTTCCAGGAGAACCTTCTCTTGTTCAGAAAATTCAAGGATGGAGAAGATATTTTCAATGGAGTTGATCCATTGTTCAACGATCGTGGGATTGGATGATCCACTAAAATTAGGAGGCCTTTGTCTCATGAAGCTCTCGATAGCGACTTGTTATTTATTAGGTGGGGTTGAATGTTCCTCTTGACCCGTGTTTCTATTCAAAACTTGAGTTAGCTGAGAGAGAAGCGTGACAAAGTTCGTGATTCCCGCTCCCATTGGATTGGGCATCTTATTAGTATAGTCATCACACTGATCTCCACAACGGTTGTTAGCCCGAGTCCTCCTATTACCGGCCATTGGCTAGAATAAAAGGAAAGTTAGGGGTAACACATAAAGGGTAATCCAAAGACAAAAGTTGATGACTTATAAATAAACTTTTATTTCCTTAACTCATGAGTCTATAGGCTTCAATCTAGGCTTTTCATGATCTACTTTCTAACATATATTCTTAGGGTCGTTTTTTTTAATTCCCTTTATAAGGGTTCATACTAAAATCATGAATTTATCAAAACATATCCCCCGGGAGTGTCGTAACCAAGAGTGAATCAAGTCCCATTGTCGTTCACTAGTTCCCGTTCGAGTCTAGCTCAAAGCAGTGTTTTAGGGTTTTACCCCTAGGATACATCTATGGCAGAGCCGCCTCTACCTGCTTGTATCCAGACAGGGATGTATTTGTTTGATAAACCACTTACTCAGTACTTACCAAAACTTAGGGATGTTTTTATTATACTTAGTCTTGTCTCTAAGGCTTTACTAGGGTTTTCTAATCCTAATCCCAAAAATAACTAAACCTATCCTCTAATACCAACTATGAGAACCCTGATTTTATTACAAACTTAAACATGATTTATTACATAAAACTTCACTTGATACAAAAAATAAGATCGAGAGGTTTAGTTTCTTTGGGGATTAGGATCATTACATAAAAACTTAAAACACGAAATACAACATCTTTATTGAAAACTTCATTTACATGACCACTACATTCCCTTGTACTTAGCATTGCATGGGATAACCTGAGGACATGCATAAAGAAAGGGTAAGCTATAGAGCCCAGTAAGGGAGTACACATGGAATAACATGAGGAGTACAATACATGTTAGGCAATATGCATATCAATAGAGCATAATAGAAACATGAACATAAAGTCATGATAAAGCATGATAGTCATAACATGGAAATGTGGCAACAACACTTAACATGGAATCAGCATGAGCCAAGGCTCATTGCACATGGAGTATGAGTAAATCCTCATTGCACATAAAGCATAAGTAAACCCTCGTTGCACTTTAATTAGAATGAGTCAACACTCATTGCACATGACGTATCATGATACTATACTTTACCCAATGCATTGGAGCGCTATAAGGGTGCACCCTTCTTAAACATTTCATTTCATGCATAAGTGTGCCACATGGATCATAAAACCTGGATTCATAAAACATAATCATTTATTCCATGATAAATGAATGTGGAATTCATACATGAAACTTTATAATCAATAAGTAAATGTTCATAAAGGTGAATACCCTTGATGGAGAAATGGGCATGGTATTCACTACACAATGACATTGGCTTAGAAAATCAGTGCGATTTCGGCAGCGTAACGGCGTGACATAAGAATTCATAAAAATGGTTGATGAGAGATAAAGGGGTTCCTCATCATATTTACATGTAATGGATAGTAATAAGGTTATATAGATACATGTCCCAACAATTGTAATGGAATTTATATTCATGATATAAAAGTATTGCTTGAATGTAAACGAGGAGAGAGAAGTTCCTTTCGGAATTTCGGCATAGTAACGGGTGTACATGGGAGGCATTTAATGAGAGATAAAGGGGTCTCCCATAATTAAAACATAAAGAGGTCAGTATGAGGGAGGTGTGAAACCATACCCCAACATTCATAATTGAAATTAAAAGGGAAAAACAACTTAAAGAAAATTGGACAAAAATGAGAAAGGAAGAAAAAACCCTTACTTGGAAGTGTGCTTCTAAAGGCTAGAGAGAGGCTTGTGAGAGGCTTCTTGGAAGCTTGGGGAAACTTGGGAAGATTATAGAGAGATTAGGGCAGAGTTTGGAAAAACTACAAAGGCTTTGAGTGATGAGGAAGTGGGAGCTTGGGTGGGTTTATATAGGACAGGTGAGGGAATTCTTTATTATTTAGGTATGGGTCCCCTTACATTAAATTAATCCAAACCACAAACCATCCCATGGTTTTTGCCCATGGTTTTTGTAAAAGGGAAGAGGAAAACAATATTTTATAAGGACAGAGTCCGAACATCTTAAAATAATAGGGTTTCTTATGTGGAGGTGAGTCATACTCCCATGGAAATTAATTTAAAAAGACAAGGTGTTTAATAAGTGTTGAGGGGTCCATTAATGCTTTGAAAAGTAAGTCAAACAAACCCAAAATCACATTATTTTAATGGTAAAACATATATTGGCCAAACATAAAGATTATAGTATTTTATTACATCACTATTGTGTCATTATGATGTCATAAAACACATTATATATTTAAATGGTATTTAATTTTTACCCAAAAATTTGACTGTCTCGGAAAATTATGAAAAATTCACCATTGGATAATTTCGACATCCTGATTCAAAAAATAACATTTATTTTATCTAACTAATTTTCTAAATATGTTAATTTTCACTTTTAAAATAAAAACCGACATTTATCGAAAATTCACGGGTTTTGACAGAAATGGATTTCAAACCTTAATAAAAATTATAATTGCATTCATAAAATTATAAGATCATTTATATTTAATAAAAATTAATTTAATAATAATAATAATAATATTTTATTAAAATATTATTTAATTAAAAAATCCCTTAATTTAATAAAATAGAATTCTTAATTAAATAATAACTAAAAATACTATTTGTAATTTAAAAAGTATTTACAATGTATCAATAATGAAAAGAAAGTATATTAATTATTATATAAAAAAATAATTTAAATGAACATAGTACTATTTATTTGTTACATAACCCCTTAAAATAGCCGCATAAGACCTAAGGGTAAGGTGTGCGATGGTGATGGACTCTTGGGGTGGCTCGGATAACATCGCTCGAGTGGTAATTTCTATCAACTTCCACTTCTCCCGTAGACGGTCCCGTTCGAGCTTGACATGATGAAGCTCAGCTTGGGCTTGGTCAAGAGCGAAGCCCAAGGATGCTACCTATTTTTCGAGCTCTGAAAAATGGGCTTCGTATGGAGCAATTCTACTGGATGAGGTCATCGCTTCTTTTGTCTGAGTAAATTTGGATTTGTTAAAGCCCTGTATTTATACTAATCATGTGATCACTATTCAACGACTATATTAGCAACGGTCAAAATTATTAACATAAAACCAAAGAAGTTGACATTTTATATAAACATAAAGAGACATTTAATTAGATCAAGAGGAATTTCCATTAATGAAACTTTGGGTCGTTACACTACGCATAAAAGATTAAAATCCCTCAATACCATATTAAGTCAGACTTAGCCTTACGTTACCTGATTAAGAGAAAGACTCAATAAAACTATGTGTTTGACCAATCCTTTTTGGGACACTTACTTTTATAAAGGAAGCCCTTATGAAAGGTTTCGGGTTGACTTATCCATATTACATCAAGAGGAGTAGACCTTGCTAGACTTGATGTAATATTGGAGGCAAGAGTTGAGGAAATCCAAGTCAGGATTTCAGGATTGGGGAGTCCACTCAACAGATCAAGGAACTGTAAGATCATAGTTGGCAAAGTCCTGCCTACCTAAATACCTTCAAATAGCTTGACCAACCCTTTTTCGGGTTATGCGAAGGGGAATATGGATCCTTGCCACTAGAATGTCAAAGAAACTGGACATTCCGAGTTCAATGGTGAGGGCCATTGGGAATTTATAAAATATTGGGAGAATTAATTCATTCATTTATTATTTCTCATAAAATGTAATCAAGAAAGTACTAATAAATTTGATCTTTTAAATTGTAGAATCAAGATGACAAACTCGTCAACCACATTTTCTCTGTGATCAATACTGGACAAAGACAATATCCTCGCTGGTAGTAACTTTTAGGAATAGTTTATGTGCCTTTGGGTCGTCCTACGCCATGAACGAAAGGATTACGTGTTGGAGTCCTCACTTCCTGATTCCCCTGCCCCAGGGGCGAGTGATGAAGATTTTCTAGTCTATGATCAACATTTGAACGATGCACTTGATGTTCAATGTTTGATGTTATCATCAATGTCTAGTGATCTCATGAAGTCTCATGAAGACATGGATGCCTATAGCATGCTCGAGCACTTCCGTGGTCTATACCAGGAGAGAGAAAGACAGGAAAGGTTTGAGATCTCCAAGGCTCTATTTCAGAGCAAGCTTGGAGAGGGTGCCCCATGTGGGCCTCATATAGTCAAGCTCATTGGCTACATTGAGCACTTGTAGGTTATATGGTTTAAAATCCCCAAAGAACTGGGTACCGATCTCATTCTCGCATCACTCCCCCAGAGCTTCTCAAACTTTGTTGTGAAATTCAACATAAACAACATTGAGAAGTCTCTGTCTGATCTTCTTATCCTTATTCGCCAAGTGGAAAATGACATGAAGCGTGAAAAGCCTTCTGTCCTCATGGTGAATAAAAGGAAAGGGGGGGCAAAGAGATTTAAGCCCAAAGCTTCTTCAAGGCCTTCCAAGAAAAGGAAGATCAAAGGGGAGGCAAAGGAACAGGATGTTGTTTGTTTCGCATGTTGCAAGAAGGGCCACTGGAAGAAAAACTAAACCCAGCCAAGGAAGCAAGGGGAAGCTTCAGGTGCGTTTGTTAACGAATGCAATCTATCTATTTCTACTAATTGGGTATTAGATACTGCTTGTGGTGCTCACATTTGTATCCAAATACAGGAACCAAGTAGATTCAGGAAGATTGATCAAGGGGAGGTAGATCTATGAGCATCCAACGGATCCAGACTTGCTGTTGTAGTTGTCGGGGACTACCACCTCACATTGCTTACTGGGATGGTATTGGTTTTGAAAGGATGTTATTATGTACCCTCTGTAACCAAAAACATTATTTCAGTATCCAGATTAGATACTGATGGATTCATCTTCAAGTTTGGAAGTGGATGTTGCTATTTTTATAAAGATGGCATTTTTTTGGTAGGGCACATTTATATAACGGCCTTTATGTGTTAGACTACACAAACCAGGTAATGTAAATCGATAACAAAGTTAATTCACATGACTCATACCACACCCAAATTTGGCATCACCGTCTAGGTCATGTCAATGAGAAATGTTTGACAAAATTACATCAAGATGGGTATTTAGATTCTTTCGAACTAAAACCACTTGGTGTATGTCATGCGTGTCTATGAGGCAAAATGACCAAAGCCTCATTTAGTGGGAAAGGTGAAAGATCTAAAGAGCTTATAGAATTAGTTCACACAGATATGTGTGGTCCATTTCCAGTTGAAGCAAGGGGTGGGTTCTCGTACTTCATAACTTTTACTGATGATTTTAGTAGATATGGATATATCTACTTAATGAGGTATAAGTCAGATTCTTTTGATCGGTTCAAAGAATACAAGAATGAAGTTGAGAACTAGCTTGGTAAGAAGATTAAGAAACTCCGCTCAGATAGAGAAGGAGAATATCTTAATCAGGACTTCATTGATTTCTTACGAGAGTTTGGGATTTTATCTCAACTCACTCCTCCTTACACACCACAGTGGAATGGTGTAAGTGAAAGGAGGAACCGCACCCTGTTGGACATGGTGAGATCAATGATGAGTCATGCAAGTCTTCCATTATCCTTTTGGGGATATGCATTACAAACAGCAACACACATACTAAACCAAGTACCAACTAAATTGATAAATGGTATTCCATATGAGTTATGGAGTGGACACAAAGGCGTGTTATCGAATTTACATGTGTGGGGTAGCGAAGCATTTGTTAAGGCCTCTTCAGGTAACAAACTTTCACCCCGAGGAACAAAGTGTATCTTTATAGGATATCCCAAGGAAACAAGGGGATATTACCTATACAACCCCTCAGACAAAAAGGTTACAGTGGCAAGACATGCCATATTCCTTGAGATGGAGCACATATCCAAAAGAGATAGTGGGAGCGAGATAGACTTCGATGAAGTCGAGGCTCAAGATACACAGGAGTTGGTACAAGAATAGATTCCACAAAGCCCCGTGGAAGAACAATCTGTTCCAGAGACACAAGAACTACGTAGGAGTACAAGAAAGGTGAGAGAACCAAAACGATATGGTTTTCTTATCACCGAGGATGGTGACTCATTATTGGTTGACAATGATGATCCTCTTACCTACAAGGAAGCAGTTGAAGGCACAAACGTTGCCAAGTGGAAAGAATCCATGAATTCTGAAATGGATTCCATGTACCAAAACCAAGTCTGGAATTTGGTAGATCCTCCAGTCGATGTAAAGACTATTGGTAATAAATGGGTATTCAAGAAGAAACTGTACATAGAGGGGCAAGCCAGCACATATAAGGCACGACTGGTTGCAAAAGGTTTTAGATAGCATCAAGGAATTGACTATGATGAAACTTTTTCACCGGTTGCGATGCTGAAATACATCAGAATCCTATTGGTCATTGTCGCTTACCATGACTTTGAAATTTGGAAAATGGATGTCAAAACAGCATTCCTTAACGGGAACCTCCGGGAAGATGTCTACATGACACAACCTGAAGGGTTTGTGACTCTAAAGGATGCCAACAAGGTATGCAAGTTTCAGAAATCCATTTACGGATTAAAGTAAGCATCAAGGTCATGGAACATTCGTTTTGATGAAACTGTAACAGAATTTGGCTTTGTTAAGAACGAATGTGAGCCTTGTGTCTAAAAGAGGTTTAGTGGAAGTGCAGTCGTTTTCCTAATAGTATATGTTGATGACATATTACTAATTGGAAACGAAGTACCTATCTTACAGTCAGTTAAAGAATGGTTACATAAATGCTTCTCCATGAAAGACTTGGGCGAGGCAGCATATATTCTTGGGATCAAGATCCATCGTGATAGATCCAAGAGAATGTTGGGCCTGAGTCAAAGTACATACATTGACAGGATACGGAAGAGATTCAGTATGGAACAGTCTAATAGGGGATTGTTTCCAGTGTCACATGGCATTCATCTTTCCAAGAAAATGTGTCCTCAGACACATGAGGAAAGAAAGAGAATGGAAAAAATCCCTTACGCATCTTCAATTGGGTCAGTCATGTATGTTATGCTATGTACGAGGCTATATTTTGCTTACGCGTTAAGTGAGGTAGGAAGATATCAAGCTGATCCAGGAGAACACCATTGGATGGCAGTCAAGACTATCCTTAAGTATCTGAGGCGTACTAAGGATATGTTCCTGGTTTATAGATAAGATGAGGAACTAGTCATCAGAGGACATGTAGATGCTAGTTTCCAAACTAATCAATATGACATGAAGTCGCAGACTAGATACATCTTCAGTTTGAATGGAGGTGCAGTGAGCCGGAAGAGCTCAAAGCAAAGTGTGGTGGAAGATTATACAGTGGAGTCCAAGTATATCGCAGCTTCTGAGGTATCTAAAGAAGCAGTATGGATGTGAAGATTCATCCAAGAGATGGATGTAGTACAGAGCAGTAAAGATCATATCACACTCTATTGTGATAATACTACAGCGGTTGCACTTGCAAAAGATCCAAGGTCACATCAGCGGACAAAGGACATAATTCGGAAGTATCGTCTCTTGAGGGATTTTTCTCAAAGAGGTGAAGTTGCAGTGAGCAGTATTTCCACGGAAGACAACGTGGCGGACCCCTTGACTAATGCCTTTACTCAGCAGAAACATGATCATCATGTGAGGTCTAGCGGACTAAAAGTCGTAGGTAGTTGGCTCTAGTCCAAGTGGGAGTTTGTAAAGGTTGTTGTCCTGAGAACCAACTATTTTGTACTTTGATTACATGAATGTTCACTTATTATATATTGTTCATTGTTCTACATGACTATAATATAATAATGTCCTAGAATATTTGTTGCATTAATAAGGTCATGGCAGATCCCCGCTATGATGACAACCTTGAAATGCTATAACAATATTCTTAAATAAAGTTCTGTAGTTGGATGACATACTATGATAGAACACATATTATACAAACTTTCATGTGTGAGTACTTGTAAGAAGATGAGACTCTCTCTCATGGAGTTCGCACTTGGTAATCTCTAAGATGGGAGATTATGAGAACAGATCCGCCAGTAATAATTCCACATGTCTTGGTGTCATCAGATATTACTATCTGCGAGTGTGTGTAATGGTCCTTAGATTGGAATATTATCATTAACTCATGTCATGACTCGCTCACTTAGATTTACTGACTAAAATCGTCACGCAGATATTTGGCGGGAAGTAGGGTACATTGGGTGTGTCACGAGTGACATGTTGTTAATGGATAAGTTGAGGAAGGATTTGTCCCTTCCATTTATGGAAGTTGATATCTCAGCCCTTTGATTGAAATATAACTGTCGCATTAAATTCCATGTCCATGGTGTAAACGACAAGTTTATTTCAGGTATTCAAAGAACGATGGATCAAGCATATAGGTTTATGACACTGCCATGAAACCTGCTTGATGAGATATCGAGACAAAGGGATTAAATTACATGGTAAGCGTTCGTATGTGATGATACGTTAATGCAGCGTCAACTTCTTTCTCTTGGGTGCCTTGACCCATTTCTAGACAGTAATCTTGGACTTTAGGCAAGCCCGCCTACTGCCAATGAGAAAGATTCCTAGAGGGTCACACACTAAGTGTATTCAAGTATCTCAAGTAGAATAAAGATTATTTCTTTATGTGGTTTAATAATTATTCAAGGAAGCCTAAATTGTTTTAATGTTGGAGGAAGAATAAAATGAAAACAAGTACACGCCGTGTATTAATTATTACACGCCGTGTGATTTTTATTTTGAAAAGGAAATGAATAAATGAAAACAATATATACACGTTGTGTACATTTAATGTACATGCCGTGTAGTTTTCAATGAAAACAAGTACACGCCGTGTATTTATTATTACACACCGTGTAGTTTTTTCAGTCGGGATTTTGAGGATATAATATTGTTTTATTAAATGATATTTATTATAATCAGCGTGAGCGTATGTCAAGGAATTAATTATTCGACATGGGGGTTTTCAATAAGATTTAATGAAATAAATGAAATGCGTAATGCGTTTATTTATTGTCATAACTCTACAACCTCAAACTTGATTATAAATATCCTCACAACCCCAACTCTTTTTCTACACATAAGAGAATCATTGTGCACAACAATTATGGAGAATTATTTCAAGGCCGAAAGAACCTCTTCCTCCAAGAACGCTATCAAGACCAAGAGATATCCTCTTCCATCGGATCAAGATGATATAAGGCGGACAACACAAGAAAATTTTTCTCCATGCTAGCACCCGGAGACTCCTTTGGCGACGTCCCGAGATACGAGGTACATCTGTGGATCACCGCTAGAGGAAGTCTACACTTGGCTTCTGCGACGCAACGACGAATCACATCGGAACGTGATCAAGAACATCAACGAAGAAATAACACCCGAAAGGTATTTCTTTTAAATTGATTAAATTAATTATAATCAACCTGTAATGATCCTACTTTGTGGTTCCAGAACTTTCCTTTTCTTTTTCCATTTCTGTGATTCGATCCATGGAGACTGGCGTTTATCATCGTATTGATCCCGGATTGATCATTGTTAATGACAAAAAGCCAAGTGGGCACATCCACCCACGTGCTTCCGCTGCACCCGGAACCTTCAGGTTCTACCTCCACCACCGACCACGAATGTCGGTGGCCTTTACCTACTGCACTCCACTTTAATTGACTGGAGTTGGCACTTCTGACTGCCACCTTTCACCACTTCAAGATTGGATCCCCGGTCTCGGATCGTTTCACCATGGATTGATGGCACAACGATCCTATGATCATAACTCATAAGGAAGGAGGAACATGGAGATTGGGGGAAAGAGACAAAGCACATGAATGCCCAATTGTATGGATCTTGGCATTGTTCATGTTAGACTTGATCCATTCATGTTAGAAGGTTTAATGAAGAACATTTAACCAATATTCATAGAGATTTATCATCCCTTTAATCCCCGCAATAAAATTATCCATCCTGTAAGAATGATTGAACCACAAATTAACCTGTTTGTGGGTTGGTCCACATTTTTCATTGAATCTAAGAAGGGGAAAGAAATCATGAATAGATCAACACCCTACCTCGAGGTTGGATCAGTCATTAAAGAAGAATGGGGTTTTGTGTCGTCGTTGGTTCTCGATCCATTGGCATTCATCGATCCACCATGCTCCGATCAGATTTTCAATCTTGATTCACCAAATCATTGGGAGATCCTTCTTCTATATAACTCAGGGAAACTCCAAGGTTATAGAAATAACCCTGGATTTATGACAAAGTCTTGTTTAAAGAAAATCTCCACTATGTCAAAAAATTATTTTTATTAAAATATTTTAATGACGTTTACGTCCAAAATCTAGCTTTCACCATCGACCTGCGTCAGTTGATGTTAGGCCCCACCTAAGGTAAATTCGATGCTATGGATGCAACGGTGCCCTTGAATTTCTGATCTGGTCACCCTTTTAGAGGTTATTCTTGTTAAAGAAGAAATAACCCACATGCTTTATTAAAATATTAACATTTTTTCTTCGTATCATTCCGGGCACACCAGGCCTTGGAATCTCACTTCGTCTTATCACCTGGTCTTGAAATTTACCCAAATAATTTATAAAAATAAATTCAGGAAAATTCGAGTCATTACATTCTTCCCACCTTAGGGATTTACATCTCTGAAATCCAAAATAAGGGTTACATGACAAAAGGATGAGGGTAATGAGCACGAATCTGATTCTCCCACTCCCAAGTGATATTTTGGAGATTCACGTGCTGCCATAGAACGCCCACCATAGGAATGGACCGCCCATGAAGGATATTCTTCTATCGATCCTTGATCTCCACCAGTTACTCTGTAAAAGTTGATCTGTCATCAATGTCCATCTTGCCCCAGTCGATGACGTGCAGTGGATCATGCACATACCACCTCATCTACGACACGTGGAAGGAATCATGCACCCGGTGCAACTACGGGGGTAGATCTAAGAGGTACATCACCTCTCCAACTCTGCCCAGAATCTGAAAAGGGCTTATGTATCTCAGAGATAACTTACTGCCCTGGACAAATCTCCACAATCCCTGTTGAGGTGAGACCTAAAAGAACACATGGTCTCCCTCCTAGAACTCTAGAGGTCTCCACCTCCTATCATCATATGCCTTATTCCAGCTCTGTGCAGTCCTCATATGCTCCTGGATGATTTTCACCTTCTCAACGGTAGCCCGTACCAACTCTGGACCCATGAGTGTTGACTCCCCTAGGTTCGTCTAGTATAGCGGTGACCTGTATGTTTCCCATACAAGACCTCGAATGGTGTAATACCAATGGTGGAGTGATAGATGATTTTGTATGCAAAATTCACCAGTGGTAGGTGATCCTCCCAACTACGACCAAATTCTATGATGCAAGCTTGTAGAATGTCCTTAAGAACCCAGATGGTCATCTCCATATGGCCATCTGTCTGGGGATAAAATATCATGCTCAAGCGCAGATGAGTCCCAAACGCCTCCTGTAATCCCTTCCACAAATGGGATATAAAGCGAGCATCATGATCTGATACTATCATCGATGGGACTCTATGGAGTCAAACTATCTCCTACATGTAGAGGCATCCCGAACTCTCTACTGAACTCTACTCGCGGATCGGTAGGAAGTGGGTTGACTTGGTGAGTTGGTCAATGATCACTCAGATGGTATCATGCCCCTTGACGTACTGGTAAACTAGTCATGAAATCTATCGATATCCCATCCCACTTCCACTCTGGCGCCTTAAGTGGTTAGGTTAAGACCACTAGAACCTGGTGCTTAGCCTTCACTTGCTGGAAAGTGAGGAATAGAGAAACGAACTTTTCCATGGCCTTCTTCATCCTCGGCCACCATAACTAATGTCAAAGGTCCTAATACATTTTCCACTCCTGGATGTACCACCAAATTGGAAGTATGGAACTCCCTCAAGTCCTCCTCTCACAAGGTCACTGGTACTATTGTGCATCCTCTGAAGTGAACGGCGTTCTCCCCACCTTTCAAATATCCATTAGGGGCATGCCCCATAGACATCTGAGCATGTTGGGTCTCACATTCGATATCCCCAAGTTATGCCTCCCTAACTTACTATAAGATTAAATGGGTGACAACCATCGACTGGAGGTAATTTGCTCCACCTCCATCAAAAAAGGATATCTACAACAAGGCTAAATAATCTAATTCTTAATTCAGTAGTTGTGAACTCGATCTTTAGCTGAGATCATCTATCACCACATTCCCCTTCCTAGGAGTATAGACTATCTAGAATTCATAGTCCTGGATGAAATCTAGCCAATGCCTCTATCTCAAGTTCAAATCATTCTAAGAGAAGATATATTTGAGACTTTTGTGGTCTGAGTAGGCGATAAACCGCTCACCCATAAGGTAGTGTCGCCACATCTTCAATACAAAGACTACCACTGCCAACTCTAGATCATGGTTCGTGTAGTTTTTCTCATGTGGTCTCAACTAGAGTGAACCATATGCAATCACCTCTTTCCCTTACATGAGGACACAACCAAGCCTAGTCCCTAATGCATCATAGAACACCACATACTCTACACCCTCCTCCGGTAATATCAAGATGGGATCACTCGTCAATCTCTGTCTCAATTGATGAAAGCTCTCCTGGCACTTTTTCATTCACACGAAAGGCTATCCCTTTCATTTCAAAGCTATTAAGGATGTTTCTACTTTGGAAAATTTGGGTACAAACCTTTGATAGTACCCATACAACCCAATGAAACCCCGCACCTCAGTAACATTCTTGATTGGATCCCAAGAAAGCACTGCCTCTATCTTCACTGAATCTACTACAACTCCAGCCTCTGAAATGACATGCCCCAAAAAGTGGACCTCCCAAATCCAGAACTAACACTTCAAGAGCTTCCCATAAAGCCGGTGCTCTTAGAGTGTGTCTAGGACTATACTCAAGTGTATCTTGTACTCCTCCTCGAACGTTGAGTACACTAGGATGTCATCAATGAAGACTATGACGAAACGGTCTAAATAAGGCTTGAAGATCATGTTCATGAGTCTCGTGAACACTTTAGAGGAATTTTTTATATCAAAAAACATAAATAAGTACTCTTAGTGGTCGTACCAACATATGAAGGTTGTCTTCAGGATGTCCTCATCTCGTACATGAAGCTGGTGATAGCCATATCAGAGGTCTATATTCGAGAAACACCTCACTCCCTTCAGCTGATCAAAGAGGTCATCATTTCTTGGTAGTGGATACTTATTATTCATGATCACCTGGTTCAGGCGCTGGAAGTCCACACATAACCTCAAGATCCCATATTCTCTCTTGAAAAATGACACTAGGGCTGCCCAGGGTGAAACATTGGGCCTCACAAATCGCTTTCTCTATAAGTCTTCCAACTATACCCTCAATTCATGAAGCTCTGTGGAATCCATCTGATATTAAAGTGTATATATCGGTGTCATACTATGGTATATATCAATTCATAAATCCACCTCCCTATGAGGAGGTAATCCTGGAACATTTTGCAGAAATACATCCTCGTACTCATCAACCACTATAAGAAACTAAGGACTCATCTCATCCACTGCACTGAGGGTCATGCTATCCAACCGGCGTGTGATCGGCTGCACTCTCATATGTGTGAGTCCATCCAATGCTTATTGGGTTTCCTTTTCACTAAAAAAGGAAAACCTGGTCCCATCTCCACAGACACAGCACATTATGTGCCTAAAACAGTCAATCTGGGCATGGAATGTGGATAACCATTCCATACCAAGGATGACGTCGTAAGGCCTCGATGCTGCCACCAAGAAATCCCAACTGAATATCTCACCCCTGGGAATAAGGGAACACTGTTGGCACTAGTTTTTTATCATTGAATCTCCTCCCATAGAAGTCTCTAGGTGTATGGATTGATTTAGTGGTTCCACTAGAATCTTTGTGTCTTGAACAAGGGTCGTGGCGAGAAAAGAGTGACTGACACCTGTGTCTGTCAAAATTGTAGCTAGGGTGGAAAAGACATAGATAACACCTCTAATCATCTCTGGAGCACCTAGGGCATGTGACATGACTACCCCAAGCCCGCCTCCAATAGGCCAAGGGCTGGTGACTAGCACCGAGTAGGCATATACCACAAATGGGAGGCATTTTCTTAAGTACATGTACACACTCACACATCTCCAAGAAAAACTACTGAACTAAAAACACTAAGTAAACATGAATTCATACCACTAAGATATCCACTCATAGTAACAGTACAAAACTGAAAAGTAAACAATGTCGTAATACAAGCCCAACCAAAAGGAAAAGTACAAGCTCCTAAAATTCATCCACAGAAAACCCTACCTGAAGGGTAGGTACAGAAATAGTTATTTGGTGTTGTTAAATCACACATCATATTTTGGGACTCTATCTAAGCACCACCAGGCCCTAGTCCACCAAGGACTCCATCAAAGTGTCAATCGTCTGCACAAGACATGACACGTGCGGGCATAGCACGTGCAGGGGTGAGTAAAATAATACTCAGTGGGGACCCAAAAACCACAAAGGAAAATACAACTAATAAATACATGAAGTATACCATAAAGAAAACACACGAAGTATGCCACAAAGAAAACACACAAAGTATAGTCAATACGGTCAACTCACACATGTATAAGTCTAAAGCACAAAGAGAAGGATTTCCAGTTGTCGTCCACAGATCTCTCAGTCTCCATGACACTAGAAGTGTCGACAGCGCATGGAGCTTCGATGGCTCATGAAGTGTCGATGGTGCATGGAGCATCAATGGTGCACGAAACATCGATGGAGCTTGGAGTGGCGATGGAGCTCGGGGCGTCTATGGCGTACGGAGCGTCGACGACACACGAAGCATCGATGGCACATAGAGCATCGATGGCGCAAGGAGCGTCGATGTTGCATAGAGTGTCGGTGGGTCATGCAGCCCCCAAGTCACATAGTCATTAAGATCACATAGTTACAGTCATTCGTAGGATTCCACTCGTAACGCGCTTGTTCCAGGAGAACCTACTCCTCAATCCATTAGGTCATAAACCAACTTCCACAAAAACACACTTGGAGTATCTCAAAAGTATTTTCTCATCGCAAGGATCCCAACTCCACAAACGGTTCATCAAATGAACCTCTCGTTTGAAAGATATAGTCAATTTAGTAAAAAGGGTCTGGTTTGGTCCGGGTCCGACCTGACCTGGCCCGACCCATTGGGCTGCTGGGCCGTTGAAGCAGCCCAGTTCCCCAGCCCGGCCCACATCGTGCAGGTAAGTTCTGCTCCACTGGATGCATCCCACCTTGGTCGCATCCCTTTGGTCTACGCGGTCGCCCGACCATGTGGCCATCTAGCTCCCCTGGAAAACAGGGCGTCGGTCCGCATTTCACACAACCATCCCATCTCCTCACCTGGTCTCACAGCCCGCATCGCCATGGGGTCCCCCATCCGACGCGGCTCTGAGCCACATCCTCAGCTGCCGCCGCCACGGCCCCTAGTCGCCGCCCATGGCCTGTGCCTCTATAGACACGCCTGGACTGCGTCTCACTGTCGCCACTGACCACCCTATCAGCGACCCATTCCTTTTGAGCCCACCTGGCCCGGCCACCCCTATCGATTCGGTGGTTCCTCCACCACCAGTCGTGAACGCTGGCGGCCTTTCCCTGTTGTGATTTTCTTTAACCGATCATTGCATTGCGTCGTCGTGAGATTGGATCCCCATTCTTGGATCATTATGCCACAGATTGAAGGTGCAATGATCCTCTAATCACAACTCACGAGGAATGAGGAACGCGGAGATTGGGAGAAAGAGACAAAGAACATGAACGCCCAATTGGACGGATCATGGACTTGTTTGTGTCGGCCTTAATCCATTCATGTTAGAAGGTTTAACGAAGAACAATCAACCGATATTTACAAAGATTTATCATCCCTTTAATTCCCACAATAAAATTGTTCATCCCACAAGAACAATCGAACCGCAGATCAACCTGTTTGTGGGTTGGTCTGCGTTCTTTGTTGAATATAATAAGAGGAAAGAATTCATGAAGTGATTGATACCCTACCTCAAGGTTAGATTAGTCATTGATGAAGAGCGGGGTTCCATGTTGTCGTCGATCCTTAATTCATCGGTGTTCATCGATCTGTTGTGCTCCGATCATATTTTTGATTTCGATTTTCCAAATTGCTGGGAGAGCCTTCTTCTCTATACCTCAGGGAAACTCCAGGGTTATGGCAATAACCCTATATTTCTGACAAAGGCTTTTTTAGATAGAATCTTCGTTGCGTTAAAAAAAATATTTTTATTAAAATATTTTAATAACGTCTATGTCCAAAATCTAGCTTTCTCCTTCGACCCATGTCAATCGATGTTAGGCTCTGCCTAAGGTAAAGTCACTAATTTGGATGCAATGGTGCCCTCGGATTTCTGATCTGAACACCTATTTAGAATTTATTCTCGTTTAAAAAATAAAAATCCTGCACACTTTTTAAAAAAAACTTAACATTTTTCATCATATCGTTTTGGGCACATCGGGCCTCAGAATCTCACGTCGTCTCAGCGCCTGGTCTCGTAATTTACCCAAATAATTTCTAAAAATAAATTCAGGAAAATACGAGTCATTACACAAGACCTTGACATGGTACACATCCCTTGAAGGATTTTCTTATTATGGAAATAGGTGTAGGATCATGGGAACCCTTAGTAGGCTTATGCCCCTTGGAACACACCCTTGGAAATTGGTTTGGGTTGGTGTTTAGTTTTGGAAATTGAATGTGGAATTTGAAAATGGAATCTTCCCCCTTTTTAAAAGTGCCTTGAAATGGGTTTAGATTTTAAAAATGTTAATTGGTTTTGGAAATGAACTTGGTAAATGGAATTGGACCTTATTTGTTTTCTTTTTATAATAATTAAAGGATGGAAATTGTGAATGTTAATAGATAATGGTAGTTGTAATTATTTTAGAACATGAATGTTAATTAAACCCTTATAATTTTAAATGTTTATATTATTATTTTTTTTTTTGAAAAGAAAATCCTCAAAACTTAGATATCAGCCAAATCCAAGGTACATAATTCTGGAGGAAAAGAAGAAAGCCAGCACTGAGACCCCTGATGATTCCCCAAGGAAGCCATAAAATGTGTCGCACGATTTCCCTCTCTCCCAATGAAGGAAAAAATAGGAGAAGAAAAAAGGCACCAATGATCTGATGATGTTGATTATGGACCCATAGGCCTGGTGGCCACCTTCATCCTCCTTCAATGCACTGACAATAACCTGACAATCAGATTCGACCACAACATCCTTCTAGCTGAGAGATGAAATGAACTGCAAACCCTTCCAAATATTCATAGCCTCTTCCACAGGAGGATACCAGCCAACAATGACTGAGGAATGATGAGTCGTGACAATAGAGCCAGCATGATCCCAAAGAACACCCCCTAAGCCGACAGACCCATCCTCAGGAATCGCTGCGTCAGTATTGAGTTTGAGAATGCCCAAAGGGGGGGATATGACAGGAGGGGGAGGAACATATGAAGGTGTTCAGGCCCCCTCAGCATCAATCCACTGATGTATTTTTTCTTGATGGTTAAACTCGGGGTGAATCCATCCCCCGGGTGGATGTTAAGGCCTCAGGGGTGGATATATTACCCTCAGGTTCTAGTTGGACTAGGGAAAGGTATATTTCCCCCGATTGGGATTTGTTTGGTATCGCACAGTCTTTGCGACGTGCTTAGATACATTTGACATTGGATAAAGCATGTGAGTCCAACCTTAAGAGTCACCAAGAGCCTAGGCTCAGAGTTTTATTTATTTATTTATTCTTCCAGTTATTTTAATTGTTTATATATGGAACCATCGCATGCACTTTCTATTCAGACTGGATTATTTAGGGACGTCATTGGTGGTGGCCTACTGAGTCGTACTCACACCTTTCTCAAGTTGCCTTTTGGTGCCCAAGTAGATTTCATGGATGGAAGTAGGGATAAGGGAAAGCGCCTTATGACTGCTACATGATTTCATGCTAAGATGAAGTTGGGGAATAGGTGTGGGGCTAAAGCTTGACCCACTTAAGTCTTTCAATTTTTGGTTTCCCCCTTTGTACACTTTTTTTACTTGTTGTATATGACCATTGTTAGGCATGACTCCTGGCCATTGTAGCATCATTTTATGATATTTCATGGTTTATGTTTATTGCTTGGTTATACCTTGATGTTGCATGTGGTATTATGTGATGTATGTTATCTCCCTTATTTTTCATTGTTGTTGCACTTTGGTCGTAGGGTATGGTCTTCCCAAGGTATCTCATTGAACTCTCACCACTAGCCAACATCCTATAATGTAGGGGGAGGTGCACCTAAGGTATTGCAATGTTTCATTGGTTTGGGCACCGATCACTGGTCCGGGCTTGCAGGACGCTACAATAATAGTGCCTTAAATAATCCATGGCCATAGTAAATGAAGGAAATCCCATTCAATATAGTCAAAGAATAATAAATAAAGCATGAAGAGATGGAGACACAAAGTATGCATGTTGCTTTATTAGATATCATGAGACATGGAGATTATATTGCATAGTTACTATTTGTAGGAGGTTGTCGCAACTATGGTCTTTCTTTATCTCTTTAGGGGTCATAATGTGTTTCTAGATACTGCTCTTGATTGTTGAGTAGGACTCACTGCCATCAAGATAAGGGCCTAGAGAGTCGCATGCAAAGTATATATAGAAGTTTCATCAATTTGGACGTTTTGGAGCTTAGGATGAAGTGCCCCCCATGTTCACGGGCCAGTGAACATAAGTGGATGAATAAACTAAACCAATTTATATTATTCAAGTTTAGAATAATAAAAATTAAATTTATATCTTAAGGTATTCAAATGTAAGCTAAGTATGAATAAATGAATATGAGAAGATAGTTTTCCCATCAAATATTTATAATTTGAAGTTCGTTAAACATATTTAAGAAGAACGAGTCGGGTTAGTGGTTTATATTACATCATGTGGCATGTTAGAGTGTTACGTGTGAGTGGTAAAATGAATGTGACATTTTTAATAAGTAAATTAGCCTGTAAATGATGTTCGAGATCTGTTTATGGATTAAGTTTTTTAAAGGGCTAAAGTGAAATTAAAGAAACTCTAAATTGAAGTATAAAAATGTATTTTAGACCCAAAATGATGAAGATGCATCCCTTGCATGAATTCTCTCTCCTACCTTTATTCTCTCAAGTTCTAAAAAGAGAAAGTGAAAGAACAAACATGAACAATCTGATTCATTCTTCATGACTTGTGTTTATTGTGTTCTGGAGATCATATGGGTATTAAAGAGCACTTGTTTCTTTCATGCTAGCACACATAGAGCATAAATCTAAGAACCAAGGAGCTTTCAGAGCATGTGTGGATAATGTAAAGGGCTCCTCATTTGGACCCTTCAAGCCACGATGATCGGACATCGAGCGGACTACGCCAAGATTACATGAAAGAACAAGGAATTGTTTCATTTATGTTCATTGTACTTAAATGTCATACACAAAGCTTTATTGAATATGAGCATTGATATACCGGATCTTGTGTTATGACACAAATCTAGTTTTTTTTTAAATACCATTACTGAACCCTTCTGTTGCGTCCAAATTCCTTTTTTATGTTTCTACATATAGCAACTTTCGATATTGTTATCCCATTTCTTGCAAATCCATACAAATATGATCCATAGTTTGTCACTCTACATCACAGTCCGTTATAATTTGTATGCCCACTACTACATATTTCACAATATTAAGCGTTGTCCTTTATCAGTGCTATCTAAAAGCACTGCTAAAAGGGGTGTTTTTATCTAGTAAAAATCGCTAATGAAGGGTACTTTTATCAACGCTGAAAAAAACGCTGATAGAATCGCCCCTTTTAACGGTGCTAGTAAAAAGTGTTATTAAATGGTATTTTTATCAATGCTAAAAAAACATTGATAAAAGCGCTCCTTTATGTGTGTTCTTTTTTAACGTTAATAAATGTATCATTTATCAACGTTTTTAACTAACGTTGATAAAGAACATCCTTTATCAACGCTAACAAAAGGTATATTGCATAATATATATATATATCATTAAAAAACATATATTAATATATTTATATATTTATATTAATATAAATGTAATATATTTTATTAAATATGATTTATGCAAAACTAAATATACATTTGCACTTATTATATAAGATATTTAGTGAAAATGGCTTATAAAATAATTAAAAATTAATATTGATTAATAACTTTCTAATTATTATTGTCTAAAAGCCCGAAGATCTTAAATTTTTATTTATTTTTTGCATAATCTCCTTTTTTTAATTGGGTTGAGGGAGAACCTTACATGACTCGTAGGCCCATTAGGTGTAATGCCTAATACATTACCCTAAAAGCCCCAAAAACCTGACACCAATGGAATAGATCTCTCATTCTTCCAATTTGGTAGCCTAAAGTTGGGGTGTGGTTGCTCTGAAGTCCCATCTAGATCTACACTAGAGGTATACTGTGGCCCGATTTTTTTTCTTCATCGAGACGTCGCACCATCGCCGCCTGTCGTGGACCGTTGTTGCCCGTCGCCTTCCGAGACAGCCTACCAACAAACGACTGCCCACATCAATCTTGTCGCATTCTCCGCCTCAGCTCCACCACATCTCGCCGCTCATGACGTTGTCGACCTCAAACCCGCCTCGTCGTGCCACTAATGCCAACACCACTGTCGACGCCAGCAACCGTCTCTGTCGAGGGCCCCAGCCACGAATCGTCGTTGCCTCTAACCATCGGGTGACTTCCTTCACCCCTTCGTGTTGTCATCACCGACCCCCCCCCTCGTCTCGTCGAGACCCCCCCACCCCCATTACAGAATAATATCAAACCACCCAAAAATATTGGGGTTCTGTCTGGATTTGATCATGGGCTTTGATGCTGGATCACGGAGTGTCTTTACCATTTGGTCGGACCTCAACTACACTTGCTAATTATTATTGATTAATAGTCGTTTAAGAATAATTGAATTACATGATTTTTTAATAAATTAATGAATGGTCTAAAATAATTTTAAAACATAATTTGAACTTAAAACAACTGTAACTTTTGATTCTACCACATATCAAATCGAAGCTGACGAAAAACTCAGCAACATGGTGATCCCAGGAAACCCGATCAATGTTTTTCTAAAGTCAAAAAGGCTCGAAAGTCCCATGGTTTTTGTAAAACGTGAGAATAGGTTTCACTAAAAAAAACTTTTTGCAGGAAGTACCTATACCTATGGTTCTCCAAAAATTGTGGGCATAGGTCACCCCTATTCCCACGATTTTTGAAAATAGGTTTCACAAGGGGGGGATTCGCGGGGAGGACCTATGCCCACAGTTTTCCAAAAATTGTAGGTATAGGTCACCCCTATACCCACATGTTTTGTAAATCGTGGCAATAAGTTGCGTGAGAAAAAAAATGTGGGAAAACTTATACCCACGGTTTGACCAAACTGTGGGTATAAGTTGAGCCCTTATTCTTCCATAATGATAATAATAATAAATATTTTAATATAAATATTTTTTATATTTATACGTTTTTTTAAAGTAATGGTAAAATTGTTGGAGTATAGGTTGAAGTGGTTGTGATCAAATCTCAGTGGATGATTTTTTTTAATACCCACGGTTTGGGCTGTAAATAAATTTTTATATATATTCACACACACACGCATATATATATATATATATATATATATATATAGTGGTAAAGTCGTTGGAGTGATCAAATCTCAATGGATGGTTTTTTTTAATACCCACGGTTTGGACTATGTGTATAGGTTAGCCAATTCTTTTTTCATAATAATAATAATAATAAATAATTTACTATAAATAAATTTATATATATATTCATATATATAATTTTGAATATAAGAACAAGAAACGTGTTGTAGGATATTGGTAAGGTCGTTGGAGTGTAGGCGAAAGATGTTGAGTCGAATCTCAATGCTAGGTTTTTTTTTTAAATAAGGACTTATACCCGCGTTTTGGTCAAACCGTGGTTATAGGTATTTCCATTGAAATTGGCATAGGTGACCTAGACCCAATGTTTGGTCAAACTAGGGGTATAGGTCTATCCCGACGACTTTGAAGGTCACGGTTCCTAAAACCGTGGGTATATGATGTTTTTTCCAGTAGTGAAACATATACATATTTGTATGTATTTGCACATAATAAATCGCCCTCCGCGCTCGCTTGGGGTGGTACTGGAGGAGTGGGATTTGAGGCATTGTCGCAGGGTCAAGTCCCCAGACCAGTGGATTTACTGCAGTTTCTTTGTAGCGTGTGTGAGGTGTCGTTGGCAGGTGTACATAAATATAATATTTGCACGTAATAAATCAATTATACAAATAAATATTTAAACATATTTAAAGATATATTTTTAAATATACAAATCCTATGGAAATAATTATTTATTGTTCATTTTATTTAAAATAAAACATTATTCGTTTTATTTACCTTATAAAAATGCATTGATATATATTTTAATATATACCTATACAAGTAATGTTTGTATGCAAATACATGTGTTAATAAACAAATATATATTTATATTTATATTCTAATTTATGTAAATAAATACATATATGTAGATATTTGTGTGTGTGTGTGAGATATAAATATGTACGTGTGTGTGTATGTGTGTCAATATTGTATAGATACATTATATATAAATGTATTTTTATAAATATATCATTATCATTAAATATAGTATATAAACGAATTTACAATAAATATTTACAAAAAATTTATATCTGAATATACAATTATATGTAAATATGTATAAATATATATGTCAACATATAGACACACGTGTATATATATATATGTATAAAATTTATATCTAAATACATAATTATGTAGACATATTTTTAAAATGCATTTAAAATTATTTATATGAATGTGTATGTTAATATGAATAAATATATAACATAATTAGATATATCCTAAAATATTATACAAATCCTAATGGTGCACGTTAGGAGTTCGATTCATGAAACGAGCAAGGCCAAAGGGCATGAAAAGCGATGATAAAGGGGTTGAAAATCATAACAGGGGTGGGCTTGAGCAAGGTTATATGAGTACTTGGATAGCACGTAACGCTGATAAAGGGGGGCTAGAGGTGATGAGTTGAACATTTTTTTTAATTTTTATTTTTACGATCACTAAACATACTAAAAATTAATTTTTTATTAGCAAACACTTTTAATGAAAAGTTAGAAACCGCATAATTCAACGTACAACCCTCATAAGAAATCACGAGATTATTAAAATAGAACTTAAACCAAAACGTTGATAATTGCTACTTTTATCATCTCCAAACAAAAGCGATGATAAAAATTACTTTTCCCAACGATTTTGCTAGCGATGATAAAAAAAATGTCTAGCGTGTCATTGCTTTTTAAGGGTTAACAAAACTCATTTCTAACGCATTTAAAAGTACGATTTGTTATAATGGTCATTGTTTGAACCATTTTGTTGTGGGTTGCATACACGACGATATGGTGCCAAATGACTTAACTTTTATTTCAATTGTTTGAAATTTATCTCAACCTTGTCTAATTCACAAGATTGGTACCAAACATATTTGTATCTCAACAACACCATGTCTGGGTATATCAATCGTCCATCCTAAATTTCGAGACAAACCTTTCTATTGTAAAGGCTTTCACCCAGTCTTTTGATCAAACATATTAGAGGACATGATCTTAATGCATATCAACCAACCAATAGTTTGGCCTCTTGAGTTTTTTCATTATAATTTACGAATTTACAAACAATATATATAGATTCATACATGCAAATTTTACTATTTCCAACGATTTTCATGTATTTTAACGTTCACATACTAGTTTTCTTCTTCTCCAATCTTATACAATTTCAAACAATCACTTTATTTATTTCCTATGAATTGCTCCAATTTTTACCCTCATAACTCACATTTATTAATTTTTCTTCTCTAGTTTTAGTTTTATGACACAAAATATTTATTCTGCAACTATTTTTAATGCATTTTTAGCACTCATAATATAAATTATTTTTAACTTTTAATCACCGTGTTTATTTGTATTTGTCATCATTTTTTTAATGCATTTTTAGCACTCATAATATAAAATATTTTTAACTTTTAATCACGGTGTTTATTTGTATTTATCATCATTTTTTTTAACAATATAGATAAATACATATATTTTAATTGTATTATGCATACGCAAAATATTATTTATCTATTTATTAAAGGCATCCAACGGCAAATGGGCACATGACCTTTCCAACTCAGTGGCAGCCTCGTAAAATCGTCCGAACTCCGACCCTTATTTACAACTGGCAGACAGAAAATGGCGCGCAGTGCGATGGACGGAAACTGCCCCAGAAAACTCCGCCGTCACGTCCAGCACCACACTAGCTGGATCGCACCCCACCCTCCCACACGAGCGTGGACCCCACTCTCCCTGGACATATCGGGGCTCTACCCCGCAGCGTGGTAAGGACGCCGGAGCGATGCGCGTAGCGGACTGCCAGGGGCCATGCATGACATGCATGAGATGCGGAGGGCATGGTCATGAATCATTAATGCCATGCGGATCCCCGCCACCAGACCACCCCCTTTCCCTTTGAACCATTAATGCATATGCGTAATTCTGAAAAATAATTTAAAATAAAAACTACCGGGTTCGTCTTTCAATTTATTAATTTATTATTTATATGCCGCCCCTTCCTGCGTTTTGACCGCTTGGGAGAAGGTAGGGGCGAGCGAGCGCGTCTTCAGTGCAGCGCAGAGCGAGGGGAGTGAGAGCTGGAGCAGAGTGGAGGAACAGACGAGGAGCCCGAGGAGAGGGAAAGCCAGGTAATCTTTTTGCGTCTTTACTTAATTTTTTCCATTCCGGATCGTTGTCTTGTTTTTGTTTCTGCACTATCGATCTCTCCATCATCGTCTTGTTCCTAGATGTTCCTTGTTTTCTCTCTGCTGCCCTTTTTCATCTCTTTCTGAAGAAAGACGATACGTTCTTTTCTTCATCTGTTTTTTATGCAGCTCTGATAATGCAACTTGACCGATCTTTGTCATGTTGCAGTGGAAGAAATAGCAGCCATAGATTTGTGATCCCCGTCTGTGTCCCCTCCCCCACCCAAAGATCTATCTGAATATGCGATTGATCTGTTCTGTTTTGTCTTAAGGTTTTTAAGGAGGCTGGCTTTGCTCGAAGGGAAAGGCCAAGGGATTTATGTCTGTTTGGTTTGATTTTTGGTCGATTGGGCCTCCTCTTCTGAAGCTCTGGATCTCAATCTCCGTCGCTGCTCTGCTGTTTTCCGGCCGGCTGCTCTGCAGTTTCCGGCAGAGTCTACGAGTTTTCTCACCCGCTTCGATGCGTTTGAGGCCAAAACGGTTTGTTTCTCCTACATCAGCGATCTTCCTGTTCACTCTTTTTTGGGGTGAAGATTTGTAGTTGATCTGAGGAATAATATGACGTTCTGGTTGCAGGACTTGTTGCGGAGTCGAGTGTTTTGGGGCTTTCCACATAAAACCATTTAACGGTCTCTTCGAGTTCCAGAGGTGCCATAACACCTGACCCAATCACCCGATCGATATTCGAGGGGTTTTCGGTCTCCCCTCTTGTTTGTTCCTGATCGTTCCACCAGTCTGAATCCGCTGTTTTGATTTTCTGATTTTTCTGGGAGGGGTTTTTGAGGCGAATCTCGTCACCTCTCCCAGTCCATTGATCCGATGAAGAAGGTGAGCAAAATCCGAGTCATCGTCCACGATCCCTGCCTCACGGATTCCTCCGGCGACGAGGGGGTCGACGGTCGGACCCCTAGACGGATCATTCGCGAGATCAAGATAGGAGAGATCCCCTCCGCGAGGAACGGCGGCAGGGACCAGACCCCCGCCGTCGGTAAGCGACCGAAGCGGCGGCCGTCCCCTCTTTACAGAGGCGTCCGGCAGCGTAAGTGGGGGAAGTGGGCCGCCGAGATTAAGGATCCGTTCAAGGGCGCCCGCGTCTGGCTAGGCACCTACGCCACCGCCGACGAGGCCCGCCGGGCGTACGAGCAGAAGAGGGAGGAGTTCGCCTACCGGAGCAGCCACAGCGCGACGTCGTCGAACACCCAAACCCCCCGGGCCTCGGAGGATTCCGCCGGATTTTTCTCCCGGCGATCGCCATCTTCGGTTCTTGATGTGGATAACCCGGCGGCGGCGGTGGCTGCGGCGCGGGCGGCGGAGGGAAGCGACTCGAACGCGGAGGGCGACCCCGCCCCCTTCCCCTCCCCTCCTCTCCGCGTCGTCTCGGAAATGCTGTGCGGGCTGGATGTGCCTCCATTGCCGCCTCCGCCGTTGCCGCTGGACATGGCGGCGGAGCTGAATCTTGGGGCCGGCTTTGACCTGCCCTTCTTCGGCGAGGATCTGGAGATACTGGAGGAGGAACTGTGCGACCTCGGCGACGTCGCCGCCTCCGGATTCGGAGGCGATCGGCCCGCGGATCTGCCGGATTTTGATTTCGACATAACCAGTGAAGATCTCGGGTGGATGGACGAGCCCTTGGACATCGGTCGCCGCCTCTGAAAAACCAACAGTTTTGCAGCTTAGGAAGAATTTTGCACTGGTACAAGGGTTCTCATGAACTGTAAACTGAGTTGTTTTTTGTTAGTTTTTATTTATTGTTTTTGTTGGGGAAGACGATTTTGTGAGCTTTATGCGATTATGATGCGGTTGCGGGGAAGTCTGGAATGGAAGATCTTGTGTATCCGAATCACAAACCAGTTCATCTGAAGCTTGAAACTCTTAAATCGAGTTCAAAGTTTTTTCCCCCAACAGTGAGTCTTTTCCGGAGATCCCTTTTCATTTATGTTTTTTGTTTAGAACAATGAATATAAATGAAAACACCGTCATTCATTCATTTATATTTGTTGTGTAATGAGATATGCTATTGATATTGATGACACACTTTATCATCCATATTATCCTTATTTGATGATCATCTGAGGCCATCAAAAGGTTCCTTGTGGTGAGGTTTCACACTTGAAAACCTTTCTAAAGTCATTTGAGAAATTTTCTTAACAGAATCAATGCAGGGATTCGATTAACCAAGATACAATGTGTCTATATGATGGGTTTATAACATGAACCTCAATTGAGTTTTTGACCAAGTGCAAAGCCATGCCATGATAATTACATACAATGTGATTGTATATGTTTTATTTATATTGAGAATTGAAAAAAAGAGACAAGACATGGATAGGTATTGCGTGTTGCTAGATACCGCTCTTAGCTTATGATTATGAATGAGATTTATAATCATTGTCAACTTTACAATGAATCATTAGGGTTACACATAAGATAATTCTAATTGGGATTGTTTGGGCCGCATGTATTAAAATGTTTATGATCATCACAAACGCAAATAATGTTTATGTTTATCACATTTGAAGTATATTTAATTAAATAATAATAATAATTTAATTATACAATTCATTTGGTATTAAACAACAATTTATTTATATTATTAATACATAAACTTGGGAAAATAATAAATCCCAAATGGGATTTGGTCTTGACCTTGAAGTGATGGTCTTCTAGTGGTAATGGATTTCATAGGCCAACTTTAGGAGTTCATTTAAGCACCTCCTTGTATAAACACATGCTCATTAATGCACATCTCAAGATGGTTTAGTACCTTAGCAACTTTTGGAGTCTATTTAATGCATCAAATGACTTTTGGAGGATCATTATTGCATATCGTTAGGCATTCTATGAGTTTAGTTTTGTTTTGAGGCTATTAAATACCCATCTTGCTATAAATAGCATGGAGGTGGTGTGGAGTCTGCATTCGATTTTGAGAAAGAAAAGACAGTGCTTAGAGTTCTTTAGTCTTTCTTACTTGAGAGATTCTCTGGAGTTTCCTCATCCCTACATCCATCCTTTTACATGGGCGTGACTAACATCACTTGGATTGGAAGGAGATCCCACAAAGGGTTGATAATTAACATTATTGGAGGATATTGAAGGAGTTTCATATTCGATAATTCAAGTTCGATCCCAATATCCAGAACCTTTTTTAAAAAGTATTATTTATTTTAATGTTATATTATTGTATTTTCATTCTTTTTCATAATGATCTTGGATGAGTTTTCTTTATGCATTCACTGGGTTTTAAGTGTCGATACTGTTATGAAAACCTTGCATGAGCTTGCTATCTCAGGTGTTAGCATGGGGAGATCAAGTGCACGATATTCGATGTAACATCCCATTACCTTCTTTCAAGAACTTATAGACTCTTATTTTGATTCCCGTTTTGGTTGGGTGTGTTTCGGGTTTTTTGAGGATGGAGAGCCTTTGTCGAGAAAAATGATCTAAAGTTCGGGGATGTATGCTTATTTGAA
This sequence comes from Viscum album, assembly GCA_963277665.1. Classification (NCBI taxonomy): domain Eukaryota; kingdom Viridiplantae; phylum Streptophyta; class Magnoliopsida; order Santalales; family Viscaceae; genus Viscum; species Viscum album. The sequence goes on along the minus strand of OY728146.1, from coordinate 927,163,211 downwards.
TTAATGAAAACAAGGAATAAATGTGCCTAAGGTGTAGAGGGTGCTCTTCGGGTTCAGGTTGAGTTGGAGTTTTTTTGAGTTTTTTTTTCAGCATGTTCTGGTTGTGTACTGTCTGCAGGACAAATTCATGCCGTGAATGTATTTCATGACATGAATCCGTCACTCGATAGAGGCCATGAATCAATTTCATGACGTGAATGATGTTCACGACGTGAAATGGTTTCACGACGTGAAATGGTTAGGATCATGATTTTTAACCCGATGCGACGCATTTTTCGACGTATTCACCACTCAGGATACTCACGTTGTGAATCAAGGATTCGCGTCGTGAATTCCTCAAGTCCAACAAGTTTTTGTACAATGTAGCCTGAAAAATATTTCATTTGTTGTGTAGCCTCTTCTCTCGATCCCTAGGGCAACTCCATGCGATTTCGGGGCGATTTCTTCCCTTCTAGATGTCTCGTTTTGGCGTTGGATCTCCAATGAGTTCCCATCCTTTGGTTTTCTCCTCCTCTCCGCTATCCCTCTTTGCGGCAGTATGAACTTGTATTTTCTAATGGAATCAAAGTTTGATCTTGATGATTCATGATCTAGGTTTTCCTTGTTGATCTCCTTCGCCTTCATTCTTCGTTGGTGTTTCCCATTACAGGTGTTGCTTTGATCGTTGATTAAAGGTAGTTGGTTCCATATGATTTTTCCCTACAATTGAAACCTTAAATTGCTTAATTGAATTGAAATGAGTTTTTAAATGATTTAAAAACCTGGATTTGAGATGATTGGTGTATGATTTTGAAAAAGGCATATAGATTATGGAAAACCCTCAATTTCAATGGAATTGAAATTGTTGAGTGGATTTGAGAAAATTGATGGCTTGATTAGGAAAATTGATTTGATGAATTGATTTGATATGACTTAAATTGAAAGGTGATTTGAAAAGGCATGAATTGATGAAAACATATGATTTGGTTCTGAAATGAGAATGACATGTTGTAAACTAAAAGTGAGAAATTGTATTTTGAATTGATTTGAAATGATTGATTTTCCTATGAGTAGTTAGCGGGTAATTAGGGAAAACACGCTAGGATTTGAACCCATGTCACTGGATTGACGCTAACAACATTGACATAAACATATTACGACATGATTTTTTCCCCGATGGGGAGTTGAGCCCTGACGACCTGAGTCGTGGGACATGTTCACACTTTGAGCTGAGATCACTTATGAGTAGTGTGAGGATCCTATTACCAGAAACTAATGCGCCGCACGGCTTGATACACAGTGCTATGATATACTTGATTTGATGATTACATTCCATTGATTTATAGAACTGTTATATTCATACTGACTGCTTTATATAAATGTTTTATATAAAATGTTCATTTAAGTTTGTTTTGATATATCTGCCATCTTTTTGATTATGAAAGCACGTTTTATTGAAAATATGTAAATTCCATTCCATGCCCTGTTTTATTAAAATTGAAAGCATATGTGGTTTAATTGTTATGGAAGTGATTATGAAACACTTAGTGAGACCCTACTAGGCTTTATAGCTCACACTCTACCTTTTCCTTCGAGCGTTTGTAGATTATCTTTTTTTAGGTCTGAGCAAAGGGAAAACGCCACTTGGAGGTAGTGGATGTTCTTGATCTTTGGGACCTAGAGTGATGGAGGCGATCGATGGAGACGTGATCCACCTGTTTGATGGGATTTCTGATTTTTTACCTTGGAAGATGTGTGTCTTTTGATGATGTACTGTTTGGGTACTGTTTCACTTGTTTGATTATGGTACCTTCTACCTTTGGAGTGTTGAGCATACCGACCTGTATCTTTTATCTTCCACATTTTTGTGGAAAAATCATTCCCTCACGATTCTTGTATGTTTCCAAGTGCTAGTCGTCAACCCATGGGTATCAAGAACGCTCTTCGGGTCATGTTAAGGCCGAATCAGGTATCAAGTTATCTGGGTATCCTGGATGGTTCATGAAAAAGTGGTATCAGAGATTCCAGGTTAGGTTGTGTACCTTTCCTTGATGTCAGTATGAAATTGGGTTGTCCTGGTAGACAAGAGGTAGGATTGATGAGACTTATGAGCTAGTTATGAGCAATTTCCTGACCAGATCTCATCACAACGAGCCTTAAGTCACCATAGGTGTTTGGGAAAAGTGTCTTGAAGAATGTTTTGATCTGATTCTAGACTTTTCCCTACTTCTGATTTGAGTATGTTAAAACCCCAATCTTGAATTTTTCTTGATGGGATTGATATTCTTGTGACTCTTGTTTGAGTTAATGATCTATGTGTCCCTACTGATTCTTTCAGTGTTTTTTGTTGATGTTGTGTAGCATCATGCCTCCAAAAAGACATTTGAATAGGCCCCAGGAGGAAGTTGCTGGGGAACCATAGTAGGCGAATCCCCTGGTTAATCCAAATCTTGTTGAGATAGTGAGGCGTGTTGTCTAACCTTTGGGACAGACATCTACATTCGTTCTCGTTCAGGCTCTGGTAGTGGAACCTCGAAGGGATGAATCTAGAGATCATGATCAAGAGTTTCTTCATCAGAAAACCACAATCTTTCCAAGGATCTAATGATCCTTAAGAGGCTGAGGATTTTTTGAAAAATATCGAACCGTTTTTTGAGTTCCTGGAAACACTGGAAGCTATAAAGGTGAAATGTGTTACCTTTAAGCTTGAGGTGCCTTGCCGAATATGGTGGGATTCGATGGAGACGATGAAAAAGCATAAGGGCTTGGAGTGGAAAGACTTTAAGGTGGATGGATGAGCCCTTGGACATTGGTCTCCACCCCTGAAAAACCAACAGTTTTACAACTTAGGAAGAATTTTGTAGTAGTACAAGGGATCTCATGAACTGCAAACCGAGGTGTTTTTTGTTTGTTTGTATTTGTTTTTATTTTTTTGGGGAAGAAGATGATTTTGTGAGCTTTATGTGATTATGATTTGGTTGCGGAGGAGTTTGTGGAATGGAAGATCTTTTGTATCCCAATCACAATCGAGTTCATCTGAAGCTTGAAACTCATAAATTGATCCCAAAAAAACTTTTTCTAATAATGAAAGACTTTTCTGGAGATCCCTTTTCATTTATATTTGTTGCGTAGAACAATATATATTAATGAAAACACTATCAGTCATTCATTTATATTTTTTGTGTAGAACATGTGATATGCTATTGATATTAATGACAACACTTTATCATTCATATTATCCTTGTTTGATGAACATGTTGGGTTATGATGACAGGCTAAAATTGGGTTATGATGATAGGTTGAAACCAATATGGGTAGGATCACTTGTTTTGAGATACAATTGATTTTTTATGGGATACAATTTAGTGAACTTGTATTTGGATTGACCCGTTTGAAACAAACCACATGGATCATGACGTGTCATTGGTGTTCCTCAAGGCTATGGATATTTCCATCAAAAGGTTCCTTGAGGTTTCACACTTTGAAACCTTTCTAAAGTCATTTGAAAAATTTTCTTGACAGAAGTCAATCGAGTATGATACTAATCCAATAGAGGGATTTGATTAACTAAGATAAAATGTGTCTGTCTATATGATGAGTTTATAACATTATGAACCTCAATTGAGTTTTGACCAAGTTCAAAGCTTTGCCATGATAATTACATATGACATGATTATATATGTTTTATTTAGCTTGAGAATTTAAAAAAAGAGATATGACATATGGATAGGTGTCACTTGCTTGAGATTTACAATCATTGTTAACTTTACAACAGATCATTAGGGTTACACATAAGATAATCCTAATTGGGATTATTTGGGCCAATTTGATTGGCCCATGTATTAAAATGTTTATGCTCATCACAAACATAAATAATATTTATATTTATCACATTTTAAGTATTTAATTAAATAATAACAATTTAATTATACAATTCATTTGAAAAAAAGAAAAGATATAATATAAACAATGATTTATTTATATTATTAATACTACTTGGGAAAATAATAAATCCCAAATGGGATTTAGTCTTGGCCTTGATGTGATGGTCTTCTAGGGCTAATGAATTTCATAGACCAACTGAAGAGTTCATATAAGCACCTCCTTTGATGGTATAAACACAAGCTCATTAATGCACCACTCAAGATGGTTTAGTACCTTAGCCACTTTTGGAGTCTATTTAATGCACCAAATGATTTTTGGAGGATCATTATTGCATATCATTAGGCTTTCTATGAGTTTAGTTTCATTTTGAGGCTATTAAATACCCCTTTTTCTATAAATAACATCGAGGAGGTGTGGAGTATTCATTCAATTTTGTAAAAGAAAAGGCGGTGCTTAGAGTTCTCTAGTCTTTCTTATTTGAGAGATTCTCCAGTGTTTCCTCATCCCCACATCCATCCTTTTACACAAGAGTGATTAACATCACTTGGATTGGAAGTAGATCCCACAAAGGGTTGATGATTAACATTATCAGAGGATATTGAATGAGTTTCATATTCAATAATTCATGTTTGACCCAAATATTGAGAACCTTTTTAAAAAAGTATTATTTATTTTAATGTTATATTATTGTATTTTCATTTTTTTCATAATGATATTGGATGAGTTTTCTTTATGCTTTCACTGCACTTTGAGTGTCAATACTGTCATGAAAACCTTGCATGAGCTTGTTATCTCAGGTGTTGCGTAGGGAGGTCAAGTGCAAGATGTTTGATGTAACATCCTGCTACCTTCTTTCACATACTCATTGACTCTTGTTTTGATTTTTTTTGTTTGGCCTTTCAAGGATGGAGCACTTTTATCGGGGAAAATGACCTAAAGTTAGGTAATGTATGTTTGTTTGAATTAATAAAGCCTGAGTATAAATGTGCCTAAGGTGTAGATGGTGCTCTTTGGGTCCGGATTGATTTGGAGACTTTTCTGAGTTTTTTTCAGCATGTTCTGGCTATATATTATCTGTAAGAAAAATTCATGACATGAATGTATTTCACAATGTGAATCTTTCAATCGACAGAGGCCATGAATCAGTTTCATGATGTGAATGATGTTCATGCTGTGAATTGGTTTCATGACATGAAATAGTCGGGATTGGTTTTTTTTAACCTGAGGTGCTGCATTTTTCGACTTATCTGCCACTCGGGATATTCACGCTGTGAATCGAGGATTCACGTCATGAATTCTTTGGGCCCAACAAGTTTTTGTACGAAGAAGCCTAAAAAATATTCCATTTATCGTGCAACCTCTTCTCTCAATCCCTAGGGTGAATCCAAGCGATTTTGGGGTGATTTCTTCCCTTCCAGATGTCTCAGTTTGGTGTTTGATCTCCGGTGAGTTCTCTCACTTTGGTTTTCTTCTTCTCTCCACTATCTCTCTTTGGTGGTGCGGTATGATCTTGTATTTTTCGATGGAATCAGAGTTTGATCTTGATGCTTTCTGATATAGGGTTTCCTTGTTGATCTCCTTTGCCTTTGTTCTTCATTGGCCTTTCCCATTGTGGGTGTTGATTTGATCACTTATTAAAGGTATGTGGTTCCATATGATTTTCCTTACAATTGAAACCTTAAATAGATTAATTTAATTGAAATGAGTTTTTAAATGATTTAAAATCTTGGATTTGAGATGACTGATGGATGATTTTAAAAAGGGACGAAGATTATGAAAACCCCCCAATTTCAATGTAATTGAAATTATTGGGTGGATTTGAGAAAATTGATGGCTTGATTTGGAAAATTGATTTGATGAAATTATTTGTTATGGATTAAATTGAAAGGTGATTTGAAAAAACATGAATTGATGAAAACCTATGATTTGGTTTTGAAATGAGAAAGGCATGTTGTAAACTGAAAGTGGGAAATTATATTATGAATTGATTTGAAATGATTGATTTGTCCATGATTGATGGATCGATTGACTGAAGCACATGTGATCCTAGGTAGTTAGTGAGTAATTAGGACAAGCACGCCAGGATTTGACCCCATAACACTGGATTGACAATGAAAACACGAACATAAACATATTGCGACATGATTTTTCCCTTATGGGGAGTTGAGTCTCGATGGCCCGAGTCATGAGATGTGTGCACACTTTGAGCTGAGATTAGTTATGAGCAGTGCAAGGATGCTATTACCAGAAACTAACGTACCGTAGGGTTTGATACATAGTGCTATGATATACTTTATTTGATGATTACTTGCCATTGATTTATAGAATTGTTTTATTCATTCCGACTTCTTTATATAAATTTTTTATATAAAATTTTCATTTCAGTCTCTTTTGATATGTCTTTCATCTTTTTGATTATGAAAGCATGTTTTTTTGAAAATATGTAAATGCCACGCCATGCCTTTTTTTTATTAAAATTGAAAGCACATTTGGTTTAATTGTTATGAAAGAGATTATGGAACACTTAGTGAGACCCTACTAGGCATTATAACTCACACCATACCTTTTCCTTCTAACGTTTGTAGATTATCTTATTCCAGGTTCGGGAAGATGGAAAGCACCACTTAGAGGTGGTGGATGTTCTTGATCTTTGAGACCCGAAGTGATGGAGGTGAGCGGTGGAGATGTGATCTACCTGTTTCATGGTATTTTTGAGTTTTTGCCTTAGCAGATGTGTGTCTTTTGATGATGTACTATTTGGGCACTGTTTTACTTGTTTGATTTCGGTACCTTATCCCTTTGGAGTTTTGATCATACTAACCTACATCTTTTGTCTTCAGTATTTTTGTGGGAAAATCATTCCCTCATGATTCTTGTATGATTCCAGGTGCTAGTCGTTAACCCATGAGGATCAGGAATGACCTTCGGGTCATGTTAGGTCTGACTCGGGTATCAAAGTACCAGGGTATCCTAGATGCACTAGTGCAGAAATGCTTTTTAATGTCGTTTTTTTCTTTTTTACGTTAGTTATTAGCCACTGTTATTAAAGGCAATGCTGTAAATATGTCTTTAATATTAGTTAAAAAAATGAACATTGTAAATGTATAATGAAACTGGTTTTTTATGTCAGTTATTTAATAACTGATGTAAAAAATCATATACCACATCAGTTCCAAGATAACCAACATGGAAAAGATTTTCCATGAAGGGTTTTTTACATCAGTTATTAAATAACTAACGTAAAAAAACCTATTTCATGTAAGTTTCTATATAATCAATGTAAAAAAGCTTCAAGATAAAGGGTTTTTTACTTCAGTTATTTTTTAACCGATGAAAAAAAAACAATTTTCCACATCGGTTATTAAATAATCGATGTGGAAAACCATAAAAAATAGGCTTTTAACATCGGTTATAAAATAACCAACGTAATTTTTTTTAAAAATATTTTATTTAAACCTTCCTCTTCACTACCGACCAAACCAACAAAAAAAATAGAAATAATAAGCAAAACAACTAGAAAATACACATTCAGAATTACAACATTCAAAATTATAATATTAACTAAAAACAAACTAAAATCCAACCAAAAAAACTAGAAAATACACATTTACAATTACAATATTCAAAATTACAATATTCATTAAAAACAAACTAAAATCCAACCAAACCTGTAAAATGATTTGCCCATTCCACTTGTAAGTGTGTGAGATCTTGTGCACTATAAGGGTGAGGGTCATCAAAAAGCTACAAATTAAAAGGAAAGTATTTAACATGTATAATGAATAAAACAAATGAAATATTAAGGAATATTTTATAAAGAAATCTAACATGGTTGAACTTCGTAACTGTTCCAGTTATAATTATTTCATACATAAATATTAACACATAATATCCACATTCTTTGACGCCTTCTTGTTTATGATTTCTTTTAAATGAGTTTGTCAATTCAAAATAACATTTTTATGTAATATATTCAAAATTTAATAATTTTAAATGAAAATTCACCTTTACTTTTACATATTTGATCTTGGCACTATTTCTCTTTGTGGTCACTCGAAAGAAATTCCATCCCATGTTAGAAAACATTAACAATGAAATAAATTTAAAATTCATCATAATATAATTAAGTATTAATAAATTCTAACTTATAGTTCCAATACATTCTTAAAATTTTGTCACACTTCACCATAGATAGAGAATAACTAGTAAAGTGTTTTCTTCCTTGGAAAAAACACCTAACATTCAATGGCCACTGATATAAAATAAAATTTAATGTTAGTGTTTATTATGTTAAAAAATATATTACACTTTGTGAGATAAATGTTTCTTACTCTTGAATATATGGAAACATCCAACACTGAATAATTGCATTCTTTTGAAATCTTTCAGCAATAGAAACCGTTCTTTCCGCTTTAGTCATTGTCCTCGCTATAGGTGAAATAAACTGTGGGTCCATAAATCCATAAAAATATATCTTCTCATTCTCTTTACACATTGTATAAAGATACATAATACAAAACAAACATAAGTATAAATTTTCATAAAATTAAATGCAGGGAAAGATTTATGTTAAGACTTACAATGAAAAAATTTGCATCGTGTTGATGCCCAACGTATCTCCAGTTACAAGCTCCATGATATCATTTTCAAAATCCTCACAGTCATTGCACGCCCACAAACATCAGCTTCCATTGGAATCTCATAAGCACCTGACAACAAATTTTAATATCTTGACAATCTATCAAGATTACTAGAATTTGTATTTGAATTCATATCCCTTTATATTTTTTTGGCTCTAAAATATTTATTTACCTTTAAATTATTCCTGTAAATAAATAGAGAAATATATTAACTTTCAAAAGTTAAAAAAAAATTAATACAAAATGAAATAAAAGATAAAATATACACATACCTCTATGGTAATATATCGTAGAAGTCTAGATGGCTAAACTAAAAAGTGACCGGTACTTTGTGTAACTATCCTCACCTCATCGATAGGTAACAATACTCCAGCTGATATATCTATAATATACTGTACAATGACCCTATGATGCTCTATCTTTAACTGATGATGATGAATGATATATCTAATATAATATATCATCCCATATACAATAAGATGATACCGAGGATCATCAACATATAAATCACAGTAACTGGGTAGCTGTGGAGGAGGGGGTGTAGGAGTAGGATAAAAAGTGGGGTCTACAGGTGGAGGTGGAGTAGTGGGAGTTGCTGGTGGAGTTGGATGAGTGAGAGATACAGTCTGAAATTGTATTTGCATGTCTACAAACATGGACTGTACTAATACTCTGATCTTATCCTTCATTTTCACATTAATATCCCTAACTCCAGCCTCTAAAGATTCTATTTTTTTATAAATACTCTCCATTGCAGAAGCTGAAGAATGTTGTAACAATTTTCTCACCAATACACCTATTGGGTATCCTCATACACGACCCGAGTGTTCTGAATTTCCCAATGCTGCATATAAAATATCCCACCTCCCCTCAGCTAAAAATACCCCCCTGTGTTCTCTGTGCTCCTTAAGAGAATCCTCTTTGAATTATTTGAAAATTTCTATAATGATTAAAAATATATAAAGAATAGAATTAACTTATAAATAAATGAATAAAAAAATATGTTACAATCCTCTCATCTACAACCCTCAATTATTCTATAATATATTTCCATTTTTTTCTCATCCGATCCCTCTTCCATTTTTCATGTCTAGCCAGGGGGGGGGGGGGGATGGAGGGGCAACCTCTCCAAATCTTGAAGAATCAGCTCTTAGTTTTTGAAAATTTTCAACCATCATTTATTCTTCCAATAAAGTATACCCTCCCCGAGATAGAGTATGAGGGTATACATTTCTAGATTGGATCTCCTAATGAGATCTCCTCAATTTATGTAAATTAAGAATGATAAATCATTAATAATATCATTAATACATGAAAACTTCTAAAAGTTTACATTGCACTTACCAAAAATGCTTCTTGTCTTCTACTTTCAACAAATTGTTTCCATGTGTCTTCATCTATAAAAGGATATATATCACATGGATTATGATGTTTCTTATACCAAAAAATGAAATCATATGTGAGGGTTGATTTTAAATCCATCCATCTCCTAGCAACCATTGATAAATATTTCCTCCTGACTCCTCCAGTGTCAGTTATATCATATGTCATCTGATAAGAAGGGGAAAATATATATTATTATAAACATTTAAAGATTAGTAAAACAATAAAAAACAAGCTTACCAAAATGGTCTCCCAAAACTGAGATAGTGTTTCTTTGTCAACACTTCGCCAATCATTAAATAAAATACTGACTTTGCTTTTAACCTAAACTAATACAAAACTGTTGAATTGTTTTGCATTAGGACCTCTTGGAATATCATTATCATCAAAGTCTACCACTATCCTATAGTCCTGACTACGAGCAACTGATAATTTTAGTAAACGTGTGCTACCATGTTTACCAACCCTCAAACTCTTTTTTAGATCTATGAGAGTATATGACTCTTGTAAATAAGGATGGGGATCATCAAGAGAAGCACATTCACATTCCTCCCTAGAGGTATGAGTATGCTCATCTTCAGAAGTATGTGTTTGATCAGTTGATTGATCTGTCATTATCCTTCAAATCAAAGAAACAAATAATTAATACACAAATATACAAATTCAACTATTACAATACTAATATAAATAAAAAAAATGAAAAATTATAAAACACAAAAGTAAACTAAAACTTAACACATTATTATTCATATTTTTTATAGTGAACTAAAATGCTAACAAAAATAATGATATATGAAATGTCATGTAAATGAATGAAAACAAATCCAAAATTGGTGTAGTAATATTAAAAATGGTCCAACCTAATAAATCATTTTTACACAAAAGAATATTTTTTCAATATAATCTTAAAATATTTTTGTTTTTATTTAACATATTAGATTTAAAATAATTTTATTTTAAAAAAATCAATAAATATATAAATTATGTAATGGTAAACATGGTAAACTAAACAAAACTAAAATAATATAAACAAACATTTTAACTTATTAGTTTTAATACATGTTTTAATAAAGAAAAAAAAATTAACATATCTAAGATTTTATGAAATTTATAAATGTAAATGAGAAATAAACATATGTTTCCTTTAATATTAGGAATGTACTAAAGGATTTTTTTCCCAAATTCCTTCGTCATGACCATTCCTTATAGAACAAATTATGTCTACAACATTCTCATCATTATTATCTGTTAATATTTCCATGGAAGTAGGGATCTCACATAAATCATCATCTTCTTTAAGTTGATCATCACCAACATATTGTTTTTTTCCTTTTAAAACAATAGACCATTGCATATCAAATTGATCAAGAACATAGAAAATTTATTTTTCATGTGTTTCGATTATAAAAGGATTAGTTGTGTCTTCCAATCTATTCAGATTAACAAGTGTCATTCTGAATTCATTGTGTCTGACACTGTTGTTACCGATAAACCATTTGCAATTAAAAACTGGAAATTTAAATTTAATATAATCACCCTCCCATATTTATTTAATGACCCTATAATATGAACTTGATGTATAAATTGGGTTTTTGTCTTTAGAACTCAAAAAATGAATTGCTTCTACGAACACCAATACACCACTATTCTAAACCACACTTTTGTTGTCCTGATCTTTCATAAGAAATGTATAACCATTAATTTCATACCCATACCATGTTATCACATTTAAACTTAGACCACCCTCTAACCATTTTAATGTTTTTGATGCATCTGATATACCAAGCACAATCTTTTTAAACTATGGAATTTTTTTTTATGCTCATTCAAAATCCACATTTCTTTCTTCTTTGGATGAAATTATTTCAACACATTAATATGAAATGTTATATATGGTTGAACATCATCTATGTTATTCAATATGTATAAATATATCTTCTTTATCTATTCACCTGACAAAGATTTGACTTTCAATCCACAAATCCCTTTCCCCCATAATTAACTCATTCATGGAAAGATGAAGGCAAACCAATGTACTCCAGTATAGACAAGTAGCTCATAAAAAACTCTACAAACTCCTTAGAAATATACTTTTCAATAATGGAGGATTTAGGTAAATATGGATTCTTAACATAATCCTTCAATATCTTCATATACGTTTCAAAAGGATACATACAACATAGATATACAGGTTTGCAAAGCTTTATTTCTCGAACCAAATGAACCATTAAATGCCCCATTATATAAAAAAAATATAGAGGAAAATACATTTCTAATTGATAAAGTATAGAAATTGATTCATTTTCCAAAATTTTCAAAAAATTCAGATCAATCACCTTATTAAAAATTGAATTGAAAAAATAACACACCTTCATGATAGAATTTATGACACGGATGGAAAATATTCTACACGATGAAATCAGTAGAAGTTGTTGCATCATGATGTGATAATAATGATATTTCATACCTGTCAACTTCAAATCCTTTAAAGACACAAATTTTTTACATTTGAAGAGTAAACCTATGGCACTTTGATATCATGAAGACACTAAAAAGTCTAATTTTCTCCCTATTGGATAACGTATGACATGCTGGGGGAAGAAATTTTTGCCTTACATCAGGAGTGGGAGATAACTCCAAATGTATTCCCATTGATAGTAAGTCTAATCTTATATTCAACCCATATTTAGTATTTCTTTTAATATCTAACAATGTTCCAATAAATCTGTCACATATATTCTTCTCCATGTGTATGACATCAATTTTATGTTTCACCTCATGATATCTCCAATATGGTAGCTCAAAAAATATAGATCGTTTTTTCCAAATATTTATATCATTACCAGATTTATGTGTCTTTCCAAATGTCACATCAAGGTTTTACACACTCTCAAAATACTGATCAGTGGATAAAGGTTTTGGAGCAATATCAAATTCTTATGAGCCATTGAATTCCTTTTTTTAATCTTCTATAAGAGTGATCCATAAACAAAAAGTTTTGATGAACCATGTATACTAGTTTTCTTCCATGATGTAATTGATAATATGAAGTATATTGTTTGTAAATTGGACATGCTTTATGCCCATTAACACTATATCCAAACAAATTTCTATACCCTAGGAAGTCATTTATAGTGAACATAGTCATTACATGTAGTTGAAAATATTCCATTTTATAAGAACCATACACCCTAATACCATCCTCCCATAAGAGTTTCAAATCATCAATTAATGGTGTCAAGAAAACATCAATATAATTTCCAGGTTGTTTTGGTCCAGTGATCATTAAACTCAATATGAAATATTTTCACTTCATACAAAATATAGGAGATAAGCTGTAAATTACTAATAAAACATGCCATGAACTATGTGTGCTACTAAGGCTTTGATATGGATTCATTCCATCCGCGCACAGTCTATGTCTGAGATTTGTAACTTCATTTTCGAATGTAGGAAACTGGTGATCAATTTTCTTCCACTATGGGAAATCAGCTGGATAACGTATTTTTCCATCAAATATCCTCTCATCAGCATGCCATCTTAACCTTTTTGCATCATGTGAATTAGCAAATAAATGTTTCAAACGAGGAATTATAGGAAGATACCAAAATACCTTGGAAGGGGTCTCTGTATCCTCTAAATCAACATGTGATTTTTCTTCCAACTTATATCATGATGTCCCGCATTTAGGACACTCTGAAAGAAATTCATATTTCTTCCTATATAGCACAAAACAATTTGGGCAGGCATGTATTTTTTTTACCTTAATCCCATCATTCATAGTATTTTCTTCACTTTATAATGTGAATCAGGAATATAATTATCTTTAGGAATAATATATTTCAACAATTATAGAAAATTAGTAAAACTTTTGTCACTCCAACCATGTTTCACCTTCAAGTTAATCAATCTTAACACTGACAATAAAACCATAAAATCCATACAACCAGGATACAATGGTTTTTCAGCATCACCATATAGATGATAAATTGTCGGTTCTTTCTCAATTTTCTCTACTTCAATATCACGAATCATTTCTTCAATTTCATCAGAGTTACCATCTTACAAAGCATCATCATCAATAGATCTGAAATTCTACCCAGTTTCACCATTCCAAATCCAAGGGCTGTAACTCAGATTAAAACCATGAAAAATTAAATGTTCTTTTATCTCTTTACTTTTCAACTTATTCATATTTAAATATTTTAGGTATGGATAGGAAAACATGTTATTGTTTGGAACATTTCTTTTAGAAAATTCCAAAAAAACATCATCACCTTCCTTATATTTATCACTCATTTGATGTTCCATAATCCAACTTCAACTCATTATTACCTATAAAAAATATCAAAAATATATATCTTGTTAAGATAAGCCAATTTTATATTTATATGAAATATGCCATAATTTGAAACTAACGCAATTTTGAAATATAAAAAATATATGTGTATTTGAAAAATATAATTATAAATTCTATATAATAATGGAAGATAAGTTTAAATATAAATGATAAATAATAAAGATATATTCATGGAAACAATTTAAAAAATAAAACATAGTTATATATTCCAATTTTATATTTATATGAAATATTCCATAATTTGAAAGTAACACAATTTTGAAATATAAAAATATATATGCATATTTGAAAATTATAATTATTAATTCTATACAATAATAGAAGATAATTTTAAATATATATGGTAAATAATAAAAATATATGCATGAAAATAATTTAAAAAAGAAAATATAGTTAGATAATCCAATTTTATATTTATATGAAATATTATATCATTTGAAAGTAACACAATTTTGAAAAATAAAACAAATATATATGTATTTGAAAATTATAATTATTAATTCTATATAATAATGGAAGATAAGTTTAAATATAAATGGTAAATCATAAAAATATATGCATGGAAATAATTTTAAAAAGAAAATATAGTTTGACTAAATTTTGGCATCTAATATACAAAGTCATTGAGATATTAGATAGGAACGTTCATCAATGTTGTAAGTTGTTTTGTCAACATTGGATTTATTTAGCGAACTATATGGAATGAAAATGAAATTAGTGCTGGGATCAAAAATATATGCTAATTATCATACATTTAATGATATTTCCCCAACTCAACTAATTCTTTATAACAATTCACTCACATTTTAATGATATTATTTTTGAGCAACAAAATAAAAAAAAACTATGTAAAAATTAATCACCATCCACTAGTGTGATGTATTATTAACTCATCACAAATTTTTTGTGTCAACGCAACTCATGGGAAAATCAATATATAAGAATAAAACCCTTGAAGCTATATAATAATTCACTCATATTTTATGTCACACTATAGTTTAACATATTTCCATGAGATGTGGTATATGAATAATTTACAAGGGTTACCACATTGAAATCATCTTCTATAATTTATCATAACAATAGTCATGGATGTGGATTTCATGGGGGAGAGGAATAGTAATCAATGAAACAAAAATTTAAAATGATGAATTTGGTCATATGCTACAATCTAAATATATCACCACAAGTATACGATATTTTTTTGAAGTATTTATTAATATTTATTATAAAATCACTATAGTTTATAAGACACTATGTTGTAAATGAAACATGATAATATAACATGTTGAAATATATTGGGTGTGTGTATAAATCTATATAACAGAACCCATCAAATTGAATGAAAATCCTATGAAACTAGAGAATGAAATATAAGATCGTATGAACAATAAAATTATAAAAAATGAATTTTATGATTGAAATTAAAACTACAAATAACGTGTTAATGATAGCTTGTATCATAAAACATATAAAAACCATCATTGTTCATCCATGAAACAATTATCAAGGAACGTTCATGGACATTCAGAAGTAAAATAGATCATTATTGCATCTTGTAGGAGAAAATGATGCTATAATATGGAGATAATTCTATGTGATAGCTACGGATTCAATGAGATAACATGAGGAGATTAAACAATATGTTAATGTGATATTTTCATAAACAAAATCTAAAAATAGAGAGTTAGGGCATCCACAAAATTGAACGGCTGAAAGAGAGGCGTGTAAGTCTTACTTGAGAGTTTCAAGTTGATAAAATTGATTCATCGATGAAAAAGAGGATGAATGAAGCTAGAAAATGAGGTTGGAGGCCATAGGATTGAAGAAATGATTTTAGGGTTTCCATGTGAGAGAGAACCGAGTCTGCCATCGCCCGATCGAAAAACACTGTAATGACTCAAAACGAGAATTCATAAAATTTTAAATGATTTTTCATGTTAGTTATGTAATAACCAACATGATAAAGAATTTTTTATTAGATTTATCATGTCATTTATTCTATAACTGACATGATAAATTTATTCACTATGTCAGATATTCTATAACCGATGTAAAAAACATGCTTTATCATGTCAGTTATAGAATAACCGATGTGATAAATCAATATACACAACTTTGCACATCGGTTATAAATAAACAACATGAAAAGTACGATGAAATAAATAATTTCTGTATTAGTTATGTTTCATGAAAAAGTGGTATAATATCTTCCATGTTAGGTTGTGTACCTTTACTTAATGTCATTATGTAGTTGGGTTGTCCTAGTAGACAAGAGGTAGGATTGATGGGACTTATGAGGTAGTTATGAGAGAGTTTATGGACAACTCTCATTGTAATGAGCCTTAAGTCACCATGGGTGTTTGGGAAAAGTGTCTTGATGAATGTTTTGATCTGATTCTAGACTTTTACCTACTTTTGATTTGAGTATGTTAAAACCCCAATCTTGAATTTTTCTTGATGGAATTGATATTATTGTGAATCTTGTTTGAGTTGATGATCTGTGTGTCCTTGATGATGCTTTAAAATTTTTCTGTTGATGTTGTGTAGCATCATGTCTCCGAGAAGAAATTTGAATAAGCCTCAAGAGGAAGTTGTTGGGGAAACACAATAGGCGAATCCTTTGGTTGACCCAAATCTTGTTTAGATAATGGTGCATGATTTCCAAGCTTTGGTATAGGTACTCACACCTATTTCCATTCAGGCTCCGGTAGAGGAACCTCAAAGGGATGAATCTAGAGATCGTTCTCAAGAGTTTCTTTGTCATAAACTACCAAATTTCCAAGGATATAATGATACTAAATAGGCTATGGATTGTTTGAAAAATATTGAACTGATTTTTGAGTTCTTGGAAATGCAGGTTGCTATAAAGGTGAAATGTGATACCTTTAAGCTTGAGGTTCCTTGAAGGAGATGGTGATATTCAATGGTGATGATAAATAATCATTAGGGATTTGAGTGGAAATACTTTAGGGTCATTTTAACTGATTAGTTCTATCTAGAGTCAATGGTCTTGGTGAAATTCATGGAGTTTCTCAACCTTCAGTAGGGTGACATGACCATGATGCAGTATATAAACCATTTTGCTGAGCTTGTTTAGTTTTCACATGAGGTTGTGTCCAATAAGAAGACGAGGGCTCCATGGTTCAATATGGGTATCCAAACTAATATCTGATCACATATTTTCTTACTGAAGATCACTTCTTATACAGATGTGCTGGACAAAGCTTTGATGGATGACCTTGACCCAACTGGTAAGTCAGGGTTCATGAGAGTTTCTTTTTCTCCCAGTGGAAGTTCCGTGAGTTCCTTTAAAGGAAAGAGGAAACAAGATGAGTCCCATGGTGGTTCTCGACAACATTCTTCATCTAGACCTCCTATAGTGCCTAGAAGGGTCCTTGGACTTGCTTCCAGTGTGACAAAATTGGACATTTGAAACGGGTTTTCATTGAGGCACCCAAGTTCTATAGTTCTTGTGGTTTCTCAATCCACCTATAGAATTTATTCAATTTCTTTTATACTTATCATAGTGTTATAGGATCATCATCACAAAAAAGTACTATGGTGTAATCAGATGCTTCATGAACTAAGGGATTCCAACCACAAGCACCCAGAACGAAGCTTCTTCACACAGTTGAAGAGTCTTTTGAGAAAGATAATGTGGGTTCAACGATTGTGAGAGGTACCATCACTATATATTCATCTTTAGTGACAAATTTATTTGATATTGGTTCATATCACTTATTTATATTGACCCGTGTTGTGAATTTTCTAAATCTTCCTATGAGGATTTTGTCTTATGTAACAGATATTACTATGGATCTCAGAATGAAGAGAGATCAACATCTTCACTGACATGATTGTGTTTTATATTTATCAAATATTGAGATCACCTGGACTTTTCTATTTCTAAACATGAAACCTATTAACATAATTTTTGGGATGGATTGGATAACTGCTCATAAGGCCTGGATTGTCTGTTATCTTCAGTGGTCCTCCTTTACTGTGTTCGATGGGGTGTGCTGTGTCTTTCAGGGATAATGTGACCCAAGGTTGAGTAGAGTTGGACCTTCCTTTACAAAGTTGGGAAGGGTAATATCAATGTTTTATTTCAACTTGGAGTGATAATCGTTGACTGATGATATCCCTCCAGTTTTCATCATGTTTCTCAATGTATTTCCTTATGATTTCTCTGGATTTTCACCGTCAAGAGAGGTGGAGTTTTCTATTGATCTAGTACCAAGTACTCAACCAGTGTCTATTCCTTCTTACCAAATTAAACCAATAGAGATGAAAGAGTTTAAATCTCAGTTGGATAATCTTCTAGAGAAAGGTTTCATATGACCGAGTGTGTCACCTTGGGTGGAAACTGTTATCTTTGAAAAGAAATTCAATGGGACACTTATCCTTTATGTTGATTACTAGAAACTCAATTGAGTTACAAGGAAGAAAAAATATTTGTTGCCATAAATTCATGATCTATTCGACCAGTTGAAAGGGGGAAAGTATCTATTGAATATTGATCTTTGATCTGGTTATCACCAGTTGAGAATAAAATAATCTGAATTTCAGAAGATAGCCTTCAGGAGTAGGTATAACCATTATGAGTATCTTGTTATTCCATTTGGACTAACCAATGATCCTGTTTTTTTATGGATTTGATGAATGAGGCATTTCATGAGTACCTTGAATCATTTATGGTATTATTTGTGGATGACATCCTAGTTTACTCTCATACCAAGGAGGATCATGTGTTTCATTTGAGAATAGTTATGGTGTCACGACCCGCCCTCGGGGTCCGTGCCGTGACTACCCCAAGCCCGCCTTCCATAGGCCAGGGGCTGGCGACTAGCACCAAGGCGTAAATCCCGGTAAAAAAGGGAAGGCATTGCCTTTGAAAAGTAAACACACACCACAGAGTAAACAAGCGGAAAGTAAACACTAAACAAACAGAGTACGACTGAAAGTGCGGAAAGGTAAATGGGCCAGAATACAAACCCAAACTGAAAGTAAAGTACAACTCAAAAAGGGAAAAACAGCAACTGAAAAGTAAAAGCCGCTACTCCGAGCTGTCCACAGGAAATCCCACCTGAAGGGTGGGTACAGATAGCTCCTCTGCTCCACAGGTTCCGCCGTCCGCTCCGAGCACGTCCCGCCCAGTGGTCCACCTCCGGGTACCGTCCCGCTGTGCAAGCCTCAGCTAAGGTCAACGCTGTCCGTCGTCTGCAACCAACACAACGTAGTGCGGGCAAAGCCCGTGCAGGGGTGAGTATAAGCTACTCAGTAGGGACCCCGAGACCCCTGAAGGTCTCTCAAATCCACAAAGGATAATCCACGAAGAAAAGTACAATCACGAAGTAACAACCGACACTGCTTAGGTATATGCCCATACATATACCTATGTCATCAATTCAAATACGCTCCAACCTCCGAGCCCAAGTACAACTCAGTCCACGCAGGAAAGTATACGTATTCCACATAGGAAAGAAAAACATAATCCACACAGGATTGCACAACACAATCCACTCAGGAAAGCAAAAGGATTCAGCTCACACAGGTATACTTCTTCAAGGACGATAAAGATGATCACTGATCCATCTAAGTCGTCGGACCCACGAAGGATCGATAGGTAACTAACCCCCGCAAAGACCCACACAGGATCAGGCCCACACAGGACCTGTAGGCGCTGGCTCACACAGAACCGCTGAGCGCAAGGACCCACACAGGATCGGGCCCACACAGGACCTGTAGCACTGATCCACGTAGGATCGCTGAGTGCTGTAGTCGTCGTCGTCGAATCCACACAGGATCTATGTACTGTCGTCGTCGAATCCACACAGGATCTCTGTACTGTCGTCGTCGCAGTCACAGTAGCAGTCGTAGCAGTAGTAGCAGTTGTAGCAGTCGCAGCCAGCACTAGGGTTCCCGCACACAGCAAGCTCGTTCGGAGGGTCCGCTCCACGAGCCGAGAGGCTGATACATCAACTGTCACAAAGACCAGAGTTGATGTATCCAAAAGTTCCGTATCGTCAATAGGAACTCAACGCAACAGACGGCGCGTCGATCGGACGCCCGGTCTGAGAGTTATTGGCATTTTCGTCTCCGGGGCCCGGTTGGTTTTTAAGGCTAAACCAACCCGACCGTACTCCACCTGCGTCCAAACCTCGGGCGAAGTATGCCAAAAGATCCGTCTCACTAAGAGGAACACAACGCGACTGACGGCGTGTCAATCGGACGTTCGTAGCTCAAGATATGAGCGTTTCCGCTCCGAAGGCCCGGTTGGTTTCGTGAACGAACCAACCCGGCCGAACTCAAAGTAAACCGAAACCTTGAGTGCGATATACCGAAACGACCGTCTCGATCCAAGGATCGCGTTGCCGCAGACGGTTCGTCATTTGGAGGTCCGAGGCTCAAGATATGGCCCAAAAACCGATTCTGGTTCGAAACGGGGGGGGGGGGGTCCGGGTCCGGGCCGACCCGGCCCGACCCCCCCCTGGGGCGGCGCGGCGGCACGGCGGCGCGGCGGCGCGGCGGGCCGCGGCGGCCGGGCGCCGCGAGGGGCCGCACGCGGGGGCTAAGCCCCCGCTGATTGAAGCGGCGCGGCCTTTGTGCCGCGCCTTTGCACCAAACGGCCCCCACGTGGGGGCCGGTTTAATAAAGAGAACCGGGGGGCTGCTGCCCCCCCCTTTCATGGAACCGCCCCCCTCTTAAAGAGGGGGGTTTTACATGCTGGCCGGGGGATTAATTCCCTCGGTTTGGCCGGCCGGTTTTCTCCAACGGGACCAGAAATTCCGGTCCCCCCTTCGGCTTCCGACGCCGGCGGCCCGGCCGCCGGTCTTCTCTTCCGCCGCGGCCCGGAACCGGCCGCGGTCTCCTCGTCCCGCCGCGGCCCGGAACCGGCCGCGGTGTTCGTCGTCCGGCGCGGTGCGACGGCACCACGCCCCTTTCGCCGTGCCTTGATTCCTTTCAACGCGGCGCGACGGCGTCGCGTTCTTGAAGATTCTACCTCGGCGTAGCGCGACGGCGCCGCGTAAAATAAAAGCACGATTATCCGCGTGGTGCGACGGCACCACGCCACTTGCTTCCACCCGCAAGAATAAACAAGAATGATGGAGGGGGGTTCGGCCGTGTTCGTGCGGTCCGGCCCCCTCACATTAAAATAATAACGCAACTTAAATAATTCAAGCCACACGTTAGACTTGCTATTCACGATCAAGAATAAAATAAGGAAACCAAAAAGAAATCAACAACCCCTACCTCGGGTATAAGGTTCGAAGATTGTGAACGTTCCGCGGAAGACGACGTCGCGGAGGTCGGGCGTCGCGGTAGCCGTTCGTCAAATCCGATGACGAAGGGATGCGTTCGAAGAGACACGTCGTTGGCGAAACTTGTACGCCGACGAAGGTTGTCCGAGGAAGAAGTGGCGTCCCCTTCGTTGACACGGTAAACGAAGAATGGAGGTGCGGCGTTCTTCGTCGGAGCTTGTGCGTTCTTCGTCAAGATGAACGTTCTTCGAGTTCTTCGTCAGAGTTGAAGAAGAAGAAGAGCTCTCCACCTCTCAAGAAGACAAACAAATAACCCAAAATAAAATAAGACAACAACTTATTTTATTATTACATAACACAATAGAATTTCAAAAGTTTGAAATTCAAAAGGATTAACTCCCATAATTAAATAAGTAACTCAAGTCAATAAATGAGGCGTTAAGGGAGTTGGGAGAATTTGAAAGGATTAGGGGTTCGTGTGGGCCCCACCACACTTAATCCTCCCAAGGGAGGTTAAGTGGGTGTGGGTCCCACTTCCAACCCCCTTTGGTAGGTTTTATCAAGTTATAATAAAATTTTTTCTACACAAATTTTATTTAACTCAAACTAAAAACCCCAAAATTAACTTTCAACCCGCAACAAACGCAACTCCCGAAAAGGTCTCTTTAAGCGAATATCAGCGCTGCGAGTTAATCGGTGCCCTCGGATTTCAATTCCGAGCACCAGATCAAAATTTAGGAATTCCCGCTCGTTCGTTCACTGAACGTACCCGAGCCAAACTTCGGATATTAATTCCGGGCACTCCGGGCCTCAGAATCAGGTGCCGTATGAAACCGCGCTCTTGTAAAATTCTAAAGAAAATTAAGAAAAAATTTCCCTTGAATTTTACGGGTCTTTACATTACTCCCACCTCAGGGCTTTACGTCCCCGTAAAGATACATCAAAAACTAGGGAAACAAATGAGGGTACTGAGCACGCATCTGAGCCTCCCGCTCCCATGTGCTCTCCTAGAGATTCCCGTGCTGCCATCTGATGCGCACAAGAGGAATCGATCGCCCACGCAGGACCCGCTCATGTCGATCCTCTATCTCCACCGGGACCTCCGTAAAAGTCGCCCCATCGTCAACGTCAAGCTCCCCATGGTCAATGATGTGCGTCGGGTCGTGCACGTATCTCCTCAGCTGAGATACGTGGAAGACATCGTGCACCCGGTGCAACTGAGGTGGTAGAGCCAAGCGATAAGCCACCTCACCAATCCTGCTGAGAATCTGGAAAGGTCCGATGAAGCGCGGAGATAACTTGCCGCCTCGGCCAAATCTCCGTATACCACGTCGAGGTGAGACCCGCAAGAAGACGTGGTCGCCATCCTCGAACTCCAGTGGCCTCCGCCTCCTGTCAGCATATGACTTCTGCCGGCTCTGAGCTGTCCTCATCCGCTTCTGGATGACCTGGACCTTCTCTGTCGTGGCCTGGACCATCTCCGGTCCCACCAGTGCTGACTCCCCAGGGTCTGTCCAGCACAAAGGAGATCTACATGGTCGGTCGTACAACGCCTCGTACGGTGCCATCCCGATGGTGGAGTGGTAGCTGTTGTTGTACGCGAACTCCACCAAGGGTAGGTGGTCCTCCCAGCTATGACCAAAGTCGAGGACACAGGCACGGAGCATGTCCTCGAGTGTCTGAATGGTCCTCTCCGTCTGACCATCCGTCTGAGGGTGAAAGGCTGTGCTAAGACGTAGCTGCGTCCCGAACGCCTCCTGTAACCCCTTCCAAAGCCGGGAAGTAAAGCGGGCATCTCGATCGGAAACTATAGATGATGGCACGCCGTGGAGCCGCACAATCTCCTGAACGTAGAGACGTCCCAAGCTCTCCACTGAGCCCTGCTCTCTGATGGGTAAGAAGTGTGCCGACTTGGTGAGTCGGTCAACAATCACCCAGATGGAGTCGTGACCTCTGGAAGTGCGTGGAAGTCCAGTCACAAAGTCCATAGATATGCCGTCCCACTTCCACTCCGGAACCTCCAAGGGCTGTACCAAGCCTTCTGGTACCTGATGCTCTGCCTTCACCTGCTGACAGGTGAGGCATCTAGAAACGAACTCTGCTACATCCTTCTTCATACCCGGCCACCAATGCTGTCGTCTGAGGTCCTGGTACATCTTCGCCACTCCAGGATGTACCGCTAAAGGAGAAGTGTGAAACTCTCTCAGTACTTCCTCTCGCAATGCGACTGGTACCATGGTACGTCCTCTGAAAAGGATGTCGTGCTCTGCTCCAAGGGAGAAACCATCAGGTGCCTGTCCCGAGGATATCTGTGCACGCCGTGTCTCACAGTCAGCGTCCCCGCGCTGTGCCTCCCTGACTCGCTGCAGTAGTGGAGGAGTGACTGTGAGAGACTGAAGAAAGGATGCTCCATCTCTATCCACGAAGGATATCTGCAAAGAGGCTAGCTGCTCCGTCGCCTCCTCAAGTAGCTGAATGCCCGTCCTCCTGCTGAGGGCATCGGCTACTACGTTCCCCTTACCAGGAGTATAGACTATCTCAAAGTCATAGTCCTGGAGGAACTCGAGCCATCGTCGCTGTCTCAGGTTCAGGTCCTTCTGCGAGAAGATATACCTGAGACTCTGATGATCGGAAAAGACTGTAAAGCGCTCGCCCATCAGATAGTGTCGCCATGTCTTCAGAGCGAAGACCACTGCTGCTAACTCCAGGTCATGGGTAGCGTAGTTCTGCTCATGCGGCCTCAACTGACGTGATCCATAGGCGATCACGGCCCGGTCCTGCATCAGAACACATCCGAGTCCGGTCCCTGATGCATCGCAGTAGACTACGTACCCTACTCCCTCCTCAGGCAACCTCAAGATAGGTGCGCTAGTCAATCTATGTCTCAGCTCCTGGAAGCTCTGCTGACATCTGTCTGACCACACGAAGGGTTTCCCCTTCTTCGTCAAAGCTGTGAGTGATGTCGCAACTCTAGAGAAGTCTGGCACGAATCTCCGATAGTATCCAGCTAGTCCCAAGAAACTCCGAACCTCAGTCACGCTCCTGGGTGGCTCCCATGCTAACACAGCCTCAATCTTCGCGGGATCCACTGCAACTCCCGCCTCAGAGATAACGTGTCCCAAAAAGTGGACCTCACGTATCCAGAACTGGCACTTCGAGAGCTTACCATAAAGCTGGTGCTCTCGGAGTGTGTCAAGAACAACTCGCAAGTGATAGGCGTGCTCCTCCTCTGTCGTAGAGTAAATCAGAATGTCGTCGATGAAGACCACGACAAACCGATCGAGGTATGGCTGAAAGATCCTGTTCATGAGAGCCATGAACACTGATGGAGCATTGGTTACACCGAAAGGCATAACCAAGAACTTATAGTGGCCATACCGACATCTGAAGGCCGTCTTCTGCACATCCTCGTCTCTGACTCTGAGCTGATGATAGCCTGACCTGAGGTCTATCTTCGAGAACCACCGTGCTCCCTTGAGCTGATCAAAGAGGTCATCAATCCTCGGTAGCGGATACTTGTTCCTCACTGTCACCTGGTTCAGGCAACGATAGTCAACACAAAGTCGCAAGCTCCCGTCCGCCTTCTTGGAGAACAATATCGGGGAAGCCCAGGGTGAAACACTGGGTCGGATGAATCCCTTGCCCTGCAAGTCCTCCAACTGTACCCGTAGCTCTCGAAGCTCGGCGGGGGCCATCCGATATGCTGGAGTGGATATCGGGGCTGTCCCGGGGTACAAGTCAATATAAAAGTCTACCTCTCTGCGAGGAGGTAGCCCTAGAACGTCGTCGGGAAAAACGTCCGCAAACTGATCCACCACTGCAGGAAAACCAGGACTCCGCACGTCAACTGCTCCAAGGATAAGGCTAGCCAACTGATGAGTGATGGGCTGTCCTCTCCTCCGCGGAAGTCCATCCTATGCTGCTAAGGCTCCCTTCTCGCCGGTGAAGGTGAACCTGCTCCCGTCGGTGCGTACACAACGCACCTTGCGCCTAAAACAGTCAATCTGTGCATGGACCATAGATAGCCAATCCATGCCCAAGATGACGTCGTAAGGCCTCGACGCTGCTACAAGAAGATCCCAGCCGAAGCTCTCGCCTCCTAGAGTAAGCTCACACTGCCGGCACCAATGCGTAATCGTCGAGTCTGCTCCCATAGGAGTCTCTAGCCGTAAGGATCGAGCCAACGGCTCTGTCGGAATCTCCGAGCTCCGAACAAGGGCAGCGGCTATGAAAGAATGACTCGCTCCTGTGTCTATAAGAACTGCAGCAAGGGTGGAATAGACACAGATAGTACCTCGAATCATCTCGGGTGCGCCGTGGTCGTAGGCCTCTGCTGCCTGGAGCTGTGCCTGTCGCTGCCCGCCAGCTCCCTGTGGTCGGGGTGGACCTCCTGGTGGTGGTGGTGGTAGAGCCTCAAAGCGTCGGCCACCACCAGCTGCTCGTCCAGCTCCTCTGCCTCGTCCACCTCCTCCCTGCGGACCGCCACGGTCGATCCTCTGCCTCTGCCTCGGTGGTCCATCAACTGACTGCTGCTCCTCGGCACGGCGGGTCGGGCAGTCACGAGCCATGTGGCCCTGCCCGCCGCACGAGTAGCACTGTCTGCCTCTCGGAAGACTGGCCCCGCGCTGTGTGCCCCGCACTGCTGAGCCAGTGCCCTGAGATCGTCTGCCCGAAGGTCTGGTCTGTTTGGACCCCTGAGTCATCTGTCGACTGCCTGCTGCAGATGACTCTGCCACGTGCCGCCCTGCGGTGGGTCGCTGTGCTGGTGTAGACTCAGCAAGGAAGCTCTCGATCAGAAGGGCCCGCTCCAGTACTCCTGTCTGAGTCGGTATGCTGAGGGAGATCAGCGATGCCCTGATCTCGTGTCTCAAACCCTGCTCGAAGGTCCGGGCCCGGAAGAATGGGTCCCGTACCATGTCGGTCGAGTAGCGCGAGAGATCGGTAAATCTCGCCGAGTACTGAGCGACCGTCATGCTGCCCTGCCGCAGCTGTAGAAGCTCCTGGATATGCACCGCACGAAGGGTGGCTGGGACGAACTCCGAGCAGAAAAGGCTCTCAAAGTCCGTCCAAAGTAGAGATGCCTCATCGTGCACCTGGAGCATCAAGCTCCACCATCGTCCTGCTGCTGCGTGTAGTAGGCTCGCAGCGAGGATCACCATGAGGTCTGCTGGTGTCCTCACTAGCCTAAACACTCGAACCACTGCCTCCAGCCAGTCCTCTGCTGCCTGGGGATCCGTCTCCCCGCGAAACCTGGGCGGTCGCTGGCGCTGAAACTCATGCAGTGCGCTGAGGCGACGTGCATCGTCAGCGGCTGCTGCTGGAAGCATCGGGGGCTCGGCGGGTAGAGCTACCACCGGTGCTACTACTGGAAAAGGGCCCTGCACCGAGGCCTCGTCGCTCGGT
This sequence comes from Viscum album, assembly GCA_963277665.1. Lineage (NCBI taxonomy): Eukaryota > Viridiplantae > Streptophyta > Magnoliopsida > Santalales > Viscaceae > Viscum > Viscum album. The sequence goes on along the minus strand of OY728146.1, from coordinate 927,136,296 downwards.
GGGCTGTCGTCACGCTCGACTCTCGGAACCCTAGCTGACTGCCGTCGTGGGGCCATCCTGAAAAGGAAACAGGTGCGCCACGGTCAGAACAGTATACCTGGTGAGCTGATATAAGTAATCACAAAGAAAACTTTGAAACACACACGCAATCAATGTTTTCGTGCATTAAGTCGGAAATCAGAAGTCAGGGTCCTGGTGTACGGATACGTCGGCCGCCGCACCAACACTGAACTCCCTGGACTGATAACCACACTCAATACGCTAAACATTATTGCTTCACATAGAAAAGATCAGAGTTCACGGTAGAACCGAACTCCTCTGATACCAATTTGTCACGACCCGCCCTCGGGGTCCGTGCCGTGACTACCCCAAGCCCGCCTTCCATAGGCCAGGGGCTGGCGACTAGCACCAAGGCGTAAATCCTGGTAAAAAGGGAAGGCATTGCCTTTGAAAAGTAAACACACACCACAGAGTAAACAAGCGGAAAGTAAACACTAAACAAACAGATTACGACTGAAAGTGCGGAAAGGTAAATGGGCCAGAATACAAACCCAAACTGAAAGTAAAGTACAACTCAAAAAGTGAAAAACAGCAACTGAAAAGTAAAAGCCGCTACTCCGAGCTGTCCACAGGAAATCCCACCTGAAGGGTGGGTACAGATAGCTCCTCTGCTCCACGGGTTCCGCCGTCCGCTCCGAGCACGTCCCGCCCAGTGGTCCACCTCCGGGTACCGTCCCGCTGTGCAAGCCTCAGCTAAGGTCAACGCTGTCCGTCGTCTGCAACCAACACAATGTAGTGCGGGCAAAGCCCGTGTAGGGGTGAGTATAAGCTACTCAGTAGGGACCCCGAGACCCCTGAAGGTCTCTCAAATCCACAAAGGATAATCCACGAAGAAAAGTACAATCACGAAGTAACAACCGACACTGCTTAGGTATATGCCCATACATATACCTATGTCATCAATTCAAATACGCTCCAACCTCCGAGCCCAAGTACAACTCAGTCCACGCAGGAAAGTATACGTATTCCACATAGGAAAGCAAAACATAATCCACACAGGATTGCACAACACAATCCACTCAGGAAAGCAAAAGGATTCAGCTCACACAGGTATACTTCTTCAAGGACGATAAAGATGATCACTGATCCATCTAAGTCGTCGGACCCACGAAGGATCGATAGGTAACTAACCCCCGCAAAGACCCACACAGGATCGGGCCCACACAGGACCTGTAGGCGCTGGCTCACACAGAACCGCTGAGCGCAAGGACCCACACAGGATCGGGCCCACACAGGACCTGTAGCACTGATCCACGTAGGATCGCTGAGTGCTGTAGTCGTCGTCGTCGAATCCACACAGGATCTCTGTACTGTCGTCGTCGAATCCACACAGGATCTCTGTACTGTCGTCGTCGCAGTCACAGTAGCAGTCGTAGCAGTAGTAGCAGTTGTAGCAGTCGCAGCCAGCACTAGGGTTCCCGCACACAGCAAGCTCGTTCGGAGGGTCCGCTCCACGAGCCGAGAGGCTGATACATCAACTGTCACAAAGACCAGAGTTGATGTATCCAAAAGTTCCGTATCGTCAATAGGAACTCAACGCAACAGACGGCGCGTCGATCGGACGCCCGGTCTGAGAGTTATTGGCATTTTCGTCTCCGGGGCCCGGTTGGTTTTTAAGGCTAAACCAACCCGACCGTACTCCACCTGCGTCCAAACCTCGGGCGGAGTATGCCAAAAGATCCGTCTCACTAAGAGGAACACAACGCGACTGACGGCGCGTCAATCGGACGTTCGTAGCTCAAGATATGAGCGTTTCCGCTCCGAAGGCCCGGTTGGTTTCGTGAACGAACCAACCCGGCCGAACTCAAAGTAAACCGAAACCTTGAGTGCGATATACCGAAACGACCGTCTCGATCCAAGGATCGCGTTGCCGCAGACGGTTCGTCATTCGGAGGTCCGAGGCTCAAGATATGGCCCAAAAACCGATTCTGGTTCGAAACGGGGGGGTCCGGGTCCGGGCCGACCCGGCCCGACCCCCCCCTGGGGCGGCGCGGCGGCACGGCGGCGCGGCGGCGCGGCAGGCCGCGGCGGCCGCACGCGGGGGCTAAGCCCCCGCTGATTGAAGCGACGCGGCCTTTGTGCCGCGCCTTTGCAACAAACGGCCCCCACGTGGGGGCCAGTTTAATAAAGAGAACCGGGGGGCTGCTTCCCCCCCCTTTCATGGAACCGCCCCCCTCTTAAAGAGGGGGGTTTTACATGCTGGCCGGGGGATTAATTCCCCCGGTTTAATGCCTTCCGGCCGGCCAGCTGGCCGGCCGGTTTTCTCCAACGGGACCGGAAATTCCGGTCCCCCCTTCGGCTTCCGACGCCGGTGGCCCGGCCGCCGGTCTTCTCTTCCGCCGCGGCCCGGAACCGGCCGCGGTCTCCTCGTCCCGCCGCGGCCCGGAACCGGCCGCGGTGTTCGTCGTCCGGCGCGGTGCGACGGCACCGCGCCCCTTTCGCCGTGCCTTGATTCCTTTCAACGCGGCGCGACGGCGTCACGTTCTTGAAGATTCTACCTCGGCGTAGCGCGACGGCGCCGCGTAAAATAAAAAGCACGATTATCCGCGTGGTGCGACGGCACCACGCCACTTGCTTCCACCCGCAAGAATAAAAAAGAACGATGGAGGGGGGTTCGGCCGTGTTCGTGCGGTCCGGCCCCCTCACGTTAAAATAATAACGCAACTTAAATAATTCAAGCCACACGTTAGACTTGCTATTCACGATCAAGAATAAAATAAGGAAACCAAAAAGAAATCAACAACCCCTACCTCGGGTATAAGGTTCGAAGATTGTGAACGTTCCGCGGAAGACGACGTCGCGGAGGTCGGGCGTCGCGGTAGCCGTTCGTCAAATCCGATGACGAAGGGATGCGTTCGAAGAGACACGTCGTTGGCGAAACTTGTACGCCGACGAAGGTTGTCCGAGGAAGAAGTGGCGTCCCCTTCGTTGACACGGTAAACGAAGAATGGAGGTGCGGCGTTCTTCGTCGGAGCTTGAGCGTTCTTCGTCAAGATGAACGTTCTTCGAGTTCTTCGTCAGAGTTGAAGAAGAAGAAGAGCTCTCCACCTCTCAAGAAGACAAACAAATAACCCAAAATAAAATAAGACAACAACTTATTTTATTATTACATAACACAATAGAATTTCAAAAGTTTGAAATTCAAAAGGATTAACTCCCATAATTAAATAAGTAACTCAAGTCAATAAATGAGGCGTTAAGGGAGTTGGGAGAATTTGAAAGGATTAGGGGTTCGTGTGGGCCCCACCACACTTAATCCTCCCAAGGGAGGTTAAGTGGGCGTGGGTCCCACTTCCAACCCCCTTTGGTAGGTTTTATCAAGTTATAATAAAATTTGTTCTACACAAATTTTATTTAACTCAAACTAAAAACCCCAAAATTAACTTTCAACCCGCAACAAACGCAACTCCCGAAAAGGTCTCTTTAAGCGAATATCGGCGCTGCGAGTTAATCGGTGCCCTCAGATTTCAATTCCGAGCACCGGATCAAAAGTTAGGAATTCCCGCTCGTTCGTTCACTGAACGTACCCGAGCCAAACTTCGGAAATTAATTCCGGGCACTCCGGGCCTCGGAATCAGGTGCCGTCTGAAACCGCGCTCTTGTAAAATTCTAAAGAAAATTAAGAAAAAATTTCCCTTGAATTTTACGGGTCTTTACATATGGATACCTTAAGAAATCATCAACTTTATGTGAATATTTCAAAATGTAATTTATGGCTTTAGGAAATGAATTTCTTGGGACACGTGGTCTCAGAACATGGTATTTTTTTGATCTTGAGAAGGTGAAATCTATTATGACATGGGAGAAATCATGTAATGTTTTTGTGATTCAAAGATTCCACAGTTTGATGGAATATTATGATATTTTTTTAAAGATTTCTCAAAGTTTCCTTCTCCTATGGATTCTCTCTCATGTAAAGGAGTGAATTTCATATGGGATGATAAATGTTAGAGTTCTTTTGATGATCTGAAACATATTTTTACTTCTTCACTGGTGTTTACTCTTTCAAATTCTAGATAGGGCTATATGGTCTTTTATGATGCTTCAAGTTTGGGTTTGGTTTGTGTTCTTATGTAAGGTAATCACATGATAGCCTATGGTTCTAGACAACTTAGGATGCACAAGAAGAATTATCTGACCCATGATCTCAAACTCATAGTTGTGATTCATGCTATTAAGAGTTGGTAACATTACCTTTTCATTGAAAGGTTTACCATTTATTCTAACAAAAAAATCTTGACTTATATATTATTTTAAAAATATTTGAATCTTCAATAGAGACATTGGGTGGAGTACCTATAGTATTTTTATTTCAACATTGCTTATAACTATGGTATGGGGAATGTCTTTGCTGATGCTTTGAGCATGAAACTTCTAACCCAGGTCTTGAAACAATTATCATAAGAGTGGAATCTGTTGGATCTCTTTTCTTAGTTACACTTGGGAGTCTAGAAGAATGAGTCCGAGGTTGTTTTTGGAAAGAGTGAAATTTAACTCCTCTCTTATCAAGATGATTCTTAAGGAGCAACAGTTTGATAATGAATTTCATGGAATTAGGGACTCTCTTTATGGTGGGGAGACTATTGGTGACTGTTTGTTCTCTTTAGAGGGTATCCTATGTTTCCAAAATTGATATGTTGTTGTGATGCAAAGCGGACCCATGGCCCATATGCTTTGTAGGTATGGGGAGGATGTGGGGAGGGGTGGGCCTACAAATTTTGACCATTTAGAGTGCGGTCCAATGTAAGTTGATCCCGTGCAGGTGCAGGCCAATGTGGGTTGAGCCCACACGGGTGTGGGATTTCTCGCGGGCCTAATTTAAAAAAATATTATTTTTACAATATACGTTTCTTTAAAATTTTAGTTTTTTTTAATAAAAAATCATGGTTAAATGGTGACATATGATTTCTCACTGTAATGATCATACTAATTCACCATTTATTCATATGTGAATTTTAAATAGGCCTATATTTACTGTTTTAATATGATATTATATTATTTATATAGTAATTATTAACCATATTCACATGGTGTGTCAACCCATCTCTTGAAAAATGGAACTCATCGCCCCTGCACATGGTTTCAATTCTCTAATAGTTATTATAATCATAATATTTTTCAGGTCGATTTAATTTTGTTATTATTTAATTTTATTTTTTTATTAAGAGAATAGGATAGAACCTTATGGAAACCCTAATATATTCCTTTAAAATTGATTGTTACCTAGAGAAAATTCTTTTATTCACAGGTTTAGCTATTCACATCACCACACAACCAAAATTATCATTCATCGCCCCTCACCAATCACTCACCTACTTTCTATCACAATAGTTTGCCACCACATTGGCATCGCCATATGCCACCATTAACTCACATAAAAATGTTCCATAACATCCCTTAAAACTCTAGTTATTGTTAATTAATACTTCTCCCCACAAATACCATTAATAATGATAAAAAATACAATATTTAAATGATTATAAATAGTATATTTTTTGTAAATGTGGGTAAGCCTAAGGGAAACCCGCAGGTTTATGCGGGGCGGGGCGGGCTTGAAATTTTTGGTTCACTTTATATGTGGGATTTTGAGGACAAACCTGCGCGGGCTCAAACCCATGCGGGCTTGGACTGCCCCACCCTGACCCACTCGTTTCACATTACTAATATGTTATGCCTTTTCTTGTGATAAAGTATGCGATGGGGGAATTCCATAGTTCCTAGTGGGCAGTGCACCCTATAAACACAAAGATGTTCTATGACATGTAGTGATGATTATGGTGGCTAGGTATGAGATGAGACATTTTTGACTTTTTTTATCATTGTCATATCTTCCAATAGGTTAAATTTTAGAATCAGAGACCTTTAGGTTTTCTTCAGCCACTTTCAGTGCCTACATGGAAGTAAGATGAGATTTCTATGGATTTCGTAGTTGGGTTTCTGCGTACCCCTCAAGGGAAGAATGTGAAATGTGTTATGATTGATAGAATGAACAAATTGGATCACTTTATACCCATTCAAGATACAACCAAATTTGAGAACTCATGACATTTCTACATGAAAGATATTGTTAGATTGCATGGAGTTCCATTTCCTATAGTCTTTGATAGAGATCCCAATTTCAATTCTCTCTTTTAGAGAGGCATCTAGGAGGCCATGGGATCTTAGGTACATTTGAGCATGAAATATAATCCACAAACTAATGGATAGATAGAATGAGCTATATAAATTCTTTTGGACATGCTACATTCTTGTGTTCTTGACTCTAGTGGAGTCTGGGATGATCATTTGGGACTAGTTGAGTTTTCCTATAACAACAGTTACCAATATTCTATCACAATGACCCCTTTTGAGGCCTTGTATGGTCATACTTACAGATATTCATTGTTTTGGTTGTAGATTGGTGAAATTTCCTTGGTTGGGATGAGTTTGGTCCAAGAGATAATGATAAGGATTCAATCTATTCATTAGAGGATGTTGATGGAACATAGCCATTATAAATCCTATTTTGATCTTCATCGATGACTGTTGGAGTTTTTTGTTGGTGACCATATGTTTTTTAGAGTCTCACCATATTTGGGTAACCAATTCCTTGGGAAATAGGGAAATATTTCACCAAAGTCTGTGGGTCCTTTTGAGATTGTTGAGAGAGTTGGGAAAGTGGCCTAAATTTTGGAACTTCCACCATAGTTGACTTAGATCTAAAACATGTTTCATGAATTGCAGCTTCAAAAGTATATTTTTGAACCTTATCATGTTATGGTCTAGGAAGATCTTGGTATTGATCCTGATTTATCTGTGACTGAGCATCTAGTTAGGATTGTTGATTTTGAGAAAAAGGTAACTCATGAGAAGATGATACCTTTGGTCCGTGTGCTATAACAACATGGTTTTGATTCACATGAGATGTGAGAGCGTGAGGAACTGATGAGAGAGTAGTGACCTCATCTCTTTGATTTTAAATCTTCTTAACATGATTTATGGGGATAAAAAATAGCTTATAATGGGGAGGTTGTAACATCTCACTACCTTATTTTAGGTATTTATTTACTTTTTTTGATTCCCTTTTTAGTTGGGTGTGTTTTGGGACTTTCAAGGATGGAGGGAATTTTTCAGGGAAAATGACCTAAAGTTAGGGGATGTATATTTTTTTAAATTAACGAGGTCTAGGCATAAATGTGCCTAAGGTATAGAGGCTACTCTTTGGGTTCAGGTTGACTTGGGGCCTTTTTTGAGTTTTTTCAAAATTTTCTAGCTATCTATTGTCTAAAAGAGAAATTCATGCCATGAATATATTTCATTACATGAATAAATTTATTAGAAGAGGCCATTAATAAATTCCTTTATGTGAATGAAGTTCACATCATGACTTGGTTTCATGATGTGAAATAATTAGGATCAAGTTTTAACTCGAGGTGACAAATTTTTTTGTGTATCTGCCACTCGAGATATTCACACCATAAATTGAGGATTCATGTTGTAAATTTACTGATTCAAATGAGTTATTGTATATTGAATCCTTAAAAATATTTCATTTATCATGAAACATATTCTCTATATCCGTAGAGATACTCCAAGAATTTTTGGGGAGATTTCTTCTCTTTCAGACATATTGGTTTGGTGTTTGATCTCTGGTGAGTTCCCTCACTTTGGTTTTCTACTCATTTACGCTATCCATCTTTATAGGTGGTATGATATTGTGTTTTATGATGGAATAAATGTTTTATCTTGATGATTTCTGACCTAGGTTTTCCTTATTGATCTCTTTTACCTTCATTCTTTGTTGGTGTTTCCTGTTGTAGGTGTTGATTTGATTGCGGATTAAAGGTAGGTGGTTCCATATGTTTTTTCACTAAAATTGAAACCTTAAATTTCTTAATTGAATTAAAATGAGTTTTTAAATGATTTAAAAACCTTAATTTAATATGATTGATGATTTATTTTGAAAAAGGGATGGAGATTATGAAAAAACCCCAATTTCAATGGAATTGAAATTGTTGGGTGGATTTGAGAAAATTGATGGATTGATTTGAAAAATTGATTTGATAAATTGATTTTATATATATTAAATTTAAAGGTTATTTGAAAATGCATGAATTGATGAAAACCTATGATTTTGTTTTGAAATTAGAAAGACACGTTGTAAACTGAAAGTGTGAAACTGTATTATGAATTGATTTTAAATAATTGATTTTCCATTATTGATTGATTTATTGAATGAATCACATGTGATCCTAGGTAGTTAGGGGGTAATTAGGACAAGCATTCTAGGATTTGACTCCATATAACTATATTGATGATGAAAAAACTGACATAAAAATACCATAACAAGATTTTTTCCTCAATGGGGAGTTGAGTCCTGACATTTTGAGTCGTGGGACATGTGCACAATTTGATCTGAGATCACTTATGAGTAGTGTGAGTATCCAATTACCATAAAATAACATACCACAAGGCTTGATACATAGTGCTATTATATACTTTATTTTATGATTTCATGCTATAATTTATGGAACTTTTTTATTTATGCCGACTGCTTTATATAAATGTTTTATATAAAATGTTCATTTAAGTTTGTTTTGATATATCTACCATATTTTTGATTATGAAATCATGTTTTGTTGAAAGAATTTAAATTCTATTCCATGCCTTTTTTTTATTAAAATTTAAATCTTATTTGGTTTAATTGTTATGGAATTTATTTTGGAACACTTGGTGAGACCCTATTGGGATTTATAGCTCACACCCTACCTTTGCATTCAGGAATTTGTAGATTATCTTATGCTAGGTCTGAGAAAAGGGAAAAAACCACTTGGAGGTGGTGTATGTTCTTGATCTTTAAGACCTGGAGTGATGGAGGTAACCAATGGAGATGTGATTCACCAGTTTCATGGGATTTATGAGTTTTTACCTTGGAAGATGTGTGTCTTTTGATGATATATTGTTTGGGTACTATTTTACTTGTTTGATTCTAGTACCTTCTCCCTTTGGAGTGTTGAGAATACTAACCTATATCTTTTATCTTCTGATTTTTTTGGAAAATAATTCCCTCATGATTATTATATGATTCTAGGTGTTATTCTCCAACCCGTGGGGATCGGGAACACCCTTCAAGTCATGTTAGGGCCATCTCGGGTATCAGGGTACCTGAGTATCTTGTTGGTTTATGAAATTCTATGTCAGATGTGTAGATATATCTCTCTATAACTTTAAATATTATTATAAAACCTCTATAATTATCTCTCCAAAACTTGAGTTTTGAATTAGACAAATGAATCTTCATACAAAATATTGTGACATTTTTATTTTTTATATTTATGTTTAAATTAAAATAATTATGCAACCCTTTCAATTAATTTAAACTAAACAATGAACCCATTTGGTTTCTTAAAATAATATTTATTTTTTTATATTATTTTAAGTAACATAGTCAAATAATTTCAATACATAAAATAAATAGATAATTATTTTAAGTGATATAAAAAATGTCCCTTGGACCATTAAATCCGCTTGAGCTTTCCTATAAATTATCAAAATCAAAACTATAAAATAATTAGGATACTTTAATAAAATAACTTACAGTTACTTATCCAACCAATGTAACTTTAAAATAATATCATATATAAAATCCAACTCACTTATTCTAATCTTGAATAACTTTTGTTAAGATTACAATCAATATGCACATGAGCCTTAGCCCGGTTGGTACGGTCTCTTCAAGTGCATCCAAGAGACCCAGGATCAAATCTGAGTGGAGGCTTATTTTTTGGGTACTATAGCAGTACCATAGTAGGTAGTGTTCGGTACTGTAGCATCCAAAACTATTCATCTAATTTGACCTTCAGGCCACTAGTTTGGTCCTCAAGTCTATCAAGGACTTCGGTCCAGTAAGGCCCTCGGGCCACCTAAAGGACTTTGGGCCACCTCAAGGTCTTCAGGACAATTTAAGGCCTTCTAGACACATGTAATGAAGATGAAACTAGACTGACTCTACAAGAAATAGGCTCCAGATGAGGATTTAGATCAGACACATTCACTAGAGCACAACTACTAAATTCAGAAGAATGATAGGGTATGACATTGCCATCGGTACCAGGCCTATGCATCTATGCACAATACAAATATCTGAATAACCATGTGAAGGTAGAGAGCTACCATCACGATACATATGATGGGGAGGGGTAGTTCCAAGTAGTCATAGTTTGGGATGAATTTCTCTAAGACCTCTAGGTCATTTAATGTTTCACTAAGCCTACGGGCCATGTAAGGGTTCACCCTCAACCCTTAAAAAGGAATATTATCAAAAATAAATAAAAATATAAGGCCTTGAGTCCATTCAGGTATATTACAATCAATATAAGTTGAACAGATAACAACCCATAAAACTCAACCAATTCTATTATAAAACTTTAACTCAACTAAATATAATGAGATTTTGGACTCACTTAGTGTGCGACCTTTAGGTCCCTTATCTTACAACACATCATACCCCCTATATAAAAAGGTAAAAGTTATAGCAATGTTAACCTTCATACGAGTGACACTATGTAATATAATCTATTTTTCAACTAATATCTCATCAAGAAAGACTCATAAATTCGTCATCACCATTAATGCTTGATTTATTTTTCTATGAATTATCAAAATGAACTTTCTTGTAATCTCTATGACCATGAATTTTGGTCAAACAATTTTATCTCAATTAAAGGTCCATGAATATATTCTTACTTAACTTGAAGGGAAAAATTATATCTCGATCATTCAATTAATATTATACCCATCATGTGTTGTATATATGCACTAAATCATAAATAATGACGTGGTGAAAGTCACCACATTGTGGTTTTTGTTATGGTGTGTTTATTGATACTATATCGGTGTTCATGAAGAATGAAATGAGATATCATTGGGATAATCCCCATATGTTATTTTTTATATGTATGGTTTGTCCCACATCATGTGCTGACGTGTAGTTGATTAAGTGAATGTTAAAGGAGTTTAACAGGACACTTAATAAATGATGGATTATTGTAAATTTTATAATAGAGGATCCAAAGAGTCGACTGTTTAATAACGTATGCAATTTTTAAACTATGAGGGATACTTCATTTAATTAAAGAGTTCTATTTAAGGGAGTTCATGGACCAATTTAGACACCATAGATCACTCTCTAACAATACAATCTTCTCTTTAATTTTATTTTCTTTGTTAACCTTAGAGGTGGTTATAGTGCACCATTTGAATGATAAGAGGTCATACAAAATCATTTAGTGATTCTATTTTAGCTGGTGGATACCTTTGGAGGCAGGATTCATTCAATTACTACATAAGGATATCTATCAAGATCACTGTCGAGGAGGAGTTTGTATGGATAGTGAGTTACAATTTGATTATTGTTTTCAATTACATTTTATCATTTCCTATTTTGATCAATCTTGTAGATGGGTTATGTTTATTTATTTCACCGAATTTGGTTATATATATGTTTAAAAAAAACTATTAGTGTTATTAGAGAATATGCTAATAAAAACTATATAAGATGAATAACAAAAAATGAAAATCAATTATAATTTTTTTCTAGAATCCCAACCATGGTTTATATGACCATGTTGGGGTTTATGAATTTTTTTATAAAAATAACATGATTTTGGAAAAACATTATGACTTTTCTTATAAAAAAATTAGAGCATCATAAAATACATATTTTCATTTCATTGTTACGACTAAAAGGGTCATGATTCATAGAAATTAGATTTCAATAATTAAAAATCATGGCATGGAAAAATATCAACAAGTTATGGTTTTTTGTATAACCTTTAAACAAAAATGGATTATGCTTAGAAAAAAATTAATGGTTTAAGGTATAAACTTCAAAAAATTATCTCTAAAATGGAATGTATAGAGAAAAAAATACCCTAGATATTCTCTATGGTTCTATTGTATATTAAAAAAAATATTCTTAAAAACCATCACCAATGTATACCCTTAGACCATAAAAAGTGGTTTTGTTTTTTATAATTTCCTAAACTTCTTACATCTCATGTTAAATATATGAATTTTTCATTTATTTATGAACTCGCTATTTAATATTCATTTATATAATTTATTTATATTATGAATATTGGTATACATTAGTTTAAATATTTTGAATGACTTACTATAATTTTCATACCATGAATTTAAGAGTTAAATGAAAGGTATGAAATAATATTCAATTTCATTCAATCAAGAATATGATTTTTATGTAGTTATGAATTGAATAACAAAGGTTAGTTATGAGTTTTATATATTAGGTGTTAGATTTGTATTGGAATTGAGGTATTTTTTGAGTAGTGTTCTACGGATAGTTGGAATTTGAGCCAGAATTCTCACTTTTTTGAGAGATTGGGCTCTCTTATAAAAAGTGTGGGTTGGCTAGCTCTCACACTATACTTTATTTTATAGGAATTTTAGTGTTCATTTGATTCTAAACCTTTACATGAAAGGATTTCATGTACCATATACATGTAGTGAATCTGAATATATGTATAAAAATAAGATTTTATTTTTGGTTAAGTAACACAAATCATGAATTGTATAAGGCGTTATACGTTAATATGTTTAAAACATATTAATTTGGTTGAATAAATATGATTTAAAAATAAATCATTATAAGCATGCTTATATATATATATATTTCATGAGATATAAAGATTTAATGAGATTCAATAGTTATATATTATTTGTATGAGATTCATATTGAAATAGGGAGACTTAAAGAAATGTAACGACCCATAATTTTTGAAGGATAATTGTTTCCTAAAAATGTGTGTTATATTATTTTTTGTACTCAACAAAACTATATCTCTTTAATAATGAAGTGAGTATAAATTTAATTTGTGACCATCGAGTTTTGACCGTCATATGACCCCTGGCCAATTATGACCATTGGTCAATATGACCTATGGAAACCATACTCTTGATAATAATTTTAACGTTATAATTAATGTTTATAAGTTGAAATGAAAAAGGATAATTAATGCAGAAAGGAGTAATAATGACCTTAACTAGTAGAGTCATGCTGTATGAATCCCATTTGTTAGAACTTGGGAGGAAATTAGTGTCACTGGGATTCGATCTTGACCAAGCCCAAGATGAGATTCAACAATTGAAACTTGAATGAAATCTCCTATGGGAGAAGTTCAAGTTAGTGGAAATTACCACTCGGGTAATGTTAGCCGAGCCTCCCCATGAATCTATCACCATCACACACCTTACCCTTAGGTCGTATGCAGGTGTTATAAGGGGTTATGCGTTGAGGCCCTAATAACTTAAAGTGTAATTCCATTGTATAAATAAAATTGTTTTTTCCATTAATTCTATTTTAAGAATAGCTTTTCTTAATAAACTTTAGATTGAATTTAATAAATTTATTTTTCAGACAGAAATTACACTTTCCAGAAAATATATAAATATTTATAACAAACTAATATATTATGAATAATAATTATTTTAATGATATAGTATGATAAAAATACTCTTATTTAAATATCAATTATAAAATATTTTTTTAAGTCTCAAAATTTTTTACTATACATTTTCAATTTGTTATTATTTTTAATAAATAAGGATTTTTATATTTAAAATTTAAAATTATCACATTTAGAGAATTATTATGGTAAAATAAATATTATTTTCAAAATCAAAACATCGAAATAAGGTTAGGGTGAATTTATGATAATTTTCTAAAATACTTTATGTTTTCATGAATAGTAAAAATACAGTTTGAGTTTTTCGGTATGTTTAATGACATCAGAATTCTATCATAATTATGAAATAACTAATTAACCATAATCCATGGCTCAAATTAAGTTATTTTATTAATATAAAATATTTTAATATATTTTAATCAAGTTCCAAATATATAATTTACTTTCCAAATTTCAAAATGGAAACTTTAACTTTAAAAATGTACTTTATTTTTTTTGTGAATAGTAAAAATACAGTTTGAGTTTTTTAGTATGTTTAATGACATCATAATCATGTCATAATGATGTAATAACTGATTAAACACAATCCAAAACTCAAATTATTTTATTTTATTAATATCAAGTATTTTAGTATATTTTAACCAATTTACAAATATATAATTTACTTTCCAAATTCCAAAATGGAAACTTTAACTTTAAAAATTTTATTTTGTGAAAAAATTAATTTTCCTTTCCAAAATAAGAAATATAAAATCATGGTCAACTATTTTGGACTAAAATAACATAAAAGGTGACCCAAGTATCTAATACCATGGGAAAATACCATGGAAAAGTCCATGGTTTTTCATTTACCACTACCTAGGTGTCCAAGGCCTTTATTTGGAAATTAACAAACAAATACCTCACTTTTTCTATAAATAACCACCCATTTATCCATTTAATTTCACTAAAATTATTCCTCCAAAAATATTTGGTAGTTTTACCTCCTAATGAGTCCTCCCAAGGTTTCCTCAAGCCTCCAAGATCTAAATCATCGAGTTTTAGGAGTTACTCTTCAAGGTGAGGGAAATATCCTTCTCTACTCTTTGTTTCAAGAACTTCTTTTTGTATATGTATTATGAATGTTATGGTCACCCTTTATTATTTATTTTTTATTCATTTAATTACTTCCAAATTATGTTTTATCAATGGGATAACCCTATCCCATCTCTTTTTACTCTTTTCTAAAACCATGTTTTATACCAGTTATGCTGCTAATTTTAGTTCTCAAAATTTCTCTATTCTCTTCAAGAAATTATCTTTTATTTTCTTTTTATGAATACCCAAAAATATTTCTTTTATAGGTTTATTCAACAAGATATAAAAATTATTTATTTTATTATGGTATTTATATACATAAACCCGTATTCTCTTTCTGTGGGTTATAAATGACATAATGATCATGTTTTTAAAGCATTTTTTAAACGTCATGATTTTGATATGAAACCCATTTTATTTTAATCCCCATGGGTTAATTATGAAATGATTTGTTATGATATATGTGGATCACATGAAAATTAAGACATATTAAGGGTACACCTTGATAACACTCCAATAAATTGAGTAAAGAATTTAATCTCTAGAGATGACATGTTTTACGATACCTTGGGGAATAACCTCAACGATTTTTATGACACCTTGATGAAAAACCTTTATGAAATGATTATGAATGTCTAAAATAAATATTTTATCCACATTTAAAAGTTATGATTCATGTTCTTATTGTTATTATATTCCTCTTTCTCATGCCTTTATGACATTCCTCAAGTTCTTATTGATATTTCTAAAGTTCACATGTAAACTATTTCCCTTGCTTTCTCTTATTGGGCCTTATGCTCACCATTTCCTTTGATGTAGGTCTCCAGGTTATGAGATGCAGTAAATGTACTTAGGATGAACCTATGATTAATAATTTAAAGTGTATTAGAATAATGTTTTAAGTTTTTCATGTATTATTTTGCCTTTTTCTAAGAAACTAAAATTTAAAAGATCCTCTGTTTGTAATAAAAAGGAAGGATGGCATAAGAAAACCCCTTAAATAAAAAGTTTATGGTTCCTTTCAAAATAAAAAAAATCAAGAACTTGATTGTTTATTATAGGTAATCCTAAAACATAAGCACCCATGCATTATATTGTGCAAGACATGGAGGATATGGATAACCTTAAAAGTTAGGCATCCATGTTCCATTATGAGATTTGGGTTACAATTATTTGGCTAACCTTAAAAGTTAAGTGAACATAAGAATAAAATTAGGAAAAAATTTATATGATGAATTTGGACAATGTGTTTTCCACCTATCCATCAATCAATGTGATATGATTGGCACGATGACCTACCTAAATAGATATTAAATGGTACAAGCACTAAAGATAAACCAAAGTGTAATGAAATATGGATCTTTGACCACTAATAGATATGATATATAATGTCATCATTTTAGTGGAGTAAATTTAATAAAATTATTTATTTAATTTATATAAAGTACCATATTCACCTAATAAATATATATTTTTATATATTATTACACGTATCATAAAAATAATTTTAATGTATGTTATAGGGTAGAATTATAATTTAATATATTGAAATATAAGTTTGAGAAGTACTCTCAACGAGAAGCATTATGAGAATATGAA
Source organism: Viscum album (assembly GCA_963277665.1). Taxonomy (NCBI): domain Eukaryota; kingdom Viridiplantae; phylum Streptophyta; class Magnoliopsida; order Santalales; family Viscaceae; genus Viscum; species Viscum album. Next base: position 927,120,094 of record OY728146.1, on the reverse strand, counting down.
TGTGTATTTTATATAAATCAATTTCTCTATTTTTGACTCATGGGACTTAGATACTGAGTGTGCATCAAACATTTGTGCTGATGTGAATGGACTCATAAATATGAGAAAAATGATTAAATTAGAAGTAGATCTATGTATTATAAATGAGGAAAGAGTTACAACATCAGAGATAAGAACATATGAACTGCATCTACCTAGTGGATTAATTATGGAATTAAAAAATTGTTACTATGTTCCAACCATAAATAGAAATTTTATTTTTATATCTTTTTTGACTAATAAAGTATGTTTATTCATGATTAAGAACAATATATATTATATATACATGAATGAAATGTTTTATAGCATTGGGAATTTGGTGAATAGTTTATACATTATGGATATGGATAGTTTATCCTCTAACATTAAAGATAATAAGGTTAAGGTAGTTAATTATAACACTACTCATCTTCAACATTGTCACCTTGGGCATATAAATTAGAAATACATCCAAATATTCTATAGAGATGAATTATTTGAATCATTTGATTATGAATAATTTATAAAATATGAATGTTGTTTATTAGAAAAAATATATAAAACACATTTTTATTGAAAAAGTGACAGGTTTAGTGGACTATTATACCTTATATATAGTGATATAAATTGACCAATGACTACACAAAAAAGTGGTGGGTATAGGGACTTCTTAAACTTTATTGGCGACTTCACTTGGTATGTTATGTTTTTTTATGAGACACAAGTTTGAAATATTTGAAAATTTTAAAGAATTCAAAAAAAGTATATAATCAATCAGAAAAAAGTATTAAAATACTCCGATCAAATCAGGGTGATGAATAATTGATATTTTTTTCCAATCATCTGATAAATTGATGAATTGTTTAAAAAATCACTTCTCTTGGAAACACAATTGAATGGTGTGTTTTAGAGGAACAATCATACCTCGTTAGAAACGATTTAATTGATGATGAGGTAGTGTGAACTTCTTATATCATTTTGGGGATATGCTTTGGAAAAAGTATCATTTATATAAACCTCATTATATCTAAGGAATCCATAATCATACCATATTATATATAGACTAGAAGTTATCCCAAATTATATTTTATAAGGATTTGGGGTGTGAAACTTATACATGACATTCGGCTTCTAACAAACTCAACCCTAAATAATATGAATGCCTTTTATGGTTATACTAAAAAAGTAGTGGGTTATTATTTTTATAATCCATTAAAATATACAGTTTTTGTGTTTTGATTTTACATATTCCTTATGAATGAACATTTGAATCAAGGGATAAATGAGATTAAAATTTAATTTGGAGAATTTCAACACTAATAAATAAGAATTATTCCTAAGATGTAAAGTGAATCAATTCTATAATAGGTTGTAGAAAATGAACTGAATTTGGTTATAAAATAACCTCAAAGGCCTTGTTAGATTCATAAGGTACCTAAAATATATGTATTTATTATGGAAAATCATGAAAAAGTTATTTTTATAGATGATTAATCTACATCCTACTAAGAGGCCATTGAGAGTTTTGATTCTAAAAAATTGTTATAGGCCACGAGATCTGAAATGGATTTATTTACACTAACCAAGCTTGAAACTTGGTAGATTCACCCGAAGGGGTGATAACCATAGGGTGTAATTAATTTTTTTGAAATAAAACTAATAAGTATATGAGAGTGTTTACCAAAAAAGGGTTTTAGTGTTAAAAGGGTATAAAATAGTTCATAATATTGACTATGAAGAAACAATTTTCCTAGTTGCGATGATAAAGTTCATTTAGATATTGCTTTCTATAGAATCTCAATATGATTAAGAGATATATTAAATGGATGTTAGAAATAATTTTCTTAATAAGAATTTATTTAAGAATGTGCATATTGATTTGCATTAATTTTCCATTGTTTTTAGGTAGTTTTTCTATATAATTTTGTGAGCTATTATTATAAATAGTTAGTAATATAGTAAGATATAAGTGTTTAGTAATTTTGGGAGATTAATTGTTGAAATCAACCTAAATTGATGTATTACATTGATAAATTGATGTTTTTAGAGTAATGCATATAACCAAGTATGTTATTTGATTTTGGGGTTAATTTGTGTGTGTGTGTGTGGGGGGGGGGGGTGGTCATGTGTGATTAAAAGAAAAATTTCAAAGGACATGTATAAATAAAATCATTGGGAGCAACTAGAATTATAGGGAAAACATAATATATATGGGAGCTCAAGGAAGCATCACCTAACCAACACTACCTATGTTTGTAACTCAGGAGGGAACCCATGTCCAATGTAGTCTACACTAACTCCCGAGATAGAGCCACATAAACAACACTATACCATGCTAAATATTTAGGTATTATCCATATTTGATTTTGTCTACATCCAAACTTAAGACCGCTTCACCACTAAACATTGTACTATAACACCTTTTCCCAGATCATTTAAATGATACCGGAGATAGGGACACTACATGAACTCAAGAACTCCTCCCTATATACAAGAGGGTTCTAACTAGTGATGAGGGAAAAAAAGATATGGGGAGACTATGACCTTGTAGGAAAGGAACATAAGTCATGCCCGAATCTACCAGAAATTTGGAACATGCCATTCATGTGGTAGAAAAAATAAAAAATCTATAGACATAAAAAAAGATCTCAGAGGTCCCCTATATTTTAAAATATAAAAGCTGTAAATAGTATATATGATATATCAAAAATAAAAAAAAGAAACAAAATATATAACCCAAAATAATTAATAAACAATAAAATGCATAATAAATAAACATGTTGGAACACTGGCCAATATATAAGCAGTAAAACTAAAAAATAAAAGTACCACATCATTTGACCCAACTCACATGATCAACTCCCATAAAATCTTTAGAATCCAACACCATTCCAATCCTAATCCATTCATCAAAATCAAATATGATACTTGTTCCTAAAATAAAAAATGAAGGTCTACACATGTACATATATTCCCATGCCATATACATGAGTAAGGGATGAGTCCAATGACCTATAAGTATTAACTTTCTCACTTCAACACATAGAGTGTTTTCATGATCAAGTGGATGTGCATGAAAATATTAGGAGAGAGTTTAAGTCAGTTATTGGTGAAACTCACCCACCCAGAAACATAACACCACAAGAACACAAAGAAAAAACCTATGCTCGCATGGATAAAAGGAACATACACCCCGAAGACTCATGATGATACTACCCAACTTAGGCCATGACCTTGACTATATACAATCAATGATATATACACCCTCATGATCCAACAAGTCATATCACACTGTATCTATCATCTCAATAGATTTCATCATCTAGTGGTCCCAACACATCTATAAGACTCACTCATCAAAGTCCCACCTAACCCATTGTCTATCTCACTACCCATAAATAAAACAAAAACCAAAATATATTGGGAAATAATGATAAAAAAAATAAAAAAATTTGGAAATCAAAGAGGGACCCACTATAAAAAACACTTTCAAATGAATAAAATAGAAATAGGAAGTCAAAGAGGGAACACAACATAAAATAACAACTAATAGTAACCCCATGATAAAACAAATAGGTCAACCCAAGAATGGGGCCTAACCATATGAAATAACAATCCTGACACTCATTCCCTTCCCTATCCCATATCACCAATCCTAATTAGAGCTATCTTCTAGACTATGCATAGAGAACTTATAGATTTTTCATATATATCACATGTTATCAAAGGTGTTGAATTACACTACATGATGGTACAACTCTCTAAATACTCTCTGATCTCTCATATCACATCAGATCATCATTATCAAAACCATCAAACAAGTTTACCATGGCCATGGTCTTACCTTAGGTGGGTCCATGAGAAGATCTGGGTTATCTCTATCCCACACAACCCATAATCAACTCCTAAGGGTTAGCCATTATCTTTCCTAGTTCCTTGTTTTCTAATGATCCATGTCCATATTCCCATGGGAAAGAGCACATATAAAGAAATCCATATCTTAACTGAAAAAATCAGCATCATACGTGAACTCAAAACAAAAATACAATAGATCCATGAGATAAACATCGATCCCAAAGGTTATCCAATAAATAACCTCCCATAGGCATCAATACCCAATCTATAGGAAAGTCACACCAAAGCTACATTATCACTTAGTCTATGTGCCCAATCACTCTGCCTCATGAATGGAACTGACCAATGTCAAATAAGAAGAAAACTCTCCACCCTCCCCTCAAAAACAAAAAGGAGAAATATCACACCTTTTATCCCATATTTGGATATATACTGAGGATCATCATGCCACAAGGTCCAAAACTCATGAAATCAACCCTAACACATCAATAAAATATCATAGAGACTAAATCTCACATCAACCATTAAATTCAATATTGAGGATCTCCTATAATAAACTAACGAGACCAACCAACATCAAAAGAACATACATAACTAAATAATAGACAATGTGAATATCTCACCCATCACTTGGTAAACATTTATAAATCTAACCCACAAGGTTCCTATCAACTTATTCCAAAATAAAATAAAAAAATGTCTCATACAAGTCTAACCCACCCGTCACCCTAAGGAAGGTTCATAGCATGGATATTATGAAACCATGCATCATCATGCATCCAAAACTAACACACCGGACAACCATAAACACAAAGTACAAACATGATCATGTAATCTTTAGAAAATATGATGTCTCCTACATAAGTTCAACTAGAACAAAATAATTCTCAAACATTAACTTTGACTTTCCTTTAAAAACAAATTCAAAATATCCTTCGAATTACTTTAAAACACACACAACAAAACTAAATCCAAAATTTCTTAAAAAGGCACCCCATATTGACTTTCTAAAAATAAGGCCCCTAGACAAAAATACCATATCAAGTCCCTTTTAAACATACATCTTGTTTCAAAAACATATTTCAATTTTTTTATTTAAATTACCACATACACTTGAAACCCCATTTAAATCCATTTCTTAAACCAACCTATTTTTATTTTAAAAGCAAGTCAAAACCACTCACACCACTAAAAAAATCCATAAAATGGTTCACCAACACTCATTCGATCAAGTTTCCACTAAAAATTTGTTTAGAAATCTATACAATACTTGTTGAATATTAGTCCAATTCAAGACCATACCATTTTATAAAGTATATCACACAAGGTGATTCACACATGGAAAAAACGCTGATAATGATCACACGTGAACATAATATGATGAAATTAGTAAGTGACTCAGTAATGTAAAATCAACCTACCTCACCTAGAATTTGATAACACCTATCCAAGCTCACATCAGCTTTCATAAAGCCCGAGAGAATCTATCCCAACCATAAATCCATCCAATTAATAAATCAATAATTTAAATCAATATTCCCAAGTTGGAATAACTGACGCTAACTCACTAATTAGAGTAATGACACTAAAAGCATAATGAATGGGGGTGCAGTCCACTCATGACTTTCACTTAGACCTAATCCATGAAAAATATCCAATTTAACATATTGAATTAATGAAAAATTTCATCCAAAATCACCAAAAACAAATATAATACAAACCAGGTGACATAACCCAACTCAAAAGATGTGAAACAGTGATATTCATAGCTTCTAGAGCGACCCCTATGCACCGTTCACAAAATTCACATCGATACGGTATGATCCCGAGATTTTAAAAAGAAATAAAATGTGATTAAATGAACTAATAAATACTATGTGACCTATATAAACTAACCATTAAACATAATTTTTCCACTTATGTGTTTTGAATTTTGAAAAATGGATATACACGGTTGCGATCAGTAAGTTTTTTGGAGTCTGATAAAACAAACTTAATTTTTGGTGAATAGTAACCTACTCTCATGAATAGTAACATACCCTTATGAATAGTAATGTACCCTTATAAATAGTAACATGACCCTTATGAATATTAATATACCCTTATGAATAGTAATGTGACCCTAATGAATAGTAATGCACCCTTATGAATAGTAACTTGAACCTTACGAATAGTAATGTACCCATATAAGTAGTAATTTGACTAATAAAATTATAAATAAAAATTATCCATATTATAAGTGTCAATATGATATAATAATGTCATAATATATGTAAATAAATATTTTAAAAATTATTTATTAAGTATTGGTATTTTTGTAAGTCATATATATTAAAAATTTATGATTAATTTAATAATTTAAATGAAAATATATTTTCATAAAATGTATTCATAAATAATTATTTTTATGACTTATAATTATAAGATAATTTTATGAGACCTTGATTAAATTTTCAAGGTGTTATAAAATGAGTTATAATTTTAAAATTGTTATTTTTCGAATAAATTATTATTTTAATTAAAAATTAAATTTCTAATTTTTAGAAAATTATTTTGATAAAATGGAGTTCCTTTTTGAATTATAAATGTCTAAAAATAGTTAGGGTAATTTTTTGGTATTTTTTTGGAATACTTTAATATTCAGTGAATAGTAAAAAAGGTTTTTTATAAAATACGATATTTTGTTATGAAATCTCGAAGACATAATTATGATATAAAATCTATTAAATATATTTAATAAATAAATTATTATTACATAAGATTAATTTTTAATAGAAATTATTCATAATATTTTTTTTATAATTTTTTTCAAGATAGGTATAAAAATTATTATCAGTGCTGATGTAATGCCTACGCATCATTGACAATGTCAATTTTAGTTATTTATAAATACTAATTGAGTTCTAAAAATTATTTTAAAGACTAATTTATTAATTATTATATATTATTTATGTTTTTTGGATATTAATTTCTAATTTTATAGTTATATAACAATTATCTTGTCAAAATGCACGTGAAACGCTTGCAAAGGGTAAAAAAAGACAAAATAACAAATTTAAGAAGTTATTTTGACATATATATGAGTGAATATAAATAATTAATGAATATAGAATTTTATTTTGAACCTAATTTATTAATTTTTATGATATTAGTTTATTTTTAATCTTTATATATGAAATAATTAACATTAATGCATGTGCAACGCTGATGTAGTGCTTGTGCAAGCATAAGAAAAATAAATAAAATGTTTTTATTAAACTTATAAGAATTATTAAATGAACTAAATTGTGGATAAAACTTTTTATATAATCAAATTTAGACCCTTATCATGTTTTTATTCTGATTTGGGATATTTTGTATCTACATGGATCACATTAGTCCCTTTATACTATTTTATTAAAAAGAACAACAACTTGTTCACACTATAACTTTCAATTTGTTTAATATTTTAATGAATGGATTTTGAGAATATTATTTGGTAAATAAATACTATTTTGAAATATAAAACATTTATCTTTCTCATAGAAATTTATTTTTAATTTTTATGTAATAAATAATGACATTAATTGCTCTAACAATAGTGATGTGGTAAATATCTAATTAATGAATAAATCAAATTAATGATTTTAAAAATAGTAAAATAAATATAATTTTATATTTTTAAGTCATTTAAATATTTATATAGGTAAATATAATATTCATAATATATAATAAAAAATTTAATCTGAATTGGAAACTTTGTTTTGATGCATTTAAAGTCTTAATTGTGAATTGTTTTTATTTTGAAAAAATTGTTTTTCCTTGAATAAAATATTTTATTAAATTATTTAAAAATCAAAAAAATATTTAAAAAGTCCAAAAATTATTAAATTACATATAAAATGTATTACCCTTTATTTTTATTCATTTTTAAGTCTTATAAACTATAAAAAATTATTATATTTAATTAATTTGTTTAATTCCTATGTTACCCCTCACCTCAATTATAAAAGGAGGATCCCTCATTCACATATTTTCATCACCTCAAGACATATTTTTCGGATAAAATCTACCAAATTCCATTCTCCTCATCCATTTACATATTCTTGATCGCTTGGTCTCACAAAAGGACCACTTCCAAGATCCTTAAAGAGGTTCTCAAGGAGGAACTTTCAAGAAGTAAGGCTCCTTCTTGTTCTCTTTTAATTTCTTTTTCACTTATACCTTAACCCCAACTATTTTAAAATGTTTCATGAAAACTATAGTGTTACTTATATACTGTATTGTTTTTGTGTTTTTGGTATATGCATAATAAAATCTCGCATCTTCTCTCTTTTTTTTCTTAAATAACAGAATTGCCGTCTGTGGTGCATTAATTCACTGCCTTCGTGGATGATGAATTTTCATTTCCCTTTTACCAAAATCATGGAAAGGTTAAATTCACATGTAATTTTTAAAAATGAATTAAAATATATATATGTAATCACTTTTGGTTTATTATTTACTTTTGACAAAGAAGACCATAATAAACAGACTTTTGAAATCATGAAAAGAACGCACCCGAAACAATTGAAATAACAAAATATTGTTAAAAAATGGGTGGAAAATGTTATAAAAAGATTATTTAAGGTATTATAAACATGATTTTAGTTCTTTAATTATTTAATAACACTATTCAAACCATTATATAGGATGTTTAAACAAGTTTTAAGTAAGACAAACCTGATGTAAGATAATTCTTAACCTAATTTCGATTCTTTGGGTTAACTATCTACTTCATCAATTGTGTAGTTTTAAGATCATTTACGTAATGTTTTTTTGTTTATATTATTTTTTATTATGTGTATTTATAGTTTGTACATATATTCCTTTCATCCTAATGATTCCCAAATAAATTATATGATATTAGTAAGTGGATTTTCTTTTAAAATCCTCTTTTAAAATTCTATTTTACAAAATTCAAAAGCAATGTTTTTATAAAATCATTCATGTTGTATGATTATGTTATGGTTCTTGGGAATTGTTTATGATTTAGTGTGATACCTATATTTTCCTCCAATTCATTGGGTATGATTATGTTGGAGGTCGGCTATATGGTTACTCCATGTGTAACTACGATGGTTACACCATAAGGTAGCTATGAGAGTTACATTGTAAAGTAGTCGTGAGGGTTACATTGTAAGGTAGCCGTGAGGGTTAAAAATGATATGGTATCCATGATGGTTACAATTGTAAGTAATTAATTCCCTAAGTTACCTGCATGTTTTATTTATGTTCTCTATGTTTCACAAAGTATGTATATAATACTTTATGGGTAAGAAGTATGCCTTGTGAAAATGTTTTCATATGTTTAAAAATATTTATGGAATAATAGTTTATTTCCTTATTTTTATACCCCTTACTGAGATAATTTTCTCATCCCAATTTTTTTAATTTTTTTTCATAGGATTCTAGAGATGTTCAAAGGACAATTAAGGTGCTACTGCAGATGAATCCAATTAGTTATATTATACTTATTTTTGTAAACTCTAATTCAATAAATGTAAGTTTTTTTCTTCTTCTAATTCTATGAAAACCTATATTGGAAAAGGTCCTCATTTTTATAATGTAATGTGTAGTTTTTAGTTATATATTATACAAAAAAATACAGAGCATATTTTAGAATTGAATCCAAAAGTGCGGGTTCATGGATTTATAGATACAAGGTGATTACACCTTAATTTAGTTGAATCATGACTAAAATACTCAAAATGAACAACATAAATAAAAAAGAAGGAATAGGGAATAGGATGAGAAGAGGAGGAGACTAACCAACCTCAATCCACCATGAAGAACAAAAAAAAATCCTATGATTAATGGGGAACCATAGAGGGTCATGGGAGGAAAATAAGGGGGAGAGGATAGCCAAATTTCCTCCCTTATTGGTTATTAAATAAAAGGGGTATAACCATAAAATAATGGTTCTTCCCCTACTAAAAAAACTGGGTAGACCCCCACAAGGTACCCAGTGTAGGGAATCGACCACACGATGTCCTATCCAAGATCACCCACCCCTAGACCTCTATGAGGAACCTAGTGAGATCTAACCAGGTACCTTATGTCCTATAGTAACCACCCCTCTCCCATTTTTCTCCACCAATACCCAAGATCCTACTTTGGGTGTTTTCTACCAAACATCCATGCCTAAAATGATGAAAATAGGGCCCTTAATTTAGTCCACTGACACTAAAATTTATGGGTCATTAAAAATATCCACCATAATGATTTTTATTTTTAATAATATAAAAAATCCCTCAAATAAAAATATCAATCTATATTGGTAACCAATCCATCACTAACCCACTACATTTTATATTTGAATTATAATAACATATTTGATGCATGATTCTCACACTCGAGCAGACTATCATCGAAATCACAGTTACCTGATCGATATTGCATCCACCCATCAATTAGTGACCAACATCGCCTTTTTGGAATTATTTTACTCTAAGCTATCTATCAACGCTCTTGGATCCTGAAATCGATCATATGAGCACATTTCTCACACTCATCACCAAAACACCAATACATTAAAAAAACTCACCTATCAACTCTAAAATACGGATATCAAAATCAAATGATAAACCTCATGCTTATGGTTCTCCCCAATACAAGAACCCAGTACTAATGGTTGATTCCGACTACTGGTTCTCCCCACTATAGGAATTGCCTACCAAAAAAAATTCCGAGTGGTCTAATCCACACAACCATCAATATCACATCCAATTACCCAATCCCAACACAACAAATCCATTCCAAGAGCATGAAACACATGGAAATATCTTAAAATTATTTCAACACAAATAAAAAACATGTAATTAAAAACACCCATATCACTTTTTTCAAATCACTAAAAACTATGAAAACCCTATTTTCATAGGTTTAGAATGCTTATTTAAGAAAATAAATCAAATATTTTTATAGACCCCAAAACTTAATAAAATTTTCAAAACACAACTTGGTGTCTAAGGGTTTATTACTAAAGACTAAAATCCCAAAATCTTTGGTATAATTAGTATTTTCCATGAAAACTAATACCATTTTCAAAAAACAATTTAGAAATCCATTTAAAAAACCATTTTCCTTAATTCCTTCAAAACCTGAAAATCCAAAACCATTCTACACATGCCTCATGCCACTAAATAAGTTTTCTTTTCAAATATAGTTTTTTCTCAAAAACCAAGCATCCAAAAACTCACTGACTTATGGAATACGAACAACATAAGAATCAACCAATTAGATAATCCACCCAGATCCATATTAATACAATCACTACTAATAGTGTATTTTAGAAAACATAAAATGAATTATAATTTTATTCAATTAATAGTGGATCTAGATGAAGTAATATGTTAAACAATAACACCCTTAGGTGCATGTATCATGCCCTAAGCATGCTACTATTATGATGCATGGACAATGTCACTGGCTCCTGAATGATCCCTACAGCTCGTCCTGAGTCTTTTTTATCCCATATTGGGATTCTTAGTAAAAAACCCCACTCATACCTATAAATAAAACTATATAAATAGGAAATACCCTTATAACTTGGGGTTTAAACTAATACATACTATCCATGCATGATTTCGGTTTACCTCCCAAGCCCTGACATCCTATATCCACCTCTAACAAACATATTACCAACCAAACACATTCTTTGATATCGATTTGTAATTCCCCATCTAGGATCTCCTGAAAAAAACCCAAGAAGGGGGTTATAAATGACTTTAGTTGTGCCTATCTATATGAAAGTGGTTTTAAACTAGCGGTGAGGGCCTAAAAAGTCCCCAAAAGACTATTGTTATGCTGAAAGAAGTAATTCAGAATGACACAACCTTCAAACCCCTTAATTGCGTAACAAGGTAATTCAGAATTTATGAATTCATGATGCCATATATAGATGTATTCGGAACTGAGAATCCCAAAAACCTTAGACACAAGACTTTCTAAACCCTTTAGGAACACACATCACACAACCCAAATAGAATAAGAAATAGAAAAAATTAAAGCAGTTAATGAAGGAATATAGGAATTAATGTGGTTCAGAACAATTCCTACTCCATGGGAAACAAGAACTTCAATAGAATATGAAATAAGAGATAACAATGTAATAATTAATCTATATTAAAATATAATATAAGATTAATTGTGATAGTTTCAACTACATTAAATTAACACCACTCCATATATTTATACATGAGTACTACAACTAAATTCTGGTTGAGTTGGTTCTACCATCATCTGATCTTTCTGATCATGGACACCGCCTAAGTGCCACCGACTTAGCTAATCTTTCTGGTGAATAGTGAAAGAAACTAGATATGTATCTAGTTTACTCTTACATAACCCTATAAAGTACCTAACATGATCTTTTATAACATTCAAGTTATTTTTATGTAGTATCAATAGAGCTACACTTAAATAGATTATCACTCCTCTATCATCTAGAATCAGTAACCACTAATGTCAATTCCTAACCTTGAGTTATGTTGTGAAACCTTTCATCTAGTTTTTTATATAGTTAAAAAAGATTATTCTTTATATAAGTTATAAAACTTAGCTAGAAAATGACTTCCCACATAAATAAGACTAATAATTTTCCACTTGAGAATCATTTTCCAAGCATTATCACCAATTCTTTCGAGTCACTATCGCCATGTTCCTCTCTTCTATTATATCGACACTTCTAAGATATCTTGAAATAAAATTTATCTTAGCCCCTATAAAGCATAGAACCACTCCAAAATTTTATAAGTTATATATTTATTCATCATATCAACCATATTCTGATTCCCTTCAACCTTCCATAATTTTAGTACTCCATCTTCCATGATATTCTGAATGAAATGATACTTCAGTTGAGCATGCTTTGTATGGGAGTAAAACATCAAGTTTTTGGATAAGTGGATCAAACTTTGGTTTACATAGTACAACATGTTTATTTATTACCTCCTTATAATCTCATCCAGTAGATCCTCAACCACACCAACTCCTTCCCTATTTATGTAATTGAAATGTTGTAACAAACCATCCTAGGTCAAACCGTTGCATCACATGAACTGATCTTCCACAAAAACCCAAAGTGTGTTCTTAATCACTATAGGATATATACAATAAACTAGGGTATCAAATAAAACCAATGGGAATGATTTCACCCTTATAATCACATAAAACACCACACAGACTTCACTCAAAAATCTGACATGACATATCTATAGCTTGTACATCTATGCATATCAATATTCATTTTCAATAATATATTTTAATCTAAATAGAGTAAAACATAATTTAAATAACAAACATAACTCAAAAAATAAATTAATTTATAAATTAAAGTAAATTGATACATAACCATAAATATATATATATATATATATATGAATCCAAAATAAAGACAATATTGAAGAGGCCGATACATAATCAACCCAAATCACCACTCAAGGATCCCTAAAAAGCTCTATAATAGATTACTCCTAATGAACCATGATCACTAAAAAATATTATACCATGAAGGATAAGGTGTTTCAAGAAGTTACACCATGAGATGTGGATGTTTTCTCGTTCCCTACGTTAGATACAATCAAGTCTATATACACCCAAAGGATGTATATAGGGTGTGAGAAAAAATACCAATAGGATACCACCATGAATATACATAATATATTTCACAATGAAAACCATTAGTACTAGCTGTAAATATATATCACAATAACACATCACATCAATGCCTCACATGGGATCGAACCTCTTGGACCTTGACTCACTCTTACAACTACCCAAGTGTTTTTCAATATACAAACACTAAGGTCAAAGAACAAGTCTATAACTTCTCATGAATATGGGTGAAATATAGAGATATCAGTCCCAATATTATGGGTGAAGAAAGATTCTATCATGTCATGATGATATGGGTGAAATACAGAGCTATCACATCCTAAAAATTCACATTATAATAAAAAATCATAAAATAATCACAAACCTAGACAATAATTTTAATGAAAACAAGGATTATAAATCAAGGAAACATAATTCTCTTTCAAAAATTCCATTAAAAAATCTATTTAGAATAAAAAATCTCTTCAAATTATTTTATAAAATTCCTTATAGGCACAAAACTGGTTTCATAATGAAAACCATGTAAAACCTCACTTTATCCAATCCGTTATTAATAAACACCTGAAACATATATCAAAAAACCGATAATAATTCATTTAAAGAATAATATGGTAAGAGAAACCATATAAATCTCAATCTCTAAAGACACAAAAAAGGAAAAAGCTATTATATAGAGAAACCTACCCCACACTCACCATAACCTCATAACCTTCTTCAAATACCAATATAAAAAAGATAGAAGGATCATCACAAGCCTAAAAAACAAGTTAATAAACATTAAAAACCATAACGAGAAATAAATTGTCTTCTATGGTTGGTTAGAGAACCAAAATAAGAGAACCATGTAAGAATAAGAGTCTAGGAGAAGAAGAAAAAAGCAAATCAAGAGTAATAATAAGATTACCATAAAATAATCCACTATAAATCAAGGAGGAACAATACGTAAATTTGAAGTAAGATAGATCCACATATAATAATATCTTAGGTCGAACAAATGAGGGAAAATAAGTAGGAAGGGATTAAAAATTGATAGGGTTATAAATGTAATTTCATAATTTTTAAGAAATAAAACAGGCTATTTGGGTTTTCCACACAATTTTGGAAACCATGCACAAACCATATAGTTTTCATTGGATTAAAACCTCATAAATAATGTTTTCCACATGGGTTGGCTAGATGGTTTCCCTTAACCATGCACCAACTATGCACCATTACTCTTAAATATCAAAAATAGCCACATAGTTTTCTTGGGAATATGTATGGCTTATAGAACCATGTACCAACCATGAAAACTACATTGTAACACCCCCTTACCATTTGAATGGGTTGGGTGCATGGTTAGAACTAACCATGTGGTAACCATTCACCCCCTTTAGTTTCCCCCATTTTCAAACTTTCTCACCTATAACTCCCAAAAACATTAATAAATAAATAAATAAAGGAAACGACTAAAATAAATACATACTAAAGACCCGACGGGTGTCATAGTTCTCCCAAATATGTCACTCTCTTCCCCCAAAAATTTCTCAACACTCCACCTAAAAGAATAAGTGAGGAAATTTCCCTATCACCCATGAATCACACTTGATAGTCTCATGGCTATCTCTACCATGATTCCATAACACACAGACCAACTGAATAGATTTACCCCACAAAACTCTATCCTAAATATCCACAACATGAATAGGTTGATCAACCATGGTGGTGTTAGGTTATAAATCCACATCCTTCCACTTAACCACATGATATTGGTTTGGATGATTCTTATTCAATTGGGACATGTGAAATACATCATGAATAGAAGTCATTTGGGATTTTAAGTCTTTCTGATATTCCACTCACAATATAATCAACAATCTCAAATGGTCCAACATAATGTGAAATCAACTTACCCTACTTTGGAAATCTATGATGTCTTAATTTAGAAGAAACTACGCGGGGCATATGATCACGAATGAAAAAATACAATGGTCAATGAAGATGATCGACATAAGATTTATGGATACTCAATCCATAAACAATATTTTATGAATAAACTATAGTTTATCAATCATATCCTGAATTATGATCAATACCAGTAAGGAATGTTCACAAAATTCAAACTATCAAAGATGGGACCAACATGTCCAAATATAAAGAGCTTCAAATAAATCCATATTTATTGATGCTTGATAACTATTATTATAATAAAACTCAACCAATAATAAATGTTTCTCCTATGAGACACCAAAGTAAAGTGAACAAGCCTAGAGAATATCCTCCAGAATATGAATAGTTTTCTCAATTTGACTATATGTCTATGGATGATAATTCATGATAAATATCAAATGAGAAACCATTAATGCCTAAATACCCTTATATAAATGGGAAGTAAAGCTTGGTTCTTGATCAGAAAAAATGGTTGAAATCACACAATGAATCTTTAAAATCTCTTAGACATATAGGCATTTAAGATATTCCACATTCATTTACTCCTTAATATAAAGAAAGTGGGATGATTTATTCAACCAATTGATAATCAACCATATAGAATTATTCCCACTAGGAAACTAAGGTAATACAATCACAAAGTCATTGGAGATCTAATAGAAATTTTATATCATAATGGGAGGATATTGCAATAATTCTGTAAAATCTTGGTGCTTATCTTTAATCTTTTGACAGGTAAGGCACCGATACATGAATTTAAAAACTAAACACCTTATCCCAGGACACCAATAAAAAAATTTGAGATCATAAAACATCAAAGTCACACTAGGATGTATATTCAAACTATACTGGCTCCCACCTTTCATTACCTCCCACTTTGAGATCAAAGAAACCAAAAAACTCTTTCTAAAACAAATGGAACCATTGAGTGATTGAGAAAAATAAATTGAGGTATCTCTACCAATTATAATTCTACTTATACACTAAAAATCATGATCATCAAAATACCCTATCCAAATTTGATAATCTAAATAGGTTCTGATTTTCAAACTATCCAAGGATAAACAATCATCATCCTATTTCATATCCAAATACAAATTGGAAAATAAAATCATAAAATTCCATTCCTCCTTTGACTACTTCATCATTTGATTCAAAAAATTTTGCCTCAAGGAATCATCCACCACATTCCTATTACTAGGGGTGTAGGATAAATCAAAATTAAGGGTCTGGATATATTCTACACAGTGTGTCTACTAAATATTCAAATCCATTTTGTTGAAGAATTACTTTAAACTCTTATGATTATAATATATAGTAAACATTTCCTCAAAGAGATATTGGCACCAATTCTTCAAATCATGCATTACTATAGCCAATTCTAGGTCATAGATAGGGTAATTCTTCTTATGAGGGTATAAATATTGAGATACATACACAAAAAATTATTAATCTATATCAAAACACATCCCAACTCCATACTTAAAGCATCATAATACACTAAATAATCCTCAAACAATTCTGGAATAATTTGAATAAGATTTGATGTCAATATCACCTTTAAATCCTTGAAATACATATTTAATTTCTCACCCCAATCAAATCTCACCCCATTTTGAGTCAAATCCATCAAGGGAGATATAAAATTAGATAAATACTGAAAAAATCATATGTAATATCCCATTAGAACTAGAAATCATGTAATCTTGAATACATTATTAGAATATCCCAATACGTAATATCCTGTATCTTCTCAGAATCCATAGAAATGGATTTCTCAGATGCCATATGACCCAAAAAATTCACTTCATGAATCTAGAACTAGTAATTATAAAACTTGGAATATAGGTGATGATCCTTTAAAGTTATAAAAATGATGTTAATATGGTCCTCCTGATCTTCTATCATCTTAGAAAAAACAAATATATCATCTATGAATACCATAATGATGGTTTCAAGATACCATAGGAAGACCCGATTCATCAAATACATAAAAATATAAGGGGAATTAGTAAGAAAAAATGACCTAAAAATATACTCACAATGCTCATATCTACTTCTAAAATCATTATTTGGAATATTTTCTTCCTTTAATCTTAGATGTTGGTACCTTGATCTAAATTCAATCTTAGAAAAACACCTCACTCCCTTGAGATAGTAAAAAATGTCATAAATTAGAGGAATAATATACTTATTCTTGATGGACACCTAATTTATCTTCTAATAATCAATGTAAATTCAGATATTTTCATTATCCTTCTTTGTAAATAGAACTAATGATTCCCATGGTGACAGACTCAGATGAATAAAACCATTTCTCTTGATATAATCCAACTAGGCCTACAATTCCTTCATATTGGTAGGAGTTATTTGATAAGATGAAAAAGAAATGGGGAACATACCTAGGAATAGATCAATAAATAACTCTAACTCCTACTGGGGTGAAAACCCAAAGAAAACATCACGGAAAACCTAGTGATAACTATCCAAAACCATTGAAAATTGATTATCTAAACTTTGATCAACAACATAAAAAATCAAACTGGATATCTTACATGAGATCGATCCAATATCTGGAATAATAAGTCCTTCCCTACCAGATCATGGATCCCACTCATGTTGTAATATGCGAGTGTTTCCATATGGATAATGAAATATAACTCTCTAATGATAATATTTAATATGATCTTTATATCTAAATATTCAATCCATTCCAATGATATGGTCAAAGATATCTATATTGAGAACTAGAAGACTACACACGATATCAAAATCACAAACTATCACATAAAACTCAAGGAATTTGAATCACTATTCCTTCATCTTTACCAAAGAAGTATAAAGATTTATTTTACACATAATAAAATTAGATCCTAACCTAGAGCATCAATGAATTTAGATGAAATAAAGTAACGGGATTCACCTATTTCAAATAAATCCAAATCCATAAAATATGTAATAAACAACATACCTCTAATGGTCACTAGATCAACATCGTATCCATTATGAACATACACCATTGTATATAAATGATAATATTTGGTCCCACTATAAGAAATTATAGAGGGATGAGAATATCTCTTCACTTGAGGGTGAGATCCTACTCCTTTGGATTTATTTGACTGTACCTGAGAGCCACTGATATAAAAATAATTAACATTACTAATCTGAGAATGTTTCCTATAAAATCATTATATATAAAGCAACCTACCAAACTGGTGGTAATTCATGGTGAAAAACTACTAATCTAGTTTAGTGTTCCACAAATTCCCATATTGGAAGTACACTACCGACCCATGTCCATAAGGTGTCAAGGGATTTGAATCAGAAGGATGATTTAAACTCCCACCACTACCTCATCAATACTTATCATGATTTCTATTATGAGTATATAAATAACTATGAATTCCTACTGTAGTATTAGAGGCACCACCCAATATATTTAGGCTTTCTATATCCATCTAAACTATTTCTACCTTTTCTACCACATCACCATAGGTCAGCAGGAAGGAAAAAAAATCCTTGACTGAACCTCTAGCCTCAAGACCATCTCAAATAATTGAGTCTTAACATATTCATTCATGAGAAGCATAGGGGAAAGGTCTACCGACCCATGTACATAAGGTGTCAAGGGATTTGATTCAGAAGGATGATTTACACTCCCACCACTACCTCATCGATACTCCTCATGATTTCTATTATGACTAGATGAAAACTCTTACTTCCTCTTGTATTAGTGGAGGAAAAACCCAAGATAGTTAGGCCTACTATATCCATCCCAACCACTGTTACCTTGTCGACCACATTTCGACAAGCAAAAAAAAAAATACTTGACTGAACCTATTGCCTCAATTCCATATCAAATATTCAAGCCTTAAGATAACCATTATGAGGAGCTCATGGGAAAGGTATAACAACTTCATAAATCAAAAGGAATACTCCAATAAAAAATGAATCTTATTCTCCAAGGTCACAAACTCCTTTTCCTTTTCTACCCTTAGATTCTCTAGGTAAAACTATTGGTTAAATATCTCTTTGAACTTATCCCAGGTGATATCTTTATATAGTTTATACTTCATCATAGAATCCCATGATTTATGGAATGATCCTTCCAACATATAACTGGTAAAACCAAACTTTGATGTCTCAAGAGTCTGAAGGAAACCGAAGATGAATTCAATATTTTACATCCATTCCTCACATTCTTGAGATCCTCAATTTCTATAAAAATAAGTGGGTTATTATTAGTGAACTCTTGGTCATGATCTATTACTTGATCCTGACATCTTTCACCTTCCCGACCTAGATATTGAATGGTAGTTATGGTTAACTCAATAAGAATAGTTTCCAATAGAGGGTTAGCCCACGATGTATGATTCAAAAATCCCTCTTTAATATTCATTTAAGACTTTCTAAGAGGCATCATCTATAAAACATAAAACATATAACTCCATCAAAACACAATTAAACTCAAAATAGCATGGATACAACATAAAAATTCACCAAATTACTCACAAACAAGTAAAAACATTAAGAGTAATAATATCAAATGGCCAAGGGGTTAAAAATAATTTTTTTCTTCAGTTTTTATCACTACATATGGTTTATAGAATCACATTTCAATCATGTGAGTGTCATTGGGAAGGTTTCTAGTCCATGTCACATGGCTTCCACATAGTTTTCTAGATCATTCACCAAAACAATGAACCTCTAGTTTCCTTCCCCTTCTACCTTAGACTTAAAATTTTAAAAACTACTCAAAAAATTATACTAAAAATAATAACAATAGTAAACCACATCAAACCATACCAAAATACCTAAGAAAAAAGTTCAAATTGAGAGACAATTATAGTCTACACATGGTAACTTTGGGCGTAGCTTGAAGAAGAGTTGTACAAACACTTCTTTACACTCACCCATAAAGTTTTAACGGTCCTATCTATATACTACCATTAATCCCCTAATAAAAAGAGGGATTTGATACCATTTTTTTAATAAATTATCTTAGGTCAACATGTTGTGTAACTTTAACTGGTCCTCTATAAGGACTGATGTATGCACCTGATTACCAGAGGCTGGAAACAAGCATAAAGGGTATCAAATATAACCAATGGGAATGATTTGAACCTCATAATCATATAAATTACCATACAAAATTTACCTAGAAATTTAGTATGAAGTATCCATAACTTGGATATACATGCACATCAATAAGTAGTTTCAAAAAAATAATCAAATCCAAATAGAGTATAACACAATGTAAATAACTAATATAACTTATAAACCACATTAATTTATAAAATAAAATTAAAGTGATACATAACCATCAATATATATATGAATCCAAAATAAATACAAGTATATAGATTCTGATACATAATCAACCCAAAATAAATGCTTTAGGATCTATAAAATACTCTATAAGAGCCAATGCCTTGTGCTTTGTGGTCACCAAGAACCATCATACCATGAAGGATAATAGGAATCAAGAGAAACTACCATGATATGTGACTCTTTTCTATTTACCCATTTCAGAAATAATCAAGTGTATATATACCCAAAGGATGTATGTAGGGTGTGAGGAAAAATCCTAGGAGGATGCCTCCATGAATCTATATAATATATTTCACAATAAAAATAGTTCATACTAGTTTGAAATAAAATATTTTTTTAGGAAAATAGATTTTGATTTTAAAAAACAAGAATTTTGAAATCCATTTTTCACATATCTTTTACTTTTAATAAAATAATCCATGTTTTGAAAATAAACATAAACATGGAATGTATAAATAATAACCAAGTGTAACATTATAATGATAATTTTAAATCATAAATAAGTTTTTAGTATCATTATCAACGATCTTCATGATTAATAATACATGATTTAGTTTTATTATGGTGATTTACTAAAGGTTTTTTGAAAAGAAGAGTTTATGAGAATTTATATTTGTTTTGAAAAAAATTTAGACATTTTTCACTATGACATGCATGTTAATGGTGAAACTAGAATTAAGTTAGATTAAGATATGATGATACTTTGAGTTACATCCATGAACTGAAGCAGTGTGTCATGAAGGGATTCAAGTAGAGGAGTATGTTTTGTGTTAGAGTGCTTCACACCATGATAATTGATTTTCTATGATACCTAAAAGAGGAAAATAAATGAAGTAAAAAATCATCCAACCCTTGATAACCACAAGTGCCAAGACTACCATCGTGAGGTAGGGGTTGAGATCGACCACAAAAAAACTAGGATCATGAATATAATAAGAGAGTTTGACATGAGATGATGCTAGGAAAATGAGAGAATAGACAACACATGTTATCACTACAAGATAAAAGTGTTTGCAGTTTGTAGTTACAACATGAGTGACAATGAGAAATAAAGGGGAACCCATGATTATTAATGAGAAGACAGAATAGGTGAAAGTTGATGGATGCATGATACAGGTGCTCTTCAAGAGAAATTCTCCACACCATGACACATATATTATCACAACCAATAAAGATCATGATTCATGCTGGAGAATCAACTTAGAGTATTGAAGTGTATAGGAGTCATAGTAAAGATAGAGTTCTTCCATGTCATGATGTGTTTGGTTAAATATATAAGGGGAACAATATAATCCAATTCATGGGGATCTCAAACCCCAATATTCATGAGGATTCAATGTTTGAAAAAGTAAAGCACTGATAACACCACGAAGGTACATGCCATGTCACAATATGTTTGAATGGATGAGATAAATTAAGGAGCTTTATTGGTTCACACCATGTTACTATATTTCATGTTGTGACTTTTAATCCACTCTAAATACCAAATCCTATTGATTTTTTTATAAATTTATGAATTTCCTTAGTTTTTACACCTTTTCTAGTTTTCTTTCTAGTAATTTTAGATCTTACATTCCTTTTAATACTATATTTTATCAATTTTAATCATGGATTCAATTAAGTTTTGTTTTCACTCAATATTTATTGACTTGTGTTCAATTATATTTTCCTCAAAATCACTACTGATGATGAATCATCCACATGTGGTAGATATCTTCACTATCATGCATGGATATTCAATTAAGGGATAAGTATTGAGAGTAGTATGATGTGAATGTTAATGATTTTATAATATCATTCATGGATAGTTGTTTGGATTTAGAGTTAGTTTAGTTCTTAATAAAATATTATTCATTTTTATGAATATAACCAAGAGGAGTGAAGAGAGAGGTACCCTAAATCAGATGAGTAAATTGATCTATGAATAATAGATCTTATTTTTATTTAACTTTAAGATTCTATCATAATGAATCTAAGTTAGTGGAATTCCTCATACAAGGAGTTTTTACTATATTAGGTAGAAGCAAAAAATTTTAACATAATAAGTTGGTAATTTTAGAATAGATTTGTGAACAACAATTCAACCAATCCATGAGTAAGAAAGGTAATGAATTTTAAGACATTCCTTTAAATTTTTTCTCGAAACCCTGTTTTAATAAATTTATTTAATCTTAGATTGAATTACAACCTTTTTTGATTAAAATATTAATAGGATACTTGGGTTGATAATAGAATTCAAAACTATCAAGGATCACTCTGAATCTTCATAGAACAATCTTGGACTTCCACTATTGTACATTTTTTATAGTTTCTAAACTTCCAACTAGACATGGGGAAGTAATTAAAATCTGGGTCCAACCAAGTTTTTAGCATTGTTTCCAGAGTGGAAAAAAAATTTATGAGTTTTAAAATTATATTGATATACTCACTCTATTTTATTCTCATTTTAATCTTTTTTTCTTTTTTATGTGTTCCTGGTGTGTTGTTTCTACTATGTAGGACTTCTAGTGCCCGAGTATGACTTTTAAAACTCAGTCAAGTAGATTAGACTCTAGAGATACAATCAAGTATAAACCATAAATTGAGTGGGCCTTGTTTGTGCACTTAAATCTATCCATGGATGAATAAAACACCCTTGCTTCATTGAATGAAATATAATATCTAGTTCTCCCACATGGAACCACTAAAAAAAGTGAAACTGATACCTCAAGAGTGAAACATCATGGATTATGAATTTCTATCCATATATTGGGTATCCCACCAATTTTTATCCTTATATTTAAGAAATTTTTTTCAATATTAATCCTATAATTATTCAAATGATCAAAAAATGGATTCATTCAATAGATTATAGAGTGAGTACCCTCAAAACCATCTTTCAAACTTTCTAGAGATCTACACCACCTTTAAACACAAAAGGGTCTCATTAGATTCTATATGACTAGGGGTGTTTCCTTTATAACTTTAGGATAGATCTAAGTATTGGATGAAGAGTCACACCGTTGGATCCATCACCACATGGTTTGAGCTAGCCAATAAATTTCTAGAAAAATACTTCCCACTTGCTCAGACATGGACTCTCAGGAGTGAAATTCAATTTTTTTTATCAAATCAATGGAGAATCAGTATATGAAGAATGAGATAGATTCAAGGAGTTACTAAGGATGTTACCACAACATTAAGTTTATGTTTTTATGTAGATGAAATCATTTTATTTTGGATCACAACCCACAAATTGATCCATGGTTGATGCTTCATCAAATGGATTGTTCATGATAAAGACACCTGAAATTGGTCGAGGATTTTTAGATTAAATATCTCATAATCACACCCTCTATAAGAGTGATATAGGTACCCTGTAGAGAGGAATTAATCAGGGGAAGAGACCATATTCTTCACTACTTAGGTTGAGTCCCTTACAAAGAATCCATACACTTTCCAATTTCTATAACACCCGCCCTCATCAATGACACCAATAGTAGAGGTATAGTATTTTGGGATGTATAGTGGTCTACATGATTATAAGAGTTCTAAATAAGAGAAAAGGACAACTAGACCCTCAATTATAACTATGTTAGTTAAAATCGATGACCACAATAATTTTGGTTCTCTTATAACCATTCATAATTAGTGAAGTTCTAATAAATTCCAAATCAAGGGTGGAATCAACAATAAAGAAGAAAAAATTCAAAAAAAATGAAGGACCAAATGAATACCCACCTAAAATAAAACCCCAAATATTGTTTCAAAAACTACCACCCCTAGAGATAAAAAATTATAGCCACAAAACCAATTCTAACAGTAATAATTATAGCAAAGACCATACAATCCTGTCTAACCCCAAAATCTATCCATCAAGGACTTTCTTAAAGTGTATATTCAAAGATAAAAATAGTGTATGGATTCCTGGGAAACTAACATGATGAATAAAAATTCCTCTCTCTATAACTTAAAACTTCAAGTGGGTAATATTTCTCAAACATCATCAAGACGGTTACTAGGTAACATGGAAACAAACTCAAGGGAGGAGGGGAAAGTTCTGATATTGAGATTTGGATGAGGCATGGATAGAAGGAAACCACACTTGACTAAGAAGGTGGTAGAATAATAGATATATCAAAAGGGTAAAGATGAAGAGGACAATGATATATAGGATAATGAAATTTATGGGAATAAAGTAGAGATAATAGTGTAAAAGATTATGGATAATAAAGTAGATGAGAAGGAAGGATGAGATATACCTTATATCCAAGAATAAGTAAGAGAGAAATATTACATGAAGGAAACACCCTATAGACCCCATATTTATTTCTCAGAGAGGATGTGGTATGAGAAAATAGAGGACCAGTATAAAAATTTTCTAGGTATTTTCAAAAAAATTCATATAAACATTCATTTTTTTGAAGAAATTTCAAAAATGTGATCCTAATAAAATTTTTTAAAAGTGATATTTTTCAATAAAATATAGTTGTAAGATTTTGTAGTTATATATCTTAATGAAGAGTGCTCAATATTTTTCAAAGGAAAATCCCATTTAATATAATGGAAACTACAATATTTTCAATTCCATGTGATATTGGATCTTGTACCTTTAGGAAGGTGCTTTGTGACTTGGGATCAAGCATCAAACTTATACTGATGAGTGTATTTCACAAGTTGTGATTATATGAACTGAAGCTAATAAGAGTATAATTTTATCTTACTGAATGATTAGTTAAATACCCTTGATATATCCTTGAATATACACTTTTAAATTCATTTTTTCCACGGATTTCTTGATCCTAGATATAAATGAATAAGGGGATGTTCCCATCATTTTTGGAAGACCATTTATCATAAAGAGGAAGGAAATAATCAACATAAATCAAGGAAGAATTATTTTTAGAATGAATGAGGAGAAATATATTTTTTATTTTGAAAAATATGAAAAGCAAGGAATAAATTCAAAATATTTTTAGGTTTTTTTTTAATAATTTAAGAAGATTAACTATAAGAACCATAAATATTTATTTTACAATAAGAAGAGAAGAAAACATGATGTATCTCATTGGAAAGATGGTGGAGAAGAAAGAGAAAAAAACCAGTGATGAAAAAAACATTATAACTTAAATATTTTAATGGATAAAACCTCTATAAAGGGACTCTTATCTATATTTAAACCCTTCAATTATCAATCCACAAGCACTTAAATTGAATTCGTTACCAATTACACTAAGGTACTCATTTTTAGGAGACAAGGAAACCCTACATGTGATCATAAATTGATATTTATCCAAGAAATAAGTGGATAAACTACTAGAAGTTTTAAAAAGTAGAAAAATAGAAATTTTGTAGGGGATCACTAATATCAAGATAATCAGTACCACTATTTACACCCATAAATTTCCACTTGAAGAAGAGATGAAACCATTTTGTTATCCCCAAAGAATACTCACACCTCTAATGAAAGAAGTAGTGAATAAGGATATGATTAAACTCTCGAATGTATGGATCATTTTTTCTATATCATATAATTAATCGGTAAATATTTTTCAAATAGTTCCAAATAAATGAATCTTGATAGATGTGAAGAATGATGAAAATGAGATTATTCTAATGAGAATAGTTATAGGATAGAAAGTGTGTGTAGACTATAGAAATTTGAATATAGATATAATAAATGATCACTTATACCACCATTCATGGATCAGATATTGGATAGATTTGTAAATAATTATTTCTATTGTCTTCTATATGGTTACTTTGATTATAACCAAATATTAGTGGACTTGACTAATCAATAAAAGACCATATTCAATTTATTGTATAGTACTTTCACCTATCATTTCATGTCATTTGGCATGTGAAATGTACTTAAAAATTTCTAAATGTGCATTAAACATATCTTCCATGATATAGAGGAAGGATTCTTGGAGATATTTATGGATGAATTTTCAGTACACGGGGGACCATTTGAAGTTTTATTGTGTAATCTGGAATTAATGATCAAAATATGTGAAGCAAAGTGATTGGTACTCAATTGGGAGAAGTTAAAATTCATGGTACAAGGAAGTATTGTACTTGGGAGAAAAATTTCATTGTAGGTAATTGAAGAAGACCATATAAAGATAAAGGTGATAAAATATCTACCCGATCTGACCATGGTAAAGAGGATTAAAAGTATTCTTGAACATATGAGATTCTACCACTACTTCATCAAATATTTATCTAAGATAGTTCAAAACTCACTCATATTTTTTTGAAGGATGTTCCATTTTAGTTTGATAAATCCTATAAATAAGACCTCACCATTTTGAAAGGGAACTTAATGGCTATCCTAATTAGAATATCTAAAAACTAGAAAAAGGATTTTGAGATGATGTGTGATGCGAGTAATTTCATTGTGGGAGATGTTCTGGGATAAAAGGTTGATCATATATTTTGACCCTTTTATTATGAAATCCACATTCTCAATAATGTCCAGATTATCTACACCACTATGAAGAAGGAGTTTCTTGTAGTGGTATTTGATTTTGATAACTTCAGATTGTATCTTGTCCTTTCCAAAAGTGATTGTCTACACTGATCATTCTACCTTATAGTAATTATTGATAAAAAAGGATATGAAACCAAAATTGATTTAGTGGATCCTATTATTTCAATAATTTGAAATCGCGATCAAGGATAAGAAGGGTTAAAATAATGTGACAGCAAACCACTTTTCAAGGTTACAACTACCACATGTAAATTAAGAGGAAGATATATATATCACTGATGAGATCCCATATGAAGCACACTTTTATGATGATATATAATCCCACCAATGGTTTATTGATATAGATTTTTTTAGAAAATAGGTCTTTTTATCCTCACTTCTAATACCAGTAAAAAATGATATTTTTGGCCAACACAACATACTATTTTTGGGATGATTCTATTTTATTCAAGAAATGTAGAGATAACCTAATCTAGAGGTGTTTTCTCAAAGTAGAAAAGAAAATCATGTTGTAATTATGTTATTATTCACTAACTGTAGGACACTACATAACTAATATAAGTTTTTCCAAGATTTTAGAAATTGGATTCTTTTGACCTACACATCATAGAAATTACAAATCATTTATGATAAGCTGTGATCACTCTAGAGGATGGGGGATATAAGAAGACAAAATGAGATGCCACAATACCCAATTCTAGAATATGAAGTGTTCAATGCACGGGGAATTGATTTTATAGGCCCCTTCCCAAATTCCTTTGGCAACACATACATTTTTGTATGTGTGAACTACATCTCAAAATGGATGAAGATTGAATCTTACTCGAATAATACAACCAACATGATCATAAAATTATTAAAAAATACTATCTTTTCTCGGTTTAAAATTCCACACCTACTCATTATTGACCAGGACTCCAACTTTAACAACCAATTACTAAGGGGATTAATTAAGAAGTATAGAGTTATATACAATACCAACACCCCTTATCGTCTAAAAATCAATGGATAAATGAATTTTTTCTAAATGGTAAATCAATAATATTTTATAGAATATGGATAATTCAAATAGGAAAGACCAGAGAAAAAATTTATATGACGCACTATAACTGCACAAATAAACATATAATAAATCAATTGGTAGATCCCCATTCATGATCATCTATTGGAAAACATTTCATCTACTATTGGATTATGAACATTGGTCTTATTAGGTTGTGAAGAATATGAACATGGATGCACAATAAGCTGGAGAGAGGACACTATTAAACCTGGATGTGTTAAAGGAACTTATAAGATATTATTATTAAAATAAAAATATCCACAAGGAAAAGACCAAGCACTATAATGGATGATTCATCTATTGGAGAACATTTACCCATGGAAATAAGGTATTATTGTTTAAATCAAGGTTAAAATTTATTACAGGTAAGTTAAATTCATGGTGGTCATGAATTTTCAGGGTGATCAAAGTCTTCCTACAAAGAGCTGTTGAAATAAAAAGGAATAATGATGCTATGTTCAAGGTAAACATGAAAATATTGAAGCTGTACATGGATAATTTTCAAGAAGGTTGTGTTTTTCATTCTATTAGATTATATTAGGAGTTTTTATAGGGTATAAACAATGTATACAATTCCCAAATCCTTTATTGGATCCTCAAAATATAGTACAATAAGACAAAGTATAATTTTGAGAGGCCAAATAAAATCATGGCATGACCATATTATTACAACACTATAATTACTATGGAAATTCAGTTCACCATGTGAATATTAACCACGTCGTTATGAGAGGAATTCAGTAGCACCAATAAATATTTTATTTTCATAGGGTACTCACCACACCCCGACTCAATTATATGATGAAAAAACTCATTTTAGTAGTATATGAACGCGATTGTATCAATTTTATAACTTAAGGAAAATATTTCATTAGAATACATTCCCATGATTTTTTAGGTTTAGAGTTTTTGAGAGTTAGAACAAATATTTAACTAGTATAACCGATGTTTTTTATATAAAATGAACATTTTCCCATTATATGATCAACTACTTAATCCATAACAAGTTTTTAATATTTCCCAAAAATTATCTACCAAATATACTTTTCTATATGCATCTTATGAATTACTTTTATTTATAACCCATGGAAATGGAAACATAAGAAAGGGGTGAGATCTGATGGTTATTAAGGGTAAACATAAGTGATAAAAATGAATGATCATAAGTGAGCATAAGATGATCATAATATGAGCATATGAGTATAATAATGATATATAATAAATTTATAGCAAAAAATAATAAATTATAAATCATGAAATAAGACATGGTATAACATAAAGGTATGGAATATATTTAAAAATAGGAAAAAACATGGAATGTAACATGGCATTAAAAGAAAGGAAACTTATAAAGGAGGCATACCATGAAAAAAATTAGAAATATGGAAAAACCATAATTATAGGAAAACATTTTTGATCAAACTCATTATACCCTTTCATGTGTGAACAAACTCCTTATGTCCATGCCTAAAATGTGAACAAATTGATTATGTCCATGCCTTTGTGAATAAACCCATTATATCCATTCCTGAATATATCACGAGATATAAACTGAAAATAATGCATTTTAGGGTGATATAAGATTCTACATTTCACCATCAATACATATTCATGACACTTAAAATCAATCATAACCATATCTTAAAAAACCCATGGAAAAGAATGCGTTTCTTAAAATTTTCAAACAAATCACATAACATAAACTTAATAAATAATAGAATAATCATAAATATTATTTTAAAAAAGGAATAATATCATAATAAAATATATAGGGTTATTAAAACATCACTTCATGAGTGATAAATCATCGAGAAAAAATATAAGTGAAAGTATAAAAGTTTTCATAAAACCTTTTAAACCTTGTTATGAAAGATGAATTGAAAATTAATTTCAAAAAAAAATTTGATAAGGAAAATATAATAGTTTTGAAAAAATTATTATAAGGATTTATAAATAAATAATCCTTTAAAATAAACAAAAAAATCAAAATAATGCATTTGGAGTGGTAAATAATGAAAAGAAAAGTCCTTATTAAGCCTTTTATGCCATTTAAAAAAAAACCACATCAAAGAAACTTTGAAATGATTTCATTTTATAAAATATGTAATGGAAGATATTAAGAATATAAAAGGAAAATCATACTTGTATTTTATTAAATAAAACAATTTCTATAGGAAGAAACATGTACATGGAAGAGAAAATTAGTTGGTAATAATGGGAGTTATTCTTACCAATGTTAAACTTTTATTTTAGAAAAATTTTAACCAAATAAGTGGTTATTAATAATGAGAATTAATTTACCTAAAGAATAATATATTATACCAAATAAATTATTTTAATTTTAGGATCAAATAAATCTTGAAATATATATTCAAGAAATAAAGACTATGGCCCAATGAATCTAAAATTGACTTAATAAAACCCTTACAACTTTTGTAAAATTTGAGTCGAAACTACACGAGAGAATGAAATTGGAATAGAAAATTTAATATCATAAAATATAATATAATAATGATAAAAAATATTAAATTAATATTAGATACACTAATATTAATAAAACATGGAATATAATAAGAAACATTTCTCAAGGGGTGAAAAATGAGACAATAAACCCTTACCTTATTTCTGATTTGTTCTAGGCATGTACCTAACTTACTGAATAATAAAATTAAGTTTATTATATACCTTCTTAGGAACCTTATTAATATATATTTAATTTAATATATTTAATTTATTATTATATTATATCTATTTATTATATAGTTTTTTCTTATGTTTGTGTGAAAATTGAATCGATGTCAGCTTATTTCAGTAATTTTAGCGATCAAAGATAATAAGTTAAATACTTAATATAACCATTATATAACCATAAAAAATCATTATTTTGTTATTAAATTATAATAATATTAGTATTTAAGTTCCCATATTCATCCATGATAGAGTTTTATATCATTGTTCTAGTAGGTGGTAAAACTAACCCCAAACTTGAACACACTATATCTTGATAGGTTAGTAAGGCTAAGGAAGTTCATAACATCATTATAATATAATAGTAATGTTATTATTTATATTTTTATTATTTATTTAATTATATTTTAGTTTTTTTGTATAAATAAATAAAATCAAGATGGAAAATGAAAAACCATTACTTCATGGAGGTGGTAGTCCGAACAATGTACGATTAATATTCTATTTTTTATAAGTGGATGGAAAGGAATAAATAATAGTAATACCATTAATTTAATAAAAATTTAGTATAGTAATTATATCATGTTCATTATATATAGTGGTTAGCTTAGTTTTGGAAGAAAAATATTAAGAAGAAAAGGTAAGGAGTAAGTAATACTCACTTTGGAACCTTGAACTTTCTCTTGAAAGTATTCTTGAAATTGAAGGGATTTGGATAAATAATTGAGACCATAGGATTATGAAATTGAGTTTGAATTAAATTAGTAGAAAAATTATATATTTTCATAAATAAATTCTAAGTAATGGGTGTGGTATAACAAGGTGTAAGTTTCCCTTTTTATAAGTGAAGAAAAGGGAACTTTTGTGAATATCCTTTACTTTTGAATGATATTATTACACTATTAAAGGTTCAAAGACTTAAAAAGTTTTAAATAATGTTTTTTGGGGAAAAATTGGGTTGATAAAGCCTCAAATTATTCCACACATGTTTTAAACATGTTGGATGTCATTTACCATTATATTGTTATATTTACTTTTTTTTCTTTTATCGGGGTAACTAGTTTTTCACAAGTAACTTATGTTTTAAGAAAAGTATAAAAATAATAACTATTATAAAATTTTGGTGTGTTGAACCTAAATTTAATACCTATTTAATATAATTAAATATATAAATAATATAAAATTAAAATATTTTATATATAGAAAAACTATTTTGTAGAAAAAATTTGTTTTCACCATTAAGTGCTCTTAATCCTATTTAGTATTTATTACCTATTGAGTGGGTGATAATATATTTATATATAGGTTTAAAAATTATATTAAATTAAAATTTTATGATAGTTTATGTAACACCCCAAGCTTCCACGGTACGCTTCTCTTTGAATAATACAGTAGCGTGTGTTGTACGCAACATCGAGTTCTAACACACACCACAACCATTCAAACTAGCTGTTATGAATAGTAATACCTACTTTTTGAAATTTTATAAATTTTATCTTTCAAAATGGACTTCGTTTTTGGATTTGGAATATCAAATTTAGCCGAAGGTAAAATTTTGGAACTTTTCGGATAACTTTTATATTTTGATGAATAGTGAAAATTACTAAATTTTAATTAAAAACAAATTTTTTAATAAAAATAATTAATAGTGATAAATTATTATATTGAGTGGTTTTAAAGTGTAATTAGAATATATTTTTACCATTTTATCCAATGGTGTTCATTAGAATTAATTTCACTTTGAAATTGGACATAAACAATTGTCAATCTTTTGATTGATATTCTTTCTTAAAAACACGCTATTTGTTGTGCCAGTGGGAATTAATTATTAAATTAATTAATTAAACTTATATGTTTTGAATTTTTTAAAATAGACATAATTTTTGAATTAGGAATATCAAATATATCTTAGGGTTAATTTTTGGTGTTGTTCTGAAAAACTTCGATTTTTGATGAATAGTGAAACCACTAAGTGGTAGTTAAAAAAACTGATTTTTTGTTTAAATGAAATTTTACTACCTCTGTGATTTTAATTTCCAAAATCCGACACACATCATTTTCATTAGGAAGTAAAATGTGGATCAATGGGATTAAAATAATTTTTGGTGAATAGTAACATTTAAGTTCTATTAATCGCGATTAAAGGTAATTAGTGAAATTTAAGGTAAAAATGATATTATAAAAATATGAAAATACCTTTACACTTGTCCTACACTTATTGGATGAGTAATGAACGACCAATAAAATCCATGGGTCAACTTGGGGACCCCATGGAGCCACTTGGGTAAGAAAATGACATTAATAACTTTTTATTTAAAGTAAAAAATAAAATTGTCACAAACATGTGTTGTTTTACTAAAACAATTATTACATGGGGTTATATAAGTTAACATTTAGACTATAAATATTCATTGGAAATATAAAAAGATTTCCTACATCATGGTAATTTTTTTATAATTTTTAGACATTAAATAAATTAAATTTTTTATGACACAATGATGATACAACGATTACCTCATTAATTAACGATTTAAATAAAATGAAAAGATAATGTAAAATCTAAGACATAAACTTTTCAAAAACCTATTGGATGAGAATATTTCAAACCCTTATCACCTTATCCTTGAAATATATCATTGTGGGACCTCTAAAATCCGAAAAGCATTTCATAATAATGTAATATTTCAAGACTTTCCAAGAGTGCCCCTCCTCTCCTCTTATAAAAGGCCCCCACCACTACCAGCTTATTCACACCATCAAAGCCATTTGGATCGGCCAAAATCTTCCCAAATACTCTCTCAAATTCCCTCTGTTACTCCTAAAATCCTCAATTTGGGCAGAAGTCTTTCCAAGGAAGCCTTTGGCTCAAATCAAATAGAATTACCCGATTTTAAGGTAATGTCTTCTCTTATGTTCTTTTGTTTTATTTTGCTTCTCCAACCCATTAAAATATTTTTATTCATTTATTTTGTAAAAAACCAAGTATATTCAATATACTAGGATTTTGTTATGAGAATGATTTGATTTACACTTACACACACCTTCGTCTAATGTTTAAAGAACATACTGTTTCTGTGGTTGGAAAATTTCTGCCTCACGAAACGATGATTGTTCAATCTTCTTTTAACACCTATCATGGTGGACATTAAGATGTCACTATATTTATATATGATATATATTATGTTTATGTTTTCCTTATACTTTTGTATTTCTCATTTATGGCATACCTTTATGATTTCCATTATGGGCAAACGCGATAATTTCATTTTAGGAAGTGCAGACTACCCCCCCTCAAAGTGATTTGAATCGTTAATGCCATATGTGGGATGTATAAAGGATGGAGTAAATGATATTATATATGATATTATACTGGAATTATAATATACCTTTATATCATTATGATTTCATTCCATTAAATATGAAATAGAAATGAAAGTAGCGTTCATGCATACGTACGGCTTACCGTCTCCATGAAAGGTGCATTTCATTTCTTACCTCTAAATGTTACGTAATATTATGAATGAATGTATATACTGGATATATATGATATATATGATATCTAAATCATGAATATAATTCTGAAGATAATGGATATTCTACCACATAAACAACTTGTAATTATAAGAAGTTTATTGTTGACTCAAGTGCCAAAGATCGACAAAACGACCGTTATTAACTTAAATGACGACATAATTTTCATAAAATTGTAATAAGTGATATAAAAGGGATAATGAACTTGAAAAAGGTTCTTAATAAAGTAGAGATTAACTCTAGTTTATTATTCAGGAGATTAAATAATGGTCGAGTGAAGTCGGACACGAGGTAAGAGAACTTCTTAACCCAATTTCTGTTCTTTGGGTTAATCTCATACTTTCAAATTATGTCATGATATTATTATGTCCTATCTTGTATTTTTACTTTATTTATGTGTAATTATAGTGAATACACATAATAGATCTATTTTATTTAAAAAAATGATCTTTTTAAGGGACATCGTCTCAATCTTCTTTCATTGAGGCATATTTTGTTTTATACACAACTTTATTTTATATGGTGTATAAACACATTTGAATTTTATGTTTATTAAAAAGGAATATTTTTATATGAAGAATTTTACTAAACAACAAAAATGAATGTTTTATTACGTACACGGTGACAATGACTTCTCTGCCGCCGTGACCATTATTTGAGTTTCGACTTCCTCTACAAGCCATAACTTTTTTTTATGGAAAAAAATAAATACCAAGTTTTACTTTTCTTTTATTTTGGTATTGAAAATGGTTTTATTATATCAATGTGTTTTATTGATATCTTGTGATTGAAATGTGGAAATGTTATGTTTTATTTATGCATGTTGTATGTGATATGATTATGTTATGGTTCATGATATGTTTAAACCTGTTCATATGAGGAATGCATTAGACTTAATAAGTGATGGGTGGAGCCCACTATAGCTCCTCGATGCATTGGTAGGTCTCATGAGACAAACTAGTGTCTTGGAACAAGGCCTTGACAAAATATTATTTGTAGTGTTGGCACGAGGCCTTGGCTACGTGGTTATGATAGTTTGGAATTATGCATTCCATCATTATGAAAGTGGTTATTAATATGGCATGTGATTATTTTACTAGTAGAATATCCATGTGAATAAGTAAATGGAATTATTTAATTTTATTTTTTCCATATTATGCTGAAGTTCAAGTTTAAAAGGCTTTTGTTTTAGTTATACATTGCCTTAAATGTTAATGTTTATTTATGAAATCTTCCGCTATATTTTTATCCTTACTCAACATCTGAGCTCACCCCTTCCAATGTTTTAATTTTTCCAAGATGTGAAGAAGTATATTATGAATGACTTGCAGGGATAGTATGAGGGGATATGAAGACAAGATGTTGCTGTAGTTTTGTTTTACTTTATGATGTAATGTAAGACTTATGAATGTATCTAGTGTTTCCAAGGCTACTAAACTAATCGGTCTTTCGAGACTTGATCTTTTGTGATCATGCCAATGTTACACAATAATGCACCGAATCTGGGTAACTGGGGTCGGGGCATTACAGTTGGTATCAGAGACAGTTTAGTGCTAACCTTGGAAGCTATATTTAGATAAACTTTGATTAGAGCACATAGCCCAAAGATAGACTTTGAGGATTAGTATAGAAGAACTTCCTAGAATTTTGGTATTATAGATATTTTGTGAGTTTTACAAGCAATACATCCTTGTCTGGATACAAGCAGGTAGAGGCGGCTCTGGCATAGATGTACCTAGGGGTAAAACCTGAAAACACTGCTTTGAGCTAGACTCGAACGGAAACTGGTGCACGACAACGGGCCTTGCTGCACTCTTGGTTACGACACTCCCGGGGGATATGCTTAAGATAATTATCATTTTCTTTACAAACCATTATGAAGGGTTTATGAGTATATACTTCCTCAAAGAAAATATTTTTATGATTACAGTTCAATTTATGTTAAGTGTTTTACAAGTATGGAATTATGTATGTTGATTCATAAACTAATCTAGTTTATTCTATTGTTTAGAAATGGCGCCTAGTGGGAGGAATGAAAACCGTATCAATGAATGCAATCCATGTAGGGATTT
This sequence comes from Viscum album, assembly GCA_963277665.1. Classification (NCBI taxonomy): domain Eukaryota; kingdom Viridiplantae; phylum Streptophyta; class Magnoliopsida; order Santalales; family Viscaceae; genus Viscum; species Viscum album. The sequence goes on along the minus strand of OY728146.1, from coordinate 927,083,493 downwards.
CCCACCTTCTCAAGATAATTATAATGGAGTTGGTGATACAAATGGTGATGATCAACTTATTACCATACTGGGACAACTCACTCAGGTTATGAATAATAACCTTACTTGCATGGAGCACCCTGATCCAAAATGTGGAGGATCAATGTTAGACCGCTTCATGAGGCAGAAACTGCCAACATTTAATGGGGGTAAAAATCCATTAGTAGCTGAGAAATGGATAAACTCCTTAGAGAAAATATTCCACGCCTTGGGGAGTAGCGAAAGGGAGAAGGTTGTCTTGGCAGTTTACTGCCTCACTGGAGATGCCGATCAATGGTGGTCGCTGATTCAAAACACAAAGGAAGATGAATAAATATAAAGTATGGAATGGAGGGAGTTTAAGGAATTTTTTTTAGAAAAATACTTTCCACATGACCATCGAGAAGATATGGAAATACAATTTCTGAGTCTGAGGAAAAAAGAGGATGAGAATGTTGCAAAATATGAGGCTAACTTTACAAGGTTAGCGAGGCATGCTACAGATTATATACGTAACCCAAGAAGTAAGATTGATCGTTTCTTTGATGGGTTAAAACCATTTCTCCATCGAGCATTAGTCTCACAAACCTTCTCATCGTACGAAGATATTGTCTCGTGTGCTATCAAGATGGAAAAGGAATTATCTAAGTCTTACGACTTTAAAGTAAAGAAAGAGAAGAAGAGATCTTCTGATCAATCTAGAAATGTAAATAAGGGGAAGAAGGGAAAAGTTGAATATCAGTCCTGCAGTAAATGTGGGAAGAAACACCCCGGTACTTGCTTGAAGGGAATGAGAGTCTTTTAGAAGTGTGGTGAAAAAGGCCACCAAGCTCATGATTACAAGGGAAAGAAAGTTGCTGTGAATGTGGAATGCTATAATTGTAGAGAGATGGGACATTATGAAAATGAATGTACTAAGCGTCAGAGGAACTTACCTCAAAAGAGGCCAAGGGATCAAGGCCAAGCTTATGCTATCACTACTGCTAAGGTTGAAGCTCCGAAAGACGTGGTGGCAGGTAATTTAATGGTTTCCTCAAGTTTAGAAAATGCATTATTTTATTCTGGATCATCGCATTGTTTCATATCTTACCAGTTTGCTAAGAAAATTAGATATTTCCAATTTGATTTAACAAGAGAATTGTCAGTCAAAACTCATAAGGGAAGTATCATTGCAACAAAGTTTTGTGAATCAGTCCCCATTAGAGCACATAAATATTCTTTATCTACTGATCTCATTGTCGTACCTATGATTGAGTTTGATATAATCCTTGGTATGGATTGGCTTTCGGACTACTATGAAAAGATTTATTGTAAGAAGAAGGAGGTTATGACTTTTGATGATGATGATAAGGAACACATTATTTTTAGAGTAGAATCGTCACCACCTAATTCTTATTTTGATCCACCCCAGTAGCTCAACTAAATTCAATTATTGGGTAGGAAGAGAATGAAATGACTAAGGGCGAGGAAAGGAATGTTCAAATATAGGATGTACCTATTGTGAAAGAATATGTAGATGTGTTTTCGAAAGATTTACCTGGACATCCTCCAGAATGAGAAGTTGAGTTTTCCATTGATTTAATTCCTGGATCAAGGCCTATATCAAATAACCCTTATAGAATGGCCACCGTGGAATTAGTTGAACTAAAGAAACAACTAGAGGAATTGAGTAATAAGGGATTTATTCTCCCTAGTGTTTCTCCATGGGGTGCCCCTATCCTTTTTGTTAAGAAGAAAGATGGATCTATGAGGTTGTGCGTTGACTACAGCGAGATCAATGCTATAACAATAAAGAACAAGTATCCCCTACTTCGCATTGATGATTTATTTGACCAACTGCATGGAGATCAATAATTTTCAAAGATTGACCTTCTATCTGGATACCATCAGTTGTGTGTGAAGAAGGAAGACATTCTGAAGACAACATTTCGAACAAGGTACGGGCATTACGAGTTTACAATAATGCCTTTTGGATTGACTAATGCACCCTCTGTATTCATGGATCTAATGAATAGAGTTTTCAAGGAATATCTTGATGATTTTGTGGTGGTATTTATTGATGATATCTTGGTATACTCCAAAATCTACTAAGATCATGAAAATCACTTGCGCATTATCCTGAAGACTCTTAGAAGGCATGGATTATATGGGAAGTTTAGAAAGTGTGAATTTTGGCTTTAGGAGATTTCTTTTCTTGGCCATATTGTCTCTAAGGATGGAATTTACGTTGATCCTTCTAAGACCAAGGCGATCCAAGAATGGCCAGCACCGACGAGTATAATTAAGATACACAGCTTTATTGGTTTGGCAGGTTATTATCGACGTTTTGTCCAGAATTTTTCCCGATTGGCTAACCCATTAACGAAGCTCACACGTAAAGGGGTTAAATTTGTCTGGACAAAATAGTGTGAATAATGTTTTGAAGATCTGAAGAGAAGATTAGTCAATGCTCCTATATTTACTCTACCATCAGGGAATGATGGGTTCGTTATTTGTAGTGATACATCAATGAAAGGACTTGGTTGTGTCCTTATGAAGAATGATAGGGTTATTGCCTATGCATCACGATAGCTAAAAATTCATGAGCAGAACTATCCTACTCATGATCTCGAGTTAGCTGCTGTAATCTTTGCCTTAAAGATATGAAGACATTATCTCTATGGTGAAAAATGTGAGATATATACCGATCACAAGAGTTTGAAATATATTTTCTCACAAAAAGAACTCAACATGAGGAAAAGGCGATGGCTTGAACTACTCAAGGATTATGATTGCATGATACACTACCACCCGAGGAAGGAAAATAAGGTTGTAGATGATTTGAGTATAAAAGATCATGGAGTTTTGAACATGATGAGAGTGGAAAGGGATCCTATTTTCATGGATCTATTAAAGATAGATATGGGAATCACCATGGAGGGTGAAACATCAAAACTTTTTCAACTGGTTGCCAAACCATCTTTACTAGAAATGATAAAGTGTTCTCAGGCCGATGATGAAGAGTTGAAAAAGAAGATTAAAGCTATGAATGATGGGAGATTGAGTGAATTTGTGTATGAAGATAGAATTTTGAAATTTGGGAGGAGACTTTGTGTTCCCGATATACCTGATTTAAAGAGGGAATTGTTGGATGATTCTCATAGTTCCAATTTCTCTATACACCCTGGGATCAAAAAAATGTATAGAGATTTAAAGGGACATTTTTGGTGGGACAACATGAAGAGAGAGATTGCTGATTTTGTGTCAAGATGTATGGTTTGTCAAAAAGTGAAAGCTGGAAGGTAACTGCCTGGTGGAGTATTGCAACCTCTTCCCATACCTGAGTGGAAATGGGATAATATTACGATGGACTTTGTCATGGGACTACCAAAGACTCCTAGAAGGAATGACGCAATATGGGACATTATTGATCGTCTCATGAAGTCAGCACACTTTCTTGCTATAAGAGAAGATCTACCACTTGAACGTTTAGTAAGACTATATATTAATGAAGTTGTGAGACTTCATGGAGTACCCCTGCCGATTGTCTCGGATCATGATCCCCGTTTTACATCAAGATTCTGGAAAAGTCTTCAGAAGGACTTGGATACTGAACTTTGTTTGAGCACTGCTTACCACCCTCAAACAGATGGACAATTAGAACGAACTATTCAAACCTTAGAAGATATGTTGAGATCATTCTCACTTGAATTTCAGGGTATGTGGGATCAATATTTACCTCTAGTAGAATTTTCCTATAACAATAGCTTCCATTCAAGTATTCAGATAGCACCATATGAAACATTATACGGAAAGATATTTCGCACACCAAACTTTTGGCATGACGTTGGTGAAAGAAAACTTGTAGGCCCAGAACTGGTGGAAGAAATGATGGAAAAGGAGAAGGTAATCCAAAACCACATCAAAGCAGCTCAAAGTAGGCAGAAGAGCTATGCTGACAACCGAAGGAAGGAGTTGGAATTTTAGGTAGGAGATCATGTTTTCTTGAAGGTATCTCCATGGAAGGGAGTTATACGTTTCGGTAAGAAGGGTAAATTGAGTCCCGGGTACATCAGACCCATTGAAATTCTAGAACGAATTGGGGCTGTAGCTTACCGTTTGGCAATGACACCAAGTCTCTCCAAAGTTCACGATGTATTCCACGTATCACTGTTGACAAAATACATGCCTGACCCAACGCATGTACTCACCTATGAAGAATTAGAACTGGAACCCGATCTGTCTTATTGCGAAGAGCCCGTCAGTATTCTTGATACAAGAGAACAAGTGCTGAGAAACCAAACGACTCCTCTGGTAAAAGTTCTATGGAGAAACCATAATATGGAGGAGGCAACGTGGGAACCCGAGGAACTTATGATGAAGAATCACCCGAGTCTTTTTATACAGTGATATTATATAAAATTTCGAGGACGAAATTATTTGAAGGAGGGGAGAATGTAACACCCCAAGCTTCCACGGTACGCTTCTCTTTGAATAATACAGTACCGTGTGTTGTACGCAACATCGAGTTCTAACACACACCACAACCATTCAAACTAGCTGTTATGAATAGTAATACATAATTTTTGAAATTTTATAAATTTTATCTTTCAAAATGGACTTCGTTTTTGGATTCGGAATATCGAATTTAGCCTAAGGTGAAATTTTGGAACTTTTCGGACAACTTTTATATTTTGATGAATAGTGAAAATTACTAAATTTTAATTAAAAACAACTTTTTAAATCAAAATAATTAATAGTGATAAATTATTATATTGAGTGGTTTTAAAGTGTAATTAGACTATATTTTTACCATTTTATCCAATGATGGTCATTAGAATTAATTTCACTTTGAAATTGGACATAAACAATTGTCAATCTTTTGATTGATATTCTTTCTTAAAAACATGCTATTTGTTGTGGCAGTGGGAATTAATTATTAAATTAATTAATTCAACTTATATGTTTTTAATTTTGTAAAATAGAAATAATTTTTGAATTAGGAATATCAAATATAGCTTAGGGTTAATTTTTGGTGTTGTTCTGAAAAACGTCGATTTTTGATGAATAGTGAAACCACTAAGTGGTAGTTAAAAAAAATTAATTTTTCATTTAAATGAAATTTTACCACCTCTGTGATTTGAATTTCCAAAATCCGAAATACATAATTTTCATTAGAAAGTAAAATGTGGATCAATGGGATTAAAATAATTTTTGGTGAATAGTAACATTTAAGTTCTATTAATCGCGATTAAAGGTAATTAGTGAAATTTAAGGTAAAAATGATATTATAAAAATATGAAAATACCTTTAAACTTGTCCTAAACTTATTGGATGATTCACAGAAGACCAAGACATTCCATGGGTCAACTTGGGGACCCCATGGAGCCACTTGGGTAAGAAAATGACATTAATAACTTTTTATTTAAAGTAAAAATAAATTTGTCACAAACATGTGTTGTTTTACTAAAACAATTATTACATGGGGTTATATAAGTTAACTTTTCGACTATAATTATTCATTGGAAATATAAAAAGATTTCCCAAATCATGGTATTTTTTTTAATAATTTTTATACATTAAATAAATTAATTTTTTTATGACACAATGATGATGCAGCGATTACCTCATTAATTAACGATTTAAATAAAATGAAAAGATAATGTAAAATCTAAGACTTACACTTTTCAAAAACCTATTGGATGAGTAGATTTAGAACACTTATCACCTTATCCTTGAAATATATCATTGTGGGACCTCTAAAATCCGAAAATCATTTCATAATAATGTAATATTTCAATACTTTCCAAGAGTGCCCCTCCTCTCCTCTTATAAAAGGCCCCCACCACTACCACCTTATTCACACCATCAAAGCCATTTGGCTCAGCCAACCTCTGCCAAAATACTCTCTAAACTTCCCTATATTACTCCTAGAAGCCTCACTTTGGGCAGAAGTCTTCCCAAGGAAGCCTTTGGCTCAAATCAAAAAGAATTACCCGATTTTAGGCTAATGTCTTCTCTTATGTTCTTTTGTTTTATTTTAATTCTCCAACCCCTTAAACTCTTTTTATTCCTTTATTTTGTAAAAAACCAGTATATTAAATATACTAGGATTTTTTTATGATAATTATTTGATTTACACTTACACAAACCTTCGTCTAATGGTTAAAGAACATACTGTTTCTGTGGTTGGAAAATTTCTGACTCACGAAACGATGATTGTTCAATCTTCTTTTAACACCTCTCATGGTGGCCATTAAGATGTCACTATATTTATATATGATATATATTATGTTTATGTTTTCCTTATGCTTTTTTATTTCTCATTTATGGAATACCTTTATGATTTCCATTATAGGTAAACGCGATAATTTCATTTTAGGAAGTGCGGACTACCGCCCCCTCAAAGTGATTTGAATCGTCAATGGCATATGTGGGATGTATAAAGGATGGAATAAATGATATTATATATGATATTATACTGGAATTATAATATACCTTTATATCATTATGATTTCATTCCATTAAATATGAAATAGAAATGAAAGTAGCGTTCATGCGTACGTACGACTTACCGTCTCCATGAACGGTGCATTTCATTTTTTACCTCTAAATGTTACGTAATATTATGAATGAATGTATATACTGGATATATATGATATATATGATATCTAAATCATGAATATAATTCTGGAGATAATGGATATTCTACCACATAAACAACTTGTAATTATAAGAAGTTTATTGTTCACTCAAGTACCAATGATCGACAAAACAACCGTTATTAACTTAAATGACTACATAATTTTTGTAACATTGTAATAAGTGATATAAAAGGGTTAATTAACTTGAAAAAGGTTCTTAAGAAAGTAGAGATTAAATCTAGTTTATTATTCAGGAGATTAAAGAACGGTCGAGTGAAGTCAGACACGAGGTAAGGGAACTTCTTAACCCAATTTATGTTCTTTGGGTTAATCTCATACTTTCAAATTATGTCATGATATTATTATGTCCTTTCTTGTATTTGTACTTTATTTATGTGTAATTATAGTGAATACACATAATAGATATATTTTATTTAAAAAAAATGATCTTTTTATGGGACTTCGTCTCAATCTCCTTTCATTGAGGCATATTTTGTTTTATACACAACTTTCTCTTATATGGTGTATAAACACCTTTGACTTTTACATTTATTCAAAAGGAATCTTTTTATACAAAGCGTTTTTATAAATGAAAAATAGGAATGTTTTTTTACGTACGCGGCGACAATGACTTCTCTGCCGCCATGATGATTATTTGAGTTTCGACTTCCTCTACAAGCCATAACTTTTTTTTTTATGGAAAAAAATAAATACCAAGTTTTAATTTTCTTTTATTTTGGTATTGAAAATGGTTTTATTATATCAATGTGTTTTATTTATATCTTGTGATTGAAATGTGGAAATGTTATGTTTCCTTTATCCATGTTTTATGTGATACGATTATGTTATGATTTATGATATGTTTAAACCTGTTTATATGAAGAATGAACTGGACTTAATAAGTGACGGGTGGAGCCCGCTATAGCTCCTCGATGCATCAGTAGGTCTCATGAGACAAATTAGTGTCTTGGAACGAGGCCTTGACAAAATCTTATTTGTAGTCTTGGCACGAGGCCTTGGCTACGTGGTTATGATAGTCTGGAATTATGCATTACATGATTATGAAAGTGGTTATTAATATGGCATGTGATTATTCGAATAGTAGAATATCCATGTGAATAAGTAAATGACATTATTTTATTTTATTTTTTCCATATTATGCTGAAGTTCAAGTTTAAAAGGCTTTTGTTTTAGTTATACATTGCCTTAAATGTTAATGTTTATTTATGAAAGCTTCCGCTATATTGTTATCCTTACTGAGCATCTGAGCTCACCCCTTCCAATGTTTTAATTTTTCTAGGATGTGAAGAAGTATATTATGAATGACCTGTAGGGATAATATGAGGGGATATGAAGACAAGATGTTTCTGTAGTTTTGTTTTACTTTATGATGTAATGTAAGACTTATGAATGTATCTAGTGTTTCCAAGGCTACTAAACTAATCGGTCTTTCGAGACTTGATCTTTTCTGATCATGCCAATGTTACGCAATAATACACCGACTTTGGGTAATTGGGGTCAGGGCGTTACAGTTGGTATCAGAGGCAGTTTAGTGCTAACCTTGGAAGCTAGATTTAGATAAAATCTTATTAGAGCACATAACCCAAAGATAGACTTTGAGGATTAGTATAGAATAACTTCCTAGAATTTTGGTATTATAGAGATTTTGTGAGTTTTCTGAGCAATACATCCCTGTCTGGATACAAGTAGGTAGAGGCGGCTCTGGCACAGATGTACCTAGGGGTAAAACCTGAAAACACCTCTTTGAGCTAGACTCAAACGGGAACTGGTGCACGACAACGGGCCTTGCTGCACTCTTGGTTACGACACTCCCGGGGGATATGATTAGGATAATTCTCATTTTCTTTACAAACCATTATGAAGAGTTTATGAGTATATACTTCCTCAAAGAAAACATTTTTATGATTATAGTTCAATTTATGTTAAGTGTTTTACAAGTATGGAATTATTTATTTTGATTTATAAACTAATCTAGTTTATGTCATTGTTTAGAAATGGCGCCTAGTGGGAGGAATGGAAACCGTATCAATGCACACACTCCATGTAGGGATTTCCCACCTACTCAAGATAATTATAATGGAGTTGGTGATACAATTGGTGATGATCAACTTATTACCATACTGGGACAACTTACTCAGGTTATGAATAATAACCTTACTCGTATAGAGCACCCTGATCCGTAATGTGGAGGATCAATGTTAGACCGCTTCATGAGGCAGCAACTGCCAACATTTAATGGTGGTATAAATCCATTAGTAGCTGAGCAATGGATAAACTCCTTAGAGAAAATATTCCACTCCTTGGGGAGTATTGAAAGGGATAATGTTGTCTTGGTAGTTTATCGCCTCACTGGAGATGCCGATCAATGGTGGTCGATGATTCAAAACACAAAGGAAGATGAAGAAGTATCAAGTATGGAATGGAGGGAGTTTAAGGAAATTTTCTTTGAAAAATACTTTCCACATGACCATCGAGCAGATATGGAAAGACAATTTCTGAGTCTGAGGCAGAAGGAGGATGAGAATGTTGCAAAATATGAGGCTAACTTTACAAGGTTAACGAGTCATGCTACAGATTATATACGTAACCCAATAAGTAATATTGATCGTTTCTTTGATGGGTTAAAACCATTTCTCCGTTGAGCATTAGTATCACAAACCTTCTAGTCATACGAAGATATTGTCTCGTGTGCTATCAAGACGGAAAAAAAATTCTCTAAGTCTTATGACTTTAAAGTAAAGAAAGAGAAGAAGAGATATTCTGATCAATCTAGAAATAGAAATAACGGGAAGAAGGGAAAATTTGAATATCAGTCCTGCAGTAAATGTGGGAAGAAACACCCCGGTACTTGCTTGAAGGGAATGAGAGTTTGTTACAAGTGTGGTGAAAAAGGCCACGAAGCTCATGATTGCAAGGGAAAGAAAGTTGCTGTCAATGTGGAATGATATAATTATAGAGAGATGGGACATTATGAAAATGAATTTTATAAGCGTCAGAGGAACTTACCTTAGAAGAGGCCAAGGGATCAAGGCCAAGGTTATGCTATCACTATTGCTGAGGTTGAAGCTCCAAAAGACGTGGTGGAAGGTAATTTAATGGTTTTCTCAAGTTTAGAAAATGCATTATTTGATTCTGGATCATCGCATTGTTTCATATCTTCCCTATTTGATAAGAAAATTAGATATTTCCAATTTTATTTAACAAGAGAATTGTCAGTCAAAACTCCTAAGGGAAGTATCATTGCAACAAAGTTTTGTGAATCAGTCCCCATTAGAGCACATAAATGTTCTTTATCTATTGATCTCATTCTCATACCTATGATTGAGTTTGATATAATCCTCTATATGGATTGGATTTCAGACTATGATGAAAATATTTATTGTAAGAAGAAGGAGGTTACGAGTTTTGTTGATGATGATAAGGAACACCTTATTTTTAGAGCAGAATCATCACCACCTAATTCTTATTTAGATCCACCCCTAGTAGCTCAACTAAATTCAATTATTGGGGAGGAAGAGAATGAAATGACTAAGGGTGAGGAAAAGAATGTTCAAATATAGGACGTACCTATTGTGAAAGAATATGTAGATGTGTTTCCGGAAGATTTACCTGGACATCCTCCAGAAAGAGAAGTTGAGTTTTCCATTGATTTAATTCATGGATCAAGGCCTATATCAAAGACCCCTTATAGAATGGCCACCGTAGAATTAGTTGAACTAAAGAAACAACTAGAGGAATTGATTAATAAGGGATTTATTATCCCTAGTGTTTCTCCATGGGGATCCCCTGTCCTTTTTGTTAAGAAAAAAGATGGATCTATGAGTTTGTGCGTTGACTACAGGGAGATCAATGCTATAACAATAAAGAACAAGTATCCCCTACCTCGCATTGATGATTTATTTGACCAACTACATGGAGCTCAATAATTTTCAAAGATTGACCTTCGATTTGATACCATCAGTTGTGTGTGAAGAAGGAATACATTCTGAAGACATCATTTCAAACAAGGTACGATCATTACGAGTTTACAGTAATGCCTTTTGGATTGATTAATGCACCCTTTGTATTCATGGATCTAATGAATATAGTTTTCTAGGAATATCTTGATGATTTTGTGGTGGTATTTATTGATGATATCTTGGTATACTCCAAAAGCTACGAAGATCATGAAAATCACTTGCACATGGAAAAGGTGAAGGTAATCCAAAACCACATCAAAGCAGCTCAAAGTAGGCAGAAGAGCTATGCTGACAACCTAAGGAAGGAGTTGTAATTTCAGGTAGGAGATCATGTTTTATTGAAGGTATATCCATTGAAGGGAGTTATACATTTCAGTAAGAAGGGTAAATTGAGTCCCAGGTACATCGGACCCTTCAAAATTCTAGAACGAATTGGGGCTGTAGCTTACCGTTTGGCAATGCCACCAAGTCTCTCCAAAGTTCAAGATGTATTCCACGTATCACTGTTGAGAAAATACATGCCTGACCCAACGCATGTAATCACCTATGAGGAATTAGAACTGGAACCGGATCTATCTTATTGTGAAGATCCCTTCATTATTCTTGATACAAGAGAATGAGTTCTGAGAAACCGAACGACTCGTCTGGTAAAAGTTCTATGGAGAAACCGTAAGATGGAGGAGGCAACGTGGGAACCCGAGGAACTTATGATGAAGAATCACCCGAGTCTTTTTATTCAGTGATATTATTTGAAATTTTGAGGATGAAATTATTTGTAGGAGTGGAGAATGTAACACCCCAAGCTTCCACGGTATGCTTCTCTTTGAATAATACAGTACCGTGTGTTGTACGCAACATCGAGTTCTAACACACACCACAACCATTCAAACTAGCTGTTATGAATAGTGATACATAATTTTTGAAATTTTATAAATTTTATCTTTCAAAATGGACTTCGTTTTTGGATTCGGAATATCGAATTTAGCCTAAGGTGAAATTTTGGAACTTTTCGGACAACTTTTATATTTTGATGAATAGTGAAAATTACTAAATTTTAATTAAAAACAAATTTTTAAATCAAAATAATTAATAGTGATAAATTATTATATTGAGTGGTTTTAAAGTGTAATTAGACTATATTTTTACCATTTTATCCAATGATGGTCATTAGAATTAATTTCACTTTGAAATTGGACATAAACAATTGTCAATCTTTTGATTGATATTCTTTCTTAAAAACAAGCTATTTGTTGTGGCAGTGGGAATTAATTATTAAATTAATTAATTAAACTTATATGTTTTGAATTTTGTAAAATAGTCATCATTTTTTAATTAGAAAGATCAATTATATCTTAGGGTTAATTTTTGGTGTTGTTCTAAAAAACTTCGATTTTTGATGAATAGTGAAACCACTAAGTGGTAGTTAAAAAAAACTGATTTTTTGTTTAAATGAAATTTTACCACCTCTGTGATTTGAATTTCCAAAATATGACATAAATAATTGTCATTAGGAAGTAAAATGTGGATCAATGGGATTAAAATAATTTTTGTTGAATAGTAACATTTAAGTTCTATTAATCGTGATTAAAGGTAATTAGTGAAATTTAAGGTAAAAATGATGTTATAAAAATATGAAAATACCTTTACACTTTTCCTACACTTATTTGATGAGTCATGGACGACCAAGAAAATCCATGGGTCAACTTGGGGACCCCATGGAGCCACTTGGGTAAGAAAATGACATTATTAACTTTTTATTTAAAGTAAAAATAAAATTGTCACAAACATGAGTTGTTTTACTAAAACAATTATTACATGGGGTTATATAAGTTAAATTTTAGACTATAAATATTAATTGTAAATCTAAAAATATTTCCTACATCATGGTAATTTTTTTATAATTTTTAGACATTAAATAAATTAATTTTTTAATGACAGAATGATGATGCAGCGATTACCTCATTAATTAACGATTTAAATAAAATGAAAAGATAATGTAAATTATAAGACATAAACTTCTCAAAAACCTATTGTATGAGTATATTTAGAACCCTTATCACCTTATACTCGAAATATATCATTGTGGGACCTCTAAAACACGAAAATCATTTCATAATAATGTAATATTTCAAGACTTTCCAAGAGTTCCCCTCCTCTCCTCTTATAAAAGGCCCCCACCACTACCACCTTATTCACACCATCAAAGAAATTTGGCTCGGCCAAACTCTACCCAAATACTCTGTCAACTTCCCTATATTACTCCTAGAAGCCTCACTTTGGGCTGAAGTCTTCCCAAGGAAGCCTTTGGCTCAAATCAAAAAGAATTACCCGATTTTAAGGTAATGTCTTCTCTTATGTTCTTTTGTTTTATTTTTCTTCTCCAACCCCTTAAACTCTTTTTATTCCTTTATTTTGTAACAAAACCAGTATATTCAATATACTAGGATGTTTTTATGAGAATTATTTGATTTACACTTACACAAACCATCGTCTAATGGTTAAAGAACATACTATTTCTGTGGTTGGAAAATTTCTGACTCATGAAATGATGATTGTTCAATATTCTTTTAACACCTCTCATGGTGGAAATTAAGATGTCACTATATTTATATATGATATATATTATGTTTATGTTTTCCTTATACTTCTGTATTCCTCATTTATGACATACCTTTATGATTTCCATTATGGGTAAACACGATAATTTCATTTTAGGAAGTGCGGACTACCGCCCCCTCAAAGTGATTTGAATCGTTAATGCCATATGTGGGATGTATAAAGGATGTAGTAAATGATATTATATATGATATTATACTGGAATTATAATATACCTTTATATAATTATGATTTCATTCCATTAAATACGAAATAGAAATGAAAGTAGCGTTCATGCGTACGTACGGCTTACCGTCTCCATGAACGGTGCATTTCATTTCTTACCTCTAAATGTTACATAATATTATGAATGAATATATATACGGGATATATATGATATATATGATATATACATCATGAATATAATTCTGGAGATAATGTATATTCTACCACATAAACAACTTGTAATTATAAGAAGTTTATTGTTGACTCAAGTACCAAAGATCGAAAAAACGACCATTATTAACTTAAATGACTACATAATTTTCGTAACATTGTAATAAGTGATATAAAGGGATAATGAACTTGAAAAAGGTTCTTAAGAAAGTATAGATTAACTCTAGTTTATTATTTAGGAGATTAAATAACGGTCGAGTGAAGTCGGACACGAGGTAAGGGAACTTCTTAACCCAATTTATGTTCTTTGGGTTAATCTCATACTTTCAAATTATGTCATGATATTATTTTGTCCTATCTTGTATTTGTACTTTCTTTATGTGTACTTATTGTGAATACACATAATAGATCTATTTTATTTAAAAAATATGATCTTTTTAAGGGACTTCATCTCAATCTCCTTTCATTGAGGCATATTTTGTTTTATACACAACTTTCTTTTATATGGTGTATAAACACCTTTGAATTTTAAGTTTATTTAAAAGGAATATTTTTATACAAATAGTTTTACTAAATGAAAAAAAGGAATGTTTTTTTACCTATGCGGCGACAACGACTTTTCCACCACCGTGACCATTATTTGAGTTTCGACTTCCTCTACAAGCCATAACTTTTTTTATATAAAAAAATAAATACCAAGTTTTACTTTTCTTTTATTTTGGTATTGAAAATGGTTTTATTATATCAATGTGTTTTATTGATATCTTGTGATTGAAATATGGAAATGTTATGTTTCCTTTATGCATGTTTTATGTGATACGATTATGTTATGGTTTATGATATGTTTAAACCTGTTCATATGAGGAATGCATTGGACTTAATAAGTGACGGGTGGAGCCTGCTATAGCTCCTCGATGCATTGGTAGGTCTCATGAGACAAACTAGTGTCTTGGAACGAGGCCTTGACAAAATCTTATTTGTAATCTTGGAATGAGGCCTTGGCTACGTGGTTATGATAGTCTGGCATTATGCATTCCATCATTATGAAAGTGGTTATTAATATGGCATGTGATTATTCTACTAGTAGAATATCCATGTGAATAAGTTAATGGCATTATTTAATTTTATTTTTGCCATATTATGTTGAATTTCAAGTTTAAAAGGCTTTTTTTAGTTATACATTGCCTTAAATGTTAATGTTTATTTATGAAAGCTTCCGCTATATTGTTATCCTTACTGAGCATCTGAGCTCACCCCTTCCAATGTTTTAATTTTTCCAGGATGTGAAGAAGTATATTACGAATGACCTGTAGGGATAGTATGTGGGGATATGAATAAAATATGTTGCTATAGTTTTGTTTTACTTTATTATGTAATGTAAGACTTATGAATGTATCTAGTGTTTCCAAGGCTACTAAACTAATCGGTCTTTCGAGACTTGATCTTTTGTGATCATGAAAATGTTACACAATAATGCACCAAATCTGGGTAACTGGGGTCTTGGCGTTACAGTTTAATTTATTTTTTAGATAAAAATACACAATATCAATAATACAATTCTTTGAAAATAATAGTTTTACCATTATGACGATCATTAACTCTGATCTTAGTTATCCTAATGTTATGAAAAAAATGAAAATAAAATTCTTAAATAATAATTTCTTTTAATATAAGATATGAAAATAATTTTATTAAATATAATTTATAAATATTAGAAAATTGAATTTTAATATTAGTGCACATAACACATAAAAACCGTTTTTAGAAGAAGTGTGTTTTTAAGCTTAAAAATTTTATGTAATAAAAGTTTATTAATATAATTTAATTTCATCATATAAATTGTTTTATTATAAAAACTAAGATTTATGTGAATTATATATCAATAAAAATTGAATATTACCATTAAAATATCAAATTAAAAGAAATAACTGGATATTAGAATGAAATGTTACTTATGTTCTAAAATAATGAAAAAAGTTTTCTAATATAAAAGTGATATTTTAAAATACATAGTTTTAATAATTAAAATAAATATTTATTTAATTAAATGGTTTTATAATCTTCTTGTTCATGATAATATATTTATAAAGTCATAAAATTAATAATTTTGGTAAAAATTGTATTTTTCACTATTTATTAAAAAATAAATTATTTTAGAAAAATATAAAAAATCAACCCTAAGATAATTTTTCATAATTAATTTTAAAATGAATTTAATTTTACAAAATTAAAATTCTAAAATCAATAAATTTATATTTTTAGTTGAAAATATAATATATAAAGAAAAATGCTTTTATTGAAAAATGTACATTTTGAAGAATAAGATTTTTTTTAATATTATTTCATAACAATATCTAATTTAAAGAATGATAAAATATTATTTCATATATTAAAATATAATATACTATTATAATAATCTTTTAAAAGTGGTGAATTTAATTTATTTGGGTAAATTACACAATACTTAAAAAAATATTTATTTGAAAAAATGATCCTTTTTAATATCGATTATTTATCTTATAAATATAAGCTTTTTTAAATGGATTAATAAAATTTATTTACTAAATGGTTTATTTTTATTAATAATAATCATCTAATATGTCATAGTTCATTTTATTTTACTGTTACGTGTGACACAAGTTATCGAAAATCGTATTAATTTAAAGGGTCTAAAATCTCAGGCCATTACATTCTACCCTCTTAAATAAATTGTGTCCTCACAATTTTTAATTATTAATTATTGTTGAAATTAAGTGAGGGTTCTTTTAACATATTCATCATTTAGTATATAACTTCTTAAATGAAATTTATCTTACTATCTTAGGCTATATCAATTTACGTATCATTTCTAAAACAATATTAGTCATTCATACATTCATATACCCAAGTATGTATCTCTAATAATATATTATCCATAACATTCCTTTACCGAAATCATTTGAATATCCATGAAATTAAGCCATAGTGAAATCATATATTCATAAAAAAATTAACTATATCTTTAACCCTGAAATGTATTAATCACTAGTTCATAAAGTCAAAAACTAGTCAATATATATCATAATCCCAAAAAATGAGATAAATTTCACTAAAAATATCAGGGATCACATTTTTAATTAAAACAATAATCAATTCCAAGGACATAAATACTATCTAAACCACTTTTATCAAAATAAACCAACACTTTATTACCTCAACATCAAAAATATTTTAAACCTAAAAGTTTTCTATACCTCAATCACATGTTCTTCAGTAGTTATCCCAAAAAATATAACCTTGTCATAAAATCACTTTTTAAGTTTATTGATACCATTATATATATATATATATATATATATATATATATTTCCAAACCTTTAAAGAAAAAATACTAAATAATAATCTCAATATGTTTCACATAATCCTCATAACTTTTAGAAAATACCAGAATGTAATCGATAAATATCACTCACTAATGGGAATATCTAAGAGTATCAAGATTTAATTTATATTATGATATCAACATCACTAAATTAGGTAAGACTAGTAAAGTAACATTTTCTATCATAACATTTATATACTAATATTCTCAACCATTTAAGTGTGCTCCCTTATTTATTTATAATACATAGTTATTTATAGATACATATCTTTCTGAAATTCATTTCAGTGATCTTATTTTAACCAAATACTGAAACCCAAATGGTTAAAAATCTGAGTAAATGATTATATTAATATTAAAATCCCATCATAATATGAATTATATAATGAATCCTTTATTTCATCCTCTATAATTTTAGTTCAATCTGATCTAATTTAAGTTAGGTTCTCTTGTACATATTTGCCTAATCCCAGAATGAAATAT
Source organism: Viscum album (assembly GCA_963277665.1). NCBI lineage: Eukaryota > Viridiplantae > Streptophyta > Magnoliopsida > Santalales > Viscaceae > Viscum > Viscum album. Next base: position 927,066,037 of record OY728146.1, on the reverse strand, counting down.
CCCAAAATTATCATGAAATTTCATACAATATTCTAAGCCAGTAAATAATTTAATTCTTTACTTTAAATTTTTTAATTACCCTTTATTCATAAAATCACATATCAATTACTATATACCTTAACTCTTGAATCTCTATATTTTAATCTAATATATCTATATTCATTTCCTATTAGGTTTTCTCGAGTAAATATTTTCAAATCCTCCATAATGGTTAGCAAATAGAATTGAATTAACTAAACAATATACCCCATAGTGTCAAAATATGTGTGCATATTGGCATATTTATCATTCAGAAAGTTATGATTGATTTAATACCCAAAACACCCTTTTTTGGGTTATTACTCCTAGGTATATCTATAATAGAGCCTGGATCCACTTATAATATCCATACATGAATGTAATTTTTAGGAAAACCGCATACTCAAAATTACATTAAAATTTCATGTTATCTTATATGAATACTTATCCCTTAGATTTCATAAATTTATCTTATTCTAATCCCTAAAATATTTAATTCTAACTAAAATAACCTAAAGGATTATCTATACCATTGAAATCACGATCAACCTTAACTTATCAAAACTTTAATTATCCTTAACTAACATCTTAAACTCTAAAGTTATATGAACCCTAATCTGATGCTAACCATATAAGTTTAAGAACAAAATCATCTCAGTTAAATTAATTAAAGAAAATATTTCATTATAATACATTCCCAATATTTTTTAGGATTAGAGTTTTAGAGAGTTAGGAAAAATATTTAACTAGTAGAATCATGATATTTATATCAAATGGATATTTTTACTATTATATGATCAAATTATTAATCTATAATAAGTTTTCAATATTTCTTATAAATTCTCCACACAAGATACTTCTTCAGAAATATATTATGTATTAATTTTATTCATAACCAGGGGAAATGAAAATATAAAAAGGGGGCGAGATCAGATGTCCAGTATGGGTAAACATAATAATTAATAATAAAAGATTATAAGAGAGAATAATATGAGAATATGGATATAATTAGGATACATAATAAAGTTACACCCAACAAATAATAGATAAAAAATCACTAAATAAGGCATGATATAACATAAAAGTGTGAAATATCTTTGAAAAGAGGCATAAACATGGAATGTAACATGTCCTGAATAAAGGTAACTTCAAAAGGTATCGTAACATGAAAAGAACTTTTTTATATGTAAGAATCATAATAATAGGAAAAAATTTGTGATAAAACTCATTATTCCTACACCCATGTGAACAAACTCCTTATTTCCATGTCTGAAAATTGGATCAAACTCATTATACCCAGTCCTGTGTGAAAAAAATCATTATTTCCATGCCTTAATATTTAATGAGATACAAACTTAATCCAATGAATTTTATGGTGATATAGTATCCCACCCATCACAATCTATACATATTTTTTCCACTTAAAATCAATCATAATCATATCTTAAAGAACCCATGGAAAAGAATGGGGTTTTTAAGATTTTCAAAAACATCACATAACATAAACGTAAGAAATAATAGGGTATCAAAAATATCATTTTAAAAAAGAAATAATATCATAATATAATATATAGGGTGATAAAAACATCACTTAAGATAGATAAACCTTGGAGGAAAAATAGAAGTGAAAATACAAAAGTTTTCACAAAACCTTTTAAACCTCATCATAAAAGATGGAGTAAAAAATTAATTACAATTTTTTTGATAAGAAAAAAAGAATTATTTTAAAACCTTATTATAAGGAGTTATAAATAAAAATACTTGAAATTAAAAAAATAAATCAAGATAATAAATATTTCGTTGTAAATAATGAAAAATTACTTTATTAATCTTTTAGGACGTTTTTAAAAAAACCACACCAGATAAACTTTGAAAGAGTTTAATTTCATAAAATAAATAAATGAAACTATGAAGAATATAAAATAAAAAAAAATAATTGGATTTAATTTATGATAAAACTTTCTATAGGATAAAATATGGACATGGAATAAAAAATCATCGGTAAGAATGAGAGTTATTCTTACAAACGTTATACTATTGGAAAATGTTTTGTCAAATAAGTGGTTATTGATTATGATAAGTAATTTTACTAGATAATAATAAGTAACACCATAAAAATTATAGTATTTTTAGGATCAAATAAAGCCTTAAAGGTATATTCAAGTAAGAAAGACTATGAACCAATGAATCAGAAATTGAGTTGATGAAACTGTTATAACTTTTATAATTTTTGATTCAAAACCCCATGAGAGAATGAACTTGGAATAGAACATTGAATATAATGAAATATAATATAATCATGATACAAAATATTAAATATTAATTAGATAAACCATTATAAATAAAACATGGTGTATAATAAGAACTATGTCTCAAGGGGTGAAAATTGAGATAAGAAACCCTTACCTTGTTCCTGATTTGTTCCACAGTTGTTCACAACTTCTTGAATAATAAAATCAAGTTTATTATATACCTTATTAGGAAACTTATTAATCAGAATTTCATTTATTATATGAAATTTATTATCACATTATATTTATTTGTTATATATTTTTTTCTTATGTTTGCATGAAAATTGAATCGATGCCGTCTTATTTTGGTAGTTTTATTGAACGAAGATGAAAAGTTAAATAATTAATATAACCTTTATAGAACCATAAAAAATCATAATTTTATTATTAAATTATAATAATTTTAGTTTTTATGTTCCTATATTAATATATTATATAGTTTTATAACATTTTTTAAGTAGGTGGTTAAACCAACCCCAAACATGAACACACTATATCTCGATGTGTGAGTACTGTTAAGGAAGTGTATAATATCATTATAATATAAGAATAATGTTATTATTTATATTTTTATTATTTAGTGAATCATATTTTAAGTTTTTTTTACAAAAAAATAAAACCAACATGAAAAATGAAAAATGTTATTTAATGACGACGATAATCTACATGATGCATAATTAATGCTGTTTTCTTTTTCTAGGTGGATAGAAAGGAATAAATAATGATTTAAAATTAATATAATAATACTTAATTATAATTATGTTACATTTTTTTATTATATTACTATAGTTAGGTATGTTTGTAAGATAAATATTAATAATAAAAGGTAAGGAGTAAGTAATACTCACTTTGGTACCTTGAACATTCTCTTAAAAGTCTCCTTCGAAATGAAAGACTTAGGATAAATAATTGAGACAATATGGTTATGAAATTGATATAGGATTATAGTATAAGGAAAATTTTATATTTTAAAGAATAAATTATAAGGAATTTTTATGGCATCAAGGGGTGGAAGTGTCCCCTTTTATAATTGTAGAAAAGGGAACTTTTGTGAATACCCTTTACTTTTCAATGATATCATTGCACTATTCAAGGGTTAAAGACTCATAAATTTTGAAATAATGGATTATGGGGTGATATTTGGTTGATAAAATCTCAAAATATTATTTATACACATGTTTTAATCATATTGGAAGTCATTTACCCTTATGTTGTCACTTTTACCTTTTTTTTATTTTACCAAGGTAACTAGTTATTACCAGAGTAACTTATGTTTTACTAAAAATATAAAAATAAAAACTATTAAAAATTTTGGGTATTATGAAACTAAATTTAATATACATTTAATATAATTAAATTTATAAATAATATAAAATTAAATTTTTAATTAAAACATTTTATATATAGAAACACTTTTAAAAGAAAAATGTTGCTTTCACCATTAAGTATTCTTAATCCTATTTAGTATTGATTACCAATTTAATGAGATATAATATTCTGATATATGGTTTTAAAAATTATATTAATTTTATTTTTGAGAAAAATATTTATTTATTTATTTATATAGAAATTACATAATATTAATAACACAATTCTTTGAAAATAACACTTTTACCATTATCATGACCATTAACTTTCATTTTTGTAATCCTTATTTTATGAAAAAAGTAAAATAGAAATTATTACATGATATAATTTTTTATCTAAAATATAAAAAAAATTTATCAAATAAAATTTACAAATTTTATAAATATTAATTTTAATCTTAGCGCCCATAATGCATAAAAACCGTTTTTAGAAAAAGTGTGTTTTTAAGATTAAAATTTATATATAGTGAAACTTTATCAATGTCATAAACTTTAATGATATAAATTGGTCAATTATAAAAAAATAATAGTTATTTTCATTCCAAGTCAATAAAAAACTAAATATTTCTATTAAAACATTTAATTAAAAAAAAAGACTAAAAGTTAGAATGAAATATTACTTATATTCTAAAATATTGAACAAATGTTTTCTAATTTTAAAGTGATATTTTAAAATATATAGTTTTAATAATTAAATAAATATTTAGTCAAATAAAATGTTTTATAATCTTATTATTCACGATCATATATCGATAAATTCATAAAATTTATAATTTTAGTAAAAAGTGCATTTTTTACTATTTATATAAAAATAAATTATTTTAGAAAAATTTCAAAGATTCACCCTAAGCTAATTTTGACATGATGAATTAAAAAATAAAGTTAATTTTATAAAATTAAAATTATAAAATTTTATAAATTTATCATTTCATATGAAAATATAATATATAAAGAAAATTTTCTTTTATTGAAAAATGTCCTTTTTGAACATTAAATGATTTTTTAATATTATTTCATACTAATATCTAATTTAAACAATGTTAAAATACTAGTTAATATATTTAAATATTATATAAAATTATAATAATTTTTTAAAATTGTAGAATTTAATTTATTAGGGTAATTTACACAATACTTAAAAACAAAATTTAATAAAAAAACAATTCATTTAAATAGTAATTATTTATATTCTAGATATAATAAATTTAAATTTTTTAATATAATTTTATTTAATATTGGTTTTATTATTATTATATTTTTATTAATGATAATCATATAATTTTCCATAGTTTTTTTAGTTCAGTGTTGTGTGTGATATAAGTTATCAAAGATAATTTGAATTTAAAGGGTCTAAAATCTAAGGTCATTATAGTCAGGATTGAAATATTTGGTCACATCACAGTAGAAGTGACTCATGCTATGATGAAATATTAGGGAAAAATAGTAGTACTGTCTAATGAAGTACCCAAATCACTGAACCATAAAGTCTATAGCCTATAACATGAAATTTCTTATAGCCTGAACTTGGAAATTTATTGGATTATTCATTAAATGGTCATGATATGAATGAAGGAGTCATTCCATGAAATTTTAAAGGGATAATTTTTTTCCTATAAACCTAAAATGAATCGTGACCTTTCACCTCCCCCTTAACCTAATCTCTCACAATGGACATTGATCTATCTCCCTCTAATCTTCACATGCCTCAATGGTCCAAGGTAAGCCTCTTGTGCCTCCCTGATTATTTTTTGGAATCTTCCCTATTTCCCACAACCCAAATGTTTTTTTCACACCCATTTCCTCTTCTTTATCATACCTTATCACAATAAAAAACCAAACATCCCCAATTTCCTTAATCCATCATTCCCATTACTTTTAAACCCCATTTTCCAGTATTCAATTCTCATTAACCCATTTACCATGGCCCAAATCAAGACGGTCATGCCCAAACCATAACCAAAACACCCACCTACAAATAGCCTAAGCAATAACCCTTAATGATAGCCCAAATGGTAGAAAAATAAATAGTCCACACCATTTCTTGAACCTTATAACATCCTTTTACCACCCTCATATTTTTATTACCATTATTCCTCATGGTATTGTACCCATGACTAAAAATACATCCCTATTTATAATTCTCCAAGTCTGAAAACCAAAAAAAGTTGGCCAAATCGAAGATGAAGTCCATCCAAATGAAAAAAAAACATTAGATATGGATGTCATTAATACCATAAATATAGAGGATTAGTTCTTAGAGTATCTTTAGGATATTCACATAAATCATATCTTATGATTTTGAGAGGATGAATTTCAAGAGATGTTGTTAGAGTTTTTATTAATGTTAAATATGGCATTGAAAGAGTTTCAATTTTGGATAGGTCGATTGTAATGGATATTATCACTGAGTAAGTTTTATGTGGGGATGGAAATATATAGTTCTAAGTTAGTGATAAATTAATAATACAAGGAGTTGGTCCTTAATCCCAATAAGAGTTTGGCATAGAAGAAGTAGTCCATGATAACAAACGAACCCATGAGTTGACGTGAATCTATGACTATGATGAGAACACATCTTAGGGGGACCCTTATGAAGATTATTCATAGGTTTTTACCACTTTTAGCTTTCTAGGGGATATTAAAAATGGGTGGTAAGACAATTTGAGGTCCTATTACCATCCATGATTTTTAAGGAGTTGACCTTCAACGTGGCCCACCAGTTTGCACTATATTTTGATGGTCAGGTGAAGAACTAAAAAGGGAAAATCATGGAGGGAAACTTTATCACTCACCTATAAAAACAACTTGTGGTGTTTGAGTCATCCCTATCCCTCCCTTTCTTGGGGAGCTTTCAATTGATTGACCAACACTTACTTTTTAAGACGAGACTATTGAAGAAAGAAGAAAAAAATTATGAATGGGTAGATTTACCTTGCAAAAAAGTATGAATGGGTAGATTTTTATGCTTAAATTTCAAATGAGGAATCATAAGGATAATCTCAAAATTATAAATAGTTAGGGACAACCCATATATAGTCTATAGAGAGGGAATCAACTGAACATTATAATCTATCTCTACCCTCTACCACTCAGGTCGAGTGGAATCGACAATTTAGGGTTTCCCTCTAGTTTTTATTGAAAATAAAAGGGTTTTATTTCATTCATCAGGACTTTAATTTCTCAAGGAACCATTTAACCTATTTACTTATCCTTATAAACCACCACCATTTCAACAACCACATAGATGCATGTATTCAGAGTCAACACCTTCTGATACTAGAGATCAACTGTAGATTTATAACTGACATCTTCTTATGGGCCTAAAAATTAGTTATGAACCAAAGGCCTAATGAAATTTCATATTTGAGTCCCATCATAAGGTAAAGTTCTTGGACACCATAACCATGGAGGAGGTTTGGTTTATTAATTTAATTACCATAAAGGTGATATATCTATAGATCAAAGGGACATCCTATTCCCAGAGTCCAAATCCAATCTTCCCTTCTTACAGTCACCACCAACAAACTCTGAAACCACTAAAGTTATCCCAGAACAACACTTTATAGAGTAGTAACTAATAGATTCATTGGATTTCACCACTATCAGTTTAGATATAATTATGGTATTTGATGTAGTTAACTAGATTCAAAATTCATCTCATGTAGAGGAGACCATTTGGGAGTTAGGTGATGTTGTACCAAAGTCTTAAGATATATTCCTCTATCTCTATTTTTTTTGTTTTTAAGATTTATTTATTTTTTATTGTGGTACCTACTTGTATTCTGTATTATTTTCAGTTATTATCAATCTATAATAAAATTATTGATAAAATATAGGGAACAAGTGTTTTTCATGCACTTATTTTTGAGTATTTTTTCTTATTTTCTTTGATCTAACACAATTCACGTGTTGATTTTTCATTTTTAAGAATCAATATATTATTCAAAACTACACGCATTTTTTAAAATTCACCACAAACCAAAATACGAGGAAGGGAATTTTTTTAATCAGGGGAGTTTTCAAATTATCACTTATTTATTATTCATTTTCCTTATTGTTTCAATGGGATTTTAATTTCTTCTTTCATACCTTGATCTTAAATAGTGCCGTCACTATTTGATTTTAAGTGTTGAGGGAAATTCTTGAACCCACTTTACTTTTGTTTTGGAATCATTTATCTAGGAGAAATATTCCATTGTATAATTTCTTTGACTGTAGATTTTTATAACAACCATGAAAATAGATGTAAAAGTTTTTTGTTGAATCTATTGAAAATAAATTTCTTGTTTACTTTTAGTTTAAAATTATAAATGATTACTAAATTGAAATTTTTTATTTGTCTTTAATTTTATGAATTTATTATTAATTGTATGATTACTTAGAATTCTTTTCTTAAGTTATTATACAACACATTTATTTCCTTTCTAAAGAGGTATTTTGAGCCATTTTTTGGCATATTCTTTCACATACCCTCTTTATTGAGAGAAATCAGGAAATGAATCACTACAAAAAATTACAATTATATCGCATCAAATCATGGATATTTTTTAGTTAACACCGATATGATTAAGGCTATCTATTTTTTATCCCTTTATCCTTTGGACCCACCTTATATTTTTGAATTTATTTTTAAGCCTATAGCATCCATGAACTACCTTGATAGAAAGAAACATTACAAGATAATTTATCCTTATTACCCTAATTATATTAGTATAATTTCATAATTTTTATATTGATCTTAATGAGAGATATTAGAGGAAGATAGTATAACCAGGTGAGAATTCAAAGTAGGGGAAGATGTGAGATATCCATATGAGAAGTGGGGACCTGATTTAAAGTTTTATTTCACTATATTCTTATAATTCCTCTAATATTTTGAAGAAACATTATAGTAGTGGGTTGTATTCTATATTTATTGAGGATCACTTTCACTCTACCTATAATCTTATTAAAACCATTATAAATAAGGGTGGTTTTATGGGTGTGATATTTGTTCCATGTGCATTCCCATTGGAAAAATGAAGAAAGATAAAACAAAATAAAATAAAAGAAATAGAAAAAATTAAATGAAAAATAAAAGAAAAATAAAAAAAATTATGATTTTTTTCTTTCATGACCAATATGTGAGTGATTGAGAAATTAGATATTGATGGGGGATGATACACTTTGAAATATGGGAGGATTCATATTTTCATTGAGTTTAAATATAATATTTTATAGTGTGATAAAATATTTGAACCTTACTTTTCTATATGAGATTTTATAGTAACATTATGAACCATCCAACTTTATCCTTAGAATCATTATATCCTTAATAAAAAATTCCTCTTGAATAGTTTGGTTTGACATATCTAAAGTATATATTTATATGTGGAATAAGCCTATGGATATAATGTGTGCACTTGATATTTATCATAAATTTACTTTAAATTTATCTTGAGTGACGAGTTAAACTATTATATAAAGGTATATCATAATATGGACTTGAATGTTTAAGGAAAAGTTGAGAGATGATAATAAAATAAAGGAGAAATTGGAGTGAGAGTTTAATGATGAAGTTGACTAGATACCTATGAAGAACGAGTTATTTAAATTTAATTATTCTCACTTGATCCTTTATTCCATTAGTGATTTTTATACTCAATACTACTTAATGTGGAGTTATTATGGTGATTTACTAAAGTTTTTATGAAAATAAGAGTTTTTGAGAATTTGGAGATGTTTTTAGGGAAATATAAACATTTTTCACCATGATAGGTGTGTTCATGGAATGAGTTGATCGAAAAAAAATTAAGAGTTAATTAGTCCTTGAGTCATGGACATGACATGAAGTAGTGCACCATGAATTTATTTGAGTAGAGGAGTATGTTTGGTATTGGAGTTCTTCAAACTGTGACACTTAAATCACAACATGACCTAAAATAGGAAAATAAATGAATCAATTTTTTTTCTAACCTTGGTTAAGAATAAGATCAAATATTACCACCATGAGGTAGTGAAAAATCTTGACCATGTATATCCTAGGTAACATGAAGATGATGAGAAATCCATGAATGGGTTACTTCTAGGAAAATGAGAGTATAGGAATCACATTTCAGTGCTATGGGAGAAAAGTGGTTGTAGTTTGGTGTGGAACCATAATAGGCAATGAGTAGTTGAGGGGTGCCTGTGATTATCATAGAGTGGATATAATTAGTTAAAGTCCAATATGAGGTGTGTGATGTGGGAAAATTTCAATAGAAATTATTTTTTCTATGACACATGGATTGTGGCATAACCGTAGGAGAATAAAATGTAAAATTATAGATGATTATGTAAGGTTTATTTTAGAGATCATAAGGTTCATTTTGAATATGTAAGGTTCATCAAGGAAGAATATAAGTTTTTATAGTTAGACACTAAATAATATTTCATTTTATAACATGTAGTATAAATTCACCCTACAATATGAGTTATAAAAAACTTAAAATGATCCTACATGAGATCATGTTATAGACAATATTGATTGCACTATGTGTTAGATAAGCTATCAGAATAATTAAAGGGTGTATGAGTCATGGTCATGATAGAGTTATTTCATGTCATGAAATGTGTGGTAGAAGATTATAGGGAAAATATCCCAAACAATTCATGGGGTTCTTATTCCACGATATTTAGGAGGATTCAATGTTAGAAAAAGGAAAGTATCTGTCATTACATGAAGTTAGAACACCATGCTATGACATGTTTGATTAAAGGAGATAAAGCGAGGATATTTGTTGGTTTTCATCGCATCATCATATTCCATGTCATGATATTTACCTCACTATAAATAGAAAAGTATATTTATTTTGTTAGGGATTTTGTAATTATATTAGTTTTTATAGCCATTTTAGTATTCCTTAATGTAATTTTTTTATCTTTCATTGCATCCTATACTTTATTTTGAAAATTTTAATCATGGATTCAAGTAAGTTTAATTTGAATTAAATTGTTCTTGGGTTGTGTTAAATACTATTTTCCTCAAAATAACTACTTAGGATGAATCATCCATGTGTGATAGAGCTTCTATTTTTCATGTGTGGATAGTCCTATAATGGGTGAGGGATTGAGAGGAGGATGTGAGCATTAATTATTTTATAATATCATTTATAGATATTTTTTTGATTAAGAGTTTTATTTGAACTTAATCAAATCTTATTCCTTCACATGAATTTAATCAAGAGGAGTGTTGAGGGAGGAACCCCAAATTAGTTGAGAAAATCAAGATATGAAAAGTAGATCATATTTTTATTTAACTTTAATATTTAAACATAATGCATATAGGTTAGTGGAATTCATTATCCAAGGAATTTTAATTAGATTAGGAATAATTAGAGTATTTGAACATAATAAGTTGGTAATTTTAGAATAAATTTGTGATTTGTTTTAGAAAATCCCCAAGTTAGAAAGGTGATGTCTTTTAAGATAATCCTTTAAAATTGATCTTAAGATCCTATGTTAATAAAATTTATTCACCTTAGAGTCAATTTTAACATTTATAGATTAAAATATTAATAGGATACTCAACATTAAAATAGAATTCAAAACTCTAAAGGCTCATTCCACCTATTTATGGGACAATCTCATACTTCCACTATTCTAAATTTTTCATATTTAATTAAGGATCAAGAAATCTATAAATTTATAAACTTCCAACCATTTTTAGGTAAGTAATGATTCCATAGACCTAACCATATAATAACATCAATTTCACATCCCGATGTTACTTTCAGGTAATTAATTTACTTTTTTGACCATCTTTTGTTTGGGTTTTTTCTCAAGTTATTTTTAGTGACTTTGGGTGGTTTTTGGAGTTTTTTAGGCCTATTGATAGTTAGATAGTAGTTAGGGAAAAATGTATGGGTCTTCCTAGAATACCATGAACCTTGTTTTGGGGTTCCCTATGAGGGTGCATGGTTAGGTTCACAGTTGGTCCAAACTATATGAATTCCTCCTCAAATTGTGAAACATGAGGAAAATAAATTTCTCATGATGGGAACATGATTTGAAAAACTGTACAACTAAACCATTTGTCTTATCCAGAATCCTAGAAAGGGGTGCATAGTTAAAGCATAGTTTTATAAACCGTGTGTCTAAGCCATGTGATGTGAAGTAATAAATCAGATTTTTTTTTATTTTAAGACCCTAAACTTATATGTTTTCCTAATTATTTATTCTATATAATAAGCTCTAAAACAAGAAAACTCCTCTTGGAGATTTTGGATATTAATTATCTCCTAATGACTTTTTTTGATGGTTCTTTGAGTGTTGGATCTAATTTTTCAATGGTATGTGCCTATTATTTATTATTTTATATTATTCTTTTATATCCACTCTTCCATACTTTAAAAAAACCTTATAATAGGGATATTAATGCTATATCTATGTTTTTTGACCTGATCTAATTGGGTTTCTTATAGATCCATTGTGGATTTGATTTTGTTTCTTGGATCTCCATTGATCATTACACATTCTTTGAGAATCATTGTGGTAAGTTATTTATCTCCCTCCCATTTTTTTTATAAATCATGAATTGGAGATTATTATCTAAGAATTTATGTCTTAGAGTCCTACTTATCTTCTTGAACCATTGATTTATCTTGGCTTGTGGATCCCATGTGATTGTTGGAATTCTAGCTGTTCTGAGGTTTGTGGTTTCATGATTCAAATTTATTCTAAAAACCTTTCTTTATTTCTCGTTGAATTTTGTTTCTAAAATAGTTTTAAAATATGATTTATATATTAATATTTTAAATGGGTTTTAAATGATTTTAAAAGGGCATTAGAAATGTTTTGATAAAATGTGTTGGTTTTTTTGTAATGTTTGTAAAATGTATTCCCCCCATATTGTTGTTAACAAAAATAGTTTAAATCATGATTTATATGGTCTCAAAGATTTAATTCCCATTTAATGATTCTAATATAGTAAAATTAAATGTGATTGATGATGAGGTAGATATCTATCCCCAAGGATGAAATCTTTCACCATAGACCTATTCTACTAGGGTAATGTGTGCACTAGTTTGCCTAAGTTTTGGCAAGGAATCATTCTTGGGAGTAAACTCTAACAATATAAACTAATTATTCTAGGGTAATGTGAACACTGGGTAGCCTAATGATCATGATAATGTTATGAGGATCATCATTGAACTGGAACAATTGATACTTATGGGATTGTTTTCTCTAGTTATTATCCGTGGAACACCTACATGGGATGTTTAAAGAAATTATTTGAAAACTGGGATATTGGGATGCTTTACATGATTTATAAAAAGGGTGATTTATCCATGTTTTATATCAGACTATTTAGAATTGTATCTCATGACTTTTATTTGTTTATTTGAGTATAATTGGTTTATTTTATAAAGTATTCTTATAAAACACATGGTGGGATTCTTCTAGGATCTTTTTCTCACACCCTCTATACATGTTTGGGTCTATGTATATTTGGTTTTATTTTATGCAGGTATGGCCAAGGAACCATAGGTTAGTGATATATTTTTTCATTATTAGGGTGTGGGAGTCTGTATGTAACATCATTTAACATAGAGTTGACTTTTTATGGCACTTGAGTACTTTGTTTGTTTTATGGATCTTGACACATATTTTACCCGATGATTGTATATTTTAACATGTTGTCTTGTTTTATAATACCAATTTTTTTTATTTATCTATATTTAATTTTTTATGTTTATTGAGGATAAATCATTCCCAAATGTTTTTTTATTCATAGGCACTTGTCACCAGATAGTGGGGATTGATAATTCCCTTCGGGCCATGTTAGGTCTAGATTGGGTTATAGATATTTGGGTAATCTGGGTTAGTTCATTAAAAATTTTCATTGAAGGACTATTTTACTATTTCCATTTTTGATCAGCATTTTAGGATGTCTTGTTAGATAGAAGATA